>OW026360.1:19773610-22173610 GCA_932273835.1 Sarcophaga variegata
TATGTATGAATGCGTTGGATTAAAAAGTAAGTGGAGATCCACACACTAATACACATTTAAGTAGTATTCAGAAGAGAAAACCAGTGAGTATTTCTCCAAAAAAAAAGAAATAATAAAATGACAAACTTGTTCTCGGTATAAAAATGTTGTCATGGTTAAGTAAGGCACGACGAGCCGAAAAAAAATATGTTTAGGAAAAATCCATTAATACCCCTTAGGTTACAAGAATATTTTACGTAGGCCTACTCCTCACAGAATCAACATGTTACACCCGAGACAACCCATAGTCTGAATAAGTGTACAGTGAGCCCCTGTCACAGATCGCTTACTAATCTCAAATTATTCTTGGATAGTCCAATGCATGACTCAGATCTTCTTTAACTGTAGGTTTTGAACAAAATTTTCGATTGCCTCATGTCCACATGGTTTGAGAGGAGCCTTTTTTTTCCTTTTGTTGAGCATACCTTCCCAAATATACTCTCCCACTGCAGAGAAAGTTTCTGAGGCCATCGGCTCACTCCATATTTCCTTTACCTGGCCGAATCAGCTTCTTTAGACAGTCCAATACTATCATCCGTGTAAACTCATAAGACACGAGTGCTTGATTCAGCTTATCCACCATCCATATAAACTCATAAGACATGAGTGCTCGCATTATGGCATGACTGTTATATTGTATTGCTTTAATCCCATTTTTCGATGGCATAGACTTCAGCTTGTAGGTCAATCGCGGCCTTCCCCATGTGCTTGCAATATTGCATTCAGGGACCAAAAACTTCTCCTGTTCCAAGACACTTTCTTGACCCGTCTGTATACACTTCAAGATTACTCCATTAATTCTTGTCTTGTTGAAAATCATTCCTCAAAATAAAAGCCTCTACTGGTGCTATCTAGATAAGGAGGTAGTTGTCAGCCAAACCATTCCTTAGATTCCGAAATCCCCTAAAGAATTTCAGGTTAGACTTACTTTTCATCAACGTAACCATAGGCCCCAAAGCTTTGATCTTCACTGCCATGTACAACGGACCTAAATTCAAAAGAGCCTCCAGCGAGGCTGTAGAACAAGTTCTCATTGCCCTTGTTATACCAATACATGCTAGTTTCTGTCTCTTTTCCAACTCTATTGGAGCTGTTTTCTGATTTGTTCTAACTGCCTAGACAATTGCCCCATAGATCGGTATTAGTCTGACACTCATGCTACACATCCAATGCATAATTCTTGGGTTGCTTTCCCTGCAAGTCTTCTCCTTTCCATTATGGCATGTCTGGTCTGAGCTGATCTCTATATGAGCCTGGTTTGTATGACCGCTATTTACACTGATATTATCTCACCCAGAAGTCACCATGTGATTTTGCTATTCAGCGTTATTCCTAGAGATTTTAACTTGATTTTTTGTGATATTATCTCGCCCAGAAGCCGTACATACTTCCGTTTAGAAAATTTTCTTCTTCTGGGAAAAGGGTCTATTGGGGTTTTGTACGGGTTTATGTTCAAGCCCACTGTCACGCACCAACGTCTTATAATCTCAAGACCTGTTTGAATGATATCGCATAGTGTCTCTTCAAATTTTCCTTTAGCCATCAAGATTGTATCATCGGCATATACTTGACAATCAATGCCCGCTTAAGATAATTTTGACAGTAGTTCATCTACGATTGTGCCCCACATTAGTGGTGAAAGCACACCGCTTTGTGAACATCCCCTAGTTGCGATAACCCTTATTGTTTCGTTGCCTGCATGTGTCATGTCGCACTAGGGGACCTTATGATCATGGGTCAGTTAGGAAAACATACTTCTTACGGTATGTTGAATTTATAACACAATGTGTATATGCGCTTACTATGTACAATTGAAATGGTTTGTTGGGTAAACAATTCATATACTCGTATTTCATTGACTAAATGTACTCCCTTAACACTAATGGGTGTGTTTATTTTGACAATATTGTATGTGTGGTAAAAAGAAAATATATACTACCCCTCCTATCATACAAAAAAAAAAAAAATAAAAATAAAAATAAAATATTATTAATTCCGATATTGATACGAAGTGCAAACAAATTGTTTTTTTTATACCTCAAGGTTTAATATGTTCCATACAAGTGTGAGAGAACACACAGGAAAAATAAACTCATATTTGTGTTAAGTAAACTCTTTTTATTATTCTTCATCTAAAACTCTTGATGAAATGAATGACTTGACAAAAAAAAAAAATGTGTTAAATTTTTTTCATTTATTTTCCATAGGATCCCACAAAACGCACAAAACCCTCAACACTGCGCCGCACACTGAATGCCCTGCGTCAACGTTTAACGAAACGTAGCCGTTCGAAACCGCCCGATTGGTTTCTGGAGCGTTTCTCCAACACCACAAACAATGATAAAATAGGCAAAACACCTCCAGCAACAAATGCCAACAACAATAATGGTGATGGCAACAATACAATAAATCCTGCCGATTCAGGACCCGCTTGCGAGATACGTGGCTCAAGTCGTCTGTGTAATCGTTTATCCGTAAATCCCTCGCTACAGTCACATTATCGGGTAAGTAATCGAAAAAATAAAAAACTCTTTAACATATTCCCTTTTCTATTGAATGTTTTATTTACGTTTTGTTTCAGTGGCTGGCAATTGTTTCCTTAGCTGTGTTATACAATATCATATTTGTGGTGGGTCGTTCGGTATTTTGGGAAATAAATCAACGAGCCACACCGGTTTGGTATTTTTTAGATTATTTATGTGATTTTATATACCTAATGGATACACTGGTTCACATGCATGAAGGTATGTATGAATGTCATGTAATATTTGTTAATAATTTGTAATACAGTACAGTACATATAATGATACAGTACATATAATGAAAATCATTAGATTTAATAGTAAAATATGAAAGAAAATTCCTTGAAGTTGTTCTGTGACCAAATTTAAATAAGAAAGCTGAGCCTAAACATCAGGGGTAGTAAAAAAATGCCTTACATGTTTGAATTCTAAAAACATTTCGTGACCATCACAATCCTCATAATACAATCAAATCAATTTGGGCCAAACCTGGGCCCAACTCGAATAGCCAGTATACATTTCAAGGGTATATATACCATTATACGCCTATTGCTCTCTTTGAAAAATAAAGAGCAGTTACCACCGTAGAGGTTTTCAAATTAATTTTGGATCTTATAGTCGCTGTAGCCTAGTAGGTAGTGTGTTGGCTTAACAGTCGTGAGACCACGGTTCAAACCTTAGGTCAGACATCTCCAACAATAAGAATAATGAAAAAATATTTCTTCGGCGACTTCCTCTGTCAGCAGATTTCTGGCAAAACTCTGGGAGTAAATAGAAAATTGCCATGAAAAGTTTCTCAAAAATCTGTCGTTCGGTGACGACTTTAAACTGTAGGTCTCTCGACTCAAGTATAAAATTAACACGTACAACATAAGTGGTGTTAGAAGCTAGGTCGTAATCCTGACTGAAGGGTTGCTTTTAGCATAAGCCTTAGGGCTTAGGTACCATACCGAATGTGAGAATAAAAAACCCTTCGAACCGCCAATTTAGCAACACTGGAAGCATTATAACCAAATGACATTTTTCACAAGTTTGTTTTGTAAGATCAAAACAGATCTCCTTTACTGATCTACATACCTCACTATATAGGTTGCTAATCCTGACTAGCCACACCAACTAGCAACATACTGAAGAGTCACAGTAACTCTCTATTTAGCAGGGACAACAACCAATATACTTAGTAAGATCAGCATACAAGATCTCTCTTGATAAGAGTGTAGTAAAAAATAGTGTGCAGCTTGTTCGTGTGACTAGGTACACACTGTTTAATCTATGCTTGAAAAAAATTCTGTTGCACTTATTGAAACTCGTTTTTAAGATAGGCACGTATAACTATTGTAAGGTAAAAACTGTGCCTGCTGGGATAATCGGGATGTTGCAGTAATCAGAGGTTACAGTAATCGAGTTTGCACTGTATTTGTACTTGAATAAGGAAACTCAATTTATCTGCCCCTTCCGTCTTATCTAACTTAATCTAGACATTCGCTTTGCAGTTTTTGGCTGCACCTTGTAGTTTTTTTATTCCATTCATCAATGGACCCAAGCAGCCAAACGTATTTTACAAATTGCTACTGTTTTTAGCAATTTGTTATTCACTGGAATCATTAATTTTTATGGCACGTAAACCGCTTATTACTCTATTCATTGCTTTTTAGTTGTTGTTATTTTTATATTTTTTTATACATATTTATTGTACATTATCATCTATCTGATGGAAGTATTTGTCCACTTTATTGAACATTTTGAAAGAACACAAGAAATTTAAAAAAAAAGTATTTAAAGATTAATTTTCTTTCTTTGCTTTCAGGCTACTTGGATCAGGGCCTTCTTGTACGCGATGCCTACAAGTTAAGACGCCACTATTTTACGAACAAAGGCTGGTACCTCGATGTCTTATCCATGCTGCCTACCGATCTCTCCTACTGGTGGTGGCCGCCAAGTATTTGCGGTCCTCACTTTCTACCTTGTCCTGTCATCGTACGCCTGAACCGTTTGCTGCGTCTGCCACGAATGTGGGAATGGTTCGATCGTACAGAAACCGCTACAGGTTATCCAAATGCCTTCCGTATATGCAAAGTGGTTTTGGCCATACTGGTGTTGATACACTGGAATGCCTGTATGTATTTTGCGATAAGTTATGCCCTCGGTTTCGGTACCGACAACTGGGTGTACAATTTAGCAGGTGAACGTAATGGTACATTACAACGTCAGTATATCTATAGTTTCTATTGGTCTACGCTAACGCTGACAACGATTGGTGAGACACCGACCCCAGAAAATGATGCCGAATACTTATTTGTAGTGGCGGACTTTTTGGCTGGTGTACTGATATTTGCCACAATTGTCGGTGAGTTGGTTTAAGTAAGACTCGGAATTAAATTTATGTGTTTAAGAAATATTTGTATTTGTGAATATCCCTTGCAGCTGCTAATACGTACGAAAAGTATCAATCAGGGGCTCTTTCTACCTTTTATATGTACTTTCCAGAACGAAACATTACTACTACTACTACTATTACTAACAACAACTGAAAAAGTACTAGAATAGCAATTTCATTTCCCATTGTACTGTCCACTTATTGTAGTACTATTCAGGAGTAAATATTGGTTACAAAGGGTGAAGGTATAGGTACATAATTCGTCATTACAACCCTTCAGTCAGGATTACGACCTAGCTTCTCACACCACTTATGTTGTGTGTGTTAATTTTATACATGAGTGGCGGGATCTACCGTTTACAGTCGACTCCGAACGACAGATTTTTGACTCAGATTTTTATTCTGAGTTTTTGTCAGAAATCTGCTGAGGGGAAGTCGCCGCAGAAATATTTTTTCCTATTTCGTTTTATAAGAGATGTCTGACCTGGGGTTTGAACCGTAGCCCCATGTCTAATAAGCCAATACACTACCTACTAGACTACAGCCAGTTTTTGCCAGAAATATGCTGAGGGGAAGTCCCCGCAGAAATATTTTATCGTATTTCGTTTTGTAAGAGATGTCTACCCTGGGGTTTGACACGTGGCCTGAAGTCGCCTCAGTCTAGCAGGTAGTGTGTTGACTTATTTGACACAAAGCCAGGGTTCGAGCCCCAGGCCAGACATCAAAGACAAAATACAAAAAGTATTTCTGCGGCGACTTCCTCTCAGCAGATTTCTAGCAAAAACCCTGAGAGTAAATAAAATTGCCATGAAAAAGTTTCTCAAAAATCTGTTGTTCGGAGTCGACTTTAAACTGTAGGTCCCACCACTCATGTATAAAAAAAATTAACACATACAACATAAGTGGTGTGAGAAATTAGGACGATGTACAATGGGTCAATTTAACCTCCGGATACTGTACTTGTCTTAATTGACAAGTACACGTCCTCTAATATAACCTAACCTAATCTACTTGACTCCGGCAACTACAGGCATATATGCCATTATATTCCTAGAGAATGTGTTCACCGCAACTTAGTTAGTATAAGAATGTAGGGTCTCTCTGGAGGACATATACAGTTCCCTTTCATAGGGACTCTTGAAGGCAATATCTAGCTGAAGGGGAAATCATATGTTCTCACACCAATTGGTTCAATTGCAGAGGGACCAGACGAAACCTAACGGAAGTCTACCTTAGGCCAGTATCTCGTTAGTCTACACGCGTGGTCGCTGGGATGTTCTTACAATGACTTCCACAGAAGGTGTAATGAAATAAAAATAAGGGGAGACTACATAAAATTTTCTCTGCTGATGTCTGGCACTTGGAACGAAAGATGTTGGGCACCCAGAATTTATTGACACAATATTTCCAGCCAAAAAAGGTTTGACTAGAACTCCACACTTGTATGAAACCATCAGAATGATTTTAATTGCCAGCCAGGAGTTGTAACTAAATGACGGAAAAATAAGCATTATCGGCATTACAACGGGACCTTATAGGACCCGAGTTAGGTTTTCTTCGTTACATACATGCATATTTTTTTTTTTTTTAAATTAAAATTTATTTCCTCCACTCAAATTATGACAACAACTTGTGTTTAGTTCAAGGGCATGTGTATTTGTTTTGGGATAACCGCATACGTTCCTCCTGTAATTGCTTAACTTTGACGTAAAAAAGTTCTTGAGAAAAAGTTTGTCGGTGTTAAACTTTTCACAACGAATATTATTTTAAAAGCAAGTGCGTGCAACACACAATGTTTGTCTTTCATTGGCCTCAACACATCACATTCTCTTTCGTCCTTTGATGATTTGCTTCTTGTTTTTTTTTTACTGCCACTGTTGTCAAGTGTATTTTTAAGCCAATGAATGATAAACGTTCGTTTTATTTACGATTAATAATAATGTTGTTGTTGTTGTTGTTGCCCGCAAAATATGTTCTTGTAGTTGTTGTTGCTGGTAATATTTGGTTTTTTGTGGTGGTAGAAAGTCTATTAGAGTGTGTCATTATTTTAAGATGTTTCAATGCCGGAAGGATTAATTATCAACACGTGGCAAGGACATAAATATTGGTAAAATGTTGGTGTTCGGACATTTGATACATAAAACAATTTGTATGTATTTGTTTACAACAGAGCCTTTTCTCATTTTGTTTGAACATTTTATGTTTCTTTTGCGTTTGTTTTTCTACTGCCCAATTTCTTTTTGGAATTGAATTGTTATTTGGCAAAGCCAAGTCAATGTTACGTGAGTTTAATGACCCGTGCACTAATCCAACAGTAAATTTATTGAGTCTATTAAATTTGCAGAATATAATTATTTTGTGTTTAAAGGCTATATGTCTGTATGTATGTTGCAACGTCTATAAAATAGAAAAATAAAATAGAAGAGCAGACAAATGAAGATATTTTTTAATTTCAAATTCAAGTAAAGCACTCACAATTATTATTATAAACAACGTAATAAACTTTTAAGGGAAATGTAGTTATCCAAAAATAAAGAACAAAGGACAGAAAAAGAAAGGAAGCCAGAATATGCAACTGAGTCATCAACACTAGCCAGCTAATATCAGAGATTAAACTCTTAATAGCAGAAATCCTAGCAAAAGCCAACTCGTCAAAGGCATTCAAGACCTCCCCAGAAATAATATTGAACCTCCAGAGACACAGAATATGCTCACCAGACTCCTGCTCTTCCACGTTACTAGAAATTCTGCGGAAAGAAACCTGCTACTGCTTCACATGATTGTCCAGAAGGCATAATGCTTTGTGGAAAAACATGCCCCAGTTTCAGGACCCATTCCGTTTTATAACAGCTCAACTTGAGCTATATACGCCTAGAAATTCTGCAATCTTCCCTGTTCCGCCACAAAGCATTCACTTTCTGTTTATAACCTGATCGATCAACCGATCAATCAATCAGGTTCGTGCCCTTTACCGCTTTTTTTTTGTCAACTCATTTGCAGCCTCATTGCTACACACAATACAATGCACAACAGTGTTACCCCTGCTATACTGCTCAAAGGCACAATGCTTTTAAAAGCACACGTCCCAGTTTCAGGGCTCACTCAGTTTTAGAACATCTCAACATGAGCTATATACGCCTAGCTAGAAATTCTGCAATCTTTCCTGTTCCACCATAAAACATACACTGTGGGCTTATTAACCTGATCGAATCGCGTCCTTCTTCGCCGCTTCTTCTCTTGGGAACTCATTTGCAGCCTTATAACCACAAACAACATAATGTTCCGAAAAACAATAGAGTGCTACCCTGTCAATGTCTAAAAGCATAGCAGGAATCTTTCTGCAGAGCAAAAATTAATCCGGAGTTAACATAGTGCGTATTCGGTGTATTTATATTAGCTTGACAGTCCACACAAATGAAAAATATATCTCTCAGCACAATTTTTTACCGGACCAGCTTAAATTGGTGATCGCAGTCACATCAACCTGACTTATACCACACTCGTCCATAAGAAAGATATTCGCGCCACAATACCAGCCTTATCGAGTCTTAAAAGTCAAACTTTAAACTGCATGACCGTTAAGTAGACGGCGACCTATTTCATGCCATTGCTCACTGTCTGAAAAAATAAGGCAATATGGCCTTTAATTTCAGAACTCAGAATTCGTATATCCTACTACCTATCCTAACAAGATTCTCTTTAACTACCTATCCTAACAAGATTCCCCTTAAAATGGTTTCTTGCAAAATCTAAAGAGTGGTCCCGATATAGCCAATGAGCCTGAGTGCGAATTATAAATATTTTCCTAAGTATACTCTTTTCCTTAATCAAGGCTCAGCTTAAATCTTTCCAGTCGAGGTGACACAATATTCTACACTTTATACATCCTTGAGAAAGGATTGGCTCGGTTGGTTTAAGGCTAAGCCACTTAGCAGAAGCTATTGAAGAAATTAGGGGACATTCTGTACTGTTAACTCTATATGGGCCCACTAGTATTCTCATTTAAGTACATTTGAAACTATCAGCAGCTTGTGGTACGTTTTCTCAATTTTATAAAAAGTACCTTTTGGTACTTTTTTGTCAAAAACTCCTCTTTTATTACCTTAAGGCGATTTAAGCCGCTACATGTTAGGAAAAGTACCTTTTCATCGATCAATAAGTACTATTTGCTACTTTTATATGTTAATATTTTCAGTTTATATTATCGAGTATTTCGTTATTCTATTGGTACATAAGATTTAAAATTTCCAAAGAAAAAGTTCTTTACACTCCATTATAACTCATTAACACGGTTTAAGAGTACATTTTCCTTGTTAACTTTTTAGGTTTTTAATAATTTCAGTTAAGTACCATCCAATGGTACTTTTATGCTTATTTCAAATGTTTAATAGAAAAAGTACTTTTTTTAATTCAAGCTAAAAAGGAAGTTTTCTCATTTTTCTTCCTCTTTCATAGCTTTGCTTTACATTTCCCGTTGAATTAATTTTTTTTATTTATAAACATGTTTGACCTTTCCAATCAGTTCACTGGTACTTATAGATGTAGAACAGATGAAAATCTTTTATTTTTAAATATTTTCTTTAACAATTTCTTTTCCTTTTCCTCTATCTCTTCTTGTATGCCAGGTAACATTGGCTCAATGATCTCCAACATGAATGTGGCGCGTGTTGAGTTTCAAAATCGCATGGATGGTGTCAAGCAGTATATGGCCTTTCGCAGAGTGGGCCATGAACTTGAGGCACGTGTTATAAGATGGTTTGCCTACACCTGGTCACAAAGTGGCGCCTTAGACGAAGAACGTGTCTTAGCCGCACTGCCAGATAAGCTTAAAGCGGAAATTGCCATACAAGTACACATGGACACTTTAAAACAAGTGCGTATATTTCATGACTGCGAACCTGGCCTCTTGGAGGCTTTGGTATTGAAATTAAAACTGCAAGTATTCAGTCCGGGCGATTACATTTGTCGCAAAGGTGATGTCGGCAAAGAAATGTACATTGTGAAGAGAGGCAAATTGTCGGTGGTGGCTGATGATGGCGTTACGGTGTTTGCAACCTTGGGGGCTGGTTCGGTATTTGGTGAGGTATCGGTATTGGAAATTGCCGGCAATCGTACGGGTAACAGGAGAACCGCTAATGTACGTTCACTGGGCTACTCGGATTTATTCTGTTTAGCAAAACGTGATTTGTGGGAAACACTGGCTGACTATCCGGAAGCACGTGCCACCCTAACCGAACGGGGCTGTCAATTGTTGCGCAAAGATGGTCTATTGGATGAGCAAGTTTTTGCGGGTAAATGAAGTGAAAAGAAAGGAAATAAAAATTCTAAATTAAAATTTCTTTTAAATTTTTTCTAGATTCCCAACGTGTGCATGACAGCATAGAGAGTGGCATTGAGAAGTTAGAAGTTTCTGTGGAAAACCTTAACATGAGACTGGCACGTCTACTGGCTGAATACAACGCAAGTCAGGCCAAAATGAAACAACGTCTTGCAAAACTTGAACTGAAGTAAGTAAAAACGAAAAGTAAAAAAAACTTTTCAGCATTACGAGCAGAGCACATTATTGTCTTTAATTTGTCATTGTGCCGCAGACACGCACGCTTAAACAGGCTGACCCAAAGACAATTTGGAATAATTTTTCTTTTAATTACATTACAATCATAAACTAATTGTTCGTATATTTGTTGTTGTTTTGTAGACAATTTCTTTCTTTCTATTTCTTACTTTTAATGACACAAAAAATGTCTTCTTTTTCTTTTTGCTTTTCAGTTACCAATTAACACAGAACAATTCCCTGACAGAACAGCATGCGAGGCCACCACGTAGTGGTCGATTGTATTCATTACAGCCGAAAAAACGTCCAAGGCCAAGACCAGTGACTGCTTCAAAATCTATCGACAACAATAACAAACAGAATACGTTGTAAGAATTCTTACTACAAAGTTGCACAATTGCAAAAACATACATATTCTACAACAATATACATACATAAGTAAGCCAAGTTAATAATAATTTAAGTTAAAAGAACATAAAAAAAACAATTCGAGGTTTCACTGTAAGATGTCTATTGAAACTAATTGGTCCCCTCAAACCTTATAATATATTAAGAATTTGTATATAAAAAATGTTTAAATATTGAAAACAATTACACTTAATAATACAACAGTCAGTGATAAAAGTAAAGTAACAAAATGAAATATTGCAAAAGTTCTAAAATTTGTATCAGGGTTTGGAAAGCAACCTCAAATATATTTACACTTTAAAAATATTTACAAAAATTTAAAGAAAAATAATAAGAGTCTGTTACAACAAATATTGTAAGTCAGGGTTAATAAAAGCTTAATAACTTCTGAGTAATTTTTTTTAAGTCCAAGTCATTCGTTCCAATGCACATTTTGATTTAACTCGCGAGTGAGTTTTCTAATGTTTTCTATTCAAAATTGACATCTTTTTTTAAATCCTCTTTCCATATAATGGGTGGGCCATCTATCGGTTTAAATTTGAACCTTCGGTTATTTTGAATCTGACAATACTTATGTCGTTCTACAGTAAGACCCCGCTTAACGCTGTTTCAGTACTACGCGGTAGTATTGGGATTCCCCTTGAAGTCGCCGTAGTCTAGTAGGTAGTGTGTTGGCTTATTAGACGTAAAGCCAAGTAAAGTCAGCAGATTTCTCGCAAAAACTCTGAGAGTAAATAAAATTGCCATGAAAAGTTTCTCAAAAATCTGTCGTTCGAAGTCGACTTTAAACTGTACGTCCCGGAAACTAGGTCGTAATCCTGGCTGAAGGGTTGTAATGACCAATTATGTATGTTATGTATGTATTCGGATTCCCCTAAATCGGACACTATATTGATACTTGTTGTATATGCACCATGCACCAACTAAAAGCGGTGCACTATATAGCGACGGTGTATATTATGTATCTTTTTCAACTCCCTTTTGTTAGTCTGTCCAAAATAAAGATTCCAACTGTATTTTCCGAAGTCGCAATCACAGTACAAATGCTGTTTCGTTTAGCGCTGGAACTTATTGAAACGTATCCGTCTTACTGTATTTTGTCAAAATTCCACTGAACGTAATGAATCGATTTACTCTTAAGCAACTTTGGGATTTATTGGAAATTTATTTCCAAAATAAAGGCAATTGGTTGGAAATCGCAGGAAATGTCGTACACACATCTCATGCCACAATCAATTTATTGCGTCAAACGTTTGATGGCCGTTTAATTAGCCGAAATGATTATGTCTATGGGGCGCCCTTAAAGAAAAGTGTTATGCCAACAATCCAGAGACAATTGAGCATTTGAAAACCAACATTCGTGATGCCACTGCCGACATACAAACCCATACACTGGAAAAAGTGCACGAAAATTGGTTCGATCGAATGATGTACTATGACGCCAGCCGCGTCAGCCTTATGAATAATATTCCATTTCTGACCGGAACAATTGTACTTCACAGCACAAAAAAAAATTGCCAAAATTTCAAACTGTTTTTGTTTTATTGTATTTTTAAATCTAAACTTTTAAATGGCCCACCCTTTACATCAATTTTGCCAATTAAAATTCTATACCATTTTGTTAACAAGGAACATCTTAAGAAGTCTCGAAATTGACCGAAACCGGTCTATACATGACAGCTATGTATGTTTCACTTACCTATAATGCTTTGTTAATGGTTTCTGCCCTTTCAAGATAGGTAATGAAGATGAATACCACGAGCATTCCTCTCCTTTGAGTCGCTTGACCACGTGACTGTTTTTATTCTGGTGTAAAATGATGGAGCCATGTTTCATTCATGTGATAATGGATGGCTGCATGAGTTCCAGCTTTTTTTATGGGAGAAGCACTACTCAGAATTATCTATTCACGGTTGTTTTTTGTCGATCGTGAGCTTGCGTTTGAACAGTGCTTTCTCACACTCATATTCATGCATGATAGGTCCAACACGCTCATTTGATATCATTAGAGTCTCAGCTATCTCCTTCAACTTTACTTTGAGGTCATTCAAAATTATTCCTTGTACTCCATTAATATTTTCGTTGGAAAAAAAATTAAGCGATGTCAACTTTGCAAACCCATTCTAAACGGTTGATTTGCTTGGTGCCAAGTCTAAATAATATTGACAAATCAAGGCAAGCTATGGCTTCAACAGTATTTTCTGTCACCAGAAAACAATTCTTTTTTTAATACATGAAATTCCTTTTCATACGTTTTCTTTACATTAGCTGATGTTATATGAGTTAGTGAAGTCGCCATAATCTAGTAGGTAATATGTTGGTTCAAACCCCATTTCAAACATCCGGAACAAAACCAAATATGAACAAATATTTCTTAGGCGACTTCCGCTCAGCAGATTTCTGGCAACAACTCTGAAAATAAATAAAAAAAATTACCATGAAATATTTCTCAAAAAAATCTATCATTCAGAGTCGACTTTAAACTGTAGGTCCTGCCCCTTACGGATAAAATTAACGCACGTAACATAAGTGATGTGAGAAGCTAGGTTGTAAACCTATCTAAAGGGTTGTAAATTGCCCTGTCTAGGCACTTAGTTCGATTTGTTTCGCCTGAATTTATAATATTTTTAACATAATATAACGACAAAGGACCTTTCCGATTAGCTTTATAATATTTGTTTATATAAACCAATAACAAAAAAACTAAAATTATTACAATATCAACAACACTAACAAAATTTATTTACAAAATAATTTGTAAAAATATAAAATTTAAATTTAAAAGATTTAATATATAAATGATTGATGGGATTGATTGATGGGATTGTTTGATTAATTAAACGATTTGAATGTTAACATTAAAATTAAAGAAATATTTTTAAGATTAATAATTTTACTATAACAAAATAATAACTGTAATAATATTAATAATAATAACAGTTACTAAGTAAATTAAGTGATTAAATGAAATAAAAACAAAAGTAAATGTGCCTCAAGTTATTTAAACATTAAAAATATTAAATAAAATGGATTATTTTTATTTTAAATAAAAAATAAAATAAAAAAATAAGAGAAGAGAATAAAAAAGAAATAAAAATCAAACATATTTTATAAGTTGTTTACCATACGATTAATTAGAATTAAATTAAATTGTATTAGTTTTAAATAAATTTAAAAACTAAATCTATAAAACTATCTAAGTAAAGTATTATTTTTACATTCAAATATTCTAATAAAATTACAAAAAAAAAAACGAAGAATTAAAAACAAATTTAATTGTAAATTATAGTTGCCAGGCCATAGTGCTTAAATACTTTAAATTAATTTTTTTTAAATCTTTTTAAGTTTCTACTAATACTGTGAGTATCCTAAATATCTGAATTTGTTTTGATTGAATCCTAAAAACATACATATAAACTAAACAAAATATATGAGAGTATATGCTGAATATGTACCCATTATAGGTATTTAAAATCCTTAAATTTAAAAGAAATGAACAAAAACTATTTTAGAAAATTAACATATTTTCTGATAATAAAATATTGAAAAAAATTATAAAAAAATTTTGTTGATTTAATTTGACACGAATAAATAGACTGTGTCGCCGTAGTCTAGTAGGTAGTGTGTTGGCTTAGTAGACGTAAGGCCAAGGTTCAAACCCTAGGTCAGACATCAGAACGAAATATGAAAAAATATTTCTTCGGCGACTTTCTCTCAGCAGATTTCTGGCAAAAATTCTTGGAGGAAATAAAATTGCCGTGAAAAGTTTCTCAAAAATTTGTCGTTCGGAATCGACTTTAAACTGTAGGTCCCGCCACTCATATATAAAATTAACTCACACAACATAAGTGGTGTGAGGAGCTAGGCCGTAATCCTGACTGAAGGGTTGTAATATCCAATTATGTATGTATGTATGTAAATAGACTACGTGGAAAGGCACTCTACCATAAGGACATTAAGTAAAGTGGTTTCTTATCGAACGTCTTCTGAAATAACAGACAGTCCTGCCTACTACAGTCAACTACAACTAGAAGAAGTGCTGGCTTTAGCATAGAATCTTATTCCGCATTATCGGTTAATTATATGGTCTGCTATAACTATCTGAACATTTGATGGGAAAACGGCCTGTGTTTTATATGCTAAGGACTTGGATATGAGCTGTTTACTTTAAAAGTGGTTTAAGTCCATTTTTTCTTATATTGAGATATTTAAGGGTTTGCGTTTGAATTGTTTCAAAAACATTGTTAACTGGTACTAGGTTGTTTTTATGGCTATGTGACCTTAAACATGTTAGAATATATAACGTAATACATTTTGTAAACTTTACTAGAAAATAAGCTGCGTTTCAGAACCTCAAATGGACTTAAACCACTTTCAAAATGAATAAAATGACTTTTTTGTTTGGGAAAACGAATAAGTCCACTTTGTGTTCTTTGTTTAATATTATTATAAGTTAATTTTTTCACTTAAAGTTGCTCCACTAGTGATAGTGATTCCTCTAAATAGTTATCCTTATACTTAGGAGTTGGAATGGGACGTACTTTTTTGTATAATGGTGTTAATTTTATTTTGTTAAAGTTTCTTGGTCTTCCCCAACAAGGTACTAAATCAAGTATTTTGAACTCTGTATCCACTTCCATAGATTCTTTAAAAAACATTTTATAGGGTTCACTTTTTATAAATCGCATCCAACATATCCTTAGCCAATTTACAGGTTCGCCACTAGAGTTTTTTAATCTTTTATGAATTGCTTCTTCCAGAAGTTTTGTAGAAAGAAATCATCACGTTTCATAACATAATATTTGTTACTCTTTCGACATGTTTTTATGGCTTCATAGTAACCCTGGGGGACATATATTAAATTAATTTTCCTCAAAGTCATTTCAATCACTCCAAAAACACTATCATTTGGCTAAAATGAATGTCCTGATAGTAAAAACTTATAAATCAATAATATCTGCATTATTTTCTGCCGATTGCACAATTTTCAACCATGTTACTGCCAATTTTATGGATTTCAGTGGACTTAAACCAGTTTCAAAATAAATTTTTTTGCATTACGTTAACTAGCTAATTTTCAAGTGCCCCAAATCATAGCAATTTTAATGATACTAGACTTAAATTGTTTATACAAAAAAAGTATATATAGTATTGTGATTATTGTTATCATTAACTAAATCTTGGGCTGTGGTTTATATACTAAGGACTTGGATATCAGAAATTAAGACAGACTCTCACATAACTGCAGCATCTTTCAGGACAAAAATTCTTACTATCATAATTTCAATTAAATGGCTGCTCAGTAGCAGTTTATTTCCTAAGAATTATTATTGCCATGTGATCTATTGCACAGGCCTCAAACTATATAAGGTATCCCAATAATATCTTTTCCAACTCTATTGTCCTTACAAACTTCAGAAAGCTGTTCGATGTCTGTGAGGACAAAATTACTCCTTCTGAAATGCAGTAATGGCTTACAGGTTTCACATATGCATTCTGATCATCCATTCTTCTCTTCATAGAATCTACATGTTGGTTTCGCAACGATTTCTATTCTGAACATATGTATCCATTAAACCATTCAGGAGCGGAGGGCCCCCATAGTGGCCTGACCCAGATGAATTGACTTCCGCTTGGAAGATACCCGTGAGTTACCTCAAGGGCTCAGATGATATGCTAATATACTCTCTAAGCCAGGCCATCGTAGATTCCTTTTCAAACGTCATATCAACATCCAATTCAAAGCGACAGTATCACTAGAATCCCTTAACATAGAGTTTTCGTAGCCCCCTCTTGGCCTTGGATTATGCTGAATATTGGGAGTTCCACTAATGGCGAACACTTCAAGGTAAAACAGCGGATTTTATCGTTCGTTAAGTCAAGCTAGGCGAACCAAAACCCTTACGCGACCTTGCCTCATAGGAAAGGAAGTCCATTGAATAAACGCATCTTCGCTTAATTTCTGTTCAAGTTGCGACTCGGAAGAGGTGGAAAACAATCGTCAATCGCTTAATGTTTAACTGCCCAGCACTCGCTCGATTACATAATACACACATAATTGGCCATTACAACCCTTCAGTCAGGATTACGGCCTATCTTCTCACACCACTCATGTTGTGTGTGTTAATTTTATACATGAGTGGCTGGACCTACAGATTTTTATTTTACAATTTTATTTTACTCTCAGAGTTTTTGCCAGAAATCTGCTGAGAGGAAGTCGCCGAAGAAATGTTTTTTCATATTTCGTTCTGATGTCAGATCTGGATTTTGAACCGTGGCCTCACGTCTAATAAGCGAATACACTACCTACTACTCTACGACGACTTCTCGAGCGATTAGGTGAGCGAAAACTCGGAGCCCCATTCTTGACATTCCGATCGGAACTGTCTGGAGTAAGAATAATAAACACCCTATTTAAGAGACATTGGGTGGCTAGAGAACTTGTCCTTGTAATGTACACCAGCGATGTTTTTCTTTAAGCGGCATATGGAGATCCTATATAAACATAAAAACAATCCTCAAACAAATTTAATTATACTGCGTGAAATCAGAATAAAGAATGTAGAAATCATAAGAAAAACCAACAATAACTAAAAAGTAAAAAGATAAGGAGAAAAGGGGCAAACAATCATGAAATTACAACAACAAAACGATTCAATAGTGCGATTCTAGAAGTTGACAGACCGAAAACGAATGTAGTACAAATAGAGCAAAATGTAATGCTGCCGACCGTTGACGGACCAAACTTACTTGGGTTCTATCGAAGTTCCCGCTGTAATACAAACACTAATTTCGGGCATTCCTTAGCCACCATGAAAAAAAGATTAAGTCGATCCAGAAAATCCACAAGAAAAAGGTTCTTTCAAGCAGTATATTCTGAGCTTGATCCAGACTAGTTTTGTATTTTTTGCTCTTTAATAAGAGCACTCGAAATATTTTTGTTTCCAACAATAAGAAATATTCCTGTACCGGTTATTTTCTTAAATAGAAACAGAAGGAAAATAATTTTGAATGGTTTACCCTTAATCTGACGTCTGTTGTTGTTTGACTTCAGGAAATTTTTATTTTGTTTGAAGACACTTATTTTCTTACTTTTCAAAATTTATTCTATTTTTGTTTAGTGTTATTCAAATAAAATAAAAAAATATAAAAATAATTCAAAAGAAACTAGGATCCTGTAGAAAATGTTCCAAAATGAGTTCACCAGACTCAAAGGAAATAACTCTGGTGCGTTGTCTCAAGTGCATGAAAATATTATCGTGTTCTCGTTATGATACTTTAGCTCTATTGGAACATATACGCACCGATCATCCTGAAATTGATATCATTGATACGGACACCAAGCATAAGCGTTCACCGCCACCACATCGAAAATCCTGTAGCCCCTCTTTACATAGTACGAAAGATAATACCGCAAGAAATGATGAGATAAGGGAATATCGTCATACCGATGAGGATTGTCTTTCGCAGTACAAAGATCACAGTGCTCACAATGAGTACGAGTATAATGATCATGATTGGCCGGCAAAGCCACAGTGTGTTAAAGATGTTGATTTGAGTCATTACTCGGTAACATCGGAGCTTTGTAAGTTTTGTGAAAATATTTGGAAAAGGAACACATACAGTTTTCATTTTGATTTTTATTTGCAGTGCAAAAATATCCGGAAATCAAAGAAAGTGAATTTTGTCCGCATAACAGCAATGCCCAAGTAATGTATACACGCCGTTATAAAGTTTACACACCCTCTGCCATTGCCTCCATGGAGTTATTGCGTTCCCCTGTTAGACGTAATAGGTATCGCACATCTATTGAAAGATGGCGCCCCGGTACCGGCAACATTTACTGTCCCAAGTGTGGCATGAGTAAAAAGCCGTTAATCAAGAGCAGAGCCGAACGTTTAACAAATAACGAATGTAGTGCCTGTTGCCTGTTAAGCTGCTGGCCCTTTTGCTTTATACCCTGGCTTATACCCGGCAAAAATGTCGAATTTCTACACTGTGCCCATTGTAAAACCTTTCTGGGCATATACAATCCCACCACGAACTGTATAAAACCGAATCATTTATACGTGCCCACGGTGAAGGATGACAACTGCATTATAAGATACAAGAATAGCTGTGAGAACATGCATGAAAGTCACGAGCCGGATAGAGATGGTCAAATGGAACTTGCGACAAATCGAAGCGATGTCAGTGTCGCTAGTTCACCTCGTTTACCCATTATAACAGTGGATGGCAAAAAATTGCCAAAAGAAACGGTGGCCCGTATAAAGAAATATAAACGTTATGGCTCCATACTGGGTATAGATTTGGACGATTTAACCGATAAAGAAAGTCCAACCGATAAAGGCGATAAAGAGCCTGAGGAGACCAAAGGGAAAGATAATACTAAAAAAGACAAAAAAACTAAAAAGAAGAAACGTGGTTGTTGTTAAATAAACGCTTTCGAGCATATTTAAGCTTTTTTTGAAGCCCAAAAACTTTTTTTTTTTATAAAAACTTTTCTATCGTATTAATGTGGCATTAATTTATGTTGTAATTGTAATTGTGGTTGTATTTATGATTGGTGATAAGACAACAACACTCAATGGAATAAATCCTCTGTACCCAAAATAGCAAATTTCAATCAAAGTATTCCGAAGCATCTGTAAAGAGTTGTACGCGAGCGTTGTCTTTAGCTCTGCAACATTTCGCGGCAATTTTATTTACTCTCAGAGTTTTTTCCAAAAATCTGCTGAAAGGAAGTCGCCGAAGAAATATTTTCCTTCATATTTCGTTTTGTTGGAGATGTCTGTTATGGGGTTTGCACCGTGGACTAAGGTATAATAAGCCAACACACTACCTACTAGACTACGGCGATTTCTTGTAAGACTTGTCCAAAATAGTTGAACATCAAAGCCCAGCAGATAATTCCATAGTTATTCAGATAATTCAGCAGTTTTTTTGGGGATAGGAAAAGTCAAATATAAGGTGTAGTAAAAAGAAATCTCTCATTTTCACCTATTTTTCATCAAAACGAATATGCATCAAGAATAGAACGTTTTGCTGCAATATGTTTCCATTTTAAATGCAATTCCAGTATGTATTCGTTCTGTTTTTGCTAATAAATGTTCTCGATAAAGAAAAATTGTCATAGAAGACTCCTGATCTCTAAGTAACTCATTAACGATGTACATATGCCTCCAATATGTCTGTCCTGTCTTTGATAAGTACTGGATAGAGAAAGACTGCTACAAAAGACTCCTGACCTCCCAGTAAGTCGTAGGCGATGTATGACTTGGCATTTGCATTTTAGCCCTGACTCCCCCCTTTTGTAATTACCAAACAAAAGTTTGGTTTACCTTAAGCCTCTTAAATTTCCGAAGAGTCTCTGTCTCTCTCTAATCCCCCTTCCAAACATTTCTTCCACAGAAAGATACTGTACCCGTCAGTATCTTTTCCTCTTCGCAAACTCAATTGCCTGCTCATTGCTGCGAATTCCCTCATAACCTAGGATCTATAGGAGGATAATTTTATTTCACATACCTAACTAATTCAGTTCAGTGAAGTCGCCGTAGTCTAGTAGGTAGTGTGTTGGCTTATTAGACGTAAACCCAGGGTTCGAGCCGCAGGCCAGACATCAAAACAAAATACAAGAAATATTTCTTCGGCGACTTCCCCTCAGCATATTTCTGGCAAAAACTCTGAGAGTAAATAAAAATTGCCATGAAAAGTTTCTCAAAAATCTGTCGTTCGGAGTCGACTTTAAACTGTAGGTCCCGCCACTTATGTACAAAATTAACGCACACAACATAAGTGGTGTGAGAAACTAGGTCGTACTCCTGACTGAAGGGTTGTAATGACCAATTATGTATGTATATAGACTGTCTCATACTATTTTCGGTTTAGCTCTCATAAGAGCCGAGTTCTAGAAGAGTCAGACATAATTGTTATGTCCCGTCTTTAGTACTTTCAGCTCACGTTGAAGTGAGCATATCTAGGCCATAGATGACCGCGATTTTTCCCATAAGCACGGAATATTTCATTTTGGGGCCCAATATCCATTCTCGATCGTTCACATATCACAGAAGAGTCCAGCTCTTAGAAGCGTTTAAAGCCTCTTTATAAAGGGGTTCGACAAGTGCTCCAAGTTGAAACCTAAGGTCTGACGTCTTGGCAAAAATATTTATTTCCATGACCCACTCTATCTAGAGGAACTAATTGCTACTGAGAAGCTTTTCAAATCTATCATTCGCAATCAAAGTTAAAAGCCAGCGCTAAAATTAAGCCCGTAATCCTGACTGAATGGTTGAAATGCTCATCCTTAATAATTCCATTAAAAACTCTCGTTTTTTTATTGCAAAACTTTTTAAAATTCTTTTATTTCGTTTCATTCTTCACAGTTTCTTCGGTTTCTTTATTGACTTGTGGTATTTTCTTTGCCTTTTCCTTGGCACGATTCTCTTTAACTCTCTCCCTAGCCTTTTGCATATGTTCGGCACAATCTTTCGGTTTCGTTTTTAAAGTCATGGCATCGTGAGCAGCCTTCTTACGGGCCTGTTTTGATATGCAACGTTCCGTACAGCCAATGGCAACGTAGCGGCCAATAAAACAACCACAAATACTGCAGTAATGATTGATATCATAACGGCCTTCTGAAGTTTTACTAGAATTTTAAAGATTTTTTCGAATTTAAAAGCAGATTCCAATGAAACTCTCTCAACTCAACTTACCACATATTGGTGAGTTTTAAAAATCTCTGCCAACACGTTACCACTTCCAAGCGTACAACGCTTAAAGATTCGGCCAGACATGCTGGACAGTTAATGTATGTGGGATGTTTTTGTAAAAATCCAATATTTTTCAATTCGATAGGTTTAATCAAAGGTCGAGGTGGTTCTGGCAAAATAACTTGTATACACTTTTCCTCGTCGACAGCGACCATGATGGCAGCAAAAATTATTTAAATTTGTTTGATTTTTCAAATGATACTGAGGATCGTCTATTCGAAGATAACTTGTACAAGCCATTTGAATTGGAAAAAATATTAGAAGAGATGCATAAAGAGAACTGATGCTCTTAAATGCCATGCTGTAGAGCTTACTCTTAACTACCCGGGAAGAGAATTTTTTAGAATTTATTGCTCTTGATGAAAATTTATGTATTTTTCTGAGTTTTTTTTTTGTTTCTTGTTGGATTTATTAAGTATTAGTACGTATTTATAATTAATTTAAGTACAACAAAAATTTAATAACATTACAGAGAAACCATAGGCACGCTCTGTTAGTATCAGTGATAGAATCGATCATTCAGTCAGTCATACTTTCGGAGTTTTAGCCAGAAATCTGCTGAAAGGAAGTCGCCGAAGAAATATTTTTTCTTAATTCGGTCTGTTCTAAAGGGTCCGCCAAATGACTTTTTTTTTAAAATGCTTTAAAAAAAACTGCTGAATATTTTCTCAAATTTCTTTTTTTATTTGAAAGTACAATGCTTCCGGTTAATAATGGAAAATAATTTCATTCAAATGGCTGACTCGGCTGGCCATGCAGTAGCCTACACCAGAAGATGCCGGCAAAAAAATCATCTTTTCAGATGAAGCTCATTTTGATCTTGGCGGGTATGTAAACAAGCAAAATTGTCGCATTTTGGGCACAGAAAACCCGCACGCATACATTGAAAAGCCGACGCACCCAAAACGTCACTGTTTGGTGCGGATTTTGGTCCAGAGACATAATTGGGCCATTTTTCTTCGAAAATGAGCAAGGATTGGCCGTTACAGTCAATGACGATCGTTATCGGGCCATGTTGAATGAATTTTTGTTCACAAAAATTGAAGAGGAGGACATTGGCAACATTTGGTTTTAACAGGACGGCGCTACGTGCCACACAGCCGAAGCTACACTCGATGTCTGGACAGTGACATCTTAGATTGTCCCTTGGACCACTGCATGTACTGTAATGCATACTACTTAGGCTTGAGGAGATTGTGAATTAGTTCCTGAACAAAGAGACAGTGAAAGTAGCAACAAAGCTAGCATATTTGTAAAGGTTGGTACAACAGAAAATTGAGAATAGTAAACCCACTTGTAGAGAGACCAGACAGTTGGACATACATATGCAGAACAGTATTTACATTAAACCTGATTATTTTAGAAACTGCATAGCAATTATGACCCACATACCGGTCTCATAGCTGTTATTACTCACAGAAATGCCAGAAGGATGGAAACATATCACAACAATTTCTGTTCTGACAATGTAATGACGAGGAAACCTTTGACGAAGTTTTCTTGGACACCCAGAATTTATTGAAAGAACGTGTCTAACCAAAGCTGATATGGAGAGAATCCACAGGATTTCTAATGAAAGAGATACAATCGATATTTCCACGGTACTATATAGCTCCCAAGTATGCTCTTTGGGATGGTGCCAATTTAACCTAAGTCCTCTACACAGTCTTGGTGTACCCCGTCTTCTTGGGGTATGTCGGACTTGAACATAACATGTCAGTTTACTGTAGGTGTTCGACAAATTCGATTTCATGTTACAACCCTTTAGTCAGGATTACGTTCTAGCTTCTCACACCATTTAGGTTGTGTATATCAATTTTATGAAGTCGCCGTAGTCTAGTAGGTAGTGTGTTGGCTTATTAGACGTAAAGCCAGGGTTCGAGCCCCAGGCCAGACATCAAAACAAAATACAAAAAGTATTTCTTCCATGAAAAAGTTTCTCAAAAATCTGTCGTTCGGAGTCGACTTTAAACTGTAGGTCCCACCACTCATGTATAAAATTAACACACACAGCATTAGTGGTGTGAGAAACTAGGTCGTAATCCTGACTGAAGGGTTGTAATGACCAATTATGTATGTATGTATGTATGTATCAATTTTATACGTGAGTGACGGGACCAACAGTTTAAAGTCGACTTTGAACGACAGATTTTTGAGAATCTTTTTCATGACAATTTTTTATTTACTCTCTGAGTTTTTGCCAGAAATCTGCTGAGAGGAAGTCGCCACAGAAATATTTGTTCATATTTCGTTCTGTTCGAGATGTCTGACCTGGCCTCACATGTAATAAGCCAAAGCACCTTCTACTAGGCTACGACGACTACATGTTAATGCATTTGTATCCATGAATTGTGACCGGTATTTATACATTTTTGGCCCGCTTGTGCTAATCTGCGGGCTCCAGATAATGTCTGAATATTCTGGCCAGTAAGTTGTTGTTCTCTTCACTAACGTAATACGATGAGTTAATAGCTCATCGTTCCTAATCTAACGGTTGCCTTGTTATCAGACTGATCGTTCTCTTGTAGCACGTTTGCTGTGAATCCACTTTGTGAATCACAAGTAACAAGTAAATGTTGAGTATTTTTGCAACACACGAATTAATATATGTCCCACCTCTGGCAGTATGTTAGCTTTTAAGAATTTCTATTTCTAAATAAACAAAATACAAAAGAAGAAAATCTATTCAAAAAGTTTAAACAAATTATTTAATTGTTCGTAACTGGCACACACAGTAAAGAGTACTCTGAGCACTCTAGTACTTCAGCTCAGTTCAGCTTTTTTTTATTTTCAAGTGAAAATATTTTTTTATTGTGCGTAATTTGCACGATAAAATGATGATGCTGTTGAGTGACCTCACCCACCCGCAATTGTTAATGAAATTTTTTATTTTTTCTCTCTCAGTTTTTCACAACAACAACAGCAACGAGATGCCATTTATTTATTGTTTAATTTCTGTCTGTTTCGTATACAAGTATTTCGAATATTCATTCGATAGCAAATTTTTTTTAGCTGGCATCTCAGAACGATATGCAGATATGCTTGTGTATGTTGTTTGCCTATAAAACTTAAGAAATTCAAATTGAAATTTTATTTCTGGTTCATTTGCTATTTTTGTGTACGTTTTGCATCCATCCATCCATCCAAACGATTTGTATGTTCATTTCATTGTTTGTAATTCACATGTCAGCCACTTGAAGTAGATTTTTCAGATAGTGAAACTATAAATCAATATGGTGGCAGAAGATGGCAGCAAAAAGCATTCATTTGCACAAGAAATTTATTTGTCCATTTGCAAAATGAAGTGTCAGTCCACAGCTGTCGAGAAAGAGTTTCTGGGAAATTCATTTTCCATGGTATTAAGATAATTATGAATTGTTTTAATAAATTTCGAAATTAATATGGAAATTAATTAAATGGTTTTTCAATGATGGTTTGGTGGAATTCGGAAAAAATTAATGTAGAATGAGAAGATAACGAAATGATATGTTTTCGCGTTCTGAAAGCAGTGAATCACAAAAAAAAACTGTTCACTCTCCCTCAGCCTACCGGCTGCTTCCATAGCTTTCGCATATCATATCACTCAGAGGCCAGAAATATCTCGAATCTACGTAAGTAGAAGGTAATGGCGAACATCGTTCTTTTACACAATCACAATCAATCATTACGTACCGGATTTATAACTCTCCACACTTCTAAGCCTGCATATATTCAGATTCAGTTCGAAAAACCTTATTTACCTGAGGGATTCCGAAGCTTTACCCAGAATGTAGCCGATAATTTTTCAGAAGCTGTACCTCAAGCCTGTTTGTCGTCGCTGCACCTCTGAGCGCTATTCCTAGTCCGCGTTGGACTAAGAGAATGCTTTAAAACGTATCAGGTGTCATCTTAAGAGAAATGTACTCCATTTATCGATAACTTTCTGCAATCCTAGCTTAGAAAACTCTAAGCCATAAAAAAATATTCCTGGTCTTCTAGACTATCAACTTCCGTTTCACTTGAATGAACATCTAGTCACTATTTCTGAAATTCTCTAAGTTCGCATGATTTTAATAAGGAAGCAAGAGTTGGAAAGCTAATAAAAATCTCCTTTAAAATTAAGGTCAACATATTAGCTCTAGTTCCACTGAATATACAAATTAAAAATTCGGAAGCATGAGCAGGAATGCTGACGAACATGAAAAATTAAGAATTTTGTAGAGCACGACTGTGAAGTCAGTCTCCTTCTGGTGTAATAATAATTCTGTAAATACGTTGCAAACTTATTTATTTGACAACGTTATGCCGCAATTATACATTGCACAAGCCTTTGAATTCGTTTCCTTGATTACTAATCTCTGGAAATTTCTATTTTCCTATCTGGCGATGGTTGCTAAGAAAGACATGCGAAAGATAAAATGATTCGCCTTATATGCCTACGTTACATGCTGTAGGATTAGTGTGTCAGTTTTAAGATTTATTCCAGAGAAAACTAGCAGTTTTATTTGGAAAAGTGAGTGTCATAATCTAGTGCTAGTCTTGCTACTTAATGGCTGCTCAATAGCAGAATATTCTCTGAACAAGTACTGAAATACTCGAATAGTAGGTTTATCAGAAAGTTCCTTTGAATATTTTATCAACGCCCAATGCACATTTAGGGCTGCTTTATCAAGATTAGATTGGCAATTAGATTTTAAAATTCCACTCCTTGACTAACTCTTCTTGTGTGGAAGAGAGTACCTGTTTGACCGTAATGCTGAAGTAATCCAATCCTCCAAGGGAGGACGAAATGTGACATTTATTATGAGGTTTCTGTCCTAAATTCAGGTAAATATGTGTATTAATACAGTTTGGACTAAAAAACTCTTCCAATTTTTGTACAGAGTAGGCTTTTAAATGCGTTGATTGTGGTAGACAATAGGCCTAAGGCCTAAAGAGACAAACCCCGAATGCCAGCCAAAATTTTAAGTTCGGAAAACTTAAATTGCGTCATAATTTTTGCCAATAAATATTCGTATTAATTTGTTATTAACCCATGAAGCTTACATACATACATAAATGGTCATTACAAGCCTTCATTCAGGATTACGATCTAGCTTCTCACACCACTTATGTTGTGTGCGTTAATTTTATACATGAGTGGCGGGACCTACAGTTTTAAAGTCGACTCCGAACGACAGATTTTTGAAAAACTTTTCATGGTAATTTTATTTGCTCTCAGAGTTTTTGCCAGAAATCTGCTGAGAGGAAGTCGCCGAAGAAATATTTTCATATTTTTGATTTGACATGGGGTTTGAGCCGTGGCCTTACGTCTAATAAGCCAACACACTACCTACTAGACTACGGCGACTTCAGTTCCCGTAATAAAGATTACGGAATAGTGGCTCTTCTTTTCTATTTTCATTTAAAATTTCAAAATTTTCTCTAGGCAACCCTGTCTATAACAAAGCATTTCTATTGTTTAATTTCTCACAGTAATATTTCGCTCTGCATACAAAAATATTTTAAAAAATTTTCTTCTTATGATCACTCGCTAATGGCTCTCTTCTCATTTTTATACTCTTAATACGGCTTTTCGCAAATCAGAAATATTTTTCTCTTAAATTTCTGTTTTCTTTCAAATCATTTACTGCCTCATTTGAGTGATGCCTCATTAAAAGCACAGTTAGTACCTCTAATCAACTCTGTCGATATGCAGCAACAAATGGAGTCAACAACCGTACGGGATAAAATCAAAATCAAATTGATACCCGTCCAAACAGCCGAAGAACGTAAACAGAATATTATCGCCAACATCGTCGTGATCGAGGATGAGGATAATGGTGATGCCCCTTTGGTGCCCTATATTGATGAAACGGTAACGGCCAGTAGTGTGACCCAATTACAGAATACTCAGGCTAAACATGAGAAACCACGCTTACGTTATTATGCCGTCGGTCCATCAACATATCGCATTAAATGCCCCCTGTGTCGTCAGCCTGGAGATGCAGCTGTGGTGCGTGCAGCTGGCTTTAAAGATGCCACTTGTTGCTTATCAATGCTGTCGTGGTAAGTGTGTGTTTGCATTTCGGTGTCTCTGTTATTTGCTTCTCTTTATTCCTTTTCTAGTGTTTTTCCCATATTTTGGATTTGTTGCATTTGTACCTGGTGTGGCTGCAATCGTGAATGGACTACCAAGGGCCTCTATTGCAGTCAATGTGGCGGCAAATTGGGCATTCAAAGAAAACCAAAATAGTTTTGAATGAATGGAATTGAAATTTTTTTAGTTTGTAATAAGAAATTGGCAGAGTTTGTAAATTGGAGCCAGATATTATTAAAGAAGAGCTAATAAGTATTAAAAATAATAGAATAAAATATCGATAAAATGAATAAACATATGGGGCTTTTCATAACTATTGAATATAAATTGAAATTTAAAGAAAAATGTACTCATTTGGGTTTTGATAAAACGAGGGCAAATATAAAATGTTTTTAAATTGTTATAAATGAACTGTTAAGACCACTACAGCAAGGATAATTGTTTTCTAGGCAGCCTTTATTATTCCTTTACGTTCCTGTAAAGAACTTAGCACTGCCACAAAATTTCTCTTTCACTTTGCATACATTGCTTTTACTTCAATTGCAATACACAAGTTTATCCAGCTAAGCAGTTGAGTGTTAAAATTTAGCACGTTCTATGAAGCTAAGGTTGTCTGGCAATAAAGCCCTAAGTAGCTAAGAACTTTGCTCATTGATTCTTACTTTTTTTTGAAAATGCGATGCTCCAGCTGATCGTTCTATGATGTTTGATTCCCTCTGAGAAGGTTTAATTTATGGATCTCGAAAACTATGATAGAAGTTTTATCGCCTGCTTCTGTATTCGAATCTTTTGGTCAAGTTTGTAGTCATGCATTAAAATTAGTTCAGCTCATCTTTGTCCATCTTTTTCTTTCTCGTTCTAAAGATGTTTTTACTTAGAAGGTCCACACGATTGGTGATGCAACAGTAGCCATGTAATTTTGGTGAAAAGTTAGAGGATAATGAAACACTACAAAACTTCTTTTCTTTATTTCTTTCTAAATTCAAAACAGCGATCAAAAGGTCCAGATGCAATGTAATCGTCAGTCATTGTGTTCCCATTAACTTGCAAGTTTTATGGTATTAAGTCTGGTCTGGTAAGACGTATAGCAAGTCCTACTGATTTAAATTAATGAACACCTGACCGTAATTTGTAACGGTTGAAAGCTCGTCCACCTAATCGGAATGAATAATCGGCCTACCGAAAAATTCGAATCGATTTTGTGTCGAACACAAGAATTAAGTCTTTCGCAGACCACAATTTAGCGATGGGCCCCAGTTCTGTATAAAACGGTATGTTAACAAACAAAACTGCAGAATTTGTGACGATACCAGTCTATATTAGATTCGGCAACAGTCCGAAAAAGTCACTGTTTGGTGTGGACTTATTTTTCTTGATTTTCTTCGGAAACTTTTTCATGACAAATTTATTTTACTCTCAGAGTTTTTGACAGAAATCTGCTGAGAGGAAGTCACCGAAGAAATATTTCTTTCATATTGTTTTGTTTGAGATGTCTGACCTGGCGTTTGAACCGAGACCTCATGTCTAATAAGCCAACAAACTGCCTACTAGACTACGGCAAGCATTTTTGTTTGATAGAATTGAATAGATAATTTGGATACCAATAATAAGTGGTATCAACGGGATGGCTCTATGTGTCACACAAATCATGCCACAATAGATATTTCGCACGAGAGCTTTTGAGCGGACGATTATCTCACGTGGAGCATATGGGAACTGGATACCGAAATCTTGCAATTTGGTCATGTTGGACATCTTCTTGTAGGGTTTTCTTAAATCCTATTTGTATGCCAATAAGACACAAATCACAGCGCTCTACAAAGTTAACATGACTCATGCCATCGGTTAGACAGGAGTAGGTAGTGTGTTGGCTTATTCGACGTAAGGCCCGTTTTCAAACCCCAGGTCAGACATCAAAACGAAAATATGAAAAAATATTTCTTCGGCAACTTTCTCTTAGCAGATTTCTGGCTAAGACGCTGAGAGTAAATGAAACTGCCATGAAAAGTTTCTGAAAAATCTGTCGTTCGGAATCGACTTTAAACTGTACGTCCCGCCGCTCATGTATAAAAAGTATAATAGTATGTGTATAAGTATAGACAAGTACCAAGTAATAAGATAAGATCCTTAACTTGAGGAAAACATGAAATACCCATGTGTTTCGATATCGCATTTGCTAATCCTGCTATTCATGGGACTTTGCGTGACCAGATGGCCTGACTGTGGTTAGTTGGCTACATCAAGTGGTAGGAATTTACCGGGAGAGTACTCGAAGAAGTAAGATTGTGTAGCGCAGAAGAATGTGCGAAATACATAAGACACACACTTTATTACAAATCCAGAAACATAGCATATGTGCACTGTTAAGCTCAGACTAAAACCTCGTAGTTACCTTTAAAGGAAAATATCAGCTTCTGATAAGATCTTCTAGTGACCGAAACTGAAATCAATGGTAGTTAAGGTAAAACTTCTCATCCACTGTTTCTCAAATAGTTTTTGATTGAGTCAATGCTCTTTTCAAATGAATTAATTTTTGCTTGTACAGATTTCTCGTAATAGTCTGACCCGGTTTTAGTAGTTCATAGTGGATCAGACACTTCTGATTCCATCCAATGAATATTCTTATTGGCCGCAGATTTTGCTTGATGTACTCGGTTCTCACACATGATTTTTTAGGCTTGGAACAAACTGCATTCCAGATATGCAAAATTGTCTTTCAAGTCCCTTGGTTTCAGTTGATGTGGCAAGCTGCCTCCGGCAACTCCAGTGGGTTGCTACAATCTCGCAGTATTTATCTTTATACCTTTTCTGAACGCTCTTCCTCTAGCAATAAAATCTTATTTTGTTATTTAATTATTCAAAACGATTTATTTTTTTATTGAAAACGCTTTACATTTTTTTGCCAAAAAATTGTAAATAAATACACAAATGTAAACAACAGCTGTTTCGAACAGCGGATTTCTTTTAATTCGAAAATAACAAACCCGACTTGGTTTTGTGACACCAAATGAATCCAATATTGGTTTTCAAAAACGACAAAAGGCAAAACCGACTTGGATTCTATGACATCCCTGATTATCAACACACATGCAAATTTGATCAGTTACATTTTTTTGAGTGTCGCCATGCGCCATTACTCAAATCATTTCAGACCAACCGGTTTAGTTAAGTTAAGTAGAGAAAAAAAATTTTTGTTTCATTTCTTTCATTATTAAAATTCTTTTTATTTTTGACTTTTTAACATTTATTTACAAACAATATTAAATACAAGAGAGAAGACTACACATACTCGTACAATAATCATTCTAAACTACTACAACTGGGGACGTCTGTAAGAGCCTAAATATTCACCACATTCCGAGCAATAGTGGCGCCTTAAGCAGCAACGAAAGAAACAGCGTTTCATTATAGTTTTACCATATTGTTTACAGAATGGACAAGAAACTTCATGGGGTTGAGGACCGACAGCAAAATATACAGGTGCTGGTATGGAATCCGACATAATAATGGCTGTTGTGGCAAATAGAAAAACAAAACGTAGCAAGTCGGTAAACAAAGTAATTAAAATAACCTTGAAATTAATTAGAATTTTAAGAAATTTTTATTAATTAAATTATTATTTAACAGAACATATCAATACAAATTCTACTTACTTTTTTCACACGAAAAATATTTCAACACAGGCGTTTATTGTTGTTTGTAAAACGTTCGTTTCGGTACTGATGGTGTATAGAGAAGAGACATATTTTGTACGAGTTTTTTTTTAAGGAAAATTTGTGAAAAACATAAGATGAATTTAAGAGTATATTTTAAGATTTAAGAGAGTTTTGTGTTTTTCTTTTTTTGTATTTCAATGGATTTATTTGTTTATATTGTATTAATGAATGTGCTTAAATATTTATATGCTTAAAATATATTGTATATCGAGTGTTTGTATTATAATTTATAGAAAGTAAATATTTTTAAATAGACATATACGAATAGCTATGCTCTTTAAAATACCATAAATAAAATATAAGAAGAAGAAAACAATGAATAAAATTCATAGAAAAAAAAAATAAAAAAAATATTCCTTTAGCGTGTTTCAGTAAATGCCTTATTTTAAGCACCTTATAAAAGTTTAGAAAAATTTACAAAAACAAAAAAGTTTTCATTGAACACTCTCCCCATACGGCTAGCTTGCCACACTAACAGCCATCTCTTTATGTCTTTTTCACTTTCTTCAAAGGTGGCACTCTCATCGAACGACCAAAATAACAGCCACAATTTTTACAATAATGATTACAATCACTGGAATTACATGGCAGTGTATAGTCCATGCAACAACAACAGCATAAAGTTCTACAAGAAAAAAAAAATGATTTTAAATTTCCCCTAACATAACTCATATGCTCTCTGCAACTTACACAAATAAACAGCCTAGAAAACGATTAATTTCCGTTGCCCACCATTTCAATTCATTCAACACTTCACTCATGTCTTGCATGCCACAACTGGGACATTTAATCAAGGCTGGCTGATCGGTCAGATTCAAGTAGGTGCCCACTAAGGGTGTTGCAAAATTATTATAGATTTCCTGCTCCCTCTGGGCAAGTAACATTTTTTCACCCGCTTTTTGTGCCTTTTTATCAATGACCAGTTCAACATTGGCTGGTTTCTGTTCGTTCGTATTGGTCATGGCTGATGATGACTTTTAATTTCAATTCAAACACTTTTTAATTACTTTTTAAATTTGTATAAATTTTTTTTTTCTTTTCTTTTTTTAAACTTTTATTTTCGTTCGTAATTGATTCACTTTTCGATTAATTTCGTATTTTTCTTATTTTTTTCTTTTCCTTTTTTGTGTTATTTTTAATCGCTTTAATCACTTGATTTTTCTTTTAAATGCTTTCGCTTATATTCCCTACAAATAGCAAATTTATACTAAAATTCGTTGAATTTTTTTCAAAAGAAATCTTTCAGTTATTTTATGCCTAAAGCATCATTTCATCTGTTGACAAAGAGAATCTCAACGAATTTTCAATTTTCTAAAGAGAAAATTTGTGCAAACTAAAGAGTTCTCTTTCACCTCTTTTAAAATATCTCAGTATAACCTGCTCTGTTCAGCAAACCGATTGCCACAGATCATTATATGTGGCATTTTATATTAAATGTGAATAAAGAAAAAAGAATTGTCAACTTTTAGAAATCTGAAAATCAATGGAAATAAAAGCTAGGTTTCTAGGTTTCCAATGAGATGACGAACCGATATGATTTTTGTATCACATGGGTACCGAGACATAGAGATATTCCCGGCAACTGCAGAACGAATGATTTGGTCAGATGTGGCGCGACCATCGAACTCTGATGAATTCTCTACATTGGGATCCCTTGGGATACCCGCAGGCTTATAATTTACAATGCAATCGTGGACCTTGTCAACAGTAGGTGGGCAGCTTCGGATAAGGGCAGAACGGCGCAAAAAATCTGGCCAAGGCTGAATAGGAGGTGCACGGCGACTCTGCTTAAACTCCAAAGAAGCAGGCTCAGCGCTGTTATCGGGGTTATTACGGGGCATTGTATTATAGGAACGCATACGAGGCGTATTGGTCTTGGACACCTCGCGAATGATTTCTGCAGAAGCTGTGGAGGTGAGGAGGAGGATGGAACTATTTTTCACCTACTGTGTACATACCCGGCACTTGTTCAGAGGAGAAAGAGACACCTAGGTGCCTACTACATGGAAGACAAAGATACACTGTCATGCATGGATATTGGTAGTCTGAGTCGCTTCATCGGAAGCTCAGGGTGGTTCCTGAAATAGGAAAGAAGAAGGAAGAATGTGAAACTGTGGTATCACAATGGGCCCTGTGTGCGGCCTAAGTGTGTCCGCTCATGACTCCATCAAGGGATCAACCACTTCTACCTACCTACCTACCTACCTACCTAAGAAGCCTGGTTTTCTAATTCCAAAGAAAGTAGGTAAACAAAAACACTTTCATTGGAATGAAAAAGTTGCAAGAAAAATTTTATTTCAGAATTTTTTATTTACGGGCTTAAAAATTCTACTTTTAGAAATCATTTCTAATCCTTTAATGGAACAAGTATTGATTGCGTACGAATTAAAATCACTCATATAGCACATTCTTACACATTTTTTAATCCTTCTGCGTTCGAAAGCCTTTAACAAAACTCATAATGAATCACTCCATTGTAGACAAACACTGGCATTTAATCACGGTGTTTGCCGTTTTCTTTATTCCTCTTCATTGCTTTACGCAACATAAGCAAGCATTTCACCATCTTTTTATTATTCCTTCGCTTTTGTTTTAGCTTTCATTAATCAAGCTTTTCTATCTAAGCAGTTGATTAATCTTCTGATCTAGGATGAATCCATCTGTAGTGAAAAAAAGTCACTGAGTCCTACTATTTACTAGTTCTTTACGTCTGGATTGACCGAGTTTTTAATCAAACAGTATCCGTACGTATACATTGTTTAGTTTAGGGCTTCAGATATGAAAAACACAGCTAAAGTTCAGTCATTACTCAGAAAAGATACCACGGTTTCTTAACAGCCGCCTTAGTCTAGTAGGTAGTATGAAAAGATTTCATTAGGCGACTTCCTCTCAGTAATAAAAAATTTCTTCAATCTTTCAACCTGAATTGGCAGTAAACAGTAGGGCTGACTTCCAAAATGTTAGTTGCTTTGTGTTTGAACGAAGTATAGTGTTTCATAAAGTCGCTGTACAAAATGTTTACAATGTATAATATTTCAAAACGTCGTCAATGTGTATTTTTAACGCAGTTAAAAAGCAATCAGGCAGCGGATTTATAGTTGATGCATTGTTTGGTAACCTTGCATATCTACAAAATTTATATACCATAGTAGAACTGCATACAAACTTTGTATTGATACATTTTAGAAGGCAGCCTAGATCTCGCCTCTCATGGATAAAATGAAAACATGCAACAGGTTGTAAACGAAACTAATGGGTTGTAAGGCCCAATTAAGTAAGTAAGAAATCTATCAACTTGCGAAACTTACTTTGAATGGGTGAATTACAAAATAATACTATCGGTATTACAACAAGTATATTACAGCAAGTAAGACTCTAACGTAACGTAACTTGTGCAGTTCAGACAATTTTGCCAGTGAAGACAAAAACCCACAGCCCAGCAATACATTTCACCTAAGGAAATACGCTACACAAAAATTCAAGGCAGAACATATTGAATAAAGATTTAGGAATTTTTGAATCATTACTGGCTACAGAAATTGAATCCCGTACGACACAATACGAAATTTAAGGAATTGTAAGCAAAGCCTGACCAACAAGCAATATATTCATGCCTTCAAGGTAATGCTCTGTACTTGGCTTCAACAGAAAAGGGCAGTCTGTTATGAGCTTTTTGAATTTAAAACGAAATGATCATCATAGTACATGTAAAGCCATAAATGTTAAGGAGTAGAGAGGAAATTATCTTCAATCTCCAATTGTAGAGAAGGCTTAAAAAAGTTTTGTTCACATAAAGCATCCTCTACAGACTATTTAGATGTCGCTGTAGTCTAGTAAGCAGTGTCTTGGCTTATTAGACACGAAGCCTCGGTTCAAACCCCAGGACAGACATTTGCAACAAAACGAAATATGAAAAATATTTCAGCAGATATTTGACAAAAATCCTCAGAGTAAATAAAATTGCTGTGAAAAGTTCCCACCACTCATGTATAAAATTAACACACACAACATAAGTGATGTGAGAAACTAGGTCGTAATCCTAACTGAAGGCTTATTGAGACCAATTATGTGTGCATGTAGGTACCTACCATTCTGAAGTAAATTTTCTTTGCTTTGGCAACCCTGTTTTAATTTATTTTGTTTTTGATCTGCCTTAACGTTCTATTCTAATTTTAAAATTCCATTTTCATTATGATGTCATGCCATGATACGCATCAGTTGGTTACAAATTCTTTTTTTTTTTTTTAACATAAACCATAAGACCGAAAGGAATAAAAAAAAAGAAAAAATAGAAAATCAAACAAGTGCACAAGTTCTTAAAAACAAATCATAAAATTTATAATAGAAAACAAATAGAAAAACACAGAAAAACAACAAGAAAAATATTCTTGAAAAAAAAAATTAAGAAAATAATCGCATTTGAATTAAAAATTTTATTTAAAAAAATTTATTTATTTTGCATTCGCAACAGTTGTGTCTTCCAAGGTAGACGATGAAAGTTTTAATTCCATTTTCATGTGCTTTTGTTTACTTCGATCCAATTGTTCCTTTTCGATTTTACGGAAACGTTGCCACCTGTTCTCCTCTTCCACATCGGAGCGCTGTATGCGAAACAGTTGGCGTTTATACCAACTCAACGTGATGTTGCGCCCAATAAAACAGCCACACTTGCTGCAATAGTGATTGATATCATGGCGACCGCGCCAACGTATGGGTGTGCTAAATAGGTTAAAAGGGATGAGGAATGAAAATATTTGCAATCTTGAAGTAAGAATTTCATTTAATTACCAGCATAAGGCGATATTAATGACAGCCACTATTTGTTGCACTATAGTGACAGCTTGTCTGTCAACTCGTGTTACGGCTGTTTGCTGGCAGGAGGGACAAACAATTTCGACGGGTTCCTTTTGTAAGTGGCCCACATTCTTCGGTAGCACCGGTAAAATATCTTCTAAAGCTTTCGTTGACTGTTTGTCACTGTGCGTGGCAGAAGTATTTGTCATGTTTTCGCTTACTTGCGGGTATTTTTTTTCGTTCGAAACCAGAAAACGTTAAACAGCCAATCATCAACTAAATTGCGAATGCGTAGTGACTGATTGTCTGTGACACAATTTTTTTACTGAGAAATTGTTTTTCATCTTTGAAAATAAAACAAAACAAAAAATCGGAATTTTTTTTCCTTTCTTTCTTTTCTTTTATTTATTTTGATACACGAAACATTTTCAACAAACACACACGAGAAAAAAGAAGAAAACCAACGTCATCACAGCTTATTTTTAAGAGCAATAAACACTCACTAGAGATCACTTGCATAGAGGCACTAACCGTCTTGTAAATATTATTGAAAATTCTAAATGAGATTTTCCTCAATTTGAACTTGAATTTTCAGCTTATTTTTGTTTTTATTTTACAAATATTGTATTTATTTACATTCTATTTATTCTCAATTTCATACACAAAAAAACAAAAACAACAAAAAAAAACAACAAAAAATTATAAAAATTTTATATTAAAAATCATTTCATTCTTTCATCACAAGCTATGTGTTTATGTGGGCCTCCAATAGAAACCCAAATGGCCTCCACATTTATTGCAAAACAATCTCTTGCTCTTCAAACGACTCTGTAAACACATATACACAAATGAGAGCGAAAATATGGGAAAACAACTGAAAATATATTCAAAGAAAATAAATTTAAAAAAAAAACTTAAATCTTTTTAATTTTTTTTTATTAAATTAAATTATATCCAAAATATAAATAAATATGTATACATATGTATGTACATATTGGGTGGTTAATCATGAATTGTATTCTACCACCCCCTAATGTTTTGGACTGTTTTAAGCAGCTTTTAATTGTTTTAATAAAATAATCTGTTGACGTCAAAGGCCATTAATATCCCACTACGCCCTCCCGCAGCTGATACTCGTTTATCTTCTCTATCATGCCTATATAACAGGAATATACTACCATAAGATTAAAATAATAACAGGCGACATTTTATATTGCAAAGTGCCATTACATTTAGGATACCATTCCATATTCTGAGATAGGTCCATTGCCTTGGGAAAGCAATATAATCCAGACTACTGGCAACCGTTCAAAGAACCGATATAATCTTGCATAATAAATACGACTTTCAAACAGAAAAGTCTATCCAGTTTGTTTCAAATATGAACAGAAAACCCGGAAATAAAGAAATACAAGACCAAAGTCTAGTAGGTAGTATGTTGGCTTATTAGACGTGTAGCCTCAGTTCAAACCCCAGGTCAGACATCTCGAAATTATGAACAAATATTTCTTGGGCGACTTCCTCTCAGCAGATGTCTGGCAAACAATATGAGAGTAAAAAAAATTGCCATGAAAAGTTTTCACAAAAAATGTGTCATTCGGAGTCGACTTTAAACTGCAGGCCGCCTCCACTCATTTATAAAATGAGCAAACACGACATTAGTCATGTGAGAAGCTAGGTTGTAATCCTGACAATTATGTATAATATGTATGTAAACATAATCCAAGCTACTAATACTCCTTTAAACAAGCAAGAGAGTCTATCCTCAATACCTTTATTACTGTGAACTTAGATTCAATTCATTAGATAGGGATTGATGTCGAACTGCATCAGCGAAACAAAGGTTTCGTGGTGGCAAGCATTTTAAGTTCATTATTAACTTCAGTCTTCTAGGGAGCACCATTTCTGGTATAAATAGTACACGAAAAGCAACGAAGGTTTGGAAATCAATTCAAAAACTTTTTGAAGCCTAAGTTCAGGTTTTTCTTCTGCAAGGAATTATCTAAACTTCCGTAAGTTGCATATGGCGACAGAATATTAAAAATCTTCAGGGCCAAGCATAATTTTCAGTAGAGACCTTTGGCAACGTATTGTGGTACAACACCACACAATCGAACTAGATCGACAATTTTAAAGAATTTCATTTTCAATTCCCCGCCAAATAAAATTATACATGCAGGAAGGTCCCTGTCCTTTGCACTACACGCGATACCACAATATGCAATATAAATGGCAACCCTATCACGCTATGAATCACTACAGTACACCAACGATCTTAGCTAGAGAAACTTGATAAATTCAAATTCAACTTTCCTAACCTAGCCCGATATACATTCCTCTTGATTCGATAACAACTCATGTCCGAGCCATGCAGGTTCATTAAAACTATCTGAAACTGGCTTGCGATTCTCTAGCTTGAGATTCTCCTTCTTCGTTATTCATACAATCCCTACAATGCATTACAATGATCGTAATGTGGACAAAAACATGTGATCAAACAAAGTCCAATAACAACCGGTAGGAAGCTAACTGAGTTCTGATTCCTTCACTCGTTGGAGTAGGTCATAGCATACACATTGTATTCTTCAAGGAAAACCACCTTCTGTAAATTGAAGTCTACGTGGTCCTCTTTACTTTGTTACAAAATTGACTAGACTTCGAAGATACAAGGAGCCAATAACAAGGTGTTGTAGCGTTAAAACTCTCTACATTGGTGCAGTACTTGAGTTAAGTAGCGACTGCTATTATAAGACCCAGACTGCCTCCAACGATCAATCATCCCCTAAGTTCGTTTTTAAATTTCCTAATCAGACTGGTAGCCCGATTTTTTGAATTCCCTGAATAGCTGTTTTAATACTATCGAACGTCTGACTCAATAACTGAACTTACCACGATAGCGTTGACAGCAGACAACTCAACTGGCCTAAAGCACCACTCATCTGTACCGTTTCGGCATCGGCTCTTTGTTTACACAATGGACAACGCAACTGATGCGTACTGGGACCAACTGCATAATAACGCAATTGTGGTGTGCCATCATCTTCTTTACCGCTCAGCGTGGACCAGGAACGTAACTTATGTGTTGGTGTCGATAAAAAATCAACCGAATCCTCACCCTCGTATTCGATATTATCGACGTTTTTATTGAAAGTGATGCATTTTTTTGGGTTCTTATGATCATCATCCGGCGTGCGGGGTGAATCCAAATTGACATCAATCATTTCCTCAATTTGTGGCATTTCGAAATTTAGCGATGTTTTCTTTTTTTATTCTTTTTGTTATCTTTTTCAAAAGAATTGTTTCAGAACGATTTGAGAATAGTAAGTGAAAGTGTGCGTGTTTACGATCACAGCGCGTTTAGCTGAAGAACTAAAAATTGTTGATGAATTTCGTTGGACGGAAAGCAACAAAGAAATTTTCGTTACTTTTTTTTTGGCGACGCGTTCTTTTTTTATGAATTATTTTTAAATTCTTTTAATACATGTTTCCTAAAGAGACAAACGTGTTCTTAAGAGCGTTCAATTTGTCGTATTTTAAGAGACAATTTTTAACTTGTCTTTAAAGATTCTTTCAAATGTAAAATATATTCAACACATTCGTTATAAAACAACGCAAATATACTGAGTTAAACAGAATTTATTCTTTTTCAGCCTTTTTTGTTTAAGGGAACCAAAGTCAAATTGATAGAAAACAATCTCAGAATAACTGCCATCAGAAGAATTTAAATGTTTACCACTTTCTCGTATAGGTGACAGAGCCAAATAAAGGGTCCGCCAAATAACTTTTTTTTTTTGAAAATGCTTTAAAAAAAAACTACTGAATATTTTCTCAAATTTCATTTTTTATTTGAAAGTACAATCCTTCCGGTTAATAATGGAAAATAATTTCATTCAAATGGCTGCCTCGGCTGGCCATGCAGTAGCCGACACCAGAAGATGCCGATTTTAGCAAAAAAAAAAATCATTTTTTCAGATGAAGCTCATTTTGATCTTGGCGGGTATGTAAACAATCAAAATTGTCGCATTTGGGGCACAGAAAACCCGTACGCATACATTGAAAAGCCGACGCACCCAAACGGATTTTGGTCCAGAGGCATAATTGAGCCATTTTTCTTCGAAAATGAGCAAGGAGTGGCCGTTACAGTCAATGGCGATTGTTAATCGGGCCATGTTGAACGAATTTGTGTTCACAAAAATTGAAGAGGAGGATATTGGCAGCATTTGGTTTCAACAGGAAGCCGCTACGTGCCACACAGCCGAAGCTACACTCGATGTTTTGCGCTCTGTTTTTGAAGATCGCATTATCAGCCGCAGAGCTGATGTCGTTTGGCCACCTCTGAGCTGCGATTTGACACCGTTGGACTATTATTTGTGGGGTGCCGTCAAAGATAAGTGTTACGCCGACAAGCCAGAGACACTTGACGCTTTAAAGAACAATATTCGTGAATGCATTGGTGAAATACAGCAGCACACAATCGATAATGTACTTAAAAATTGGACCGATCGTGTGGGCTACTGTATGACCAGCAGCCATTTGAATGAAATTATTTTCCATTATTAACCGGAAGATTGTACTTTCAAATAAAAAAAGAAATTTGAGCAAATATTCAGTAGTTTTTTTTAAAACATTTTCAAAAAAAAAGTTATTTGTCGAACCCTTTATATACCGACCTGCATCGACTTTTACAAGGTGTCAGTAAGAACTCATGCAAACTCAAATCGGTTCAGAACTAATAATTTTGCACCGTTTCAAGTGAAGTTTTTACTATCATAAAAAATATAGGGTGGATCATTTAGAAGTTTAAATTTAAAAATGCAATAAAACAAACACGGTTTGTAATTTTCCCAAATTTATTTTTGTTGTTGTAAAGTACTGGTTAGAAATGGAATATTATTTCATTCATGAGGCCGCGGCTGACCTCACAGTACCTCATTCAATGGGATCAATTTTCATTCAATTTTTCGAGTGTATGGAATGTATAAGAAATAATATACCATATGACTATATGCAAATGGTAGTCCAGAGGGAGCTCTTTCCAACCGTGGTAGAGGGATAACTGAACTAATTTTGTGAGTCGAGTCTTTCAATTTTAAAAAAATCGTTTTTTGGTCCAAAAAATAAATGAAAATTCTCTAGAAGATCAGTGGCCATTTGAGAACACATAAGAAATAGTATACCATACAGACTATATGCAAATGGTAGTCCAGACGGTGCTCTTTCCAACCGTGGTAGCGGTTAATAATTCCGTTCTACATCCCCACCAACCGTCCTTTACATTGCAACACTTTTGTTCACAAATAATAATGATCATAATGAGAATTATATTCTACTAGCTGTACCCTGCTCGTATTGCTGCGCCACCAATTAAAATAAATTTGAAGGAAAGACATTACACAAATGTCCAATAAATTTTGAATCATTGTATTGATTTTGTTTTCCGTTGTCCTGATGATTCAGATGAACGGGACTGAGTAGTACGCATTCGACCAGTTTCTAATCTCACTTCTCGTTGTTCAAGCGGCGAACGGGTCTCAGCGGCGTATACTCGAAGATTTTCCAGTCTCAATGCTAGTCTGATTCTGAGGCTCGTAATGCTCTTTTCTTCCGTGCTTGAGGTGTAGGTCGACCAATAGCTTGTCATTCATTTTGAATAATTTTCAGTGACGCCATTCATCGGGAATTAATCGCACCACCCTCCGTCGACTCATGCGCAACAACTTTATTAAAGAATGCACAGTTTACGATTTAATTCATTTTAAGTAATTTTCAGTGGCCCCATCTATCGGATATTGGTCATACCAACTTAGAAACCTTCCCCGGCTCATGCGCAACAACTTTGCTAAAGATCATAACATGATCAAATGCATAGTTTACGATTTTAAGTAATTTTCAGTGGCGCCACCTGTCGGATATTGGTCATACCAACTTAGAAACCTTCCCCGGCTCATGCGCAACAACCTTGCTAAAAATCATAACATGATCAAATGCACAGTTTACGATTCTATAAGGTACATACAAACAAACATTCATTTTTATATATGTAGAGTATGGGAGATGACACGCCCACTATAGCCAATCCGCCCATTTTGTTTATATATACGTCAAAGTCGTCCATACAAAATTTAAGGACTCTAGCTGTTGCAGTTTATGAGATATGCGACATTAAATACTCATTGGGTATGTGGGCGTGGCACCCCGCCTACTTGAAAATTTAAAATAAAAAGTAGCCTATAGTTCCTTCCAGACGTACAGAAAGGTACTGTTAAAATTTCAAGAAAATCGGTCTAGCCGTTTAGCCGTCTATACATAGACTTCAAACAAACAAACAAACCCACAAACAAACACACATACATTTTTATATATAAGAAGAAGAAGATGTCAATAGCCTGCAATAATTGCAAAGTAGTGGAATAATCTTCTTATTGCCAATGTTAAACAAGTAACAGTGCTCTGTTAAGAGCAAGGTTTACTTTGTTGGAGGCAAGAAGTGGCGCTGCTAAGAGTGTGGATTTGCGTCTTTGGTTTTTAAATTCGAATTTATCTTCACGCACATAACATGACCCACTTAAAAAAACACTTGGAATCATTATACATTGGCATACACAACACATTTCTTTAAATGCGGAAGGAAATGATTTAATAAATCGCCTTAAACAACATCAAAAACTATACGCACTTAATGAAAAAAACAATGACAATGCATTTTACATAAACAGCATAAGCATACAATATCCACATAACACTTATGTTAAGCACGTGTTTACAGTTAAAAGCTTATATAGTTTTGGCTTAAATAACCACTTTAAGCGTACCATCTTAATGCACTGTTAAAACATTCAAAACATTCAACACTTAACGGTGTTTTTTTTGTGTATGTGTGAGTGTGTGTGTGTTAAAAACACAGTCACGGTCGAAAGTCATAAATTGAACGTCTCAACATAAAGTTACGATCAGGGCGACCTTAACTGCACCTCCAAGTAGCATTACTTTCAATTGATTTTTTCTTTTTTTTTCTTTGAAAGCAATTGAGGAGTCGTTTTTTTAATTTCTTTTAATTTTTATTTTTTTTTTTAACTTTTATAAACTAATTTTAAAATTAATTTACAAAACTATTTTAATTAGGAACGTTTCCAGTAACCCAAATTACTGCCACATTTATTGCAGATAACCTTACGACCTATGGAGCGCTTTAGGCAACATTGGTAAACACGACTAAAGGGGAACAATGGCAAGCAACTGAAAGAAAGCGCAGAAATTAAAGAAAAAAAAATAATTAAATTTCATAAACAATAAAGAAAAAAAAAACATTTCCTTGATGTCTAGCCGCTCGTGTCATGTTATTAAAACTTAACTGGGCTATAAAGAAATGCACATGGTTTTCAGTTTTAAATTTTAAACCTTAAAAGTGAACTTTCTAAACTTTTTTTATACGGCTTAGACTTTAAAATCGAAATTTAAACCCTTTTCATCGTCTTGAGTATCAGAAAACATGTCATCTTTCGGTTGTCCGTTATACCATATTTCTGTTGGAGACCAAGTTATTATTCTGGTCTCCTTGAAGGCCATAAAGGTCCTTCACATTTACGCAAAGCCTCATAGCAAATCTTCATAGGTTTTATGAACCCGTACTGTAGCTAATAATCTGTTTCAACATGCCAGTAACGAACATTTCTCTGAACTTTGAGTCAAATTCACTACGTTGGAAATCCATTTGAGAACTTGCAAGCATAGGATTAAGAATCTGCGAATAGATTTCCGATACGATTAAGATCGGCTGGGCTCACTCGGAAAGGCTGCTCAAACTTTACAGGAATACGTTTAACATTCTTGTTGATGTCCCTACTAGATATTGCATTCTGGGCACTCATCTGAAATGTATTGGTCTCAGTCACATAGCCAATAGGTTCGGAAAGAGTGATAGAGATGGGAAAGTGTAAAAAAACTCTGATTCACCTATTAAAAAAGAAGCACCTGGACTTCTACTATACAGCTGATCTACCAGATTTATTAAGGACAAGCATTGAGAGACATAAGATCCCTCAACATAATAAAACGTACATAAACGTCACAAACTTTGTTGCTGCTGAAACTTTACTAAAATGCGCTTAACGTCCTTGTCCCTACTAGATATTGTATTCTAAGCGCTCATGTGTGATAGCCAATGAGTTTTGACAGAGTGGTACAGACAGTGAAGAAGGCATTGAGAAATATAAGGGACCTGACGTACGAACACGTCATAAGCTTTATTGCTGTGGCTTGATTATAACTAAACATTATGACGCATGGTTTGTGTCTTGACTGGGGTACGTCAAGCCCGTACATCAAAGTAAATGAGCCCTTGAATAATGTTCGATCAAATACGCAATCTTTTATACAACCATTCAATGCATGAAGATTTTTGCTTGACATCTTAGCTTGTAAGTTATGTTTTGACTGTAGGCACCACATTTCAAGATAAAAGATTTCCACTCTTAAAGAGTTTCGAGCTTCACCAGACCCTACTAATAGGTCTTCGAAAATTAGAAATTGGTCTTTTGCACAAGATTTAGGAATTACGACTAATTCTGTTGCCTGAAAACCTTCGCCAACCAACTTACCACGACAATAGCGTTTCAAAGCGTACACTTTCAGCATCCAAACGCTGTTGGCAATCGGGGCAATACATTTGTCTCAGGCAACTGATATCGGGATTGTCCAATACCTTATGAGAGCTTTTCTTACTACCCGCTATTGTTGCATACTTCTGATGATTATCGATTTTAGTCTCCGCCAATTCACGTTCTTTCAAATCGTTTATGCTGTAGGATTTCGTTATACAATGTGAAGCATCGCGCAGGCGTATATCCATGATATCATCGTGTACAAGCATAAGTTTTGAGTTTAAATTCACCTCAATCATGTCTTTCTCTTCAATCATTTTTTTGTTTTTAATTATTTTGAGTTTTTAGACAAAATATAAAGATTTTTGTTTATTTTTTGTTTTTTTTTTTTAATTTTAAAAACAACCGTTTGGCTTAACGGACAAACTGAAATTAAATCGCCAACAATTGATTGTACGTTCGATTACGATTACGTTTGCAGTTTAGCGGTTGTCTGTGGTGATTTGTCTTTCGATTATAAAATAGAATTAAAAAAAAATACTGTTTTTAGGTTATCTGTCACTTTGTTTAACATAATAAGTGCGCTACACAATGTGCTTCTGGGTAATGTTTCGTTAGCTCATTGGAGACACCTACTGCAGATAATGTTTTTAAAACTCGCAATTTATGTAACGTTGTTGTGATAAGACAGTACAACGGACCAAATTAAATAGTGATGGTGGGCTTCAAAATAAAGACACCTTTGTGCTATAAGATCGTAATTGGGCTCCAAGAGTTCTTGAATCTTCTTGCCGATATATCGTGGCAAGAAGCATACAAGTTACAAGACATGGGATTATTTGACAATACAAATAGACCATCAAAGAATAATGCAAGCCTTATGTAGACTTACGGAGTCACCGTAGTCTAATGGGTAGTGAGTGGGCTTCTGAGACGAGAAGCCACTGTACAAAGCCCAGATCAGGCATCTCCAAAAAAAAAAATGAAATTTGAATATTTCTTCGGCGTTAACATACATACATACATACATAATTGGCCATTACAACCCTTCAGTCAGGAATACGGCCTAGCTTCTCACACCACTCATGTTGTGTGCGTTAATTTTATACGTGAGTGGCGGGACCTACAATTTAACGTCGACTACGAACAACAGATATTTTGAGAAACTTTTTTATGGCAGGTTTATTTACTATCAGAATTCTTCTGTTGAGAGGAAGTCGCCGTAGAAATATTCTTTTTCATATTTCGTTTTGATGTCTGACCTGGGATACGAACCCGGGCTTTTCGTCTAATACGCCAACACAGTACCTGCTAGAATACGGCGACTTCTGCGTTAAACGGGTAAATAATTCGAATAAAATTGCTTTAAAAAAACACCACTACAATGGCCACTAAACAGGAACTAATGAACATGATGGAGAATCGTTTGCCCGGCGAAGCAGTGCCCGTTAGAGATCCAACTGCCAAAACCCCGATTTATCCGGACTTAGATCGAGTGAATTACGCGGCACAACAGCATATGAAACAAACAAAAATGGACCGGGACCAGGGACCAGGCAAATATCCTCCATACAATCACAGGCAATAGGATGTTTTGTTTCAAATTTATTATAAAAAAAATAATTTTTTAATAAATTTAATCACAACAAGAAAATTTAAAATATAAAGAATTGTAATGCAGAGTTGCGGTATTTCTTATAAATTAAGAAAAACCCAAAATGGAACGCAATTTGTCATAAAAAGCGCTTCTCAAGGCCTATTGACTGTGTTAAGCTTTTTTAAATTTATTTTTAATTGCAATTTAATCACACAGAATTTTTCTGTTTCAGCTATACAACCACCCCAGTTTGGTTCACGTTCCCATTTCGCCTACTGTCCCTCATGCAATGCTAGCCAAATGACTAGATGTGAATATGAAAGCAGTATGATGAGCCATATTGTGGCAGCCATACTATGTTTTAACACGTAAGTCGCAGTTTGTTTTCTGATTTAAAAAACCGAATTCCTAAAAGCAGAATAAAGTTTGTAGCTCCTTTCGATTCGTTGTTGACGGCTTGTTTATTGCACTTAAACTTCATCAAATAAAATTACTTTTACTTGCTCTTATTTTGTTGTTTAAACAATTGTTTTTTCAATTTTATTTTTAATTTTTTTTCAATTATTTTTAAGTCTATTTCTGTTTTAACCGGTAATAAAAAAAAGAGGCGCACAATTGTATAAAACTGTTGCGTTTTTATTTGAATTGTTCGTACAGTATCTTACAAGTGCAGGTTACGTTTTAAAATACATACCAAACAGGCAATAAAACCTGCATAGTTTATGAATAAACAATTTTATCTGTAGTCTAGTGGCTAGTGTGTTGACTTATAACACAAAAGCCCATGCATGGTTCAAAGCCCAGCTCAGACATCTCGAATAAAATGAAATATTCCACTCGGAATGCTACTGAAAAAACTCTGAGTAAATAAATTGCCATGAAAAACTTTCCCAATACTGTCGTTCGAAGTCGACGTTTAACTGTAGCTCACTCCACTTATGGATAATATTAACACATACAATGTGGGTGGTGTGAGAAGCTAGTTTTTATGTACGTAAATAATTGTTTCGTAGTTTATGTAATGGCACACAGTCCGTTTCCAATTCGACTTATGTCCCCTGATGTCAGTTGTCTTGTTGGAGTCCATAAGCTGTTACAGTAAGGCCCCGCTTAACGCTGCTCCGCTTAACGGTGTTTCAGTATTACGCGGTAGTATTGGAATTCTCCTAAGTCGCACACTATATTGATACTTGTTGTATATGCGTGCAAATGAAACTGCCATGCACCAACCAAAAGCGGTGCACTATATAGCGACGGTGCGACTATATAACGTTCTTTTGTTAGTCTGTCCAGAATAAAATTCCAACTGTAGTTTCCGAAGACGCAATCGCTGTACAAACGCATCTTTCCTGCGTCACAGATGATTTATTAGTTGTCAGTTTTTTGAAGTCGCCGTAGTCTAGTAGGTAGTGTGTTGGCTTATTAGACGAGAAGCCGGGGTTCGAGCCCCAGACCAGGCATCAAAACAAAATACAAAAAGTATTTCTTCGGCGATTCCTCTCAGCAGATTTCTGGCAAAAAGCTCTGAGAGTAAAGAAAATTGCCATGAAAAAAGTTTCTCAAAAATCTGTCGTTCGGAGTCGACTTTAAACTGTAGCTCCCACCACTCATGTATAAAACTAACACACACACCACATAAGTGGCGTGAGAAACTAGGACGTTGTACAATGGGTCAATTCGACCTCCGGGTACTGTACTTGTCTTACTTGACAAGTACATGTCCTCTAACCTAACCTAACCTAATAGTTGTCATCAACGTTACATATGTAAGTGTTAAGTTGCTTCGTTTAACGCTGTTTCGTTTAGCGCTGGAACTTATTGGAACGTATCCCCCGCGTTAAACAGGGTCTTACTGTATTCGGTTTTAAATTCGGCTAGAGGACAAGCTTTTTTCTGAGAACCGATTAAAACTCCTAGATATATCGTAGAATAGGTCTGGTTTCACAGTAGGATTGAATTGAAAATCCTAAAATTCATGCGACAGAAAAGAGTAGGCTAGCTTCAAAAGAATTTCAAGCGCATAAAGATTTCAAAGTTAAGCGTCTACATTATCCCTAAACCGTGATCCTTTCCTTTATAGTGTTGCACTTTGCGATAAAACGACTGCGAGGAATTCACTCTGCTGGTTTCCTATGCCCTAAGACAGTCGTCTGATGTCAGCTTCCATTGAAGGATTACATACATACATAATTGGTCATTACAACCCTTCCGTCAGATTACAACCTAGTTTCTCACACCATGTTGTGTGTGTTAATTTTATACATGAGTGGCGGGACCTACAGTTTAAAGGCGACTCCGCACGACAGATTTTTTGAGAAACTTTTCATGCCAATTTCTATTTACTCTCAGAGTTTTTGCCAGAAAATACTTTTTGTATTTTATTTTGATGTCTGGCCTGGGGCTTGAACCTTGTTTTTTCGTCTAATAAGCCAACACACTACCTACTAGACCACGGTAACTTCCATTGAAAGATTATAATGATTAAAAATATTAACAATTTTTCAAAACAGTTTTCACTTTTTTGATGCAGGATTTCAAATACTTGTTTACAATTGACAAGCGATTGGAAACAATTTTCGTAAATTGATTGGACTAAGTACACTAAAATAAAATAAACCACCATGGAAGAAAACCTCAAACTTTAAAGACCCTATGATATATATTTTGTTTAAACAATTCGTTAACTTTGTTTTATTGTTTATTATATTGTTGTTACTGTTATTGTTTTTTTTTGTTTTTTTTTTTTCAAAATATTTACAAAAATTTAGTTAATGACACACTCTAACCTGCAACTGGTGTTTGTAGCGTTGCAACGTGTGTTGAAATTTTAATGAAGAACAACAACAACCATCGACAAACAACCGCTCTTTTGTTTACATATGTATTTCTCTGTTGAATTTAACAGTCGTTTTGTACATGCAAAGCTTTTAAAAGTTAAAAGCTTTTGTATTTTAATAACAAAGTTGCCAGATTGGTTAAAACTTATTTTATTTCACGGTTAAAAAGATTGTTTTTTTTTTGTAAAATTTTAAACATATTTTGGAAGCAAATTAGTGTTTTGATTATAAACGAAGAGGCAGGGTTTTCGAGCATAAATAAAATGTTTGACAGCGATAAGTATTCACTGGACCACTTCCAAGGGTTATGACCTCACACTTACAATCAAAAGGACACCTATGCAAAAATCATTATATAAAAAAGATAAATCGAAAACGCAAGTGTTATCGCGAAGTTTATAGAACAATTAAATATTCGATAAATATCGATTATTCGATTATTAACCGAATTGTCAACCTTAAAAATTTTAATTAGAAAATTACGACTCTTTAGCATATACATACAGCTTTAACCGTAGCTTAAAGAAACTTCTTATTATTTCTTAGTTTTATTACCCTGTATAGTATACTGTAATAGGTCCTAGGTGGGCCAGGCCATCACTGTCACCAGCGAGCACTATAGGTTACTGATTACCCACTTCTTTTGGCCTGCAGTGGATGATCTGTAGTACACCAACGATATGTGTTTTCAGTAGGATGGCGCTACGCACCACCCTTTTTTGTCACATTGAGGTATTTGAGGGGCACGATCACCTCATGCGAAGGAAATGTGAAACAGATCGCGATTGTCGTTTGTTTTCCCATAATATAGCAGACTTGCCGTCTGAGACTGTTTCCAATATTATCCTTTGCTTTGAGGCAAAATACACAGAAGATTTGAAAAAGGGAATCAAATATTTATTACGGGGCAGGAAATGAAAAAATATTTAAGATTCTTTCAAGTACAGCTACGACGCAGACCGTCCATTCGTGGTTATCTAATTATACTTACTTACGTAACTGATCATTACAATCCTCTAGTCAAGATTACAATCGAGCTCTTCACCAATTTTGGCATACTTTGTCCAGTATGCCAACAGTAAAGTAGTTTTCCAAGGGTGGAATTGTGAGCGGCTTTTCCCTGTACACTACACTCGACGTATACTCACAAACTTAGTCTAGTTGGGTACAATCGAAGGATCTTGGCGTTCAATAGACTGTTAGAAAAAGTGAGAATAATTTCTCAATAAACTCGCTTCTCAATAGGTTTAAGCCCAAGTACAATACTTCCATTTTTGGTAAACATAAATACATACACAACTAGTCATTACAATCCTTCGGTCAGGATTGCGACCTAGCTTCTCACACCAATTATGCTGTGGGTTTTAATTTTATACATGAGTGGACCTACAAACTTTTCATGGCAATTTTATTTACTCTTAGAGTTTTTGCCAGAAAACTGCTGAGAGGAATTCGCCGTAGAAATATTTGTTCGTATTTAGTTTTGTTGGAGAAGCCTGTTCTGGGGTTTGAACACACTACCTACCACGTGAAGTAGTAGATTAGATTACTAGCGAAGATTTTAGAATCTCCATGGTATTATGATTCTGATGAGTCTGTTTCCCATGCATTATCGCTTTCCGTTTTTCTCTCCCTATCTTCTTCTCTGACTCTGATGCGAACCTATTCTTCTTGTCTACTTCTCCCCGCAATTCTTTCTCTCTTTTATCTTGTTTTCAAATTTTTTTTCCACTTCTTGGATTGCCAGCGGAATTTCAATTTACAATTTTCTGGCCTCTGCGTGAAGTTGTAATGAAATCTTCATAACATAACCTAACTTATCTCTGTGTAACATGCATGAATATGTTCCCCTCGTTCCTATAAGCATATGTGAGCACAGAATGCTAAGAAAATCATATGACATGGTAAATAAGTAGTACTTCAGATATTCTTTGGGCGAACGTTGTGGATGTAAAAACATTTAATGAAAGACTGCCTCTGGAAACAAAAGCAAGCCATTCAATGGTTACACTTATTTTAGTTCTCCCGATACAGGGGCACAGCAAGTAACTTCGTACTCACTAATACAAGATCTTATTCCAACAAACTTTCACGTGAAATTGGCAATTGACGAAGAAAAGATGGACCTTAATAGGTAAAGAGGAATACTATTGAACCGTGGCCTTGCGTCTAATAAGTCATCAAACTACCTACTAGACTACGGCGACTGCTCGCAAATAAACCTCATTGCCTTGCTTTTTTTAACAGTATCTTTGAGGTTTTTATTGTTTTTGAAGAAGTCAAGTCAAATAGTGTATATTTCAGGGTGCATTGGCACATTTTTAACTACTTGTGACTGCTCTTCATAGCGAATTTATGGATTCTGATCACAATATTCATTGATTTGCAAGCACTGTTCATTTGTTATTATAGTCTTGCTAAAATAGCAAATCTTTCTGAGCATTTTTAGCATTGCCACATGTTACAAATCTTTAATAAAGCTGAAAAAATATTTGCACTGAAAAAACAAATACAGTTATCTCTACCTAGTTATCTCTTAAAATTTTTTTCTATCTTGCTTTAGACTTTCAGAATTTTAGTTTTGATTGTAGCCGAAGTAATTTTTCTAGAACAAGTGATAGCTTTTAATCTAATCTCATGTACAAATGTCAGAAGACCTTAATTCTTCATAAATTGGTACAAGTTAATTTCAAGTACTAAATTACTCAATAAAATAAAAAAAGAGCCAACAAACTTGTTTTGGACGATCAAAGGAGACTGTGTAATATCCAACAAGTACAATGGGTCAATTTGACCCCTGGGTACTGTACTTGTCTTGACTGACAGGTGCACTTCCTCTAACCTAATATCCAACAATGTGAATAAAACTACGTAACATATTCTACATTGCAACTGAGTTTGTATTACGGTAGTGATAACATCCAGAGATTTTTAGGTCAACAATAGGTTAGGTTAGGTGGAGGACCCCCCGCGAAAAACAGATCCCACTAAGGCCAGCATTTAGACCCATTGTGATACCACTATTAATTCTAGAGAAAACCATCCTGAGACCAAAATAAACCTTGCTATTACAGCAACCTTGATATTAGAGAGCTCAACAATAAAAAAAACTAACAAAATTTCTACAACAATTTGCAACAATTAAAGTTCTTTCATATTAGATTAGTCACCCATTAATTGTAAAATCAATAAATCTTCGTACATTTTTCAAATAATATTAAAAACAGAATATTTTCATAACGTGGATGGCATTATCAGCTTATCATTATGAACTGAACATCAAAATAATGACTAATACGACGCTTTCATTTTCCTGGGGGATGAGTGTAATGCCTGTACAGTACGTATGTCGAATAGATTTACTGATAAGAATTATAAAACAGTACAATAAATACTTTTCTTTTGTTGTTAATATTGTTATTAAAAATTGTTCTATTTTGTTGAATGAATATAAAACAATACTCACTTGAGACACTTGAACCTAAAAACAATGTGTTTTTCCTATGACTCATTGAATTTTAAGGGGCCTATCAAGAGGAAGTTTTTTTCTTACGAAATTGAAGTTATTTGGGTAATCTACTTAAAATAATAAATAAATATACAGTTTGAAATTAATTAAGAAAGTTTATTAAACAAATATCCGCTTAAAAATATATTTCCATGTGCGTAACAAGTAATTTTTAAGCCCATAATTACAGGCATTCATTTCAAGTTAGGTGTCATCTTTAACAGGATTTTATGGCTTCAAAAGCACTTCACACATAATTCTAGTTTAGCGAGTATTTGTTTAGATTAGCAGTTTAAGAGTATTAAAAACTCATCATATTTCATTATGTTAACATTAAAACAGAACTCCACCAATAATATGTAACAAATTTTCATTATCGATATCAGTAATTCCAAAAACTATCACTATAAATATCGATCATTTACGATCACTTTTTAGTTTGTTTTTTTTTTTGACAATTTAATTTGAAAAAATAATCCCACATTTATTTTTGGCATGTTCGTAGACATTATATTTCTTCGAATTTTTTGTTTTCCTTTTCTTCTAGTTTTTAATTTAATATGTGTTAATAATAGCATAATCAATGATAAGATAAAAAGTTATCAGTTATCTGTGTTAAATTTTCAAAAAAAAAGGCATCGAATTGAAAGAGTTACACACACCCACATACAAATAAACAAAATAAATAGGAAATGTGGTTACCAGAGTTAAATAAATTTCGTAAAATCTATGTTATCGATAATGCTCTTCTGTCTGCTCCAAAAATTTTGTAGAAATCTACATAAACAGTTCAAAACTTGAGGATAACTTAAGCTGTAGAAAGTCCGAAAGCCCTTAACATTAGGATATCGCTCAGTTGGTCTCTCTACGTCAACTCTTAGCCTTTCCATCCCCTTTGACATACTTACATACATACATAATTGGTCATTATAATCCTTCAGTCAGGATTACGACGTAGTTTCTAATGCCACTTGTGTTGTGCGTTTAAAGTCTACTCCGAACAACTGATTTTTTTGAGAAACTTTTCATGGTAACTTTATTTTACTTTCAAAGTTTTTGCCAGAAATCTGCTGAAAAGTAGCTGCCGAAGAAATATTTTTTCATATTTCATCCTGTTGGAGATGTCTGACGAGGGGTTTGAGCCGTGGCCTTACGTCTAATAAGCCAACACACTACCTACTAGACTATGGCGACTTCAACTCCGTCCGCTTTGACAGCCACACGTTAATCAGACTCTTTCGAGTGCAACACTCAAGTCTAAACTGTTTGATATACTATACCGCGATTGCTTTAATCGACTCTCGAAATAGTTTTGTTTCTGTCTTTTTTGGGTTCCTGATCACAAGAACTTCTCCGGTAATTACACAGCTAATGAACTTGCTATGCTACAGCAGCCACAGTACTACCGAATACGAATTCACACACATGTATACAGAGATATATCTTACCTATGTTAAGCCTTCTATTAGGCAAATGCATTTATTGATCGCTGGCAAATTTTTAATTTATTAATAGACACGCCTGGCCTAAATTAAATACTACCTTCAATCGCCTACATAAATTAGGTTAGGTTAGGTTAGGTTAGAGGACGTGTACTTGTCAATTAAGACAAGTACAGTACCCGGAGGTCGAATTGACCCATTGTACAACGTCCTAGTTTCTCACACCACTTATGTTGTGTGTGTTAATTTTATACATGAGTGGTGGGACCTACAGTTTAAAGTCGACTCCGAACGACAGATTTTTATTTATTGAGAAACTTTTCATGGCAATTTGTATTTACTCTCAGAGTTTTTGCCAGAAATCTACTGAGAGGAAGTCGCCGAAAAAAATACTTTTTGTATTTTGTCTTTGATGCCTGGCCTGGGGCTCGAACCCAGGCTTTTGCGTCTAATAAACCAACACACTACCTACTACACTACGGCGACTTCAATAATTAAGATCGTGAGACATTTCTGTCACTGTATCTATACTCATAGGTTATTGCATAATGGCTAGAAATGAGGGGGTACTTCATTTACCCGGAAATAAAAGTTATAAATAGGTTGAGGAGTAAGGCACTTTTCATCTCGGGCTCAACACAGACTTTTCTGCTACCACACAAAATGTAAAAAAAATGTTCCATGGACAGAAACCAATACTGATCTGTTGATGATGGGTTCACGCTAAAAAGCATTAAAGACACCGTTGGAGCTTAAGATGAGTCGTTATCGATATTTGTAGACTAACATTCTCCTCTAGTCTTTCTATATCGTTCCCCTAAAGAACATAGGGCTGCCATAAGGCAAATGCCACTACACTCCTATAATTTACTTCAGTTTCCAGTGGTGAAAAGCTTACTTACTTAATTGGCCATTAACAACTCGATTAACAGATTTCGGCCTGCCGCAATATATCCTTCCAGGCGCCTCTGCTTTTTGAGCGCCTACGCCAGTTGGTCAAACCAATCGATGACAGGGCTTCCTCGATTTGGTCCTTCTGCGCCGACTTCTGCAGATCCCCGCATCAAATACCCGTCTCGCCGAAGCATCCTCCTCCATCCGAACGACATGGCCAAGCCACCGCTGCCGCTGGATATTACTACGCTGCACAACATCCATGTCGTTGAGGAGCTCATACAGCACACTGTTGGATCGGATGCGGAAATCATCGCCAACTCGCACTGGACCGAAGATCTTTTTTTTTCTTTTCTTTCTTTTTTTTCTTTCTTCTTTTCTCTCGAACACTCTCAAGGCTGCTGCATCAGTGCTTAATAGATTCCATACCTCTGAGCCATAATGAAGCACGGGGAGATGAGCATCTTGTAGAGTACTAGTTTTGTCGTACGGGAGAGGGCTCTGCTATTCAATTGCCTATTGAGACCATAGTAGCACCTGTTTGCAAGAGTTATCCTGCTCCAGACTGACATCATTTTTGGTGGTAACGGCAGAGCCAAGATAAAACAATTCTTTGACTGTCTCGAAAGTATAGTTATCAGCCGTGATCTGAGATGCAATACGCCGCACGTCTCTACTTGTCGATAACATATACTTTGTGTTGTCCTCATTTACTGCCAGACCCATCTTAGTAGACTACCGTCTAAACCACTATCACTAAAGTGGTGAAAAACAAATTCAAATTAATTAATAACTCCTACTTTTCCTCAAGAGTTTTGGCTGCCTGTTTGCTCCCTTTTAAGATTTTCGTTGTTGATTTTATCCTGTCTAGTTAGAGCATAAGTCTTCTTCTATTGGTTATCATCTGTAAGGAGATCATATTTTTTAGCTTTATTATGCTTTCTCACCAAACACAGGCCTTCAATCCTAGCTTGTTCGACATCTAGGCTGTCCATACTCTGTCCGTTCCAGACGTATTAGCATGACATGACACAATCAACTTAAAAAATGTCTTCATTTTCCATGAGATTTTTAGCAACCTGACCGATCTTAGTACAGTGATTCCTATCGATATTTTCCTCAATTGGACTTTGAACGCGAGATACATTTTTGACAACAAAATTACGAGAACGGACTGGAGTATACCAAAATTGCTTGATACTGTTTATTAAACTTTAAAAAAAAACTGATTTTATAATTGCTGGTGATCATTTGGCAAAATGTAGGACCACAATAATGCCGCAGTCACCAGCACTTCATTCACTACATGAATGTCTTTCGAAAGTGAGAATGCTGTACAAACAAATTTCCAAAATAGTTTTCGAATCTTAAAAAAATTAAGACGAAGGTCAAGAAATGAACACCATATGTAAATCAGGCAGTGCCAGAAAGAGTATGGCGTAATACAATTTTGCAGAAAGCATTGTTTCTAGGCAACTACACCCAATTATTCTAGAACCTGGAGAGAAAACTAAGTAATGCCAGATATTCCTGAAAGTACGAAAATAATAACGTGAATATACCTTATATTATATAACAAAACCTATGGCAACTCTATTCCTTATACGTGTTCATAGATTTTATTATTAAGAACATCACACGAATACTGACACACTTTCAAGTGAGTAAAAACTAACTGAATGAGCGACTCGTGCATTCTTATTCGCATTCGAACTTATTTTTATACGACAGTACTTAATTTTTTTTTTTATTTTATTTACATGCATACGTACTTTATGTACATACGTATACATTGAGATATAATTTTTTTTCTTTGCTTTTAAAATAACACTGAAGCGTTAAGTTAACGCAGTATTTAGTCTTAATTTATTACTGGAAAAGTAAAGATCGCATAGGCGGAACGCGTGTGATAAAACCAAAAAAATTAAATTTTAGAAGAGAATTATTTTTTTTAATTTAAAAAAAAACAAACGAATTTTTTTTTTAATAAAAATGGATAAGTCACAACCACCACCATACTACAATGGCCAACCACAGCCTGGTTTTACACCGGCTCAAACATATCAACCGGGACAACAGCAGCCTTATCCACCACCACCACAACAATCAACAGTTATTATACAGACAACGACACGACCCAACTTGGTGCCCATAGGCAATGAACCGACGCGTGTTACTTGCCCCTCGTGTCATGCTGACATTTTGACCAGCGTTAAGCATACCGCCAATTCAAGGACCCACTGTTGGGCTTTAGTGCTGTGCCTATTCATGTAAGTACTTGGAAAAATAAATAATAAATCATTATCGGAGAGTACAATAGTTCTTGGAATTTAACATGGCGTTATAAATTAGTGTTTTTAAGTAAAAAAATATTCACGGCATATAAATTGAATTATAAAAAATAATGATAAGAACCAGTGAAAAGGTAGCAGCAGTGTGGCAATAGAAAGATAAAAAAAATTTTGTAAAAAAAAATATTATTTCCACATAGTCTCCTTCCCTTCCTCGACTCTAACACTCCAATACTCTATTTTAATAAGAATAACGCATATAATTTAAGCTAAAAGATAAATAATGAAAACAAAAGGAAAAAAAAAACGACAAACATTATATTTGAACAGCCATTTGCGTTTAAGTACAGTGGAGCAAAAGGCTTGAAATATCTACTAAAAAATTTAACGATCTTTTTCAACAAATTATGTCAAGATTAGAGAATATTTCTCAAGGTAGTAGTATTAAAATATATTTTCAAACTTATTATAGAACCTAAGTTCAAATCCTGCATGAACTTAAACTTTCTTAAAAAGAGACCGTTATTTACAATATTTTTCCTATTCTAAGCATTACATACTGAAATAATTTAAATATTTCCGCATAAATAAATAATTGGTCATTAGTCAGGATTACGACCTAGTTTCTCACACCACTTATGTTGTTTGTGTTAATTTTATAGACGACTGGTAGGACCTATAGTTTAAAGTCGGCTCCCAACGACAGACGTGTGAGAACTTTTCCAACACTTATGTTGTGTATGTTAATTTTATACATGAGTGGCGGTACCTACAGTTTAAAGTCAACTACGAACGACAGATTTTTGAGAAACATTTCATGGCAATTTTTCTCCAAAGGAATATTTTTTCATATTTCGTTTAGCTGGTGATGTCTGATCTGGGGTTTGAACAGTGGCCTAATAAACCAACGCACTACCGACTAGACTACGGCGACTACCTGAATCTGATCTGCTGACTCTGAGTTTCAGAATTGGACTTTAAGCCAATACACTGCCTATTAGACTACGGGAACTAGGAGAATCTGAATTTCAGAATTGTTCCACCATTTGCAAACAAGGTTTTTTGCTACATTTGGATTCAGCGCATCAAAATCCTTTAGAAAAATATAGTCAAGCTTCTGGTTTAAATAATTTTTCGGCCTGTGTAATCAAAAAATGGGCTTGACCAAGACAGAATTGACGGCCACAAATATTTAGCAAGATTTCGTAGAGATTAGAAGCTGCTTTGCTCCAAAGACTCTCAAGGCACTAGAAACCGATTTATAGGTGTGTGGACTAAAATGCCACAAGGCAAAAGTTCTATTACAATGGCTGACTTCCAAAATGTATCAATACAAAGTTTGTATGCAGTTTTACTACGGTATATAAACTATGTAGATATGCAAAGTAACCAAACAATGCATCAACTATAAATCCGATGCCTGATTTCTCATTGACGACGTTTTGAAATAATATACATTGTAAACATTTTGTACAGTGACTTTATGAAACACTATACTTCGTTCAAACACAAAGCAACTGTATAGTTCTAGGGTTACCCATTTTTTTTTTAATTTTTACAAAACGTTCAAAATCAAAATGAAAACTGTTTGTCTTTAGATTCGCAGTAGAAGTGATTGACTTTTTGAAGTCATTTTAACCACTTGTCTTGGCGAGAAAACCCCTTTAATTTTTTTAAAACAGAATATTAAAGTTTATCGCAAGCAAAGAGTTATAAAATCGTCTAAAATTTTTAACTCTTAATTGATTTATTAGAGGCTGAAAAAAAGTTTAAAAATAGCCAATAGGAACAATGACTGAATGAATCATAAAATATGGTATTAGGATAATGCTCTTATCAAATTTTTGCAACCGATAATACATAGGTGTTATTATTATCGATTTATTCATAGAGAACTCTGTTATATGGTTTGTTTTTAAAAAATGATATCAATACTCAGTAGACCACATTTTCTTTGTGAAGTATTTTTATCATCTGGTTTTTTTTTTGTTTTTCATAAGAAATCAGGTTTTAAAGCTGTTGCAATTAAACTGCAAAGATTTCTATATACTAACCGCAATGTCTCATAAACATGCAGGTATTTCTCAGAGAAAAATAGCATTTCAAGTGTATGGTTTAGTGGAACATTTTCAAACCGATAACATGCATGAATCACAATATAATTTGAAGCTGTACTTTAAACTTATGCAACCGAGAGCAATTGTTTCCTACGTAACTAAGTGGCATGTATTTAATGGCACTTTAGGGCAATAAATTTAATTCCATTAACGCGATGACGTATCTGCCAGTCAGTTGAGAATAATTTCGATTAAATGCCTTGCTAAGTGTGATGGTAATTAGGCTCGTTTGTCATAATGAAAAATGAAAATATTTATCTATGTTTGTATGTTTTTTTTTTGTTGTATTTAACGGCATTATTGTCATTTCAACAACAAGTTGTTATTGTACAAATATTTCACAACAACGATTAAAAAGAAAAACAAACACTTGTTGAATCATTCAATGAAGAAAAACAAAACGCCCGTATGCTAACAGACAATACTTAGTAAATGATTATCAGACTTTAGTTTACAGAGCAAGCCAATCTTAAGTATTCAAATGACATTTTATTTTAAATGAAAAAATTGTTTTAAAATAAATTAAATTAAATTAATGAAAGTGTTAATAATAAACAAAGAATTTTTCTTTCATCTATTATCTGCATTGGCACCCGGCAACAATGAATATATGACATCACTGCATTGTATTGCACTTTTGAACGAGTGTAATACATTTTAAAATGCCAACAAACTGGGTTAAAAATACAATAAGAAATGATTCAATTAAATTAAAATTAATTTAATGGAAAATACAAAACTTAATTAGAATCGTAATGAATTGCTCGTCTTGAGATAAAATGTTTGAATAAATTCACTTTTGAATATGGAATTAAAAAATTTAAATACTTGTATGCCTATAAGAGTGCATTGCAAAAATATGGGTACTTGCTTAAAAACACATGCTCTTGTTTATGTCTTTAAACAATAAATTTTTTTTTAATTTTAGAAATTTATTTTGAACTCTCCCCCAAATGCATGTTCATTAGGCAGCTCATATAGAAAAAAACAATAAAAGCAATTACAGAGTACTGCGAATATTTTTTTGTTTAATTTTTAATCTGGAATGTACAACAACTTGTGCTCATCTCTAGGCAGTAACACAAATATAACACTCATCACTCAAACATCCCTAGAGTTTTATGAAGGTGTGAATTCTATTTAAATCATCTTTGATTTGACACATCGTGCCAATAAATTTTGAGTACTCAGAAATTATTTTTCTAGGACTCCCAATGCCCGGCGAAAGACAGAGAAGACGTTTTGTGGTCTCTTTCTCTTTTTCCTCATCACTAAAGCTTCTGTAAAAGTTATTGGTACGTATTTTAGGCCTCGGGGCGTAAGCACTCAGAGGCCGATGTCCCCTGTTATAACTGCTATTAGGTTCCTTAGATGGCATCTGTTCAGGTTTAACTTCCAATTCCCGGCCTATGATAGAGAAGATGTTTTGTGGTCTTTTTCTCTTTTTTTCACCGCTAAAGCTTCTGCAAAAGTTGTCGGTACATATTTAAGCCTCGTCGAGTAAGCACCCAGAGGCAGGTGCCCCTTTATAACTGCTATTAGGTTCCTTAGATGGCATCAGTTCAGGTTTAACTTCCAATTCCCGGTCAATGACAGAGAAGACGTTTTGTGGCCTTTTTCTCTTTTTCCTCATCGCTAAAGCTTCTGCAAAAGTTGTTGGTACGTATTTTAGGCCTCGGGGCGTAAGCACCCAGAGGCCGATGTCCTGCTATTAGGTTCCTTAGATGAAATCTGGTCGGATTTAACGCAAATTATAGTCTGCATATAACCATATCGGGTTAGAACAATTTCCAGGTTGGATATTGGTTTGTAATATGCAAATGGTTATGCTCTCCAATGGTTCCCTTGAAAACGTAGAGATTTTAATTCGAAAATCGTTACATAATGAATAACAGAATGGAAAAGGAAGAGTATTCATATAGAATACCTGACATATAGAATGTCTTGCAACTCTCCAGATAGAAGTCAGATCGTTCCCTTGAAAACGTAGAGATTTTAGTTCGAAAATCGTTACATAATTAATAACAGAATGGAAGAGGAAGAGAAGTCATAGAATACATCACATATAGAATGCCTTGCAGCTCTCCAGATGGAAGTCAGACGTGGAATGTCGAACTAAAAGCAGTCGGGGCACGATCCCGTATTTAGTAATGGTATTCATCGCATAATTCTGATAATCTTTTGGCCTGTGAGTATTTTTAATGAGGCGAAAAAAATTACCGCGTGCAACTCGGATGACAAGGGCTTCTTCAGAGCGAGATTGGTCCCTATTTTGGTACTTTAAGATCAAAAAAATTTTCAAAGTCCTTTAAACAATAGGAAAAGGCAGCCAAAGAAGACGATTAGATCGATAATATCTGTAGTATAATGTAAATTATCGATAGAGAAATCGTGAAAGGATGGCTGGAATGTCAAGTAATATTATACGAACTAACATAGAAACCACATCATCCTAGAGAGAAAAAAGTTTGCAGCCACTGTTAAAGCGGCTTGAGAGAATACAACAACTGAAGCGAAATTACTGTTCTTAATACCATGGATAGGATATTGATGATCATAAGATGGGGAAAATTTCAAAGCGTAATGAAGAGAACATTCAATAAGGCAGTTAAGCTAAATGATAATGCAGTGACTTAATAAATATTTTATGATTTAGGGCCATTATTACAACCTGCCGTTAACTAAATGGAGGATTTTAACGGGCAGATAAATTGTTTTTGATTATTATAAGTGGACAATAAGGTAGAAGTGAGCGTTAAGCTAAAGGGAGGATCATCCTATCTTTAACTTTTAAAGTTAAGTTTATGTTTGAAATTGCCATATTATATATTATTTTCAATATGGCAACTTCAAATATAAACAAAAAAGAAGCCCGTCGTTGCCACTGCGTTAAAGAAAAAACTTTTTTAATTAAGCAGTGTTATCGACATTGGATCGGCATTATTTTTGAAAAAGTTAACTTCATTTTAGCTGTAGGTTATAATAAAGAAAAGAAGTTAAAGGTGACTTTAAAGTTCAGTTTAGCCAAAGTTACCTTTAACTAAACCCAACTTTAACGGCAGGTTGTAATAATGGCCCTTAATGTATTTAGTTAAGTAGTAGTTAGTAAAAGTTGTAGCATTAAAATTAAATGATAATGCTTTGTAAAACATAAAGCCAAAGAAGTATTTTGCATGGCAACTTCATGAACCTTGGCTTTTTAAACAAAATTAAATTTTTAATTTCAAATACTAAATTCCTCTTTTTTATTCTTTTTCTCATTACAGTTGCTGGCCCTGTGTTTGCATACCTTATTGCATGGATTCCTGCCAAAGTGCCAATCATTATTGTCCCAATTGCAATGCCTATATCGGCACCTTCGATAACTGAATCCGTCCTGAATGCCTGTTTGTGATTCCAAATGTATTGTTTTTTCTTTTTGATTCTTTTTTAATGTATTAATGCTTGTAATAAAGTTCCATAATATTTTAAATGTAAAATTTTAAAAACAATTTAAAACTAAATAACCAAAAAGGGAAAGAAAAAAAGTACCAATAATTGTTAACGAAAAAAACATTTTTAAGTATTTTTTTAATGTATTTTTATAAAAATAAGTTTTAAAGTCATATTAAATGTTAATCGCTTGAGACTTAAACATTGTGTTTAAATAAATAATAAATTTATAACACTCGAACGATAAATAAATTACAGAGAAATGTGTCAGAGTTATTATTTCTTATTGTGCTTGTACAACAGACTAAAAGCTTTATACAGTGAGCAAAAAAAAGCATGTACACTTATTTTAAACTTTAAATATTTATTTCTATTATAAATTAAAACTTTTTTCTTTCGGACTATGTATCGCGAAAAATACCGCCAAACTAACGAACACCGATATTCCTAAACAAACAGTTAGGTAGGTAGGTAGGTAGGTAGGTAGGTAGGTAGATAGAGGTGGCTGCCCATCCAAGATTTTTGGATGGACTCACTTAGGCCGCATGGGGCCCATTGTGCTACCACAGTCATCCGTTATCCTCTAGATTCGAAACCATTCGGAGCTCCTGATGAAGCGATTCAGGCTGCCAATGTCAATCCCTGACAGTTCCTCCAGATCATCCATGTAGTAAGTACCCAAGTACTTCATTCTCCTTTGGCAAAGAACCGGGCATGTACCCAGCAGATGAGGGGCCGTCTCCTCTTCTTCCTCATCTCTGCAGCTTCTGCAGAAGTCGTTAGCAAGGTGTCCAAGACCAATTTAAGTAGACTCATTGTACGCCCCTCATCGAGCCTTGGCCAGATTTTGCTAGCCGTTCTACCCATGTCAGAGGCCGCCCACCTGTCGCTGATCGAATCGACGATCGCATTATCAATTATGAGCTTGCAGGTCCCCATAGGTATGTCCAGACTCGAGAACTCATCGGAGGGTTCGATGGTCGTGCCAGACAAACAGTTAAGAAATGTACCAATTAAGGAGGATTTAGCCGATCTAAAAAGTTGTGCGCCATATCAAGTTTTTTTGTGTAGAAGACTGCGGATAATATCTTGCAAATTCAATATCTAATGAGGACTTACGATATGGTGAGAAAATACGGATGTAAATTTGGCAGTCATATAACTTTCTTCGTTTTTTGAATTTTTTTTTTATAAAAGCCATCACATTTCATGTGATCAGGAATGCAATTATTTCAGTTTGTTTTGACATTTCACTATCGGTTTTATGTATATTTCCTTCCATAAGGAAGGAGTCCCAAACAATTACATTTCAAACACTGTAAAATGTTAAGTTTTTTAAAGGTTTCGCCAGCCTTCTTTTACGCAGATTTTCGGCCTTAATTGTGTTCACATTACACGTCATTCACGAATGGTGTGTATGACCCTAATGTTTGCTGTTTTTTCTTTTAAATCCCGCTATGGTTAATTAAGTTTTTCATCATTGAGTATCTATACAGTTTTTTGCTTGAAAACTTAGGCCTAATAATTTATTTATTTTTAATTAAATTCTCATTCAGTTAATAATTGAATTGATAACAAGTTGTACGCCATGTCAAGTTTTTTTGTGTAGAAAATAGAGTATAACATCGTGTAAACTCAATATCTAATGGAGGCTTGTAAATTTGTAAGGATGTAAATTTCGCAGTCATATGACTTTCCTCGTTTTTTTTAAATTTTTCAAAAGCAATCATATTTCATTGGATCAGGGATGCAATCAGTTCAGTTTGTTTTGGCAAAGTTAGGTACACCATTTGCACTTAATGAGCCTGGAACAATTACATTTCAAACGCCGTAAAACGTTAAGTTTTTGAAAGGTTTTGCCAGCCTTCTGTTATGCGGATTTTCGGCCTTAATTGTGTTCACACTATACGTCATTCATAAATAGTATGTACCACCCTAATGTTCGTTATTGTCTTTTTTTTATTTAAATCACTGCCCGTTATGGTTACTTAAGTTTTTCATCTTTGAGTATCTATTCAGTTTTTTGCTTAAAAACGTAGGCCTAATAATCTATTTTTAATTCAATTCTCATTCAGTTGATAATTGATTTTGACGCATTAAATGTTAACCACATTTCGATACAAAATATTGCAAGTCTTTAAAAGTAACATAGGCTGCCATCCAAAATGTATCAATACAAAGTTTGTATGCAGTTCTACTACTGTATAGATATGCAAAGTAACCAAATAATGCAGCACATATAAATCCGATGCCTGATTACTTTTTGACTGCGTTAAAAATGCACATTGACGACGTTTTGAAATAGAATACATTGTATATATTTTGTACAGCGGCATTATGAAACACGATACTTTGTTCAAACACAAAGCAACTCACATTTTGGAAGGCAGCCATAATGACAACATGTTTTTTATAATACGATCTGTATCACCTTAAGCTTTATGGGTATCCCGATAATGTATCATCCCAACATATTGCCTTAACAAACTGTTTTCCTTGCTCAACAGCTGATATGTTTCCTTTTGGTATGCATTAGTGCCTCACAGGTTCTAAGAAAGTGGACATTCATTACATCACACATGTGATTCTTCTCATCAACATCGAATCTACATGTTAAGTTCGAGATGATTGTTCTCCATTCTTAAAAAGAGTACTTTGGGTCTACATGGCCCTGCCAAAAATCCGTTTCTTATTTCTGGATAGTCTGACGCATGGCCCAAATTTCCTCTTGTAATTGTAATTTCCCAACAAAAATTGTGATTACATCAAATCAATTTGGTTTCCTCTCCTTTCCAAATATCTGCCTTCACTTTCCTCCTCGTATGCTCATCTGCTTGCTTGTTGCCGCGAATTCCCATAGAACGTGGTATTCTTCAAAGGGTAATCCTATTTTTCCTATCTACCTTTTAGAGCTTCCTTCATACCTTAGTAAAATAGATACATTCCGTGGATTGGTTATAAGGACTATCATACTTTGGACCATCATTGGAATGATAGAAACGATTGCTGTAACATCCGACTGCTCTTTGCTCCCAACTAGTGACAAGAATATTGTAAAAAAGATTCTTCTTTCCGTTAAGGAAAGCCACCAGAAAACTTAATTAATTCTCTGCTTCATTTTAATTTTATTAATCAAGTTTTTCCAGCTTAGCAGATAAGTCCTAGAATGATAGGGTTGCCAATTACCATTATGTACGAACAGTGCTAAATTGTATTGGGTTGTTGCATTTAGTATAGTGGTGTCGAAGTTTGCTTATTGGTGTTTCCTCCACTGTCGGCTCAGATGAATTACGTCGAGGTAATTGAAGTCGTCGTGGCCTATAAAGTAGTGTATTGGTTTAGTAGACGTGAGACCACAGTTCAAACTCCAGGTCAAACAACAAAACGAAACCTGAAAAAAATTCTACGGCGACTTCCTCTCAGCAGATTTCTGAGAGTAAATAAAATTGCCGTGAAAAGTCGCTCAAAAATCTGTAGTTCGGAATTCACTTTGAACAATAGGTGACGCCACTCATGGATAAAACTAACACACACAACATGGGTGGTATGAGAATATAGGTTGTAATCCTGACTGAAGGGCAGTAAAGACAAATTGTATGTATGTATGCCTCTTAATTCTTTTAAAAATCGAAAACTCTTTGATTTAGCCTTTGTTGTCAAATACGTGTACCCTAAACATAGACTTATAAAATAAGCTATCCTAACAGTGAAAACCCTAACGCAGTAAACAGACTAAATGGCAACCCTTTGAACAAATTGATTTCAAATCAAAAATTCGTTTTTTAATGCCATTTCGATGCAAAAATGTATTGGGTTGTTGCATTGGGTATAGTGGTGTCGAACTTTACTCCTTGGTATTTCCTCCACTGTCGGCTCAGATGGATTACTTCGAGGTAATTGAAGTCGTCGTGGTCTATTACTAGTGTATTGGTTTAGTAGACGTGAGGCAACGGTTCAAACTCCAGGTCAAACATCTCCAACAAAACGAAACCTGAAAAAATTATTCTACGGCGACTTCCTCTCAGCAGATTTCTGAGAGTAAATAAAATTGCCGTGAAAAGTTTCTCAAAAATCTGTTGTTCGGAATTTACTTTAAACAGTAGGTGACGCCACTCATGCATAAAACTAACACACACAATATGGGTGGTATGAGAAGCGAGGTTGTAATCCTGACTGAAGGGTTGTAAAGACAAATTGTGTATGTATGCCTCTTAATTCTTTCAAAAATCGAAAACTCTTTGATTTAGCCTTCGTTGTCAAATACGTGTACCCTAAACATAGACTTATAAAATAAGCTATCCTAACAGTGAAAACCCTAAAGCAGTAAACAGACTAAATGGCAACCCTTTGAACAATTTGATTTCAAATCAAAAATTCGTTTTTTTTTTTAAAGAAAGAAAAAATTAAAAAATATATTTAAACCAAAAATTTTAAGTAATGATCTTATAAAAATTTTAAAAAATATAAATAAATTTAGTGAAGAAATATAAAAATTATGACGGATCAGGGTTACAAGCCCCTAGTAATACGATGTTGTAATTGTCGCAGGGAAGTAGTGCCTATACACAGAATACGACCAAGTTGTAAAACTCATCTATTGGCAACGGTTCTATTTTGTTTGTAAGTGTGATTGTGAAAACTATTTTCGTTTAAAGTCTAAGAATTTCTTATTAATTTTAGATTCTTTCCCTGTGCAATGCTGCCCTACTACATCGATGATTTGCAACAAACTGAACTTTATTGTCCCTATTGTGGCTCGTACATAGATACGCTTTGTACCTAAAATAAGTATAAATTTGTGTGACTTTCATTATTTATTTACATGTTTGTAACTACTGCATTGAGTGTAGAGTCAATTATGTCTCTTGGTTATTTGAATTTTCGGTTCTTTAAGGAAGCGTATGCTTAGTTGATTAATAAAAATCAAATCCTTGTAAGGGAATGAAGTAGAAAATTGGAAATTTCTTAAAAGATTCACCACCAAAACCTTTAAGGCGTTGTGAGCATAACGCCAGCCTGGAATTAAAGAAAATCCTCTTTCTTAGCTGACAAGGTAACCGTTTGCTGAGAAGTTATCTTACCTATACAGTTGCGTACACCTTTCGAGAATGGTATATAGGCATAGGGATGCCTGTTTTCTATGTTTTCGGGTAGAAAGTGATCGGGATTGAAAAATTTCGCATCTGGACCCCATAAATCCGGGCGCCGATGTAGATGAAATATGGAAATTATTACAGGGAAATCACGTGGCAAAATAATTTTATCGTTTAGACGGCAGCTTTCCAAAGTTTCACGTCCTATAATGGGTATGGGAGGCATAAGACGTAATGTTTCATCGATAACCATATTTAAGTAGCTTAAATGCTCCAATTGCTTATACCCTACAGCGGCAGTGTCCGAAATCTCTTCGATAATCTCCTGGTAAAGTTTCTCTTGTACTTCCGGATGCATGGCCAACATAGTAATTATGGAATATAAAGTGGTGGACACAGTCTCGAAGGACTTTAGGAAATAGAAATTGAAAAATGGTTATTTCATCGTGGTATTGCCCGACTTTCTTACCCCTATAATCATGGTATAGGTCTCAGTAATGGCATCATCCATATCGAATATACCCTGCTGTTGATATTTAATAGCACGATTCAGGAAATGTACATCCTCTGCTAGGTTTTCGGTTGCCATTTTACGTTGAATTAGCTGCAATTGAAATATTTTTTTAAACAGAAATAATGGATGCCATGAAATTCGCCAAAGGCAGAGTTCGGATTTGGCAACATGATTTCGTGCCGCCAACCAGATGATTAGTGAGATGCGATGTGAAAATGTTAACATTGGAAGAATTTAAAATCCTTGTAAACTTGGCAACACTGGTTTAATAACCAAGCTTATGCTATTATTATGACCTGATTGAGGATGGCAAGTGAACCCATTACTAATTATAAATTTTTACTTACATTTTTCATGTAATTTTTTAATTCCTTTAAAATTTTATAATACTCGGGTGTACGCATTAGAAAAGTTAGATGAGCAAAGGATAAACGTATGCCATTTACTAACTTTGCCAGCAGCCTGTAAAGTTTAAAAAATTATGAAAATCTATCGTTTAGTTTAGGAGAAGGGAGGGAACTTACTTATTGAAATTATTGGCCATATTTTCTGCCAAATTTTCACCCTCATTCAATACAAGACCCATTGTAGTTTCTAAAAAAAAATTGCGAAATATTTTATAATATATTTAGGCCCATTAAGATTGGGTTCATTTGTATTAAATAGATGCGTGTGCAGATATGGGGGATACCCCTATATACCCAGGTATCAAAGATTCCGCAGCAGGTTTCTTTACTGTCGGGTGTTACATAGGATCAGAGGTATAAGCGACGAAATTGGTTTCTTCAAATAGGCAAAAAAAGTGCTTTGTATTAATGGGGCCAAATCGAATAAAATATGGACTTGTGGGGGAAAAGGACCTAAAGGGCTGGATAGCCATGGTATTAAGGATTCCAAACAGCTGATCGTAAGGACAGGTGTTACTTAAGAACGGAGATATAGGCGACGAAACTAATTCTCTTCTTCAAATGGCGACTAAAAGGTTTCTATACATGTGGGGCAAAATTGTCGCATTGCAGTTTTTTTGTCAATGATTTGCTTTATAACGGATGGCTTCCATTTCTTGTATTGGTGATGACTTAATTTTTTTTGGTCGATAACTTGCATTGTTTTAGACGATGATTTGAATTTTTTTTGGTCGATGACTAGCATTTTTTGGACGATAACTAGCACATTGTGGTCGATGAATTGCATTTTTTTTTTGGTCGTAGATTTGCAGTTTTTGATCAGAAGTTTTGTGACAAAAGCTCTGAGAGTAAATAAAATAGCCATGGAAAGTTTCTCAAATCTGTTGTTCGCAATTGAGGTTAAAGCTACAGGTCCTGCAGTCTTTGGTCAGAAGTTTTCTGGCAAAAGCTCTGAGAATAAATAAAATAGCCATGAAAAAGTTTCTCAAAAATCTGTCGTTCAGAGTCGACTTTAAACTGCAGTCCTAGCCGTATATGTATAGAATTAACACACTCTACATGGGTGGTGTGAGAGGCTAGTTTGTAATCTGGACTAGATAGTTGTAATGACCAATTAAATATGTAAGTGAGGAATTGAAAATTTAATTGATCGCAGATAACTACGTAAAATCAAGCTTTAATAGCTGCGAACTACGTGTGTTAATTTTGTTGTAAAGAAAAAATTAACAGTTTAACAATAATTTTCCTAACAATACTTTGCAGATTCTTTCTAAAGAAAAAGCCAAAGGCAACTCCACAAAATTGTCGACAATAAATGAATCAAAAATTTTGAAATTTTCCACTTACCCACAGCCATTTGTAATGTTTCATGTTTTAACTGGGCAAAGATGGCATGTTCTTTGCCATCATTGCTTAAGTGCTCAAAATATTTTGAAATATTTTCAGAGCATTTCGAAAAATTCGCAATGAATTGTTGCAGAATATGAGGACTAAACGAAGGATTCATAAATTTGCGATTATGTTTCCATTTGAAATCTGAAAAGAAAGAAAAGAAAAAAGTATGTTACTGAATTATAGTGCTACTGCAAAGGGTGGATGAAAAAAGTATTCAAAAGCTTACATTTGCTAGTTATAATACCATTTGGTAAGGCTTCATCCATTACTTTATAGATGACACCAGCCTTATTAAGAAATTCATCTGTATTCAGCATATGTTTAATAATTTCAGTGTCAATTGTTATTATCAAAGGCACATTGGCAAACCAAGTCAGGTAAGACCATGAGTTTAAGTTGTTAAAATATGAACCAACAACATAAAGAAATTCTAAAAAATATTGAAAATTCTTCATGAAAAATTCTATTCCACTGGGATTAGGCTTAGAACTGCTTGAAGTCCTTAATGATTTTAAGACTTACTCTGTATTGGCACAAATTTATGCAAAATACCACTGATTGGCAAACCATAAACAGCTGGCATATGCTCTGTTATATGCCGGAATTTAAAATTCTTATTAAAAATCTCATAAATTATGTATGAAATGATGGCAATAAGCAAAGCACTTGCAAAACTTACTAAAACTTGCAACATTTTTCAACCGACTGAATGAAAACACAGGAAAAGAATACTTTTTATATGAGAGTTTATGATGATCTTTGACATCAATTAACGAATAATTTTTTAATGGAACATAAAGGTTTGATGAACTGAAAAATTTTTTAAATTCCTGTTAAATTTCCTGGATCAAGCCGGGCTACATTCAAGCGAAAGCGAACATTTACTACCCTACAAGAGCTTTCCTTTTATCGGTTGTTATTCACAGGTAAATAAAATAATTAACGGACAGATCTCACAAGACAAATTTAGTGTCGTATGGGTTATAATCCGAAGAAGTCGTTTCCAAGGACTTCTGAGCGGCTGAAACTATTTGACGGGTTATTATGGCTCAACTCACGCTACAATTAAAGCCAATTAACCATACACAATGCCATAGAGATGCCTATGGCAGCTAATGCAAAAAGCTTCCAATTTTCTTCAAAGGAAGATGGTTTCAATACGACTGTGCCACGAGTCACACAACAGACTCGATTTTGTTTTCAAAAGAAATAAAAAATTAACGATATAATGACATCAATTGGTCCCCCACACCAAAACTACGCAGATAATCGGGTAACGTTTACTCAAGTTATCCATAAGATACCGCCAAAAACTTCGCTCAAAAATGGTCAGGAAATGATCCAAATCCAAATTTAAAATATGTCCGCGAATACAGTGATGACACATGCCGTACTCTTTTCCATTTATGAATTTAAAACTATTAACATAACTTAAGGATTAGTTTCCCTATAACATTCTTTTAGGCGTTGCAAACATTATCACACACCTAACACTACTTATGATAGCGTAGGGTATAAAAAGTAAAATTGTGTTACTTTTATGAGTTTTTCACACTCTATGCCATTGAACGGACGATCAAAACAAAGGTGTATTAAATTAAGAAAAAAAAATTATTTTTATTCCTTAAAGTATGTTAAAAATCCGTGTAATCACGAATCAGAGCAATATTTTAATTAACCCAACAGAAACATTGCTTTCTAATGGGATATTTATAAATGGTCAACGCACCCACATGTAGTTCGCTGTTTGTGACAGGTTATCAGTAGTATTCAGTATCATCCTGAGAGAAATATAAAGAATTTGTTCGCCGTTAGGTATGCTATAATTTAATTCATTGAACATAAGTTAAGTTGGGCTACTAAGTAGTCTAGAATCAAAGCTTTAGATAGCTTGAAAAACTTTTGAATTATTGGCATTTATAATATTATACGAGATATGTTAGAGATGTATCAGCACTTTATACAGTTGATACACTTGCAAAAAAAAATATAGGAGTGCTTTCATAGTTTGATAGGCATACATCCAATCAGGTGACGATTTTCTGCAGCTAAAAAAGGCCTTAAAGGATTTTAATTAAATTTCGTGTAAAGATGCCATGAATGATGTTTGCTATGGACATTTCAGGAAGTCGATAAGTAGTGATTACATTTAAGAATGATTCGATTACATTTCACACATTTTAATGTCTTTAAATTTAATTTTAATGTCTGGGTTATGGACGTGTATAGCCATTATCGCCTATTTATGCCAAAAAAAAACCCCTGAAGTTATGTGAGCCTTTGTTAATCCTACAAAAAGTAAAAATCGCAGGAAAGAAGGGAAAATTATAGAGAAAGAGAGCGAAATGAATGTGAGTAAAACAAAAAATCAAAAGGACCTACTAGAACAAACAGTTGAAACCTGCTAAAAACCCTCCATGCTATACAATCTTCTCCTACCAAGAGTCGGACAACCACATCTCCTTACAGAAACTCGCCTGAAATGTAGCCCAGAACTTGGTTAACGACCTTAAACCGCAATATTCTGCAAGGAAGCTAATTCCATTCTAACGTATCATTTCTAACATCGTCAATGTGGTTCGTAGCTACTTAGTAATCCGACTTATCCTGCCAACGCCCATATCCATTTCCTAATGGGGCCATAAGGGTGGCAGATTGAAGATAAGAACCAGCAGGAATTAAAAAGTGAATGGAATTTTCGAAATTGAGAAGATAACAGAGGCACTAAACAGCATATGCAATGACAATGTGGAATCATTGAACAAAAAAGGCTGCCTACAATTAAATAAATTTGATCGACCGAATTCCATAATGGAATGAAAATCATATTAAATGCCCCATGGCCCTCCACAACCAGTCTTTTAGTCTGTACTGACATCTAACAGTGTTATGCTGATGGTTTGGTGGAATTGGACGGGAATTATTCATTGTCAGCAGGGACAACTAAGGGGTTCAATCCACTCTAATCTCTACAGAAGTCTTTTTTAGCTGTGGTATAGAGCACCATTACGTCTCAGCTCAAGGACGTAACAAAAATTCTTGGTACCTGTTGCCCCATCCGAATTTGTTGTGGAATTTTTGGTCTTAAAACAAAACCGCAATTAAAGCTTCCCATCCAGCGAATCTTTCCCGCACCGAAAAAAGTCTGGAGGTGTGTGATTTTAATTGCCTACAGACACATACATACATATATGTATGTACCTAATTGGCCATTACAACCCTTTAGTCAGGATTACGACCTAGCTTCTCACACCACTGATGTTGTGTGTGTTAATTTTATACATGAGTGGCAGGACCTACAGTTTAAAGTCGATCCCGAACGACGGATTTTTGAGAAACTTTTCATGGCAATTTTTTGCTAGAAATCTGCAGAGAGGAAGTCGCCGAAGAAATATTTTTGCATATTTTCGTTTTGATGTTTAACCTGGGGTTTGAACCGAGGCCTCAAGTCTAATAAGCCAACACACTACCTACTAGACCATGGCGACTTCATGATTGCCTACAGAACCCAGAATTTAACCCGAAAAGGTCTCCAGGATACTATAAATCAAAAACCCTCACTTTTCATGACCTTTCCTCGTATCTAATATGATTGTGTGAAAGCAAAATTTCCTTGTTTTCCCTCATGACATTTTCTAGGAAAATAAAAGAAAAAACAGAGTTTTCGTTCGATAAATTATACACTTTGGTGTCCATAAATGATAACCATGACCATCGATGGACAGCACACAACATACAAAACACATTTTAATGGTGTAGTTGTGTTAGTTACGGTAGTAAAAGCTTAAAATTTATGATTTTTTTGAAGAGATAAATTCTGTAAATATTGTTGACATTAACCTTAACATTCAGGTGTGGCACATGTGATTTGAGCAGTAGGTGGATAACCTCCTCCCCTCCCTTTACTAACAATATTTTTTAACCCAATTTGCGTGTCATTATACAATTAATTCACGTATTGCTAATTGAATGAAATGAAATGAAAACTCAATTTCATATTCTTCTATGAGAGTTAAAGAGTACAGGAAATGATTTCGTATATTTAGTTTGTGTTTAGACATCATAATGGCGACACAATTGGGTCCGAAATCTCAACCAACCTATTGTTCGACTTGTCAGACAACAGTGACAACAAATACCGAATTTAAGGCTTCGAATAAAACTCATCTCTTGGCCTTACTTTTGTGTGTATTCGGGTAAAAAAATTTTAAACAAATATTTTGTGAAATCTGAAACATTAAATTTTAATATCCTGTGTGTTTGTGTGTGTATGTATTTATATTCCATAGATGCTGTCCTTGTGCTGGCTGCCTGTATTGCACGGAATGTGCCCGTAATGTGGAACACTACTGTCCCACATGCAATTCATTTTTAGGAGTTTATGAGCGTTGAAGTGAATTTTTTCTCTTTTTTTATGTTTTCTATTAAAACGTGGCTTTGCTTTACAATAATAATTAAATTAATTCAATTGTTAATGACTTTAATTACGTATTTTAAATGTTTTTTACTAAAAAAAAAAGTATTTTTTATTAAATAAGTAATTAAATTTCAACACTTAGTATTGTTTTGTTAATTTTTTTCAAGATCCTATCGAATATGGTGAAATACATACGAGGTTTCTTTAAAAAGAAATTAAAATAAAATGTAATTTTTTTTATTGTTTTCAAATATATTTATGAATTCTTTCAATAATCAAGGTTATCCAGCTCTGGTGTAATAAACTTATTCCAAAAGCTTTTGTCAATGCCCTTCCATCCAAAAGCATCTGGGAACAGTTCTGTTTGGTCAACAGGAAAAGGTCGAAAGGAGCCAAATACAATGAATATTTTGACTGAAGATTGATAGTGTGCTACTGCTGTTTTTTTGCGCAACCAACCAATCAAAATCAATCAATCAATCAAGGTGGATGGTAGAGAACCATCATCTAGGTGGATTATCCCATGACTTACTAACAAACTATCACGTCAGTTTGCTATACGTTCAGCAATGGTAACCAACTTAGGAAATCCATTTTGTGTACATACATATATTTCCTCCAGTAAAATGGTGTAAATTATAAAGCATTTTCTCGCAAATCATAGACGTAAGGCCACGGTTCAAACTCCCCATCAGATAACTCCAAGAAAGTTGAAATATGAAAAAATATTTGCTTCGATGACACCCTCTCCTCAGATTTCTGGCAACAACTCTGAGAGTAAATTAAATTGCCATGAAAAGTTTCTCGAAAATCTGTTGTTCGGAATCGACTTTAAATATAGGTCCCGCCACAATGATAACCTAGTTCGGAAATCTGTTACGTGTACATATGCACGTCCTCAAGTAAAATGGTGTAAATTATGAAGCATTTTCTCGCAAATCATGTATAACAAAATACTATTGCCAGCACCACCTGCTGGCAAAAAGGATGTTTACACAACACCGTCTTTAATTTAATAAATTTGACGATGAAAGTCGCCGTAGTCTATTAGGTAGAGTGTTGGCTTATTAGACGTAAGGCCACGGTTCAAACTCCATGTCAGACAACTCCAACAAAGTTGAAATATGAAAAAATATTTGTTTCGATGACTTCCTCTCAGCAGATTTCTGGCAACAACTCTGAGGGTAAATAAAATTGCCATGAAAAGTTTCTCAAAAATCTGTCGTTCAGAGTGGACTTTATACTACAGGTCCCACCACTCATATATAAAACATGGGTGCTGTGAGAAGCTAGTAGGTTGTGATCCCGACTAAATGGTTGTAATGACCAAATTATGTACATGTATGTATGTATGTAAATTTGACAACTTCTTTTTAACAATATCCCCATAATATGTAATCGCTTTCGTTATTGATAGCATAGAACATCTCTTGAGCGATTCTCAAAGTACTTCGAAATAAATTCCTCTGCTTGAAGCATCTGGAAAAAATTTACACCGCACACTAAGAATAGCAAGATGCCATTTGTAACATCTTTAGTAGTATTTCATAGCACTCTGTGCGACAACATCGTTCGGTCTTCATGGAATATTAGGTTATGTAAGTATGACTGTCGCTTCAATTCTGCACCCCTTGGATAACCTGGTCCGTAAGAGCCCCAACTGGACAAACTCCCCTCTCTAAATCTAATCTGTAGATCCTTTCCCCTGTATATCCCTGAGCGCCGGCAACAAAACAAGGAGAATTTAACAGGTCATAGGTAGCTGAATGGCCTTTATTTCAAGTAAAGGTTATGGAGAGTTGCAACCAGAAGATCTATTGCCCTGTCCTCATCTATCTATATAGGGGAGTTCGCTCCTCCAATCCTGTTGCATTGACAAACTTTAGGGTGATGCTTGATATTCGTATATAACTAGGATAACTAACCAAGTGTTTCTTTCTGAGAAGCATAACCGCTAAACAAGTTCCAAGTAAGTTTTCTAGGGGTTTCTTCTCCCAATCACAATATTTAAACGTTGGACTTGAGAAGACTATAATTCTAAACAAGTGCTCTTTAAGTCTACAGTGACCAGTCAAAAGGCCAGCTACAATCCTCAGGCAACTCCTGGATAGTCCTCTCACTGTAATTGCCTATCGAAGGTTTACAAATCCGTTTGGCTTTAGAAAATTCTTTGGTATACCAGCTGACCGAGAGAGCCAGGTTCCATGGGCTTTAATTATTTCCTACAAATGTTCATTCTACACTGGCATAGTATCGACAGAAACCCCAATTTAAAAACTGTTTAATTTTTAAAACATTACTCGAAAGATCATTTATTGGAAATATTCGCCTAATACCCGGGCAGACTATATTTACCAAATTCATGTTCCAAATAAATTAACAACCATTAAGAAAAATCATCAAATTGTTGCTTTATTTCGTCAAAATAACACTTATTTTGCATGGGCACCCAAATAACTGCCACAATTCTGGCAATAATGGCGGGCACTTTTGCAATTATCGAAGCAATATGGCAGACAGCAGCAGCAGCTGTAAAATAAAGATTTTTTAAATCAGAAAAAATATTGCTTAGAACAACAAGCTAGGACTAACGTGGTAAAACATAGTATGGCTGCCACAATATGGGTCATCATACTGCTTTCATATTCACATCTAGTCATCTGACTAGCATTGCATGAGGGGCAGTAGGCGAAATGGGAACGTGAACCAAACTGGGGTGGTTGTATTGCTGAAACAGAAAAATTCTGAGTAATTAAATTGAAATAAAAATAAATTAAAAAAGCTTAACACAGCCAATAGGCTTTGAGAAGCGCTTTCTATGACAAATTCCGTTCCATTTGTGTGTGTGTTTTTTTTATTCATAAGAAATACCACAGCTCTCTGCATTTTCTCTAAATTTTTCTATTTTAAGGTCTCTTGTTGTGATTAAATTTATTAAAAAATTAATTCTTTTTTTATAATAAATTTGAAACAAAACTACCTATTGCCTGTGGTTGTATTGAGAATATTTGTCTATTCCCTGGTCCTGGTCCTGGTCCATTTTGTTGTACCATATGCTGTTGTGCGGCGTAATTCACTCGATCCAAATCCGGATAAACCGGTGGTTTTGCATTTGGATCTCTAACGGGCACTGCTTCGCCTGGCAAACGATTCTCCATCATGTTCATTAGTTCCTGTTTAGTGGCCATTGTTGTGGTGGTTTTTTTTAAAGCAATTTTATTCGAATTATTTACGCGTTTAACGTTAAAAACTTGTGTTGAATGTCATTGCAACCGCAAGTACTTAATTAGACTGAAAGGAATATTAAATGATACTCGTAATGTACGCTTTACATGCGATTTTCTTGTATCATTTTTTTTTTTTTAGTTTCTCTTCCGCTTCTTCTTTTTTATCATTTCACTTTTATTTATTGCAGATTTAAAGAGAAATTATAGAAAAAAATATCGCGTGAAATACCCTCACGGGACATATGTATGCATTAATTAATGGGTTTTAAAGATATTTCAAACGATATTGTATTATTAAACGAGATTTTTGTGTCATTATTGTGGCTCAATGTTAATTGCCAAGTACATATAAGTTCCATATTATTATTGCTTTTAACAGGAAATATTAAATTTTAAAAGATCGTCATCAGATAAAACAATTCACACTAAAAGCATTTGGGTGGGGCACCGAGGTCTGCATTTAGGTTTGTCGTCTCCTTTTAACACAAGTTCAGTTCCATAAGAGAACTCTTTTCAGCGCATGTGCTGGGCGTTAACATAGTAAGTGACAGTCTCTTCTTTTCCTACGACGTGCAAGTTCTATAGAAATCATCCTAGGAGGCCTCTAGAGGACTGGCACCTCTCCCAATTATTCAATGATAGAAATTATTCAATGATAGAAATCTCGTAAAGAACGAACAACTGAATGAGAAAATACATGAATACATTCTTCACTAGTCTATGCAATAAATCCTTAGGCGCTGGTTAGATTTGAAACCGCTTTTTGACAAAATCATCTGCAACACAGTTTCCAGACGTGTTTCTACAGCAGCAACCGTTCAAAAAAATGTGTTATTTTCTGAAGGAATACGCCACATTTATGGACAAACTCAGATGATGACATGACCATCGCAGAGGATCTTATGGTAGCTTAGCTGCCAGAGCAGAGCTGTTAATTCTAAGGATACATGTATGCTACTGCGCAAAACAGTGCAAAAATCTGGGAATTTTTACGAGTTTTTTTAATGTCCATATTCATGATACACATTCCACAAACCGTTTTCCATTTAATGTCGGTACATATTCCAAAGGAACGAATTAACTGAAGCAATCGGAATACCCGTACGGACCCTGACCAGTTCATCGGCCATGCCATTACCAGCGATATTCCTATGGCCCGGCATTCATTTAGTGATTCCACAAGAAATCCTAGGCATTCTTGGACAAGAATGGACGTTGAAATTACATTCGTTAGGAATTTAATCGCAGTTTACGGTCCTAGTAAATCAAAAGGTTTTCACGTATCCCACTGCACTGTAATATGACCTCTGCTTGGAAAATACTGCTATGGCCAGCCAGACTATAAAAATTTGCTACAGCCCACTCTGAGCCATCAGTACAAACGTCAAGGGCCCCATTGGTAACTTGTTAAACTTTAGACCAGAAGTCCGTTGTTGGAATTCTAAAATCGTATGTTCTATTCAAAAATTTTCCTTTATTTCTTCAAATCCGTTTCTCTTAAATGCGTAATGCATGGTAAAGTGTCATGCATAAAATATGGGGATCTCATGAATCCAAAAGCTTTTCTTTTGACATAAGTTGACCAAATTCATTATTAAAAAATCTTTCAAAACTTGTGCCACCAGAAGACTGCAATTACTAAAGGCGTCTATAGAAAAAATAATAGAGGTCTGTTGGTCTCAGGAGCCAACTGTATTCGTAAACAAAAATACACAATTTCAGGCCAGCGAAAGACAATTTCCCTTTAATTATTAGTTATTACTATTGTTGTGAAAAGATGCCTCAGTACTGCAACTACACTTTATAGGTAATCCGTGTAATGTCTTATCCAAGCCAACTATCCTGACAAACATCTAAACGCTGCTTGGCGTCAACAATGCCAATACCCTGCTTAGTATCTCGTATGCAACCAGGAGTTTCCTTCTGTGATGAATTGACTGCCTCATAGGAACCAATAATGTGTTCCAATGATTCACGATCATTGTCACATAATCTACATGTTAAGCTCGTATATAATTGGCCATTACAACACTTCAGTCAGGTTTACATTGTAGTTTGTTACACCACTTATGTTGTGTGTGTCAATTTTATACATGAGTGGGTGGTTCTATTGTTTAAAGTCGACTCCAAACGACAGATAATTGAGAAATTTTTCATGGCAATTTTATTTATTTTCAGCGTTTTTACCGGAAGACTGTTAAGAAGAAATCGCCGAAAGAAATATTTTTTTAATACGTCTGACGTCTTCTAATAAGGCAACACACTACTAAGGCTAATGCGACTTCAACGTTAAACGCTTATAGGAATTTTCTTTCATTTAACAGAAGTTGTTCAAATTCAGAATCAAAGAGTTAAAGCTTGATCAAGTTCGTAAAACAAATTACTAAAGGCATACATAGGAAAAATAAAAGATTTACTGAATTTCTTAACAAAAATTAAAAATTTCAGGCCAAAGGAAGGGACTTTTCAGTTAATTATTAGAATAGAATTTATCATTTTTTATAATTGCAGTGAAGGTACCAAAATTTTGGGACCACACAATCTACTGTACTCCCCTTAAACTTTATAGGGTACTACTACAATGTACCCTCCAAGCCTATTACTCTGACTAACTTCAGGTTGTTGCTCAGTGTCAGCAATATTAATTACCTGCCCAGCATTTGGCAGGCACACAGGCTTTCCTTTTCTTGGAGATGTAATGCAGGTTCCAAGAATGTGTTTTGGTGATTCATTTCCATCGTCACAGAATCTACATGTTGGAAAAGGGGGGTATTCTCCTCTTAGTCTACAGTGCGCTGTGAAAAGACTGGTTATCGACCTCAGGTTATTTCTTGATAGTGTGATGCAGGTCTCCTCTTATAAGAATTTTCTAGGAAAACTTGCATTGAAAAGAGTATTTGCTGCTCTTTATATAGGACGATTAATGATTCATAGTGCTGTGTACCATTTGACAGCTTAGGAACCACTGTTTATAAAAATTACACTCAATTATATTAGATTGGAAAAAACTTGATTGATTGAGAACCACTAACCATAGGAATCCCCTGAAATTTATAGAAAAAAAAACTTAGTTTTGCTCCAATTTGGCAAAAATAAAAAAACAGAAACAGAGACAGACAGTAACAGTAAAAGTTTTTATTGACTTACGAAAGCTTTTTTTTATATTTCATTAACTGATAAAAATAAAAATAAAAGTTCTGATAATATACTACGTAAACTGTCAATGTATGTATGTATGTATGTATGTATGTGGTAAGTAAGTATGAGAATTTACATATGTATGTGTATGAAAAGTCCATTTATTCAATACAATACTTAAGTAAGTAAGTAATAAAAATAAAAACCATTTGAATGCGGTTGTTTATATTTATTTTCATTGCTGCTGATGCTCATTTATCGAATGGGGAGTAAAAGTTAATTTTCAAGCAGCGAACTTGAACAGTCTAAAGCGAAACTCTCAACGGTGAAAAAATAATTACGAACGAAAGAACAAAAAAACAAATTTAACATTCAATAACAACAACAAAACTAGTGACGATAATTACACGTTAATAATTTAATATTTAATAAAAAAAAACAAAAACTAATAAATAAATCAAATAAAAATTAATACAACTGCAACAACAACAACAACAACAATCACAATAGCAATACAAATAAATTAAATAAACAAACGAAAATTAAGAGAAAATTTTTTAATATTAAAATCAATTTTATTTAAAAAAAAACAAGTAAAAACAATCTACAAACAATGCAAAAACAATCAGCTGCAAATTATAGTAACAGCCAGAATGTACCACCTTTAGGTGCTGGCACCAGCACCTCAAGCGGTGTTACAGTTTTCGATCCATCCTTACCAAATAGTAGCAATACACCCGCACCACCTTCATATGACCAGGCTATGGGTAATGCAGCACCTACGCCACAAACGGCACGTACTTACAATCCCGCTGGCGGATGGGGTGGTGGCATGGGGGCAACACAAACAACAACAACTACATTCACCGCATACGGGCCATCAGTGCAACAGCAGCAACCGCCAAGAAATTATCAACAGCCAAGTTTTATACAACCGCCAGTGGTTATAGTGCAACGTAAGTTATTGAGTTTTAAAGACGTCACTTGCGCCAGGGCTAGAATAGAATAGAGCTCCATACGTACAGAGATATTTTTTTTAATTGCTATAGAAAGTTCCCTACATTTAAAAAATGCCTGTGTGTGTGTTTGTGCACTAGCCGAATAGCTTATACAAGAAATACGAAAATCAAAGTTGCATATATTTCGTACAACTGGTTTAACTCGTAATGATTGTGAATTATAACTTAACGTCACTTAACGTACATTTATTTTATTTATTGTTTTAATAGCCTTAACTAATATTACGTAACGTAACTTCATTAACGCAACGTAACTTCATTAACGTAACCCAACTTCATTAACGTAACGTAACTTCCTTGACGTAAAATAATGTAACTTCCTCAACGTAACGCAACTTCCTTAACGTATAGCAACTTCATTACTGTTACGCAACTTCCTTAACATAAAATAACTTCCCTAACGTAACGTAACTTCATTAAAATAACATTAACTCATTAACATAACAATAACTCGTTAATGTAACGTATTTTTATACGTATTTCGCTAACTTGGAAATGCAAGTTATAACGTATAACGTTACGTTATATTAAATTTATTTTGTGTAACTGATACGTACTGTCTTAGAAAATGCAGGCAGAAGCCCGTGTTTCGTGAAAGTTCAATTGAGCACCAAAACTCAAAATAATGAAATTAATATCCATAAAACTAGAACAGTGCAACTTTACGTAATATGACTCAAAAATAACAGCAATAAACTCTATAAAAATGGAGATGCTTTCTAAATCATGTACTATCTGTCTATGATAACGTAATTGTAGACAACGTAATATAATTTTTTTCTGATTGCTAAAGCGTAAGCAGTTTCTGTATGTTTTTTATGGCCTTCACAAACTTAGTGTCGGTTTTAATGTTTATGGCACGTTATGAGTTTAAAACGATTAAAATTGTGATTCATACTGCTAGCAGTTCTTATCAAAATAGATTATTTATAATAAATACTAATGCCAGTATATAATATAAATATACCATAAAAAAAGGGAAAAATAAATTCTCAAGTACGTCAGTCATTGCATGCCTATTTACGGTGAAGTAAATAAACTAACTAGGCTATGCGAATACAATGGAGTTATTGTTTTAAAAAACCTTTGAGTTATGAAAACCCTTTACAATTTTTAATAAAGAAAATAAAATTTGAATAAAATATGACGACAATTTAATCACATCGAAATTTTTTACGCTTCTTACACAAATTTCATTAAGACTACAGAGAAAAAAATTTTATTCATTCACAGACAGCTTTAGATTCCAAGCAAGTAATGGCATTTTATTAATACTTAACATAGCTAAAGAAGCTTTTTAGATTCACACCTAGAGTCACAATTTTCATTCTGAAATTTCATTTTAAACATTTAATTAATCAAAAAAATTTCTTTCAGAACCGGTACTGCCGTTGGGTCCTGAACCAGTTTATTTGACATGTCCCGCTTGTCATGTTCAAAAGCTAACAAGAATTGAATATGAGCCAAGTTCAAGAACACATTTAATGGCTGCCTTATTATGTTTAGTAGGGTAAGTAATGGAAATTTTTCTTATTATTATTAATCACGGACGCAGTTCCAAATTTTTGTAGTCCATAGTATCCCTCCTTACCTATAAAGGTCCATCTTACCTTCATTTATTGCAATTTCACGTCTAAATTCGTTGGAATAAGATCTTATATTAGTAAGTGCGTGGTTAGTTTCTGTGACCCCGTATCGAGAGAACCAAAATAGGTGTAACCATTGAATCTCGCTATTCCTTCCACAGGCAGTCTTTCACTCAATGTTTTTATATCCACAACGTTCGCCCAAAGAATACTTGAAGTACTACTGATCCACCATGTCATACGATCTTCATTCATCAGTAAATACATTTGGCATCGCGATAGCCTAGGAATCATGTTGAATTCCATAGCATTTTGTATTCATATGTGCTTATAGGGACGAGGGCAATATATTCATGCATGTTACACAGAGATAAGTTAGGTTTGGTTATGAAGATTTCATCACACCTTCACGCAGAGGCCAGAAAATTGTAGGCGCTTTGAATTACGCTGGCAATCCAAAATGTAGAAAAAAAATTGAAAAAAAAGATGAGGAAGAAAGAATTGCGGAGAGAAGTAAACAAGAAGAATAGGTTTGCATCAAAGTCAGAGAAGAAGATAAGGAGAGAAAAACGGAAAGCGATAACGCATGGGAAACAGGCTCATTTAAAAAACCAACAGAATCATAATGCCTTGGAGATTCTAAAATCGTCTCTAGTAATCTAAACTAACACATCAAATGGTAGGTAGCGTGTTGGCTCATTAGACGTGAGACCACGGTTCAAACCCCAGGACAGACTTCTCCCACAAAACGAAATATGAAAAATATTTCCTCGGCGACTTCCTCTCACTATATATCTGGAAAAACCTTTGAGAGTAAATAAAATTGTTTCTTACAAATCTGTCATTTGGAGTCGACTTTAAACTATAGGTTCCGCTACTCCTATAAAAAATTACTACACACAACATAAGTGGTATGACAAGCTAGGTCATAATCCTAGCTGACGGGTTGTAATGACCAATTATGTAACACTTCACACGCCTCAATTGATCGATCAGCCCAAAAAGATATCCAAGCAAGGCTCTATAACTTGATCTCAATATCGAACTACCATTTTACCTCCGTGTATTTACGCAGCCTCACTATCCACGTATGCATACATGTATTAGCCGGTGCAATTCGTTTCCAGGCCAACTCTGCTGTCTTAGTGATAAGCAAACAGTTCAACCTATGTAGAATACGATATGCTCATCGAGAAGCCTGTGAGACTGTTGGACACCGTCTCTTAATATTCCTGCTCCAGAGCCAGCATCCAATCTCGAGCCATCTATAAAAATCGCAAGTCCGCGCAGTTGAACAATGCAATGCCCTGCCCTAACATACAATAGAGGACAACTTATTAAAATTACATATCCTGGCCATGTTATTCGTAAAACCCAGATCCAGAGTCCTAATGCCTTCATAGACGAGGCTGAAAATCCTAGGAAAATCGAAATGCATCATGCCAAGACAATAAGAGACGAAAAATTCGAAGAAATGTGGGAAAATGTCCAACTTTTTATCGATTATTTATTTACTTTTATTTCTAGCCCCCAACCAGCAACGCATTTTAAAGATTTCCGTTATGAAAAGAAGAGCAAAAACAACAACAACAATCAAACTATATCAAAGTCAAATGAAAAGTTTGTTTTCTGATAACGATAACGAAATTTCAATGCAGATAAGATTTCGATTATTGTTGTCGTAAAAATAGTGCAATTAAAATATTTATTTACCGCTATCCCGCAGCTCATTTCCCCCCAAAAAAATCCAGTTATCTGGACAATTTTTATAATATTTGTCTCATATTTTTGTTTTCTTTTTTAGTTGTTTTAAATTATTTTTAATTTTTTATTGTTTATTTTCTTATTTTCTTTTCTTTTTTCTTAGACTTTGGTGTTGTGTCTGTTTGCCATATTGTGCCGGTAGTTGCATGAACACCCATCATTATTGTGGAAATTGTGGCAAATTTTTGGGTACTTATGGCAATGCTTTATAAAAATCAAATGCTGAAAATAAATATCCTCCGTGTATATACAAACAAATATTATTGCCAGCCTGTAAAGGGAAAAAGGGCTTAAAAGCATTTTTTGTTTTATTTATTCTTTTATTATTTTGTTGTTAAATCTCAAGACGCATTTATATTCATTGAAATGTTAATGTTTTGAAAAAAAATGTGTTTAAGGCCTTATGCCCCATCTCATTGCCTGTTCTATACATTAAACAGCATGTATTATTTTTGTGTAAATAGCTTGTAAATCTTTTAAATTAATTTATAAACACTAGGAATGTTTAATTAAACAAAAAAAATTTGTATTTTAACCAAAAGTATTGTATTAAATAAACAACACCAAAGAGCAAAAATTTGTATGTATTTGGAAAAAATAAAAAAACTACAACAACAAAAATATGTAGAAACATGGTATATTTAAATATTATTAAATAAAACAAGACATTTTTATCAATTGATTTAATGTTCAAGCTTAAAGCCCTGGTTAGCCAAACGTCCATGTAATGTAACGGAACGTATGTTAGTTTTTAGCATATAAAGAGGCTACCGAAATTACGTTACGGTTCAGTAAACGCTGTCATTGCTTTTCGTATTCTATAGACGAATGTACGTTCCATGGACATTTGGCTAACCGGGGCTTAAGAGTCCAGGCTTGTGGCATTGGTCAAGGAAACATTACTATAAACATGAAATGTCTTCACTTTTCCCGTTTGGTTTTTCAGTTTAAATTTTATTGATATGAATAAAGATTCATGACATATTTTCAAATGAGCAAAAAAGGCTCAGTAATGTTTGACATTTCACCATGAATAGACAAACAAACGAACAGCGATTGCATATCTCTGATTTTTGTTGTCTGACGCAGTAATCCACGTACAAAATAAGTTACTCAAGCTGTTGTCACCAAATTTCGAACCAGTTGCACTTAATAGGACACTAATTCAGCAACCCGGACGGGAGGGTTAACAATTGGACTTGAGCTATTTGACCATCTAGAAAATTATGCTATAAACACAATAAGCGCAACGCAGCAAACACAGCAGTTTTGCAACAACAATACATACACCCATGTATTATATTTTTGGGAGACTAAATTTAATCCAAAAACCTCATATCGGTTATAACGAGACACTGACCTCTAGTTGTACATGGTCGGCGATTGGAAATATCTTATATCGACTGCTGCAGAAGTTGTATCGACAAGAAAGGAGAGAAGCCGCCAAACATCTTCCTTGTCATTGTCTTGCGTTTGGAGGCGTAAATAAAAAAACTCTTGAATACTCAGAAATTTTTAACGAAACGTGTCTAGACAAAGTCGCTGCAGTCTGGTAGGTAGTGTGTTGTCTTATACGACGAAAGCCCGTGATTCAAACCTCAGCCCACACATCTCAAGCAAAACGAAATCTGAAAAAATATTTCTTTCGGCGACTATCTCTCAGCAGTCTTCTGGCAAAACCTCAGGGTTAAAATATTGCCATGAAAAGGTTTTCAAATCTGTTGTTGAGTGCCTACTTTAAACGATAGGTCCCGCCACTAATGTATAAAATTAATACAAACAACGTAAGCGGTGTGAGAAGCTAAGTTGTAATAATGACTAAAGGGTTGTAATGACGACTTAGGTAAGTTAAGTACTCCCGCTTCTCAATTTAAACCTACAGGTCAAAAAGAATTATTTGGTTGCACATAGTTTGATAGGTAGGATAGGCTATTGATAATCCCTATGGGTTTCACCCACAGCCCCAGTGTTCATACATAAATTGCCCATAGCACCTCTGTGGTGAAAGCATTAGCCTCTAAGCCATAAGCAACTGAACTTCTAGAAGGCATTTCAATGCGGAGAGAGGAATGCCATGAATTTCAGTAAAATAGGGTATGATTCATATAAGAAACCCCTCTATTTGTCGAACAGAAACTATCTTTGTATGGGAGTTCACTACGTGCTAATTTTTCTATGGAATTTAATATGTTAGTAGTTTGATGTAAAGGCCCTAAAGTGAGGCGTAGTATTTTTTGTTCTAAATTTAAGTTCATAAAAAGGGTAAATCCCCCCTTCGGGCCATAGTGCAATAATGATGACACACTTGTTTATAGTTTTTATTTTTATTTCTTGAATCAATTTCAACACCTTCTTTTATCTCAATCGATAAACAGCTTTAAAAATGGATTTGTTGGTGGCGTTGATAAGGCTTTTTTTGTTTTTACTGTTCGGGTAGAAAGAAGAATTGAAATAAATTTTTTTAAAGAAATTGTTTTTTAGTATTTTTACACCTGTTCTAACGGGAGTACATAAATAAATTTAAGTTTTGTTGGTGCTTTTATAAAAAAAAATAAACGTATAAGAATTAAAAGAAAATAATGAGTGGAGATGGCCAGCAACGTGTTTATCCCTCAGTACCGCTGGAGGTTAAAATAGATCCTGCGCAACAGCAGCAGCAACAACAACCTCTTATAGCTTCCACAACAGATGCTACACGCCCACCAAAGCCGCCCACTTATGAACAGGCTATTGGAGAAACCACGCCCGCTTTAGCAGCAGGGCCGAATGTTGTAATAGTAACAGGCAAGTTGAAAAATAAAATTCAAAAAACTTTTTCGAAACATAAACATAAAAACCCGTTCTTCAATTGCTTTAGAACCTGTTACTGCTTATGGGCCCAATCCGGTGGATGTACAATGCCCCTATTGTCATAATTTTTGTAGGACTCGTATACGTTCGTCGCCCACCTCTCGTACCCATTTAATTGCCTTGCTGTTGTGTTTGTTCCAGTAAGTTGCGTACTTTTGTTTGTTTTATTAATCACTCGTATATTATTTTAAAATATTTCCTAAATGGCCGCCATTTAATCATTTTTTCCTTTTTTTCTTGCAGACTGTATTGCTGCGTTTGCTTGCCGTATTGCATTGCAAGTTGCATGAGTACAAATCATTATTGTGGCATGTGTGATAAATATTTGGGAACTTATAAAAGTTAGATTCGAATTGCCTTCGCCTATACAATAACAAAACCAAACATTTTTAAATATTTTTAATAAATCCCAACTAAGAAAATAACAAAAAAAAGAAAAGATTTTTAAGATATTTTCGTTTTAAAAACCACTCAGTAGTGTGGTGAACATCAATGGATAATACCTATAGAAAGTGCTGCTTGAAAATACTTCTGAGAGTTCAAAGACCCTGTATTGCTTAGATATACAAGGGCATTGGGAACAATACTTCTCATCCAGCCGTTTGATATATGGGTTCTATATCACTTGACATTTGCTACATATCGTCTTTAGGCCATAGGGTATGGATCAACCAGAGCCATAAATCGTATCACCAGAGTATAATTTTGATTTTGGCCGAATAGCTAGGTTATGCCGAAGTGGTAGCTTTGATTACCAAAGCTCATTTGGGCACGCATAGCAGCCCGTTGTAATGCCACAGGTAAGCGCAGTCCCTGTGCTGACCGAATTCCAGCAAACTAGGGAAGGAACATGGGCTGCACATTAAAAGTACGACTGCCCTACGCTGGAAAACCAGCCTGAAAGTAAAATAAACGAAGCTATAAACCTTGACATGATTGATAACTCCGTTAAGCTGACAAGGAATGGAAAGCCAAATAACCTTAATCTATTGGGCATGGACAAAGAAAGTGGCTAACCGTTTGCTCTTCTTCAGCAGATCTACAAAGAAGATCCACGTCAGAAGCCGTTAGATGGTAGCTGCAGTCTCTCTGTGTATCTTCCCATAACGCAATGACCTGTAAGCATGACCAGTGTGATCGAGATGATATTACGATCAAGTCCGAGTGTATTTTTTATTGCTCGGCATCAAAAACTGTCCTGAAATGTAAATAGGCTTTTAGACGTGCTATCCATTGCTTTGACTGTGAGAGGCTAAAACTTAAGTTTTAAAGCTAAGCGTTAAAAGGATACAACCTATTCACTCGAAGAACGAAACTTTCTTTTCACTACTTTTATTAAAAAAAAGTCGACCCCAAACGTTAGATTTTTCTGAGAAACTTTTTCATGGTAATTTTTTATTTAAGCTCAGAATTGTTGCCAGAAATCTGCTGAGAGGAAGTCGCCGAAGAAATATTTTTTAAATTTCGATTTGATAGATATGTCTGACCTGAGGTGTGATCCGTGGCCTCATGTGTAACACACTACCTACTAAACTACGGCGACTTACAACAGCATTGTCCAATCCAAGTTGATCCTTTCCCAGACAGGCTCAGACTTAAGCCCTTATATACTAAAAATGAACAATCTTAGTCATGACCACACCATTTTTAAGATCTCGTGTCATCTGCCAACACACATGCATATATAGGCGCCAGGGTTAGCTAAGCTTTGTCGAGAATATTTAGCTATGAACTGTCCTTTGTTTAAAGACAATTCTGGACAATGATTGAGAGTGTAGCACGTCCTTGGGGTTTACATAAAATTTATAATGGCATGGGCATCTATGCGATAGTGACCAGTAACCACGTCAATCATCTTACGCAGACAAAAACTATTTTTCTAGATTCTCTTATAATCATAAAGCGATCAAATCTGTCTCATTATAGTATAGATAGGTCACTGCTCCACCCAGTTTATGCCAAATTTTGTAGCCTGAAATCTACTACAGTTTTTCTGTGAAGAGAAATCATGTGATTAATAACCGCACTTCGCAGCTTAGTGCTTGCCATTGCTATCCTACCAATTAACATTAGAATGCTTCAGCTTCTTCTAGAGCCAGATGAGCTGGATTTCCCCCATTATCAGCATGAAGATTCAAAAAAAGGGTAACATTGGAATGCTTCGGCATCCTCAAATCAATTAGGTTTGTTTCAAAACAAAGGTAACATTGAAAATCTCGGCATCTTCTAATCAGAATAAGTATAATTTAAGCACCATCCTCGGCCTTTAGAGCTACTTGGTTATACGTAAGGAACTGACTACCTCTGCCGTTAATACCTTATCGAGCTGAAAGCCCTGTATATTACAGAAACTTACACTTGAAAACCCTACATTAGAAGGAAGCTAAGCCGCTTGTACATAGCCCACGACGAATTTTCAAAACCGATTGAGAGCCAATCATGAAAATCGAAATCCAATCACTTTTGTTTTGGAACGAACCCATCATAACTTTTTTCTGGCTATCAGATCAAAATGTAGCCAGTCGAAGAGTATTGTTAGAGCCTGATCGTTCTCCAAAGGGCACTGGTGGTCAGTAAAGTGGACGATTTTAAAATTGTTCCCAATGTTCCGTGACTTTTCATACAACGGCCACTAAACTAACACTACCAACACAGGTTTGCACCCGAACTCGTGTTAAAAGTTATATTGATTTTCAAATATGGGAGTTTTGGAAATAATTACGCTTTCCTTCATGACCTTTGACCTTTCGCAAACGACTACAAAGTCACAAGATGTGTTTGAATGTTTCAATTTCTCCCTCATTATAGCCTAATCTTTCTATCATGACCTTTGACCTTTCGCAAACGACTACAAAGTCTGAATTGTCGACAATCGCAAGAAGTGTTTGCCTAATCTCATGAAAACAGTGATATCTACCTCTCACCCTCGGGGTGCAATACCCAGTCAGAAATTAAAGGTTCTAAGAAACTTCCTATACAAGTCGAAGTAGTTTCGAGATTTTACAATCTTACCAGTCACTGTTTGAAGCCGACCCTTTGGTCATACTGCCTAAAGAACTATTCGTCAGATGCACACACTTCGCTGTGAGTAAAATTTTTATATTTTATAAGAAATGTTTGGGGATTGAAAATTTTATAACAAGTTGGCAATCAAAAATCACGCTACATTGCAGATACATATACACTAGCACAGATACAGTCACAGCCAGATACGAATGAAAATGAAAACAGATTCAAAACGCAAATACCGGAGAGCCACGAAAACATCAGCGATAATAAACATAAAAAACCAGAGTTTTGTTTGCTATTCAAGCAATGCTCAAACACGTTCTCTACGTCATATTATTGCAACAACAACAGCAAATAGAAACTATAAAAATCACAACAACAACAGCAAAATATTTGCTACAGAAAAAAAATTGAATAAAAACAACAGCAAAAGCAACAAAAACAAACAGCAAAATACCAGCTTTGAAAGCAAAAATTCGAACTTTGTTACCTCAGTAGCGATTACACAGTGACAGTGTTTGGATTGAAGTTGAGATTGAAAATCGAAAGCAAATAAAACAAATAAAAAAACGAAAGAAAAACGAATATTTTTAAGCGAAAATAAAAATAAAAACGCTTTGCAAGTGAAAAATTAAACGAGAAAACAAAGCTTTACGTAGACGCTGAACATTTCAAAATGGAACAAAAACATGCAATGCTTTATCCTGATACCACTACAATACCGACTGATCAACGCAGTTCGGCTGCTGCTGCAATCGGCTTGCCATTGGAACCACCACCTACCTATGATGTTGCCACCGCACCGATGGGTTGGTGTCCTAGTGCAACAGATACAAATTATCCAACGAGTAGCCATTATAGTCCACAGCTTAATCATCAACATTTACCGGTTATAGTTGAACAGCCAAACTTTCCATTGCCAGTAAATCAACAACCTCAGCCTCTGCCACAGCAGAGTGATGGTGTGCCAATTACTAGTGAGTACTAGTGAATGAAAATGAATTTTTCGTTTATTATTTAATATTTTTAAACAACAACAACAACAACAACAATAGTAATAAAAACAAATTGTGTAAGATTTAATGTTTTTACACTGAGTAAACTTAGTTTCAAATAGAGTTGCCAGATCAAATTTTGTATCAAAGAAAATTCCTAGAAATTCCTTTCAATAAACAAATAAAACCATGTCTTAGTCATTCTCAATCGCTGTTTAGACCGGCTTATGCTTTTTTAATAGCTTTAAATAAGGTGTAGTAAAAAGAAACTGTCATTTAGGTCTCACGGGAGTCTGATTGGTAATGGCTGAGTACAACAAATAATCACAACAAAGTGACCATCATTCTTAAATCGCCCGTAATTGTATTGTTTGAAGTCGCCGCTGTCTATTAGGCAGTGTGTTGGCTTATTAGACGTGAAACCTCGTTTCCAACCCCAGATCGAACATCTCCAACAAATCGAAATATTTAAAAAAAATATTTCTTCGGCGACACCCTCTCAGCAGATTTCTGAGAGTAAATAAAGATCAGCCATGAAAAAGATTCTCAAAAATCTGCCATTCGGAGTCGACTTTAAACTGAAGGTCCCGCCGTTCACATAACATAAGTGGTGAGAGAAGCTGGGTTGTAATCCTGACTAAAGGATTGTAATGACCAATTATGGATTTGGGAATGGCATTCATTACAGACACATAATAACGGAGTTCTTGTGCCTCAAGTAGATGACATAGATCTGTACGATCCATATATGTTATTAGACAAGAGCCAAAACCAAACCCCAACTCAGACATCTCGAACAAGACGAAATATTTCGTCGGCGACTTCCTCTCAGCAGTCTTCTGGCAAAAATTCTAAGAGTAAATAAGATCAGCCATGATAAGTTTTTCAAAAAACTGTCATTCAGGGTCGGCTTTAAATTGTAGATCCCGCCATTCATGTATAAAATTAACACACACAATATAAGTGGTGTCGGAAGCTAAGTTGTAATCCAGACTAAAGGATTGTAATGACCAATTATGTATGTATGTAAGTAACTGTGTTACCACCATTACAAACAGTAGCATGAAATGAAGATTAAGTTAAATTAACAACCGTCCTACAAAGTGTAGCACACTTGGACCTTATAAGGCCCCGCTATAATACCAATTGCAACCGCTTCTTCATTTACCCATAAAACCTGATAGTTTTATGAAGGTTAGGATTTTATCGAAATCATCTGAGTCTAGATATGTTCTGCCAATAAAATCTGAGTGCTTAAGAATTCTTCGTGTCGGACTATATAGAGAAGATGTATTGTTGTCTACCCTTTCCCTCGTCATTTCAGCTTCTGCAGGAGTGGTTGAGATATTTCCAGTTTTTGGACATGTACACCAAGGGGTCGATGTGCTGTTACTTTATTTGCACTTATATTGTCAGCAATTGGATCGTTTGACAGCAGCAATCATCTACTATTTATATTTCATAATGACTCGTCTAAAACTCTAGGATCTTCAGATTATTTGACGACAGCAATGACCTACTTAATCTCTAGAACCTTCGGTGAGAAACTTGAACAAAGTTTTTACAATTTCTTCTTGTCAATTGCAGCTTTTGAACAGTGATAGTTGCAACTTTTTATTCTGATCTGAATCCAAACAAGAAAAACCATTGATTCCCTAGCAAGGATATCATTAATAACGATCGTCGTTGTTTGTCGGGCAACTCCCCCTCCACCTTTTGGGAAAGAGAATAGTACTTAACAAGCAAGGTTTCTCACCACAATACTCAATACATTGACAATGGTAAGCTTTATTGCCAAGCAACGATAATTCCACAATTCAAAGTCCCTTTTCCAATGAACCACGAACGACTTGAAACAACACAAAATTCTGGCAACACTTGTTGCTTATAAAAAAAGTACTTTTAAACGATTATAAAGTCTTTATTTCTTTTTGTTTACTTTATAGAAGAGCGTGTGTGAGCGTTAAAACAGTTGCTTTTGTTTTTGGATTTCAAAATTTGGGCTTTTAATTTAACAAATCAGAAAAACGAAATAAAAAAATTAAATTAAAAACCAAATTATTAATAATACATTACAATAGAAAGTTTCAATTCAAGTACTAAAATAATGTTAAGCCAAGTGATGCAACCAAAAATTAAAAACTACTTTACCAATGAGTTTAAATTAATGTAGGGGGGCGTTAAGTAAAGTTATGCTCTTACCATGAATTTCTAATACCCTTATATTAAAACAGTTGAGATGAGACCCCTATGCTCGTTATATTCAACTATTTAGGTATAGTTTTGGTTTCAAAACAAACGTGGAGCCTATATATATAAATAAGGCTTCTAATGCTATCTGCGTGGGACAGTAGTCACCTCTTAAGAAGGCTGTTAATCTCAGCAGATTGAAAAAAGTTCTAAAATAATACGGGACCTACAGTTTAATGTCGACTCTGAAAGACAGATTTAGAGAAACTTTTCATGACAATTTTACTTACTCTCAGAGCTTTTGCCAGACGACTGCTGAGAGGAAGTCGGTGAAAGAAATATTTAGTTTTATTCCAAATCTCTAAGCTGGGATTTGAACCACGTACCTACTAAACTACGGTCACTTCAATGGAAGCCTATAGAAGTTAATTTTTTTAAATTTTATTTACTAATCTCTTTGAAACCAAATCTCTTCATAAGGATAATCATTTATTTTCGCCTTAATTTCTTTCAACAGCCCAAGCAGCCTCTGACCTTGCAACAAAACTGGGACCAAATCCTTCAACTGTCACTTGCCCCTCTTGTGGAGCCTTTAGAACAACACGCATGGTTTTCACACCGAATACTCGAACACATTTATCTGCTCTAATCTTATGCTTAGTGGGGTAAGTATTCTTTATCAAACTGTCATCAGAAATTTCAATCAAACAAAACTGTATTAATTTCTAACCGTAGATGGTGCTGTTGTGCTTGCATTGTGCCCTATTGCATGGATAGCTGCCGTGCTGGTAACCATTATTGTTCACAATGTAATGCCTTTCTGGGCACTTATAATTCGAGTCCAAATTCGAAATCTTATCCAAGACCTCTTCTAAGACCACATCGACGTCATAGAAGACGGGGCGAAGACAACTGAAGAAATTTTTTAATGTAGACTGTGTTGAAAGGGTTTTAAAAACCATGTGTGTGGTATTTTTTTTTATTTATCAACGAGACTTTACCTAACGACAAATGCGAATATGTTGGTATACTTTAGTTATAAAACATTTTTTTTAAGAATTTTGTTTTGTATTCTTTTTTTTATTTTTTTTTTGTTAAAGAAATACTAGAAATATAACATTAACAATAATAACAATAAAAACAAAAACTCGAAATATTAAAGAAAAAAAACTGGTACCAGTTTGAAGTTGCTTCATTGTTCTCGCACGATACGAAATATGATTTTCAAAAACCATCTTTCTTTTATTATGTGTCTCTCATAAAATCTGCAATTAGTTGGCGGAAGCTTCTTGTTTATTAAACCATAATTGGATGTGTCACTATGAGAGTGGGTGATACTAACACAGATTTTTTGTTTGTTTGTTTGGTTTTTTTCAATAAAATTTGTTTAAATGTTTTTAAAAAAATCAAAAAAAAATATTAAATAACAAGTAAAAGTGTTCGCTTATTGGATGTGAGCCCATGATTCAAACCCCAGCTAAGATACATACCTCGAACAATACAGCAACTTTCTCTCAGTAGTTTACTGGCAAAAACTCTGAGAGTAAAATAAAATTGCCATGAAAAGTTTCACAAACATCTGTCGTTCGGAATCGATATTATTTAGGTCATGGATACAATTAACGCATACAACATGGGTGGTGTAAGAAGCTGGGTTGTAAAAGCTGTAGAAGCTGGTCAGTAAAACCCTACACAATGTGTTATGGCTTGTGTATAACTAATTATCTTACACTCAACATTTCAACGAACCTCAGGAACCAAAACCCGTGAAAAATTTCAGAAATTCTCTCATCAGGATAACAGGTCAAAACCTTAATAAGAAATCCCATGATTGATAAGAATCTTGGCAGGTAAGCACATTTCTGTTAATGGATCTGACAACATTATGAATGTGTAGTTGCAAAAGGGGACATACCCCACCAAATATTCATAAAAGAGACGTAATTTGGGCACCAGCACCAAACAACAAAGACGACTTAAATTAAAATATATTGTCACTGATATTTAAAAGCCACAGTCATCCGTCACGAAGGTTGATACGAACAGCAACCATCATACGAAAGACAAACAGTTCCATACTGTCTTCGATTTAATCTCATTAGAGACAAGTGAAGTCGTCGTAGTATAGTAGATTGTGTGTTGGCTCATTCAACGCGAGGCCGTGGTTCAAACCACAGGTCAGAGATCGCCAGCAAATGTAAGTTTGAAAAAATATTTCTTAAAGCGTCTTTCTCTCAGCAGACTTCTGGTAAAAACTCTGAGAGTAAATAAAATTACCATGAAAGGTTTCTCAAAAAAAATTTGTCGTTCGAAGTCGACTTTAAACTGTAGGCCGCGACACTAATGTATAAAATTAAAATATACAACATAAGTGGTATAAGAAGCTAGGTGGTAATCCTAACTGGAGGGTTATAATGACCACATGTATGTAGAGACAAGTCAAATAGTATTGCTATTGCCGCCTTTTGTATTTTCAAATCAAGTTAAATCGAGCACATCTGTAGATGGCATAGATTACCGTTTGGAGGATAACCACAAGAATCCCATTGGCTCGGATATTTTATTCTCGGATCAAAACCTGCTGTTTCTATCCCAAAATCCGTTCCTTACCATTCCGTATACCACAAAATAGTCTCTCTTCTAAAAAGTATACAGCTGTCAGATTACTGCATTTTGTTGCCTTACTAAATTGCGTAGAATTTTGTAAAGTCATAGCGTGCATAGGGAACAGCTAAGAAGGAAACTGTCTTCCATTCGATTCATTAAGTCACAAAATCTCGAAATGAATTTTAGGTTCGACTTGTCGCCCATCATCTTAAGCAAAGCCTTCAAAGGTCTGGCTTGCATTACCATGTTCAGCTTAAATCAGACTTAAATCGAACAAAATTTCCGGAACGAAATGGATCCCTTTCAGGAATAGAATCCTGTTGTTTCTGAGTCGAATAAGCAAATGATATTCTATAAAATATTTGAGTAGTCTCCTGAAATTACTTTTGCAGCAACCCAATACTTGTATATTATACCCATATGTAAGCTTCATAGGTTGTTGTCTTTACTAAACTTGTTTGCCAATAACGCGATAGTGCTTTTCATTGTTAATCATTAGAAGTGAAATTGGTTTAGCTTTTCCATAAAGGCTTGCCAAGTTTTTAAGATACTTCAAATTAAAAATTTTTTTAAAAATTAAATTCTTTTTAAAAAGATTTTAAATTTTATACAAATTGAATTAAAAAATTAGAAAATTTAGAAGATAGTTTGTTTGTTCTTGGATTTAATAAATTATTACTTGAAAACCACGCCCTCTTTTGTGGATTCCTACAAAAGTAATGAATTACCACATCCATCTTAAGAACTTTTGCACTCCTCTAAAAGCTGTTATCAATTCAGGCAAGCAACAAGTGTTTAATAAATTAATATCATCTTCTATTTTTCTATGATTTCATCTAGTCGGTCCAAAAGTAAGCATAGGCTACTTGAAAAGTACTTCAGACAAGTTATAAATTTTATTAAAAATAAGAAATTCTTAAAAATTATTCTTCTCTTGGCTTTAAAGTTTAGTCGCAGTAATGCTTTGAAATCAAAAATTATAAAAAAAGAAACAATAAACAGCTGCGTCTGTTATCATAAATAAAATAAAAAAAATTGAATTTGCCAAGCAAATCTCATACTGATAAAATAGAAAAAAATTAGCCCAAGAGAGTCTATTAGTTTTGCTAGGCATTTATTTAGAATTTAGTTTAGCAAACGCTTGTCAAGGCAACACACTTAAAACTTAAACGGAATTAAAAATGTCCACTGACGATATTGTTATACGCGTTGTAGAGCCCCATGAATATGAGCAAGTGGTGCAATTTATTATCGAATATTTCTATCGCGATGAACCTTTGTGCAGTACCGAACCCAAAGTGGTACCCGGCGAAACCGACCGTGCCGATATAATGCAATGCCTTAAGGGTGGCACCAGTATTCTGGCCGTACAGGTTAAGGAAAACGGTGAAGAAGAATTGGTGGGCGTTAATATCGGTGTGCCCAAAGATCCCTCATGCGTTGAGAAATATTACAAAGCGGCCGAAAAAGAAGGCGACACTAAATACGGTCAAATTATGAAATTATTGGCTATTAGCACTGAGAAGGCCGATCTCTTTAATCGTTATGGTGTTGATAAGCTCTTCTATTCTTTCATGTCCTGTGTTAAGCCTACCATAAGAGGTAAGAATTTGGGTACCCGCCTCAAGGTCGAGCTAATGGCATTGGGCAAACGTTTGGGCTATAAGCTGGTCTCAGTGGATTGCACCAGTTTCTATTCTGCCCGTTTGTGTAAACGCATGGGCTGGGACGTTGTAAGCTTTATGCCCTACAAAGATTATGTCGATGAAAACAATCAGCCCATCTTTAATCCTCCGGCACCGCATGAAGGCATGACCACACTGGCAGTGCGTTTGTAAAAAAAAAGCAATCAAAGAAAAATAAAATTAAATTAATTAAAGAATATTATTTAGTTGTATGTATTACAAATAGAGAGTAAAATTATTATGTTATATTTTTGTTACTGTTTTTTTTTATTAATAATTATAAAAATAATAATAAAAAAATTTTTATTAAAAAATAAAATTCGATAACAGTGATACAGTTATCGCTATTAAAACGATAACAATTTTTTTTATTTATTTTTAAATTTTATTCTTTTTGCGAATCAATACAAAAAAATACTGAACATTATCTCCATCTCTTGTCATGCACGTTTCTCAAGTAGTTTTTTAATACCTCTCAGCGCAAATTATTAAGTAAATCTTATCAAATACAATATATTACGCTCGCAAAACAACCCCAATGGAAAGTACCTTATCAGGAGTACCTTCTTATCTCTTAATAAATAATAATTTCTTCTCCTTCTAGGCTATACACTGGCCTAGACAAATTCGAATTAAAATTGCAAGTCATGATTAATTTTGTTTTCTTTTTTATTACTAATAAATGTTAAGATTGTTTATTTTTATAAAAAATAAATGAAAACAATTAAAAGTAATTGTTTATTAAAAAAAAGTACCAAAATTCAGCGCTGCAAATTCAAATAATTAGCAGCAGCAGCAGTAGCTTTTTTTAAAAACCTTATCCGAATAGCGTTCATATTTGCGATGACATTTTTTTATATAAAAAAAAGTTATCGATTTTATTTCGGACAAAAACCGATTAACCGAGTTACCCCGATTTACATTATAATGCTAGGATGATTACAATTAAACTTTTATGTCACTAAAGCGGCTTGGACCTTGACGTTATGTTTGAAATACAATGGCATTTCAATGACCGCTTATGTACTTGTTGTAACTGCCGATCTATTTGAATTCTGAATGGCAATAACATTTCTTTCATGACCAATAACACTTCCATATCAATGACTGCACTTGTACAGAATCTAGCTAACCCGTGAACTAGAGTTTTCAAATACAAAGACAAGTTTTCACCCAATTTTCATTGAAAAATCATCTTCAGTGATAAGGTCCATTTCTGTAGGAATGGGTATGTGAACAAACAAGACTACCGAATTTGTGACGATACCCCATCCACATGAGATCAAAGAACCTACAATGCATTCCAAAAAATTTACTGTTTGGTATGGAATTTATATTGACGTCAGTCATTGGTTCATATTTCTATGAGAACAACATTAGCCAGGCCATCACTGTCAACTGCGAGCACGATTGATATATGATAACCAACTTCTTTTGGATTTAATTGGATGATCTGAACACTAACGATATATAATTTCGACAGATCGGCACTAGATAACAACCAGCTCATGCTACAAGTAATTTGAGGGCACGTTAAGCTCATGTGAAAGTAACGTGAACCACTAACCACTGAGTGCGATTTAACACAGTGAGAATTTTTCTTATAAGAAAAGAAAGTTTGTATATGTTTCACTTCGACATAGTTGGTCATTACAACCCTTCAGTCAAGATTACAACTTAGCTACTCACACCACTTATGTTGTGTGTGTTAATTCAATACATGAGTGGCGGAATCTAAAAGTCAACCTTAAAGTCAACTCCGAACGACAGATTTTTTGAGAAACTTTTCATGGCAATTTTTATTTATTCTCAGAGTTTTTGGTCAGACGTTTCACCTGCGGTTTGAACCGTGGCTTCACATCTAATAAGCCAACATACTATCTACTAAACTACGCCGACTATAGCCACAAACCACAGTGGTCCTTAAAGATAGCATAAGCCATGCCATCGATCAAATTCAATCTGATTTATGCGTCCTAATTATGAAAAGTTTTACATATCGTATGCACTCCACTTAGAGAAGAGGTGAACGATGTTATGTTCCACATATAATGGCATCAATAGGTCTTTCAAAAAATTAAAATTGCGATAATTTTCCACACACTTCTTTGTATTATTTAAATAGAAAGATAGCAAGCGCTTAATGAAGAACCCGCTACAATCAAACAAAACTTCTTACGACAAACAGTTTTCCCAATCTGTAGCTCGGAGTCGTCGCCATTAAACGCTCACAAAATGTTTAGTGCAAGAAGCTATCAGGGTATCGCAAAGGATCATAGAGCCTACGGGTCAACTCGTTTGCAAATAATCCATAAAACGTAACATACCAACATAAACTGCTATGTTGAACTATTGACTTAGTCCCAGTGCTCTTTGTTGGGAGCTTGTTTAACGTGACTTATGATTAAAGTACGTTCCTAAAATTAAATACGACCAGGAGATGCCAAGCAAAAATGATAACATCTTTCAAGAAGGAGATGATGCTGTTTTTCGTCTGAATATTGCGACTTAGTGTCACACACTTGAGAACTTTACGCGATTCAAATAAACCGGATTACACCCTACAAATGAGGAATCTACATGGCGTAAAAATAATGCCATTCTCTCATACATATTTGATCTTCTCACCTCTTGATAACATTTTAACAAAGGTTTACGTATGTATGTCCAGATAAATAGTTTAATTGTTAGATACAAGAGGTCAAAGGTCAAATTTTAATTTATTATATGATCAAAAAGCGTACACATAAAATGAAATTCTATTTAAAAGGCACTTCACAACCGGAACTTTTTGAACTGTCTTCATAGCTCCCACACCTAGAGACAATTTTTCTTTTTTCGTATCAATAGCCTCCGATAAGTGCAAATCACGTGAATGAATTTATTTATAACAACAGTTATGTTCATTACTCACCTCTGCGATAGTATATTGTAAACGATGGAGTATTTTTAAGTAGCATTGTATACAAAATAATCGTGGGATCTTATCTTCCGCAATACGGAAAATACCAATAAAAACTAAATCTCTAGCTGATAAATTTTCAATATAAAATAGAAAGAAGTTCAGCAGTTGCCCCGTAGAAATTAGTTGCCGTTTGACAAGCCTTCGTAATACTTTAAACATTCAAGAATGTCGGATGATATTAAATTTCGGGTTGTACAACCGCAGGACTACGAACAAGTAGTGGATTTCATTATCAAACATTTCTATCGTGATGAGCCTTTGAGTTGCTTGGAACCCAAAGTAGTACCAAATGAAAGTGATCGTGCTGATATCTTAGCCTGCCTTAAAGGTGACACTAGCATTTTGGCCGTGCAGGTCAAGGAAAACGGTGAAGAAGATTTGGTTGCAGTTAATACAGCCGTAGCCAAGGATACCTCCTGCATTGAGAAATATTTCCAAACGGCCGAAAAGGAAGGCAACACAAAGTATGGCCAAATTATGAAACTATTGGGTGTGGCCAGTCGTAGTGCGGATGTTTTCAATCGTTATGGTGTCGATAAGATATTCTATTCGTTCATGACCTGTGTTAAGCCTACGATACGCGGTAAGAATTTGGGTATGCGCCTAAAGGAGGAACTCATGGAGTTGGGACGTCGCTTGGGCTATAAAGTATTGACTGCTGATTGCACCAGTTTCTATTCGGCTCTTGTATGCGAGCGTTTAGGTTGGGATCGTGTCAATTTCGTTGCCTACAAGGATTATGTGGATGAAAATAACGAACCCATCTTCAAGCCACCACCACCACATGTCGGTTTGACTTCATTTGCTGTACGTTTGTAAATTTTTATTTTATTTTTATTTATTGTCAAGTGTTAATTGATATTAGTTTAGAGTTTTAATTAAATATAGTATATGTTGTTGTATTTATTAAGTTTTCTAATATAAAAGTATTGTTATTGAACTGTTCCATCATGTGGATATACTCGTTATTAAAAATTTAAAAAAAAAGTTTAACTTATTTTTTTCCTCATGGGGATTGTCCCTAAAAATTTCATTTAAGCAAACGAACGTTCGATAGCGTTCTGAAATTTCTGGATCTTTAGACCTTCCCTGCTGGACCCTTGACGCTTATACGAATGGCTGGACACTATATTTATCAGTGCTGTTCTGATATTAAACTTTCGAATAAACGGACTGACCACTGCAAAATTTCTAAGTCCTAGTTTTGGCTACAGTGCCACACTCTCACATGTCACATTCTTGTTGGGTTCCATGATTTTCTCTGAAAATCTCTTGATTATTTCGGATAACTAGGCTGGCATTAAGTCCCTGACGAAAGTCCCTTTGACGTCCGTTTGTCTTTAACCATGAATACCGAGGGTTTCTCAAAGAAATTTGGGATTACTCAAATGTATGGGTTTCAGGTGATAGGGATTCACCGGGAATTCCTAATGAACTGGCTAGAGTCGTTAAAGAACTCAAAAGCTCGAACATTTTAAAGGACATATTCTGTGCTTGTGCTCCTTTATTCAGAAGCTCAAATTTAGTAACGGCAGGAAGGTATTGCTAGACTCTGCTGGACTTGTATTCAGTTTTGCCTCTAAGTCGCAAAGCGATGCATCGCATATTTCCGATTCTCATGGCCAACTGTGTTATTGTAAAGTATACCCTTAAGCAGTGTGTTGGCTTATTAAATGCGAGATCACGGTTGAAACCCCAGGTCGGACATCCTCAACAAAACGGCGTCTTCGGCGTCTTGCTCTCAGCATATTTCTCACTAAAACTGCTCTCAGAGTTTAAAATTGCCATGAGAATTTTGTCAAAAAAATCTATCTTTCAGAAAAATTAACACACGCAATATTAGTGGTGTGAGAAGCTATGTCGTAATCCTGACTGAAGGGTTGTAATGAGTGGCGGGACCTACAGTTTAACGTCGACTCCGAACGACAGATTTTTGAGACACTTTTCATGTCAATTTTATTTACTCTCAGAGTTTTTGCCAGAAATCTGCTGAGAGAAAGTCGCCAAAGAAGTATTTTTTTCATTTTGATGTCTGACCTGGATTATGACCCGAGGCCTTACGTTTAATAAGCCAACACACTACCTACTAGACTACGGCGACTTCGATTATGCCTGCAATGCCTAGATTTATTCCGGAGTCTGGTTAATTTCCAGCCAGCACAACAACCCAATGCATTTTTACAGAGGGCGTGTGTTTCTAGGCACAGACAAACGGCAATCCTACCAATCTAAAACTTGCAGCAAAAGAGATCAAACACCTGCTGAGTTAGAAAATTGGAACTGAAGTAGACGGCATCTTAATAAGAAGATGAGGAATATTGTTGTGACAGGCATATTTTCCTACTTAACATAGATGGCGCTGCAAATAATATATAAAGAAAATTGCTATTATGGTGATCGCTATTACATTTTAATTGCGGCTGTACTTTCACGGTAGTGAAACTAAATACCCTAATACCGCGGCATGATAACATTCAGTAAGTAATCCATTCAATATTCTTAAGCCTATCAAATATTATCGGCCTATTCAAAACAAAGCCCCTTTAATGTACAAAAACACTTATGAATGGAATAATTTGCTTATCTGCTCTATTTCAATGGTTTTGCGACAGCCTATTTTTTCCACGACTGCTCTATAATTTCGGTTTATGTCTGCAATATAGAATGATAACATCTTTTGAGATAATTTTTAAAGAAAACAGGTGATTTAAACAGAAAACTCGCAAATGAATTCTAATGAGTCATGCGAAAATAGTTTTAAATACGTTTATTATGAGTTCATTTTGCAAGTCATATGAAACTTTCTTTCCAATTATCAATGTTTCCAACAATCTTAAGATTAGAGCAACGGCTACTGATACAATTTATATTTGAACAAGTGTTTTTGACAAGTCTGCGAAATTAATTTCTCAGGAAACACGTGTGATATGCTAAGAAAATACTGATTAAATGACTTGACAGTTTAACAACAGCGTAGAAATATCGTCTAAGTAAAGTATTGACATCGTTATGACTTGCTATTTATTTTTTATCAAGAGGTTCTATGAATTCATTTATTTACTGTTTTTAAGATAAAGATTTTAAAAATAATTAAAAGAATTATGAAGAAAAATCTCCACGAGGACTGTATTAAAAAAAAAAATACGCTGAAGTATAGGGTTAGGGACTTGCTCCGATATGGAAAATTTTATAATTCATCTATTTGTTGTTGTTTTTTTAATAATTTAATAATTGTGCTAACAGATTGCCATATTTATTGACAGCTTTTTATACCATGGAAAATATTTTATATTTGGGGTGTACAACCACACTTTTTATTAAGAAAATGGCAATGTGTATAGTATTGCCAACTGTAACTGTAAGGTTATTGTCTTAGCTAATGGCAGTAATTTTTTATGGGGTTTAACATCTGGTAACATTGCAGCACATGTTATAACAATCAATTCTCATAATAATTTAATAAGTTATACAGGATTTGAAAGTAAAAACTTTTCACGGTGTTATGTAACCATTTTCCGAATTTCCTGCAAAACTTACAAACTTATAACGTAGGTAGTAAAACTATAGGATCGGAAGGTCGAAGTGATAGTTCTGGTAGGTCCAAAATTCACTTGAGCACGCATAGCGGCCCGTTGTGTTATAGAATACTAATGCGATGTCGAATGAACTAAGCAATGCGCACGAAAAAATTTTTGCGTACACTTTCCTCTACATTAAAAACAAAGTTAAGTTTTGAAGCTTGTTTCTCATTACGCGGCAGCATGAACAACCAAAATTGTATCATATGTGCCTCGAAGTACACAGAAATGATTGTGGATATAACGATCTGGAAAAAATAACTAGAGGTGTCTGCCCTTGGATCGTATTGACCTTGGAATATGACCCTTCCTTTATTTCGAAGGATTTCAATAGAAAATAATAAACTGGTGCTAAGAGTTACATAAAAATTTCGAAATTTTTTTTTAGTTTTTTTTCCAGGAAGGGTACTTTCATGCTGGCAACGTTTAGAGGAAGACGTCGTTACCTAGTACGTAGTGTGTTAGCTTATATGACGTGAGCCCGTGGTTCAAACCACAGCTCATACATGTCCAACAAATACGAAATGGTTAGGTTGGGTTAGGTTAGAGGACGTGTACTTGTCAATTAAGACAAGTACAGTACAAGGAGATCGAATTGACCCATTGTACAACGTCCTAGTTTCTCACACCACTTATGTTGTGTGTATTAATTTCATTTGACTTTTTTTAATTTGACTTTTTCATGACAATTTTATTTACTCTCAGAGTTTTTTTTGCCAGAAATCTGCTGAGAGGAAGTCACTGAAGAAATACTTTTTGTATTTTGTCTTGATGTCTGGCCTGGGGCTCGAACCCAGGCTTTACGTCTAATAAGCCAACACACTACCTACTAGACTACGGCGACTTCGAATACGAAATAAGCAAGAAATATTTCATAGGGCGACTTCCTCTCCAGCAGCCGTCTACTGACAAAAACACTGAAAGTAAATAAAATTCTTCTGAAAAGTTTCTTAAAAATCTGTCGCTCAAAGTCGACACTAAAGCTATGTAGCTTCCGCCATTCATATATAAAAAGGAGAAGCTAGATTGTAATACTGACTAAAGGGTTGTAAGGAAATAAGTAACATTTTGTCAACCAATATCACATAATTCGAGACCAATAGACCTTTTTTTGTGGGGCTATGCAAAAGATCGTGTCTAGCTGAATAGTCCCCCAGACATGGAAGCATTTTTTTGTCAAAATATCGCCCAAAAAGTGCGAAAGAATGGTTGAAAATTACCTTACCTTGCTGCTGCCAATCCAGAGCCGTGATTGGAATATGATGGCAACATTATAATGAAATTATGGCTTCAGGTGGTGTGTTTTGAAACCCAAAAAAAAACATAAGTAAGCAAGGCTTTAATAAGTTGGAGAAAGGATAGAAAAAATATTGTGGATGCTAAGCAATTGTTCTATCAACTACAGCTGTAGTTAAGGGTCCTGAGATCATTTTTAAAATATTTTTTTTGACCTTCCCAAATAAGTTTAATTAAATCTAAAAAATCTGTACATACATATGTATGCAACTGTAGGTATGTACATATGTACATTAACATTTACAAAATGCTTATTTTAATCTACAAAGGGTCTAATAAAGTAATACAATATAAACGAATTATAAAAACGGAAACTTTAAAATTCTCTCTGCCATAAATCGTTTCCTTATAAACAAAATTTCTGACTGACCTTCTTTTCTTTTTCCATGCAGTAGTAGGTTGTATTTGTTTTTTTCTTTTTTCTTGGTGTTATTGTTGTTGTTGTTTTACAAAGAGGGTCGAGTTGGTTTAATTATAAAAATCTACGAACGATACGAATTTTATTTCCTTTTTTTTTCAAAAAATTTTTTTTGTTTTTTTTTCCTAAGAAACGTCATATTGGCCATAATATGGCCTCTTTGATCGATTAATGTGTAACACATACAAACTTAAATATGTAGTTGTGTATGCCTAAGCTGTATATAAGCCCCTGTGTAGGGATATAAGCTGTATATAGTATGTATCCCCTACTAATACCCATGCAAGCAATCAATACTAAGGCATTGTTATACTAAAGGCAATAAAAATGGTTTTTATATTTATATACCTAAGTATACATACAATTATATTATATAATAAGTATGTATATTATGTATTATATAAAAAAATACAACAACAACAACAATGTATATAAAAATTATTATAGCATTTTATATAAAATTACATTAAATTGTTGTATATGTATAGGTAAGCATATGTATGTATATAGAGAAAGCAAAAAAATAAACGAAACAAAATATTGTATTACATGCGCAAACATTTAATATACAGTATATAGTTATACCTGCCTTAGCCAATAGCTCCCATCCCCCTTCTTCCCTCCCTCCTGCTAGGAATGTATATGCTCTAGAATCCATGAGATACAACGTAAATAAAATTCACAAGACTTGAGCACAATGTAAATCTATAAAATGCTTATGAAAAAACAAAAAACTGAGGAAAAACGAGGAAAAAACATTGAAAAAGCTTTAAGGAAATTTTATGGCAAAGCTTTCAAGAAGCAACTCCACCCTAGTGGCTTAGTAGCATGGAGACAAACATTCTAACCTAACGTCATAGACATTTGAAAGCATAACTGCCGCATGTTGTAGCTGCTAATATCAAAAAAAAAAAAGAAAAAAATTGGCATCACAGGGTAATGGTTGACTTAGTTGTATACCTTGGTTACTCCTAAAAGGGCTTTTTTCCTCTTCTTTTTTCTTTTCTTTGCCTTTGCTTTAGTTACTTGTATTCAGCCCCAACATAACTGTCGTAATAACAAACGATAGCAAACGATAACAAACGAGCCAGCCAACGAATTGTTCCAATTTCCTTTAAGAGGGTGGATTTTTATTTAAGCTTTTGCCAGTTTTCATATGCCAGTGTTTTTCGCATTACTTTTTCTCTATAACGCATATACGTACATACATATATATGTATATGGACATATGCATGTATGTGTAGTTATATACAAAAGGCACAATTTTATCGATTGACCTACTTTTGTTACAGCATGAGTATATGTACATGCGCTCCTATCAAATGTCCTTTCCACCCATCGTCATTGACAACATCATGCGCTGTTGAAAATATTTTTTTCTTTTTCTTCATGTTTGTCTGTATGTATATGTGTGTGTGGGCATAAGTTTTTTCCCAACATTGTCTTCCATGTTTTTTCTATCACACTCACATTCACACAATCACAACAATCACCACCACCACTATAACCATTTATTCGCATTTGGTATACAGATAAATATCCTGTGTGTATAGTTAGTTTCCTATCTGCGTTACACCACATTCATACACAGCATACTCATACACATAATAACTGTAATCATTATATGCATACTTTTACAGTTAAAAAAAAAAAATAAAAGAAAAACTTTTACAAAAATACTGGCCTAGTTTTTTTTTAAGTTCCAAGCTTATAAATATTTTTTCTGCTTTTTTGTTGTTTTTTTTTTTTTGTTTTCTTTCTACAAAAACTATGCAGTCATACCATATTTATTTATGTATGTATTCTTTTGAATTAGAATCGCAATTCAAAATTATATTCTAATGATTGCAAGCGTATGGACTAATTGCTCAGATAGGGATCGAACTCACAACCCTCTCACAGGCAATCTAGCATGGTATCATGGCCATGGTATCCATAACACAACAAAATATAAGCTTCTCTGAGTCCATTAAATGTCTGAACGGAAATGTAAAAAATAACTTCTAGCGGTTGGTGTAGCTGCAAGCTAATCCCCGTTATTAGAAGTTAGATTAACGGAAATTATGCAGAGGTTAACTGAAAAAAATAACTTCTAGCGGTTGGTGTAGCTGCAAGCTAATCCCCGTTATTAGAAGTTAGATTAACGGAAATTATGCAGAGGTTAACTGAAAAAATAAATTCTAACGGTTGGTGTAGCTGCAAGCTAATCCCCGTTATTAGAAGTTAGATTAACGGAAATTATGCAGAGGTTAACCAATTTTCATTAAGCGCTTCATATCTTTCAGAGTAAATAAAATATTTTTTATTCGTTTGAAAGACCTATTGACGCCATTATCTGCAGAACATAATATCGTTCAAATTTCCGCCATGGCTGTCCTGAGTAAAGCGCATCCGAAATGTTTAATTTTGCATGACTGACGTCATGAAATCAGGCTGAATTTTGAACCCTTGTAAATTGTGGCTTACTCGCATACACCAGCAACTTAAGAAAACCTGATAAGAATGAGTCCAATGTTTTCAACAAGCAGGATCTGGGTAGTCAGTTCACATTACATCTGCATAAGACAACCATGCCCTCAAATCGTTCCTGCAGAATATAGAATTGCGTATGCCAACCACATACCGGTTGATGTTCAGTTCACCCAATTCAGGTCAAAAGGAGTTGATAATCAGCGACCAATAGAGCTCCTCATAGTGCCAGTGATGGCCAGAGATCAGCAATGAGTATTCAAAAATATGAGTAGAATCGAATCATACTCATAATTTCTGATACGTGTACGCATTCATACTTATTTTAATATCATGGAACCTCTATTCATATTGAAAGTTTGAAGTATTCATCATATTCACAACACGTATGATGTTATTGATTTCGACTCTCCATAACTCAACAAATACCCGAAGCACAGAATAAGTATGATTCGTATTATTTTAATATCATAGAACCTCTACTCATATTCAAAGTTTGAAGTACTCATCATATTCATACTTAACAGCACGTATGATATTGCTGATTTCGACTCTCCATAACTCAACAAATACCCGAAGCACAAAATAAATATGAATCCCATACGAACACTATAATACTCACTAGAAGGTTGTGTATTTGCCTTGCTTGCTGCTCTGCTCTTTTTAGCTTATGTGTCATACATATTTCGAATGGTATGAGTTTGATGTCAACGTTGTAAGCATACTCATTGCAACCTGTACTCATAAATTAACGTTGTAATGAGTACGAATGAATCAGAAGTAGTTAAATTTCAATATTGTTGACTCACTTTTATTAAAAATTTCATGAGTGCTTATGAGTAGCGAAAAAACGATTCGTTGCTGATCTCTGGTGCAGACCTGATCCCTGTCATTTTCAAAGAAATATAAACCGTTGACGACGCCAACCGAAAATCCACATCAAGCAGTGACTTTTTCGGAAGGCATTGGATGCTCTTTGAGCTTGTGTAGATTGGTTGTGGTCCCACATTCCATAATTTTGTTTGTTTACATAGCCATTTATCCAGAAAAGGGGGCTGAACAAAATTTTGGAGCATAACGTTGCCCGAATGTTCACTTTAGTGAAACAATTTTTGTTATTAGAACGTGTTGTTCAATGAAATAGCCGTGCTTTGCAAAACAGACCGAATAAATAACAACTAATTTCACAGATGTTGCTTTAAACGTAGTTGGGAAGATCCTGTTGGATTCTCCACAATTGGTAAAAATATTTTGAATAGCTTCTCCAATTATTCGTTGCAAATCGGAAATAAAAGCATATTAAATAGAGGTATAGAGACGCATATATGTACATATGTATGCATACTTAGCGTCAAGCTGTCATTAGGTATTCCTAGAGAATGCCTAAGAATGCAGAAAGAGATAGCAAAACATTAGATGACGTTCAGCCACAGATATGTTACTGGACGTGAAGGCATTGTAAGCTGAAGCACTTGTAAAGGTTGGTACAACAGAATATTCGAAAGTACGAACGTAAGATGCGTGAGATTTTCATTTCTCTACAGAGGGGACACAAAATTTTGCTGTTTTTTTTTCAAAAGAAACATGAAATGGAATGATTTTACTTGCTCGAGGCCAGACAAATTTAACCCACTATGGACATACCACTCAACCCTTTTAGTCAGTATTACAATCTAGTTTTTCATGGCCCTCAAGAGGACCTACAGTTTAATGTCAACTCCGAAGGACAGATTTTTTTTGGTAACTTTTCATGAACATTTTATTTTACTCTCACGGCCAGAAGACTGGAGACAACATCGCTTAAGGAAGTTTTTCTTGCATATTACGTTTTTGTTGGAGATGTCTGAACCAGAGTTTAAACCACGGGCTCGCGTTTAATAACACACAATATTTACGGTGAAGATAATCAGAGTGGTAGTCGCCATAGTCTAACAGGTAGTGTATTGCCTTATTAGACGTAAGGCCTCGCTTCAAGACCCAGGTCAGACATCTCCAACTATACGAAATATGAAAAATTATTTCTTCGGCGACTGCCTCTCAGCAGATTTCTGGCAAAAACTCTGAAGGTAAATGGAAAATCTGAAAGTAAATAAAAAGTTTCCCAAAAAATCTGTTGTTCGCAGTCGACTTTAAACTGCAGGTTCCGCCACACATGTATAAAATTAACACACACAACATTAGTACTGAGTGGAACTAGGGCGTAATCCTGTATTTGGATTGTAGTCTCTAATTATGTATGTATGGATGTATAATCAGAGTCCTTTCTAGAAACCTCATAGCAGTTGTACTGTGAAACTGGTATCTGGGTCCACAAGCCTGTGAAAAAGAATTCTTTACTGATTTCAAAAACTATTCAAAACCAAAACCAAAACCACGCCCATACATGTTCAAAAACAAATGTTTTCGTTTCTTTTTTTTTTTTTTGTAATTACAGGGTAATTCAAATAAAAAGTTTTTAATGCCTTTGCTTGGCTTTTTGATAAAAAAAAAATTTACAACAAAAATATTCTTTAGAGATTTGCATTGTTTTGTTTTAAATTATTTAATAACCATGTACTGCAAATTACTTTGTAGGGAAGAAGAGGTATACGAGAGAAACAAGGAAAATAGACCAAAAAAAAATAGAAAGAAAATAAAACACCTGCAATACCAGGAAAATGATTTCATTTTCTAAGAACTTTTCTGTCGATAATATTTTGTAATTAAATGATAGCAAAAGAAAACAGCAACAACAACTAAACCACAATTTTCTTATTTTTTGTTTTTAATTTTGTTTTATTACAACACAAAACCATGGGATAGTCGTTTGGTGGGTTGTAATCATGAAAAAAAAACAAGAAAATTCCAAAATGTACACACACAAACACACACACCCGCACATGCATATAAAATGAAAATACAAATTTTCGTTATAAAAATAAAAATAACAGAATAAAAAACATAAGAAAGGAAAGGAAAAAAACGAAAAAGCAGAAGAAATAAAAGAAACAAAAATTTAGAATTTAAAACAATGACACGTGCAATTGACCTACTTTCTCTTTGGAACGAAATACAACGAAACACAAGAAATAAAAACGAAAAATAAAACACAACATTAGCAACAACAACAACAAAACTAAACTATGGATACATACAAAACAGCAAATCTAAATTGTGTTAGTAGTAGTAGTAGAGTAGAATAGCGAGTTTAACTAAAACAAGCAGAGAATTTATTAAGAGCCACCACTAGCTCTTATGAGCAAGAGAGAGCAACAAAGTAATACAAACTAAAGCACTAAAGAAATAAGGAAAATTTTCTATTGCCATTAGCCAAACATATTGGTATGTAGTATATACAGTACAAGGGGATATTATCAGAAAAAAAGGGGGAGTAAATAAAAATAAATAAGCTTTCTATATTCATATTTAAACGCCGTATATAAGAAAAAAGCTTAATTATTAGATTTTTATATACAAAACTAACGATACAGGGGCAATAAAAAGGGGTAAGTATGTAGTTTATATAATGAAATTTTACTGTATAAAGAAAAATTCTTTGAATTTTAAATATTTTTTGTATTTATTTAATTAATACACATTGAATTAAAACGAATTTAGTAAAAATTAAGGCTTAATAGTAAACAATTTTAAAATATATAAAAAAATAAAAAAACATAATAACTTAGCAAGTAAACTGTTATACGGCAACAAAAGCTATACAAAAAAACAGCTTTTAGAGAAAACTTTTTTAATATTCCTCAAGTAAATATGAATTTTTTTATTAAAAAAAACAAAAAAAAATTTTAAATAAATGTTTGAAAATTCTTTAAAATTACCGCATAATTCATAAAAATGTTTCATGCTTAAACAAAGTTATAACAGTTGCAGGCAAAACAATAGGACATACAGTGCTGGAAAAAGGAATTATGACAACAATCATTTACGTAAGGCGGTGACAACTACAGTACCGCAAAAAATTAAAGCACAAACATGTTCTACAAAAATTAAAAATGTTGCTTTATATTTTAGTTACTTTTCTTTTAAATTATTTCATTTATAATTTAAATAACTTACATACACACATACATAATTGATCATTATAACCCTTCAGTTACGATTACGACCTCGCTTCTCACACCATTTAAGTTGTGTGTGGTAATTTTAAACACAAGCGGCGGGGCCTATAGCTTAAAATCGATTCCAAGCGACATATTTTTGCGATTCTTTCAAGGCAATTTTTTTATTCTTAGATTTTTGCCAGAAATCTACTGAGAGGAAGTCGTCGAAGAAATATTTTTTCATATTTCGTTTATTGTTGGAGATTTCTGACCTGGAGTTTGTACCGAGGCCTCATATCGAATAATAAGCCACCACACTACCTACTAGACTACGGCGACATGCGTTTTATATTTAAAAATCTATGTTTTTAAAATGTTTTAACAAAATAATACAAAAACGAATAAAAGCCTACATTTAAGAATAAATACAAATCGATCTCGGTGGCCGGTTAACATTACCTCCATGTGATATGACCATGCCCTCAAATTTCTCGCACAGAATCAATGCGGCATGAGCTTTGTGGGACGTAGTGCAGTCCTGTTGAAACCACCTGTCATTGATGTCCAGATTACACTTTCCACGACAGTTCTTAATCCCATATCCCTGGATGTTATAGTCTTTTCATTTCTTTATCATTGTTTACCAAATTATTACTTTCAAGATTATACATTCCCTTATCGCACGTTTCTAAATATGTTCGGAAAACCGCATTATGAAAAGAAAACTATATGGCCAAATTTTTTCGTGCTGTTCTAATTGTCAATTGACTACCCGACCCCGACTTAATTGGTCAAACAAGTTATCCAACAATAGTGGAAGCTACAGTTTAATATCGTTAGCGAACGACAGATATTTGCGAAACTTTTCATGGCCGAAGTGATATTATTTCATATTTCCTTTTGTTGGTGTTTGAACCCAAACACTACCTACTAGACTACGGCCACTTGTCAATTGACTACCCTTTGCGGCCTCAGGTATTCTTAAAATTAAAACTCTAAAATGTTTTATTCTGGCATTACCATGGCAAAACAAATTACAAGTGTTCTTTAATTTTTACTATGCACTGTAGATGACATTCTACATGGGTTTTTTTTTTTTGTAAAATTTAGTTTCGCTAAAATGGCTGCAAAAGCTTATTTTTTTCTTTTCCATTCTATCGTTTTCGGATTTTTTATTTTCTTAATTTCAGCTTTTTTGAAGGCTGAAATATTTTTTTTTTTAAAGATTAAATTTACAATTCTTTATAGAAAACATAATAAAATTTTAAGCAAGTTACAATTATTTACATTATTTGTATAGAACTTCTGTGATTAAAGAAACAACAATTTTTATGAAGAGTGATTATCATTAAAAGCTCATTTTTTCTGTATTTGATTTGATTTTTATGAACTCTTTGATTTGAATTCTAAACAGCTTTATTCTCCTATTTGCTGTTTAAGTTTGTCTCTCTCTTGTATAAATGCTACTACTACTCTCTTCGCTCCTCTTCTTTTCATATTTACAACACTTTATGTTATTTCCCCTTAGTATTGTGGTAGTTGTGCAATATTTTCTCAGTTTTCTCATGTGTGTGTGTGGTAATAAAAAGTACAAGTTTTGTAAATATTCAGCGACCTATTTATTATGGTATAAATTTTTTTTATTTGTTTGTATTGGAAAAGCTTTTTTTTCTTATTCTTCTATTGTGTATTTCATTTGTTGACCGTTGTTGTCATGGCGTTTTTTTCCTAGCAGAGAGTCTATTATAATACGAGAGTATATTCTTCTTTTAGTTTTTTAAAAATATAGCTTTAGTACTCTTGCTCTCTCGCTATTTCATAAACAACAAAACTACATGAGAAGAATATTTCTCACAGAAGTTGCCAATGCGAGAAAACAAAACTACAAAATTTTCTTCAGCAACCCAACTACAAAACACAACAAATAATAATAATAATAATAAATAACAACAACAACAAATAAAAAAAATATAAAACAACATTACAAAATAACAATTCTAACAACAACTACATGCAATACATTTGCAACAAAAATGTTGTTGTTTTAATATGTTTTTATGCACTCGCATTTTATAAACAAGTTTCTAAGCATTTAATAATTATATACACATGCATATTTACGTATGTATGCATGTACATCGTTTGATTTGCAAGAGCACAAGAGCTTCTGGGAATTTGACCGACTGACTGAATTACTGTCGTCGTTTCTTACATGTGCTTTAACACACACCAATGTGAAGGCATTGTAATCGATTTTGTTTTCTTCAACATTGTTTTTGTTTTTATTGTTGCTTGCTTACATTAGCAATCAATTAACAAACATAACTTGACATGACTTCACCACAACTATTGGCACTTTTTTATCGCCTCTATTTTAAATTTATTTCCAAGAAAAGCTTTTTTTTATTGGTTTCTCAGGAAGTTCAATCCGTTTTTTTTTCTTCGTTTGTTTGCATAGTAGAACATGTGTTTTCTCTAGCAGAGGCCTATTTATTAGGTATGGATTTGGATTTTTCTCAACAACGTTCACACTTGACAATTTTTGTTTAGAAACTCTTGGGGTTTTTTTTTTATCGAATACAAAAATTGTGAATGACATAAGAAAAGGAAATACTGAAGGGCATTACATTTCTTTTTCTACCTCGTTCTCAGCAACGAAGTAAAATATTGAATCATATTAATTTTATCCACGAGTGGTGAGACCTACAGTTTAAAGTCGACTCTCAACGACAGAGATTTATTAAGATTTTTGCCAGTAATCTGCTGAGAGGAAGTCGCTGCAGAAATATTTTTTTCATATTTCATGTTGTTCAAGGTGTCTGAGCTGGGATTTGAACCACGACCTCGCATCTAATAAGACAATACACCTACCTACTAGACTTCAGCGACTGGGAACGGTTCTGTTAAATATCTGTCATCTAAAATATCATTTACTGTGATCCATTCATGAATATGGATCGCTTAACTTTTCAAAAACGTATAACAAAAGTGGTGATTTAAACGTAGCCACCTTTCGAGCGTCACGGAATGGTTTTGGGGTCATCAAATTTCACATACAGTGTAAGGAATTTGCAAGATTATAAAGAAGGCATTTTAGATGAATTTCTGTGCATCTGTTGCAATATATGCACTCCCGAAAATTTCGTTTCTGTTAAGGATTACGCGGCTGCGTTGGCTCGGCCATGTCGTTTGATGTGGGGGTTTGCGGAAGTCGGCAAAGGTCCAGATTGAGGAAGCTCTGTCATCGATTGGCGAAGGTTCGTAAGAACCAAAGGCGCCTGAAATGATGTGTTAAGGCAGGCTGAAATCCGTTAATCGAGTTGTTAATGGTTAATTAAGTAAGTAAGTTAAGGATTTTGTAGCGGATAATTTCCCATTTGATGGTCTCTATAATTGGGCCTATCTTATGACTCATTCTGACATTTGAATTTGCACTCCATGTGGTGTGAGAAGCTAGGCCGTAATCCTGACTTAAAGGTTGTAATGGCCAATATGTATGTAAGTATACATATGTATGTACTGACTAGGTGCTTGGTGCTTAAGCAATAGGCAAAAAAGTGGCAAAGGCGTTTCTTAAACGAAATGTGTTTAAAGATGTCATCATCAAAATTTTTGTGTGGAAATTACAATAAAAGAAGACTTGAATCATTCATTAGTTTAAGCAGGAAAAAGCTAAGGTTAGTAACTGATTTCTCGAAAAGACACTGTAGACTCAAAGACTTGGAAACTGTAAAGCCTGTATATCACGTGCTAGGCAAAGAATAGTTCTTGTTGACAGCGAACATCATTCTGCAACTTGTCAGGACATAGAGGCATAGAGGAGACACTTCACAATAATAATAACATCTGCCTATATGACTCCATTTATGGGTAAACCTTTCCCGGTTTGGAAATCGGTAAAAATGAAGATATTTTCATTGCAGATTGTATTGAGAGAATTAATTTTCTCGGCAACAGCAGACAGTTTCATAATTATTTCGTTATTGATTTTATCAAATTCGGGTGCTTACATGAAATGCCAACGATAAGGCTGGCTTTACTAAACCGCAGTTCTACAACATTGTTTGTTGTGGTTAGAGAGTAAAAACCTGCTTCAAATGTAGCCTTAATTGGTTAAACTTTACGAGGTAACCTCTTATCAACAGGTGTATGCTTTTATTCTCTTACAAATATTTCGATAACGTCTCTAACCCAACCATAATAGGCCGATACTTTCCAAAATAGAAATTTTCTAATTGTCGTTCATTCCTTTTTGTATTTCTGAGACGCGTTTTCCACATATATTTTTTAATTTGTTTGAAGAGAAATAAAAAAACATTTTGTTTTCCACGGATCCATGAAAAATAAACAAATTTTTCTTATAATTTGCCTGGCTATAGTCATTTCATATTTTATGACATGTTGGGCAGACGGTAATGAAGAAATCTTTACCGATTATTGTCATAAAGATGTCTGTAAATTTGCCAAGAATGCTACCCATACTGGCTGCAAAGATGGCATACGGCATGATGGTGTAAGTTGTCTAATATGGAGGCATTAATTACCTGGCATTACCATTAATGTTGGCCTCCTTTCTTATTTACATACATATATTAAAGAAATTTCAAGTTCCTCCCTGCAAAGAGGGCGCTAACAGTATAATGAATTTGACGGATGCAATGAAACAGGAAATACTCGACATGCACAACTATCAACGGAATTATGTAGCCTGTGGTGGCCTAAAGAAGTCTGTTAACTTGAAACCGGCTTGTCGTATGGGTGTAGTAAGATGGGATAAGGAACTGGAGGCAACAGCATATCTCCATGTCACATATTGTACCATGGAACACGATAAATGTCGTGGTACACTCAAGTATCCCCTCTCCGGACAGAATCTTGGCTATCTTAGCGGCAGGAGGTTGAGGAACCATTCAGTATATACAGTCCTCCATATGTATGAATGGTATATGGAATATAAGCTAACATGGCCGGAAGTTGTTTATGATTATTTCAGCAAACCAGATAATCCGTAAGTTAAGTTCTCAACCGTCACAACAACCTTTATTTCCAACATGATTTCAAAAAACAACGTTAAATCGATTTTATTTGACTTGACATCAAATACTCATGTTTTTTTTATGTTTTATTTTTCAGAATGATTGGCCATTTTTTGACCTTAAGCAACCAGTATAATAATCGTATCGGTTGTGTTCTGGGCAATATATTTGAGGTAACCAAACAACAACATGCAACCATGTTGACATGCAACTATCCGACGACGAATATAAAGAAATTCACCACGTATACGCCTTGTAAAGTGCCAGCATCGGAATGTAAAACAGGCACTGATTCCCAATATAAATATTTGTGTTCTGAAGATGAAGAATACTCATATACTAAACCAGCAAAATCGAAGCCTTACGATGGTGATGACACCGAAACATTTGATGACTGTGGTCCTGCACCGGAAGATGTATATAAAGTTAACCCGCATAACGTTGGCGCAGGCGATGCTAACATGCCACCCATTGATGAATCGGATGATGGCGATTCTGGCGAACCGCCAGAAACTGGCGGCGAACCGCCAGAAACTGATGACGAATCGGATACTGATGACGAACCGGTTACTGATGGCGAACGGGATACCAAACCACCAGCAACTGTCGACCCCGAGGAATGTGAACCAACCAAAAAACCACGTCCAATAAAACAATGGCCAGGGCCCCCTGAGAAACCGAGTGACTCAATACTATATGATTATGTAGAACCGGAATACGATCCACCCTATAACAGTTCGCCACCAACATTAAAGGCATGCTTCTTTCAAAACACATTCAACAAGGCATTGATTTTGGCAATACTTTTCATGATTAATATTTTCGGAATTTAAAACAACAACAACATATCCGCAGTGTTATTAAATAATAAATATTTTATTTTATAATTGTTTTATACACTATACAAGCATATATGATAACTTATTTTCTTAGTTGATGCGATGGGCTTAGTAAACTAGATATAATTTATAAATTCTAAATTCTAAAATCATAAAACATCATCATACATCGTTATCATACTCATGCAATATCATCATACACATACATCATCAACATCATACTCATACATCATCATCATACATATTTTGAACAATATGTTGGAGTGCATACGCTAGTTAATCAATTTATCCAAGCTAGGAATGTTTTCTTTTCGTTTAAATTTGAAAGGTTATACTTGAGTATAAAGAGAGGATAATAAGAGGATTGGGAACTCTTCAGGATCCAGACAACTTGGTACAGGAAAAGAAATTTACAAAATTGAGCGTTGGCAGGGAAAGCAACAGATTTAAAAATGAAAATGGCAGAGACGAAAACCTGCCATATTAAAACGATTTACCAGGAGCGACTTATACCAACCAAACGAAATAGAGGATATCACACAGTTTTATTATCGTGGGACCATTATATCCACGCACCAAGGTTCGAAGGTATGAATATTGGTAATCGTCACACATTTTGGTCACGAAAAATTCAACGATATTACTCGTCATATGCGAAAGATACAAGTGTTGATGAACCGCCTTCTTTTTGGCCGAGAACTATAACCAGTTACAGGTAATAGCTGTCATCGAATTAAAGAAGCGTAAGTGACATTTAGTTGGCCATATCCTAACAAGACACTCGAACGATACCACCAGAATTGTTACAGAATAGAATCCGCATGGGGACTAAAGAACAAGATGGACACCCTGTTTACACTTAAAGCTGAAGTACAGAGCAATGGAAACAGTTGGGTTGAAGTGAAAGTGTGGGCACAGTGTAGAGATTTGTACATAAAATTTCTTGAGACTCTATGATCCTTATATGGTAGAAACCACGGTAGTAGAATCTTACAACACACTATACAGTCTGATCAAGCGTGGGCACAGTGTAGAGATTTGTACATAAAATTTCTTGACACTCTATGCTCCTTATATGTTAGAAACCACGGGAGTAGAGTCTTATAACACACTATCCAGTCTCATCAAGCATTTTTGACTTAAAGAACATTTGTTTTGTATGCAGATTTTATAAAAATCAAGGAAAGCCGCTTATTGAGGCTCTATGCTCCTTATAGTAGGCACAAGATTATATAGTGGCTGCAGCAGATTTCTAGCAAAAAATTTTCAAGATTCTCCAAAAATCTGTCGTTCGGAGTCGACAAAAAACTGTAGGTTCCACCATTCGTGGATAAAATCAACCTAGACAACATATAAGTGGTGTTAAAAACTAGGACGTAATCCTAACTGAAGGGTTGTAATGACAAATTGTGTATGTATGGTACGTATGTATAGCGGGAAGAGCTATAAGTCTGATATCAGACTATCCAGGAATAGTCTTGGTCTTCTGATAGAATATTTTTGACTCCAAGAACATTTGCACAGAACAGGAATTGCTTCAAGCCTTGTATGTAGATTCTGTGTTAGGGAAAGAACAAACTAACAGAACACATATCTGAAATCTGTGCAGTACTAGACAGGAGGTTATCATTACTGACAGCGGAAGGTATACTGAGATTTGTGAGAGAAACTATGTACCAGTAATTTTCTGTCTCTACACAATAATACAACAAACAAGGGAATATCCTTATGACACCGAGAAGGTTACAAGGTTGGTTGAGACATTATGGGGAAATTCCATTTAGATTGAGACCAGTACCTCAACACAACAACAAAGAACTTATAAAGGCAGTGCAGAAATCCTGTACTATCTTTAAGGAGCATTAGTATGTCACGAAACATTTACAATTTCTTATTTGATTTCTATTTTTTATTTTTTTTTTGCTATTCTAAGCAAATAATTGGTTTACTGTGGCATGTACTAGCATGTACTAGAGTGATAGTAGAAACAACAATGTATTGTAATGGTAAGGAACTTCGCTTATTAAAGACAAACTTTTTTGCAAAATGTACCGTCTCCTGACCTTCCATGTATTCGCTGTTAATGTCGTCAATGGTGATTAGGTAAGGCAGCTTCTGTATGGATTATTAAGAAAGAAAATAAAGTTTAGTTAAAGAATATATGGTAGAGGCTCCTCCTGGATGAAACCTTATTAAAGAAAATCTCAAGTTCAGAAGAAAAATTGAAAACACATTCCTTGGAACACGATAAAGAAAAAAAAAAATTTTTTAACGAACTGTGTGCAACACTGTCACCTATATTTGCGCCCATAAATTTTATAAAAGTTTTATTACGATTTTAGGCGACTATATATTTTGAGAATATTTTAACAGATCATAACATAACAAATAAATATTGAAAGCGATAACTAAATTCGATAAAATCAACGTTTAAATTAAAATTATTTTCATTGCTAGCATGATGAGCAACATGTTCTGATAGTAACTTTGCGATAAAAGTTTAGATGGGGAGCAATGTGATGGTGTCGGTTTTGGTGCTGGTGCTGGTGCTGTAGGTTTTGGTGCTGGTGCTGAAGGTTTTGGTGCTGGCGCTGGTGCTGAACCTGGAGGTGTTGGTGCTGGTGCTGGTGCGGGTGCAGGTTTTCCACCTCCAGGTTTTCCCGTCGTTGTTCTAAGTGGCTTATATAGATGTGCATTCTGCACAACTTCTGGAGCTTTAATGTTTAGGTTATATGTTTCTGAACCATCACCATCATACGGTTCAAATTTTAGTTTCTTTCCCCAATCATATTCCTCCTTTTCTGAACATAAATACGGATATTTTGGATTTGTTCCCGTTAAACATTTAGATCCTGGCACCTTGCAAGTATTATATACTGGAGTTCGTTTTATGTTGGTCATAGCATAATTACAACTCATCATTGCAGCATTTTTATTTTTAGTTGCCTCGACTATATAACCGAGAACGCATCCGATGCGTGTAGATTTTTCATTGGCAACAACCAGAAAATGGCCAATCATGCTGGATAGAAGAAAAATATATAAATATGGCGGGCGTAATGCAAAATATCTCAGTCTAATATTTTTTATATTTAGCTCAAGAATTCTCTTCTTCTAACTTGAACTCCTTTGAAGTGCATAGTCCTTGCTACATAGAAACACTAATCGTATTACAATAACAAACCATAACAAATTAACAATAAGTTCTAGAACTTGCCATATGGAAAATAATTTAATTATCGCGCATGCAATAATCGATTTATGGCTACAATGATTTCAAAACATAATTATCGGCAGAAATTCTTTAGTCAACTTGCCACAAAGATTATACGATTGTTTCCTTCGATTTGAAAGATCTCGGGTTTATGCGAATAAACCAAAGCAATTCCTGAGTTTAAAGGACAACATTGGCGAAAATATTTAAGCGACCCTATTTATGGTTGAAGACGTTGAGGTTCCGCCGTGGCGAAGTTAAAGTCGCGATTCAGTGAGTCAGAAACGAAAAGACTATTGGCCCCTTCTGATGTAGTTTAAAATCGGAGGTAACGTTCTATAAGAAAGAATTTGATAGTCAGATAACGTATCGTATTTTTGCAGGAAAATCTAAGCTCGAGATTACTGCGAAGCCAATAAAACTATGCACAATGATGTTAAAGTACTCTTGCAGCTCCATCAGGACGTGATTTCATCGCAATGGCGTTGCATGTTCTATTTTTTGCATGCGTCAACGGCAAAGATATCATTGCACGCACCTAACGACATGTTACCGTTGCGAAGTATATTTCTTCGACAACATGTGCCGCATATTAGATAACAGATTGCGGCCTACAACAATATCAATCTAGAGAGGATGCGTAGAATTATTTTTGCCAACAGCTTTCAATAGGCTGACTAGCCAGGTACTTTTCTTAAACATGCTTTCGTAGTTTCTAATGCAACGATTCCAATCCTATCGAGTACAATGCAAAGTTAGAAATTTATTTCAAAACACTTTTACTTACGGTTGATCATCTGGTATATGTTGATAATTGTCAATTATATCGGGCCAAGCATCCTGATACTCCAGATACCACATTATTGTGTTCTCATTCAAATATCTGGAAGTATTAGCCACCTGCTTGCCAATCAACAAGGATAAGTTTTGACCAGTAAATTTATATTTAAGGGTGTTACGACATTTATCGTGAGCCATGGTACAATACGAAAGATGAAGCCATGCCGTTTGCTCCAGTTCTTTATCCCATAACACGGTACCCATGCGACAGGCTGCTTTAAAACCCCAATAGTGCTTAAGGCCACCGCCAGCTAGATAATTTCGTTGATAGTTGTGATAATCCACAATGTCCTGCTTTTGTTGTTCAGTTAAATTTAGTAATTGAGTACCACCCTGCTTACATGGAGGATATTGAAAACCCTATGACAAATATCACTTAAATTAATTATACTTCCGATGAAACCTGGTAAAAGTTTATCTTACACCGGAATGACGTACGTTATCTTTACAACCAGTATGTTGGCCATCGCCTCCGTTAAATTTACACAAACCCGGCATGCAATAATCGGTAAAAATTTCTTCATCTGCTAAGCATATCACAAACAGGATTGTCTGGCAAATTCTAAGAAAAATTTGCTTGTATTCCATCGATAAGTTACCTGGCTCTCTCCCTCTCTGTAGAGTCGAGAAATTTTTTTCCTTTTTTCAGAAATGAAAACAGAAAATATCCAACAAATGAATGATTCGATATACCTACGATGACACAAACAAAATCAACAATGTTTACTTATATGTATGTACATATGTACGTACATATAGGTATGCATTGACGAGTATTTTTTATGTTTGAAGGTGAACTGATAAGCCACAATCAGTTACTCTGGATCACTACAACTAAGATTGTGCAAAAATAACGGATGTCTTTGGAGAACATAGCACTCCATAAACATTTAAATCAAAGAATGTTTCTTAATCTATATTTTGACAATTCCGACAGAGATGTGGAAAACGTAGATCCCAGAAACTTCTGTAGAAGTCACGCCGACAAGCATTCCTAACTATTAAGCATTGATCGTTAATACAGATACCACGTTGAGCTGTTCGTACTTTCTGTGTCAAGATACGAACAGCTCAACCAAGTGATCTAACAAGTACTCTCTTCAGCCCAGTAAGCGATAGTTAATTTCCAACAAAATTCATCCAAGCGATCCCTAGTACGTGGTTTATATATAGAATTTTGGGTATGCATCTACGCCTACGGACGTAAATAAGGTAAATCATAGTGTAATCCACCATTTTGAACAGAAATAGCCGACATTAATGCACAAACTTGGACGTCGAAATGAGCAGCCATTTAATCACCATAAAGAGAGCCAGGACGATTGCTCCTGGATGAATAGGTTTCCACATAATGTGTATCGTGTCATGCCTGGAGTAATTGCTAATCACCTTCTTACGACCCTTGCAACGCTGGATGTCTATCAGTGACTGGTAGTCAAATATATTTGAATTATTTTAAGTGTGTCAGATCATACATTTCTCCGCTTGAAGAACCGTATTATGGTCCGGTGGTCAGAGGCATAATTTGATTTCTGGTTCTTCTATATAGAGGACACATCTTGTCGAAATCTCTATCAGTAAGAAGGCTTCACGAGCATCTATGCCACTGATCCGTTTAATCAAGAAAGTCTGATATCAGAATGGCATCGTGTCAGATAACGCCGCATCAAACGTATACCAATTAGAGGCTGGTGACACGACTTGTAGCTCTAGTTGATTCATCCGACCATAGACTAAAGACAATACGATGTAGACCGCACCTCAAATTGAACGCAATTGCCAAATTAACTTAGTTATTTGGTCATTACAACCCTTTAGCCAGGAATACGATTTAGCTTTTCACACCACCCATATCATGTGTGTAAATTTTATCCATTAGTGGCCTACGATTTTAAATTTACGAAGCATTTCATATTCAATTTAAATTAATTTCCCGGTTTACTTTGCTAAACTAAGGGTTAAAATAAAGAAGCCACTACTATTTTATTATTATAGCACATCTGGTAACTTCATGCATCAATGTAAACAAAGTAGGTGTTGCCAGCATGAAAGTAAATAAAAGAAAAACAGAAAAAAAATGTTGCGGCAAAATAATAAACACCACACTCTAACCGCGCTTTACATCTGCAAATACAACAAAAACAAAATTATGCCGATAAATATTTCTCTTTAACACTGTAACTACTCTCGAGTGAAATGAAGACAGAGAGTATAAAAATACATACTGTATGACTGCGAGGAGTACATATTGTTTTCATGAAAATAATGAATTCATTTTACGTGATTCAGTGTTTGTTTTTGTTACACAACACCAACGAATGAAACCAACAAAGAGAACCATAAAAATTTCAATGTATATGTATACATACGTACATTATGCATGAATTGTATGAATAATGTCGATTGTATGTATAAGTAAATGTACAGAATGACGAATAAAATGTACAAAATTTCTTATCGTTAAATACATAGAGCTGTTGCTTTGCTTTAGTTGATGTTCTGCTTTCATTTGGAATAGATGAACTTTTTCATGGTTTTTCGTACGTCTGTACATTATAAAAAAGCAATTGTTATTGCCATCAGCTGCTGTTTGTTGTTATTTTAATGAATAATTAATTTCAATACATATTTTAACTAAGAGAGTGCATTGTATAAAGAAAAGGTACGCATACATATACATATATTTCCTTGAATTATTAGTTTTTAACCATGATTTTGTTTTGTTATATTCTTTGTCTACCCTACGAACATCCATACACAGTTGAAAATGAACGATAACCAAGCGTATAACAATAGCCAGGACTTTGCAGAAATGAAACAGTTATTAATCTCTTGGCATGTTGATATACTCTATGATTTGTTTAAAGGTAAGAGAGAACAAAAAATCACATTTGTTATTGTTATTGTAGTTGTAATTGTTCAGTGAGCATATGAAAATGAATTGATCGGTTTTATTTACAAACCAAAGTTAAATTCAGTGTTGCCATAGTGCTTTTTTCATTTAAGAGGATACTTTGTTTTCTTAATTCAAAAATGTATGCAGATTTTATTAATTCGAATTTTAATATTTATTCTATAATTTAATATAATTGGTTAGGAAACGCATGTGCACCATATTTTTATAATTTCTTGGTTTTCATTGCCTAGAAATTTTCAGAATATCAGGTGCCTTATGTCCACAAGCAAAAATAATTAAATACAGTGTCAATATCAAGGCTGAAGGTTTTGGTGCTGATGGTGATGCTGAAGCACCACCATCCACCAGCTCCAGGTTTTCCCGTCGTTGGTCTAAGTGGCCTCTATACATAGATGTGCATTCTACAGAACCTCTGGAGGAGTAATGCGTTTGTCATATGTTTCTGGACCATCTCCATCACACGATTCATATTTTAGTTTATTTTCCCAATCATATTCCTCTGTTTACTTATATGATTGTATGTATGTACATATGTACGTGCATAAAGGTATACATTGACGAGTACATTTTATGTTTGAAGGTGAACTGATAAGCCACAATCAGTTAATTTGAATCACCACAACTAAGATTGTGCAAAAAGGACGGATGTCTTTAGAGAAGATAGCACTCCATAAACAATTAAAGCACTCCATATTCATTTATAAATCAAAGAATCTATATTTTGACAATTCCGTCAGAGATGTGGAAAACGTAGATCCCAGAGAGTGCTGCGCAGTAACTTCTGTAGAAATCACGCCGACAAGCATTCCTTCCTATTAAGCCATGATCGTGAAGACAGAGGCCACACTGGCAGTCATTAAGCTGTTCGTACTTTCTGAGTCAAGATACGAACAGCTCAACCTAGTGATCGAACAGGTACTCTCTCCTGATCAGGAAGCGTAAGGCATGAAATTTTGACTAATTTCCAACAAAATTATACCAAAAATTCCCTATACGTGGATCATATATAGAATTTTGGGTATGCCCTTACGCCCACGGACGACATTTATAGACAAACAGCCATTTAATCACCATAAATAGAGCCATGACATTTGCCTAAAAGACACTGCAGTAATGCAGTGGTGTGGGAGGCTGGACAGTAATCCTAAATAAGTATAGGAGTTGATTTTTTGTTCGTTACTGTATGTCTGGAATCGCCTGAGCTACGTACATATAGTATGGCGTTTCCTCTTACTAATTAATCTCAGAATATTTATTCATTGCTATTCTTTATTTACGAATTCTAATTTATTTGGTCTTCTTAAAATAATTACAGAAGAGGACATTGCAATTGAAGAACTAAAAATGATGCAATTTAGCCACATGAACAGTCTTTTAAAAAATTATAAAATGGGCGTTAGAATACGGTTTGAACATCATTTTAATAATTGGCGCAATCGAATTGGTATACCTTTAAAGGAAATTGAAACGTATCGTTCAAACAACTGTCATAACTGCCAAACTCCTAAACCGATCGAGGAAAATGACTCTCAAGAATTGTATAATCACGCTGATACGCCTGAGCCAATAGCAAAAAGGCGTAAAACTGATAACAATAATTTGACCATAGCGAACGAAACCATTGAAATCGATGATGTCCAGCCTTTACCATCATCACCGCAATCCACAAAATCAGAAGAAAATCGCTTAAAGAAAGTAGCCACCTTCGCTGATGCCTCCCCTTTGACACCAATGACCGTGTTAGAAATACCCGCAGAAACGGTGAATCATCATGCCGATGTGGAGTTGGAAAATGACAATTGTACGCTGAATGTTTTAAGAGATTTTCTAAGTACAACATTAGAGGAAGAATCGACACCGCCAAAGTTTCCCTCCAAAGCGACATCGGACAAATGCCCGGTTAGTTTAAAACAAATCTTGGAATTATCGGGGACGCGTGGCATGGCCATAGTGAATTACTACAATGAGAAAAATCATCTGACGCCTGGCAAACGTTGTCAACTGATACAGCTGATTGTGGAATTCTTTGACGAAAACGACTATCACTTGTCGCTGAATATGAGTCATAACTTGGAGTGGGAAATCTTGAAAATGTTTCCCAACGAAAAGTTGGAATACTATCGCACCGAGAAAAGAGGCAAAATTTATGTGAAATTTTCCAATATGAAACGTTATAAGCGTGAACGCAGTAATAAAATAAGAAGCGAAGTCGATATAATAAATTCTCGACCACGTCGTACTCTAAATCGTAATCATCATTTGGATGGCTTTGTTACCGAAGAAAATACCATACCACCAGACATTAATAACGATGAGGCAGAAATCGAAGTGAAAAAAGAAAATATCGAACATATTTAAAAAATACAGAGTAAATGCTTAAATGTATGGTTGGTTGCAGACGAAAATGTTTGAAATCGTTTTCGAAAAGTTTTTATTGAAAATTTTAAATGCCACATAAAAAGTGATCTCACAGGGAATTCCTTACATGTAAATTATAAACATTTTTATTATAGAATAGAATAAAAAGGAAAAGAATGTTTTTATAGAAAAAAAAGACAAATTCCCAAGAGCTCTAGTTTCACTTTTTACTAATTCCATGGTAATAAAAGCTCTCTTTTTGAGTCGAATAAAGCATGATAGTCCTTTCGCTTCCTACCAAGAAGCTTTTAATATTATACCGAAATTATTTGAAAAACTCTTATGTGATACACTGTCATTTCAAGCATCGTCTATTTTATCTGCTTCCCGGCATGGATTCTGTAAGTCTCGATCAACAATCACAAATCTTCTTGAATTTACAACTTTGGTAAATGATGGGTTTATTGTAGGCAAACAAACTGACGTCATTTATATCGATTTGATAAAGTAAATCATAACGTACTCGTTCATAAGCTTAATCAACTTGGTTTTAGTTCATCTTTATTGAATTGGATTAATTCGTATTTAGTAGACAGAAAACAGTGCGTTAAATTCAGGAATACGCAATCTAACTTTATTGATGTACTGTCAGGCATACCACAGGGTAGTCATCTTGGGCCGCTGCTATTTACTCTTTTTATAAATGATCGCCCTTCTGTTATCAAAAATTCAAACACATTAATGTATGCAGACGATGTTAAAATATTTTTATCATTTAATAACATTGAAGACCAAGTACTTTTACAAGAGGATATTAACTACTTAACCTCTTGGTGTAGTATTAATTTAATGGAGCTGAATGTTAAAAAATGTAAATATAGGTGATTCACTAGATCATCTTCAACCAATGGATTTTACACAATGAATGGTGCCGCTCTTGAACTAGTCAATACCCTTAACGATTTAGGGATAGTTTTCGATTGTAAATTGGAGTTCAGAAATCATATTACACCAACTGTTAGCAAAGCTACATGTACCCTGGTATTTATCAAACGATGGGCTAAAGAGTTTTCTGATCCTTATGTTACTAAGCAATTGTTTACCACACTGGTTCGGCCAATTCTTGAATATGGATCTGTAATATGGGACCTTCAATACGCTGTACACTCTGACAAAATTGAATCAGTTCAAAAACAGTTCTTATTATTTTGTCTTCGTGGTTTAGGGAATGGATGGGATCCTAATGAAAGCTTACCATCTTATGAAAAACGCCTAGCACTCATTAAATTACCAACTTTAAAAAGCCGTCGTAAAATGCTAAATGCTGTCTTTCTTCTGAAGCTGATTAATGGTGTTATCAACTCTCAATTTCTTCTAGATAAACTTTCCATAAAAGTACCTGTTCGTCCAACAAGATACCATAATTTCTTAAATATAATATAAAATATTACACAGTTAACTACGCAAACTTCGATCCATTTCGTAGAATATGTAATGATTTTAATAATCTTTATCTTCATATAGATTTTAATAAAAGTATGGAATCCATCAAAAAGGATATAATTTTACAATTAAACTTATTTAATTAATAATTTCAATGTTGTCTCTTTTTTAACTTATATTTTGAATTGAAATCATAATAATAATAATTCTGTATTGAAATATAAAATGTAATAGTCTGTAAGGATTTTCCATAGACTTGAAATAAATAAATAAATAAAAAAAATAAAAATATTATTATCTCGTTACTATTGCATGCATACAAAGTTAGTCATTACAACAACTCAATCAGAATTACGACCTAGCTTCTCCCGCCACTTATGTTGTGCGTGTTAATTTTATACATGAGTGGCGGTACCTACAGTTTAAAGTCGATTCCGAAAGGCAGATTTTTAAGAGGAATTTTTCATGGCAGTTTTTAGTTTGCTCTCAGAGTTATTGCCAGAAATCTGTTGAGAGAAAGTCGCCGTGGAAATATTCTTTCAAATTTCATTTTTTGAGTTAATAATAGGAACTCAATATATGTTATATTTAAGTTATGAAATTTGCTCTTTATTTTAAATTTGTAAAATAGATTGCAAATAAAATAAACTAAAAAAAAAATTCATTTTGATGGCGACCAAAATAACCAGGGGTTTGAACCTTGGTCTCACGTCTTATAAGCCAACACACTATCTACTAGACTATGGCGACTTCTCGATACTCCAAATGGCATGGTATAAACAACTGTTATGCATGCGCCGTGGCCTTGAAATCTTTTTTGAGCATTTTCAATTGCCTTCAGGAGGGCCGAAAGTGGTTATTAATGCTAGTAGGGTATTTAACTCCATGAATTCATTAGACCTTCATCACAATGTGGCTTATGAATAATAAAGGGATTTGTTCTCGAAATTTTACATTTTTCGTAAAGTATTACGTCTGCGTTACAAAGTGAATTAGGTCTTCTGTCGCACTATATGTACTATGTAAAGCTACTTAATTTGAAATGTTTTTCCTTTCAAACATTATACACCTACTGCCCCCTCTCTCCCTTAACATATTTTCGTAGTATCAAGACCATGCTTTGTTGAGTGTTGACCAACGGTATGGCGTCATTATGCTATCCAGATAGTTATTTATTTACTTAATTGCTCATTATAATATTTTAGTCAGGATTACAACCTAGCTTCCCACATCACCAATGTTGCGAATGTGAATTTTATCCATAAGAATTGGTGGCACCTACAGTTTAAAGTTTCAAGGGGTTTAAGTTTACCTGGGAAACAGCTTTGAACATATCCTGACTTATCGTTGGCATGCAAAAATGTTCCATTTTGCTAGCCGAAACTCCATTTGCTTTTTGTTAATAATTTTAGAGCTAGAAAAAAAGAAGAAAACTAAAGATTATTTATTTATACTTATTAATTATGATACAAAGTTTATATTTACGCTTACTGTACTGATATAATCTTAACTAATTTAAATTCTCCAACCCTGTTAAATAGTACAAAAAAAATACCTGCATTCACTGGCTTTGTGACAAAACAAATTTAAGAGCAACTCACTAAGAGAATAAAAGAGAGAGATAGAGAGGAAGAGAATGTAAATACCACAGAGAATTCTACGAATATTATGTGCAGCAATATTGTTTCTCACAAACATGATTTTTCTGCAAACAAAAGTCATGAAATATAATTTTCTGTATACATTTGTTTGTCGGAATTATAATTTTCTGGTCTTCATTTCTACACTGTACACTGCATACGTATAAATGCTGAACGCTATTTATAAATATTAATTAAGAGTTGTTGTGTTATTTGATTGTCTGTAACAAATTAAAAATCAAATTTTGTTTTTTTATGGTAAGAAACTTATTAAAACACTGGAATGATTTAGTTTTTAAAAGAATGTTTTTCTTTTTTAGTTAAAATGTCCACAGATTTAAGAAAATTATTGGCCGAATGGAAATTGGAAAGTATTTTACCGCATTTAATTGGTAAGTTTATCTTTCCTTAGTATTGTTGTTGTTGTTTTTTATAATATGTTTCTGTATACCATAAAGTATAATGCATATGCTGGTTGTATTATAATTGTTTTGTATTAAAGAAATTTGTTTAATTGCGGCAAACAATGTACATTTATGGTGTTGCCATAGTGTTTTGGTAAATGTGCAGGAATTTGAAATTAACCCTTAAGTGGTTTCAATTAAATTTTTTCTTAAATTCTAGCTGAAGCAATTGATGTTGACACTTTGGAAATGATGAAAGCATCACACATACAAACTCTACTCTCAAAGTATCCCTTGGGCATACAGATACGTTTTGAATATAATTTGGAACAGTGGCGTTGCAAAGTTGGAAAACCTTTAAAACTTAATTCAAACGATGACGCAGGCCATATTCATGCAAAAAACACTATAGAAAACAATACCGGAAGTGAACTACACACCAACACAAAGGACACAATTGATTTGAAACAAATATTAATGCAATGCAAACCCGATGGTTTACAACTTATCGATATTTATCGTAAAAATCAAACATTTTCCATGCCCGAACGTAGTCATTTAATTAATATTATTGTCAATTATTATTTGGATCATAAATTATCGCTTAATTTGTACACAAGCTATAATCTAGAAAATGCTGTCTTGGCTATGTTTCCCAATGAACGTTTGGACTTGTATAGGACGGGCGTAGTGGGTAAAATATATACGAAATATTTATCAAGTAATGGAGTACATCTGCAAACGTTTATTGAGGGTGCTATTGACAATAAGGCAGAGCAAAGTAATGATAATGTAGCAGAGAATTGCAACGGCGATCAGAACCTAAGCAATCACGATACCGAGGAGGATTTAAGAAATAATAGTACTGCCAACACAGATGGTGCTGTGATACCCAACGAGTAAGTTTTTTTTCTTTGTGTTTTAAATGAAATTTTAATGAAATTATTTTTTGTTTGTTTTAGAATTATACTACAAACCGTGTACAAAGGCGTCAAACGTTTTGTTAAACTGTTAAAACCATTTCTGTTAGAAAATTTCCTACAAAATGGTAAAAAAAATTTATAAACGTTCCCGTTCTGTTTTTCGAATGGAATGAATTTCTTTTTGATTTTATTTATTAAAAAGTGTGGCACTCCCTTCTTGTTGTATCATCTAGTCATGTGTACTGACCTTCACCAGTTTCTACTTGAACAACCTTGTGGCATCATGTGAATATGAAACATCATCTTGTCTAGATTATATTTGAATATGAACCATGATTACTGTTTCCCTACGGATTCCACTCTTTGCAGTGGGTTTTGTTTACATATACGCAGCGGGCAATACATTATGAATATCCGCCAATGTCTTGTGCATTGAGTCCTTTGCCTTCTAGGCTTCATATCTATATAATACAACTCACTTTAAACTTGTATTAAATGCTCAGGATTATCATTTTCTTTTGTTAATATATTTTGAAAGATTCCCATAACTTAATGGAGCTTATTATTCTATCCTATCAGATGCCTTTGTAATACTATTACTCCTATTTTACCATATGCCTACAGAAATTGTTGAAATTTCTCTGCAATCGTCACAATTTTATTAAGCCGTGGCACCGTATCAACTCCATCTAGGCAAGTTCTATCAATAAATTCTGGTTGCTTGTCAAGTTCTAGACTATGCTTAGTGGTCTGCTTTCAATCCCTGTCCTTACAGTTTCTGTAGGTATTGTTTTAACCTTTGGACGTAAATATGTAGAAGCCAGTGACAACCGCATTGAGATTCCTAAGGTCGATTCTGAGTAAATTGAACGCAAATCGTGAACTACATGTACTAGTGATGAGCCCCAATTGCCTCTTTGCTACACAAATATTTTAATTATTTCATCTTTCCTTTGCGAATGAGTGAAATATGTTAGAGTTCGTTTGTTTTAAGCCTCAAGAAGGGATTGAACTCGTTTCAATTAGTTCTTGTATCATCACTTAAAACTGCGCCAGATAAGCTGCTACCTTGTGTGTTCCTCTATCCAGGGGTCCCTATAAGGATAACCATTGAATGTCTCATTATCTCCTTCAGAGATAACAGATAATATTTGCTGTAGTATAGACAGTGGTATGAGTTTTACTGCTGTGCTCGCATGCTCTCTTCGCAGATGGGTATTTCAGTAACATGTCTGGTGTTAGTAGGTTAGGGAGAGTGATGCCTTCCCTTTTTAAACCAATATTAACAGTATTTTCATATACCTTATTTATCTTGTCCTGAATGCCCTCCAATGTTGTTCAGATATGGCCGATTAAGACAAAATCCAACTTGTTTACTGCGTACACAAAGTGTAAACAGCACACGATATTCGTTCCAACACAATTTCGAAAGACAGAACAAGGAATGCATATTTTTTATTTCATATTTACAACAACTTAAATATATTTCATATATGTATGCTTTCAGCCTCCACTGTATTTAATATCATGAACAATGAAGTCTTTGTAGCTGTTAATGAATGTGAAATCGCTGAAAATGATTTTCAAAACGTAATCCTACAGTATTATAAGTTATCGTCATTTGTTATCGAAATAAAGGATACAGGTAAGAACAAATTAATTCTGTGATTTAATGTTTATCTTCGAATCGGAATTTCTGTTTAAGATTTTTAGGGGTCATTATAACTATTTGATCATGGGATGGCTTTTTGTACTAAAATTTGTTCTCTTTTTATTAAGTTTGCTTGACTTGGTATTTATACTCCATGAACGCAGACATCCAGCACAGATGGTTTATAGAATTCAATCACTTTATTACGTTGTCGTTCCGTTAATTTTAATGGGAAAAAATGCACCCGGGTTTAAAATATTAATTGACGAATATACCCATAAAAATAAAGAAAAGCGTCAATGTGAACTGTCATGTAAGCACTGTTTCGAATAGGGCCACTGGGGCACCAAAAAAGAAAGAAAAAACCACGATGTGGAATGTACGACACATTTGTTAAAAGGGTTGGGAAACCTTCTTGATTTAATTGCAGTGAAGCGAGAATCGATTGTTTTGCTCTTTCCTTATTGAAATTGACAGACAATCATCAATTCTGAATTGCTTCCTTACGGCTACTTCCTTACTGGACTATCTAAAGACAGACTGCACCTGCAGAGCTTTTACCAAGTAGTAGAGAAATTGTTAGTTTTGCTGTTTGTGTGGTGAGATTGGCAGGTAATGAACTACTTTCCATAGGCTAAGTTCTGCATTCGTGGCAATGATTAGAGTGTCGTTCTATATGCACAACACTGCTAAGCTGTTTACAAATTTGATAACGCCATTTTCTTAAATAACTTTTGATTCAACATGTCTAATAGGTTTCAGTGTTTTTGCAACATACTGCAGGCTAAGGTGTAATCTACAGGTAAAAGTGGCTGCCCCTAAAGGCGTTATAAGTTTACAGACAGGCCAGTGAAATTGAATAAATATTTCATCCTGGTTTTTGTTACTTTTTTAGTCCCCATGAGGCTTCTCAGGTCTTTATACCATTATTGCAGAATACAATCACTAGAACAACTTCTAGGATATCGGGTCGGAATAATTAAAAGCGTGGACTTTGCACCATTTGTGCTTCAATGAGCTGATAGTTGGCTACACAGACGGGAAAAAGGACCGTGGGATTTAGAAAATCGGAAATAGTTTTTAAAGACAACACATGCCGCTGTTGGAAAAGCTTTTGTCAGACAGATAATGCAGCTAAAGAAGGATTTATGTGCATGAAACACTGAAGATGAACGTAAAAAATCTGCACATTTCGTAGAATAAGGACCTTAAGTACTGAAAACCACTGACTAGTACCCTGCATCTACTAGACTTTCATCCTTACAGAGCTGATAAGGATAAAGAATGAGAGACATTGAGAGTATTGACGATGTCGTTAGTGTTTTTTCTTTAGATGTACGGACTGGCCGAAACGTTTTCTCCAAAAATATTTGATTGTTCAGAGATGTATTTCTTTTTTTTATTAAAATTTCGTAATTTAAATGATTTCAGATACTCCCATAACGAAAATAGAACATTTTGAAGACAATTCAAATTATTCATATTTGGAAAATACAACGACGAGTATGGAAAATACAACGTATTTGGAAAATACAACGTATTTGGAAAATACGACGTATTTGGAAAATACGACGTCAGAAAGTGTTCAAAGCAATCTGCCAGATGCCAATGATATACGGAATATGCCATCACTGTTGCCCATTGTTAAAATCTCCGATGAGGGTAAGCCTTTGGAAAATAAACATCGAACGGTTATTGCTAAGGCCATAATCGATGAATGTTTAAGTTATCAACCGGACAGAGTGTAAGTAAGCCTATACACAAATGGCATTAAATTTTACATAAAAAAAACAAATATTTTTTACGATTCTAGGCTTAAACGTCGAGATTTCCTAACACTAACCCATAACATATTGAAAGCATTTCCAAATGAAGCGGCTTCAACATACTTTATACCCTCACAAATGCAGCAGGCAGCTCGTGGTAAGCTTTGGAATGCCTATAATAACAAACGCAGTTTCCTAGGCAGTTCGGGTATTGTGCAGAGACGTCCTAGGCAACTGAAACGTAAACGTCAATCGGACAATGAACAAGAGGAGGAGAGCGAAAAGACAAACGATAATGCATGTGCTGCTACAGAGATACGTGAGAGTAAAGACTTTGCATGGCATACAACACAAAATATGGAAACTTTAAAAGAAAAATGGTCAAATTGCCATAGAGTTCGGCGCAATGAGTTGCTGAAACACAAATTAACGCCATATCAGTATCTGCAAAAGTATGGAATCTTAAAAACTAATCGCGGCATTGAACTAATAGAACTCGATGTAAATACTTTATATCCAACAGTGGCAAATGTTAGCAATTGGTTATCTTTATACGGAAAAGTTATCGAAATGGCACGTAAAAGACGTAAAATGGATAAGATAACAGAAATCTTACAAGCGATTGAAGCATCATCTAATGAAAGTAATTATTGTACACCAATAAAGAATACCATTGAAACCTTATCTTATTTTTAAACTCTATTTACAGAATACTCTGCTAGTTTAGCTCTACTACTTGTGCCCTATATATTACCCTATAATGCCAGACGTAATGATGCCAATGGCGAAAAGGCTACCAAATCTGAAATACAAAAACGTTTTATTAAAGATTTCCACGTAAGTTCCTAGTCAACTGTCGCATATAATTTACTTAAAAATTATTTTTCTTTTAATTTTCCTTAGACTATGGACGATTTAATATCGGATGCGCCCTGTAATGACTTACAAATACGTTTTGTTCATGCGAAAGGCAAAATTATCTACGCTGAATTTAATTTCTGTGGCCACCTATTCAAAAGTGTGAATCTATTGGAAGCATTAAATGCGATTTTCCATTATATTATGGCTTTAGATATTGAATATCCAAAAATGTGCCTACATATCTGGCAATTTGTACAATTGGCAATATTTCAAATTGAAATACAGGGCTGCATACAGCCAAATGTTCAAAGTTTTATAAACGATTTGTATATGACCTAAAAAAGTTAAAACATTTTCAAAAACAAAAAATTAAATTTTTATTTTTAATATTTTTATACTGTGACTAAACAAATAATTAAATTTTAAAAGCTAAAGTGAAATACTTTTAGTAATAAGAGTTAAAATCCATGCCCATGACAAAAGACAATTAATCGATTCAGAACCAAAAATGTTAGGTTATGTTTGAGTACACTTATCATTGGGACAAGTACAATACCCAGAGGTCAAAAAGACCCATTGTAAAGTCGTCCTAGAAGAGAGAGGGAGAGAGAGAGAGATGATAGTGAAGAGATAGGGAAATTGTAAAAGAAGAAGAGATAGGAAATGGAGGATACACAAACACACAAGAGAGCGCGACTACAATCTTTTTGCACTAGCACCTCAACCAGCTCAACCTATTTATGTATCTATGGAGAGCCCTAAAGTTTGCTCTCGACAAAAAGTACAAACCTTCGAAGAAGCCCTTGCCCAAGGTCCTGAACCTCAACCTACTAAGGGCTGGACAGTTGCAGATGAAATGAAACGTGTTAAGAAACTAACTGTCAGAAAAGTGGAATTACACAGCAACGAACGCGGTCAGTTTTCACGATCGTTGTCTGGTTTACTTCTGGTAATATTACGAAGTGAGCGTTCACTCTTTAACATTTGAATTCATATATTTCGAGACCTCTCAGGATATCTATGATATTCATCCTATTTGCGGTTTCCCATCGCAAAGAATTGCTCAAATGTAAGCCAATTCGGCTAGAAGATATGTAGAATTTGTTTGTTGTGGAATGGTTTGTGGTTTTTCGGCAGTTTTACGTACAAATCTTATGCTAATATCACACGATAATACTTTACGTACGTAAAGTCTAATGAAAAAGTAAAATGAAATTCCATCCGTATGACAAAAAAGAGAATAAAAGTCGTATGATTTATATTTTTTGCGTTTACATGATCGGTATAAGACAATAACAAAGTAAAATGAAAACAGCTGTTAAACTTTTTTCTATGGGTTTACATAAAAGTACATCCCTGATCTAATGCGACTTGCTTGTTTTTTGAATGATTTCAAAAAATGAAGAGAGCCATACGACTATCAAACTTTTCATCCGTATTTTCTCTCAATGTGTGATGGTTTCATTACGTAGTACGTTTAGACGATCACATCCGTACTCTTCTACACAAAATTTTGACAGATCATATTACTTGTGGGACCGTGTAAAGTAGGCTTAAGTAAGGATCCGTATTTAATTGAGTACTAATGTTCAATGTGTGTCTTTTGACAATACAGTTACCAATTTTATTGTAGTCCTAATGCTTTTACGTTGTTGAAATAATAATTATTGCAGTGGATTGATATTTTTTATGGCTTAAAAGAAATTAAGGACAATGGTGGTTGGTTGCTTTAGAAAAAAATATACGTTTTATTGTTTAATGCAAATGCAAATGAATATAAAAACCCCTGGATATATTTATATACATACATATGTTGTATGTAATATGTTGTATGTAACATAGAAACAGTTTAACGATATACGACATACAAAGGTTCATAGCACAGATCTTCACCTTTAGTTTGCGTCAATTCAAATAAATTGTGACTTCCGATTAGAAACACTGTCACATGGATAGTCTACAGTATAAAAAAAATTAAATCATTATTAATGATTATTAAACGAGCGAGTAAATTAATATGTCACACAAACCTCTTGACCCCTTAGCCATACTGGCAGATCAGCATTGTCCATCAGTCTATTCTCATACATATTCAGTCTTAATTTTTTCGTACGATTACAAATTAACTCCAATACTTCAATTTTCAGATTACTATTATCAAATTGGCAATTTTCACAACTTATGTCCACTAATTGTGTGGCTATTTTAAGCAGATTTATAAAGTCCTTGGCGGTTATATTACAGCTCTTAAAGCGCAGTGTACGCAGTTCAGTTAGTTGATGTAAAGATGGTATGGCGTGGCTAGGTAGTGGATTCTCATCATTAACAATGGACAGTTGTTCAATATTCATGTGCATTTCCAAGCAATTCATTAAAATATTATTCACATTAGCGGTTTCTATGCGGCGTATATCCTTTGCCTGCCATATGGATAGTAAAACATCGAATAGTTGCCGGGGATTATAGTGATTGGTAATGATTAGCTGTTTAAGGGCTTTCAAAGGCTTGGCCAAAAAGTAATAGAATTCATAGGTATTCAATTCTAAATACTTAAGATTTTCCACTTGAGCCTCTTGCAAATTTAGCTGTTCAAATTGATTGTTGTTGGGAAAAATATTCAGTTTCAGTTTTTCCAATTTCAATTGGCTTAAAATGGTCTGAAAATGTTGCATTTCCACTTTAAAGCAAAAACTTAAATTCAGTTCCTTCAGCATAGGCCACTCACACATATAGAGCCCTGATAAATTGCCATGTGGACTAAAGGCCTGCAAGTTTGGCATCATAGCCTTGAGGTCATTCAAATCATTGTCCTCCAAAAAATAAGGCTTCTCCAGTGTAAAGCGAAAAGTTTTTAATCTTTGAAAGCAAAAACGCTTCATTACCTCATAATTGCGTTGATTTAAAAATCTCAATTGCATCATTTCCACGGTGTCTTTAATGCAATTCAAAAATATTCCGAAATCCTCGCTAGCCATGCTTGTTTCCAGGAAATTTATGTGTACGTGTTTGTATTTTATAAGCCATAGTGTAACTGTTGCCGTCTGGAGGCTGCTATTGAGTTGATGTAACTTTATTTGATCAGTTAAAGGAAGAAATTTAAGAATTTCTATCAAACAATCGGTATTAAGCGATTCCATGGCGTGGTTGGGTTGGCCCTCATATAACGAAAAACTGAAAGAAAATCAAGATAAATTTCACTGTAGTTTACCATTGCACTTACGAGTAACACCACCCTTGCGAAAAAACCAATAATAAATCAATAATGTCAGCAATATGAATATGTATCCGTATATACATCGAATATATGAATATGGTATGTAACGTTGATGTGCAATGACATGGGTTATGTTATATGTATTTGTTGTTAGTATTTGTTATTTCCCAAGAATGCTTTGAATACATTTTAAGCTGCAAAATCGATTGTCTTTTATCATACAGGCCCAGAAAGCACGAGGAAGCATACAGCTGGCCAAAGTTCACAGATGGTCTAGGTTTCCTCAAATACGGGTGTTTTAATCAATTGTTTGTGGTGAGCTAATTATGTTTATTTCGTCGTTATTTAGTTTAAATTTTAGTGATTGCAAGGCTACGATTAACGACAAAGTCGTAACGCCAATTCTAAGACTTAACAAATTAAAACTGAATTACATTTTACCAAGGTTTTCAACCAATTGATTGTGGTGACTTAGAATGCCCGACCTGTGGCTTGATGATCAGATCGAATAACATTAATTACGACGTTGTTTTGTTTAAGTTTTAGTAAATGCATGGGTAGGAAATGCTCACGATTAACGACACAGTCGTAACGCCAATACCAAGGCTTAACAAATTAAGACTGAATTGAACTTTAACAAGGTTTTCAACCAATTGATTACGGTCGCACACAATGCCTGGCCTGAGGCTTGACGTACAGATCGAATAACATTTATTACGACGTTATTTAGTTTAAGATTTATTGATTGCAAGGGTAAGAAATGCTTATGAAAAACGACAGAGAGAGACGTAACGCCAATACCAAGGCTTAACAAATTAAGACTGAATTAAACTTTAGCAAGGTTTTCAACCACACATAATGCCTAACCTGTGGCTTGATGTACAGATCGAATAACATTTATTACAGCGTTATTTAGTTTAAGTTTTATTGATTGCCAGGGTAAGAAATGCTTATGAAAAATGACAGAGAGAGAGACGTAACGTCTAACTAGTGCTTAACAAATTAAGACTGAATTGAAATTTAGTAAGGTTTTCAACCAATTGATTGTGGTCACTTAGAATGCATTATGGAGCGAAGGACAATAACTACAGACACTGTTTGACTAGACATTGACGTGGCCAGGTTAGATATATTCAACGCAACGAAATAGTCAAAGCCATTACAATACCAGCAAGTATCTAAACTAGTATTATACGATCAAATAGGTTGTATTAAAGTCTTCTCAAACACATACATACATACATATAAAATTTGTCATTACAACCCAGGATTACAACCTAGCTTCTCACACCACTTATGTTGCGTATGTTAATTTTATACATGAGTGGCGGCACTCATTCGAATCCGAACACCAGATTTTTGAGCAACTTTTCGTGACAATTTTATTTACTCTCAGAGTTTTTGCCAGAAATCCGCTGATAGGAAATAGCCGAAGAAATATTTGTTTTATTGGAAATGTCTGACCTGGATTCTGAACCGTGGCCTCACGTCTAGAAATCCAACACATTTCCTACTGGACTACGGCGAGATACAAACCCTTAGTAATCTATAGTATAACGCTAGGAGGAACTGACAACTTTGTTGAAATCAAAGCTTAGTTGAGAGCACACTGCGTCCTATTGTGCTGCTACATGAAGTGACAATTTCCAAAGCTTTCAATCGTTATAAGGAACTGTGGATGGAAATACGTACACTTTACAGAATGGAACCAGTAAACAGTATTACTAGATTATTCCCTCCTGACCCTTAGTGACAGTGCTAGCTCACAAAAGTCGTGATGCGTACAAACCAAAAGTGCTTCATATTAGAAGAATACCAAATCGCAATCGAAGCTGATATCGATTAGATTGTTATCGTTACTAATACAGTAGAGCGTTGCAGTAGAACAAATGTTGTTTTATGTGAGGAACTAGAATGTAATGAAGAAGATAGGAGAATAGGTTTCGCAGTAAAAATGCTTTTGATCAACTATTCGCCGTTCATTAAACATCAAACAGGATCTATTGAAAGGCATTCTAATAATAACACTCTTAGCAATCAATATTATTTTAAAAATAGATTCATTCTATTAGAGTCCGGTATGTAAAAATAAACTATCATCTACAAAAATTGAACATAAACAATCCAATAAACTCGTATTGCTTTCATGTTCATCACGAAATAAATTGAAATGTTGGCAATTTCTTTAATCAAATCAAATAAAGAAATCACTTCCCCTTCAACAAAAATAAAAAAAGAAAAAAGTGGTTGGAAACACAAAAAGAGAAGGAAAAAAAAACTTGAAGAAAATTGGAATTTATTAAATTAATTGGAAGATTTTTTTTTCATCTTCCTCTTTAATTTTATTTCGTCAGCAAGTCAGCCAGTCAGTTAGAGTTCAATGAACGTTTTTTTTTTTTTGGAATAACAACAAAAAAAAAAGCAACAAACAAATGAATTCATGAATGAATCTATGATTGTGTGAATATGAAACCATAGAAGCAAAAAAAGAAAGCCAATTTGTTTGATTTCTATTCGATAGAGGGCAGGAAAAGAAAGTTCAATACACAGTTACTTAAAGGAAATTCAAAAACAATTAAAAAAACAATCATAACAGACCATACGTCAGTACCTACATGCACAGGCATACATACACTCAGCCACAAAAGTATACATACGGATAACAAATTTCAGAAATTTTTTAACTAAACCGTTTTCGTTGAAAATATTTGTACATTTTTGTTGTCTGACAACTTTCTTCAATTTAAGACGGTCTTTTGCTTTGGTTCAGAAATTTGTGAAATTTGTAAATCGGATGCATACCTTTGTGGGCCTGTGCAGGGCCACAATTCAGTTCAATTTCAGAAATTTTTTAACCAATGCAAAAGACCTTCTTAACATCAAGGAAACCATAAAGATTTTCAACGAAAACGGATTAGTTAAAAAATTTCTGAAATTTGTTATCCGTATGTATACTTTAGTTACTGTGTGTATATACATACCAAATGCATACATAACCACTTTAGTTTATGCTTTGGTGTAAGTATTGTAAGAGCTTGCTGGGGTCCCTGATGTTCCCTTAAAACCACAAACCCTACTTAACACCATACTTGGTGAAGGTAAATGTCTGATATGCGGTATTATTTTGAGGGGGATCAGTCCTCCTGACTAGTTTTTTATTATATCCTATCTTTCTAGGTTTTTTTAAAATTAACAGTACTGCGTTAACAGCCATAATAAACTTGTTGATCTGCACGATATATAGAAATGAGGAGAATTTGGGAACGATAGACTAACCCCGAGTTCACCGTAATCTAATAGGTAGCGTGTTTGCTTATTAGACAAAAAACCGTGATTGAAACTCATCACAGGCAAATGAAACGAAACGGCAACATACATATGTACATACATACATACATAATTGGTCATTACAACCCTTTAGTCAGGATTACGACCTAGCTTCGAGACGACAACGCAGTATGAAATCCTTTGGCCGACTGCTGACAGTCTTCTGGTAAAAATTCTGAAAAATTGTCATGAAAAGTTTCTCAAACCTGTCGCTCAGAGTCGACGTTAAGCTGTAGGTCCTGTTACTCATGGAAAAAATTATCTACACATCCATGTTGTGTAATTTTTTTGGAAGAAGCTATTTTGTGATCTAAAAGGTTGTAATGAGTATTTAAGTAAGTATGTATGTAAAGGAAAGTCGCCGGAGTATAGTAGGCAGTGTGTTGGCTTATTAGACGTCAAAGCCCTGTTCAAACCCCAGGTCAGTCATCTCCAACAAAATCAAAAATGAAAAAATATTTCTTCGGCAATTTCCTCTCAGCAGGTTTCTGGCAAAAGCTCTGAGAGTAATTAAAAAGCCAAGAAAAGTTTCTTAAAAATCTGTCGTTCAGAGTCGATTTTAAACTATAGGGCCCGAAACTTATGTATAAAAATTAACACACACAACATAAGTGGTGTGAGAAACTAGGTCGTAATCCCGACTGAATTGTTATAATGATCAAATTATGTATGTATGTAATCTTCTAATCGCTAGCATTTTACCATTTCTGTGAGTTATCTTGCTCAGATATTAATACGCACAACATGTTTGGTGTAAGAAGCTAGGTTGTTATCATGACTATGTATTTATGTAGTGGACAAGTTAGAAACTGCCCGACTCTTTGTAGAAGAACTATTATCCTGGGAGTGGGTTTTTCTTTAAAGTTTAAAGCCGTATGTCGGTAGCCGATATTCTTGCCCTACAGAGTTTTATAATACGATTACGCTGGGTAAAGGCTATGTGTTCTATTTGATATTGTATTGGTTATAATGAAGAGGCATGCAATTAGAGAAAATAGGAGTATCTTAGGAGGTTATGTTTAAAGGGCTAGAGGATCATGATAATATGTGCTTATTGTAACATATCTGCACGCATGTGGAAGCGAATTTGTATGATATTTTTAGTTCTCGTTTCGCTTCTTTTACTTCTATTCAAAGGGGTCCCATGATCTGGTGTTCTACAACTACCTACCTATCCATATATCTTATATTTCACAACATTCAGATTTCTCTAGACCACTGGGTTGACTATGATTATGTGCACCAGAATTTTTTGTAGGAAGATATTTACAAGACACAGGGAATGCTGCTAATAAACCAGAGACTACGGGTCTGAAAGTAATACGAAGTTTGAAATCAGAAACATGAGTCTATGTTTCTAAAGAGTAAAGTGCTGGAAATATGTCTGATGTAACACATGGGTTCTTTTATAAAATTCATAGAACGTGAAAGGAGTACATTATGATGACATTTTTATAAAATTTGGTTTTTTTTGTTTATTAATTCAGTTTGTTTTGGGGGTTTATTTTAAAACACAAAAACTCAATTGAAATTTCTTACATTTTACAAACCACCTTTTGACCTTGTAAATTTTATTCTTTTTTTAGAAGAGACGAAACAGACCGCAAACATGAAAATATTTCCTTAAAACTGGCTTCTTTGGTGGTGTAGTTGTTAATATTATTTTCTTGTTTTCTTTTTCCATATCTTTTTTGGTTTTTTTTTTGTGAAATCAATTCCAGGAAATTTGTTTTTCCCTCGCAAAAATTCTGTAGAACGAACGAACGATTTGAGTAAAACGGAAGGAAAAATTCTTTAAGCAACCCCTCCCTAAAAATAACCACCACAACTAACTAACAAATGCTTACACACTTACATTCTAACATGTTGTACTCCTATAAGGATGGATTACAAAAGTTAAAAAGAAAAAAACTGAAAGAAGAAAATGTTTTTTTTTTCTTTTTTCATTTTTCGTTTTGGTAGAGATTATTGCGCATGATTTTACGTTGCCAACTTTATCAAACAAACAAAACAAAAATACTTGTGCTTACAGTTATAAAACATGTAAACAGTATAACGATATGTGTGTGCTAAGGAGATACACATTCAAACTGAATCGAAAAATGCAAAAAAAAACAATTTTTTGAATTCCTTTTGAGTTCCTGTTTTGGGAGGTCATTTCTTACACTGTCGTTTTCCTTTGCTTTTCCGAAAGGCATAACATTTTTACCCAGGCTAACAAACAATAAATTTTCCTGGTTTGGCTTTTATCATCAAATTCTTCAACACACACACACACTCTTACAATCACAGAAATCATATTCTTTAGCTGTATTAATGCCTATTGGCATTCATGTACTTAAGGTTATTTCGTTTGGGGGTATTTGTTATTAAGTATGTGTGTATGTAAGTGTGTGTGAAATATTTTCTAATCACCATTACGATTTTTATGCTTGTTTTTCTTTTTATAAGTTCCGTGCATCCCTCGTCTTTTCTTTTTGGTAGTTTTTATTATTGAAAAGATCCCCTTGGTTTTTTTTCTTCTTTCTATATGTATGTATATGTGTATGCCTGCACGTACATCTGTGCGTGTGTGTGTTTATAAAATTGTAATTTTGTATTTTTATATGGGAAATCTGTAGTTTTAAAATAATTGTGGCTGTTGCTTGCTGCTGTTCACTGTTGATTACATAAATTCCAATTCAGATACTTTTGCACAGACACATACCGAAGTGCGCTCACATATACATTTACATTTTTTACACACACACATTACCTTAAATAGTATTTATGCTATACATTGTAAGTAAGAGGGTAGTTTTTGACCTAAAAACTGAAAATTTATATACAAAAACGAAAAAAAAACGAAAAAAGTTTTTTTTATTTTTTGTTTTTCTTTATTTTCTCTTCCTATACTACATATTACATCTAAAATATGTTGAAGTATGCATTTGAATGGCAATAAAACAAAATCCCCAAAAAAAATCCGAAAACGATACGAAAATCCTATAAAATGCTCGAACATTATAATTCGTAAATAGTATGTCAGAAGACCAACACAATTCCGCCATAAGTTTATAGTTTGTGACAAGAACAGTTCAAATTACAAGAAAATCCATTATTTGTACATAAAATTGTTGGAATAATCCCTCCCTTTAGCTCAAATATACTCCATTTTATTGCATAACTTGTTGCCCAAAAGAAAACAATTTCAGTCGTATTCTCTCACATAGGCACTACCGTTTACAGCTGTTTGAAATCGTTTGGATTTTGTGTAAGGTTAGGTTATGCTTGTAACGAAATGGTGGACAAAAGATGGGGTTTGGGATCTAGGACGAATCTTATTTCCACATTTCAATCATTACAACGCTTTAATCAGTATAATGAGCTAGATTTTCTCATCACCCATGTTGTGTTTTAGATTTATTCATGAGTGGTGACACCATCTACAATTTAAAGTCGACTCCAAACGACAAATTTTTGAGAAACTTTTCATTGCAATTTTATTTACTCTCTGAGTTTTTGCCAGAAGACTGCTAAGAGTAAGTTTCCGTAAGAAATACATACAGTCAGGATTACGACGTAGCTTCTCACGTCACTTATGTTGTGTGTGTTAATATAATATATGAGTGGCGGTACCTACAGCTTTATGTCGACTCCGAGCGACAGATTTTTGAGAAACTCTTCATTGGAGTTTTTATTTTCTTAAGAGTGTTTGCCAGAAATCTGCTGAGAGGAAATTGTCATAGAAATATTTTCTCAAACTGCGTTTTGTTCCACATGACTGAAACCGAATTTGAAGCACGGACCCGTATCTAATAAGCCAAAACACTACCTACTAGACTACAGAGACGATTCACTGTAAGTATAAATTAGTGATCAGATCTACCTTAACTTAAGAATCCTTAATATGGGGGAGTAATGTCTCGGCTGAACGATTAATTTGAACCTGATACGGTTCAAATACAAAGTTTTATCTACATCTTCACTAAGGATCCATAGGCGCTGGAAATAGCTTTATGTCTCTATCCAGTGGACATTTATTGCAAGTCTTAGCGGATAAAATTACTAAGCATTTCTGACTGACATGGATTCTAAAGTCCTCAAGGAATTTAAGGATTATGGTAGATTTTAGGCAACAACAGATAACACGCCTATCACGCTAGCACCTACTACAGTAGACTGGCTTGACTCCGCCTGAACTTCTTCTAATGTTCGTTATTGCTATGATTCACCCGGATAGAACAGATGTCCTTCTTAATGGAAAAAAGTAAGAAATATCGAAAAAGTTAGTACTTGTTCTCTCTGAATTTAAATCTACAATACAGTGCTTTGTAGTTAAACACCTGAATGCCACCTCCGAATGAAATAAAATTCTTGAACGGCAACACGTTAGCAAATTATATAACCCGCCTGTAACTGTATAAACGATACAGTGCCAGAAAACGTCCTTGAAAGAAGGAAAGAGGTTCCACTAGGATCATCATTCGGGCCCATTTTAATAGGTAAGTAGAAATATCTGTCCATCTATGCAAGTTAAATGGACACACTTAGGCCACATAGGGCACATTGTGTTTCCATTGTGATATCACAAGCAATATTCAAACTGGGGATCAAATATTCCTTAGAGGAAACCAACCCAAGTCCATAATAAATCTTGCTATTGCAGCAATCTTTACTAAAAAGGATGCAAGAAAGTGAGAGGTATTTTTACAGCAAGAGTTGGACACCGACACATGAAATGAAAGATAGGCTCCTCGTCTTCAGACCCACAATTCCTGCAGAAGTCATTTGCTGGAAAACAAAGTCTTTTGCATTGTTAGAATCGCTATTATATGGTAAATGGCCATGGGATTTAAGGATAGAAATGTGTCATTCAGAAGTCGCTGTAGTTTAGTAGGTAGTGTGCTGGCTTATTAGACGTAAGGCTATGGTTCAAACCCCAGGTCAGACATCAAAACGAAATATGAAAAAATACTTCTTCGGCGATTTTCTCTCAGCAGATTTCTGGCAAAAACTCTGAGGGTAAATAAAATTGCCATGAAAAGTTTTTCAAAAATCTGTCGTTCGGAGGCGACTTAAACTGTAGGTCCCGCCACTCATGTATAAAATTAATACAGACAACATGAATGGTGTGAGAAGCTAGGCCGTAATCCGGGCTAAAGGGTTGTAATGGCCAATTATGTATGTTATGTATGTAATGTGGCTGCCAGAAAGATTGAGATTGAAAAATTTTCAATTTAACTGAGGCAATCGCGAAAACATATGCCCTGAAACAGGATGGAAATTACAAGCTTTATACCGGCTCTGGCCAGCTTATCAGCAATGCAATTTCCAAAGATATTCCTATGCTCCAGAACATTTTCAATGATTCGAAATTTCCCTACGAAATCCTCGGCATTCATGAACAAAGAGGGACGCCGATAATACGTTCTTTAGGGATTTAAGAACAGTCTGACTGTCCGAGGAAAGCAAGAGCTTTTCAGAGAATATACCGTCAACCAACAGGCACCGGCCGCTTACAAAATGGCCATGTTCGCCGCTAAAAAACCTCGACATTACTGCCTTTCACCCGGAAAAATTGTATTAAATACGATGCTTGGCAAATATTTGAAAACTTTAGGAAATTATGCCTCCTGTACGCAATAATTACAGATAAAAATCATTTCAAAAAATAAAAACAATTTTTTATTCTAAGTTCCAGCATTACAATTCGAATAAATAAATAATTGCGTTTCAAAAAATCTCTCTATAGATGTGAATGTGAATGCGAACGAGTACGTGAGTCTGTATTCTGTTGTATTGCATTCATTTCAGATAATCTTTCGTTTGAATATGTAATTGCGCAATTTATTTATGGGAAATTTATTTACAATAATTACAGTGGAACTCAATTAAAAAACAAATATATTTGTAATCGATTTAAAATTGAATATTAAGAGAAGCCACTGTTTAATCGTACCATATGTGTTGCAGTGGTTTAATTCAATTTAATGTGTTGTTTGTGGTCAGTGTTGCCGTTTTCAGTATTTAAAAATCATTGTTCTATTGTATGCCGATATGTTTAAATTTGTTCATTAAAATTGTTAATATTTTTTTATGACACATGGCCACACATCAAATTTAACTGATGAAATTTGCATATGTGTTGGTAATATTTGTACCTCAAAATTGTATCCTCATACTTCATTGAATAGTTGTTGTGAAGAAAAAGAGAAGTCGCCGTAGTATGGGTAGTGTGCTGGCTTATTAAACGAGAGGCCACGTTTCAAACCCCCAGGTCAGACATCTCCAACAAAATGAAATACGAAAAATATTTCTTCGGATTCGACTTTAGACTATAGATCCCTCGTGTGTCGTGTGAGAAGCTAGGTCGTAATCCTGGCTGAAGGGTAGTAATGACCAATTATTTATGTATGTATGTAGGTAGTGAAAATCATAAGTATTTTGAAATTCTTCAAACTCACCTCAGCCTAGACGAGTATGTGGGAAATTTTTTTTATCAACATACATACATGCATAATTGGTCATTACAACCCATCAGTCAGGATTACGACCTAGTTTCTCACACCACTTATGTTGTGTGTGTTAATTTTATACATGAGTGGTGAGACCTACAGTTTAAAGTCGACTCCGGACGACAGATTGTTGAGAAACTTTTCATGGCAATTTTTATTTACTCTCAGACTTTTTGCCAGAAATCTGCTGAGAGGAAGTTGCCGAAGAAATACTTTTTGTATTTTGTTTTGATGTCTGGCCTGGGGCTCGAACTCTGGCTTTACGTCTAATAAGCCAACACACTACCTACTAGACTACGGCAACTTCTTTTTTACCAACACAATACTAAAAAAGGTGATTTTGATCCATTATTTGATGTGTGGCCATATAATTTTCCACTGATACTCGATTATCTATTCAAACGTTGTCGTACAAATGTTGGAAATATCGAGTTCCTCATTTAGTGGTTTCAAGACCGCCGATCTGGCAAGGCTATCAGATGTTATATGTCTTTCACTGAAGTGTCATTTATTTATTTACTATTAATTACAATACAATTACAAATTAAATTCAATTATTATGAGCTGAGCTAACATAGACCATATGCAACAACCAGAATTTCTGGTAGGAATCGAACCAACAACTCTCACGCTAATAGACTGCCAGGGCACCAAAGTGTCAGCCATATATTTGGAGAAACGTTTGCCATTTACGAATTTAGATCATTTATCAAGAGAAGAACGTGTAAAAATAATTAGAAATACGCTACAAAAGTGATGTTTCAATACGTGTCCAACTTTTTGAGCATTCTGGGGTGATTGTGAAGGTCCACTTACTGCACAAAAAGGAAGAAATTTGAAATGATTGGAAGCGTTACGAATGTGGTTTAGTCTGAGCGATACTAGCATAACATTGTACGCTCTGCTATAAATATCGTTTCTGCTATCGGGTCGATTTCACAAAGTTCTGCAAAGTTTCGATTATCTTACTGCACATTATGACGTGTCTTGCATTTGCACATGCATTCAAATAAAATTAAATTAACGTAACAATTAAAGCTGCCTGACAATGCACAACGCCCTAGATATACTGATTTTCTTCAGTAAATGAAACCAGGAACAGTAACCAGTACTCATTACAAACACAAGCTTTTCATATAAAGCTCCTCTACTATCGTGGTGCACTGTAAACGAGTGCACATTTTTGCCTACCTAAAACCACTACTAAAGGTTTATTCTTCCACTTAGAAACCTATCCAATAAATTAATACAAAATGCGCGGAGAAAAATTAATTAAAAACATAATAAAATTGTCTTCGATAACAAACACTATCGTTAATTAAGATAAGGAGTAGTGGGTCACCTAGAACTATTTGTTTATTTCTGGACCCGTGCATATCTTATCGTGTTGGTTAGAAACAGAAAATTTTGTTATCCCTGTTAGCGATTATAATAAAGTGATATGGTTGCACACTATATAAACGGATCGCTTTGCTAAGGAAAAGTATCAGTTGTTAGGGGTACACATTCTGGAAGCAACATGAAATTCTTAGTTATATTCGCTTTTGCTTTGGCCACCGCGTCTGCCTTCGATTTACGCAATGCTGCACTAAAGCATGAGAAAGAGGGACGCATTACTAATGGTCAAAATGCTGAAAATGGCCAATTCCCCTATCAAGTTGGTTTGGATTTTGAAATGGAGGATGGCTCTACACACGGCTGTGGTGGTTCAATAATTAGCGAGGAATATGTATTGACTGCTGCCCACTGTATCGTAGGCTCAGAAAGAGTTAACGTTTACTTTGGTACTACCAACTTTACTGCAATTGAACTAGAAGTCACTGTTGAGAAGGAGAATTTTATTATTCACGAGGAATATGACCCCGAAACTTCGTTGAACGACATCGGCTTAATCAAAGTCCCAGTCATTGCCTATACTGATAATATTCAACCCGTCAAATTGCCTGCCATATCAGACTCGTATCCATCATACGTTGGCGATGATGCCATTGCTACTGGTTGGGGTTATACTTCTGATGGCAGCGGTAATACCGTGGATTTACAATGGGCCTCCTTGAAAGTCATTGATAACTCTGAATGTGTCGAAAGCTATGGCCCAGACTTTCCCTCCAGTCAGATCTGTGTTTCGGGTGAAGACGGTGTTTCCGCTTGCGATGGTGATTCTGGCGGTCCGTTGGTTTTGGCAGACACCAACACTCAAATAGGACTGATGTCTTTCACTACTGTCAGTTGTACCGCTGGTAATCCACAATCCTTTACTCGTCTTACCAGCTACTTGCCATGGATCAGCAGCAATACTGGTATTGAATTGTAAACAAATTGCTTTCGATTTTAATAACTTAATAGTGATCGAATAATTAAATTAAAATAAATCTTTTTTTGTATTAAAATTAAACAACTTTTGTGTGTATTTTTCTCTGGTTCTGGAAATTCGGTCTTTTGAAGATTCTGATTCTGATACCAGAAGCTATCAGCTGCCAATAACTACGTTTGCCTAGTGGACTAGTAGACAGCCTAACAGAGATAAGAGAACTGCCAAAGGAACCACCAGACTTGCTGTTGAATTTAAACGTTTAAACCTGTAAGTTTGCTCGCGGCTTCAAAATTGTTTTATTCAAACTTTCTTCGTTAGACTTGTTCTGTTCCCTCACTCAGTACGCAATGTACACCTTATCGATAACAATGGCGAATGGACATGTGCTCTTACATCCTCTAGGGAAATATGAATTAAAAGACCGCGTGGCGAACATAGATAAAATCGATGTAGAGCGGAACTCGTAATTTACGAGTGAAATCGATTTGCCAACGAATGTCGTGCATTAGAGAAGGTTTCTGAGTGCATAGCAACTGTTGAAACTCAAATTACCAAGTTGTGCCAATCGAGTAACAAGTGGAAAGCCGGTTAACGGTTTGCCAGATTCAACATAACCGAGAGAGAACACAAATCGCTGCAACAACTGGAGCTACAACGACATTGAAAGCTGGCCAGGCGGATGTTTCAGGGAGACACTGAGAACAGTGACAAGGGAATTGTAAAGAGCATAGAACTCTGGAACATCGCCGTAGTCTAGTAGGTAGTGTGTTGGCTTATTAGACGTAAAGCCAGGGTTCGAGCCCCAGGCCACACATCAAAACAAAATACAAAAAGTATTTCTTCGGCGAGTCCCTCTCAGCAGATTTCTGGCAAAAACTCTGAGAGTAAATAAAATTGCCATGACAAGTTTCTCAAAAAATCTGTCGTTCGGAGTCGACTTTAAACTGTAGGTCCCGCCACTCATGTATAGAATTAACACATGCAACATAAGTGGTGTGAGGAACTAGGTCGTAATCCTGACTGAAGGGTTGTAATGATCAATTATGTATGTATGTATGTAATCTGCTGAGAGGAAGTCGCCGAAAAAATATTTTTTCTTTTTCTTTCGTTTTGTTGGAGATGTCTGACTTGGGGTTTGAGCCAACACATTACCTACTAGACTACGGCGACTACAACTGCTTTACACCATATTTTAATACGAAAAAAAACTCCTTTGAAAACGGAAAAACCATCAGCCTTCCACATCAAGGACGTGTTAGAAGAGTTGAACACACAGGAATAAAGCAGCTGAAGAAGATTAGACGATAGGATAGAATAGATTTGAAGGTACACATATGAAGAAAGTTTACTTAATTATATGATCACAACAACCTTTTAGTAAAGATCACAACCTAGCTCTTCACACCACCCAGTCCATGAAAAGCGGGATCTAGAGTTTAACATCGACTCTGAATGACAGATTTTTGAGAAATTTTACATGGCAATTTTATTTTACTTTCAGAGTTTCTGCCAAAAGACTGATGATAGGAAGCTGTCGAAGGAATTTTTTTATGCTTTCGTTTAGTACGAAATGCCTGAGCTGGGGTTTAAAACACGGGCTGCCTACTTAGGCTACGGAAAAAAGTAAGAAAGCAGTTGAAAAAAAATTATATGTAACTGTGTTGAAATTAGAAGTCGCCGTAGTCTAGTAGGTAGTGTGTTGGCTTATTAGACGCAAAAGCCTGGGTTCGAGCCCCAGGTCAGGCATCAAAGACAAAATACAAAAAGTATTTTTTCGGCGACTTCCTCTCAGCAGATTTCTGGCAAAAACTCTGAGAGTAAATAAAAATTGCCATGAAAAGTTTCTCAATAAATAAAAATCTGTCGTTCGGAGTCGACTTTAAACTGTAGGTCCCACCACTCATGTATAAAATTAACACACACAACATAAGTGGTGTGAGAAACTAGGACGTTGTACAATGGGTCAATTCGACCTCCGGGTACTGTACTTGTCCTAATTGACAAGTACACGCCCTCTAACCTAACCTAACTGTGTTGAAATCATAAGGCTGGTGATAGGATTGGTTACGAGGTTCCTTCCAAAAATCTCAAACAAAATTTTGGATTTTGTAGTAAAAAAAATTTATTGACTATGGCAACACTGATAGTGTAGATCTACAATTATTATTCCATTAGATTCATTTATTTCTAGATGCAATATATTCTCAACTTAATTGCAACAAAAATATGTTATATATTGTATGTGCATGCATACATATGTACACACATATTTATACATACATATATCTAGGATATATACTACATATATATATGACTGAAAAAAAAAAATTCACTGTAATGACTAAGTTTCCGTCATGATCTTACAAATAAAAAAAAACCATGCAAGACTACAACAATTTCAATTTCTTATTTTATTAACAAAAAACACGGTAAATTTCAAAGTCATTTGAAAAAAAGATGACATCAATAATGGCAAGAGATACAACAAAAATGGCAAAAAAAAATAGAAAAATAAACACGAATCGTGTGTGAATGGCGTCATTCTGTTAAAATATGTTCACATAAACTATAAATTTAGAGGAAAAAAAAGAACACAAAACTAACAAAAACAAAAAAGTAAAATTTAATTCAATTAAATAAAATGTAAACGAGTATGTGAATGAAATTGAAAATTATCTAAAAGGGTCTCGATTCGATATTCCTACTAAACTGTGATAGCATCGTGTAAATTCATTGGAAATAAGTTTAGAAAACAAAAAATTAACAACGTTTTCTAGGAAGTTAAAAAATTTACACGTTTAAACGGAAATAGCCAATCTTATTACAACTTATTAGCCCCCATATTTTTCATATTTTTCGCCTTGAAGTACGTCTTAAGCCGGACTGGCCAACTGTCAATGATCGCACGCACCATTGGAAATTTGTCTACAACAAGAATCAAGGGTGTGTTGAAAAAAATCGATGTTGGGTTATCTGTTGTGGCAAACTCTTTGCTATAAAACTGCACCCAATTTATAGTTCAGCGGGTGCGCAACAGAGCCTGTCTTCATAGGAAATGAAGGCTGATAAATTGTTCCGGAACCAGGTTTGGTTGGTTGTAGTTTAATGAGCTGGCGTACAATCTTGTTTGAAAGTCCACGTCTGTTTTGGAACACAAAACGGTTAAATGATTTTACAACAGCCTTCAAAACGATGTCTTGGTAAACTTTGGCTGATGTTCACAGAAGTGAAAGTCATTGGCCCTATCGTTGCAGTTTTAGTAAAGTGGAGTAGGATCTTGCTTGAAAGTCCACTGCTGATTTTGGGACATAGAACGGTTAAGCGATTATACAACAGCATCCAAAATGGTTTCTTGATAAACAGCGGGTGATGTTCACAGTAGTGGAAGTTAGTGATAAGCTGGCGCAGAATCTTCCTTGAGAGTCCATGGCTGATTTTGGAACACAGAATTGCAAGTCAATGACCCCATCGTATAAGACACCCCACCAAATCAAGACTGATGAAGAAGACCCTTTTCGACCCAAAGAATCACTTCAGATGCATCCTTAGATGATCGTACATGCACTCCCTAACCCTTTGTTTGTTAAATTTCTCAATGACGGTAAATATTTTTCCATCGTTAGACAAAATTTTTCTGTGCATGTTATCTGCGATTGCATTTGAAAGCCTTCAAGTCTTTCTTAATAATTCTACACATAGTCCTTTGCAAGGCATTCATCTCTAAAGCCATTACTTTTGTGTTTACAGAGCGAATTTGCCAAGGGATTTGTCAACTCTGATGACTTTTAGCGTATAAACAGTGCGCGGTCAAGCCGACTGCTGGCTCAGGTCCGCTCAAATAGTTGTAGACACCAGTATATGAATAGAGGAATATGCAGATAATATACTAAGGGGCGAAGTGTTTTGAAAAATATCACTTTTTCTCATATTACACCATGAAGTCGACGTAGTCTAGGTAGGTAATGTAATGGATACCTAGTTCAAACCTCAGCTCTAACATTTTGAAAAAAAACCGGCGACTTCCTCTTAGCAGTGTGCTGGCATAAACCCTGAGAGCCATGATTGCCAAGAAAAGCATTTGGCCTGTCGTTTTGAGATTACGACACATGGGTGGTGGTCGATTGTATTGACCCATTGAGCAAGTAAGCGAAATAACCGCTTTAGATGAAAAGCACTTTTCAAATGGACCCTCTTCTTCACTTCTTTACTTTACTGATACACATGCTTCTCTCCTATTTGCGGAGTAAATCATGTGATTATTTTTAAAGCCTTTTGAAGGGAAATTCGATCTTTCGAAGTTTGTGATACTGATCTCAGAAGTTATCAGCTGCCAATAACTACGTTTGCCTAGTGGACTAGTAGATTAATTATTGCATTCTAATCGGACGATGGGGCTGCCATCTAAACCTAATCAGATTGGCATCGCCGCAATATTTGGCCGAAGGTGGTCAATGCTTAATTTTTGCCTGAGCAGAGACCCGGTTTTAGCAGCTAATAATGGATCCCACCAAATACAGAACCTTATCGTGGCGCAATCATGTGCTTATAGCCATCACAATTTCAAAATGCTTTCTATTTCCTTACTGAACTCAGGTTTGCTAGAACGATTAAAACCGAAAGCATTGGCATTCTGTGGTGGCGAGAGAGTGTTGTGGTGATCTCCCACTCACTGGAAACTGGAAACCAAAGGAAATACTCGTTTTTAAAAATTGTAAAAAACGTAACAGATTATTTAATTTGCCACGCTGTCTCGTGCCATTAAGCTGATGCGCTCAACAATTTTCTTTGGATTCCATTAATAGCCATTTAAATATGAACCAATTTATATAAAATATATAGGGTTGCGTATATGATAGTATATGATTTTTTAAATACATTTAATTCTTATCGCTTAACTCCCTTCCCATTTTAATAATAAGCACAATTAAGCGAACAAATGCTAACGTAACGTAACGTAACGTAAAAATAGAAAACTGACTATCTAACAATGCCTGACTACGGATGTGTATGTATGTTTGTCTAGACAAAATTTTATTAATTTCGTTTCGATTTCATTTTCTGGTTAATTGTTATTATCAATATTTAAATAAACTATACATATATAATTATATATGTACACATATATGTACGTATGTATGTATGCTTTACTTGTATATAAAAAGAATTCATATGCATTATACATATGAAGCATTTTATCTAATCGGTAATCGAAAAATAGTGTCTTAGAAATGAGTTTTAAATTTTGCAAATGACTGCAGAGGTCGTTGTGCTTTGAGTTTTCTATGTTCCAGATAGATAGGGAACTTATTGACAACGAGTATTGAAGCGTGTGTGAAGCACGTCAACAAATCTGTTCACTTATGATCAGACACCAAACATGCCTCCAACTACATACATACATACATAATTGGTCATTACAACCCTTCAGTCAGGATTACGACCTAGTTTCTCACACCACTTATGTTGTGTGTGTTAATTTTATACATGAGTGGCGGGACCTACAGTTTAAAGTCGAATCCGAACGACAGATTTTTGAGAAACTTTTCATGGCAATTTTATTTACTCTCAGATTTTTTGCCAGAAATCTGATGAGAGGAAGTCGCCGAAGAAATACTTTTTGTATTTTATCTTGATGTCTGGCCTGGGGCTCGAACCCTGGCTTTTCGTCTAATAAGCCAACACACTACCTACTAGACCACGGCGACTGTAGCCTCCAACTACCCGGTAGCCTCCAACTACCCAACCATAATACGATCTTTCAAGCGTTGGTACGTATGATTAGAGAATGTATGATCTGGACCAGTGATAATTTGATACACTTCACATACAGAGATTTAGATATCCTTACTGATTGTCAAATGCCAATAAAGTGCCAGAATATCCAGATATACGCCATCAAGAACAATATAGGAATGCAATTATTCCAGATATGGAGCGGTCTGCATTATATATATACCCAGTCAAAAAAGGTCACAGTGACAATGCGGTAACTCCTCTACAGTCATACTCATAACGGGCATCTATGCAACCTATAACTGAGCTATATGAAGTAAGGATTGTATTTTCCCAGCACAACTTTAAAGCTACACACATCAATAGCGAGAGTAGTGTGCTGCTCTGAGAGTTTGTTTAGGAGATTCTTAATTATATTGCTTGTCTTAACCAGGCACTTTATTATCCCGTTCTAATTGCTTAGTTCAAATTAGGTTAGGTAACGGACCCCTTCCAAGGATCAAACATTCTCTAAAAGAAATCAACCTGCCTTCAAAGTCACGAGAATCTTTGAGAGTTCAATTCAGAGGTCCTTGACCACTCCAATTATAGTCTACACCAGGTACTACTTGGTTTAGATTAGGTTAGAAGGCGAAGCCCACCCCACATGGGTATCAAACATTGCTCAAACGACACCAACATCATTACAAAAATAAATCTTGCAAGAATAGGGTACTGATGCATAAGGTATGTGGAAGTTATTTGATGAAATGCCAAGGCAATCGCGATGCCTTTGAATAAAATAGTGGTCCATAAGAACAGCAATTATGGGACACTCTTGCTGTCAATGAATATTAGCCTTCCTATAAAACAAGCGGAGAATGCCTAGAGAATTCTATAATATTTAGGCAATCGGAATACTTAAGCTCTGTAACGTGTTGGATATTATGAACTCCATACCTTCTTTGAACAGTTCCTCAGCAATGCAACTACCGACAATATAAGAGTTTCATATAAAAGTGACCTACGAATGATACGAAATTTTAGCGAGAAATACTCGGATGTCGAAGAGACTTTTGTAAGGGACTAGCAGTCCAAGCAAATCAAGAAGTTTTCTGGGAAAATCCCGTCAAAAAACAAGCATTACGCCGCATTCAAATGGGCAGGATCATTGTCTACATACATACATACATTATTGGTCATTGTAAATCTCAGGTCAGTCAGGTTTACAACCTTGCTTTTCACGGCACTTATGTTGTGTGCGTTAATTAAAAATCTCTATGCCCACCATTGAAACTGCCGACAGCAAACAAATTTCCACAAGAGAAGCATAACGAAAAAGTTATCGAACAAGACGATGACCATTCGGCCCTTATGGAATCATTTTAAGGGCCATTATTACAACTTGCCGTTAACTAAAGGGAGGATTTTAGCGGGCATATAAATTTTTTTTCATTATTATGAGTACCCAATAAGATAGAAGTGATCGTTAAGCTAAAGGGAGGATCATCCAACCTTTAACATTTAAAGGTCACTTTATGTTTGAACTTGCCATATTATATATTATTTTCAATATGGCAACTTTAAATTTAAACAAAATGAATGTATACAACAAAAAAAAAAAAAAAAACGAAGCTCGTCATTGCCACTGCGTTAAAAAAAAACTTGTTTAATTGAGCAGTTTTATCGACATTGCTCCTGCATTGCCATATTTTTGAAAAATTTTATCTGTAAGTTGTAATAACGAAAATAAGTTAAAGGTCACTTTCCAGTTCCGTTTAGCTAAAGGTACCTTTAACTAACCCCAAGTTTAATGAGAAGTTGTAATAATGGCCCTAAATGTGCCAAACAAATCCGCTAATTTCCTAAAAAAATTATCTAGTTTTCTGTTTACTATACCTAATAAAATATAAGAAAAAAGTTGTGGTAGGTGGCTAGGTTGTTCTACGATCATTAATGAGTACAGTATTCCCCAGATATAAGCACTATCTTGGGAGCATTTTTGAAAGTGCTTATATCCTGGGAATACTGTACATATTTCCACAGTTGCTTTCAATCCAGATGTTTAAGTTTAGACATTCAATCATAATTTGGTTGCATTTAAACATTTATAAAAAAATAATTAAAACTTTTATTAACAATTTATATTCGAAATATTTTTTTTATACTAAAAAATCAATCAAAAAAATTTATTGAAATAATTAATGATTCCCTTTACTGCAGGGTAGGTAGTTTGCTTTCTAATTACTATTAACTTATTATTGTTATTATTTTATATTATCATTTTGTATTATCACAATGATTATTATTTTTAATTATTAATTGAAATTCATTACATTGTTTTAATTTTTATTAACAATAATTGAATTGTTATAGAAACAAATTAAAATTTCTGTATATAAGCGGCTATTTGTTTATTCTAATATTTGCGCTCGTGTTATTTATTATTAAAAAAACCAAAATTTTTTTTCTCACAACTATAGAACGTGGAAAAAAGTTATTGACATGGAAAGAAAAATTGTAGTTAAAAAAATAATGAAAACAGAAATTAAAACAACTAAAACTCAATACTTTTCTAGATTATGGTACTATTTACTGAATTGAAGCACTTCAAAAGTGCATACTTATGAAGGCGATCAATGGAACAAACAAAGAAAATTCAAACAGATTCGCAAACAAATTTTCTTTACTCCTCAACAACTGCAAAACTAAGTAGTAAAAGTAATTGACCGAGCAATTGTCACCCTCCCGAAAGCACAGCCTCAATAAAAAGATCAAGGTAATGTCAGGGCATCATCTCTTGTGAAAGAGTAGAACTCAATTATCGAGGTTCCTCAACAGTACACTCAAAACAACAATTCCATACATTTTCTACAGATGGCAATAACATATGGCAACCATATCATTCTAGAACCTGTTGCAATAGCTAAATCACCCCCCTTAGTAGGGGAAAAAAAAGTTGTTAATAGGACTGAAGATGAAGAAACTGGATTTTATTGGTTTTAACCAACGCAATAGAAATTGCTTGAATTGCTGCATTGTCCTGATGAAACTACAACTCTTTTTTCGTCATATGAACTCCATTTTCTTTAATGTCATCCGTCATAGAATATCTATAAATACGGACGCAATGACCATAATCGTACAATCTCAGTGGCCAGTTCATATCACCTCCATGGGAGATGATCATGTTGCTAAATCGCTTGTGAAGAGTATCCTATTTGGTATGAGCTATGTGGCATGAAGCGATTTCTTGTTGAATCCTTAAGTCATTGGTGTCCAGATCATTCAATTCAGACTAAAATGAGATGATAATCACCGACCTGTAGTGGTCGCCGATAACAATGATAGCTTGCTCAACATGGTTTTCTAAGAAATATACACCAATGACTCTGCCAGCCTAAAATCCGCATCAAATAGTGACATATTCGGAATGCATTGAGCACTCTTGGATCTTATGTGGATTGGTATCATCCAGAAATAGGCCTCATCATGGGTTTTTCGAAGTAAATTAGGGTCAGTTTTTAATTGCCGCAAAGCCTATTAAGCGAACACACATCATTGTATATGGTAGTTTACCTTCAATCACTGCCTCAGATGAATTTTATACGAGTGCAGGTCGAAGTCATGACCCGAAATTTGCTAAGGGATTGTCTTGAAATCATATGCACACTATCACGGACAACGGCGATGTTTTCGATAGGTGTCATCGGTGTAAGGGTGTTGGTCGATCGTTGACTGAACCACTACATTGCGAATAGTCCTCTCGGTTGGACATTTGTGACGACTATAGAATATGCGATGTACGCGGTACATTACGCGAACAGAACTTCCATTTTTAAAAAAAAATTATTTGCACGTGTTGTTGAATGTTATATCCGCCCATGGCGATGTTGCAAAATAGAGATGTAGCTTCAACAAGATAACCGTAATCAACTGTTAAAGTTTGGAAGACAATTTTATTTACTTTTTGCAAGAATTCTGCTGAGAGGAAGACACCGAAGGAATATTTTTTCATGTTTCGTTTTGTTGGAGATATCTGACCTGGGTTTTGAATCGTGGCCTCACGTCTAATAAACCAACACGCTACCTACTAGACTACGGCGACGTTATAACAATTGTGGTGCCTGTAAAATGGGCGAAGTACGCGTTGAGCCGAACAGAAAACCTAGTAGGAAGAGAATTGGAGTCGCCGTAGTCTAATAGGTAGTGTGTTGGCTTATTAGACGAAAAGCCAGGGTTCGAGCCCCAGGCCAGACATCAAATTAAAATACAAAAAGTATTTCTTCGGCGACTTCCTCTCAGCAGATTTCTGGCAAAAACTCTGAGAGTAAATAAAATTGCCATGAAGACACAACATAAGTGGTGTGGGAAACTAGGTCGTAATCCTGACTGAAGGGTTGTAATGACCAATTATGTATGTATGTATTTGTATGTGTTATTAAATGTTATAAGTGTGCATAGTGATGTTGCAAAATACACTGAATAAATGACAACTTTCAAAGTTTAAAAGGCCCTGCTTGAAGAGCCAATAGCATAGAATGTATGTAACAATATTTATATCCCTACTAAGCACAAGTAGTTTAAAAGGGCCTTCAGTAAGGTACTTCAAATTGTAACATTTGCAATTTGAATACAGCTCCCCACAGCTGTTACAATTTAAGCAAACCATTTGCAATTTGTGCGAAAAACTTGGCAAATTTTCTAACGAATAATAATTTCGAACATGACATCTGAAATCATATCAGTCAGTGTGTAAATTCTCAGAAAGTATTATCTCCTCTTCTCTATTTGAACAATGATTTGATTTTGAAACACTTATGTACATACTTTCGTACGTATTTAAAAAAATTGATTATTTTCATACGAAATATTTACAAAAATTTCATTTCCCCCATATATTTTTGAATAGAATTTTTACTCACAATCAATAGCTTTTTAGTGTAAAGCACTCGTTCATAAAAGTTGTTTTCTCCCCACATTTACTACATATGGTTAAAAGTATATATTGTGTAAATATATTTATTAAAAATATAAAACAAATGTACATACATATGTAGATTTATTATTTAGTATATATGTACAAACACACACTCATACACATCCTCTATACAATGATTAGAAAACATGACATTTCGAATAGTGTAGCGTGGAACTAACAAAACTGCAACACAAAAACCTCAAACAAAGAATTATTCTATCAGTTACTTTAGAACATTTAAAAAAAATGTGGCGAAAAAAATCAGAGAATAAAAACAAAAACAATAGAAGACAAAACGCAAACATGTCTGTTTAATGAATATAATTATTGTATGAAAAAAAAATACTCTTCGCCTACCTCTTCGATCGCGAAAGCTATTAAAACAAACAGCAGCAGCAGCGTCGTTTTCAGAAAACCTCACTTCACTCATGCTCATAATATTCTACTATCGAACGAACAAGTACGAGAGTAGTGTATAGAGACGGACGTTGATGGTGATGACAGACGGACGCCTTTACTTTGATCTACTCAACGTACAGGAGGCAGAGATGCCGGAGAATTTTTTTTAATTATTGTCGATCAAATATTTTGGGAGATCAAACCAGATGATAAGACTAACATACATACATTGTTGTTGGCCATTAAAAAAGCTTTAGTCAGCATCAAAACCTAGCTACTCTCACCACTCATGTTATGTTGTGTGTCTTAGTTTTATCCTTCAGTGGTAGCACCTACACTTTAATGTCGGTTCAAACAATAGGTTTGAGAATATTTTTTCATGACACTCAGATAGGCTAGGTTAGGTTAGAGGATGTGTACTTGTCAATTAAGACAAGTACAGTACCCGGAGGTCGAACTGACCCATTGTACAACGTCCTAGTTCTCACACTACATATGTTGTGTGTATTAATTTTTATACATGAGTGGTGGGATCTACAGTTTAAAGTCGACTCCGAACGACAGATTTTTATATATTGAGAAACTTTTCATGGCAATTTTTATTTACTCTCAGAGTTTTTGCCAGAAATCTACTGAGAGGAAGTCGCCGAAAAAATACTTTTTGTATTTTGTCATTGATGCCTGGCCTGGGGCTCGAACCCAGGCTTTTGCGTCTAATAAGCCAACACACTACCTACTAGACTACGGCGACTTCAAAACACTCAGATACTCTTTTAGCCTTTGCAAGAAGACCGATAAAAAGCAGGCTTTTATGATGTTGTTTGACCTTTCTAACGCACGTTACTAGTTTACTATGGCGCCCATTCAGTTTGAACATTCAAAGCTTTATTGAGAAATAAAATATCAATGGGTTATTGTTATTCCCTCTGTTACTACCACTCTCCTTTGATCCCACTAGTGTTGGAGCAGTTGAAAACCAACATGGGTCAAGTTATCGCCGATAAACTGCCCGAGATTTTAAAGATCTTTAATCCTCAGTAAATTGCGTATACATATTTAATCCTGTCGTTCCAATGTCGAGCATACGACCATTATAACAGTTTTGCGTCCATACGACTTCTTGTACTCCCCTCAAGCTTTATAGGATATCGCTATGACAAAAATTCAGAATGCCATGTGGTGTCAATAATCACAATTTCCTACCTAGCACTTGATATTCACCCACGTTTTTTTTCCTGGGATACATTAATGCTCCACTGGTTTCAATAATGTGTTCGAATGATTTATTCTCATCATCACAGAAGCTACATGTTGTTCTCGAAATAACCCCCATGTTGTTCTCGAAATAACCCCCATTCTGGATAAGTGTAGCCGGAGTCTACAGTGCCCTGTCAAGACCGGTCGGACACATGACTGAGATCTCCTATTACTGTAGCTACCCAACAATAGTTTCAATTGCCTGAAAACCCTCTTAATTTGAGAAGAGTCTGACTCTGATAGGAAAAAGTCTACTTACACCAATGCATGTAGACTTTTTTCTTTGGCTGGCCATTACAACCCTTAAGTAAGGAAGGATTACGACATAGCTTCTCACACCACTTAAGTTGTGTGAGTTAATTTCACACATGAGTGGCGTGACCTACAGTTTAAAGTTGATACCGAACGACAGATTTTTTGAGAAACCTTTTCATGGCAATTTTATTTTACTCTCAGAATTCTTGACAGAAATCTGCTGACAGGAAGTCGTCGAAGAAATATTTTTTTATATTTTGTTTGATTGGAGATGTCTGACCTGGGGTTTGAACCAAGGCCTAATAAGCCAATACACTACCTATTAGACTACGGCGACTTCGACTTCTGAGTCTACAGTGCCCTGTCAAAACACTGGTTGTTCGTGAATAGTATGATACATGACTGAGATTTCCTCTTACTGTAGTTTGTGGTAGCGGGAATAGAATACTACCACAGTGATCACCATACTTGTCGTACAAGGCGACTAAGGGTGCTGCTACCAGTCAGGAACTAGTTAGGGTTCAACTGGCAGCAGTCTGGTTTACTTGACTGCGAAGCCTGACCAGAGGTCTTAATCTGGTGCCACGGGTGCCGGGAGCCCCAGGGACTTGTCCCTGCCCCGAAATGGTGAGGCCCCCTGTGGTTTAGACCCAAATCGCGGGAAGTGTGTCAGTACGGTGTGGCGTTACACTCTTAACGCATTGAAGGAGTTTAGATGGTCTCCGACCCCAAAACAAGAGGGAAGTCATGTCCAACACAACATGATTTCAAATTGCTACCCACATCCAGGGTTGCAGAGAGTGTTTGCGGTATGTGGGGGCGTTGGTAGACGCATTATTTTTCACCCAGTGCGAAGAGCACCGTGGGATTAGGTCCACACGGATAGGTACCCACGTAAAATCTCACACTAGTTGTAGTTTGTAGGTTGCCTGAAAACTCACTTGGTTTGAGAAGAGTCTTTGTTTCGGTTACATAGCCTGACACATGACTCAGATCTCCTCTTATTTTAGTTTCTTAACAAAAGTTTCGCTTGCCTCAAAACCCATTTGGCCTCTTTCTATCCTCCCTTGCGTTGAGTATGCCTTTCCAAACATTCGCTGTTACTCCATAGAAGATTGGAAGATTCTCTCCTCCGCAAGCTCGTCAACATACTTATCGAGAATTCCTTACTTTCCCTATCTAGCCGATATAGCCTTTCTTCAGACAGCCTCATACTATCTTCGATTTAACTCTATAAGAGGGAAATTTTCGAAAGGCGGGCCTGACTGTGGAATAGTATTGCTTTGCTTTCTAGTCTTTCCCCTCCTCGGGAACTTATTATTGCTGAGAATTCCTACATAATCTGGCACCCAACAGACGATAACCTAATTTTCCCTATCTAGCCGATATAGCCTTCTGTTTAACTCCATAAGAGGCAAATGCTCGAATGACAGCCTGGCTATGAGATAGTATTGCTATGTCTTATCATTGGGTCTCCTATAGAAGTTGAATTGAGCACATCTTTTGATGGCATAGGCATCGATTTGAAAGATACCCGCGAGATTTCCCATGGGCTCGACTTAATTTATTCTGGGACCATGAATTCTTGCTTTTGGTCCAAGATGCGTTCCTGGCCCATGTGCATACCACCAAATAGAATACCAAAAGTATATGTTTCAGATCAATCATCAAGCATTAGTTTTATTTCATTCCTGGTCGCCATTCCCACTTTGCAATCCAGTTGTCTTCTTCATGTGTGAGCAGGGGCCATAGTTTTCTTCTGCTATCTTGTGATTACATTTTCATGGATGTCCATGCAAGGTCATCTAAAGTTTTGAGTAGAGTTTGTCCAGTTTGTGAGTGAACGGGGGCCTTCGTTCTCTTCTGTCACCTTATGATTCCATTTTCATGAGTGTCCATGGTAGGTCAACCAAAGTTTTGAGTAGAATTTGATTATAATTTAATAAATTTTCCCCAACAAAAAAATAATTAATAAAGAAAAGCTCTAACATCTGGCAACCTAACATTAAAATAAATGTGAATGTTTTCAATGCTTTTGAAAAAAAAAAAAAAACAACCAACTGAACGGAGCAACTAAACAAAGCTTTTTAACAACAATTGCCGTGCTGCCACAACGAACTAACTAACGAACGAACGAATGTGAAAAAAAATTCATTTTTTTTTTAATTCTAAACAATTAGTCAAACGTTTGCATTTCAAGGTTTTCCAGTTTTTTTCTCGCTCTGCCTTGTCTTTTTTGCTGTTGTAGTTGTTGTTTGTTTTTGTTGTAGCTGTTGTTGTTTACAATTTAAACTTTGAACATTTGAAAATATTGAAAGTTTTTTTTGTCGGTTTGCATTGCAAGTCCGTCCACATGCACATGGTGTGTGTGTGTGAGGGGGCGAGAGAGCCTTCTAAAAGCATGTGTGACTTGACTAAAACTATCGCTGTTGATAGCAGCAAACGAACGTGTAACTAACTACTATAACTAAAGCTGTGGGTAAAAATTAACAAGTCTTGGAAATATAGAAATCGAATAAAAAAAAAACAGAGAAAAACAGAAGAAAAAAAACAAACAAGCAACAACAATCGATATTTAAGTGAACAAAGCCAACGCTTTGTTATACTAATTCTTCTGTTTTTCTTGTTTTTTTTTTTTTTTGAAAAACATTTCACACAAGACTAGGAGTAGAAAGAGGAGCAGAAGGTGATGGCAAAATTTACAAATTTTAATAGACCGATGAAAATTTAGACATTTTGACACTTTGACTTTAATTTTCGTTTTTTAAATTTTTAAAGAGATGCGCTCTGTTTTCTGTTCAGTGGTCTTCTGTTCAAATTAGTTTTGAAAAGAAAAACATTTTTTTTATTAAATATTTACACACAAAATTTTAAAACCGTTAAAATGACCCAAATTACTTGTCAGCCTATTATGGGAGTGTAGTATCCATCTCTTACACACAATATCTCTGTGTATGTGTGTGTGTGAATGTATGCCATTAGTTGATTAAGTGTTAGTGTATGTGAAAATTGCCCACAAAAAATCATTATGCGCGCCATTTCTTGAATTATTCATTACAAACACTCACCAACACTCATTACACACACACACACCAAGTGTTATTAAATGATACGACATCGTCAACAGGCAAAACAAGAACGTAAAACAACTACGCAATACTGGCCCAGTGCCATCGTTATATCTTGACATAAAATCATAAAAATAAAGCTGTAGAGTAACAAATGTCAACTTGGAATAGGCAACCTACATACACACACCACATATATACAGTTATAAACAAACATATACATCCATATACAATATGCAGCGCATCAATTCAGGCCATTTTAGAGTAGAACTTTAAAAAAAATCATTAGAAAACCAAAAAAAAAAATGTGCCAACCAGAGAGCGCCACTGAAATTATTCAAGGATTTAAGTCGGATTTGTTTGTTGATGGGTGTATTGCCATTTAAGATTTAATAAGGAAAACAATTTATGTTAAGGAATATCAGGTGTAGTAAAAAGAAATCCGGAGTCAACGACTCTGTGTTTCCAGACTAAGAGGAATTTTTTTCAATATCGATTAGCATAGGTCGGTCCATAAAGCAAAACTGGATTACTAGCAACGTTTTCCAGGCTTAAGTGAGGCCAATGCAGATTGCGATGACGGCTATTACTTACTTAATTGGTCATTACAGCCCGCTAGTCAAGATTACAACCCAGCTTCTCACACCACCCATTTTGGGTGTGTGTTAATATTATCCATGAGCGTCGTGATCTACAGTTTTAAGCCGACTCCGAACGACAGATTGTTTTGAGAAATTTTTCAAGGCAATTTTATTTACTCTTGGAGAGAGAGAGACGACTGCTGAGAGGAAATCGCCGCTAGGATTTGAAGCATGGGTTCGCTTCTAATAGGACAACACATTACCTACTAAGCTATGGCGACTTCAAGTAAGTATTTTTAGGGACAAAAATATCTCCGAAAGGAATCTAACCATACTTTTTAGAAGCCAGACTATCAAAGCCCTGGGTTTTAACATTACGACCTCCAGGATGGTATATAACTTTCGCAGTTCTCACAATGAGTTAGCGGAACGGTATGATATTCATATTATTTAAGTAACGAACCATGGCAAGTTGTAGAGCGAATACATTCGTTAAGCGCGGTAAAACCATCAAACTCTCTGATAAGTTCTCTACTTTAAAAACCTGTGAACCTATAATAGACAATGCAGTTGTGCATTCTGGCCAAAGCTGGATAGAGGACGCATGAAAAGTTTGCTGAAACTCTAAACACGTACTCTTAGTATGTTTGTAGGAATCATGTCTAGACATTGCTTTGTGAGCACTCATGTGAGGCACAATAGAGTTTGCATACAAAGGAAACGACTTCTGTAAGTATTGTTCTTCAAATATTACTGTGTACATGCCCAGCAGTATATCTAAGGAGAAAAAGGCACCTTGGTGTCTACTATAGGGTGTTCTTAAAGGCTCCCTATCTTTAAATTTAAATAAATCGAAGTGTATGTGAGATATCAACGAAATTTTTATTCGTTTGTAAGACCTATCGATGCCATTATGTGTCCTCCACGGCTTTCTGGATTTAACGCATTCGAAATATCAGATTTTTTATGACTCTCGCGCATAAATCAATATGAATTTGAACGATTTACGGCTTATACGTCTGCAACTCAATAAAACTTCACAGGAAAAAGGCTAACGGAAACAAGTCGCACGATCTCGTTGGCCGATAACTATGCCGTCAAATCGCTCTTTCAGAATACCCAGTATTGCATAAGCTATGCGGCTTATAGTGCCGACGTATTGAAATCACATGTCGCTGATATCCAGACCATCTAATTCAGGCCAAAATAAGTTGTTAAGCATCGGCAATGATGGCCTGGACAATGCTTTTTTTTTCAAATAAATATGGACTGCTGACGCCACCAGTCCAAAATCAACACACAGTGACTTTTTCGGGATATATTGGACGCTCTTGGATCTTATGTGGATTGGTATCGTTCCAAATTCGACAGCTTTGCTTGTTCACGTACCCATTCATCCAGAAATGGACCTCTTTGCTGAGAATGAAAATTAAGGTCAGCTGTCAACTGCTGCAGAATCTATTCAACTAGCAGGTACACGTCGTTATCTATGGTCGTCCAGGGTGATTTGGCAAAATAGATGGCAGTTATCAACTGTCAAATTTCGGAGCTCCCTGTTGGAATAGCCGACAAAAGTCTAAATGTGTTTAGAGCCAGATCTGCAAGGACATTGGTCTTGTGTTCGAATGCTTATATTGCCCCCCCAAAAAAAATTCTTAAGCTGTTAGCAATTTTGAAAGTGCGAAACCGGACAGTGAAGTATGTGCCTCAGTGGGAAAAGATTGCCGTTGATAGCTATAGACGAAGTTACACTGTTTGAGTTACAGAGGACAAAATGTTTGAAAGTTTGTAGATTAGATCAGTAATAGTCTCTGTGAACTCGTAACATGAAAGAAACATCTTTGAAACTGAATTGAAGATGGAGTTTGTGCTATATTTTAGTAAATAAAAATCACGATCTTTTATTATTTTTTATTTACATTTTGATTTGTTGCTTTTACCTGAAAAAGAAATGAAATGTATCTACAACACGTAAAACACGTAAAAGTTTATACCCTGCCCTCGTAAGTATATGAAATTTTAAATTAGCTAGTCATTGTGTTATTATCACTCACTAGCCATTAAAATTAAAAATAAATGTGACCCATCCCTGCTATTACAGAAGATATTCCTTTAATGGTAAGTCGTAAATAACCACGTAAAATACCTTTTAAAAATTAGAATCTGACTATCGGACTGACTGACTGACTGACGAACTAACTGACTGACTGATTTGAGTGACTGTTGAGTGCTTAAGTCATATTTATTCGTAAGGCATAATACAGATAGAGAGGCTTACATAAATTCAATAACACAACTAAAGGGTGTTTTTTATAGAGGTATAGAACTTTAAGTTGGCATTACTTTTCAAGATGGCGACCGATTTAACAGCTGTCAAGTGATTTATTCTCAGTTTGGTTTGGCAATTCATCATGAATAGACTCACGCCTGAACAACGCTTGCAAATAGTGCCCAAAACGAGATTACCGTTGTTCCCGATTTTCATAAGCGAATTTTGTTTAGCGATGAAGCGCACTTCTGGTTGAATGGCTACGTCAACAAACAAAACTGCCGCATTTGAAGTGAAGGTAATCCTCAAGTGTGTGTGGAAACACCGTTACATCCAGAAAAACTGACTGTTTGGTGCGCTTTATGGGCTGGTGGAATCATTGGTCCGTACTTTTTCAAAAACGATGGTGGCCAGAACGTTACAGTCAATGGTGATCGGTATAGAGCCATGATTACTAACTTTTTCATTCCTGAATTGAATAACCATGATGTCCAGGAGATGTGGTTTCAACAAGACGGCGCCACATGTCACACAGCTCGTGCCACAATAGATTTATTGAAAGACACGTTTGGTGAACGCCTAATTTCACGTTTTGGACCTGCGAATTGGCCTCCAAGATCTTGTGATTTAACACCGCTAGACTACTTTCTGTGGGGCTATGTGAAGTCATTGGTCTATGCGGTAAAGCCACAAACGCTTGACCATTTGGAAGACAACATTCGCCGTATTATTGCCGATATACGGCCACAAATGTTGGAAAAAGTCATCGAAACTTGGACGTCCAGATTGGACTACATCCGCGCCAGCCGTGGCGGTCATATCATATTTAAAATGTAATGCCACAAGATTATCTTTCGGATAAATAAAATTCATGTCAATCGAATAATCCATCGTTGTTTTATTACAACTTAAAGTTCTATACCTCTATAAAAAACACCCTTTACCATCAACACCACCAACATCAGATCAAACCAGAACAGAACAGAACAACACAACACATCACATCAATGTCTCTGGAACTAGTCATGATACTGGTTCTGATGTAGTGACGTGAGTGGTGGTTGTGGTAGTAGTGGTGGTGGTTGTAGCGGTGGTGGTGATGTGTGTTATACTACCAAACAGATTAAATACTGGCTAAACAACAACAAATACCACGCCTTAACGATACGATTTAAGTTTTTCTCTTCTCTTCTTTTTTTTTTTGTTGTTGTATGTGTTGTGTTGTGTTGTGTTGTGTTGTATTTTTGTTCAAACAGATTTCACATTTCGTAGAAACACAACAAGTAAAACAACAATTGAAAGCTAAAAAGCAAAATGAAAAAAATACAGAAAACAGGAAAAAAAATTGGTAATAAAAGTGGGATTGTGTCAGCAGGCCACAAAAACAAGTCAGAACAAACAAACGTCTGAACATCATCCATAGAAGAAGAAAAAACAGCCTTTTAAACATGCTTGATTTTATTTGATTTGGAAGAACTACGCTTGACAGTTAAATACATCTAAAATACATACACACACACCCATAGATATACACACATACATATGAAGCAAAGTTCTGTAACAGTACCTTACAGGGTGACCAGATTGAAAATGATATCACGATAATAAAAAAATTTCATTTTGTTTAAACTGTAGTTGAGTTACGCCGTTAACTTGTGCAAAAATATGAATCATGACATTTCGTACGAGGGCGGATAAGTTAATCTATTTAATCGTACATATTTCTAAAACAAATAAAGACCGGAAGGATCTGAATATTTCCTGTGAACATTATGATCTGTTCGAACAACTTTGTGTACGGCTTATTGATGTCCAAACTTCTTCATGAGTGTCTTGTATTTGCTGAGAAATTGTGGATTTTAGGAAGGTCTCCCAGCGTAACTGGGTTGGGGAAGAATTGGTCTGAACTATCCTCCAGAGATGAACCCTTTGCCACTAGGAAAAAATCCATTTCTTAGTTGTCTTGTCCTAAGTAGAGAGCCTCATCGGTTGCTAGATCGAGCTGCCTGAATCTTAATCCAAAGCGAACAGAACAGATTCTCCATCACTTAGACACATGATCTCTATGCTAAGGGATGACAGCCTATTGGGGAGGCTTGTCTGTCGTCTAGGCCACTTTTCAACGCTACAAGCTACTTACTATGCAAGGCTTGACAAGATTAAAAAGGTTTGAAGAGACTGATACCATTAAAGATGTGCTTCGGCCAGCGCCATACACGCTCTATCGAGCAGTTAAACCAAATTTGTTGATCTCATGGCATTCTCAGCAGTAGGACCTAAGCTCGAGGCTCATTATAAAGTTTTTTGCCTTTCTATTCACACAACTATCACGCCACTTGCCATAGATACGGTGCCTGAGTGTGAAAGCAACAGTCTTTCAATGCTAATTTTTTGAATAAAATTTTCTTCAGCTATGTAGCTTGTAATCACTCCAGCTTCTTTTCGTATTAAGCCTCTCTGCTACCGTTGTACATTGTCAACGAGTACAAATTTTTGTTTTCAGGTTTCTGGCTAAAAAGAACTACTAAAGGACCATTAGCAGGAGAAGCCATTTCATCAGAGAAAGTGATTGAAGGTGTCATTTTTTCACCGTATTGTTTCGATAGTAACCCTGGAAGAAGCGTTACCAACAAATCAGAGCGCTGTGATCATATGGTGACGGACTTTTTGCCGGATTTCAACAAGAAGGTGCTAAATGTCACACAACACGTACCGTTTTTGGCTTTGTTGCATGAGAAGGTCATAGAAAAAGTAATTTTACGTACAGGCTACGTCAATTAGCCAACAAGATCATGCGATCTGACACTATTGGAGCGTTTAAAAACCGGCGTACTTCAAGTTATAGTCGTTATACGGTCAGAACGTCAATTGGCCATCAAGATCATTCGATTTGACACATTTGGAGCATTTAAAACCCAACATCAGTCGAATTATAAGCGTAATGCGATTCGATCGGCAATTGGCCATAAAGATCATTCGATTTGATACCATTGGAGCATTTAAAGGCCAACATACCTTCCGAAGTGGACGAAAATTTGTTCGAAAACTACAACGATAGGAGCGAACACTGAAATCACTCTTGGCGGTCTTTGGAATGGCATTTGGAAGTGATAACTTTAGAAATCCTTACACTGTTTAAGAAACAGATCATATGGATCAAATGTATGGAATACAAACAACTTTTACCCCAAGAACTGTTGTTTTTCCATTTTTTCTTTCGTTCAACTTGATTATATTTGCTTGTCTTCTTCTTCTTTCATATCTACAGTGTATATCAATAATATCAACAGAATATATTGTATGTAAGCATGTGGGCATACAACTGTGTATGTTCCATAACAAACGAGTATCTCTGTTTGATTCTTCAAACGTTAGAAGCTAAACATACCACATACAATACGAGTATTTAATGGCAATGGCAAGACGTAAATGAAACTGAAGAAACGAAGTAAGAACCTGAAAACAGCACAGAACAGAGTAACCAGCTGCTAAACAATTGAAAAGTTGTGTATAAATGTTTGGCATTAAAAATCATTTCGAATAGCATTCAAGTAGTATTCTCTTACTCTAGCCATTAAAAACAAACCACATACTCCGGCACACAAAGAACCAGCAAACAGTCTATCTTACGCACATCATACATGTGTAAACGTTGTGTGAATTGCGTACAAGGCATGTATGTATGTATGCATATGCGTACATATTGCGTACGTTTTGTTTCGTATCTTAAAGTTTACAAGGTGTGCTGGTTGTGTGTGCCCAGATTACTAAGTTTCTTTTTCTTGTTTCCCCCATTTTTTTCGTAATTTTTTTCCAATTTTCGTTCTAGTTTTACTTAAGCTTGTATCCGTTTGTTATACCCTACGTTGGTATTTACAAACTGAACATACATATGAAAAGTTTTTCTATTTTCCAAAATTATTTAGAAAGTAAGGTTAAAAATCCCGGGATTCGGGTTTTCGAAATCCCGATCCCGAAATCCCGGGATTTTTCGGCATAATTCGGGATCCAAAATTCACCGATTGGCATCCCTAGTTAGTACCCTTCTTCAAAGAAAAGATTCTGGTCTCATCAGCGCTATAGAAGCGCTATAAACTGATGTATTGGACATTTTTAACGCCTGGTATAATCAGTGTTAAATTGATAATGAGAACCCACAAAGAAGACTCTTGGAATTTTTTTTTGGGTACGGGGTAATTTTAAATGGATAATGAGCATCCACAAAAAAAAAGACTTTCGGAAGGTTGGTTACGTAGCACGCAATTTAGCAACAGGGAAGAGGATAATTTCAACATAGATTGTGACATTAATGAAAATTACAATTGCGGAATCGCATTTATTGCCCCTGCTCTGAAAATAAACAGACTTTGTGGACTCTAGATAAGCACAGCAAAATATAGTCAGTAGACCGGCAATAATGCATGAAAACGTGAAACTATTTCTTGTATGGAATGCCTGATCAAACCTCTACTATATCTACGTACGGACAGTTTGACTACAGCTATGTTAGGTGAAAATAACTTTTCGTCTAGTGACTCGAACGATCCATTGCGCTTAAATAGAGTGATAAAAAAAACAATTAAAATAAATAAAAAGTAAGGCCCATAGAAAATAAACAGCCAGCCAATGCTCTCAAATGCGAAATTGTAATAAATTTGAGCTCTTCAAGAACATCAAAAATGTACTCATTTTCTCAAACAAATCACTGACTGTTAGACAAAGAAAGATATGTATTGGCCTCTGGGAAATCGTGAACTAAGAATCTGTTTTTATAACCAAACTCACCAGACCTGAGTTCGATAATCTGTATACCAATCAAGTGCTTAAATTGGACAGTAGATACATCTCTGCCACTGTATCTATGGACTTCGCTTGAATGTAAACGAATTATACACACAGGCATTGTAAATCGATTTACGAGGAAGCGAGTATAGTCCACTTTGCATCTCTGGCTAAAAACAGAATTCTAACATTTATTTCACCCCTGGGTGATAGTCTAATGATAACCGACCGATCATTTCAAGCAGACTTTCCGTTTCATTCTAGGGGTGCCATATTTTAATTGCAAAGCCCTGACTCTCAGTTAGTTCTTGGGTATCACAACGGGTCGCAGCAATGTGTGCTCAAGTGAGCCTTAATTTACCAAAGTTATCACTCCCTCCCATCCCATCGTATTTAAACAAATCATACCAGACGACAGCACCACAACTCTAGGCCTACAAAAACCAAGTGAGCGAAATTTATAGTGGTAGCGGCAGCTATCATCTGCAACTTTATAAAAGCAACGTACAGACTTAAAGCAATCATCAACCGTACGCATATCCTGCATATGGTGGCCTCTAAAATAGATTTCATGGGCAGAGTTCTACAGAAATCATGGCGAAGAAGCTTGTTATACAATGGATATGAGAACTAAATTGGACGCAGATTACAAATCATCCTGAAGAAGCTTGTTAAACAATATGTGGCCCATTGTGTTACCCAGTGCGATGTAAACCCCCTTGTCATCAATCGATAGTGCTGGGTTTAAACCACCGCGAGCTACGGATGAAACCGGCCAGTCACCTTAGTGGTTCGTTCGCCACTATGCCCAGATTTTCAAACGTTCTGTCACCCAAAAGCCGATGACGTCTGTTCTGAAGTACAGGGCACTCACATAAAAGGTGTTATACCGATTCCGTTTCCTCTACATCATGGCAGCTTCTGAAGTAATCCAGGTGGGGCAGGCCAAGCTTGTCAGCGAAATTGCCAACAGTGCAGTGTGCCATTAGTGTTCATGTTAGAGTGCGAACCGTTCTCTTGTCAAACTCAAGTAGAGCTCTGGTTTTCCTTCTGTCCACTGCTGGACATAGCAGTTTTGAAAATTGGCGACCAGATATGTTGGACTAAGTTTGGCTAACAATTGAAATAAATTCAGATGTTGAGTCACCTAAGTGACGGGGAAGCTTCAGCAGTTAGAATAGACAACGAAGGGTAAGCAACGAACCGTTCTCTTTTAGAAGATTTTGAGTCACCTAAGTGACGAGGAAGCATCAGCAGTTAGAATAGACAACCAAGATTAAGCAACAGGGAATACAGTGGCAGAATTGTCGCTCTTCCGAATTACAAAAGCCTAAGTATTCGCAGACAAACGAAGATTTATGTGGCATTTTATGTATTTTTCTATGGAGTCTTTGTAGCATACAATACATTGAAATATTCCCACGTTTTTATATTATTTTCCAGCAATGTAGGGTACCTTATGTATGAATATAGTCCCCACAATACGTTTTATGGGAACAACACGTCTAAAAGCAAATCAACAGAAAAGAGACAGAAAAATTAAAAAAAAGAAAAGAACGTAATGCGCCAAGCGTATCTTTTTATTTTTATTAAAGAAAATGACCTGGAGTTGGAGTATTTGGGTTAACCAAAGCTGGGAATACGCAAGCATTTATGGCCCAACTTTCTGAGTTTATTATACACGTACATACAGCAATACACTCTCAAACGAACGCACGCATTGACATCTCATAAGGCCTACATTAATGAGTACAAGTTAGGGCATGCAATAGATTATACGTGGAAAACCATAAACCAGGCAGGCCATGTAGGCCAGTGTTCGTTCGGTTTAGGGTTGTATTTATTGGTGCAAATAAAGTCCTTAAATAGAGGAGTTCGACCAAAACTCTGTCGCTTAGAAATTAATTGCTCTTTTAACCATTTGGGTACCCTAAAATTTATTCCCTGTACGCCTTGTATTGTACGTGTATTAACCATTATTTTACGATGTCGTAGTTAGTTTTCACGTTTTTACATTCTCTTCATCTACATCGCATGGAATTCTTGTACTTATTCATGTACTTACTTACATATGTATGTACGTACTGCGTTAAAGTGCGTTGCGTTAAAGTCAGTTTTGTATCGTATTTTTTATTTTCGGTTTCGAACGTGCTTTTGAAATTTATGCCGATTTTCTTGCTGTCAAACAAAAGTCATGATAATGAAGTGTATAAGAGACGGAATAAGAAAAAAAACCATCAAATTTCTTGGGGTTATATTACCTTATCAATGCAAGAGAAAAAAAACACAGTAAAACGTGATTAAAAAAAAAGAAACAAAAAATTAATTTGGTTTTCAATATAAGAGGGTGTAATAAAAAGAAATCAATTATGATTTTCACAAATTGCTTTAAAAATCCGTATATATTTGGGTTGTAAAAGTAAGATTTATGGCTTGGTGTCTGTAATCAAAGTACGTGCCAATCACTTTGATCCACAAAGTTTGATCATGCAAGGAATCCATTGTGACCAACTGTGTGCAGATATATCTGAAAATAACCATAACCACTTAAGCCTACTTTACACGGTCCCACAAGTAATATGATCTGTCAAAATTTTGTGTAGAAGCGTACGGATGTGATCATCTAAACGTACTATGTAATGAAACCATCACACATTGAGAGAAAATATGGATGAAAAGTTTGACAGTCGTATGGCTCTCTTCATTTTTTGAAATGATTCAAAAAACAAGCAAGTCGCATTAGATCAGGGATGTATTTTTATGTAAACACATAGAAAAAAAGCGTAACAGCTGTTTTCATTTTACTTTGTTATTGTCTTATACCGATCATGTAAACGCAAAAAATATAAATCATACGACTTTTATTCTCTTTTTTGTCATACGGATGGAATTTCATTTTACTTTTTCATTAGACTTTACGTACGTAAAGTATTACCGTGTGAAGTGGTCTTTACGAAATAACCCACCCATACATACATCCATAATTTGGCATTACAACCCTTCAGTCAGGTTTACGACCTAGCTTCTCACACCACACATGTTGTGTGTGTTAATCGCATACATGAGTGGCGGTGCCTACAGTTTAAAGTCAACTCCGAACGACAAATTTTAAGAAACTTTTTCATGGCAATTTTTATTTACTCTCAGAGTTATTTTTGCCAGAAATCTGCGCGAAGAGGAAGTCGCAGAAGAAGTATCTTTTTCATACTTCGTTTTGTTGTAGATGTATGACCTGGAGTTTGAACCGTGGTCTCTCATCTAAGATTCCAACACACTACCTACTAGACTGCGGCGGACCTTTAGTGGACCTACTCTGCAAGTAATTGGCAAGGTTATAAAGAAATTTGAAAAGATTGGAAGCATTTAAGATGTTGTGAAGCCTGTGCATTAATGCAATGCATGTTTGCCCTGTCGAAAATGTTGCTTCTGTAAGAGAAAGTGTGAAGTCGCCGTAGTCTAGTAGGTAGTGTATTGGCTTCTTAGACGTAAAGCCAGGGTTCGAGCCCCAGGCCAGACATCAAGACAAAATACAAAAAGTATTCCTTTGGCGATTTCCTCTTAGCAGATTTCTGGTAAAAACTCTGAGAGTAAATAAAATTGCCATGAAAAAGATTCTCACAAAATCTGTCGTTAGGAGTCGACTTTAAACTGTAGGTCCCACCACTCATGTATAAAATTAACACACACAACATTAGTGATGTGAGAAACTAGGGCGTTGTACAATGGGTCAATTCGACCTCCGGGTACTGTACTTGTCATAATTGACAAGTACACGTCCTCTAACCTAACCTAACCTAAGAGAAAGTGGGGACAAGAGGTAGATTTCTCGGATCTAGCTATCTTACGACACATTATGGCATATTTTGGTTAAAACCTCCGTCCATATTAAGCACCTGAACATTCACGACGCCTTTGATTTACTGATTGGATGCTAGAACAAAAGTTTTTCAGCTTTTAAGTGTATTTATCACACTATGTTTGCAAGAAAATCGTGAAGAATTCAGAAAAGATTGCCCATTGCTTCCGGGCTGTGTTTTTCCGAAAAAAGTGTCTGGAAGAACCGTTACCGCTTGGTAACCCAGTTTTTCTAACTTGCAATTAAAGATTATAAATTGGACGACATGTAGTTTCAACAAGATGGCACCACGAGCCACACAGCACGACCATTTCGATGTATTTTACAACTCTCATGTATGGGTTGGTATTGAGAAGATTATTTGAGGCTCCTGCTGAACGTATGTAAATCTCTCGCTTAATTAGATCACCACCGCAATGTGGCTTTGTATTTCCCTGATTTATTGTTACTTCAATGCAATGTGCACGTGGGGAAATAAAAGGATTTGTTCACGATAATCATGTTTTATTACGTAGTACTCTTCGGCCTCATAAAATACACCCTAACGTTTCTCGCGTAATGCATTACAAAGAGAATTCATTCTTTAGTTGCCCTATCTGTGTTGAAGTACAAAAGATGGGGCTATAGCAACACTTTCCGACAGTCAGACGATAGTGAAGATTTTTCTCAAGATAAACTTTCGCTGTGTCATTAGGTTAGATTAGCGGGTAGCTTGCCAATCTGTATGTTGAAGTACAAAGATGGGGTATATGGCTATATTTTCCGCTAGTTAGGCAGTAGTGAAGACTTTTCTCACCCTAAGTTTTCGCTGGGTAATTAGGTTAGATTAGCGAATAGCTTTCCGTTCACCCGATGGCCTTATGGCCCATCGTGTTACCCAGCGTGAGTTCGCTAGGTAATTACAATAGAAAAAAAATTTAAGTTATGCATTGGACTATCCGAGAGTAACTGACCTCCTTACAAAATAGAAATGCCTTCAAGCCCAGTATGTAAATTCTATGATGAGGGGAATGAATCACAAGAACATTTACTTCGGACTTTGCGGTGCTAGTTGTTCTCACTGACTAGACAGCATTCTGAAGTTTTTCAGAATAACAGGATTGGGGGTACCATATATAGATTGAGGACAGTATGAAATGGACTGCAATTGAAGATTATTAACTCGATGGTATGTGTGACGGTGTCACGACCCATGCAACACAAGTGACTTTGGCTACATTGCATGAGAAGTTTTCAAAAAGAGTTATTTCAGGACCATGGGACTTGACGCCATTAGACGTTTTTTTATATTTATCAGGCTATTTCAAAGAGCTTATGTATGGGGATAGTCCTCTAAGTCTAAAATGTATTATAAACACCAAAAAAGTTCAACAGTATAATACAATTCGAATTTAAAATGTAAAAAGTACTTTCGTTTGATCTCTCTTAAATGGCCGAAATGTTAAAACAAAAGGAGTTTCAAACAAACGCCTCTCAATTAAATAATTCCAGTAGCATTTTGTATTTCAGTTTATTTGGTTTTCTTATTTCTTTTTTTTTTTCTCAATAATTATAAATCGTAACAAATCGAATAACAACTAAAATCATAGTAAAAAGTATAACAAAATAAAAAACCATAACAATAACAACACAATGATAAAACAACAATATTTCTCAACTAGTGGTGTGTAAAACATGCATACGTATTGTATTTACGACTATTTAATGCATGGACATGCATGCATGAGATAAATAAAAAAGATGGAAAAAAATTTTGAAAAAATAAAAAACAACAAAATGCACATACACTTAAGCACTTGCATAGATTTACCATAAAATGGAAAAACAAAAAAAATGAAACAAAAACAACGACAACAACAGCAATGGCAATAACAAAACGGCAACAATGAGTAGAAAAAAGCACACAGAAAATGTTGATGTGCGCCAATAACCTAGTTTTCCAATTTTGTTGTAGCCTGTTTTTTTTCTCTCTCTCTCTCTCTCTATCTTTAATTTCTTGTTTTCTGTTTCTAAACTGTGATATACACACAAAGTATACAAACAGAGGTATTGTAAATATTTTTTTATTTTATTTTATATAAAGTTTTTATGATTGTTTCTGTAGTAAAGAAGTAGTTGTTGGCGTTAGATGGATGGAGGGAGGTTGAGAGGGGGGTGTTGGTGTTGAGAAAAGAAGGTTTGTAAGCGAAGTTTGTGTTTTGTAAGTATGGTGGTCACATGCAATAGTTTGTGACTAAATGAACACAAACAACTGGTTGGGTGAGTAAGTTTGTGAGTGAGTGATTGAATGACTGACTACACAACTACAAACGACATACATATGTATGTATAAGCATTTACATGCATGTAAGCAACAATCAAAAAGGGGAGTGTATGTAGTTTTTGTAAATAAGTAGAAAACACAGAGAAAATCGAATGTTAACAAACAAAAGAGCAAAAAAAAATGGGAACTTTTCTCATGATTATAATATGAGAACAAAACAAAACAAGATAAACGGATCTTTAAGCTAAAGAGAGTACTTATTTATATAGGTAGTATGTATATATGCTTATACTACATAAACATTTGTAGCCAAGTCTGCAAATATTGGTGTTAATAACAATGTTAATGATGACGTTATTATTATAATAAGTTTTCATTTCATTGCTGTTTGTATTGTATTTTTTCATTATAAGCAACATGTTTTGTGTTGTTTTGTTTTTTTTTTATTATGAAATGTTTAACATTAGAAAAGTTTTCTAGTTTTTTTTTTGTGTTACTTTGTTCTGTTCACAAACCAGTTTTTGTGAAACAAGTTTTCTTCTGTCCTTACAGACGACGACCATACACTCTTCCTCTCTTTTATTAATTTCTTTAATTTATTTTATTGTATTCACAAGTCGTTTGCAGTTACGAGACTTGACTCTCTCTTTCTCTCTCTCTCTTACTGTTTATGATGTTTGTTAATTAAATTCGTGTTTTTTGTTCCTTACAATCTCCGTTACTTTTTTGTTTAATTTCTTAAATTTATTGTTTTGTTTCAAGTTTTTATCATTTCAACTATTTTTTCTCTCTCTCTCTCTCTCTTATCTGCTTCTTCCTTATTTATAATATTTGCCATTGCCTGGCAAACTTTAATTGTTTATTCTCCCTCTCTCTCTCACTCTCTAGTTCTTTTATTGTTTTCGTAAGTTGTTTAGGAATTTTCCACATGCCAAAACAAACACATATTAAAAGAGTAAAAAAAACAACAACGAACAGCTGCACTTATTACACAAAAAAAAAAAAAACAACAAAATAAACAGAAAACAAAACAAAACGTCGCAATAACCAACAAATTGAAGAGTCAAATTTACAATTGAAACTCATCGAAGGCGATTGAGTGAATTGAGTGTTTGAGAGCCAGCAACAACAGGCCTTTTTTTTCAAGGCAAATAGAAGGGAAGTGTGTTTTTGCTTTTTTTTTAGTAATTAATATGTAATATGATATGTTTATACATACATTTGTATTTTAATTAATAACTGACTGCCAAGTTTTAGAATTTGAAATTTATTTGACATTTTAAGCTTTAGCTTTGCCATTATGAATGTGCTTATCATTGATAATGATTTCTATACTTACAGTGTGTGGCTAAATAAATATAAAACGACTGTTCCGTATAGTATTAAAATAAGAACAATACTATTTACTAAAATTCAATTTTTTCTGCATGTTATTGTAAACAATTTTGTTGTATATTTATTGCGTATTAAAACAAAAACAAGATAAATTCCAAAAATCTCTAACCGAACAAACTGTGGGCATGCCTTGTTTTAGTCTTTGTTACACTCGGTTAAAAAAGAAAATCATTTGGCGAGAAAATCTATCTCAATGGATATTCTACAATTTGTATTGCTATTGTATTGTTAACAAAACAATATTACTTACTTAACTGGTCATTTAGGGAGGATTACAACCTAGCTTTTCACACAACCTATGTTGTTTGTTTTAATTTTATCCTTGAGCAACTGAACCTACTGTTTAATGTCAACTCCGAACAACAGATTTGAGCATCTTCTCATGGCAATTTTATCTACTCTCTGAGCTTTTACCAGAAGATTTGTGAGCGGAAGTCGTCGAAAGAAATATTTCGTTTTGTTCACGTTGTCTGTGCTGGGGGGATTTGAAAATCGGGTTCGCGTCTATTGTCTACTAGACTACGATTCTGAAGTGAAGCATTTATGTATTACTAAGAGCATTCTGTTTTGATAGAAAAAAAACTGAAAACTGACGCAGAAAGCTCTCTAGCAATACGTGAACAAGCACTACTTACTTACAAACATTTAGTTAGGATTACAACCTAACTTCTCACACCACCCATGTTGTATGTGATAATTTTATCCATAAGTGTCTGGGCCTACAATCTTAAAAATGTTGCATGAGCAGTGAATTTGATGTACCGCCATGCAGTTTAACAAAGTAATTGTTCGATTGGTTGATTATGAATTCTTACTACTAATGGGTATATCAACAGGACCTTCCAAAAAAAGTCCCTGTTGATAAAAGTTATCTTATTAAAGCTACATTTGGCCAATGAATTGTCATCTATTCAGACTGTTTTGCCAAATTACTATGGATGGTTATAGAATTCAACAACACGGGCAAATAATAAAATTTATAAAAGTTGGTGCATCAGCAATGAGCATCCAATTCATCCCAAATAGTAACTACTTGGTGTGGATTCTGTGTTAGCAGTGTAATCGGTCCAAGTTCCTTTGAACACTTGGCATACTGTCACCATCGTATTAATATTGCAAAATTATTAATAATATCGGACAGCATATAATTCCGAAAAATCTACAATCTTTATGTATGTAACAGATATTTAATATAAATAAATGATGATGATTTCCAAAAGCAAAATAGGAAAAAAACATTCAATTATTAAATCATGTGATTTCCTTTGGCAAATAACAACAACAACAAAAGTGTACAAAAGCAACGACAAAACTAGTATAAGCAAAACACAAACTGCAGCAACAGTCACACTAATGTCAAAATAAAATAGAAATAGAAAAAAAACAACCCGAATGGAGAAACTAATGCACAAAGATGAATAGAAAAAACACAAAATGCGAAATACTTGCACATTAAGCTGCATGGCGACACATCAGATATACAAATGTATTGGTAACATTTATTTTGCTTGGCACAGCGACACATGAAAATTGTATCTTCAAACTTCATTGTATAGGTAGTTGTTGTGAAGAAAAAAAAAGAACATATTTTCATCACACGTACATATTCATCAACTTCACCTCGGCCTATAGGTTATTTTTACCAATACAATCAGTAAAAGGTGAGTTTGATCCGTTAATTTGATGTGTTGCCGGGCAGCTATACAAAAGCTAGCGAATATATGAGAACAATAAAACAAAGCGTCAACAAAAATAATGTAAATATTCATACATATGTATATATGTATGTATGTATGGGTGCACTCACATAAAATGCACTTTGCATTTGAAGGACTCAGAGAGAGAGAGAGTGAGTGGTGAGAGAAACATACACGACATATACATACATGCATACCCTTGCATAAATATTGTAATTGAAATTTTAATCATTGCTATGCTGGAATCTATACCAACTTTTCACATCCCCTATACTCTCCTCTTATTATTTGTGCAGTTATGGCATGCATATTTGCATAGGAAGAGCAATATTTATGTGAAAACAAACAACTTGTATAACAAATCAAAGGCCAAACCAAAAGAGTGTAAATTTTATTTCAGTCAATATAACAAACAATTGCTTTGTGGTGTAAACACTTAAAACGTGTGGGTGTGTACGTTTGGGTGTGTGTGTATGGGATTAAAATGACATTGTTAACTAGTAAACCGAACATCTAATCTCGACATAGCCTGAAAGAAGCGATTGCTGACATTCTAAGATTAGTTTCGGTCAATAGGTGAGAAATAGCATTCCAAGAGAATAATGTCGGGCCATAATTTTCGAAAGTAACACACCAAAATATTATTAAAATTATTAAAATGTGCCAAATCAAGGCCTCAATTTCATGCCACTAGGGGCACATTTTTTAGGATTGAATTTGTCGCTTGTTCCCAATCTCTTGAAACTACACCGCGACTTTATTACATATGATTTCGTCCATTTGGCAACAAAGTTACAAGTATGCTTAACTAATACGAAAGCATTGCCAAAAAAGAAAAAAAAAACAAAACAAATTAAAACTTTTTTAGAATCCTTTGATTTTAATTCTAAATCTTGCTGTATTTTCTCTTGATAGATTCAAAAGCTTGCAGTTTGTGGTACTTAACGAGCCAACAAAAACTTGGTATACAAATTTTTTTATTTATATCATTATGTTTGTATGTGTAATTAGATTTGTATTCAACTTACATGGCAAAATAAAAAAAAATAAGTAAAATCGAGCACAGAGCGTCTATTAATTAAACGAGAAAACAAAAACAGAGAAGGCAACAAGAAATAACTTTTTTAGTACGAAATATTACGAACAGAATATCATGTACTGTTTTGCTGCTTGTTTATGGCTGCCAAATGAAATGTAGGAAGAAAAAACGCCACTACTAATTTTCCGCGCAAAAATCGTTCAATTTGATTAAATTGCGTAAAAAAATCGTCAAAATAGCAATAAAACGCCAAATGTGGCAGCTATTAGTACAAGTAGTAGCAACTACATTGTAGTTTAGCAAATGTGAAGACAGTTATAAAAAATAATGTACGCGTTCTCTTATGAAAACCAGTCATTGAGAGAGAGAGCGAACAAAAGATAGAGAAGGGAATTTATATATAACAAAAAAAAAACGTTTAAAAGGGGTAAATAATTCAAGTGGTTGTTTGTTGTTTCTAAAGGGGAAAAAAGCTTTTTACACACGCACGCTCTCTTTCACTCTCTTTCCCGTTGTCGTTATTATATACACAAATCCAAAGTTTCTTCTTTTTTTTTCTTGAAATATTTTTTATATAGAAAAGCAAAGTTAAAATATGGGTTATTTATATACAATATTAAAGCAAAGTTGGGGTATTTTATATTTATTTAAATTGAATGTGAATGTATTGGTAATATAAAGAGTTTGTCGTTGTGTTATTGTAGTTATTGTCAGTGTAGTTGTTGTTTAGCAATTGTGTTGTGGCATTTTGGAAACAAAAGCAGCAGCAGTTTTACACGCGTTTTTCTATTCTACAAATCATTCGTTTAACATTCGTGGTCGCGTACGGTTCATTCTGGGAATTTCTACGCTTCACTAGAACTGTTGTACATATAAAAACAAAAGTCAAGAAAATATATTTTAAAATAAAATTACAAAAAAACCAACCCATAAATAGAAGAATTAAAAATAGTAACACAAGAAAATTAAAGTGGAATTAAAAATATTTTTTTTTATTAAAATATAAAAAACTTTGAAAATGTGACCCTTTCCAATAAAAAAAAAGCTTTGAAATATTAAAAAAAAGCATGAATTAGACTTAAAGAGACTAACAACAAAAGCAAAAACAAAGTTTTAAAAACCAACAATAATAGAAAGAAAAAATCAAGCTTTTTTAAACGAAAATATTTAACTTTGTTGCTAAGCTAAGCACTTTTTCAATGTACCATTGACGATTTTTTCAAATAAAACAGAAATACCAACAAAAACAATGACAAAAAAAAGTAAGAACCATAAACGCAAAAAAAAACAATATGGCAACAAGAAAATAAAATAAGAAAACGATCCTGATGTGTTCGTCGTTTTTAGAAACCGTAAAATATGTACATCTGTGGTAAATTTTATTGAAAATGAAAAAATTTTTATATAATAATTGTTGGTGAATTTTGTAAAAATTTTAATTGAAGGATTAATATACCGATGCGTCATATTATATTGTATTAACAGAAAAAACTTTTTTCTTTTTAATTCCTTGTTTTTCTCTTCGTTTCTTGTAAATGCGAATGACACATATTTTTCGTATGCTCTTGTGTTAATTTTTGTGTTGTTGACATGAGGAGAGCCTATGAGAAAAGGAGAAGAAAAGAGCGAAAAGCACATTTTTTTTTTGTGTGTTCTTTTTTCATTAACTAGCGTTGTTACGCAATCATTCTTTTTCCATAGCAGCAGCACATAGTTTTTTTTCGTTTTATTCAATAAAATGATTTCCTGGTATGATTAAATCGAAAATTCTTTGTGGATAAATGAGGAGTGTAGTTTATTTTTTTAATAAGAAAAAAATAGAATAAAAAAGAAAACAATTGTGAAAAGAAAAAATATCTTATTTGAAGAATAAAGAGAAACAAAAATGTAAATATCCAATTAGAAAATATTTCAAATTGGAATTATAATACTTTCTAAAATGTAATACCATTTTATTAAGAATTTTCTATCTAAACTGAAATTTTTTAAGGAAATTGGTGCGATATTAAAAACTTTTCTTAAATTTTGATTGTTTCCTATTTTTTTTTTATTAAACAATTTATTTAATTTGCATTATTTAATTTTAATTCTCTTAATACAGAGTTTCTAGAAATTACTGTATTTAATTCAGGCAATTTTGAATTAATTCAGCAAAGTTTTTTAGTGAGTTTCATGAAATTTTACTTAAAATAAATACATTCTGGTTCGAAAGATTGGTTTTGTAAACACTTCTAGTGGGCAATATAACTTAATAATTATTTGCACTTCTATTGCGATATTAAAACAAAATTCAATGCCAAATTCCATGATTTTCAAAAAATAATTATATACATTTTTAATTAATTAATATTAATTTTTAATTAAATCTCGGAAAATATGCAAAAAGTAGGCAAATTCCCATTTTCACTTCTATGGATATTTAAAAAAAATCGTTCTTGCTGAAATATAAAAAAATCAATTTTTTTCTGTTAAAATCGTTAAAATTTCTTTCCATACAATTCAATTACAGAAAGACGTACAAACATTTTAAATGTTACTAGCAATATTAAAATTCCGGCAAATACTAATCAATTTCGTCACAAAAACGAATGAAATCGGCCAAAGTCGTTTTAAGTACAATTATCATACAATTTTAGGTCATGTTTATTTAATGCTTGTAAATAAATTTATAGAATGTAATTCGCTTCTACAACAGCTATTTTCTAAATCGTATAAAAAAATTGATTATAGATATCAATTTGTATTACATATGGAAGCTAGGATTTGATAGAAAAGGGTAAAATTTAGTACAAAATTTCAACAAAAAAAAATTGCTTACGTCTTCAAAACGAGGAGTATTTTTCTAAAATTATAATTTCTTATTGAATCTCAATATAATAGCAAATAACAGGAAAAAATTGATTTTAAATCGAAAATTAGGTTTAGGACGGCAACTCCAATAAGAAAATAATGTAACATGGAAAGCAAATGCCATAAGGCAACAAACGGCAGTATTATTTTAACCTACAAAAAGATTGCTCTCACAAAATATTTGCTAAGAAGATTACATAGCTTCAATATTATTACTTCGGTATGTATAAACATCTAACGTGTGTGTGTGTGTGCGTTTTAAATGGTGGCCAGAGGATTGGAGCTAGCATAACCGAAAAACCGTATTACGATATTTAACTGCCTTAAGAATATTTTATGTGAAGAGACAGAAAGTTCCTTTATTTCGAGACAGTTTAATGACTTGCACAAATTTTGATAAAATTTTAATACTTCTTTTTATTTTTTAATGCACCAGAGTTTTGTGTAGTAAAATAATGAAGCTGGTTCCCAGTCATTGAAATGCTCGAATACTATTGAATATCATATAATCCATCATTTAAACGCAATATGTTTTTTTGCATTTTTATGCTTTTTTTTAGTTGGCCACACACACACATCCACGTATTGCTATAGTGTAGAGAAAAACGAGCATGAATAATTTGGAAAACAAGTAGAAAAAGGACTTTTTTTTTTCGAAAACTTACATTGAATGTACCTCAACACTCAATTGTTTAATAATTTTACAATTGTAACAATAAATAGTATTTCATGGTCATTGTTTTGCAATTAAAAGAAAAAACATGGCTGCCGCCCATATTCCCATAACATTTTCTAATTGTAAGAAACATTGTCGCCTTACCTTGTTATATTTGCCGATGATGATCTTGCTTTTCTTCAATTATTTTTTAAATTTTATATACTTTTTTCACTTTCTTTTCACTTTTTTACACTTTTACACTATTTTCTTTTATTTTATATGAGATATTTAACTTTTTACACTTTAAATTATGATTTTTTTTCTTTCCACTCGCGACACGCCACGGAAGAAGGAGCACCAATCTTAAATGCGGTTTTCCTCGAAAAAACTCGATTCTTTTCATATTTCTTTTTACTTTCTTTTCACTTTTTACCACTTTCAAACTATTTTCTTTTATTTTTATATTAATTATTTAATTTTTTACGTTTTAAATTATTAATTTTTCTTTTCACTCACGACACGACGCAAGAAGGTGCAACAAACTTAACGCGTTTTTTCCCTCCAAAAATTCATTTCGTAGTTTCAAAATTTTATTCATCTCTCTATCTCTCTCACTCGTTTATGATGACTTCATATTTCCAACAGCAGCAATAACAACAATCGCGCTATAAAAAAAATTTTTTTTTGGCTTACCATGGCGTTTTTTTTTTCCTAAATAATTATACAGAAATGAAAACGGAAAAAATTGCCATACAGCAACAAATATGTACACATTTACCTAATTTTGTTGTTGCCGTTTGAAAAAGCTGTTTCTACGAAAGCTTTCAAATGGCCTCGTTTTTTTTTTTTTCTTTAAACACAGCCATAAAGCAGCAACAACAAAGTTATGAAATCATCAAACAACAGAGCTTTTTCAGTTTCCATAAATTGAAAAAAAAAAAAAAAAAGCTTTTTTTCGTAATACATTTTATACAAACAAAAAACAATGTATTTATTTTCCCCCCTTTTACTTGTTATCTGTACTCTTTACATGGTTTAAAAAGAGAGAAAGAGAATGGGAGAGGAAAAAGTAAGAATTCTAAAAGTTCTATTAACGCTAACGCGCGCGCTTTTTAGGATCCTTATATTGAATACGCTTTATTGTGTTGATATTACTTGCGCTCTTTCATCTTTTTCCCTCTTTTTTTCAATTTATTTTACTTTTTCTCAAGCGCGTAGCAGCTACACTGACAAAATAAGAAGAAGAAAAATGGAACAAAAACAGTGAAAGAATGTGTATGAAACATCACATCTAATAACAACAAAATCCACCACTTTTGCTATTTTTTTTTTCTCTTAACTTATTCTAATGTTGAAAATGACTGTCCTCATTTCTATAGTATAAATGTGTGTGTATTTTTCTTATTGTATAAAGCCCATAACAACAACGATAACATTGGCGTGTTTGAAAGCACACACAAATAGTATTCATCATCATCATCATCACAGGCATAGAGCAGTAGAGTAAGAAAAAAAATAGTAGTTGGCCGTTTTGTCGCGTTTTTAATACGTTAAACAACTTTGTTGCGTTGAGTTTAGTCAGAACTCTTGATTAAAAAAGATCACGTTGTGTCGTTGCGTTTTCTCTATTTCCTATTTAAAAAAACTTTATTTTATTTTTTCTATACATAAATTAAATCAAAAGTTTTTTTTGCAGCTGGCCCTGGAAAGTGTTATATAAAAAATATATAAAAGTGTATGTGTGTATATGTATGAATGTGTGTATATATACGTTAAACTAAGAAAAATAAATTAGTGAAAAAGTGTTATTTACTTTGTGAAATATTATTTTTATTAAAATCAATACAGCAATAACATCAACCGCCTGCAACCTATGTGGGAGCGAGATAGGGACTTACTGTGTGATTAATTCAAATCTCTTTCTTTCGTTGATAAAACAACGAAAAAAGTTTGAACAAGTCAGTCTTTTTCTCTCTCCTATAAAAAATTGCGGGTGTAACAACAAAAAAAGTGAATTGAAAAACTTTTGTGCTTGTTTTTTTTAACCACAATTTTTTTTAGTGTTAAAATATGTACGACGTGCTCAGTTGCTGGCCAGTATTGCCAAAACAGTGATTTTTTTTTTGTTTTATAAGAAAAAGTGTTATCAAATGACGGTTTTTTCTTTACTAGAAATAATCAAATTTAATTATTCAATGATTTTGCAAGAATGGAATTTCAAAACGTTAAAAACTAAATGATGAAAACTATATAAAGGGGAGACAGAAATCATATCTTTTCTTTCAAATCATTTCTTATAACTTCATGTTTAATATCATTAAATCCCTCATGAAAACGTTTAAAAGTCTCGCAAAGTGTGTAATGTATAATTTATTCTAATTTTAGCACTCGATTTACATTGGTAAACTTACACAGTCTAGCTGGGGAATTGTTTAATTTTTATTTATTTTTGTATTGACATTATTTTTCATTTTGTCAATAACTGTCAAAAATTACACGACTTCTTAATGGTAGAAGTGTAACTAATTTGCCAATTGCAAAAACTCACTTTTAAACCTGTTCGCGAGAACTCTTATTAAAAGAGCTCTAAAAATCGTTACAGAATACACATTGAGCCTATGGATCTACGTAAATGTTTTTGCTGACTTGTAACTAACAGTAAAACGGTCATTAAGCAATATTCATTTGTAAAGCTAAAGTCTAAAGTACGTCTGCTCCAGACTAATAAGAAGCTGGTAATAGAAACTGGTTTTTGTCTGATTAACCGCGATTCCTTCGTTGTCAGGTATTAACACCAGGGTCAACATAGAATACTAAAGTCATTATTATGACATTAGCTGGTATGTTTATAACGTCTTAACTGGAAACAAGAGTCCTCATATCATTGCTCATTACTTTGGCGTGTTAATAAACATTCAGGTAACCGATAAGTTGATTTATCCGGGCCATTATAACTGCCCTTTAACTTGAAGGATATTGTTTTCTTTATTCAAGTTCTCAATACATGTGAATTAAAGGTGTACATACCTAGGAAGAGTTTAATTTTTTTTAAATGTTTTGAGTAGATAGTGCATAGCAAAAACGAACTTTGATAACTAACTTTGATAGTACCAAATTAAGTAAGGGATGATGACTTAACTAAGATGACGTAGTAGATTACATACATATGTATGACTCATTATTTTACCAGCTGTGCTGTATCAGAATGTTCTTCTCTTTAGTACACAACAAAAAAAAAAAACTGTGTACCGAGATGATATTAGATGAAGGACTTAAGCAAACTCAATCGGTAAAGCAGTGAGCCTAACAGGAGATTTTGAGGACTTTGAAGGCAGTCAAGGCAATGACTATTGGTGCTGGTAATAGATTCAAATGCTGGACAAGGCAGATGGGCCAAAATACAGTGGGAAAGAGTTCAACTGTTACATTTATAACACTTAGTGGCTTCAGTAACCGCCGATGCAAGGCTCTGCATTTAATATCAAGAATTCCGTCGACGTCAAATGGGATGACGTCATGACTTTAATGACGAAAAGTACGTACTTTCTCGCTACACCGTACATTATTAAAAATTTCCAGCACGACGTGAATTCATTATTTCTACTTTATACAACACAGTAGGAATACCAAGCATCCATTAATAAGTCGTTCTAATTTTACCTAGTGTCTCATTTATAAAAATAACCAAGAAATTCCATTGTTAAAAACTCGCGAAGTAAACATACGTCAATTTTCTATACAACTCTCACAATTTAATTTTAAAAAAATTATTTATAAAAAACGCGTAAATTATTGCAAAATATAACCCAGTGTTTAAATATGAATAAATTATTACAATTTGTTTTAAAAAATAATTAATTAACTTCCATTAATAACATTCTTAACTTAGATTTCTAAATTAAGTCTTTATTATTATATTTTAAGGTTGACATCACTGTTTACTTAATACAAATCTTTTTCTCTGCCACACTCTCTTTTTAAGTTACGAATGTTCTCTTAGAATTTACTGCTAATGCTGAAGTGGTGTGTATTATATATATGCATTCGTGTGTGTGTGTTTGCGTATGTACATAACCTAAACATATTCTAATAAGCTTTTTATGTATCGTTTTTATATGAGTGAATATGTCGGTATGTCAGTGTATATATGTTTCTTATAGGCATTTTTGCTGTATATTTTTTATCTCTTCTCACAATCTTTTAAGTATGAATGTATGTATATTTGTTGGCATGTGTTGTTATTGTAAGTTTATATTTTTTCCTTTTTTCATTTGTGACTACTTTGCATGTACAGTTAATACTTTACTATTATAGTCAAATTTAGTTTATTTTTTTATGTTTTGTTATTGTTGTTTTATTAAGATTTTCGGGTGAAAGTTTTCTTGTATACATTTTTGTTGTATTTTTTGTTTTGTATGTTCTTTGTTGTTTTGTGTCAAATGTGTGCAGACAAACAAAATCACCGAAACTTTTTCATGAATCTCCAAAAGAGAAACGAACGAAAGAGAGTAAGAATATGTTTGCAAGTCAAAAAGTAAAAGGTTTTTCTTTTTCGTTTTGTTGTTGTAATAACAAAAAGTACTCGTTTTATAAAGACTACATCATCATCAACTATGTACATATTGGAGAAAACAAAAATTGTATTACACATCAAACACACACGCATACACACAAACGCTGTGGAAACATTACTGCAATACAAAAAAGACAAATTGAAAATACGCTGTGTGGTTGGTAGTAGTGTTGGTTGGTTGATTGTTGGTTGGTATATCTGTTTATGTATCTGGTACTATTAACCCAGATTTTAAGCATACAAAACACATCGTACAACGTACACATAAAACGTAACCAGCAGCAATACTGGCATGGAATATTTATGGAGATTTTATGCTGTTTTTTAAAATCTGTTTTTTCTTTCCTTTTTTAACAAATAAAATTAAAAATAAAGCATAAATAAATAAAACAAATACAGAAAATTTTGTTACAAAAAGAAATTTATGGTTTTAATTTTATATTTTTGGGAAATAGGCCTGCAAAGTAAAATAAAACTTTCTCAGGTTTTAACATTCAAAGACCATATAACCACACTCTCCCACTCGGTTTCGATTACCGATTACTCTACACCATCAGTATAGGATGTAGAAAAGCTAACCCTCTAGTAAGTATGTATTCGGCAGTCGACAATAGTATTTAAAAAGTGGGCCTATCAAATCAATCAATTATATATGGGGTTATGCATTTTCTGCTTGAAACCTAAAGTTTCAAAGCATGCAGAAGGCTCTGATTTCGATGAAAGTTAGGTTAGGTCGGAAGGACCATACCTTCACCCAGGGACCGGAAAAGGTCCATTACAGGAGACTTCATTTACACCGGTTACTCAAGAGAGAAGTAACAAAGGACAGAAAAAAGTTGAAGAATAGATTAATACGAGTCAAGGAAGACAAAAGTAAAAGAAAAAATAGAGAAGAAAAATAAGATGATGCAAGAGATGGACCTCTTATCATCAGAAATCCCGATCTAGAATCTTGAATCTTGTTCTACGCTGTATACTAGGGGGGAGACACTGAATGCGCTCAACAGTTTCAGGTTCTTCTATAGTACAGCGAACTCAGGTCTTTACCCTGAAATTACAATTCCTTGCTCCACAATATCGCTACATTCTTCTTCCATATCGTTGCATCGGAATCGAGAGCCAAGTTATATCCTCCCAGCAGACAGAGAGATTCCTTAATACCTGATAACTATATCTACGGCTTTGAGAATGATCAGTTAGTTGCCAACTACTTCAGTGCCCATTTAGCGAATACACGCCTTTGCATATGGTTCAGTTCCGAAGTTATTTGAATTTTGTACGGGTATAGACCCAAGTTACTATGTAAAATTCGCCAAGTTGTGGTCAGGGAAAGATCGAGTTCTTGGTAGCGACGGACAGAGGCGATGTTTTATTATTTCCACATGTTGCTGAATACTTTATCCGTCCATGGTGATTTGGCAAAACAGACTCAATAAATGACAGTTAATTTGCCAGATGTAACTTTAACAGGATGCCCGTTATCAGCTGTTAAAGTTCAGAACTTGTAAATGGCGGAATTAAACTGTTCCGGGATAATATTGTGGACAGCTAAAGTCTTGCCATATCTCAGGGTGTTTAAGTTTTCGAAAATGAGAGTTTATCGCTATAATAATCGGACAAAATTTTTAATAATCCACTCACAGAAGACGCCGTCTCTCCTTCAGGTCCTTTTAGTGTCTATGGGGTTATACGGACGTCTACTCTGATACACAATTCTATGCCTGTGGATAGTAAAAACAGCTTGTGTTTTAGAAGCCATACTCAACAGCCTGGTGGGTTTGGCATGCCGCGTACTGTAGAGCAGGGGTTACCAAAAAGTGTAGAGGTAAACTGTCTTATCGAACTGATGCTGTATAAAACTCTTTGGGTGAGTAATAAAACGAATATATTGACGTTCTAATGAATGCAGTTAATAATTATAAAACATTATAACATTGTTAAGTTATTTATACAATATTTTACATCAATAGTAATTATTAAATTGGAAATGTTTCAATTTGAAATTCTATGAAAAATTAATTACAATTATGAATAAATTTCATTTGAAATTGATTGAAATACATACATATACATTCCAAGTTATCTGTAATCAGCCTCGCATGACTAATTATCAGCGGAGATTGCTCATGGGGAGATGTTTTTCATTTGAGAAAACGCAATTAATTTTCAATAGAAATGTTTTATTAATTATTTTCATTGATTTTTTTGTAATCAACAAAATGATACGAAAAGCTTAGAGAGACATGGACTTCAGTGTAAGATGTTCTAGTATGAATAAGTGAAAAAAATTCTATTAAGATCTAAAAGTTTAATTTCATTCCACGTTGTAGTTGTCCTCATAATTTCGATGTCGGCTGCCTTATTAAATCCAATCAAGAGGTGTTCTCGGAACTTTCGGAATGTATGCCTAATCCAATTTGACTTACGTGTGGAGATTTTTAAAGCTACAGAGTATTGTTCTATAAGCTACCATCGATAATGATCGTAGATGAAGACATGAAGTGCATTCATATCTGTGGAACGTGTGTTTTTGTATTGAATTCATATTGGAGCTAAAAATTTTGGGACGGAACTGAATGTTTCAAATGTGTTCTTGGCGATATTTATACGATGTACGATATCATTTCTAGTACCGTCGTTTTTTGTTATTGTTTAGGGCTCGAATTCAACGCTGTTTCGACAATTTAATTGGTATTCGTTGATATGTCGCAGTGTCCATGCCATAGTAAACGGATGTCGTCAGAATACTTTAGGTCGCCGAATTTCAACAATAACTCGCATGTTATTCTTTTTGACTTGTTAGTCACAGCTTCCATTACAATGTCTTGAACAATTTGAAACATTGGTTGGCAGCTATGGCCTGGCTAGCATGCATGGAAATGGACCGCTTATGCCGTCTTTCCAAAATTGACACCAAACAGTGACTTTTTCCCCGGTCACAGCAATATTCCGGAAAACTGCAAAGCCGATTAGCTCGCCAGAACTGGTGCACTACTTCCGGAATCCTCTTCCGTCCACTTGGAGATGCCACTTAACTCGGTCAAGCTGGCTATAGCGCGGATATTTTTTCGAGACGCCAACCAATCCTGGATCAATGGGGAGTCCTGCTCCACCGCTAGGCTTACATGGCCCTCGATGGATAGAAGGCGCACCAACCAGTTACTTGGACTTGGTCGTGACATTATCTCGATTACTGTGGCCGAGCTTACGGGTCATTGTGTTATGAGAAGACACGCGGAGAGAATGCAGCTTCCATCTAACGACTTCTGCCATGGGTGCAGATCCGCTGAGGAAGAGCAGACTGTTGTCCACTTTCTTTGTCAACGCCCATCTCTTGCAATGTGCAGGTATAGGTTATTTTGCTCCCCAATCCTTGTCAGCTTGACGGAGCTATCGTCCATTGATGTCAAGGGTATAGCTTCGTTTATCAAATCTTCGGGCTGGTTTTCCAGCGTAGGGTAGTCGCGCTTTAGAATGTGCAGCCCTAGCGCTGACCAATTTCTTCTCCCCTGATTTGGAGAACTTGGTCAGTACAGAGGCTGCGTTCATCTGTGGCATCACAACGGGCCGCCTACGCGTGCCCAAGTGAGCTTTTGACATCAAGGCTACCACTCTAACCTAACCTAGTGATTTTCGGTATGTATTATCGTCCAATAATTGACAATTTTGTTCGTTCATGTACCCATCCATTCAGAAATGGATCTCATCGTGGAACGTCCCTTTTCAATGAAAATTAGGGGCAGTTACCAATCTTCAGTGCTGAATAAATAACAACTAATTTGACAGATGTATACTCCTGTACTATAAGATGGCGGTTATCAACTGTCAAAGTTCGAAAGTTGCTGTTCGAAATCATTTTTTGTTTGCCTAGAGTGCTTTACAAGAACGTTAGGATATGGCTATCGATTAGGGCTTTATACACAACAATAATAAAAAAAGGAAAGAAATAGATTTATTACTTCTTAGAAAGTGATAAAAAAAATTGCCTCTTAAAAAGTATTCGCATGTAATTCAACGAAAGAGAAGCTTTCAAAAGTTATTTTGGTCTTGAAAATATGTTTTTATCGATAGGGTAACCATAGTTCGTTATGAACCTAGTGAAAATCGTATAAATTTCACACGACATGCGTGTTTTCGAGGAGTGTTCACTTTCTATTCGTGTTTGTATTTAATTCTACTAATTAAAGTGCTAAAAATGTACTCGTTGTACCATTTTTGAAACTGGCTTACTGGAGCGAGGTGGAGGGGTATGGTTTTGTGGACTATTATGGCATGACACAATAGCATAATCAATAGTGGGGAGGGAGGAGTAAATTTCGTGTTTTTTTTTTAGGTGGCATGGCAAAAACTTTAAATGACAGCAACATGCAGTAGTAATTTCGTCGAGTGCCAGTGTTATATTAAGTGTACTGACAACAATAACAATAAAAAAAATAACACATCATGAAATAATTAATTTCAATATTTATTTTCCTTATATGAACGCATCCATACATACATGGAGAGCAATTAATTGTTGTTTTTTTTTTTCAATTCTATTGTAATACTTCTAAGCGCTTGCGTGTTTGCTTTAAAAGTTTTTTAAAAGAAAAAATATTTTCTAAATTGCCCTTCGCTAATATACGATAGCTACGCTAGTATTGTAGATAAAAATTCCGGAAAGAATTTTTAACATTAATTGTGTGTCCCACAGTTGAAAACACGTGCCTACTTCGCATACAGCCAAAGAAAATTGTTTGTAAAATAAAAGCTTCTTGTTTTTCTTTGGTTTGGTTTGGTTTCCTTCTGATAAACATTTCTCAGATAACGCGTTTCAATTTTTTGTTTTCTTTTACGAAAAAGGTGTTGGTTGTGCGGAAAGAACAAAAAAAAAAAGAATGTGTAGACAGATGGTTACATAATGAATTGATAAACGAAATGAGCAATCAAATACATACGTACGTGGTATTTCGAAATCGACCTCGAAAATTGAAATATTTTTTTAAACACAATATTTGTTTAGAAATAAATAAAGAAATTCTTTTGTTGCGCTCTTAATTAGTACAAGGTTACGAAGAATTTAATTAAAATGGAAAAAAAATATTGGGCAACTTTAGAATTATAAACTCTAATAAAAAAAATCACACAGAAATTGTTAAAATTACACGAACTACATGCATACATGTGCTAAGGAACCCCATAAAGTTAGGTTAGCTTCGGTAGAGACAGTCTGTGTCTAGCAGAAAATTGGGGTCGATGATAATGATGGAAATTTCTTCAGGAAATTTCAAATCAAACACAACTCCATACATCATCATCATTGTCTATAATAGCAGTCCGAGACCTGAGCTTTAAGAAACTCCTGTCTTAATAATGTATGCCGTGTTGTCAAATTCTGTTTGAGTAATAGTTTCTGACAACTCGAAGTAGGTAGTCTTGGTTACTTCTTACAACCCTTTAGTCGAGGTTACAATCTAGTTTCTTACAACACCAATGTTTTGTGTGTGAAATTTGCACAAACTTTCTGCCACATTGTCAGACTCTGCTTGAGTAATAGAGTTCAGAGTACTCGAATCATATAGTCTTGGTTACTTACTTACTAAATTGATCATTACAGCCCTTTAGTCGAAGTTACAATCTAGTTTCTTACACCGCCAATATTTTGTGTGTGAAATTTGCACTCCGAACAACAATTACGAAAAACTTTTCGTGGCAATTTTAGAGTTTCTGCCAGAAAATTTCTGAGAGAAAGTCGCCGAAATGAATATTCTTTCTTGTGTGTCCGATTTGGGGTTTGAACCAACTATTTGCTAAACTATGGCGCTTTAGTTGATTATTTAATTGGCCTTATCAATTCGTCTGTCAAATTTCAGCCTCCCTTAACACTTCCATCCATTCGCAACGCACCTTTTTCAAGTAAGGCGACGTCCTCTAATCCTCGCATCATATTCTCGTCTAACCGGAACATCCCCTTTCATCCGAATGCAATGACCGAGCCAGTATATTTGCTGGATTTTAATATGCCATTTCGTCGAGAAGCTCACGCACATACACAGACATAATTGGTCATTACAACCCCTCAGTCAGAATTACGGCCTAGCTTCTCACACCACTTATATTGTGTGTGTTACTTTTATACATGAGTGGCGGGACCTACAGTTTAAAGTTGACTCCGAACGACAGATTTTTGAGAAACTTTTCATGGCAATTTTTATTTACTCTCAGAGTTTTTGCTAGAAATGTGCTGAGAGGAAGTCGCCGAAGGAATATGTCGGTTTTGTTGGAGATGTGTGACTCGGGGTTTAAAGCGTAGCCTCTCGTCTAATAAGCCAACACACTACAGTAATCCCTCGATTTACGTCGCAGTTGGTTCCAAAAAAGGCGACGTAAATCGAATTCCATATTGCTCATACTATAAAGTAGTATGTTTTTAACAAAGGAACTTAAAAAAGTTACAGTAATCCCTCGATTTACGTCGCAGTTGGTTCCAAAAAAAGGCGACGTAAATCGAATGACGACGCAAATTGAAGTTAAAGGGAACAACAAATTTGACTACGTAAATCGAAGCAACGTTAATCGAGGCGACGTAAATCGAAGGATTACTGTACCTACTAAACTACGGCAACAAAGCAGCTCGTGTGGCTCACTATTGGTTCGAATGGAGAAACCATTATTAACTCTCGCTGGACTGAAGATTTTCCGAAGAACTATTCTTTTGAATACTTTCGTGGCAGTTGTATATGTGCATAACAGCATCCATGCTTACGCATCATAGAGGAGCACACTGAGAGAATATCATTGCCGTGGAGAAAAGAGAAAATCCTCTGACACACAATTACACTTTGGGTCCATACTAGCAATTGTTGGCAAAAATAGCCTCAGGCTTGACATCACTTTCGCTGGTGCCGGCGGAGCCAAGATAAATAAATTTCCTAACAATATCGAAAGTAATGTTATCGTTCGGAGATCAGAGGTTCAGTTCACATTTTTTTTAATTTTATAAAAAATTTGATTGACTCTGAGAGATTGTTTAACTGGCTTTACAATGTAAGTGTACATATATATGTTACCATTACAATACTAATTACCATATACTCTATGTAGGGTGTAGGCTATAATGAATAAAAACTTAGCAGTAGTTAACCTTGAAGTTCTGTGTGTTGTTTTTTTTTGTTCAAAGCTTGTATTGTATACGAGAGCTTTTTATTCATTCCCTCAAACGTGTTGCACATGAAATCTTAAAACAAAAACAACTTAGCTACAACAACAATAACAATTAATTAGAATTGTATAGAAAAGCAAACTTGAACAGAAAAAAAAACAGCAACAACAACAACAACAAAGTCCACTTCTTTGTTAATTATTAAAAGGCTAAAGTTTTTTTAAGCACCACATCTAACGAAAAGATCTTAAAATTATCATCTAATGATTGCATTGTGCATTTATGATATCTTTCAAGTTGGAGTTTTTTTTTTTAGACGCGTTTTTTTAATTTTTTTTTGTAAGACTTTTATACATGGTACACATGGTTTTAAGAAATAGTGGGAAGACAGAGTGTCCTTGCATTCTGGACCCGAAAATCTAATACATTGATCGCATGAACCATCACATTACTCTAGTGCCGATAGAAGTAATCAAACGTTTTGGCTTCTTAAGATGGTGCATCTGTCGCCTTAAAATTTACTTCACCTATATCCGACTAAAACTGGAATACAATATTCCAAGCCGGTGCCTAGAAGAGGCTCACATAGACCAATCTGTAGATTTTTTAGAGAAACCTGGCTTGTGACATATGCTTCACATTTTCAACGATACTACGACTGAATGTTCTCCAGGGAAATACAGAAATATTCAACATTTTTACGTAGCACTCGCCTGAAACGTGATTTACTAGTAATATTCATTAATTACACTCCCATTTTCTGCCTTGTCATAACCATGAAGTCGCCGTTGCCCTGTAGATGAGAGCCGGAAATACGTAAGAGATATTTCTTTCGGCAACTTCCTTACAATAGTCTTCTGGCAAAGGGTCTGAGAGTAAATTGCTACTTAAAGTTTCTCAAATCTGTCGTTCGGAGTCGACTGTAGGTCCTGCTACTCGTGAATAAAATTAACACAACGTTGACGATGTGAAAATCTAGGTTGTAATCCTGATTTGAAGATTGCAATGGTGTCAACTCGTTTCACGATGTATTTCCCTTCGCTGTCTCTATGTCCAGCTTTTTTTTGATGGCAGTTGTGTAGTGTTCGACGGCTGCTTTGGAAATTTCCGTCAATAGCAGGCCGGGTAGTGGGGGATAGTGGTTTACGCAAAATATGACTGTATTATCTCCACTTTCGTTTTCAAATCTCGATCTCATTTGCTTTATGGTCAATTTACGAACAGAGTCGAGTGCTGTTAATAAGGTTTGGTCAGAAAATCAGATGGATTGGTCTCAGGCATCGGTTGACAAAGATTTAGATTGTTTTCAGGCCACAACGAGCTGCATTCCATGACTTGTCTCCATACCTAGCCGTCACACGACTATAAGAAATACGAAATGTATGGGATTCCATACTGGTTGTATGGTCTGTAGGGTAGATGGGCCCTGTTAATGCTGCTTCTTAACGCCCTATCCGTTTGGTCACCCTTGGATGTAATAATGCAATTTGAGCAGACGTTTTCAATCGGTTGCTCTTGCAATATGAAGTTTTTGGTATTTCCCTTGGCGCTGGTTTTAGATGTATTGATCTCCAGACCATATATCGCTGCTTTAGTCTCTCTCTTTCACTCACTTTCGACTGCATTGAAGTTATGCGATAGGAGACTTATAAAGGCCATATTATACCTCGGGGCCATAATGGAACTTCTGTTGTGACGATGACAACAACCACGTTGAAGACCACAGGTGATATTGGGCAGCTTTGACGAACTCCAGTATTATGGAGCCGTTTGTTAAATCCTTCTGGTCAATGCGGCAGGTTGTGTTGTTTTACAGGAATGCAATTAGTGCTAAGAGTTGCTTAGTTATTCCACTGTAGCAAAGTGCATTCTATGAAACATAATTGTTCTGGGTGTCGAACCCTTTGTTAAACTCTTCGTACTATTTTCATAGTTTCTAGACAATGGTCTGTATAAGTAGGGGCCATCCCCTAAGCATTGAACATACAAAAAAGGTGTCCAAATACTTTAATATTTGATGTGCTAGTCTGACAACGTGAGACTTTTGGTTTTAATAGAGACTAGACTAGAGACCCTAGAGACTATCACACTATCCGGCGCATAAGGTCTTAGTCAGTCGGCTAGGTTATAATCAAAATATAATGTACTGTTATTAAAATGTAAATAAAATAAACTCAACCTTTTTAGTACAAACCAGTATCAATGAAAAGTTTTCATTTCATGTGCATTTAAAAAATAAACTTTAAACTTGAAAGTGCCTATACATAGAGATACAAACAACACTATCAGATATACATATATACATACATACATAAGAATATATATTATATTAGACGTTAATTTAAATTCAACTTCAACATAATGAATATTTAACGCCCACCAATAAAGTTTTTAAAGTGAACGTTCAACGTACATATGTATCTATAGTACGTTCGTAATCATACACTGTGTGGATGCATGTTTAGGTAAGTTTGTCTTCTTTTTTTTGGTTTCCATTGAAAACATTTCAAACACAGATTCATAATCATAATTTATGCTAAAATATTATACAACAAAGAAATATTATCTCTCATTAAGAAGTCTTTTTTTTTTTATAAACACGAATCGTTAAATTCTTTTTTAAGTTCCATATGAGACTTTGAAAAGTTTTGAAAAGATAAATTGCGGGTTGCCATCTCTGCTGTGATACACACTACAACCAAACCATTTTGGACTATGATTGGCCCTCGTTATTTTATTGTTAACTGTAATAATTCAAGGAAATTAACTTATTGCCATGGAAGAAAAAAAAACCGTATCAAATATGGCTATTAACATTCGAACACGTAGTACACCCTACAGTTTCAATTATGATTTTTTTTACGGTAAACAAAGTTTGTTTACTAATCAAACAAGACTGATCAACTTTTTATTTCTCTCTCATATCTCAAACGTTTCCTATCTTTGAATTGAAATGAAACAATGTGTGTGCAAGATTTCATTCAAATTCTTTATTCATTTGAAAGACCTAATGATGGCGAATCAGTCGCCGTAGTCTTGTAGGTACTGTGTTGGCTTATTAGATGTAAGGCCACGGTTCAAACCTTAGGTCAGACACTTTCAACAGAAGGTTAGGTTAGGTTGTCAATTAGGACAAGTACAGTACCCGGAGGTGGAATAGGCCCATTGTACAACGTCCTGGTTTTTCACACCACTTATGTTGTGTGTGTTAATTTTTATATATGAGTGGTGGGACCTACAGTTTAAAGTCGACTCCGAACGACAGTTCAACGGAACGAAATATGAAAAAAATATTTCTTCTTCTCAGCAGATTTTTGGCAATAACTCTGAGAGTAAATAAAATTGCCATGAGAAGTTTTTCAAAAATCTGTCGTTCGGAGTCGAGTTTAATCTATAGGTCCCGCCACTCATGTATAAAATTAACACAGACAACATGAATGGTGTGAGAAGCTAGGCCGTAATCCGGGATTAAGGGTTTTAATGCCCAATTATTGCATGAACCTTCTGCTGCCAGCAAGATTGAGATTGAAAAATTTAACTGAGGCAATCGCGTACACATATGCCCTGTAACAGGATGGAAATTCCAAGCTTCATACCGGCTCTGGCCAGCTTATCAGCAATGTAATTTCCAATGATATTCCTATGCTCCAGAACATTTTTAATGATTCGAAATTTCCCTGAGAATTCCTAGGCATTCATGAACAAAGAGGGACGTCGAAAATACGTTCTTTAAGGACTTAAGAACACCCCGACTGTCCGAGTAATCAAGAGATTTTTAGAGAAAATACCGTCACCCAAAAGGCACCGGACGCTTAAAAACCTCGACATTACTGCCTTTCACCTGAAATTTTTTTATAAATACTGCTTATAAATGCTTGGCAAATATTTGAAAACTTGGCTGCCACTCATTTATAAAATTAATACAGAAATCATAAGTGGTGTGAAAAGCTACATCGTAATCCATAATGCCATTATGTATGGAATATAACGTCGTTCCGCTTCTCCAAGTGGAGCGAATCCTTGTCTTTGAGAATCGCTGTAGTTTGTGGCTTTTTGGCATACACGTTCGAGTTATGAAATTCCCACATTAAAAAGTCTAACAGGATCAAATCGCATTATTTTGGTGGCCAGGTTACATCACCTCCACGTCAGATGACCATGCCTTCAAATTGCTCATGCAGAATATCCAGTTTAAAACACATGTTTTTGGTGTCCAGATAACCTAACTTAGGTCCAAAGAAGTTGGTAATCATTGAACTGTAGCGCTCGCCTTTGATAGTGATGGCCTGGCCAACGTCGTTAACTAACATATACGGGTCGATTAAACGACCAGCCAAAAAAACGACTTTTTCGGGGTGCATAGAACGGTCTTGAGTAGACCAGCGTAAAAACTGACTTTTACGGGGTGCATAGAACGCTCTTGGATCTCATGTGTTGATTGGTATTGTTTCAAATTCGAAAATCTTGTTTGTTCACGTACCTATTCATTCAGAAATGGATGGAAGACCTGATTATTTTTCCGATTCCGTGGAAAACATCGAGTAAACAATGAAAATTTTTTGGTTACCAAACGCTTACGAGTAAGGAATCCCACAGGAGTTATACAATAAATAAAATGTGCCAATTAAGATAACTTTAAAAGCAAGTGGACTTGTTCAAATCCCTCTGAGAAGGAGCATATTCAGAATCAGTACGATCAGAAAGGTTTCACTTGTTAGTTACCAATTGAAGTACGAATTTAAACACAAAAAAGAGAAGAAATTTTGCTGAGTGCTTCGCTTGCTTACTGCCAAAATCTTAATTCGCGCCTATGCTGTCACTTTAATAATGTAATTAATGTTGACGTTTCAATCAATCAATAAATTTTGAATGAATATACTACGATTGACTATTTTTTTAAATGAATTTTGCATATTTTGTGTATAACGTCAAAATCTTTGACGTAAATATATACGCATATCTTAAAGGATTTACTAAAACCTCTATATTGGTCTACTTGAATTATAATTAAGAATTCTGACATTGAGAAAAGCTAGTTTTTTGAACTTATTTTTCTTGTCTTCTTGTCTTATTAACACAGTCTCCGTTTCTTTCATAAAAAACAAACTTCATAAAGTATTAACAAAATATCAAGAGTCATTAGTTAGACGTCAGCAGAAGACGTTAGAAAATAAAATTTTTCAAAAAATTTCAAATTGCCCATAATTTAAACGCCATTCACATTTAGCTAACAAATCCGTTAAATACCTAAAAAAAAACATTCCAATTTTTTTTAATTAAGATGCAACAACATTTATTCAAATTTTGTTTAAGATTTACAATCTATTGGGAGACGAAGAAAAAAATAACTTAAAATTCTGGTTTTAAAAATAAAATTCTGTTCTTAATCCCATAGAACAGAATGGCGTCATCAATAATTGTCATAAAAAAAAAACTTAAAAACGCTCTTGTAGTTGTTGTTGATGAATGATTTTCAAAGTTTCTTTAAGTGCAAATACCAGTTTAGATACAATATATACCCATATGTATGTATATGTATTTATAATTTAGCAATAGACTCTAAGTAAAGCTTATGAATTGAGAACTAAACAGTAGAATAGCGATTATTTGAAACTGGTAACTCAGGCAGTCAGCTGTCTTGATCACCAGTACACTCACTCTGTTTCATTCCAATCAAGGCATTAGTTGCTCAGTTGGCTACCCTATGACCTGAAGTAGAGGACTGATATGCTTGCAGTAAGCTCATACATACTTACATACAAAATTGGTCATTACAACCCTTCACTCAGGATTACGACCTAGCTTCTTACGCAACCTATGTTGTGTGTATTAATTTTATCCATGAGTGGTGGGTCCTACACTTTAATGTCCAATCCGAGAGATTTTTGAGAAACTTTTCATGACAATTTTTTATTTACTCTCATAATTTTTGCCAGAAATCTGATGAGAGAAAGTTTTCAAAGAAATATTTTTCATATTTCTCACGTCTAATAAGCCGACACACTACCTACTAGACTACGGCGACTTCATTTAATTGCCTCAGTTTCGATAATTGTTGATAATAGCTATCAGAATCAAGCAAGATCAGACCAAGTTATAGAAGCTCACAATGGGTTATTTCCTTCCAAACGAATATTATCCTTTAAAGCGTCAATTGTCTCTGGCTTGTCGGCGTGATACTTATGTTTGACGGCACCCCACAAAGAATAGTCCAACGGTGTCAAATCGCAGCTCCGAGGTGGCCAAACGACATTAGATCTGCGGCTGATAATGCTATCTTCAAAAACAAGGCGCAAAACATCGAGTGTAGCTTCGGCTGTGTGGCACGTGGCGCCGTCCTGTTGAAACCAAATGTTGCCAATATCCTCTTCAATTTTTGTGAACAAAAATTCGTTCAACATGGCCCGATAACGATCGCCATTGACAGTAACGGCCACTCCTTGCTCATTTTCGAAGAAAAATGGCCCAATTATGCCTCAGGACCAAAATCCGCACCAAACAGTGACTCGTTTTGAGTGCGCCGGGTTCAAGATAAGCCCTATTCTGAATAAGTGTACTTCTAGTTTACAATGCCCTGTCAAAAGCCTTTACTACTAGACTCTGAACCATGTAGTCAGTCTGACAGATCATTCGAACAGCAGAAGTTTTGATTGCCTCATGCCCATTTGATTTGATAAGAATTTTTTCTTCTTTTTATCTTCTCCTTTGTTGAGTATACCTCTAGGAACATTGAGAACCCACACTGCAGAAAGCTTCCGTGCATGCAAGCTCACCTTCTCGCAAGCTTATCTGCCTGCTTATTGCCATGAATTTCCATACAATCTGAGACTTTGTTGAGGGTCGTGATCGAATGGAATATTTCCATTCCCTTACTAAACAACTGTGCAAATTACTGACTAGTTTGGAGTTGCTAATACAAATCCTATAAAATATGTGGATTGATTAAGTCAATCAAAGTTAATGTTGACCTTTCATATACAATTGAATGGAATTTTTATTCTCCAATTGATAAATGAAAATTGATCTTTAGACCCATCGTGTTAGAAACAATGATTAAACCATCATTTTAACTTTAACTTAAAACTCTTAGCCTTGTTTAATTAATTTTATTTAATTAATGATCAGCAGCCCCCTGTCTTTCTCTTGCTACACACTTTTTAAATTTTCTAATGACTTTTGACTACAAATACAGTATGAAGCTATGATTCGTAAGACTATTTTTAATTTTTAGAAACTTTTTTTTCATTATTTTTTACTCAAGAACTTTATGAATTTAGTTGTTGTTGTTCATGATTTTAAGAGTGATCAGTCATTAAAATTAATTGCTTCAAATTGCACATAACGACTATCATTAGAGATCAATGTTGGCTGGTTGACTAGAACTGACTTCAATTTGTAGCTGCTGCTTGGCTGTTTGGTTGGTTGGCTGTTTGGTTGTTTAACTATTAGAGAAGGGAATGAAAGCTATTTTTTTATATTATTTCATATCATTTTTATTATTTATTTTTAAATTATTATTTTTATAGCTTGTTGTTGTTACTGTGCATATGCCTTTACAATGCATACGGACAGCGACTACAACATGTGAAAAAATATCTTTCGAATCAACTTGCTGGCTGACTGCTGACTGCATATGGTTATATGGAATGATTGTTAGATTTTAACCTTCAAATTTATTTTTTTTAAGTTTATTTTATAAAATTTTAAATAGAAACTGAAATCTAAAAAAAAAAAAAATAAAAATTATGCATGAAAAATAGCATATGTACGCTCATGTATACACTTTTGCATATGGAGACAAGAGTTTAACTAGAGTTGAAGCAATTTAAACTACACTTAATGTGTGTCCTTCTATGCATAAAGCATTCAAACATATTTATGTATATCGACGATTAAGTATTTGAAATAAAGTTTTATCAGTACATTTCCGCAAAAATGGGGTCATATGGTATTGCCAACCACTATTAATTAAAATTTCTATCACAATCTTATCAAGACCAATACTTAATAATAAAGGGTAATTTTTTTAACCGTTTGGGTTTGTAATATTGAATAAAAAACATACAACAGATAGCAAATATTCCCCTGAGGAAATCAACTTGAGTCCAGAATACATCTTTCTATTACAGCAATCATACGCTGTAGTCTAGTAGATAGTGTGTTGGCTTATTAGATGTAAGGACACGGTTCAAAGCTCCAGGTCAGACATCTCCAACAACTATTCCTTTGGTAACTTTCTCTCAGCAGATTTCTGGCAAAAACTCTGGGAGTAGGTTAGGTTAGGTTAGAGGACGTGTACTTGTCAATTAAGACAAGTACAGTACCCGGAGGTCAAATTGACCCATTGTACAACGCCCTAGTTTCTCACACCACTTATGTTGTGTGTGTTAATTTTATACATGAGTGGTGGGACCTACAGTTTAAAGTTGACTCCGAACGACAGATTTTTGAGAAACTTTTTCATGGCAATTTTATTTACTCTCAGAGTTTTTGCCAGAAATCTAATGAGAGGAAGTCGCCGAAAAAAAATACTTTTTGTATTTTGTCTTTGATGCCTGGCCTGGGGCTCGAACCCAGGCTTTTGCGTCTAATAAGCCAACACACTACCTACTAGACTACGGCGACTTCAACTCTGGGAGTAAATAAAAAAAATTGCCATGAAAAGTTTCTCAAAAATCTGTCGTTCAGAGTCGACTTTAAACTGTATTCGTAGGCGCTCAGGTATAAAATTAACACACACGTAATATAAGTGGTATGAGAAGCTATGTCGTGATCCTGACTGAAGGATTGTAATGACCAATTATGCATGTATGTATATATTTAATGGATTCCTTCAGATACGCACAAGATAGCCAATCTTGCCAAAGCTGTATGGAAGGCGCATGGAAAATTTGTTCTGTCATTATATGTTATTATAGGCACTCATGAGAGATACGTTAGTAGTGGACATATGGTATATGGAACTGCCCAGTCCTATGTCGGAGAGGGAGAAAGCACTTTGACCGCTGATTTGGATTCTCGGAGTCTAAGAAACTTCGTAACAGGCTCTGAGTTGTTCCAGAGCAAGGGGCATAGACGATTTTGCGATCAAAATGGTTTGACAGCCACTCTTGGGTTGACAACCACTCCTACCTATTATATCTACAGATCACACATGGTTAGGTTAGATTAGGTTAGGTTAGAGGACGTGTTCTTGTCAATTAAGACAAGTACAGTACCCGGAGGTCAAATTGACCCATTGTACAACGCCCTAGTTTCTCACACCACTTATGTTGTGTGTGTTAATTTTATACATGAGTGGTGGGACCTACAGTTTAAAGTTGACTCCGAACGACAGATTTTTGAGAAACTTTTTCATGGCAATTTTATTTACTCTCAGAGTTTTTGCCAGAAAGCTGCTGAGAAGAACTCGATGAAGAAATACTTTTTGAATTTTGTCTTGGTGCCTGGCTTGGGGCTCGAACCCTGGTTTTACGTCTAGACTACGGCGAATTCACAATCCGCACATACTAATCTAATAACGTGCTTTTAGGTCAACAACCAATGTTGACTGCTATGCAGACTGAAATTTATTCTGCCCTTTCAGAGGTTATGTGGTTTCATTATGGTTGTATTAATGGTTTTTAGTCTTTAAAGAAGACCCATAACTGAAGCTATTAAGACAGAAAATAGTAGAACTACGTTCTGTTGGTATGTATTTTACGATAAAAGTTATGATTTTTTATTATTATTATTATTTACCTGAGAGATTTTCTTTAAAGAAAAATCACTTTCTTTTGTGAGAGATTCTGTTGATATAAGCTAACAAAAGCCCCCACTGTTTAAACTGCTTGATTACTATACAAAGTATTTCCAATATAATTGGGTATAATTGGATATACATTGTCATTTTTTTTTCTCTCTCCCTTTAATTTTTTTCTTGTTTTTTCATTATATAATGTTATCTAAACAGTGTGTGTATAAGTATTCGAATTTAATTAAAACTTGTATGATTATGTCAATATGTTTAAAAATAATGAATTCCAACTAATAAAATTACAATCATAAGTATTGTATTGGAGGAAAACTAAAATTCTATGGCAAGTGTTTTCGATAACAATTAACAGAGATGAGAATACAAAGGCACCCAGTGCAGGGAACAAGAATGTTATTAACCACATGTGTGAGAGTAAGAGAACATACAAATGACTTGTATCATAATAGTTACATGTTGCATGGCATTTAAATATTTAGATCCACTTGCTATTGCGCCATTGAATATATCGATTTGTCCTCTTAACTAAGGATCTTGGCTTTCACTGGTTTTCTTTACTAATATTGTACCTGAAATCCTTAAAAACAATTCAAGATGACTAGCAAAGTGTTCTAAATAATTCAGCAGCATAATTTCAACCTACAAAGGAACATATTTGAAAAGTAATTTTCCCTCGAATTGATTATGAGTGCCAAATATTTAACATTCCAGTGCCAATAGATACAAAATGTTTGCACATGCAAAAAAAAAACAAGACACACAGTTTTTGTTCTGTATCTACATGGTTTATTTTCTTTATTATCTTTTATTTATTTTATTTTATTTTTAGCCTCTCGTCTAATGTTTATTGTTCCTAAAGCAAAATGAATGATGTTGTAAAATACAACAAAAAAAAAAAGAAAAAAACTAAAATGTACTCGTAAATGAATGTTAATTTGCTGACACTGCAACAAGCATCGAAAATTGTGTCCATAATAAAGACCAAAAACTATACTAGAATAGATACAATTATTGGATGGATACATAAAATCTATACTACAGATACAGATACAGATGCAGATACAATATGTGTTACTTACTTATACATGCACACACCGTATTATTAAATGAATCTCACCAACTTACGCCCATTACGACTACAAAGTGAAACTATTTACCATTAAATACTCATACATGACTGCATGCACATGTATGTAGGCATATGTAAATGTGTGACTGGATACATTTCCAATTACACACATGGCTAGTGCTTAACGTGGCCGGTTAGGAAGCAAAGTAATTCGAAAGATTTTAAAGAAATTTCTCCTAATTTTAGCAAGTGATTCTCACTTCGAAGGGAAATAGAGAAAATCATGCCAGATGAATATACAGGTTTCCATACAAATAGATGCTGTGAAGATCAGGAGTGGTCATTACCAATCATTTATCAAAGCAATATATAGGATTGCGTACTTTCTCGTTCATCGAATTCGACCAACAGGGGCTTTCGTTGATAACGGAAGCCACATCTCTCAAATTAGTTGTCATTTCTTCAGCCTGTTTTACTAAATCACCATGGACGACCATGAACAACGACTCTTCGCTAAATGGACATTAAAGCAGTTAGCAAGTGGTCCCAATTTCCATCGAAAAACCATCTTCAGCGATGAATTCCATTACTAGATGAATGGCTGTAAGTGAACAAACAAAATTGTTGAATTTGGATTGGTATAGTTCCATACGAGATTTAAGAGCGTTCAATGCATCCCGAAATAGACACTGTTCGGCTTGGCTTTTGAACTGCTGGCGTCATCGGTTCATATTTCTTTGAGAATGACGTTGCCCAGACAATCACTGTCAACCGCGAGCACTACAGGTCAATGATTATCAACTTTTTTGGCCAGAATTGAATGATCGGGAGAGCAACGACAAGTTGTTTCTACAGAACTGCACTACTTGCCACACAGCTAGAGCGATATTGCGAGCTCACGCTAATCTCATGTAGTAATGTGAGCTGCCCAACAAGATCATGCTTTAGAGACATTGTAAGAATTTTCCTTAAGTGTGAGATTTCCTTAAGTTGAAGGGGTATGCGAATAAACCACAAACTACAGCACTCCTTAAAGCCATCACAAACCAGGAAATTGGTAAAATTCTGCTTGATTTATGAGCCTGTCATTGTAAATTTGATGGTCTAACCAGAGAAACCATGACAGACATTTAAACGATGTTTTATTCCATAAATAATGGCATCAGCAGTTCTTTCAAATGAATAAAAAATCTCTTTATTTTTGTAAATTTGAAGGTATGAAACGCTTATGCCTTGAAATCGCCTACGCAAGAATTAATGCACACTCCTCAGCCAGCGTAATCTCATTATAACGCTTAGTCATTAGTCTGCATATCGGCCACCAGAGAATTTAAACCTTCAAAGAAACCTTTTCTTCTACAAATCATAGAAGAGCCACGTTGTCGTGTTGAACTCCTCTGATACCCTATATAAGCTGCAGAAATTCAATTAAGATCTGTCACCCATTTCCGTCAGGGACCTGATATCACTGGAAGCACGTTATCAGCTCCATAGTTCTAGATAGTCAGTAACATAGCTCTATATTCCGGATCTATCTTACGATGGAGGGTAAAATATTAGAAGATTAGCATCAACAATCATATTAGCAGGTGAGTGAGAAAACGGTCTAGTCAATACAGAATCACAGGAATACCACTATGCCTCGGAACCCAATAGAGACTGAATCGATCTAGTGCAAAGGCTCCTATGGAATCCTTAGCATTCCAAACTACTCGTGACTTTCATGAGACTAATCTTATCGTCCTCAGGCTGCAAGACTGCTAATGAAAATCAAAGCGAGCTTAGGCACAGCATCAAATAATTTCAAAACATTACATAACACCGCCTGATAACATCACACATAAAATATATCATTGGTCACATTGTACATACACCCATAAATTTTGTCATTCTCTAATAGAATATCAGCAGCAACAGCATGAAATTTGAAATCCCATACAGCGAACACTTCGGCCGTCCTTCTGTCCACCACCAATGCAATCCATGCATTCATCCATCCAACTATCTATCCATCCGTTCGTTTGTCACTGGTGTAATGCAATGATACTTTTTGTCGTTGTTGCATCGATATGTACGACTGTAATTTGAATGAATGCAGTTCTAAAATGCCCCCGTACATGAATTTGTTGTTGTATCAACTAATAGTTGCTATTGTTATTGTTGTTTTTGTTATGTAATATACTTACATATGTATGTGTACGTATGTACATTGCAAAACCGATTGCATCATATCATCATCATCATCATCATTATACGACGAGTTTAAGCAATATAACGCCATATGAAGGCAGTAATAATTTTGCGTTTTTATGATCATGGATACACACAAGCACGTTCTGTTCGGAATATACACACAAGTTATAGTCACTTTGAGGCAAAACAAGCATACCTATTCTCGGGAGGGGTAAAAACAAAAACAAGTGAAATAAATACGTTTGGTCAACATCAATTATATGATGGGCAAGACTCATGGGTCTTTAATTTGTTTTGCAGTGCTTTTGTGTGTGTGTGTGTGTGTGGATATCAATATGGTTCAAGTATCAGAAAATAGTTTGGTTTTTAAGTGACTTGACAAAGGCTTTATAACACAGAAGGACTCATGGAAAACGATATTGTGTTATATTGAGGAAATTGGGTCGTTGGGGAACCATTGGTCTTTGATGAACTCAGAATTTTACGGATATACGGTTGGTTTCCCATTTAGGTACTGTTCACTGTACTTATCTGGAAAAAAACAGAAATTAGGGTCATGCAAAAATCTGAGGCACCTAAATTTATTTTAATTCGATTATGACAGTCTCCTATACCTCCCAGAGGCCATCATTTAAGTATTCACTTGTGGACCAAGATAACACGATAAGGTCTGTTGAAGAATTATTTCTAGTCAGGCACAACAACTAATTCTAACGAATTCCGAATGCACTTTCTCGGAAAGGAACCAGAAAGATCAGAAAATTCTGAATTTTTATGGATATACGGGTGACAAGATTTTATCTAAGTCCACCTAGAACTTCTCTAAGGAAACTCAAAACGAACATAAAGGGATATTGCTCTCTAATCGTACACAACTGAACGTTGACACTACCTTATAACGACTCCTGCAGAAACTATAATAATAAGGAAGATGGGGACACCATCTTCCTTTTCATTTAGCAGCTCTTAAGTATCTGCTTCACGCTGCGTTATGCACATAAAGACTACTGCCTTGTGAGACTGCTGAGAACCAGCAGTTATATGCCAGAATAGATGCCATAGGTGTTACAATGGGACCTTATGGCATCCAAGTAAGCTATCCTCTTTGAGGTGACTGCCAATTCAACCTAACCTAACTTAAGACAGCAGGAATATATCCAACGGTTTGTCATGTAATATCCTTAGGGAAATATAATCTAAAAATCAATCTAACTAAGTTCCTCCGTGCAGTATTGCAATCGGAACAACTCTGCAACTGTCAACCTTCAATAGAAGAGTAAATGCCTTCCATCGGTTTGAGTATTTGCAAGTTGTTGGCATTACAACAGCGGATGGAATCAGCGAAAAATTCCTAACCTTAAAAATAATAAAATGGCATGAAGGTCCAATATTAGAACCCGTTTATGTTACGAGATTTTCAATTTCCATATGAGTTATACAAGTGGGGATTCGACGTATTTACTGTATTGTTGTTATTGACCAAACAATTTTTTTGTACAGCTCCCGAGCTATGCTGTGTTTTTCGATAATATCTTCCTTAGTATGCAGTTCGAAATCAGTAATGATAACTACTTGATTAGCACTGCATGTGCATATAGATGTTTCTTCTGAAATGCCGGTTTCTTCTGGTATTTTATCCCTATTACCATAGAATATACATAGTGAACTTAATTCCCTAAATATTCTGTATGAATGTCCTAATCTAAGGCTATTTCCAAATAGTCTAATGCAAGACCAGCAATATCTTTCCGCTATAAATATCTAAATACCACAAACTTCTAGCTTGAGACGAATTTTCGAATTTTTTTATTATTTTTATTTTAATTTTTGCCAAGTACATCCATTCAAACTCCTTTTTCCATTGTACAGTAAGTTTCAGGCACCAGCAGCCGTGAGGAAGCTTCCTTCTTAGCAATTTCCTCTGTCTATTCATAGTCCTGCAATCCAGCAGACATTCACTCTATTTTCCCTGTCTTCCTGATTTAGCAATATTCTGATTAAAACTCTGAGAGTAAATAAAATTGCCATGAAAACATCTCAAATCTGTCGTTCGAAGTGGACGTTAAACTGTAGGTCCCGCCACTCGTGGTTAAAATTAACACATACAACATGGGTGGTATGAGAAGCTAGATCCTGACTAAAGGATTGTAGTGCCCCATTAAGTAAGTAATCTCAAGCGCTATGCTGATGGCCTAATTGTCAGATAGTATTGCTATGTCCCTTGCCTGTCCAAATTAAATTGAACATACATATCTTTCAAGAACGTAAACTTTTGTTTGTAAAATTCCCTTAAATTTTCCCATCGGCTTTGAATATTTTATTCCAGGCATGACTTTTGCTCTGCTCCACTAGTCTTCTACTCATCTGTATATCGCAGGATGGCCACTCTCCTATTTCTTAATACAATTTTATTGCTCAGGCTTGCAAAGTATTATCAAATGAGTTTATAAGTTCTGTTCAGAGGATAAAATTGAGCAGTAACATTTGATTGATAGTAACATTTGATTGAAAGTAATATTGCTTGATTGATTTAATATTTGTTGATTGATGGTAACATTTGATTGATAGCAACATTGCTTGATTGATTTAACATTTGTTGATTGATAGTAACATTTGATTGATAGTAACATTTGATTGATAGTAACATTTAACTGATAGTAACATTTGATTGATAGCAACATTGCTTGAAAGAATTCTGAAAATAAACCCATGATAATCCTTTTCCATTATATTTATTCCAAAGAACCGATTGAAAATTCTGAGGTAACTCATGAGATTTTCAGAGGTCATAAGCGCCATATATTTATAGAACCGATTTTAGCGCGAATTAACCTGATTTTACCTCCATCCATACAGTTTATGATTCACTGTAGTAGATTCTAATTAGATAGGCTTGTCATGTGCCGTTGTTTAGTGTCTGTAAAAAATATAAAATTAATGCAACAATGTTCAAATTTAAAAACCATCTTACATTTGAAAATAATTGATAGTTTTTTTCTTATAATTCGCTAAGTAGGTCACCTATGTATAGCGAAAGTAAGTAAGCTTTTTACGAATTAACAATTTTCCTTGCCTAATATTGTGATTAATCCTCGTTTGACCTTTGTTGCTGCTGCACTCTAATGAGCTATGCTTGCATGTATTTGAGTGATGATTAAACGCATTCCTTAATGAAAAATGTTTGACAAACCCCTTCGTAAAACCGCTCTACGCCCCTAATGAGAAAAATTCAGTCATCAGAAGTATTCCCTTGATGGCGCAAACATTTTAAACAATGATTTATATTAAGAAAGAATGAAGAAGAATGAAAAAAAAAGAAAAAAAGGGTGTGACAATTCATGTTCTAGTTTTTGTATCACTCGGTGATAATATTGAAATTTCTATCTCTCTCTCTCTCTGACTATGAAGCCTCTTCAATACTCTTACAATGTGGCTGGCAATAGCAGTTGTTGCTACTCTTTTCGAATTCGAATTCGTTTTTTTGTTTTTCAGTTTTTCTGTTTCTGTTTTTACTTTAGAGATGGCTTTCAATGATTCTATAGTACTTAATACTGTATAATAAATACAGTTACAAATACAAATGCATGTATGCATTTATGTGTGTATATGTGGGTATGCATTTTTGGATTTGAGAGAGATATATATTATATGCATGAGATATGGCAATGGAAATCTAGGCCAACACACATATAATAAATGTTTTATAGTATTTCATCGTGTTTTTATTTCTCATTCGTTGTTTTTTCATTTCATTTTATTTCATTTTTATTTTTGGTGCCCTATAAATGAAATAGCTTACATAACAACAGATTTTTCTACCCTAGATAATACAATACAATCTTACAAATACTGTGTATGTGTATGTGTGCAAATGTATCGCATCGACAAGGATACTGCACAAGGATACTACAAGATGAATGCATTAATGCAACTAAAAGTTAAGATTTAATGGTAATATCAAGTAATTTTAATTCAATAATCCTGCAAGACCCTTAAGCTAGGTGAAATTCTAAGCAAAAGTCTCTTAAATCTTATTGTATGTCCTCTTGTAGTACCATTATGGTCAGGTAAAATTCCAAACAAAAGTCTCTTAAGCCTTATTGGAGCTCCTGTTGTAATATCATTATGCCTATTGCAACGTCTGTCTTATATTGAGTCTTCCAATGTGGACTTCCGTACGTTGAGAACTGATAACGGCCATTTTGTTGAAGCTTCATACTTTCCTAATTGGTCATTACAACCCTTCAGTCAGGATTGCGACCTAGCTTCCCACACCACCTATATTGTGTGTGTTAATTTTATACATGAGTGGCGTGACCTAGAGTTTAAAGTCAACTTCGGACAGATTTTTGAGAAGCTTTTTATGGCAATTTTAGAAAATCTCACGGTTTTTGCCAGAGAATTGCTGTGAGGAAATCGACGATGAAATACTTTTTCATATTTCGTCTGCTTGGAGATGTCTGACCTGGGGTTTGAATCATGGCCTCACGCCTAATAAACCAGCACACTACCCACTAGACTATGGCGTCCTTGAATAGTAAGTAGATTATAGCCTCTAAAAGTGGCCTAGACAACAAACGTGGCTCTCCAATAGGCTGTAATCCGTTAGAATAGAGATCACGTGTCTAATCTGTTTTGTTCGGTTTGGATTAAGGTTCAGTCAGCTCAGTTTAGTGAGCGATCAGTCTCTTTACTTAGGATGTGATAACTAAGAAGTGGCTTTTCGTATAGTGGCGAAGCAGACATCTATAGAGGATAGTCTAGTTTGTCATCCGTTCACAGCAATACATCCGCAACACAGTTACCCGGGTACACAACTGATGAAGACCTTCCACAATATTACAATTAATCCACTATTTTCATCGATCTCTTACACATCGATTTGTAGTTATTACCTACAGCTATCGTGTTAAGTTTTGCAATACATATCCACATATCTTAAATAGGTTCCTCCCTAAAATATTAAGTTCAAGCCACCATTAGCATTATACACACACACACACACTCAAGCACACACCATTTTTATTTTCATTTATTTGCGTTTGACATTTGACGCTCCTGTGGCGTTGAGCAAAATGTTACCATAAAACTGTGCTACAACATGTTCGTGTTTACATGGAAAAGGGATAATGCAAGGATATATGATTTGTTTTTTTTTTTGCTAAACTTCTCATTTAGCTAATGGCCATTTTAGCACATGAATGAACAAATGAATGAATGAACGCACATGTCAGATGACAATTATGATTAAAAACACTAGAAAAGTTTTACATTCATTTGGATTAATTTTGTTCTGTTTTGTTCTATTTTTACTTGGGTGGTCTTTATTTGGTGATATTAAATCAAAAACTTTTAATGCAGTATGGAAGAAATGATTGAAGTGTAGACATACATACATAATTGGTGATTACAACCCTTCAGTCATGATTGCGACCTAGTTTCTTACACCACTTATGTTGTGTGCGTTAATTTTATACATGAGTGGTGGGACCTACAGTTTAAAGTCGACTCCGAACGACAGATTTTTTGACAAACTTTTCATAGCAATTTTATTTACTCTCAGAGTGTTTGCCAGAAATCTGCTGAGAGGAAGTCGACGAAAAAATATTTTCATATTTTCGATTTGATGTCTGACCTGGGGCTTGAACCGTCTAATAAGCCAACACACTACCTACTAGACCACGGCGACTTGAAGGGTACACTCGTCGAAATGATAGATGGAAAAAGTCGTAGACTCTTCCCAAGCTCAATGAGCTTGAGATAGTCTTAACTTTTATTGAGTACTTGCAATGTCGAAGTCGCCGTGGTCTAGTAGCTAGTGTGTTGGCTTATTAGGCGTGAGGCCTCGGTTCAAACCCCAGGCCAGGCACCTCCAACTGAACGAAATATGAACAAATATTCCCTCGGCGACTTCTCCTCAGCAGATTTCTTGCAAAAACCCTGAGAGTAAATAAAAATTGTCATGAAAAGTTTCTCAAAAATCTGTCGTTCAGAGTCGACTTTAAACTGTAGGTCCTCCTACTCATGTATACTAATTAACGCACACAACTTAAGTGGTGTGAGAAACTAGGTCGCAATCCTGACTAAAGAGTTGTAATGACCAATTATGTATGTATGTATCGTATGTACCTGCAATGTGGAGATATTTAAGTCATGCATCAGACTATCCAGGAGGACTCTTTTGACCAGGCACTGAAGGCTCAACGAACACTTATTCAGAATAGATAACATCCCAAGGCCAATCTGAAGATTTTCTGAAGAGGAGAATGAGTCATCAGAACACAGCTTCCTTCGTGTATATCGAGTACTATTTGGGAAGTAATCTTTAATGACACTGAACAACATCTGATGTTTGTTTAGGCAATAGATTTTGGAAGTCACATTATAGATATCGATTGAGGACCTCTAGATTGAGCCATCTCTACACTACCATAATAATATCCCTCCCAATTATCAATACAGAACACCCCTAGCCTCTAGAGGACCATACCTACCATACGTAGGATACTCTATGTGCTTAGAATTAGCACAACCTGTTTTTAATTTATAATCTCGTATTAAAAAGCTGCAGGTAACATTAATCTCATTGTTAATTTTTGTTAAAAAAAAGTCAAGCCGTGCAAACAACTGTTATTAACACTTCTACTACCTAACCATTTCAGAAAGTCTCAGAGTCATTTACAACATTTAAAATTAATTTCAATTAAAAAGTAGAAAAAATAACAATAATTATGGGTCTGAACTAAAAAGTTGTCTTTAATTATTGATTTTATGTCACCATAGGATATATTTTTTACAATATGATTTATTGTTGTTGTTGTTAATGGCAATTTGGCATCTATAATTAAAAATCATTGAGGCGGAAATTGTTCATTTGATAGTTGGCAAATATCCGCTCCACATACAATACATACAATACATATGCTCATACACACACACACACACAGAATTGGAATAAATGAAAATGGTCTTTTCACTTACATATATACAATCAATCACACCTTAAAAAAACAATTTTATTAATCTATAGAATGTTTTTTTTAACGCATAAATATGGAAATGGATTATAAAATAAATTAAAAGTGCCGAATATAGGGGAACAGTGAGCGCTTAAAGCAATTGAGATGAACTATAAAACAAATTATAGCGTATCATTCGTAGAACGTTATTAAACTTGTTTTATAGCTAGTCAAGTGCAATTTTTTCTTTTTTTAAGCGCTTTTATTCCTTTACTGTAGCAGGTTCTAGAATAATAGGGTTACCAACTAAAAAGCTAGTCCCAAACTATTTCAAGAGTTAGCGCTACCTGATCTGAAAATAAGAAGCTTTGTAGTCGCCTTAGTCTAGTAGGTAGTGTGTTCGCTTAATAGACATGAGGTCACGGTTCAAACAGACATCCCCTCAAAACGGACTATGAAAAATATATTTTTCTGCAACTTCCTTTCAGCAGATTTCTGGCAAAACTCTGAGTGTAAATAGAAAATTGCCATGAAAAGTTTCTCAAAAGTCTGTCATTCGGAGTCGACTTTAAACTGTAGATCCCGCCACTCATGTATAAAATTAACACACACAATATAGGTGGTGTGAGAAACTAGGTCGTAATCCTGACCGAAGGGTTGTAATGACCAATTATGTATGTATGTATGTATGTATGTATGACGGGATGTACAGTTTTAAAGCCGATTCCGAACGACAGATTTTTGAGAAATTTTTCATGGCAATTCAGCGTGGGTGGGATGAAAAGCTAGGTCGTAATCCTGATTGAAGGGTTGTAATTACCAATTATGAATGTATGTATAAGTGCCCTAGTAGTCTAGTGGTTAGTGTACTAGTCGTGGGTTACGAATTTACAAAATTAATTGATTTCAGTCGCCCTATAAATAATCTATCAAGATCGCTTAGTGAATAAAAAGCTTCACCCCTACAGCGAAAGATGGCAATCCCTTTGACACCTGTTTAGCAGTAAAAACTTGATTAATGACGTATAAGCAATGCAGAAGGGGAGACACATGCTCCTGAAACAAATGAAAAGAAATTAAAAAAAAAGAAAAAACCAAGGACCCAAACGCGTAATGCTACAATTACATGATAAACTTATCATATGCCTATAATTTGCCGCACAGAGGTATCCTCTATTCGAGGATGCAAATCACTTCCGTCTTGGTTAAATGTCGGATACTGTCTTAACCCCCTAGCACCTGAGGTATAGATTACAACCACTAAATAGCAATCCAAGAGGCCTATTCATATCCGAACAGATGCGGTGTTTTTGGAACTCTTGGCGCACATGGTACCAAAGTAAATCGTTGACCATAATTCGAAATAAAGCTTGAAGCCATTGCTTGCAGCTGTATCGAAAATAGTTCTTTACTGGTGACCCTGTTTTAAGGGAGAAAGAAATACAACTTACCGGGAAATATTTTCTGCCTGCCGGTTTAGAGGCTAGCAATAGGATCTGCTAACCAACCCAGTCTCACATTCGGGATTTTAATATATTTAAAAATATCAGAAACGCTTTTACAGGAGGTGACTGAAAATCATTTACGCTCTTCAAAAGGAAATGCACGTATGGAGTTTTTAAGCCACTTATAGCTTATTGCCCTACCCGATCCCATAAAGTTACCCTACTGATCAAAACATAAAATCTCTCCGTTGAAGCGCATCTCCGAATGTCCTTTAAAATAAACCACGTTGTAATGGCGTCAAGTGTAACTGTTAAATGTCCAGTAAATTTCATGTTGCACGTAAAAATCGATTTTAATGGCTGACAGTTTAATGACATGTGTGTGTGTATGGGTGTGTGTTTTTGTACGTGTATATAAAACCACGTTGTACATCCCGAAAGGAAAATGGACAGATTTCATGAGTGATTTCGATTGACATCATTGCATGAGGGAGTGAATGAAAAACAAACCAAAACAAAAAAAAAACAAAAGAAAATCAAACAGAGGATATAAAAAATTTTATTAAAATTTTAGTATCAATACAACGTTCTTTTTTTCAATGAATATTAAATCAACTGTAATCAATAATAAAAGAAAACACGTAAAAAATTTATCTTAAAAATTTTTATTTTTACTTTTATTACTGCTGCCAGCAGTATCCTAATCAAACAATGCCTTTTTCTTTTTTGGCCATGCCTTTTTCAAGTGATAATTTACAATATCCGATTAGAAATTGCGATTATGAGTATTTTTTTTTGCCAAAATATTGGCTTAAAATTGCTCGATAAGATTAGCGACAGCTATCAAATAGCTATCGATTGTACTTCTTGTCTCTAGATCAGTCTTTAGTGCCAATTGGTTTGTTGACCATTTAGTAACTCGTTGGTAATTAAACTGAAGAAATGTTTCTTCGATTCTTTTGTTTCGCCTTAGTGGCTCTTTTAGTGGGCACAGCGTGGTCTAGAGAACATGGTGAGTGTTTAAGAAAAAGTGTATCTATTAAGAAAATATTGGGATCATATGATCTTACTTTGTCTGAAAAATTCTCATGAAGTAGAGACAAAATTGTTTGTGTTCTATGTCTCAAGGCATCGTCTTGGTGAAACCATACATCGATCAAGTCATACGGTCATAGTGCTTTGAATTGATAGCAGCATTGATAGAAAATTCCGGTCCAGTAATATTTTTAGACTATAATGAGACCCTAAGCATAACTTTTTCCGGACGCAATGGTTTTTCCACAATCACTTCTGGACTCTCGGAGACCCTTATGCGCAATTTTACTTGCTGACGTAAACAACGTGTAAGAAATGCGTTTCAAAACTGAAGAAAATTTTGTTCGAAAAGCCAGCTTAAGAGCTGTCCGACGCTGTATTATTAAAATGAAGGTAAAATGGAGGCAAACTTCGTCTGTGAATGCTGTGGAATTGACAAATTTAGATTATCCGTCACATTTCTAGTAACAGTAGCGATATTTTCGGCGAAGAAGCGTTCATTACACAAATTTTCGGACCAGGAATTGGTCACCATTTGAACGATCCACGTTGTAAGGATTATTTTTACTCTCTGTATGGAAGAAATTTCTGCTGGAAACATACTGCAAACGCCTAAATTCTGAATAGGCTCCCGCACTTTCTCTAACTTACTCAGTTAATTAATTTAGTTAATTATTTAGGCATTACAACCCCACAGTTTAACGTCGGCTCCGAACTACAGATTTGAGGAACTTTTCATAGATTGTTTTTCCCGTTTTGTTCGAGTTGTCTGAGCTGGTGTTTGAACCACAGTCTCTGGTCGAATAAGCCAACATACCTACTAGACTATGTGGCATACTCCCTCTAATAACCTTCTTAAAAGTATAAACCGTTTTGTTGAGAGATTTCGGCGTAAGTTCTTGAGAGATCCAATGTAGAACTTCCACCGAAATAAGACATTAATCTGCTGTACCGAGGGGTAATTATGGATGCGCATTAATATTAATTCCATGTCTTACCATTTCCTTTTTTAATTTCAACTATTTTTATTTTGATTTATTAATTTATTCGATTTATAATTTTCTTAATCTATTTTTGTGATAACAAACGATTTCTAATCGATAACACTTTAACAGTTAATAGTCAGACAAACACTTCACGCCAATTGTCATTACCCTGCCGCTATTCCCAAGGAATCAAAGTTTAATCAAATCTGAAATTATTTTTTTTATTTTATTTTTAGATCACCCTCTACCACGTTCTGCAGAACCACATCCCGTGAAATATGAAGTTGAACGTAAAACGGAATATTGGATTAATAAGGCCCAAGATATATTGGCCGAAAGGTTAAGACAAACTGAAACCGTTACCACTAATAAGGCCAAAAATATCATTATGTTTTTGGGTGATGGCATGTCGGTACATACTGTTACGGCTACCAGAAATCTTATGGGCGATAGCTCCAAACAGGTGTACTTTGAGAAGTTTCCCTATTTGGGTTTATCGAAAACCTACTGTGTAGATCGTCAAGTAGCCGATTCTGCCTGCTCAGCTACAGCTTATTTGGGTGGTGTTAAGGGTAACTATGGTACCATTGGTGTCAACTCCAAAGTAAAACGTTACAATTGCTTTGATGGTCAAAATCCTGAAAACTGGGTTGATAGTATTGCTAAATGGGCTCAGGATGCTGGTAAAGATGCTGGCTTAGTGACAACAGGTCGTGTAACACATGCCTCTCCGGCTGGTGTTTATGCCCATATTGCCCAACGTGGTTGGGAAAATGATGCTGCGATTATGAGTGCCAACTGTAGTCCCAAAGATAATGTTGATATTGCCCGCCAATTAGTGGAATGGGAAGTTGGACGTAAACTAAAGGTCATAATGGGTGGCGGTCGCCGTAATTTCCTGGATAAAAGTACAAGAGATGAAGAAGGTATACGCGGTGAACGTGATGATGGTCGTAATTTGATTAAGGAATGGTTAGAGGATAAACGTCAACAAAATGTCAATGCCAATTACGTTTGGTCTCGTAAAGGACTGGAATCGTTGGATTTGAATAATACGGACTATTTATTGGGTCTTTTTTCATCGTCCCATTGTCCCTACCATGGTGACTTGAAACGTAGTCACATTGACCAAGCCAACCCTCCGCTAAGTGAAATGACAGAGGCTGCCCTAAAGGTATTAAAGAAGAACGATAATGGTTTCTTCTTGTTCGTTGAGGGTGCCCGCATTGATATGGCCCATCACGATACGAGAGCACGTAAATCTCTAGAAGATACTGAAGAATTTGCCAAGGCCGTGCAAGTAGCACGTGAAATGTTCTCGGAGGAAGATACCCTAATTGTGGTGACGTCGGATCATTCGCATACCATGACAATTAATGGTTATCCGGTAGGCTATTTTCAAAACCCATAAAGAAATCTATTTTTTAATCATGTTTTTTTTTTCAGTATCGCGACCAAGACATTACCGGTTTAGCGAATGGCAACGCCGATGACAATTTGCCCTACACTATTTTATCGTATGCCAATGGTCCTGGCTATTATTCAACTTATGGTCCCAATGGTCGTAAACACATCACCACTAAGGATACTTCCGATGCTAAATTTGAATATTTAGCCACTGTGCCTTTGGACTCAGAGACGCATGGCGGCGATGATGTGGGCGTTTTTGCATCCGGTCCCTTTGCTCAATATTTCAGCGGCAATTATGAACAGAGCAATATACCAGCCATGATGGCTAAGGCCGCTAACATTGGTCCATATGCCAATGTGGGTGAATAAATTTTGATGTTTCGTAACTATTTGCAACAGAATTTATGGGAAATTTTAAATAAAAAGGTTAAAAGTATAGTTTAAAACCATTAAATAAAAACCATTAATAAAATCATTAAATAAAATCGATAAATATATGTATTTAACCGATCGATCGGAAAAACACCGGTTTCTTAACACCCGTCTACTAAGATATGGGAACTATAGCAAGGTGGCATGTATTGACAATATCACTGCTGAAGTGCTTAAGACACTTGCAATGTTAACTGCTGATATAATTCCTTGGCAGTTAGTTCAGAAACTTTTTCTGCTTAATGGCTGCGGGGTAATATCGTAAATAAAAAATCTTCATAAATAAATCCATAATCCTGGAAGTCCGCAAAAAGGACAGCATAAAAAATAGTATATAAATAGTATAGTAATAGTCAGCAAAGTCCATCTCCACTAATATATCCAATAAATGTTAAAGCAGGCTGTTGTTTCGAAGAACATCAGGTGACAAACGTATCATACTTGGACCTTCTACAGTGATGACATGATTTTGAAAGCAGATACAGAAATAATATGAAGATAGGGGCGATATTTTGTGACACAGCTATGTTCCATAAAGGAACAAAGGAGAAGTAGTTTAGTGGTAAAGTACATGACTATATACCCCAGCATCCCAGGTAGGAATAAAGTGCACATGGTTGTAGTAGTAGCTGTACTCTTGTAAGTAGTGTGTTGGGTTATTAGACGTGAGGCCACGGTTCAAACCCCAGATCAGACATCTCCAACAAAACGAAATATGAAAAAATATTTCTTCGGAGACTTCCTCTCAGCAGATTTCTGAATATTTGCCATGAAAAGTTTCTCAAAATTTATCGTTCGGAGTCGACTTTAAACTGTAGGTCCCGCCAATCATTTATAAAATTAACTCACATTACATAGGTGGTGTGAGAAACTAGGTCGTAATCTTGTCTAAAGGGTGAAAATTGGACTCAATGAGCAATGTTTCTCACCATTATACCCAATTCAACAACCCAATGCTTTATCACAATGTTTTCGAAATCCGATAAATAGCCTCCAAATGGTAAAAACAATTGCAAATTATCAAAACTGTAGAAATATAATGACTTTTGTGAAAAATTGAAAGCATTTATAGTGTTTATAGAAAATATTTTAGTTTAAAAATTGTTGTTATAAATTTTCTCAATTGCAACAACATGTTTTGATTCTAATATGGTTTGCCATTAGACCGCTGCTACTAATATGATTATGTAAACGAAGTTTAATGTATCCGCAACCATCTATCCAACCATTCTACACATTCTGACATTCATTACTTGACTATTTATAAAACAATTTTTGTTTCAGTAAAAAAATATTTATTTTACGTTCCCAATATACATACATACATACATACATACATGCTATAAAATACAGTGTAAAAAATAATGAAAAAAAAAACTATTTTTCTTTCCTTTGTTGGTTTTGTTTTTCATTTTCTTTTTTTTTTCTTTTCTTTTAATCAATTTTAATGTAATAATACCGCCAACCGCCAAGGTGTGTCTTCTTTATTCGCAATAATCATCAGATTATAACGTAATGCACTGTATACAGTCACTAAACAAATTATACCCACACACACATACATACATATATAAAATACATATTTTGCATATTCAATATACTGTATACTAAACCATAATGACAATATGTATGTATGGATGTGTGTGTGTGTGTGTATGGTAATATCCGTACAAAAGATATCCTTGGTATTATGTTTGTAAGAGTATATGAATGTATGTATGGATGTATGAGTGTTTAAATGTAGATGTATAGTTGACCTAAATTAGATTTACTGTATTTTATTTGTTACATACACTGAGAGAAATTGCTATATACTTTTTTCCATTGGATCTTTCATTAAGAGGTTCATACTAATTTTTTGTTCATATGAAAGACCTAATGATGCCATTATGTATGGCATATAATATCGTTCAAATGTCTGTCATGGTTTCTCTGTGTGGAGCGCATCCGAAATATTCAATTTTCATTAAGTTTGAGAGATGCCGTGCATGGCATAAAATTTTCGATTTAAGAAAACCTTACAACAAAAAGTATAACGTGGTTATATCGCCTGATATAGCGGGCCAGTTTATATCACCTCCACATGACATTACCATGTCCTCCAAATGACAGTTCAGAATATCCAAACTGGCATGAGCTTAAAATAAAATTTTTCTCCGTGTTTTTTTATTTCTTTTTGCTTGGCTGGTTAATACTATGAACATAATACAACAAATTCTGATTTCTTCATATGTTTGTGTTGTATTATTCACTTAAAATGTTTATTTCTCTTTTTATATCCTTCTCCCTCTCTTTCTATATATGTATTGAGTGTCCTCGCTAACGTTTTAAATTTTCTACAAAGCCACATACAAACATAACATACTAAACCGTGTAGAAATATTACTTGAATAACGGCGAAAAAAAATAGGAATAATGGTGGCTATTAAGTGCCATAATGCACCCAAACTAAACTAGGTTATGTACACATACACTGTACAAAGTTATTGGCACAATTTATTTAATTTTTCTTAGAAAACCCTTCCATTAAACGATTAAAGCATAGTACGACTGAATAAAATGCAGAAAGAATTGGGTCAAACTCTATTAAGTTCGGTTACAAATTGTTTGTACATGGCTTTGAAATGCTATGTGACAGGTAATAAAGGGTGTCTCAGTAATTTAGTGTCATTTTTTGTGTAAAAGGCAACTCTAAAATTTGGCAGCAATTATGCATGCATGTTAATTTTGATTATTAAAAATGGAGCACCTTACGAAAGAATAACACTTGATAATTATGAAAACTGATTACAATAATTTGCAAAGTCATTCTGAGACTGCTCGACCACTTCGAAGAATTTTCAGTTGAAGAAGTGCGCCTAATATGTAAACCATTCGAAGAGTGGTCGAAAGATTTGAAAAGACTGCGGTCGTTTATTGACAGCAAGACTGATGTGCGTCGGTGTAGGTGTGAACTAGCGGTCTAAATCCGACCACCTTATACCTTGTAGTGAAGGAGACCATCTTCGGCTTATCCATGTTAATCCCCAGACCCTTAATTTAAGTTCATAAGAACAGATCTCTCAATGCTGACTGGATGTAAGTTTCCCCCTTTAAGGGCATATTGGTAGCTGGTTTAAATCCTTCAATTTGTTGCATAACCGGCCTCTATCTCAGAGAATGGGTTAGACAGAAAGATGGATCGGTTTTGCTATTAGTCTTCTATAGATAGAAGAACAGGCTTGCTGCTGGATTTAGGGTAAGACTGATTGCTAGATTTCTTCCGAGACATTGCTAGATAGTCACTGACAAGGGTCTAGAATAGATACCAGCCGAACTATTTCTCTGTAACTTAGTACGATGAGGTTAAGGAGAGGTTGAGGATTGCAGATATTCGGGCTCTCCTGAAATTTGTAAGGGCGCTCTCATGTATGGTTTTATTCATGTCTTTCCTTAATTTTTCTCCGACTTCTATCTCACTCTTTCTCTTTCTTCCCATAATTCTTTACTTCTCTAGATGAACACAATGGCTCAAAAAGCCGCCGGATAAGGTACTTGCCTTTCTGGGAACCTAATCTAACCAGTTTTCTACCACTGCTGCTGAGCATTAGATTTATTCTCTTGAGTAAAGTGGGTTAAACTTGTAAGGGGTATTATAGCCTCTATCTTATTAAAAGCTCGTTCAATATCTAAGGAAGATGCCAGCATATATTCTCTACACTGCAGACCGTTTCCTACATAACCAACAACCTCTTGAATTGTGTCTTAAGGTAAACCTGTTTAGATTCACTTATGAATTGTATATCTACCGTGCCCCTAAAATTAAAGTTAATCCTTCTCTTCAATGTCTTCCATAAAAACACGATAGGTTGATTGATCGGAAATTTTGATTGAGCGTTGGACTCTTGTTATCTTGAAATTGTAGTAAACGGTTCTAAATTAACGCCTAACTTCCAGGGGTACATATTATTAGTCAAATAAATTCGGGAATTTTCGTAAATCTTTAAACTCAATACGTTTTGTTAGCCCCCTTTTTCTGTGCATGAAAGTGTAATGTAACAGACCTATTATTTTGAAGGCGTATGTAATCAAATTGGAGAAATGCAACTGTGCTTATAAGAAAATATATCTAGTGAGACGAGGAGAGAAAGAATAGCAGTACTAGTGCAAATTATTTTTTACGCAAAATACGTGATTGCTGTTTATATTTTCTTTTCTATTATTTTTAATAAATAATTTATACAAATTAATTATACATGTTACCGCCGAAAATCTGGATTATTTGCCGTGTTTGTTTAAAACAACAGGATAAACTGTATAATATTTTCGAAAATAGTTTTTTAACAAATATCTGGTGCATCTTACGGGACTGTGGTGGAGTGTCAGTAAGAATTTTTTACATACATACGTGTTGCATGTGCATTCAAGATTTGTAAATGATTTTTTTCATTTTCGAAAGGTTCGCCGAAATGATAATTTTCCGGATAAAATTTGCGAAAGATGCCTGAAAAGATTATGGGAAGTCTACGAGTTTCGCATCGATTGCCAACGGGCTCATCGTGATATGGTGCAAAAGCAATTGAATTGGCGTGTCAGTATCTCTGAGCTGGAATTGAAGAATGAAATAGAAAATTACACGGAACTTAGCAAGGTAATTGCAAGATTTATATACCAGTTAAACTAAGTAGATTGAATTGTTAAATTTATTTTCCTTTGCGTTCATTTACCACATTCGCGCCGGCGAATACCGCCCTGACTCACATTAGACTGCCGCATAGGGCCCGGTGGTTCGCAGTAGACTGTGTGAATGTATCATCAGTGGTACGCATTATATTTTCTGTTTTTTATTTACCTACCGGTAGCCCTATCTGTCCTATTCTATGACTGTAACAAGGCATTCCCGTATTTTTCGAGTAAAATTGTTTCTTATTATAGGTATGCTTGATAATTACTAGAGCCAAGTTTAAATAATTTAGGTTTCATACACGAGTAGAATCGAATAAGTACTACCAATCATCTGTGACCGTGTGATTTCCAGCATTCTGTTGGTGCTGTAACTTTACTCTGACGAGTAATATATACCGTCGCTTCAATAGACAATAGTGGTTATTCTATAGCAGATCTTGAGAGAACATTGAGGAGAATATTCTTTCGGATTATACAACCTGCTTCCTATGCTTCTTGATAAGATATTTCTTTAGGCGATTTTCTTTCAGCGGTCTTTTGGTAAAAACTGTCAGAGAAAAATAAAATTTTCATGTAAAGTTTTAAAAAACTCTGTCGTTCGGAGCCGATGTTAAACTGTTCTGCCACTCATAGATAAATTTAACACACACAACATGGGTGGTGTTAGAAGCCAGGTTGTAATCCTGACTAAATGCTTATAAAGTGTTTCCTTTGTCCAGAAACCACAGAAGCAATAATAGATCCACTAACCCGTTTATGATAACATGTTCCTCCTTAGAATCCAGCAATATATCGCCCATATACTCTACGGCTACTGTTATGACGAAGGAATCTTCTGACAGATCTATAAGGACGTCCTCGCCTTGCGTTAGTGGCTGTCCTTGCTGGTGGAGTATGCCTCTATGTACCTTCATTAGCTGTACGTCGTCGTCGTCCCTAAAGGTAACTATGTGAGAGTCATTTAATTTACGTCCACAGTCCGTAGTCTATCTTTCACATTTCCTAACGTCCTACCTTCAGCTTCAAACCTTTTCTTTTTTGCTTAATACAACCATCATCTGCTTGAGTGTTAGCGCAGATCTACTGGTGTATTTAAACACCAACTAGCCATTCAGAAGCTTGGAATCCTTTTCAACCACCTTGACTGTATGCTATGTCCACATTATCCTTGGATCCATGATCAATGAGAGTCTCTTGTCGCTTGCCTGTCATCAGTACCTTACTGTACACCATTTAGGGACGCTGAAATTCACTGGATATAGAAAGATTTTCAATTTATCGTATTATTTCTTATACATGTTCTCCTGTCTGTCTTTTTTTTACCACAAGTAATTAAAATTCAATGCAGAAGAGATATTTTTATACGTCCTTAAAATATTAATTTTTCTTTACAGGTTTCCTCCGATAGTACAAAAGTCTCCCTGTCTAGTAGAGACGGTAATTCAAGTTCCTCTTCTACTACAAATGAAAGTTCTAATGCTTTAACGTTAAAGCAATCTTTAACATCGAATGATGAGTCAATAAAATCACAAACATCTTCAATTAGCAACAAGAAAGTGGCAATTAGTAATAAATCATTAAATTTGAATGAAATTAATAATGAATTTAAAGAATATACAAATAATGATGAAACCAAGATTCCAAAAGCAGAAGAAGAAATCCACAATCCAATCATGAAGCAGTATTGTGTTGTAACAAAAAAGGATGTCAAGGAACAGACTGAAAGGCATGAACAGAAAAATATAGAAGAAGCCATTGTATTACGATTGAAAGTAAAAAATAAGGAATCCAATGAAAATAATCCTACAATGGAATATAATTCGATGAAAGCCAATAATGACAATGAGACTACAAACCAAATTGCATTCACTAAAGAATCAAATGAAATCAATATGAATTTAAATATAAAGACAGATTTAAGTTCTAACAAAAGGTCTGAATCAAGCAGCATTAATGAAGCGAAAAGGAATGATTGTAAATTGCATTGCAAAAAGTGTAAGAAGAAGTGTAAAACTTTTAAAGATTTACAACATCATATGTATACGCATATCAAACCACATCACTGCAAGTAGGTTAATTCAGTTCATACAAACTAATAATTTAATTGTTGCAATGAATTCTTTTTTTATTTATTTGTTTAGCATTTGCCAAAGGAAATTTAGTCAAAGCCATGCACTTTTAAGTCATGCAAATAAACATGCTGGTATCAAACCTTTTTATTGCCGAATCTGTTTTAAATCCTTTGCGGACATATCAAATCGTAATTGTCATGAAAGGTAGGTAATACAACATTTTCAGTCTATTTTATAAAATAGTTTAATTAAGTAAAAAACTCTTTACAGGACTCTTCATATTCAAAAGAAGTTTAAATGTACGAAATGTAGTAAAGTGTTTCGCTTTCAAACGTTGTTAAATAAACATGAACGCTCGCATAAACCAATAAAGTAAGTATTAATCATAGATTTCATAATAAAAAGTGCTTTAAAATTAACTTATAAATACACTAAACGAAGCTAAAACTATGACTCTAAGCGGAATAAATATATCAGTCTGAATTTTGATTTATAAGTACTAATTTAAAAGGCTTACCAATATCGTTTTAATAGAAATATTAACTGTTTTGTAACAAGTATTTAAGTATTCAGCCATATTACTCCATAACATTACAATATAAATAGAAAAATCCCTTTAGTTTTGAGAGGATCAAAGCTGCATCAGTTCGTTGAGCAAATAAATATATTAAGTTCTGTATTTCGTATGCCGAAGTAAGGCATCTATACCTAATAAGCTCGTCCTTGTTATTTTCCTTTCGTAATATTTTGTTAAAGTGTTCCACAACTGCACATCCACATAACCTCCATGACATCTTAATAGCTTCCAATTGGATGGTTTTAGTTTTTTATATCTCGCCTTGTATAAGTGATTTTTTTTCACCAAATATGTCAAATTAAAGCGAAACAGCAATCACGAACATACAATTAAATCCCAATTATCGATAATAGGTAGCTCGCCGTTCACAGTCAAGCTCACTCGTTGTGTCACACAGTGTGAGCTATGCCCCTTTGTCATGATCCGTTAGCGGTGGATTTAAACCACCCCGAGCTCTGGATGAAACCGGTCAGTTTCCTTACTTACTTAATTGACCATTAACAATCCGATTAAAGGATTTCGGCCTGCCTTAACACATCCTTCCAGGCGACTCTGCTTCTTGCACATTGGTCACACCAATCGATAACTCTCGCCGGAGAGTCCCCCTTCTTTCGAAAGACATGGCTGAGCCAGCGCAGCCCTGGATGTTAATACGCTGCACAACGTCCATGTCAAACTCGTACTGGACCGAAGATCTTACGTAGGACGTTTCTCTCGCATACTGTCAAGGCAGTTTCCTTAGCAGCACAAAAGTCCAACACCCTTCTATGCATTGTTTCAATGGTCCAGGTGTTAAATACTACCCTTTCAGCGCCATTTGAATATGACTTGGAACAAAAACACAAATCCTAACCCGAAATAAGATAAACATCGTAAATCCGACTCCTCAGGACGATAGGGACTGATAAATCGTGACATTCACAAGCGAAAATGATTGTGATTTGGGTCATATTACAGTATGTCGAGCAGAATTCGCGGTCAGGCAGGTTTTGCTGTGTGTTTAATTAGCAAATTACTATGAGCTGTCAACAATTGGATCATTTGAAGAAAATAGTTAAACAGAAACAGCTGGTTGTGGCTAGCAGGAAGCCTTGTGCTTACCACCTGTTGCCGTCTAAGGCGAAAAATATTGTCGACAAAAACTCCACTCAATTCAAAAGAAAAAAATGGAAAGAAATATCCTCAGGTGTTATGTTACTATAAACGGAAAGAGATCAAGTATTTATGAGAAAATTAGGAACGCGTTAAGGCCGTATCTGATATTTAGGTTAGGAATCTCAGGCCAGTGTTACTATTACACTTTTTCTTTAGGTTGCTTAACGGCATGCTTAACGAGATTTTGCGTCGCACTTAAGTCACAAACGATGCTTCATACGATCTTCCCAATGCAATTATAGGTGCGAAACTGTAGGTTCCGAAAATAGAAAAGTTCGTACCAAAAGAACAGAAACTTCACCGCTTTTCAAATGAAGTTGAGTAAATTTCCGATAAGAACAGATCTGATTTCTCTCGAATTCAATTAATACCGATTGAAAACAATAGCAACCTGTTTCTAATCAGCGCAATACAATTGCACAAAAGTTGTCTTAGGTTTGTACCTCTATCAGACAGAGCAGACGTTCCTTTTTATCCGAAATATGCTACCTATTGGGATAATATCTTTCAGTTAGCAATGTCTCGTCAGAAAACTATACTAACTCGCTAGATATTATTTCCATTTTGTTGTTCGAAAAAAATAACAACTTTAATGATTTTTGATTAAAGTATTTGGGGTATTCACACGGTGTGCTATCTAGTCTTATTATCATAAAATACTAAAGTTTTATGATATTTTAAACTATCAAAAAAAAAGTCATAAAATAATAACACCTTTTGTGATGTGTTTATTGTTGTCATAACTAAACAAAAAATTTCTCCTTTAAAGTACCAAAGCAATTCTCAATGCGAACTCGATATTTAGAAAAGTGTTTGGAATGTTCGATGCTGTTTACTCTAAAAGGCGTCAACAAAAATGACTTTACGGGATAAGCGCTATCACCAGCAATCCATTGCGGTGGCGACAAAAATTGTTCAGCGTGTTCTGTTAGTAGAGAGTTTAAAAAATTTTTGCGTCATGTACGCCACCTGGATAACTTATTGTTAGTTGTCTTATTCGTAATTTGTAATCACAAACTGCTTGAACTTTAACGGCATATTGGCGTTTTCGAGAAAAAAATAACTCGTGGTGTTTGACAGGTGCTTCAGATATTTTTATTTTAGAGCCGTCTATATACCCTACGCAACCAGGCATTTCGTCTTTAGTTGTGAACAGAATTTGTTGTCGTTCTTCTGCATTAGGCCAGCTTAAGAATTTTTCTTTCAAATTTAAAATTGCTTGCTACGTTTTGTGACCTTTTGTATTGTGCCTCCGTCACCCACTTCAAAGAGGGAAGCTACTTTTCGTGTTGAAAGTCCATCGCCAGAGGATCGCAACAGATAAAGTACGATTTTTAATTGAACATCAATTGGAAGCTGTGCTGTTTTTGGACTTGTGTTAAACACATCATCGTCTTTAATCAAGTTCAGTATATTCACAAATTCCTCTGGCCGAACCCTAATCATTTCATTAAACCGGCTGTAGTCAAACATTTTTAACACGTTTTGGTTCCACTTATTGGATTTTGGAACTCCAAGGTGGATGCTTCTGCGATTAATGAGGAAACTAGCGACGTTTGTTAAGAACATTTCATTTATTTGTTCTTCATCGTCATCATCACCTTAAAAGAGATTTATTTAAATGTAAACATGTAATTATTTTTTTTCCTATTTACTTGAATCAGCCATAATAATGTCCAATATGTATTTTTCGCACAAACCCGTTATTATTTCAGTTTTTTGACTTGTTTTTGGCATTTTTAATTAAAAATATTTGTAATTTTTTATAATTGTATTTTTCTTTTATCAGCTGACTCAAATTTGAAATAGCACACTAACTTATGAGGGTTGCTCACAGCAGTCATATTTTTTCGTGTTATTATTTTATGACATATGACTTTATGACGACCGTGTGAATACCCCAATTGAAATTAAAATCAATTTATTTATCAGGAAAAACAAAACCTTTTATTTTAGATGTATGATTTGCGGTAGAGAATTTGCTTCTGTTCAAAATGTTCGACTTCATCATCAACGTGTACATTTGAAATCGCTTGCTAATACTAAAAACTAATTTTATTTTATAATTTTGTGTATCAAACTCAAATTGTTATTATGTTATGGAAATATTTATTGAATTTAGTATTTAGTTTAAGTAAATTGTTGATATTTGTTTTCTATTTTGAATAGAATATTTATTATTTTAGAAAAAAAATTTTGAACTGAAATTGCTATAAAGACTTATCGAATTTTATTTTACAATATTATTGAATTGTGTAATTTTAAAATAAATTATTGTTATTATTGAATCTTGTTTTAGAAAATTAAAGAAAAAATTGTGCTCATTCCAAAAATATTTACATGTTATTGTTTTAGAACTTCTACATAAATACCTTGGATTTTATCCTTAAAATTGTATGCAATAAATGTTTTTGAAGCCATTTATTTATTGATCGTATATTTAAAACAAAAAACAAATTTTTATTCCAAATGTTCGCCTTTGGTCTTGATGCACACTTTAAGACGTATTTCCCAATAATCAATATGCAGGCATCTCGTCAATTAGAAAATTGGCTACAGTAGGAATCAAGGCTGTCGTAAGATAATTAATGATGGAGTATCTTTTGTGGCAAATCATGTCCTCCGAAACAGATTGAAATCAGAACAGCCAGAAGACCATTCTTTAAGAAAGATTTGTATATTATTCCATAGTCTGGCTTGGGTCGTCTCATCTTCATAAGTTGGAAAGTCCACGAGTAGATTTAGGATATTACAACGATTAAGTGGTTTTACAAAAGCTTTCAAAACGATTTCTTCTTCTGGAACAGCTGATGCTGAATTGGTAATCTTCGCCTGAGTCATTCCTTTTATAAAGTTTAGTTGCAGTTTACACGCCTTGTTCACAAAAATTTAAGTCAGTGACTCGATCGTACCCCACCAAATTATGAAACAGCTGATGCTGAGTTGGTAATCTTTGTCTGAGTCATTCCGTTTATAAAGTGTAGTTCAAGTTTACACGCCTTGTTCACAAAAATGTAAGTCAGCGACTTAATCGTACCCCACCAAATTATGACTAAAGCTCGGTGATGACCACTTTCGATTCAAGGAATCAGTTCAGATGCAGCCCTTGGATGCATACATACACCCCATCATTTTCATTCTGAAATTTTCTTCATCGGTGAAGAAAATTTTCTTAGCAAGTTATCAGCATGCTTCACTAAAAATTGTCTGCATTATTCCATCATATTTTTTTATCCTGTACAGCATTTGAAAATTCGACTCATGGAATTTTGCGAGATTTGTTATCTTCCCGGCAATAATTTTTTGTTTATGAAGAGTATTTCACTGAATTCTTCGTAATTTTTCGATGATTTGTGTTTTCCAAACATCGTCAATCTCTTCAAACACTGTTATGCAGCGATAGATTATCATGCGACTGATTACTTCTAGAATGCGTTATTGCCTTAAGGCAAGGGTTCCAAGAATGTAGTCTGATGCTTAATTCTCATCATGACAGAATCTATGTTTTGAATTCGATACGATACCCATATTGGCTAAGTATATTTTAGTCTAAAGTGTCCTCATAACAAAAATTAAAATAAAAATTAAATTATTTAATTTCCCAACAAAAGTGCTAATTGCCTTACAACAATTTGGTTCGAGAAGAGCATTTGTCTCTCCTTGTCTTCCTTTTCGTTGAGTATACATTTGTAAACATTTGTCCTCTTTCGTTAGAAAGGTTCTGGCCCCATCAGCGGCGTAGAAACTCCTCTCCTAGCAAAGTCATCTACCTTCTCATTGCCTCGGATTCCCATATGATAGTTATTTTTTGAATTTTATTTTCCATTTTTTTTATTGATGATTAAGCTTCCCCAAGCAGTTATATTCTGTCTTCGATTTAATTTTACAAAAGCTGTGTGATCGAATGGCGGCCTGACTGTCAGATAGTAAGCAGCAATTTGAATTAAGTACATCTTTCATTGGTATAGACTTCAGAAAGGTAGGAAGGTACACGCAATAATTTGACCATTTGGTATACATACACTCAGTGAATAATTTATTGGATTACAATTCCAGGATTTTACTATAAGCCTTCTGCTTATTTGCTGATCTTGGCTGACTTTCGAAATGTATCAATACAAAGTTTGTATGCAGTTCTACTACGGTATATAAATTATGTAGATATGCAAAGTTACCAAACAATACATCAACTATAAATCCGATGCCTGATTGCTTTTTGACTGCGTTAAAAATATACATTGACAACGTTTTGAAATAGTATACATTGTAAACATTTTGTATAGCGGCTTTATGAAACACTATAACATTTTGTAAGTCAGTCCTTATCTTTATGGCGGCATGTATTGCCGTTCCTGAAATGTCCAGTTTGAGTGTTCAGATTCAGTTTGAGAATCAGATCCACTTCCAAAAGCTAGTCAAATTGTAATTCCTACACTTACACTAGTTACTTTCAACTTACGCTGTGCAGATTACAATGATTTTGAAATTGTACGACGAAGCAAAATCATGTGCACTTCCACTTGTAGCAAAGCACGTATCATTTTAACTCTATCAGCAAGGTTCTATTGGAGGGACATTAGTGCTTCACAGTAGATCCCCATGGTTTGCTTTTTAAAACAGCCTGATACACATTTGCCTGGTACTGAGCTTATTTTTACAACGTAAAACTAACACAACTTTGGAAGACATTTCGCAACGTAGTGTGTACATATTAAGTCTGATTCACCGTAGTCTGGTAGGTAGTATGTTGGCTTATTAGATGTGAGGCCACGGTTCAAACCCACACAACGAGATATGAACAAATATTTCTACCTGCGATTTCTGACAAGAACTCTGAGAGTAAATAAAATTTCCACGAAAACTTCCCCAAAAATCTGTCATTCGGAATCGACTTTAATCTGTAGGTTCCGACACTTATGGATAGAATTAACACACACACAACATAGTGGTGTAAGAAATTGGGTCGTAATTCTAACTGAAGGATTGTAGGGACCAACTATGTACAGCTGTGTTCAAAATAATAGGAGCGCTACCATGTAATATCTTCAAAGTTAAAATTTTTTATTGTACCAATTTGCAAAACATGATATATTTTAATGGTAGTTACAACGATATGTAAGAAATATAATACAAAAAAGAATCTCGTAATAACTTTAATATTTACGATGAAATTGACTCATTTCTGTGTTTGCCCCTGAATTCAGTTGATCTAAAAAATAGGAGTGTGAGTGTTCCTTTAAAAATAAAAATATAACAGCACATAATTTAAAGAAAAAAGTAAAAAATAAGTACGGAAAAATGTAGTTAACTTTTTCTACAGTAATTCACAAAAATTGTTGTAATAGTGGGACGAGGAAAGCACTGTACTGAAGAAAAAAAAAAACGAATTAAAAATCTTCGAAAAAAAAGCAAAACTTCTAAAGAAATTGAGGAAACCTTAAGTTGCTCCATTCAAATGATCGCAAATGCATTAAAATATAATAAAAGCTCGAAACGCGTGGGCAATTGTGCGATACAGTAAAATAAATCCTCCGGCGTATGCAAAAAAAAATTCCAAAGGATGTGAATCTTGCCGTAAGTGGCTCTACCATTCGTAGGCGTCTGATGGACAACAATTTATTCGCAAGAATTCCATGAAAGGTGCCATTGCTGACAAAAAAACAGGTAGCAGCACGCTTAAAGTTTGCCCAGGAACATATCAATTGGCCGAAAGCAAAATGGAGACACACACTGTGGACCGACGAAGGCAAAATTGTTTTATTTGGTGGCATTGGGTCTAGACAGTATGTTAGATGTCCGCCCATCACCAAATATAAAGCTCAATATACACAAACGACAGTTAAACATGGTGGTGCAACACTAATGATATGGGGAAGGTTTTCATATAATGGTGTAGGCCCAATACATCGAATTAGAGACATAATGGTTAGCAACGTCTATTGTCGGCATTTTGAGAGAAGAGATGTTACCATATTCCACGCCTCTAAAATGGATATTCCAACAAGATAATGACCCGAAACACACCAGTAAATTGGCAAATGTGTGGTTTTGGGTTATTGGGGTAAAGGTTATGGCGTGGCCAGTTCAGTCTCCTGACCTTAATCCCATAGAACATATAAGGGGAGATGTTAAAAAGTATGTTGCAGAGAAAAAATCTTCAAATGCAGAAGAACTATGGATCACAGTGCTCGATGCTTTGCATCAAATTTCTTTAAAGAGATGCCAAGATCTTATTGACTCAATGCCTTGTAGATGTGCTGAATTCATTAAAATCAAAGGTTATTCAAGCAAATACTAAAATAACTTTACTATTTTAAGATAATATCAAACTTTTGTGCCTTTTGTTTAAAAATTATTAGGTTGCTTGCTAACACTCCTATTATTTTGAACAATTAATTTTGAGAGTAAGCTTTATTTACATAAAATATTTTTTGTTTTCGTAGTTTTAATTAAACAATTAAGTGTTAAAAAATTAGAAAATGAATTAGAGATAAATTTTAAGTCAAAAAAATTTGATTTTTTCTTTTTTATTTTTCTTAATTTTAAACTTTGCTTTTAAATGAAGGGCGCTCCTATTATTTTGAACACAACTGTATGTAAGTCAGACGAAAGTCTTGCTCGAAGATCTCTATAAGATAGCTCTTTACAACCTTGATTAGCTATAATTAAGAAATTATTTAATGATTAAATGAAACTTTAAATGCCATTTTTTTTTGCAATTATTTATACATATGATTTATTTTTGTTTTGTTTGTTTGTTTTTTTTTTATAATTAATGTGGCTTAACATAAATGTGTTTTATTTTATTTATTATTGTTTTATATTCATTTTAATGCATTTGTTATTATTATTATTATTTATAGATTTGTTTTCCATTTATAACATTAGTTCATTTATTCTTATAATTTTTTTTTATATTTTTGATAAGGTATAAAGGAAGGAAGAGAGGGGGTTAATATATTTTTCTCTTTTCTTTTTGTTATAATTTTACATACATTTTATTTACGAGTTAAATTTCTTTCATTTCTTTTTTGTTTGTTTTTATACAATTAAAAATTTCTTTTTGTTTTCATTATGTTTATTGAGTTGTTGCCTTTGTTCTTGTTGTTCTGTTATGAAGATTTTTTTTCATTTCGCATAAATAACATTTGATTTCAGCGTTTGCTAACATTTTGTTTAATATAAAGAAAACAGAAAACAGCTTAAAAAAGAAAATAAGAACACATTCACACATACTTTTATAAAATTAATGTTTAAAAATCTTAAAATCAATCAATTCTATTCGATAGAGGCTAAAAATTAATCAATTTTAAAGCCATATGGTTTTGTAAGAAAGAAATAATAAACATTTACGTTTACATTTGTTTCTTTTGTTGGTTATTTTGGCTAAAAGAAGAAAAATTTTTTAAAATACATATCACCCATTTATATTATGTTCAAGGGAGTTGTAGCGTGTCCGCCATTATTATTATTATGGTTGTTGCAGTTGTTGCTAAACAAAGTGGTTTAATGTAAATATTTACATGAATTTCATTTTTTATTGATCTTTTTTCTTTTCTTTTTTAATTATAAACTTTCTACATTTTGAATTCTCTTTTTATTTTATTGTTTTAATTATGTAAAGTTGTTTCTTTTTTAGTATTTTTTTAAGATTTTTTTTTACACGTTTTACGATTTTTTTTGTGGTTTTTTGTTTTTTCTTTCATTCTTTTTTTTGTTACTTTGTAAAGAAAAGGAAAAATTTGAAAATTTAAAATAAAAATAAATTTTCGTTTTATTTTCAATAATTTTCATTTGTTATTTTGTTTTTTTTTTTTTTTTTTTTTGTTTATTAATATAATACATCAAAAAGTTTTAAAATTGTGTTTATTTTTTCATATTATTGATTATTATTATTTTTTATGCATTTTATATATAAGATTTCTTTTCACAAAAATTATATATATATTAAACTACTTACAGAATTATAATTAATAATTAAAAAAAAATTTATTTGCTTTCTTTTTTTGGATTTTTTTTTTCAATTTTCTTTCTCTATAAAATATAATGAAACTAAAAAATAAAATTAAAAACACATAAATATAAAATTAGAAATGGGTTGCAAATCTCTTAAACCATAAATTATTTATATATTGTGGGTTATATTTTTTATCTTTTTCTTTATATATCTTTAGCTTAAAAAAGAAACAATTACTTTCTTCCTTTATCATATGTGTTGTTTGTTTTTGTTTGTTTGTATGTGTTAATTATTATTATTTTTCGTTTTTGTTTTTTTGTTGTTTTCAAAATCTTAAATGAGAATTCATTCCTTCATTTTAAGATTATCTATTGACAATAATTTCATAATGAAATTCAATTAATCTCTTGGATTTCCCCATCCATATTGTTCATTTGTTGCGGATGATTCGATTTTACCATGCAGGAACGGGCTACGGTCTCAAAGAGTCTGCAAAAACAAGCAAAAAAATTTATTTGTATTATAGAAGAATAAAGTTGAAAAAATATGTGTATAATAATAACTACATGAAAAACATTATAAATCAGGAGGTGCAAAGTTAGATAACACATTACAACTTTCTATTTCAGAACCGTATCACAGCAGGCAATTCTTGTTGGCATGCCATCTGTCTACTCACTCCTTCCGTCACAACATTCGGCAAGACTTTTGTCTCTTTAATGTGGACATCCAAGGCCGACATTGTCAACAGGCTGCAAATATCAAATGCAAAGCTAACCCTGCATCAATCGGAAGACACTAGCTATAGAAACAAAAATACTAAAGGAACACTCTGTTTGAAAATTGAAAGAAAACTGCACAGGCGGACATGCTCCATATTGGCAAGAGAGGAGAATTCCCGGTACCATCTGTAAAGCACTCACGACACCTGTTCAACAGTCCTGTCAGGACCATTACATACATAATTAGCCATTACAACCCTTCAGTCAGGATTATGACCTAATTTCTCATACCACTTATGTTGTGTGTTTTTTATATGCTATAAAAAAAAATAAAAAAAAAAAAATTTAACACAACATAAGTGGTGTCGTAATCCTGACTTACTATACGAGTGGTGGGACCTACAGTTTAAAATCGACTCCGAACGACAGATTTTTGAGTTTTTGCCAGAAATCTGCGGAAGAAATACTTTTTGTATTTTGTTTTGATGTCTGGCCTGGGACTCGAACCCTGACTTTACGTCTAATAAGCCAACACACTACCTACTAGACTACGGCGACTTTTTTTCAATACCATTGCTTTGTGCATTTGTGGTTGCAAGCAATCAACCTCCACACTTGTTTATTATAAAGTGAAAAATCTTTCAAATACAACAACAAAAAGAACTCCCGAAACACTTCACCTATGTCCGGGAGAAAGTCAAAGCCAATAACAAGATATAAACGACAAAAGATATTGAATTATGTCACCCCTATATGGACGTCCTTTCTCAGTGACACTCAATAGAGAGCAGAATACATTGAGGACTGCGACTAGACGTGTGAAGATAACCAGTGGCTCTTGCCAGTAATATCACCAAGCAATTCTTACTGTACCTACGTCTTGTAGGTACATCCTTGGATGCTGCGGCAATTGCCAATTGCCAGCAAGCACAGCAGCAATTTGCCGTGGAAAGCGCTATCAACATCATTTATTGGATCTAGATCGTGCAATGTGGAAAACAACGTTCTGGACTGACGAGAACGATCTCGGGATTCTGCGGCATGCTGAATGAACATACTTATTTCATTGGCCATTCATTACAATTCTTTTAGATTCCAAAACAGGTTGCCTTATGGTTGAGCGTTTCTTGGGACTAGAGATATAGGTGACGATGCTAATTGTTTTCTTCAAATGAGTAACAAAACGTTTTCTATATAAATAAGACAAAATTGCGGCATTGCAGGCTTTTTGTCGATTACTTGCTTTTTTGTGGATGGCATCCATTTTTTATACCGATGCGTTGCATTTTTTGGAAGATGGCTTGAATTTTTTTGGTGGATGAGAAAGGTATTTGCTACGTAGCTTGTATTAGTTTCGACGCATATATCTCCGGTTCCAAGTAACGTCCGACCGTAATGAAAACTATTTTGGAATCCTTGATGGCATGGTTATCTAGCTCGCCGATTTTGCCTATTTACACAGACCACTTTTTTAATAATAAAAAACAAAAAAAAAAAAAAAGCTTTTTCGCCTATATCTCGTCCCAGGTAACGCTTGACCGTGAGGAAACCTGTTTTGGAATCCTTGATACTACGGCTATCCAGTCCACTATGTCCATTTCTCTCACAAGTCCATTTTTAACCGATTTAACCCATTTATACAGAGCACTTTTATACTCTTTTTAAGAAAACTATTACCTTCGATTCCTATATCTCTGTTCCCAAGTAATGCTTAACAGTGAGGAAACCTGTTTTGGAATCGTTGATACTGTGGATGTATATTGGGATACCTACAGCAAGTCCCATTTATCTACAATATCGATCATCCTGCCCAGAAGTTGTTAAGAGTGAATTATTCAAGCCCGATTTCTCAAATTTATTATTTGAGATGTAGCACTAATTGGGTTTTATTAGGGACACCTTGGGCTATAATTTGTATATAGTGGTGTATACCTGCAACAAATCTCATTTTTGCACAATGTCGGTCATTTTTTCAATTCTCAAAAGAATTTGCGAATTACCAGAGAAGCTGATCCACTTAGAAACGTGTGGCGTAAAATTTTTAAGAAATGGATATTGAATATTTGGGTGATTTCTTGCACGATCACTTTTAACTTCTGTTAAATACATAACTGTGCTTTGTTAATTTTAACATTGACTCTGTTAAAATGTTTGATTTTTTGTCTTGGCTAGTTAAATTCGAATTTATCTTCGCACATAATATACATAATAAATCGTATGTAATTCAATTAATACTTACTTTGAAATCTCGGGAGCGCAATGTACAAAGTCATGTTGCCAAAACTTGTAGATCGGATTCTTTATGAGTTCGATAAAGGTTATAAGTAGACCCCATGGATGTGGTCGACTAACAATGACGCGCTCAAGCAAAACTCTAGTAATTTGTTCCTGTATGGCTTCTGAATTGGCCTCAGCGAAGAGATGTAAAACAGCACAACTAAAGTAATGCGTGTGACTGTTTGGATAACGCAATTGATTGGCAATAGCATTTAGGAATAGATAACGACCTTCGGTATCTAAATCGACAGCTAAATTCTGGAATATATCCATATGAGCACTGTGGGCAATGTTTGAAGTGTTGGGTACAAAGTTTTTATTTCTATAAAGAATATAAAGAACATAAAAAATAAAAGTTCATACAGAAATTATTGTCGATTGAATGTAAATTAATGGCACTTACCTAATATGTGCAATTGCTTGTGTACCCACATACAACACCAAGGCATTCATTAATGGGATGTTGTAACGTGATCCTGGTTCATTTGATATTTGCAAGTGACTACGTAACTCTGAGAGGAAAGTTACTGGAGCTCTAGCTTTTAAGTATGAATCAAGATCCTTTTTAAAGTTGGCTGGTTGTATGTTTACTACATAGTTGGAGCAAATTTTTGGTGCTGTAGCTGTTTCTGCCAACATATCGACCTTAAGGTGTGGTGTAAATGGATCGGGTAAACGCATGTTGCGTGGAAATGCCGCCAATATTATATTACGCATCTGTATACAGTTGGGTGGTATGGCATCGCAGAAGCCAAAGTGATAATCGCATAAAAATTCTGGGAAATCGTGCAAGAGTACTAGGAGAACACGCAGCGTTCCTTTATACAGCATCTGTACTGGCTTCGCTAATTCCGCGTTCCGCAGGAAGGGCGCCAGATACTTGAACAAGTCCAAAAGTAACTGGGCATAAAGAGGCCAACCCTTTTGTTGAGGGATTTGGGCCAGTATACGTCCGATAAAAATACGATGTGAGATCAACTCTAGCCACGCATAACAAAATCCTGGAGCCAGCGATGGATTCAAGAGATGATAAGTGTGGGAGAATGCGGTAACAATGCTATGCATAAGAGACTCTAAAACGGCATCAGGTGAACTCAGTTCAAGGAATAGCATAACAAAGAAGCGATGGTAACCCAATTGTTGGAAGGCAACTCCATGGACTTCTTGGTCCTGCAACAGAATGCCCAATACGATGCCCAACACTTTGTTGAGAAGATTGATTTTTGTCGTTGGATTACCAGATTCTCCAGAATGTCTAACAAGTAAAGCTATTAAATGCACAAAGGCATCTATCCAGTGGAAAATTTTTGTCTTAGCCTGCACTTGTGTATGTGAAGGATCGTTAAAGATGCGATACACCAAATCAATACAGAACTGTGTAGCCTGACGGAAGAAGCGTGTAATCAAATCATCCGTCTTCAGTATACCATACAGATTCATCTTTTGTACAAAGGATCCAAAATTTTTCGTTTCCCTCGACAGATTATGGGACTGTGAGTAAATTGAGACCCAATCCTTGAGCAAGAATTCAGTCTTCTCCTGCAAACCGGGTGGATCGTCACAATCGTTGGACTATGGAAAAACGTACATAAAAAATTATAGCAAATGCAAGTTTTTAAATATAAATCGTACAAATTGTACTTACCCTTACATGTTGCATTCCCGAGTGTATGTATTGTGTTGCGCCAGCCAAATAGCGATCTGTCATGGTGCCAAATGTGCCGGCATCCATTGTGTTACTGCTGCCAAAATGCATGTCAATGTAATTTGATAATGCTTCTGGATAGCGATGACGGTGTTGGGTTAGACGACTCAACAGGTCCATGGTGCAGTTAAATTCTGTTTCAGCAATGATTGAAGTAGAGCGATCATCTACCAAGAGGCGTTCCATAAGGGTAATCGAAAATGTGACTGCTAAAAAATTGTTGCCGTTATCCATGCAGTCCCTTAGTGCCAAATCGAATTGGTGTAGATTTATGAACTGCGATGTAATCAATAGTTTAATGGCCTCCACATTATAGCGGGCCTCTTCACGTATATCGAAAATACATTTTGTGATGGCTCTTTCGGTAGCTGGTGCACTAAAGGTGTTCTGCAAGAGTGTTAGTATACGCAAATGTATATCACGGTAAAGTTTCATTTGTTCGACATGCTCTGGTATGTTAATAAGTCCCTCTACAAAACCTTCTACACAACGGGTGAGAAGATTGAGGGCAGAGTCGTTATCTCGAATGCGTCGTGTAACCATAAGAGCATTAAGAAGAGCATGCATCTTACTAGCCTGCAACTGTAGATGTGAATTGTTGACGCAACTGTTGAGGAAAGTTTCCATTTTGCTGGCTAACTCAGTGTACATAAGGCCCATTTCGTCTTGGGCAAATGTGGGATTCAAATCCTGTGGTTTGGGTAGGAATAAAGCTATATCACGATCACTCATTGCCTGGAAACCAGGTATGTTGCGAGCAAATTCAGCATACACAGCAAATTGGTTCGGTGGTACTCCACCCATTTTTAAGCGTACTTGCTCTGGCAAACGTTCTGTCTGGTAAGCTAACGTTTGTGCATCGAAATAGCGAGTATTTTCCTCTCGAGCCATTTTACGTGTCTCGAAATCAGCAACCAAGCGTCTATCGACTTCAGGTGTGGCCTTTTCGGCTGCAGTTTTCTGTATAAAGGCACAGGCCAATTCAACATTATCGTTTGTAAGTTGCATAGAGGCGCCGTCTATATCTTGGAAAGTCGGTGGTCCCGGCAAAGTGGTCATAAAGGCTTTTCTTAAGTTGTTATTTAAAGTCTGACTGATTTGATCTTTGCATGTAATCATAGCCATACCAGCAGCTAAATTGCGTACCATTTGATGGGCAGCAGTACGCACTCGGTGCTCGTCGGGATCAAGAGCAAAGTCTTTCCGTACGATTTGCTCGGTGGTTGAGGCAGCAATGCGTACACAACGATCGACAACCGGTTGCAACCACTCTGTAATTGTTCTCTCGATAGCATTCAATACCAAATGCTTGATATTTGGATTCACATGTAAGAATGCAACTTGTGGTGACAATACAACATGTTGTGCTATTAACTGGAAATTGGTAACATTGATATCCACATATGAGTATCGAGGTTCCGGAGCTGGCATCATCATTTGTCCTGTCTGCTCGTTGGGTATGCTAGGAGATGGTATAGAAGTGCCAGGTACAACTACACTCCCTGATCCAGCATTAGCTGCCATCATCATAGCTTGTGCATCTGCTTCGCTCATCATTTGTTGATGTGGTGTAGGTGTAGGTTGTTGAGCTTGTGGTGGAGGTGGTTGCTGTTGTTGTGATGGATGTTGTTGTGATGGTCCAGCCTCAATAGCTTTTTGTTTCGGTTGTGACATTTGATGCTCTATTGTTCCATACCGTGAAGGATCCTTGAGATATATAATGGGTTTCAATTTGTTCAGATCGATATTGAGTGTTTTACACAAAACCTCGATTTCAAATTTCAAATTCAATTTTAGATCGGGTTCCTGGTGCAGTTCCCCCAAGACGTTCATTATCGCCATTGTCCAGGGGTTTGGAGTTTTGAAAACTTTTGATTTATTTGACGATTCTAAAATTTTGGCAACAAAAGGTACCACGAATAGCAACTCATGCTGACCTTTGTGATACGCTTCTGCCAATAGAGATTTCAAATCCAAATCTATTTGTAGAATGGGTCGATTGCGTGCCAGTGTCATTATACCCAGCCAGTGACCAAGATTTTTAAGCAGACTGCGATCAGAGAAATTGACCACACCTTTGTCGGAACGTAATAAAACCTTAATATTGCGTATGGTCTCTTTGGTCACATACTTATTGATTTCGGGATTTTTGAGAGCATCCAAAAAGTTTGAGTATAACGAATGAAAATTAAATTCCATTGAGGCCCTTTTTAATACCAAATATTGCGATAGCCAAGGCCAATACTCTTTGGTCATAATATCCTTAATTTCTTCTACCTTTTGGGGTATATTTAACTGACTTAGATTATTGAATATAAACGCAGTCTTATCTTGTACGGCTTCCGGTGGCACCGTGATCTTTTCCTCTTGATTGGCCACCAGCAGAGTATCAATATTGGTAGCGGTAACAATCGATTTCATGCGCGCCGGATGTATAGATTGAACCACTGCCATTGGTTTTTGTTGGGTAGGTGTAGTAACAAGGTTTCCTGGCAATAGAAGATTATTATGATGTTATTTTTATATTTCATCAACTTAAGTATTTATATTATGGTACTTACCTGTTACTGAGTTACTACGATATATGGATTCAGGTGGCGGTTGTCCTCCACCACCGCCTCCGCCGCCGGCACCCATTAACATTTGTAATTTGGCAGCTGGTGGTTCTTGACCCAAAAATCCATATTCCACATATTGAATGAGATGTGGAGGAAAATCTTTAAAATGTGGTATTGAACGTATGTATTCGCAGTACTTATTATAAGTATGCAAGCGTGTTTTAAAACGATCTAGCGCTGTTATGCCAAAGTAATAAAGTTTCGAACCTTCAGGTTTACGCAGAGCATCCAGGACACAGCGTAAAGCTAAGCCCAAAGCGACAAAAGTCGGCACAAGATTACGTTCTATGATGCCACCAAACAGTTGAGCTGTTATTTGTAATTCTTTTTCAGGATAGTGAGCAAAGAAACGATATTCCTCAAATAGATTACGCAACATGCATTGGTAGACTTCTTGCTCACGTCGGATGTTGGATTCTTTAAAACGCTGCAATATGTCTAAGACTTCGTCTATTGAAAGAGTGGGATGAGGAGGATGATTATAGATGCGTTGGAAGTAAGAATTGGCTTCATCTTCAATTTCTTTCGAAACAGGTCCTTGGAAATCGGCTATTATGGGATTATTGGGATTAGGTGGTGTTGGTGTCGGTTGTTGAGCTGATGGCGGCATACGACCTAATCCGCCAACTGTAGGCGGCGGAGCTGGAATTTGCATTGGATTTAAAGGATATGGACTGGCAGCAGCGGGATTCATAAGTCGTGACGGTGATGCTGGTGTTGAGGCAAGAGTGTTGAGAACATTACCAAAGTTAAACGCACCATTGGGACCACCTAAATTAAGACCTGCTATATTGGTAGTCAAATTCGACAGGGTATCCATCGTGGGCCCAAACATTTGCTGGGCATTAAGATTGGCTGAAAAGGGAGGAGGAACTCCGCCCGGTACTCCTCCTACAGCTGCAGTCATATCCATACCGCGATGACCACGCATGGCGTTTTGAGGAGGCACTAAAGAACCTTGTTGTGCAGCCGCTGCAGCAGCCGCTCTAGCCTTATTCGCCATTATTGAACAATTTGCTGTCATTTGCATTATTAGCTCTGCAATATCATGGGGCACATTGCCTATGCAAGCCTGCAGACAGGAGAGCATAGTATTCACAGTTTCTGGCGGCAATTGAGCCTGTTTCGGTGGCAATTGTTCATCTGGTATTTTAGCATTTGTTACTTGAGGGCAACGTCTTTGCAAACATTTAAGCATAGCTTGAATGAATGTATCACCATGATCACGTATTTTATCACTCAACCACTTCTCCAGTTTCAAGTACTCACGCCTAGACGCCAGACAAGCCAAATCTATAACGAAGACAAACGATCGAATGTTTAACAGTGTAGAAAGCGCTTTTAAATCCTGGGCTACATCCAAGATACGCGACAGCTTTCCTTGATCATATTCTCCTCCCCTTAAGTACCATTCGGACATGGCGTGCATTATGAAAGGTCTTAAGGTCATACTGTAATGCGTTGAATTCCAGGCGCTGGCCAATATTACACCAGAGTTTGGATGATTTGCTAAAAAGGTGGGTATCAGTTGATTAAACAATTCTTGCCTTAAAGCTGTAAGTGGTGGACTGATATGCAGCAGAGAAAGAAAAAGCACATCTGGACAATGTTGGGCTGGAAATTTAAAGAGTTCATGAACCTGAGAGTAGAAGCCATGTTCTGCTACATATAGTAGCACCTCCACCAAATGTAAAGATTTCCATGAACATATTTCCTTGTTTTCGGCATCGGGCGGGGTCTTCAAAATTTCCACTGGTGGTGAGGTAAATATATAGTCGGAAAACGAAAAGAGATCGGGATTTTTTAACATAACAGCAATAAGCGAAAACTGCCCTTCGACATTTTGCCAATGACGATAAATGTATTCTGGATATGGAAACAAAGTTGACTGTGTAGCCAAACGGAATATGGTCAGCAATAGATCTAAGCCAATGCGATCTTTTAAAATAAACTCGGGATGATCTAGTTCCGAACATACTTCTTTCCAATTTAGTTGAGGTTGGACTTCCTTTAAAGCTTGAACAAATACATTGGGTTTCCAGGCTTGAGTGGTATCAACACTGCCATTTCCACTGGCTGAATTGCCACCCGGTGTTTTGTCCTTCTTATCATTGCCGTTATTGGATTTGTCGGCATTGCCAGATGAGTTATCATTATTGTTATTGGCATTTTGCTGTTGCTGCTGTTGACTGGAATTCTGTGCGGTTTGTTGTTGAGGCCAAAAATTGGCTGGTGTGGGTAAATTTACGTTACAATCAAGCAAAGACGTGTGTCTTCGACACATAAGACCAATGATTTTCGCAACATCTTGGGGTTGCAAATCGCGTGCTGTAGCTGTTGAACCAACGCCACCTCCCGTATTACCTGTACCACTGCCTGCTGCTCCCGCATTTCCGCCTAAACCGCTACGTAAATGATTCTTACATTCTTCAACACTTGAGGTAAATTCATAACCAATTTCTAGGATTAAATTAATCCAAGATGTGTCCATAATATTATTGTGATCGTGTTGTGAAAATATGGTCTCACATATATTATCATAGATATCTTCTATGGGTATTTCAGCATAAACATTGCCATCAGTGTTGAGATTTGTTTGGAAATGCTGGTGCTGCTGCTGCCCTTGCTGTTTGTCTGCTTCAGTTGTAGCTGTAGTTGCCGTTGGCAAACTTCTTTGAAACAGTGAACTGTACAAATATGGTGCCAAAATAAGAGGGACTCGATCTCGGGGAAATTCTTCTCTTAATTTCTCTATAAACTGTAGTCGTAAATTGTCCTGTTTAACATATGTATCTAAACAGGCCAATAACAATTGGAGCACATCCAATGAAACGTCATGCAAGCTGCTGATCACTCCAGCCGATTGTAGATTTTTACCCAAATATGAATCGATTAGCTCCGGTAATGCTTTGCACAATTGTTCGCCTGCATACGTACGTAACTCCGGCTGTTGTGAGTACGTTAACGATACACTCAAAATACACTCGCACAATTTATTAATGCCAGTTATCCGTACTATTTGATTGATAAGCTGATTTGTAGGTTTTAGGCTCTAAAAAAAAGAGAGAGTTTTTAGCATTACATTAATCATGAGTTTTTTTTTTGTTTTTTTATTGTTTTAATTCATTTCAATAGCATTTTGTTTTCTTTATTAGTTTACCTTTTGTTGCGGCCAACAGTTGTCAATAGCAAAACAAATATTTGATATATGCGAAGGTCTATTTTGTTGTTTTTCCAATTGTTGTTGTAGTAGTTTTGCTTGTAATTGTTGCTGCTGCTGTTGTATAGTTGACGTTGGTGACGTTGACGTTAATGTTGGGTCATTAAAGTTAATGCTCGAAAATAGACAACGCAGACAATGACGATCCGCTTCTAAGCCAAATTCTTCAATTAACTACAAGAATAAAAAAAAAAAAACGTAAAATGAAAATTTAATTATTAAATGGCTTACTATACACAGTTTCTAATAAGTTGTGATTATTAAAAAGGCGAAGTGAAAGAAGAATTAAAGAAAACAACTACTTTGAAATGCTTTTGTAGGTTGTAGAGAGAACAACGTAAAACTATTCATAGAAATGATTAATACCCTAAAAGGAAATATGGTTAATTATAATTAATACCACATACACAATAGCAAAAATACAATAAATGCAGAGAAAACTTAAAGACACGAAAATAAGTTCAAAAGTAAATAACGAAAGGCGAATTATTAAAAGATTTTAATCAATGTAGACAATATGGTTTCAAATTCGCACTAAATGTTGTTGAATAAAACTAAACTCGGTTTTTTTTTTTTAGAGAGACGTTGTTCCTAAGCTGGCAACGTATTAATTAAAATCAAATGTAATGACGACTACTTGCCCAGGCATTATCTGAACGAACTGTCAGTGATGGCCACTGACATTACCGGTGAATATATCAGACACTCCGCAAATGGTTTCGAAAATGGAAAATTGTAGAATCACAATAGACCATGTATAGCTTAAGTGCATCTACGAAACTTCTTTGGATAAGCAGCCACCGCTACCAACGTACTCCAATAGACAGAAAGATTTTCACTCACCTAAACCGACAAATATCAAGGCAAATTCACAAAGATTTTGTATAATTATCTATACAGCTGATTAATATATTGTTTTACGATCGAATGTCAAACGTTTTGTTTTTGAATAATTTTTTTTTTAACTTAAACAGAAATGTACAACTCTATTTTATACTTTTAAAACGTCTCCCTAATTTAGTATTTATTTTTCCATTTAACGCAAAAGAAAAAATAATTTAATGTCATTACATTTGACATAAGGTAGGCATAAAAAATCAAAAATACGTGCTTTTGTTAAACAAAAAAGTATTGTTAAATACTACTACCTCCTTATCAATTCGTCTTGGTAAGTATATTGTCAGCAGATAAATTATATATGTTCATAATAGTTATGGAATTGGCATACAAGCACAAAAAACCAAAAATACATCGTATCCAACCGAGTTTTACTACTACTTTACCGTTAAAAAATTAAAAATAATAATATCTCATTTACTTCCCGCTTAAAGATTCATTTGTCAGTTATATCCAAAATCTGGCAACTCTACACATATACTTCGATAAAGTGCCCCCCTCACACATTCAACGAAACGGAAACACAAATATAAGAAAACAACAAAACACATATGCACACATACACTTATACGTATCAACAAACACAGTAAGACAAAGACAACTATAGTGTCGTAAATAAAATTTGCCCTGCTCCACTTTAATCATATGCGAAAAAGAAGTCTATGGAATGTTATACAAAATTTTTACCAATGGAAGTAACAAGGATAATGAAACACTACAAAAGGAATGGCAATTTTTTTTCCACAAATATATGGAAATCGTTAAAAATAAGACGGCAATTTCGTAGAAAATTTTTTTTCCCGTTTGTAACACTTTCTTCACTTTCTTTTTTAGCGTTTGCTGATGTTTCCTTTTTTTTTATTAAAAATGTTTTAACACAATTTTTTATTGTTGATCTGAAAATTATACCAATATTTAGTTAAACCAGAGAAAAAATCAAGATTAAAAATATACGCCATCGAGGAAAACGTATGCATTTGGTTTTTACTTCGTTTGTGGCTTAAAACATAAAGGAAATTTTTTTCTTGTATTTTTTCAAAATTTCACTACATTTTTACATATTTTTGTAAAATATCACATAAACTTGAAGTATTGCAAACCTTTTAATTGAATTTTATTAGTTTTTTAATGATTTTTGTATGTTTTAAATGCTTTTTCTTTTTTTTTCACAAGACGACACAAACCACAAGCAGAGAAATTTTTCTTCTTTGCAAACTGTAATGGCGTCGGCAAAAATGGTTGGTTGAACTTTCTCAGTTGCATAAATTCCGTACTAAACGAATTTACGCTCGAAGTTAAACGTATATGTCAATATATTTTTTTTAATATTATTTTGACAATATAAACTGTTTTGAATATAATGTTAAAATGTGTTTACTATCGAAACAATTTATTCACAGACTTCGTTATTCATTTAATTTTTAAGAACGATTTTATCAACGTTGTGAAGTAACAAATAACTATGTTCAGTTGGCATAAATGACGAAGCAGGTATGATGCGCTGTGTTTCATAAGTATGGCAAAAAGTGTTGCCAGTTCAAAAGTAGCACAGTGACAATGATCGAAATTTTTCTTATTATAAACGATAAATGATATTGTTTTATTGTGGCTATCGAATTGGAAACGATGTTCGACACTGTCATGGAGTACAACCATTTTTTTATCCTGTTAGAAAATTTGGAAAATTGTCTATAATTGGACATTATAGATATTATATACATTATACTATTATACATTATACGTAAGCGGAAATGTCTGCTAAGAATAATATATAATCTATAATTCTTGTCTGATAGGTATATATTATTTCACTTTTCTGGTGTTAATATCTGCAAAGAAACTTACGTTATGCTGGGTTATGAAATGCACTGAAACACTTTTTGAGTTGTAGAATATAACAAAAATATTCATATACTAGAAATTAATAGGTTTCCGCAGATTTTATTGTTTATTTTTTCAAATTAGAGACTTATTGTGCATATCGCAGTTTCTTTATATTCTGTTTATAATAAATTCTGATCACGGAAGTCTTTTTAATTTGAACATTAGAAATGGAAGAATCTAATATATAATCTAGATATCTGATCTAGAATAACATACATATAATAGCATCGAATTTAATACAAAAATGAATTCGAAAGGAAAATGTTATCCACATATATTAGGATAATTTCAGATCACTTCTTTGAAATTTTATGTTTAATGCAACTCATTGGTTGTATAACGAAGTTAAATGAAGAAGTTTGTTGTCTTATTATCAAGTTTATATTCACTTGTGCTATCAAAATTGGAAACAGCCTCCGCGTAACTTGGTTGATCAAGTAGTCATCTGTTGAATGAAAACCAATTATTATTTTTTCCATTATCAATCAACCGACTGTTAACCAGTCCTCAAATGTTAAAATTAGTCAAACTGTACAACTAACTCCAACGCATAAGAAAAACAAGGCTTATTAAAAAAGTTCAAAGCCTATTGAAAAATTAGACAAGATTTTTAAATTGTTCTAAAGTTTTGAATCGGTCCTCTTCGCTTAATTTATATTCGCATGATTGTTTCTTTTTATTTAAAGATCCAATTTCTTACGTTCAAAATAAAAATTTGATTCAAAATGTCTGTCTGATTTACTTTATCTATGAAAACGAAATATAAGCAGAAATGATTTCATACCAATTCTGAGAAAAAAAAAAGAAAAGAATTTTAAAGTACGATAAGTACAATGACAGCACAGTAAATAACTCAATTATTTAACAAAGTAATAAGAGATATCAATTGAAAATGATATTGGTTTTAATATCAATTGTTAATATACCTAGGCTAGGCAATTTTCTGAGAGCTTTAAGCCATAGCCACAGAACTGTACGATGTACAAGCTATCATTTTAAGTTTTGTGAAAAAGGTTCTTTCAAATTAGAATAGTGTAAATCGTAATAAATCAAAAGGTATCTAAAAAGAAGTATTGCGAATTACAGGGTTAAGGTCCTTCAAATATATTGTGTGCCTTGGTTTAAATAAATTAATCGCTGTTCAATTTTTTTTGTCATATTTTCTAATTCCTACTACATTTTAATACTTCCCTGCCTATGAAACTTTTAATAACAGCTGATGTTACTATTTGGTAAACTATTGCAGATGAATGAAATACAAAATATGAGATAAAATTAAGAAAAAAGTTACTAACTTACCTGATTTAGGCTTACTGTAGTTTCTGCAAAATTTTTCTTATTTATTTGTTTGACCAAATTACCAATCTGCGTCAGCGTCAATTTCAGATGGTCTAGGTTCATAGCTCTTCCATTTAATTAATTTGGACGGCGATTTTTTAAGCAGCATACGTTTCTTATTATAATACCGTTCCCGGGATAATTTTTTCGTTGGATACCAAATATCATAAGCAAGGAATCTTCGAAAAAATTATATGGACAAGATCAAGCACACACGTATGCACATAACAGACAACTATAGCAGCAGCTGCAGGCCAGGCACAGCACGTACAATAATAAACCAACAAAAATAAAGTAAAATTAATTAAATGAAAACAAAAAACAAAAAAATAAACATTTCTTCTCTTTATAGCGAAGCAGAAGTTGTTTAAACTTTTGAGCAATAAAAATATTGAATAATTTTTCTTTGTTATTTTCGGCCGTACAAGCTTTTTATTTTGGAAGGTTATTTTGTATTATTTTATTTCGTTTCTGTTTTAGTTGCACTTTTATTTTCGTTTACTTTATTGTTATGTGTTGGCCATTTGTTTCTTTTAATGTACTTTAACTTATCTTTCTTATATTGTGAAATTGTTGACATAATTTTTAAAGACGCAATTAATGACCTCTTTTTTCAGGGAGTAAATTTTTTTTATTTTTTTCGTTTTGTTAAATTTTTATTTGTTTCTTTTGTTGCTTAAGATCTTCATAAACCTTTAAGATATGTGGCAGCTCTATGGAATTCTTGGGGGCCCCACCATATAAAATTCATTAAGAAAATGTAATTCCGATTAGCCATAGAATTTGTTTTTATTTTTCTCCATACATTTCCACGCGGTTAAATTGGTTAAAAACAAAAACAACACAACATAGCGCCCTTAAAAGGGGTCAAATGAGAAGAATTCTTACTAAATCTTATTAAATTTATATATTTTTGTCTTCGTTGTGGATTTTTTTTACGAAACCTTTATTTTTTATGGCGCTTTATTTATTTTTTTCTTTTTTTTAACACAACACATATCATCACGTCGCCTTACTCTGTATTTTTTCTCAATATTTTGCTGGTCCGTTCCGTTGTTTCTACGTTTGCCCCCACGGTCAACGGTTTTTGTCCATCTCTTCTTGATTCTCTTTTTTAATATTTTTCCTCTTGAATATTTTTATCTATTTCACTTACACGTAACAGTGTCGAATTTTGTAATATGATTTTAAATCTCCAATTGTTATATTTACATAAATTTTGTTGATTATTTTTACAACTTGTATTCGTAACTTTTGTTTTCTATCGCTTTTGTTTAAGTTATTGTATTACATTTAAATAAAAAATCGTATTTTCTTGTTGATTGTTCGTCTCGGTTTATTGTCTTCAGATTTTTTTCCTCGTTGACTTGTCACTTTGTGCTGGAGATGTGACAATTGGACATATTTTTAGATAACTGCAGTCATTCATTGCAGAGTTGCTTTTATCTTGCAACAGTGATGCCAGATCAAAATTATAAAATGAACGGACGCTTTGTAATTTAAATGCTAACAAAATATAAAAAAATAACTTCTAATTACTTTTACAGTGATATATCTGGATTAAATAAAAAACAATTAGGTGCTTTTGATTTATATTTAAAAATGAATAAAAACCTTTTATTATTTATCTTTTTATAACAATTATGAAAAATAACAATACATTTTAACTGTATTCCAATTTATGAGACCTTTTTCTTGTGTTTAGAATTTGCTATAAAACATAAAAATAAAATTTATTAAATCAATCTACATATTTATATTTAATATTCGTTTTCTCACCTTTAGTAAGTAAAATTTGTGTACAATGAGCCATGGGATATTCCATAAACAGTGCAGCTATAAATGCCACAAGATTCGAGACTGTGTATAAAATAACAAATTGCGTAAACTGTAAAGAAATATTACGATTAGAAAACAATTGCAAATTAATTTACTCTTATTTCAGCTAAAATGTGTCAACAATTTAGTTAGCTAAATGCTCAATTTTTCTTTAACCCTCAAATAAACATAACCTCAATTTAATTTTTCTTGTGCCCATTACATAATGAGCCGAGGGACTATTAGATACAGTTATTATCCAGTTTAAATAGTTAATTGATACGTTTCTTATCCAATTTAACCTAAAGGCCTATAGTAATGTTATATTGAAACTAAACTTATGCGATACCAACAAGTTTAGACCTGATGCTAGTCTGTTGGAGGAGCAAGAGTCAAATTTCCTATCAATTTTAAGTTCAAACAGGTGTGCTAATATTATTTAAAACAGATTTATCCTAGAATTTATTGACTGTTATCTAATTTTGAGTAGAACATGTATGTGATATACATATATACATACATATAACATACACAGCAATGGCAAAGGAAAATTAAGGACTTGACAGAGGTTAATTAAAATCCAACAATGCTTAGATTATACATTCATGCTCAGGAAGTTTTAATTTTTTGCCGATCAAGTGAGAGATACGTGTATGTTTACGAAGACCAGATTCATTATTATTTACTGATCATGATTATTTGACTGATGCTTGGTTAAAAAATTAATATGATAGTTATGATTACGAGCTATTTTGTTTTTCACTTACAAAGTACAATGAATTCACATAGTAGGGTTGACGTTGATAACCATGTATCATATATAATATAGTCATATGCCAAATATATACTTGAAATGTTAATCTGGCCAACAGTCGGAATATTGGAAGACAACAGAATTCATAGGCCACCCCTATAAGAAAATAAAAAGGTAAAGCATTTATGTGTTAATTTTTTATATAAGTATACAATCAATAATTACTTACAACCACATTTACAACTCATACCCAAAATGGGAATAGCACATACAAAAATATTCCATGCAATGCGATATAGTCCCGCATATAAAGCCGTCCAAATAGACCATTCCGTCAATTCAAGTAAAGAACCGAACCATACAATAGCAATAGCTATTGGAAAAACAAAATGCGCTCCTATTATGTATTTGGGTTGACGTATAATTTTGCGTACCTCCTCGGTGCGTGTATACTTCAGATATAATTCTCCACAAAAAATACCCACCAAGTAACCGGATAGATTTGTATAAAACGGTAAATAAACTTTGTCATAAAAGTCCATATCTTTAAAGAATGTATAACGATAAGATCTGTAAATATTCAAGAGAATTTTCTTTATAGCCTAGTTTTTTGTCGTTGTAATGAATCACTTACTCTGGTCTTATAAAAAAAGTTTGGCGTAGTTTGAACCAATAAGTAATACCAAATGGTATGGCAAAGGATAGAATAGCCAATGATGCATAGATGCGTTTCTTCAATTTCGGGTATCTGTTATAAAAATAAATTGGGATACGGCATGATTTATTTGAAATTTATTCATAAAAAATATTTAACAAAAATGTACGATAAGCCATAAATCTGTCCTGTACATTTTCATCGTGCACTACTAAGTTATACTTACTTTGCTACAACCATTATAACAAATAAATAAAAAATAAATAATTGCCAATCCGCCGCTATATACCAAGTATGATGAGCTGCCTAGAATTAAGAAACTAAACTTAATTGATGTTGGTGGTGGTTGAAATTGAAAAACTTACACTTTCTTTGTGCGAGATATTATTAATCATTAACAAATTACGCCAGCCACTATCACGACTAAATGTGCGAACCGGTTCCGTGACATGTCTCCAAAATGGACCATCCTGCAAACGGGTTAAAACAGTTGCATTGAAAAGCACTAGTAACGCAACTGAAGGTAAAAACCTATTAAGTTCAGAAATAAAATCGTGTTATAGTAGATTCCAAATATGATAGGACAAGATATCTATTTATGATAATTTTTTTTTTCAATTTTCCTTTACCTTACATAACGAATAACCAATAACTGTATAAAGGTCAATAATAATTTTCTCCAGCTTGTTTGTGGTCCAATCAGATTGGCCTGTGTAAGTTTTATGAACAAAAATAGACCAGTCATAACAAAAAATATTTCAATAACTGCTGTTGTATTTAAGAGCCATAATTGAGGTTTATCCTCCATCGTGATTTCAAAATATTCAGGATTTGCAATGTGTTGAAATTTTGCTAAAAATGTATGACCATACAGGCAAAACAGCATGGCTACAGAACGAAATGCATCAAGAAATTGGAAATCTTTGCCAACATCGCTGTTACTCGGTTGTATTAAGCGATAATAGTTACGACACACAGAGAATGATGTCAGTAGTTGGGAAACTGTTAGAAAAATAATAGAAAAACATAAAGAACTAAGTTATATAAGAGAAAGCTAATAAGAATTATATTCTTATGAGTTAAATACTATATTCTTAGAGTTGGTTACACGGTACTTGTCTAGTGCTTCCTCAAAAAATAGGGAGTTCTTGTTTACCTACAGTCAGTACGCGGAATACTTTGAAAAACTTTCTTTGAAGGCACTATGATTACAATTCTTTTTCTTTTCTGTCTCTGCTCTACTGAGTCTATCGTTTACATCTGTTTCTGTGCCGACATACGTTGTCACAATACTGCCAATATAGCAGAAGCAAGGGTGTTCCAAATAGTTTTCTGTTTCTGGATACTAAAAGCCTTCACAAAGACTGTAAATAGCAAATAGAGAGGACATATGTATCTCTGTACGACCATGATTCTCAGGCTGTGGCGTGGTCGACCTATGATCTTCGTTGTCGAAAGCCGCCTGTTGTTATTTGAGCTCAAGCTCCTATGCACTCATAAGGCGGTCAGTCAATATGGGTGCAACAACTTTATACACAATGTTTAGAAGATTATTTCTCCTTCAGTTTCCACACTCGAATATATACTCCTTCTTCGAAATTTGACCTTCTTTCAATTCCTAATGCAAACATTCCGTTTGCCAAATTATTTGAACTGAATAACTAGTGTGTTAGTATTCTGTTTCATAAATAGATTCAATTACCTTTACTTGTTGGATTTATTTTATAGAAATCATTGGCTTGATTGTCTTCCGGCTGTTGCAGTTTTAGGAACAAATCGTACAGGCTTGAAAGTATATTTAATATGATTAATACAACAATTATTGTAAAAAATAATTTTTCCAAAGAATCTGTAAATAAACATGAAATATATTCATTTTAATTGCATGGGGCTGTGCTTTCTTATTAGATACACACCTCCTTTTTCTACATCTCCAGATACTTCTGTTGGTCGTTCACAGTATTCAATAAACGTTTTTAAATTCAAATCGTATTTCCTTTGAAATTCATAATTCAAGCAAGCGTGTATTAAAGAGTGATATTCCTTTCGTAATTGCAAATCCAAAGGCCGTTTATGCACTGTTCCAAAGTAATCGGTTACCTATTCAACGAAACGAAATTATTTTTTCTATAGAAACCATCACAATCTCTATTCCGTTACCTCATTCCGTAACTCATCATTTTCATCCTTTAAACTTATTGCCGTTGTATTGGCAAAGTTTTTACATCGTTCCACACAAACACCAAAAAATAAACGATCACGTCTATAACGAAGTGGAAATTCGTTAAAGTGTGCGATTATTTCTTGCCATAATACGGATGAGTTATTGGGTGTTACTTCAGCATAAACCGTACAATAGGTTGGTGGAAAACTGTTTTGTGTAGACGTAAGACATGCATCGTAATTGTCGAAATTGTACAATGGCGGGAAATCATGATGAGAATATGCTGTAATCAGTATATTATTTTTAATGTTTTACATTTTTTAAATAAATTTTATAAAATCTTTACATGGTACAAGTTATAAATAATATTTGTTTCATAAAAAGTACGACTTAAAGTAAGGTTATGATATAAAAAGCGCCAAAGCAATCTATTTTTTTAAATGGCGTTAGAATAAAGGAAGTTTATAAATACAATTAATTAAAGTAAGCAGTCGCTATAGTCTAGTAGGTAGTGCGTTACTTGCTAGACGAGAACATGAGCTCTGACAGCTTGGAAGAATAGATAATTGCCATGAAAAGGGCGCCGTAGTCTAGTAGGTATTGTGTTGGCTTATTAGACGCAAAGCCAAGGTTCAAACCCCAGGCCAGACATCAAAACAAAATACAAAAAGTATTTCTTCGGCGACTTTCTCTCAACAGATTTCTGGCAAAAACTCTGAGAGTAAATAAAATTGCCATGAAAAGTTTCTCAAAAATCTGTCGTTCGGAGTCGACTTTAAACTGTAGGTCCCACCACTCATGTATAAAATTAACACACACAATATAAGTGGTGTGAGAAACTAGGTCCATAATCCTGACTGAAGCGTTGTAATTACCAATTATGTAATCCGTCGTGCGGAGTCGACGTAAAACTGTAGGTCCCGCCACTCATGTATAAAATTAACACACACAACCTAAGTGTTGTGAGAAGCTAGGTCGTAATCCTGACTGAAGGGTTGTAACGTCTAATTACGTATGTATGTAAATGGCAGTCATTAATTTAAAGTCGCACGGAAATACTTCACACACTTTTGAAAAATTATCGTTTTTTCCAATTTCCAGTTGGAAAAATAATGTCAAACCTTAGCTAATTCTTTGCATAGGAATTATTTTGTGGTCCGTATTCATGACATATTCAGCAAAAATAATTTTTTAATTTTTTTGATTTTCCTCCCCATTGTATATATTTCGTATAGGCTTTCTTGATTTTGCTTGCTAAAATAATTAACCAATTACTGTGCTTCTGTAAGCACGTGTAAAATTTCATTTTGATTACAAAATTATTATTTTCAATAAAAATTCGCTTCATCCACAAAAATCAATAACAAGGCATTAACCGAAAAACTGATCCATTGTTTATAAAAAAAAATATTAAGAGCTTGATAGCAAGTTTCACTTAAGCAATACTAGTAAAAAAATAAATAGTTTGTCACTTGAAAATAAGCTGGGAAATTTTGAATAACAATTCAAACAAATTCCTACATTAACACCCATGTTCATGTTCATAAAGAGTGTCTGAAAAAGGAAACTGTTACCATTTTTAAGTAAATACAAAGTGTCCTTATTTTATTAGCTAGATCTGGCCACTTGGCACCATAGAAAAAAGGATTCGATTGGTGCCCTATGAATAATGTTGTTTCTGTACCCATGCATGGTACCATCCACCAAATTCTTGAAATGTCACCCAAAGTATGTGACATTTAAAAAAAAGGATTTTAAAGACATGGAAAGCTCAAAGAAAAATTAAAACTAGTGTAATAGGAACTGGAGTTTTTGAAAGTTATTAAAGGCATACATATGTACTGCTTCCTTTCAGGATACTTCATTAAATAAATAAAAATCACTTTATTTTTCAACACAATATTTCTTCAACACAAAACTTCAATCATTCCTTCAATACCTCAGAATGTAGGACGCTTTAATAAATAAATAAAAAAAATTTATTGCTTCAACACGAAACGAAACGAACGAAATCACATTCTGTAGGTCCTTCATAAAAGAAAACAAACTGAACATGTTATCTTCAAACTCATTCTAGTTCTTAAATGCGATATTGATATTTATCAATCAAGGACATTTTAAACTGTAGGATTTGATTTAGGATTTTTAAGAAAAAATTAAAAAACATTTTGATAACAGGAACTTCCCCAATTAAAACTTTATTTACATGAAATTAGTTTCAAGAAAATTTGAAACAAATATGTGCAATTTATTAAATTTTTATAATTATTTAGTATTTATTGTTTTAAGTAAGTTAGTAATTTATTATTTAAATTAAATAGAAACAAAACACTTCAATTACATAAGCCTTTGACACATGTTAAGTTTTAATATTATTCCTTTGCTATTCTTATAACACAATTCACATTGTATTATTCAAATAAAGTAAAATTAATTAATATTTTAATTTGCATGACTATTAGCAATAACCAATAAATTTTTTTTTCAAGGTTTGAGTCACTTTGTAAAGTAGAATCCCAGAAGGATCATAAAAAACTTTTAAAATTTTATTAACATTAAACAATGTCTTCATTTTTTTTCCTTATTACCGGCTTATTATTTAAATATTTTTTTATTTAATGGATTTTGTTTTGTTTTAACATTTAAACCAGTTGATATATACTAACTTTTCTGTAAACCATATACACTTCCCGATAATAATATCATTATCACGGTCAAATTTCTTATAGGAACATAAAACGAACAATTCATTTTTATTTTTGTGTTTTTAAATTAATTAATTTTTTAAAATAATATATTGTTTATAAATATTTTTCTTCTATTTTTTTTACAACACTTTTAGATCCTTTACAATCTTCCGTGTATATATAATGGCCACCTTTCGTTTTGTGTTAGTTTACGATACTGATATCGTCTATAAATATTTAATATAACTCAAGTAGATTTAACTAAAACTAAAAAGTGCTTATTTTGCTTTTTTGCTTTTATAAATTATATTAAAACAACTACAAGCCGGGAACGAAAAAATGCTTGTAAGAATGTAAAATTGTAAAAGTGAATTAAAAACTTGATTGTAAATATTCTTTATATTTCAACTAGACTTCCACCATTAAAGCGGATACTTTTTATTTGTTGTTGTTGTTGTTGCCGTTTTTGTTATTATATTTATTGCATACATAAAGATTTTACGTCTACAGCTAGTTTTTCTGACACCTTTGGCATGTTTAGAATTTTATTTTATAATTTTAATTTTGATTTAATCCGATAATATGCAATAATATGCAATAATATGTTCAATTACTAATTGGTTTTATCACAGTTTGAAAAATAATTAAAATTTCCATTGTACAGTTTTATGCGAGTGACGCTATAATTAATAAACTTCTTAAAGATCTCGTCATAATCAAGTGTTCAATTGATCATATGTTGTCACAGGTTCGAGTTTAGATTTTGTTTGTTTCCGTTATGGGAAGGCAAGTTAGGTTTTTAATTGTTTTCGAGAAAAATGAAATTTTCCCCGCCGTCTTACATCAAAACATTATCCCATACGACAGTATCCTTCTAACAACTTTACTATAAATTGAGTTTATGACTTCATTTATAACTTTATCACATACATGCATACATAATTGGCCATTACAGCCCTTCAGTCAGGATTACGAGCTAGTTTCTCACACCACTTATGTTGTGTGTGTTAATTTTATACAAGAGTGGTGGGACCCACAGTTTAAAATCGACTCCGAACGCCAGATTTTTGAGGAACTTTTAATGGTAATTTTTATTTACTTTCAGAGTTATTGCCAGAAATCTGCTGAGAGGCAGTCGCCGAAGAAATACTTTTTGTATTTTTGTTTTGATGTCTGGCTTGGGGCTTGAACCCTGGCTTTACGTCTAATAAGGCAACACACTACCTACTACATTACGGCGACTTTATCACAATTTGCCTAAATGCTGGCTTAAATGGGACCTCTTGCATCGAAGGTGTCCGCCACCTAAACTCATTTGTAACTTCATTGATACAAAGATTCTATTTTGAACATTTCCCTTCAATGTTAGTTTTTATTCCTGAATAATACCTAGAAATGCAGATTTCTTTGAAAATGCCAGGGTGACGCCATCATTTGTAACTTCATTGAAGCAAAGATTCTTTTTTCATTCTATTTTGAACATTTCCCTTCAATGTTAGCTTTTATTCCTGAATAATACCTAGAAATGCAGGTTTCTTTGAAAATGCCAGGGTGACGCTATCAAGCCTTGATTAAATAAGTCCCAAGCTTCATTTATTTACATCGGTTTCTCCTGGCCTACTTTAGAAGTTCTTGAATGCTGAATCCCAATTAGTTAGGAACACAACCCAATCCGCGTGCTTAACAAATTCATGCTTTGATTTCGATTACTTCTTATATTTCAATATTATATTCAGACCTTGCACATCGATTTTGTTCAAGAAATTTTTTCTTATGATAACAGGAATATATACAGAATTTTACTCAATTCATAAAATATAAAAAAAATAAAATTATTGAATAAAATAGTCCTATAAACACTTTAAAAGTACTATAACTAGGTTAAGGTTCGTTATGTCGGCACTTCCTTTAGAAGTGTAGCGTAATGTAAGCACACATTTGCAACCATTTATTATGCATGCAGTGCAAGAGAAAATAAAATAAAAAAGTTCCATTAAAAAAGTGAGGCGAAGTATTGGTTTGAACAGGTTTATTTTACGTGGAAATAAAATGTTTGACACTGACCTTTATAAGCTGGATCGTTTCCTTAACCATGAATTGATAATGAAATCATTAAGTTTAACACAACAAGTTTGAGAAAAATATAACAAGTGTAGGTTCCGAGCTAATGGTACACTTGAACCAATAATTCCATTAGACGATTAAAAGTAATAAGCAGCTCAGTTTTTCATAACCTCTATGCACATTGTGGACAATTGCAGGCCTATTTACAGAATTGTGGACACTATTTCGTCGAGTATCATGCGTCTCTTTCCAGAAAAGACGTGCTGGACATATGCTCGATTTTACATTCAACACATAACGGCATAGTAAGGCCTTTCAAATAAATGTACAATTTTGATGTGTGTGAGACACATATTGTTTTATTAATTTTTAAATCTAGAAAGCTCTTAAAGAAAGACATCACATTAATTTGTATTAAAGAAACTTTTACTAAATTGATCATGACATTTATGTCCGGCTAGTCTAGTAGGTAGTCTGCTACTCCATTAGTGTAAGGGTTGGGGATTCGAATCAAACCACATACTGTGTTACACCACAGCGAGCATATTGTCGTAGTCATTTAGCCCGTAATAATTAACCTGTAACTAGTAATTGTATAAACGATTATGATATAAAGTAAACGTATATAAATTAAGTTTAATGCCCTGTCGTTTTATTTGTAATTTATTTGAAAACTTGTTTTCATTTTCTATTTAAAAATTATATAAATTTCTATAGGATTTTTCCTACGTTCTGCACTTTGATTGCAAATATTCCGCTGCAAACATTTTGATACAAACTTAACACTTTCATGCCGGCGCTTTCATTCATGCTTGTCGCCTACCGGCGGCTACTATATTTATAAGACGTTATTAATTATAATTATTGTTATTAAAAATAAATGCTTATAAGATAACGAGACTCTCAAGTATTTTTTTTCGACAGTCGAAGTCTTAAAGATCTAAATATTTGGTATTACGTATCGTCTAATACCATGATCAATTTGCAGTTTAGTGCGGGCCGCTGGAGGTACGCGCCGGCATGAACGTGTTAAATGACTCATACATTATTTGTTAAGGCACTAACGCGAGTCTAATCGTATAAACAAGACGAGGTTAATAAGTATAGGTTAACAATGGTTGGTTTTAAGATAAATGTTGAGAGTTTCATGTGCATACTCGTACATATACTTACGTATTTATCGAATTTACTCATACAAACCAACTGCTTCCTAATATTGCGTTAATCGTTAATTGATTAATTGATCGTAGTAATACGAGCACTTAAACGTAATTTTAATTTTAATGAATGAATGGAAAATATTGTGAATATATTCCATAACAAAGTGTGGTCATTTAATATTAAATACATGTATAAACTTGTTTTTATTAAGTAAATATTTTTTTAATAATTTTTCCTATGTTTTTGACGTTTAATCGTTATAATTTGGATATAAAAAACTGTAATAATGCTGGAAATTAGAATTGACGTTAGAATAAAAAAATATGATATAAGGGATGAAAAGGATTAATGTTAGAAATAATTGCATATAAAAACAATTTTCGTACAACTAATCATCATGTATTTTTTATTTTTAATTTGTTTATAATCATTTTTACAACCTAATTATTGATGGTTCCCAGACGGAAGCTTTAAGTTAATAATTGCTTAAAAATGTTAAGGCTAAAAAGGTTAACTGCAGAAAAATAATTTAGAAACTGAAAGCAACGTTTTACGACTGATTTTATAATTCTGTATGTTGTAAAGAACATACTAGAAAGATCACTATGCTATAAAAATAAAACAATAAACAAATGCATACTGTTATAAGCATTTTACATATTGTTACGATAGTTGAAATAGTATTACGACCATACGATGCATTATGCAATAGTATTACCACCATACGATGCAGTAATCCATCTATGTATGTAGGACATCCCTATAATGTCTATTATATTACTATCCTCTGACAAAGTGAAGAGTGTTTCCTTCTGGAATCCCAGGTTACAAAAATTTGTGCTGATGATTCTCTCTTATCATCACAGAACCAAAAAAGTCAAAGTCAAATGATCGTTTACTAAACTTTATTTATTCCTGAATATTCTGATGCATGACTCAAATCTTTTCTTATTGTTTTGATTGCCTAAAACTCATTTGGTAATCTGATGATGATTTCCCAACAAAAGTTTTGATTGCCTCCAAATCATTTGCTTTGAGAAGAGGTTTTGCTGCCCTTATCTTGTCTTTCGTTGAGTAAAGCTTCCCAAATATTTATTCCCACTCTACAGAAAGGTTCTGATTATTGGGACGAGGTGGACTCTACATTGATTTACAATTCTCATGTTTGGCGTATGGTGTGCAAATATCATAATGTCACAGACATTCATCTGATTCTGATTACTGTGTTCCTCTAATGGATATGTGTTACTGAATCTACCTCTGCGATCTTTGTTAAGATTTTCTCTCGGGTAACCTGTAAATATTATTGTTGTTTTTGTTGTCAGTAATAAGATTTATGCGACAAATAAATTAAAGGAATTACTATATACTCGTGTAAAGTATTGAAATTATATTGATTCGTTTAATTTTTAATTGAATGGGAAATGCTATAAATAACTTACGTTTTAACAGAGTTCATAAGAATTGATCGATGCGGTTTGGCGATAAAAACAAGAATTGGCATGGAATTTTTTAACATCATGACGTATTTTTTTTACAACAATAGTCTCAAGTAATTTTATTGACAACAATGCCACCACAAGTTGTAAATGCACTTCAATTTTAATGATTTCATTAACAATCCTTTTATGGGAACTTGATTAATATCGATGAACCATGAAAAGGTCATTGGTATAGTTTACATGGGCCATTGATATACTTTTTCTTTTTTGGTAAATTAAACTGGTTTGTTTTATTGTCATTAATTAAAAAGACTGGTTCGTTAAATTTTGCTTTAGTTTTTAACATTATTTTTTTTTGCATTTATTTTAATTTTTTTTTTTTTTAATTTTAAGGAAGTTAAAATACACACAGGTTTTTATAAAATATAGTCATTGTTGTGGATCTTAGTGATTTCTGCAACTTATATTTTAAAAATGTCCACAATGGAATCTATCCTACTATGGAGCAGCTGCTAATAAAATTTACGAATGAAATTCGAATATTAAAATGCTTTTTTTTGCTACTACAGGAACAACGTACATGACATTATAGCTTTCGAGTTAAAAAATGAATTAAAAAGCTTCAAATAATACGACCCCCCCAAAATAAGGATTTATGAAACAAATGGGGATTTCTTCATCACTAATGTAAAGCTTAGTTGTTAAAGAACCCTTAACAAAACAATTTGAGGCGGGCATAGACTGCTAAAGATAAGCAGATGATATTGTCTTGATGATCAAAGGTAAATTTAAACTGACTTTTTGTGACCCCAAAGAGTTCTTTTTGATGACACTTTGGACAGGAAGGGGTAGTTTTTGGTCCTAGAATGAAAAACTTCGAGCTCACGGGAAAACATGCGGGTATCTTCCAAGCGGATATCTAATCCATTGAAAAATGTGCTCAACTCTACTTGAAAAGAAGAAAGGACGGAAGATATGCAATACTATGAGACAGTCTAGCCGTCATTCAAGCACTTAGCTTTTATGAGATTAAGTCGATGGGAAATACCACCTCCTGGAAACCAGCAGAACATATTCTTGGAATCAGAACATATTCTTGAGGCATTATATACTTTTGGACTAAGATCTGACAATTGTTTGAATTTGATTCTATATGCGTGCAAAATTTTATAAAAAAAATCAACTGAAATTGATCAATAGAGTGTTACAAAGTCGATTTACTAACGATTGTAAATGTTTTTAACTGTTAATAATTGTGAAGCTTAATTAATGTCTGGCCGTTAGGTGTAATAGTTTAGAAAATATTTCTGTTTAAGAATTCCAATTTAATTGTTTTTTGAAAGCACTCAATAGCATGAGTAATTAAAGAAATATAAGCTCAAATAAAAACTGAAATTGTGTTGTAAATATTGTATGTGAATGAAATAAGAATATGGGAATACCTTTAGGCATAAATTAAGATATGTTGTTGTATATTCTGTTAATTTAAAAGCAAAAATAAATTAACAATTTAAGATGTCTACATACGTATTACGTCTCCGTACACTATACAGCAAAGTCGCTATTCTCCACCCCTAGTTCTGAAACCGACAGTAGCTCCTGGTGAAGTCATTTAGTCTGGCACTGTTAAACACCGACAGATTGATGTAGTTATCTACATAATACAATGCCAAAAGGATAGCTTAGGATTTTCCAGTATCCAGACTGATTCATGACTTTAAACTTGTCATATTGGAATTTCCCATAGTTGTGGTAGTAAATCAGCTCTTTTGAGATGCTGTCACACTATAACCAAAAACCATAAATAGGACATGTGTTGCCAATAATTGCACCCTCTGCTTAAAATAATTGTTCACGTACTAGCAAATAGGAGACTAGTTGTGTTCTAACAGATAAAATAATTCTGTTATACATCTATCAAGTGATATCCCATGTATTCTTTTTATAGACATACATACATACATACATACCTGATTGGTCATTACAACCCTTCAGCCAGGATTACGACTTAGTTTCTCACACCACATATGTTGTGTGTTTCAAATTTATCCATAAGCGGCGGGACCTACAGTTTAAACTTTAAACTTTAAAGTCGATTCCGAACGACAGATTCTTGAGAAACTTTTCGTGACAATTTCTATTTACTCTCAGAGTTCTTGAAAGAAATATGCTGAGCGAAAGTCGCGAAGAAAAATTTCGTATTGTTGGACATGTCTGGCGGTGTTTGAACCGTTTCCTCACGTCTAATAAGCCAACACACTACCTACCAGGCTACGGCGAATATTAAATGGAATATTATATTGAATTTCCTTTCATTTGATTAAAGAAAAAACTGAAATTAAAATTCTTATAACAAAGTATTGAAAAACTTTAATGATATTATTTTTATTGGTCATAAAAAAATATGCAACATTTTTAACGACATTTTAACTCCTTAAGTGAGGCCTTTTTTGCTAAGTTTGGCTGCAAAATTAAATATAAAAATTAAAAAACAATTTTTAAAAATAAATTAAAAATAAACCTACTTTTTTATAATAATAATTAACAACTTTGTGACAAGGATATTCGTAGAATATGGCAATAACAAAAGCCAAACCAATTGTTAAAGCAAGCATACCAATGATAAGAGTGGCCTGTAATTCAAAAAGCACAAAAAATATTTCCTTTACAAAAAAAAATATTTTTAAACATACATGATGCAAATGATTGGTAAACACAGGCTCACGTTTATAGCCATTTAATAAATAAATTATAGGAAAATGCCATATATAAGCTTGGAATGATAAACGGGCTAAAATGCGAAACATAGAACAGCATAAGAGATTCATAATCGATACTGTTTAAAAGAAAAATAATATTTTAATTAAATATTTTGGAAATAAATACTAAATAATAAAGAAACTGACATGTTTTGCATAATGTACACATAAGAGCTGGTATGCCAATTACAACAGTGGCCCATAAATTACGATTTAGACCAGCATACAATGCGGTCCATATGGAAGGCTCTTGAAATATAACAACTGTACCCAGAAAACATATCCACAAGCCTAGTGCAATACACGACCAAAATACAAATTCGGATAATGATTTGGATATGCGCGATATCTGTTTATGAATTTCTTCATTGTGATTGAAACGCTCGTATATTGCACCCAAAACAATGCCACACAAATAGCCGCCCAAATTTGTATAGAATGGTATGTATAGGCTGTAGTAGGCACGATCTTCAGGCTTAACCACTGTAAAACGGTAGCTTCTATGGAATATAATTAAAAAAAGTAAAAGTTTTATTAAAAAACAAACAACAAAAACTTACTCTGGTGATATTAAAAAGCAGGGTTCGATTTTGAGAACATATGAAAGAGTAAATGGTATTGCAAAGGATAAAATAGCCAATGTTGCCAATATACGCTTTTTATATTGGGGGTATCTGAAATCAAAAAAGAATAATTGTGTAAATACGGGTGGTGGAGTATAAATAGATACGAGGTGTTTTAACTTACTTCTCCGATATTATAAGTACGGCAAAATAAAAGGCGAATAACTGCCAATCTGTAGTCATATACCACGTATGAGGATATCCCTTTAAAAGTAAAAAAAAAACAATTTAAATAAAAGTACACGGGCTAATAAGAACTATTTATACATACACCTTCCGATGTATTATCGAGCATAAATAAAATATTCCACCATTTTTCACGACTAATAACACGACCAGGTTCAGTAATATGACGCCAATATGGGCCATCTTGCAGACGAGTAAAGAAAGTCGCTTGGACCAGTATGAATAGTACCAAAGAGGGTAAAAATCTTAGAAAAAATATTTAATTTATAATAAAGAGAATAATAGTCCAACAAATATCGTTAATACCTTACAAAACGCATTACCAGGGCTTTAGTAAAGATCCTAAAACAGTCCTTGACAGATGTTGAGGGTGTTATACAGGCAAATTCTTTAAATTTAATGAACAAAAGCATGCCACTCATAACATGAAAAATTTCCAATACAAGAGTACCATTGGTGAACCATAAATGTGTAGAACTTTTGGCAAATTGTTCAAAATCATGAGGATTTTTAACATGCTGATACTGTACAAAATAAACATGACCAATAATAACTATTAACGTGGCTATAGATCGTATACCATCCAAATAATTCAGATCTTTGCCTAGCCCCGTGCTACACGGTTCAGTTAAGCGATAATAATTGCGTGGTATGGAAAAGGCTGTCAAAAGGCTAGAAACTGGCTGGTGGGGATTAATTTTATAAAAATTATCATTTTGTAACTCCGTGGGCTGTTGTCTCTTCAAGCAGTAATCATAAAGAGTGGAGAGTATATTTAAAATCAAAATAATCTCCAGCATTTTGAAAACAATTTTATCTGCTGAATCTAGAAATTAAGGAAAATTATTAAAATTGAAATTATTATTTAATTAAAGAATATTGGTTTGCCTTTCTCAACTATATCTTCCTTTTGTTCACAGTATTCAACATAAGTTTTCAATTCTAAATCATATAGTTTTTGAAATTCTAAACTTAAGCAGTTGTACAATAAGTCATGGTATTCCGAACGCATTTGCAGGTCAAGAGGACGTTTATGTACCGCATTAAAATAATTAGTAATCTTGAATAAAAAACAACAAAATAAAATTTTTAAAAAAAATTTAGAAATTATAATTAAAACAATAAAAAACAACACTATTAAGTATAATAATAATAATAATGATTGTAATAAAATTATGAAATTATTTTCTATGCTAAAACAAGTTTACTAACTTATTAAATTCTTAATAACTTAATTACGGTGTATTTATATATTTTTATTTTATATATAAAAAAAGATTTTAATTTGGTTTAAATTATTACACAACAATTGATACAATGAATTTAAAATAATTTAATGTACTCTCGAAATTTCGTATATTCAAGTTTAATTTAAATTTAATAATTCAAGACTTATTGCGAAATATGGGTCGTACGAACTTGGGAGTACAAAAAGCGACCAATTTTAAAACGGTTACATCAGCAGACATCAATTCATTCGCTAGTTTTTTTTTTAATATTTGATTAGCGACGTATTTTACTATGCCGTCAGAGAGCGAGAGTATCGAAATCCCATAGCCAGACTCAATGAAAAAAAATATTCTGGAGTTATCAACATACATATATCCCTGAGCAAAAGTCTAAGTCATCAAAAGATGTATTCAATTCAATTCAACTTGAATGGGAGCTACAAAGCAGGGAACTCTTCTGACGTTATATCGAAGACAGTATCATCTACGTAGAGAAAATAAGCTAAGTCCTAGGTCATATGGGAATTCTCGGCAATATACAGGCAGATAAATTTGCGAGACAAAGAGTTTTCACCTCGCTAATGAGACCTTTCTCTCCTTCTCATACTCAACAAAAGAGAAGATATAGAGACCAAATGGGTTTGCTGCCGACTGAACCCAATAAAGAATAAGTAAATGGATTTCTGTGCCTTTAAAACGCTTCAGAAAACCTTTATAAATTATTGAGTTTTAAGCAGGCATTCTATTTAAGTCATACGTAGTGAACTATTGCGATCTCTTGATTATACATTATCATTACTCTTGTTTACTGTAATCATTGGCCACGTGTCCACTTCATTATAATAAATGTTTCAGCTGATACTCTGACGAAATCAATGTTTAATGACTTTGTCGTTCAGATTTTCAATGAATTCCTGAGGGTTACTTTTAATAAAATATATGCATGGGCCATAAAAGACCTAAAGGTCTGTCGTAATATAGTGACAGAAAGCAGACTAACTCAAATGCATAATTCCTCTCATATAATTACTATGAAAACATTTTATTTTCTGGCATTTAGTCAGGTTTATGATCTAGCTTCTCACACGACTTATGTTGTGTGTGTTAATTCTACACGTGATTTTTACACAGTTTAAAGTCGACTCCAAACGACAGATTTTTGAGAAACTTGTCATGGCAGCTTCATTAACTCTAAGATTTTTTGCCAGAAATTGGCTGAGAGGAAGTCGCCAAAGAAATATTTTTTAATGTTTTGTTTTGTGGGAGATGTCAGACCTGGAGTTTGAACAGTGGCCTAAGTGGTCTACTAAGTAGTACTGTGGTACCTACTAGACTACGGCGACTTCATACTGCAAAATATTATTCAAGAAAATGTTTACTAAAGTACGCAGAAAATCGAAAATTAAGAAGCAATCAATTTCACAAAAGACTTTCTACATCAAAGTATCGGTTTATACGACATATGGACATACTTTATTGTTCTGTAAGGAATTGTTACGTGTTTCGTATGTGAAACACTTTTTCTTCTGCAGTCTTTCCTTTTTATTACAATATACATAAATTTTCGATTCTTATATCCACTTTGCCCACTTACATTCTATTTTCCCAGTTCCATTATAATGTACTGATTGAGGAAGATCCATACTTAACATGTTTGTCGCACACTAAACAAAATATTAAGCATTATACGATAACTTAAGAAATTGTGTTTTAAGTTCAATAAAAAACAAAAGACTTAAGAAACAAACTTTTTTGCATTACACAGTAAACATTAGAAAATTAAATCCGTTTTTCTATGTTCCTTTATGTTTAATTTTAAACTTTTTGCAATTAACTAAAAAGATATTTTTCAATTAAAAAACATTTTAACAAACATACATACCTTATTATCAATTCTCGTTTGGTTATGTTCAACATTTACCGGCAATTTCGAAAAATGTTTACAACGTTGCAGGCAAACACCAAAAAATAAACGATCACGTCTAAAATGAAATTGAAATTCTAAATGTTGCGAAATTTTTCTCCATAATTCTGATGAGTTTTGTGGTTGTATTTCAGCATAAACCATGCAATAGGTTCTCTCAAATGATGACAATGTTTTCTGATTGAAACAGTTATCGTAATCGTCGAAAGTGTAAAGTGGCGGAAATTCTTGAGAGTAATCATCTAAAAGAAGCACAATTGAAAATTAAATCAAAATACAATTCCTTTTAAAAAGCAATAGAAGCCCTACCAATAAGATATTTCAATAATTTTTTCTTGAATTTTTATAACTTTTTTGTTTGATATGAAAATAAATAAAAAGGCAAACATAATTCAAATTATAAATTAAATAATAATTTAATTGTTAATAAATATTTGATACCTTTAACACCAATTATGTGAACTATTTTTAACAATATTAAAACAATGAATATTAAACATTTCATTTCTTAATAAATTTTATTTCTATATTTAAATTTAAAGAAAGTTGCAACTGCTTCATTAGAATTATAAATCGTTACTAAATTTAAAAACGGTTTTGTTTCATCTCAAATAAATTTAGATTCAATTCACATTGTTATGTTACAAAAATTTAATTAATTTAATTGAGATTAATAACTTGTGTTACACTGGACTGCAATGAAATAATTTTAATTTTTTTTTATAATTCAATAATTTGTACTTGAAAACAAGGGTGTTAATTTTTAATAATAATTTTAATTATTAATAATAAAAATGTTGCACTTTTATGTTGTAATTTGTAGAAAACAAAGTTGAACTTTTACAGGCTGTCAAGACCAAATATGTAGGTCAACTGTAATATGCTTAGTGGCATTAAATTGTTTGCATTGAATTCACGTATTACATTTGTTTACATTTGCGCGCATGTGTAACACATCTTTGGGGAAGTTACATGTCTCCGGAAGGAATCATAGAAGTCGGAGATTTCATAACAGACTATACTTAAAGGTGCTAATTAAAGTATACATACATACATAACATACATAATTGGTCATTACAACCCTTCAGTCAGGATTACGACCTAGTTTCTCAAACCACTTATGTTGTGTGTGTTAATTTTTTTATACATGAGTGGCGGGACCTACAGTTTAAAGTCGACTCCGAACGACAGATTTGTGAGAAACTTTTCATGGCAATTTTTATTTACTCTCAGAGTTTTTGCCAGAAATCTGCTGAGAGGAAGTCGCCGAAGAAATACTTTTTGTATTTTATTTTGATGTCTGACCTGGGGCTCGAACCCAGGCTTTTCGTCTAATAAGCCAACACACTACCTACTAGACCACGGCGACTTCAATTAAAGTATAAGTGTCAGGAATTCATAGTTTACGGATGATTGGTGACGTGGTGGCTTCCATACCCCATATCGGTGATGTAGCAGAGGAATAGCAATCTGACGGTTTGTGGTACAACTAATGACAAAAACATGTTTTGCCATCAATATTTGAGTCTCTGTAATGAAACACGTTGTAATGAAGAGCACAGTGTACTGCTCATGGCGAGTATGCTACTGCTAATTGCGGTAAGCTGTAATGGGGAGCACAGTGTAATGCTAATGGCGAGTATGCTACTGCTAATGGTAGTAAGCTGTAATGAAGAGCACAGTGTACTGCGAGCGAGTATGCTACTGCCTATGGTAGTAAGCTTCATAAAACATTTTTTTTTAATTTTTGAAAATGTTCCACAAAAATAAAACTGCTGGTTGAAATAAGCTGTTAGCCGCTAAGAAGTCAGTTGGACACACTAAGGCCACATAAGTCCCATTATGATACCACAGTTTTACATTTTTCAATAATCTCTGAACCATTTAAAGCATTTGATAAAGCGACTTGAACACTGACTGTTAGTTTAAATTATCTGTGTTGCAGACACCAAGGTTTCCTCTTTTTCATCATCTCTACACCTTCTGCAGAAGTCATTTGCCATGTGTTCAATAACCAATGCGTTTTACATGTGAGCCTATACCCTTTTCTATATGATAGATATGATAGTTGACAGAACAGAAAAGATCATAGGCTATTACAAGCGAATGTTATCAAATTCAGAAAGAAATTACTGGGATTGAAGGTTCTTCAAATCATATTGAGTAAATTGAATAATACAGATTGACAAATTGTTTACCAGTGTAAATTTTTTATTATCCCATTAAATGAACCGTTTGTTACTTCTTATTCACAATTATTAAACCTTCAAATGTAGCAGGAACCAAAAAACAAAACAGAAAAAAGAGACCTCTTTCTAAATTGAATTCCATGAATATGTTAAATTTTATTTCGGTTTTAACGTTTTAGGATTAAATATGCCGAAGATGTCAACGATTTAAAGAACCGGTTCTTATAATCATTTGTTTATATTCTTTAATGATTATGTTATTAAATAAAAATACAATTTATTTTTATTCAACTACATATTAACCAAAAAAACCATTTAACCATTTAATTTGTTAAAAATAAATTTTTAATTCATTTGTTTGTGTTTGTTTTTCCCCGTTTTAATCCAGAAATGCATCGGGGGTAATAAATTAAGTGAACAATATCTTGTGGCATAAATTTAAATACTGTTTGTATTAAGTATTCATATTAGAATAAATGTTGTAACAGAATTAGAATTTACTCATGTAAAAAAACTAAACTGATTAGGATAATTAAGAACTCAGACCGATCTCATCTATCATCCTCTAATCATGCATTTAGCAAAGGAAACGTAGTCACAATGGATTTTCTTTTAACTTAAAAAAAAGACTCACTTCAAGATTCTACTTACTCCACGTAATTAGCAAATGGTCTTAGATTTTGGCAAGCACGCGATCTAATGTTTTAGTAAAGAATGAAGCCTAGGTTTTTGCAAGATGCTGTCCAATTTTCCTGCTAAAGGCAAATCGTGAGAAAAAAGCTTATTTTCGATGAGACGTGGCGTGTAATTGAACTGCACTTCCCAAACAAAATCTCTGCAACTGTGGAATGGTATGGGTAGGGGTTTGGTTCGAGCACAAAAGCCGCATTGTTTAATTGAATTGTCTACACCTACCATACTTTCCTTCTGCTTGTCCCACTGGGGAGGAAACCGTGAACTCAATAAACGGACTAAAATGGCAAACCAATAACTATTTGCGATCAAAAATGAAATACCAATCGAATAAAATTTATTAGATGAGTCATGACCTTAAAAAAATACGTAAAAAAGCTGTCGCGTAGCATTCTAGTGGAATCCTTAAGGAGTTCCAGATCGATCAATGAAACAAACTAGAGATGAATAAATAATTGAATGAATTGAAAGAAACCATCCAAAAATAGACCTGACTATGAGTTTTTTGTTTGTTGTCTAGCGCTTCACCAGGAATTGATGGAGAATATTGCATGTGCATATGCCATACAGATGCAAATTTGTTTATGTTTTAAGGTAATAAACTGTTTCTATTAATGCCATAAGCTTTTATTTTGTTTTATGAAAAAAACTATGAACCATAATTAATATTTTTCATTAAACATGAACATCAGTTTCTAATAATATTAGTTTAGTTTTGTGTAATCGGTTCACAGTTGCACAACGTAAGTTTGAGAACAAAAATATTTTTATTTAAAGCCTCCATAAATTATAAAACAGGATCAAGTGATTAGTTTCAATTAAAATTTTTTTTAAAAAATTGTTCGTAATTTTACATTTGTTGTTAATTTCATTCATGAAAATACATCGATTTGGCCGTTAGTTTACTTCATGAGTGGCAGGACATACATCTGCACGTCAACTTCAAACGACTGATTAGAAAAACTTAGAACTTTTTCAGATTGCAGAAGTTGTCGGGAGTCGTCCTCACAAATTTTTTTTAATATGTAACCTTTTTTTCAAATTATCAGCGTAGATCGGAGTTGCTGTCTGGTAAGCCAACACCTTTCTTACTTGAATATGTTAACAATTCAATAAAATTTAAAGCATTTTTTGACGGGTCAAAAGAAAAAATATTTAAAATATTTGACAGTTATGTAAACAATGGCGATATTTTGACAATTTTTTTCCTTTAAACCTGTAGTTGTATTTTTTTCATACACTCAATTACATTAAACAAATTTTTACAGTTTTAGGAGTTTCTAGGATAATAGAGTTGTCATCAGTCATTGCCTAGGAACAATACTCGCTATAGGATTTATTTATTGGATATTGAATTTAGAGGCGAGAAATTTTATTCATAAAAACCCATTCTTTCTCAAAATGTGGCACTGCTGGACCTTTTTTAATATACGTTGTTTGCCTTAACCTCTGCAAGATATTAGTATGCTTATTCTATGGATTATTTAAAGGATTTAGCGCTTTTAATTTTTAAAATTCATAAATCATGGCGAAAATTGAATTGTGCAGATTTTCTCTATTGTCCACAACATCCACAACCACTTTTCCTTACATTTTCTTTGACAAATGGACCAATATTTTTCAATTGACTGAAGCGGGATTAGCAAGCGCAAAAAAGACGTCTTAGCTAGGACATAAATGGGTGTCTCAATGGGTGTTCGAAGTAGATCATGTTTACGACTTTTCAGATTTTCGAGAGTCTACTGTATATTTTTAAGCAATAATAAAGAATTATGCTTTAACTAGGTTACTTTCTGCGGATAGATTTAGATTTAGTTTAAAAAAAGTCATGGTCGTCCAGCAGTTTAAAGCTGTGCAAATACTGCTTCTAATGGTATGCAGTAGTCTGTGTTATAGCTATACCAACAGTAAGTTCTTAAAAATTTTTTATTATAACTTTTTTTGATTAAATTACAAATTATTGAATTAAATTTTATTACCAAAGCTGCTGTATATGAGTCTCTGCCGGATTTATATAAATTGGACAATTATCTGGAGTGTATGAACCGATCACAAGACACTGAAAATAATTATCCTGCAAAATATTGCATGATATTTGCACAAATACAACCGGATCATGACTCAACACTCTGGCATCAGATCGTAGAAATTTCCAATCGAAGTAAATTTTATTTTCGCCATGCGAATTTGTTTCGTGGCTTGTGTATGGAAAATTGTTTAAATTTTAAAACAAATGCAGAAAATTCCAGCACAAATATGGATAATGGCTTATTAAGCAATGGGGTAAATATGGTTCATTTCTCTCAATTGAAACAGTTTTAATTCTTCTCTACTGTATTATATAGGAAACGGAAATGTTTTTACACACCTATAATACGTCCTTAGATCGTCTGATGCGTAAAAAATATCATGCGGCAATACATGAGTGTGTCAGACAGGAGTATTTGGAAAATTATGGTTTAAATACGAAAACTTTTATAACATACTGTATCAGTCCAGATCAACCTAAGGAGAAAGGTAAGCGAAAATCATTTAAAATTCAAAAAAAATTCTTTAATAAAAATAAGTTTAAAAATCAAATTTAATGCTTGAAAAGTTTAGCACTCTATAGAGTTTAAACGTAATGAAATTAAAAGGTCAGAGGTGAAAACTTTTTATATTAAAAAAATTATAAAAAAAAAGTTTAAAAATCAAGTTTAATGCTTAAAAAGTTTAGCACTCTATAGAGTTTAAAACGTAATTAAAGTAAAGGTCAAAGGTGAAAATTTTTATATATTAAACAAATCATAAAATTAAGCGCCTAATTTGCCTTGGTTAGTAAGATTTCATTCAGGTTAAATATGTTTTTCGCTATACCTGCCCGATGGATACATTAGATCGCAACGACCGAATATAAATCAACAAAATTACTCGTTGGTTCGTTTGGCTTCGTAATAACAAAGCTGGAATGTTATTGAATATTACCATTAGACAAGCCCTACTAGGTTTAAACATTTTTTTATTTCTTTTATCTTAACAGACATCCTTTTCTACATCACTATACTGGTGATTGTTACACTCCTACTGCTATGTCTACTCTCATCATTATATGATGCCAAGCTTAAATCCCAACAAACAAAGCCGGAAATTCGCAAAACATTTTATGAAACTAAACACACGAGCAAAGGTAATTCATAAATTTAAAATGTATTTCTCTTTTTATCACTCTCATTCTCTTTTCAAAATTTCATTTCCATTACCCCACAAACAGTTCAAAGGTATTTAACGGCATTCTCTTTATATCGTAACTATAAACGCTTAATGGCAGCTAATAAATCGGACATTGGCATGGATTTAAGCTTTCTCGATGGCTTTCGCAGTGTATTGTGCATTTTAATTTTAGCCGAACATACGAGTTACATTTTATTTTGTCCAATCGCAAATCCCGATTTTGTTCAAACACTATTCAACGGCATATGGGGTAAATTATTTCAAACGAGCATGGTTTGGTTGGAATTATTTTTTCTTTTAAGCGGCTTAATGTTATACATTAAATTTGATAAGAATCAATATATCACAACAAAATCAACATTTCGTGATTGTGTTGACGTTTTTGTAAGACTAATCGTTTCGAGATATTTAAGGTGAATTGTTATATCGATAGTTTCTCTACATTCTCGTATATCGTAATTAATTAAACTTATTTTATTTTTAAATAGATTCTTACCTTCTTTGGTTTTTCTAATTTTGTTTACTTCAAATGTTATCTATTATTCGGAAGATGGTGCATTTACCAGACTTTCAGTGGACGCCAGTTGTGTGACATGTCGTGAAAATTGGTGGCAAAATATATTCATGATTAATAACTACTATGTTAAGACTTCGGTAAGTTTTTGACAAATGCTTGCTTTTGACATGATTTTATGAAACGTATTCGAATAAATCTTTTGGAACATATACGGTACCATTCGTACAGTGTTGTAGTTTCGAAAGCTATACTGCTTATACGCGATTCCCTCAGGTTCTTTAACTTCTTTCTTTCATACATAATTGGTCAGTCAGGATTACGACCTAGCTTCTCTAACCACTTATGTGTGTTTATTTTATTTATAAGTGGAGGAACCTACAGTTTAAAGTCTTCTCCGAACGACAGATTTTTAAGCAACTTCTCATGGCAATTTTATTTTATGCTCAGAGCTTTTAGCAGAAATCTGCTGAGAAGATTTTTTCACATTTCGGTTTGTTGGAGAAGTCTGACCTGGGGTTTAACCTGTGTCTCGGAATGACAGATTTTTGAGAAGATTTTCATGGCAATTTTTGTTTCTGCCAGAAATCTGGCGAGGAAATTTTTTTTCTTCATATTTCATTTTGATCAAACGTCTGATCTGTGGTTTGAAACGTGGCCTCACTATGGCGAAATACGCTTTACACTTTGATGCCATGTACCGACAATTTGTTATCGTACTTTCTCGAGAACCCAATTATGAAATATTGGTTGCATGCATTTAGATTGTAAATCCCAGCGGATTAACAGATTTTTTAGTTGTATGATGAAAATTGAATTTCTGTGGACTTGGAGTTTAAGAAACTGAAATTAAATTTTTGACTTGGATCTGCTTTCTCATTCTAGTGTTTGTTACACACTTGGTATTTGTGCGCAGACATACAATTATATGCGTTTTATCTAATCCTACTAATTATCACAGCCAAGTAAGTGAATTCATTCATTGAACTTTTAACGATTGATTATGTATATATGTATGTATGTATATGCAATTAAATTATTTCTTACCTCGATAGATACCCTCGAAGTACAAAATATTTGTTTATAGCCACAGCGATTTGGTCAGCTGCCATTAATGTCTCTGTGAATTATTATTTAAAATTGGCTCCCATGTTCTTTCTATTACCAGAGTACGTATTTACATACATGCTTTTGATTTTATAATTAATTTTTATTGTTGTTGTTTTTCTTTATAATTTCTTTACTTTACAGATCCTATCGTTATTTTTTTATGCAAAAAGTTGAATTTGGCAAATATTTATATTTCAGTGCCTATTCGAATTTGAATTCATTTCTATTAGGCATTATTTGCGGTTTCGTATACATGAGGTATTTGCGTAAAAATCCAGAAAATAAAATAAAGCTGGGTAAAATATTGAAAGTAACACCCTATATAGGTTGGCCACTGATTATGGCAATTATATATTTGGGCACAACTATAATGTTATGCGAAGAAACCAGTGTATGGTCGTCTATGTATGGTTTACTGCAACGTCATGTGGCTCTAACATTAGTGGCAATAATAGTCCTGCTAAGAGGCATGTGCTTAAGTGGAGGTACAATTTTTTATAATTTACAACAACACAATTATTGAATTTATTTTTGTTTTAGGTTTTCTAACAAGTACGCCTTTTCGCATCTTAGCAAGACTATCATTTCAAGTCTATTTATGGCAATTGCCTATGCTGATATATACATTTAACTTTTTTAATGATCGTATATATCTAAGCATTTTTCTATTGGTAAGTAAATGAATTCTTAATTGTGTTTAAAAAGTTCTAAAAAATTGTAAAAATTAATATTTCTCTAGTTCTGGATATTTGCGTATTTGTTTATCAGCTGTATTGTAGTGGGATTTATAGTGGCTTTGGTTGTTGAATATCCTTTTGCTGAAGTTATCAGTATTTGTGATATAGAAAGTGAGTTAACGTTTGTGTATTTTTTTTCATTCATTAATAAAATTTTTTTTTCAGAAAAAATACGGCCTGTGTATGCGTCATAAAAAGACTGATCAAATATTATAATTTATATAATTTGATACAGGAATTAAAGCTAAGTTATTATTATATACACATTTATCTAAAAATCATTAAATTTCAATACTCCGTACATAAGCATATTTTTGTTTCTCGGCTATCTTTCTCATCGAAGTTTCCAAAACTTGTGCTGTATTCTGTTCTGTGAGGTAATACCAGGTAATACCAGCTCTTCGAAAAAGTGTGCTTAGAAGTTGTCAATATTATTTGTTATTCGAAAGCTGATATTCGAGAAAATTCTCTCAACACCATAAGAACAAAAATACATCGTCATTAAGCTCTTGTGCATAGCTAAGAAATGCCAGTCAGGAGTTATAGTTGAATAACGGAATAGGTAATACCAGTAATACACATACATACATACATAATTGGTCATTACAACCCTTCAGTCTGGACTACGAACTAACTTCTCACACCGCTTATGTTGAGCGTGTTAATTTTATACATGAGTGGCGGGACCTACAGTTTGAAGTCAATACCGAACTACAGATTTTTGAGAAACTTTTCATGGCGATTTTATTTACTTCCAGAATTTTTGCAAGAAATTTGCTGAGAGGAGGTTGCCGAAGAAATATTTTTTTCATATTTTCTGACCTGGGGTTTGAATTGTGGTCTTACGTCTAATAAGCCAACACTACTTGGTGACTACTAGACTATGGTGACTTTAAATTTTATTTACTTATTCTTAATTAATTTATAATTATTTAATATGCCATAAATTTAATAACTCCGTTATGGGTAATTCAATCATTACGGCCAAAATCAATGCAATTACGTTTGCCAATAAATAAATCACAATAAAAGCCAAGAACTGTAATTCAAAATAAAAAATTGTAAATTATTTTCATATAAGCAAATAACAAATAAGCCGCCATTACTTACCAATAAATAAAATGTCACATTAATTGGTTGTTGGAAATAATTTATAAACACCAGTACTATTATGAAATGCCACAAATAAACTTGAAATGAAATGCGGGCCATTATGCGAAACAGTGAGGAAGATAAAATTTTAAAAATGGCTGTGTATAAAAAACAAACAAAAAATGAATAAATTATTTTCAAGCCCATATTCCCATTAACAATTAAAACTAACTTCCTTTATGAGCCATTAAATAGACAATTGTTATGCTGCTTAAAATTATAACAGCGACATGGCGTTGCAACAGACCATACAAGGCTGTCAAAAAAGAAGGTTCCTGCCCTAGTATTAAAGTGCCCACATAAAATATGGCTGCAATACAAAGCCAACCAATGAAAGGTAAAGAATTTATGACTTTCTTCAAAGAACTTTGTATTTTATAGTCCTTTCTTATGAACCTCGTATAATATACACCACAAACTATGCCTGTTAAGAAACCATGCAGGTTTGTATAGGATGGTATATATAACTGGGCACCAGTTTCAATATCAATTAAATAAAAATAACGAAAACTTCTACAATAAGAAATTAAAAAAAAAATATAAAAATTATTTACTTAAGTATGGTAATGTTATACTTACTCTAAGGTCATATAGGCAATTGAGTCCAATTTTAGAAAATAATTAATAAGAACTGGTATGGCGGCCGATAACAAAGCCATACAAATCCATGTTTTTAATTTAAACTTGGGATATCTGACAAATAAACAAAGTATTGTTATTATAAAAAATCATTTTTTGTACACATAATTTGTAAATAGGCCTCCATCAAATAAATATTATATTATGCGATTCATTTAAAAATAACTTTTATTTATTTTCTAAACAACGCTACAAGGCTGGTATATGTTTCTACATTTAAAATAATTAAAATAATTCTTTATTAATAATGTACGGAATACACAATCGGAAATGCTTTTCAGAAAGCTGTAGCAACGCGTTTTTGGTAGAAATTTGTTATACTAATTGAAAAATTCTGGCGTCGTAACTCTAACCTGTAAGCATTGATTTAATTTTCTTGCAAAACTCTTTCCTATATTAAAGAAAAAGTACCGTTATTCACTTCATTTTAATTTTTCAATTCTTTGTCCTCTCAAAAAGAAAGTTCGTTTCTTAAGTCTTTAGTTTATTTCTCTTTGATTTTGTGTTTTATTGTTACTTTATAAAGTAGGTGTCTTAAGTCTTTTGATTTTTTTCTTATAGCTTAGTTATGGAATAGATAAACGTATCTCTTCTGAATTACATGTATAAATGGAAATATGGACGACATGAGGGAAACTAATTAGGCAAGTAAATGGAAGATAACCTGAACATAAGACTGATAGAACTAAGATTTGCCTTTTTACAAGCAAAAGGCAGGTCCCGTTTTAAGACAATTAAAGTTTCCTTGACAAGGAGAACAAGATATCCACTAAGTTGAGATAGTTCGATCTTGTCATCTATCGGAATCATCTTGCTAATCACCTATGCACGAGGACTATAGGTTCTAAATAAGGCTTCAAGTCAAGCATAATACCCTGGGTCTATAGGAATATAGTTGGACCCTTGCTAAACATACTTTAGCAAGAGTATAAGCGGCGAGGTGGTGACAATTTCAACTATGGTATCGAAAACGATTCTATGTGTCCAGCCATTTAAGATACGAGTGAAGTATTAGACGACTCCAGACTAAAGCAGAGCATATTGAGAGCGGCCTTTACGCCAATTACCATTAGTATGCATTTAAGGAATCTGGAAAAATAGACAGTCGACTCAAAATGTAGGAATTGAACCGGATATGGTATGTAAATTGTAGAACTAGAAACCACTGTATGCTTCTATCAACTTAATCATCCTTTGGTCTACCAGAAAGAGGAAAACCATATCAAATTATGTGTGAGCTTTTCCTCTATAAATTTGCTTGAAATATTAAACTTTTCACTGACAGCCAGTCAAAACTAAGAGTGGTGGCCTATGCAATGTCTAGGAATGTTTTTGATCGGAAATAATTTACAAAATATTTGCGGAATATCCATATCCTATGATACGCTCAGTAGAGCGTACAACATGCGAAAGTCCATTTGGATGATGGTCTACTCCCTTCAAATTACCTGCCCAACAACCAATGGAATTAAAAAGAGAAAGCTTACCTTGCAACAAAGATCAATAGTAGCAGATAAAGTGCATACAATTGAAAATCAGCTGCTATGTACCAAGTGTGACTCAAACACTACAAGTAATAAACGGTTACAAAAAATATTGATTAAATTAAAGTGATATTTATATTTCATATTTAGAATCTTCCTTACCGAATTGCTTATATCAAAATTATTAAACATCAGCACATTTTTCCACCAGTATTTTTGGCAAAGATAAACATTTGACTCCATCATAAAACGCCAAAAGGGGCCACGTTGTAGATGTAACGTCAAATTGGTATTGAATAAAATTAAAAACCCCAAAGAAGGTAAATATCTTTAAAGGCAGAAAGAATTCATATAAATCAAACACAATTTATCATTGACCCTCTAGCATTACCTCATATATCTTGCTAGCAGGAATTTTCCATAAATTTTCATACATTGTCTGCTACTTGTGGCCTCTGTTACAAACTCACCCCTTTTCACCTTCAAATACAACATTAAACCACTCAATACGAAAAATAATTCCACCACTATCATGCCGTGTAAAAAGAATTTCATATGGAATTCGTGGTATAAACTTTCAAAAAATTCAGGATTTTTTAAATGAACACATTGGAAGTAAAATAAATGCTCATAGACAATAAGCAATGACAGAATGGAACGTATGCCATCCAAGAAACTCAAGTCCTTGCCAATATTGCTTTGGTTTTTACTAAGCAAGCGTTGGAAATTGCGTTTCATTGAAAATAAAGTTAAATAGCGATTGACTAGAATTTAGATAAGTATTGTTTGTAAGAAAATAGGAAATTTTTTTAAATATTTAAAAGTAACTTACCGTTGTTTCTGTGTTTCATTTTATAATACAATTTGCGATCTATGCTTATACTATGGGATTTCAAATGGCTGTCATATAACGTTGATACAATATTTAGTATAATTAACAGAAAACAGATAAATGAGGTTAATTTAAAACCAAAATCTAAAAGAAAATTATTCAGAACTCATTAAATAGGCCATACTATCAAGAAATGCATAAAAATTTTAAACTTAAAATTAAATTAAATTTTTTTTCTGACAAATATGGTGTATTTAATCGGGTATTCTGGTGAAATGTATTTTCCATAACAGGTGGTTTGCATTTTTGGATTTTTTTCAATTCACTTCTTTTAGTCCTCTACTTACCCTTCGCTTTGGGTTCCCTAAAACTATCACAATATATGGTTACAGTTTCCAAACTTAAATTATATGCCGTAAAAAACTGTTCATTTAAAGATTCATTAATTTCATGCTGATATGGTCCTCCGTCAGTTACATTAAAAATTTGTTTCAAAATGTTTGTTATCTGAAAAAAAGCATGATATCTCGAGCATTAATATTTTCTTTAAACATCTGAACATACTTTACTCATAGCTACTGTATAATTTTCATATCTTCTTCCGTTAGTAGCATTATAAGCATTTAAACATATGCCACGAAATAAATGATCATGATGATAATGAAATTTATAAGCCGCTGCAAAATTTTGTATTTGATGCCAAAGTTGTGATGAATTATCGGCTATTATTTCGGCATAAGCTAGGCAATACGTAGGAGAAAAACTAATATTTGCATTGCCAAAGCATTCAGCATATTCATCGAAAACATATAACGGAGGCATAAGCTTATATTCTGTCACTGAAAGGATAAAAAAAAATTAGTCGTGTAAATATTGTAATATAGGTGAAGTAAATATTAAAAGAACTGTCACACACAAGGAAGCAATTAATTGTAAATTAATTCTGATTTCAGAAGCAACAGCTTAAGTAGTCTCTGTACTTAACATTTACAGATTTTAAGTAGGCAAGGTTAGTTTTTACAACGTTCCATATGGTATCAGTATTAACATGGAAACCAAATTGGATTTGTAAATCTTTTCTTATTTCTCTCATTGTCGTCTTACCTAATTATTTTAATATTTAAATTTTATCAATACTTACTGTTGATTTCAGCCTTTATTTCTTCTGTAAACATTAAAGTTAATATTGTCAGTAGCCAACATATTAAAATAAACATTTTTTTCTTTTAATATTATTTTAAAAGTCACCAACGAACTTGTTGTACTAACTCTCCCATACACTTTACAAATGCCACAATAAGAAAATAACTTTTTTTATTTAAATGTTTAAATTAAATAGAAATTATAAGTATTTCCCTATTTGTAAATAAACAAAAATTATATGTATTTGAAAAAGTTGAATTTAAAGTAACACATGAAGTCAGTTATAACTTAAGTATGTACCTAAATGCCAGTGCATTCACTTTCTTAAGCCATCTGAAAAAAATTTGGTATTCAGAACAAATATTTGTTGGTATTAATTATTTAAACAAAAATTTATTAAAATTTTAGAAATTGATGTACAAAAACTGTTCAATTTTTTAACAATAGAGAGTGAGAGTAATAGACTTAGCTTCACATTACTTCAAATAGGTCCCCTATCGGTGATACCCTACACAAATAGGGTACCATAGAAACGACTTGTATCACCCGATACTTTCTTAATCATGACAAATCTCATTTGTCTGCATGCTGCTGTTTTAATTTATTGTAAAATTTACAAATTTTCAGTTATTACTTCTAATCAGAAGACGCACGCAATATTATTCCAAAATGTACTGTAGTACGATAAAGTAGTTGTTGTTTTTTGTTGTTGTTGCTACTTTTATTTTGCCATGCATATCGTCCCCTCTTTTAAAATTTTCAGCGGATTAATATTCTTCAATTTATGAAGTTTTCTTCTTCTTGTAAATGGTACCATTGTGGTCTTACCCTATCAAGTTACAATATCAAGAGCTCTGCAAATGATATTGTAAAAAGATTCTTCACTTTTTCCTTTAGCCATCAAAATTATATCAGCTGCATACCCTAGGCTTATCCCTAAACAAGCTTCACGTTTGCGGATAAAGGACCACACTCTGAGCTTATTGACTGGTTGTGCCCACAATTATTAGCTTATTCCAATGCGAATGTTTCCGCAAGTGTTTCTCTAGTGTTTCCTACATGAACGAGGTGAGTCTAATAGATCTGAAGGATTTTTGGTGTGTAGTATCCTCTTTCCCACTTTTGGTATGAACATTACTCTTGCCCTTCGTCAGGCTTTTATTTATACCAAAGAGCTAGACCTCCTACAGTATATTTGTTCGGTATGTTAGGTATGGCAATAGTTTCTCTATGGCACTTTGTAATAGGCCAGTAAAAATTTCATCCGTTCCCGGAATCTTATACAGTGAAAAAGAGCTCAAAGCCTATTTTACGCTCTGTCCAGTACATAATTCCACCGTATACGGTCTGTCTCTATTACCAGAGTTAACAGGCCTGCTATATAGATGCCCACTATTATTCTAAACGCTTTCTGGCAAGTGTTGTTCAGTCCTCTTTATTTTTTAGCCCTCTCTTCTTAATGACATCATCTTGCCTGATCCATTTTTCGCAAGAGCTTTATAAATACTCTTGCTACCTCCGGTGTAGTTTCTCTGCCCTCAGAGTAATCTTTTAAGCTATCACATTGATCCTTCCTTTTCATAAATTTCTGTAAGTATAGCCTAGTGTCATTACGCTTTATTTTATTTCTGAGCCTATGAAGTCCTAAGTATAGGAAAATGGCTGTTCTACTGGACGAGTGCAGAACTACTTTTTATTTTTAATAAATTCTATTAAATTTTTTAACTATATTTTTTAAAGTTGTTAGAAAATATTAATAATAATATAAAATTAACAATAATTTTAAAATTTGTACAGTTTATTCGGTTTCAAAATCACTAAAATGTACACACAAAGAAAAGTAACAAAATAACCACGGATTTCCTTACCCTGATTTCAGAATGAAGTATCATTTTACACTGAATGCCAAAAATACTTTTACATAAAGAAGAAGCATTGACTGCATATTTAGAAGACCCTAAAGTAATTAATAAAAGAAAAAAAACATACACAAAAACTTAATTATCTAAGATAAAATATATTCAAAGAAAAAAATTAAATTAATAGCGATTAAAACTAAACAATACAAAGAGTTTTCCAAAAAGAAGCCTAAATGGTGAAAATGTGATGATTCATAAAATGTTTAAAACACCAGTAATAATTCATTAAAATTAAACGCTTTATCATAAAAAAGGGCGTCTGCAGAAACAAAAGTTGAAAACATTGAAATCTTTAATAAGTTATCAATAAAAATTTGTTAAAAATAAAGTATTAAGTTGCAGGTGTTGTAAATATTGCAGTAAATTTAGTTACAAATTGCTTCAAATAAATCGTCAAAATTGCTACTTTAACACCACCAGTAGCGAGCATACGCAACGCCACAGACAGCGTTTGCAAAGGCTCCAGCAGTAGTACCATAAAGCCAGTGAAGTTAGTAGAAGGAACGATTAGTAACAGTAATTGCACATCTCCATTGGTAAAGACAGAACAATCATTACCATTGGCTGTCTATCCCAGTGGCAGCAATAGCAGTAACAGCAATTGTTTGGTGGCTGTTACCCGCGCCATCGAGGGAAAACTACAATTGACTGCCAGTCCTCGTGACGATCTGGTCTTGGTGACCACTTCAAAAATGTCCGGAGATCAAAAGACTTTAATTAAGGGTCACAGCTCTCAATATGTTAAGCTGAATGTGGGTGGCCGTTTGTATTATACGACAATAGGGACATTGACGAAACACAATGATACCATGTTGAGTGCAATGTTCAGTGGCCGCATGGAAGTGTTAACTGATTCGGAAGGTAATTTTTAAATTGTTTTTGAGTAAGAAATGAGTTTCAATTTCGATAAATTCCATACAAAATATGTGTCAGCAGAGAAGATATAAAATCAAATCTTCTGTTCTATGTGGAAAAGGCCATAAAAAAAATATTTATCGCATTATAGTCTTTGTGAGTTCATATTAGCACTCCATTATAATCTGTGACGCACGTGAAGTCTCTCTTGTACGGAAACAAGTCAGCGAAAATTCAAGTACTTGAAGCTTATATTACCACAAAATTTAAATTTTTGTAAAAAATCGCTTCACGGATGCCTAACTAACAATTAATTTTACCTTTTTGCCATTATAAGGTCTTAACATTTCTTTTTAAATTTCTTTCAAAATAAGTATCCATAGACTCTAATTGTTATATCTTTCAGGTTGGATACTTATTGATCGCTGTGGCCAACATTTTGGAACCCTCCTGAATTATTTACGCGATGGATCTGTACCCCTGCCCGAATCTCACCGAGAAATTGCTGAATTACTGGCCGAAGCTAAATATTATTGTATTACTGAGTTGGCTATGTCGTGCGAACGTGCTCTATTGGCACATCAAGAACCCAAACCCATTTGCCGCATTCCCCTAATAACATCACAGAAAGAAGAACAAATGCTGATAAGTTCCTCATCCAAGCCAGCCGTAATATTGGTTGTGCAACGACAGAACAATAAATATTCATATACCAGCAGTTCAGATGACAATCTATTAAAAAATATTGAACTATTTGATAAATTATCGCTGCGTTTCAACGAGCGTATACTTTTTATAAAAGATGTTATTGGGCCCAGTGAAATATGTTGCTGGTCGTTCTATGGTCATGGTAAAAAGGTAGCAGAAGTTTGCTGCACTTCCATAGTGTATGCTACAGATCGTAAGCACACAAAAGTGGAATTTCCAGAAGCTCGTATATATGAGGAGACTTTACAAGTATTGCTATATGAAAATCGTAATGCACCTGATCAGGAACTTTTACAGGCCACCTCATCGGTACGCAATCCCTCAGGTGGTGGCTCCTCATCTGGAGCATCTGGCGCTGGTTCTAGTGGCATGCATCAATATACCAGCGACGAGGAGGAAGAACGTACTGGTTTAGCACGCCTGCGTTCAAATAAACGCAACAATCCTACCTGATTTGTAACTCATTATGTGGTACGACCACGACCTATACTTCCCTAACTATGGCGTACCAGTGGTAGTGATAGCGCTTAAATTAAAAAAGCAATTGTATTCGAAATTTTTCTAAACGGGGTTTCAGTTTATGATAAAACCAAACAGCCAATATACAAACAAAATTCATACAAACAATATTCTAAATAAATTTTTTTTTACAAATCGTACATTAAAACGCTTTACAAAGCAAAAGCTATTCAATGTTTTCATTTCCTGAATAATAAAACTCCTCACATTTGAAAATATGCAGAGAGACTACCGTGCAGAAAGGGAACAAGAAAACATTCTCAACAACAACAACCACCACCAAACGAATTTATAGGTTCAACCTTAAATGAAGGAGCTTATAATTTTGAATATTTTTTATATATTTCGTTCGATATGAAGAGTATTATGGTATTATCTTTATTTTTTTTTTCTTTTTTATATACAAATTATTCTTAAAAAAAATAAATAAACATGCTGAATAATATTCTGTTAATGGATCTACATGTATATGTACGTACACACACATACTTAAAAATAAAATTGTTAAATGTTTAAAGATTTTTCTAAATATTTGAGCAAGAATGCAAAATAAAACTTAAGCAATTAACAAATTCTACTAAAAATGTTACTCCAATATACCTGTCCTTAAACAACAATACGTAATATTTTATTAATAAAAACAAAAACAATGTTCGTTTAATAGTTGTGATTTTTAAATACCAATTGAATGAATCATTGATACTTTACCGGTCGCCACTTTACTCCTGAGTAAACCGGATATTGAACGGATAAAGGTGGGGGTCTTGTTGAAATTCGAACCAGTTTTTTTAAATTTTTTGTCCATACTTAAAAAGTGCACGTTTTTTCATCAAATTCGTTTTTGATCGTTCAAAAAAATAAATATATATTTTAATACATAATTCGCACATTCTTTTTCCGTTTCCGTATTTATTGAGTAAAAATTAAGCCTCGTTTGTTTAATGTTTGTTTGTTAGTAGCCTTAGACGCCCAAAGGCCACGATTCAACCCCAGGTTCAAACAAAACGAAAACAAAAACATATGGGAAAAATATTAAATTTTTTTGGTGTGGTGAATTTTGTAGTTGTGGTGAGTTTTTACAGAATGTGAATTTATCCGGGGTGGTTACTAAAATCAAAGTGTGGTGAGTTTATAGTGTGCTGAGTTCTTACAAAATATGTTGAATTTCTCCGGTGTGGTGAATGAAATCGAAACTCACCAAAGTGACATTATTTGAAATGGTACTGTATTGTTATAGATACATGAACTGTACATTGTGATTTGGACTGTGTGTATGTCTAGAATAAGTAATTTTCACATCTGTTAGTGGAGGCATTCACCGATATGTCTGGTTACCATTATAAACTGCATTAACAATGTTGCCATTTCGTCATTCTATTTAAAATTCTAAAAAATTGAAATTGCATACAAAAAATAACTAAATTAAAATTATTTTGTAAATGAATTTTTGAATAATTTCTTTCTTATATGTTTTATGCCCAAAATGCTTGCAAATTGGAAATTCTTTGTCGAAATATTTATAATCTTTTGTGCTTTGTTGGAAAGGCATATCGGATCTAAATTTTACTTCAGGAGAAATTATTAAAGAAAACATTCATTTTTGCCTCTATTCCAAAAGTTGGGGTTACAGATTTTTAGTTTCATGGCAACAATTTAATTTTAAAACATTTCAGTACTTTTTTATTATTACAGATTATATGGTTTGCGCTTTTCAACTTTTCAGAACCATTTCAAAATTTGAAGTTTGCAACACTGTTAGCAACCTTATAAAGCAATCCAGTCCAATTTTATTAATATTTTGCATTTGGCAATGCCGTTTGTATGCTGTCAGTTAGCAGTGCATTTTGTAAACAACAGTCAATCAGCTGGGATATGTTTTTATTTTCTTAACAAATACATTAAAGTGGCAGGCTTTTAAACAAATTTTAATAATTTTAATTTTCATTTTATTTTTCATAAAAAATATGGGTAAAAAGGAAAAAGAAGGTATGTTTTTTATTTAAAATAGACTTTAAAAAATAAAAAGGACTATTACTTACAGAGCACATTAAAGCTAAACACAAGAAAAAACACAAGCACCACAAATCAACCAAAAATAAAATGGCCAATGCAGGTGCATCTAAAGATATTTCATTGAACTCACAGCAGGATAGTGAAGATATCGATGTTGATGATGAACGTAATGATACGCCCACAAGTATTAATCGCAGTAAAGATTCCTTTATTACTGAAGAGGAAAATATCGAAATTGATGTTGAAGACGAGCCTATAGCGGAGGCAATGGAAGGAAATGAAGCGGAAATGGAAGATCAAACCGATGTGAAAAACATTATTAAAGTGGAGAAGCCATTGCCAGGTAAAAAAACATTGAAAAAATCAGAAAGTGTAGACTTAAACAGCAGCAAAAATGCTGCAACACCCAGTACCAGTAACATTCAAAAGAAAACGAAAAAACGTAGGGATAGTGGCACATCCAGCGAAGAAGAACGTTGGCTAAATGCGGTGGAATCGGGTAAACTGGAAGAAATAGAAGATGTAGAATTACGCAAAATGAAGGATCCAAAGTTAATGACGGCCCGCCAAAGAGCCATGTATGATCGCAATAATGATACGGAATCAGCGCCAGGTTTTTCGGAAACCTTAATGGCTCTACCAACAGGCTATAAGGAAAAGGAGAAACCACAAACAGCTGAAGAGCTACAAAAGGCAGCTTTAAAGATACTGAAACGTAAACAACAGGCAGACGAAAAACGGGAAAAGGACAAAAAGAAAACAATGGAACGTTTACTAAAGAAACAGGAGAGTAAACACAGAGCTGGCAACAGGCCGAAAGCTATTAAAGGAACTATACCCATGATTAGTTATAAAAACACTACAGAGGGAGCCTTTATACAACTGCCAGCAGGTGTGGAATTTCCATTACAGCCTCAAACAGCAAAGGAACCGCCCAAACAACAACTATGTGGCATAGCTGGTTGTAACAATCCGAAAGTGTATAATTGTTCCAAAACAAATTTACCTTTATGCAGTTTTGCGTGTTATCGCAAAAATGTACAATCCCTTAAAGAAATAATATGTTAAGTTAGTTTTAAACATTAAAAACGAGTTTTCTTTTTCTATTCTATTTATTGATTCATTAAAAAGTTATTGATAAGTTCCTGTTGTTCCGATTCGATGCGTTGTAAATATTGATATTCACTTTTTAAACGATCCAATTCCAAATTCTTTTCATGGATTTTACTCTGTAAAAAAGAGTTTTTTTTATTTGTTTTTTAAATAACAAACGATTTATAAAAATTTACCTGATACAACTGCTGTTCGGCTTGCCTTTGCTTGGCCATTGTTTTTAACATATTTTGTGTGCCTATGGCTCTTAATTTTTCCTTTTCGACATCTTTGCCGTAATTACTGACAATTTTATGAAATTCGATGGCCAACTTTTTAAATTCATCCAATTTATTGGCATATTCCAAACACTCTTCTCTTAACTCATTCGTTTCATTAGCTATACGAGGATCTTGCACTCTTAAACGATAAATATCATCAATAAATAGACCAGCTTTTTGCAATTCTTCAGTCATTTTTAATGTTTTAAAGCGATTGCTTCTTACAAAAGTTTTTTTTTAACTTGTTTTTCATTTTCATTTACCGTTGCTATGGTCACCATACTACACAATGGGCTGAATTTGTTAAAGGATTGTTAAAACCAAACAAATTAATCTGGTAATACCTTCACTCTTTATTAGGCCTTAAAGCTTGTGAAAATATTGATTCAAAAAGCATCATATAGCCAGAGTATAATTAATGCAGCATTATCCGACAGGATGTCTAATCAATTGCGACCGAATGCTTCACTTTGATACTAGATGGACATTCTTGATAGAACGGAATCATGACTCAGATTTCCGTGGGAACTTTTTACTACTCGAATGACTTTAAAATGGAGACAGGACGAGATGGGTCTCTTTATAGAAGAATCAGAAAAAAAATTATTCATCCGGATGCCGGAAAAAATAGTATGGTTCGTGTAATGTGTGGCCTTATTTAGTAATAATTTGGTAAACTTGATGCATCCCCTGGCAAAGAATGTAATATCTGTACTGCTTAACGATAGAATTCTTGACCGCAATGCTCCGAAAAAAAGAAACTATCAAGTATAGTTTCCTACACAGTTTTAAAATACATTTCTCAATTGAACCCAAGGATTTCCATGTGCAAATAGTAATCACTATTGGAGGGTAGTTTGAAGGGAAGGCGGATTTTTCACCTTATCTCTAATATACATACTCCTTGGATCCAGTTCTTGAATGGTCTGGGTTGCTTCAGAAAATACCTGCTCAGACTTCGGCATGGTTGATCCTCTACATGCCCCTACTTTATGGACAAGGATGAAGATATGGCCTTAAGAAATGGATTCCAGGCCAAGATGGCTTATCGGTGGGCTGGGGAATTCTGAAATTCTATTGTACGAGTTCAGTCTGTGAACGCTGAAGTTATGGTGAAACTCTGAAAATTAGGGAGGCAGAAAGTCAAAAGTTTATAAAACTAACCAAGCCTTTGTGATGTAATACCTAACAACAGGCTTGGGGAGAGAGAGTGCTTGATAGAATATAGGGGGTGGATTTAGTACGCTTATAAAATATAAGTGTCTGTAGAAGATTCAGCTTCGGTTATGAAAAAAATTCTTGAAACTGTAAAGGATTAATGCATTCGAGAAAGTCAGGGCAATAGACAGTAGCAATAACACACTAGATCGTATGGTTACAGTACTATATTGCCTCTACGTGATAGCTATAATTATAAGGAAGCTTGGTTATCCACTTAGATAGACACTGTATCCTCCGGCGTAATGCATTCTCGGATCGTGCGATTTACTGTACTCTAATTGAAGAAATTATTTCTGTTTTAATTTTAAATTATTACTTACGTTTCCGATCGTCTTTAAATATAAAAGCCTTGTATTGTTTTTCATATTTATAAATATTTTTTTATTTAATATAGAATCAGATATTTATTTTACTATACTTAATATATAGAATACACTGAGAAAAATGTTCTTTTAAAATTTAAATTATTTCCTCCTGCTAGTACCATTTTTTTTACTTTTGTTTGATAAATTTTATAACATTTTATTAAGTTAATTATTTTCTTTTTAAGATTTTTAAATTTAATAAATTTATTTAAAATATAAAAACAATAAAATACAACAAAATCTAAATACTCAATTCTACAACTTTTCGAACAATCATCATTACAAACATACTTTCTTTCTATTATTAAATTAACGTTATGGGCGGTACAAAATTGCCACATTTTGGAAAATTTGGTGGCACTGGTGGCCAATCCTTTTTTGTGCCCACCTGAAATAATAGATTCATGCCAATCACTATATGATATTGAAAGTGACAATGGAACATCCAAACACCAGGATTATCAGCACGAAATCTCAAGACAGTATAACCGTTATTGGGTACGGCAACGGTATCCCTTAGAGAAGGCATTAGAAATTTACGATTCAATATGCCACGTCTATCCAAATCTAAAGCCAATTTCAGACTCATTCTTTGTGTTTCCTCATCGGGTGAACGACCCATGCCAATAACATAAAATGGTATGCCATGTAAATGAAACGGATGACTGATATTGATTTGTTGCACCTCATCGATTAAGACCACTTCAACGATGGCATTTAAAGGCAAATCGATTTTGTGTACACATTCACAATTCTCACCACAGTCAGCAGGACGATTATCACCATTGCAGAAATAACTTTTTGGTATGTCATCGTATTGTGAGAGTACCGGTGATGGTGCTGAGATATAAGATACTTCATCGATCAGTGATGTCAAGTGATCGGCATCCGAAGCAACTGTACGAAAGTAAAAGTTATGGACAAGGCATTATAATTTATTGTTTGTTAAAATATAATATGGGATGCAGTTAAACTGTTTTTGTATATAAAAGTCTGTTCCTGAGGTCAATTAAGTGCTTTGTATGTAGTAGGGACATAAATATTGTTACAACGATGAACACACTCATTCTAATAGAGGAATTGAATATGCAAGGTGATTACTACATGGGCTTTGTAAAGCATTTCGAAATTTTTTTGGTTTCCACCATGAATTGATCAGATAACGAGAACCGTATAGAGGTTAAAGCGATAGTCGCGTGCACCTACCGGTGGATAAAACTATTTAGGAGCCTGGAGATGTTAAAGGCCATCTTCCGTTGGAACTTCCGAGCGCAGTTATACACCGCAGGTCATTAAATCTGTCAGTCAAATAAGCAATTCAGCGAAATCCGCTGAATGAGACGAGTGCCGCGTAGCGCCATCCTGTTTAAATCTTATGTTGTTGGTGTCCAAATCATTCAATTCACGACCAAAGAAGTTGGTAATCATCGAGTCCTCACCAAATGATGAGTTTTTCGGGATGCATTGGATGCTCTTGGAATTGCGGTGTATTAGTAAATTCGTTGGTCCAAAAATGGGCCTCATTGGTGAAGATAATTTTTCGATGAAATTAGGGACAACTGCCAACTATTCCAGTGCCCATTCAGAAACTCATTTGTTTTGTTTTGCGAAAGGGCAACATTCTCCGGAAGATCTTCCTGCACACATTCAGCGGTCCGCTATGCGTACTCAAGTGTGCTTTGGCAATCATAGCTACTTCTCCGACACACTCACCGACAATGTTTGATTGTATAGTGGATTTGAATTCATCCATCAGATTGTGAATAGTCCTCTCGGTAGGATAATTATGTCGATAGTTAAATAAGTGAAGAGGGCGGTACCTTACCTAAACAAGTGGCCCATTTTGATAAAACAATTCTTTATTTGAATGGGTTGTTGAATGCAATGTTTGTCCAAATAAATGTCAACTGTTTTGACAGATGTGGCTTCAACAAGATGACCGTTATCAACTATCAAAGTTCGGAAGTCCTTGCTGGAAGACCCTACACTTAATTTTATAGCTTAAAATTTGTGCAACAATGTTTATGTCCCTATTAGGCAAAGGATTTGTTTTTTGTTGGTGAAATTGTCATGCTTTCAGAAACAATCAAGGAATAAAATTGGGAGTCCTTTTCAGTGTCTTCTTGTCGTTGAGGCGTTCAGTTGGTACCTTAGTTGGTCGTATAGTAGGCCATAGTATAAATATGTATGTTAAAAATGTTGCAATTTTTTCTTGTTTGTTTGTATGATTTTTAGCATTGATGGGGTGGAAAAACAGTTTATAGTACTGCCTTATCATTTATGATATCCTGTTTTGTAGGGATTTTGCCAGGGATTAGAGTAAATAAAAAAAATAAAATTTTGAACACAGAATGAACTTACCCTTCGATGCGTATAGGGTTTTAATGAGATTTTTTTTGTTTTTTGCTTCATTTTTATGAGAAGTTTTTTTTATACAAAGCATTATGAATTACGTTTCTTGGTTTTTTTTGTTTTTTTTTGTTTTTAATGTATATGAAGAATTTATTATTGATTTTAGTTAAATTAAAAACACACAACATAATAAAATTAAAACAAAACAAAATAAAATAAAAACACAAAATACAACAAATGATATGAACTTAAATGTTATTGACAATAGAAATATCACTACAATAATAATAATAAAAATAATTTAGATACACAAAATGAAATAAAAAGAAGAAAATAAAATCAAATTTAAATGAATTTCTATTTAAAAGCATTACAAATTAATGAAAAGTTATTAAAAAAAGACATTTAAAACTCTAAAATTCTAAAAGTTAACACAAAAGACAAATGTTAGTTACGTTTTCATTTTAAAATTTTTAACCCTTAACGTACGTTGTAAAGATATGGTATTACAAAAACATATTCGGAGATACTAGAGGTCTTTAAAAATATCTTTAGAGAACTGTTGTCTAGCCAATCTTTTTATAAAAATCGAGAATTGATATGTAATATCACTAGAAGTGTTAGCTAAACTAACTCATCCTAATTGCAAATAGGAACATGAATCCTAAAGCTTCAATATTTGTGTTTCTATAGGCTAATGACTTCAATAAAACAGATTTGAAAAAAATAATATTCTGGTCTAGAAAATCAAAAGAAATGGGATTTAGAAAAGTGACTCAGAACCTAGCAATTCAGTATCAACTGCATTAATAGCTTTCGGTTAAATGTAGAACAATCTTTGTAATAGCTTGGCTGCCTTCCAAAATGTTAGTTGCTTTGTGTTTGAACATAATGCCGCTGTACAAAATATATACAATGTATTCTATTTCAAAACGTCGTCAATGTGTATTTTTAACGCAATCAAAAAGCAATCAGGCATCGGATTTATAGTTGATGCATTGTTTGGTTACTTTGCATATCTACATTGTTTATATATCGTTGTAGAACTGCATACAAACTTTGTATTGATAAATTTTGGAAGGCAGCCTTTATATTTGAATCATTGATTTCGAAAAAGTATCTGGTATGTACCCAAGACCTTTCTCATGGAAAGCATTAATGCCTTACAGATTGTAAGAATGTGTTTCAATGTTTTATTCTCATCATCACATAATCTACATGTTGGGCTCAACGCAATCCTCATTCTAAATAAGTGTACTCTGTGTCTACAGCGCCCTGTTAAAAGATCGTTTACCAACCTCAGGTTATTTCTTGATAGTCTGAGGCATGACTCATATCTCCTCTTATTGTAATTTACCAAGAAAACTAGTGATTGCTACAAATTCACTTAATTTTAAAGGAGTTTTCGCCTCTTTTAATCTTCCCTTTCGTTGGGCAACTTTATAAAACAGTTCTGGCCTTTTCAATGGCATGGAAGCTCGTCTTCTCACAATCTCGTTCGCTTGCTCATTGCAGAGAACTGCCACATAACCTGAAATCCAGCAGAGGCTTTCGCAATGGCAAGCAAATTACTTAGAGACCACAAAGTCTCCTAAATGATTTGGATAAGGCTTCTCAAACCTTTGAGCATTTGAGGTGTAAAAGCTTAGCTTAGTTTTAACAGATATTTTATTGATATTAAGCGGATTAATTTTGTTGGTTCCTTCCATGAAATGGTAGTAGATTGTGACCAAGACTAATTATACTGGAGATTATATTGTTCTGAACCTGATCAATACCGATTTTTTTGTTCCGAAGATGTTGTTGTTGTTAATGTCTTATTAATCATAGTCAGCGGTACTAAACTGTTAGATCTCCTTTTATTGCCAGATTAACTGTTTCTCTCGCCCAATTTACATGACACAAAGTGGGTGACCTGAGATCCTGCTTTATTTTAAATGCTTTTTACAATTCTTTAAAAACAAAGTGTAAAAAAATACGTTTCTTTTCTTCAAATTCTTTGAAATTTTTATTTTTGTTATAAATCGATACAAGGGTTAAAAGATTATCAAGTCATCCAGGTCTCACTTTATTCTTTTAGCTTCCATTTGACGCCATCTTTATATATTTATATACTTTGGAAATTAAAAATTTAGATTCCTAGACCAGAATACCTCTTTAATAATATTTCGTAAATTTTTTTTACGTACGTTAAGGGTTAATATACATATGTTTAGTACAGTTTTTAGTTTAGTATAAATGAAAATTTGATTAGTAAACAATTTATTAAAAAATAAAAAATTTAATTAAAAAAAAACAAAACAAAATAAAAATTTTGGTATGAGCCTGCTTGTTTTTTTATTTTCTTTTTTGTTTCTCGAATTATACCATAAAAATTTATTTAAGCTTTCATAATGACATACGGATATACATACATATGTATAGTATTTACACTCTTTCTTGTTGCATACGCCTGAACATGACTTGGCACGCTCTACAGGTCTTTTTCTAATCATGTTCGCTTGCATGCCTCACTTGCACTGTGATTTTCTTTCTTTTGAAATTTTTTTTAGCAGCATTTTAAAACTAAATAAACAATTAATTTATCGTATAATTTAAATAATTAAATTTAAAAACATTATTAACATAAACCTCCCATTTTTTTTTCGTATTAAATTATAAAAAAAATAAAATAATAACATAGTCTTAGAATAGTGATACGGGAGGTTTATGATCGCCACATGTAGGAAACTTATCCGGTACGGGTGGTAGGTCAGCTTGTGTACCGATATGAAATACAAGATTCATGCCAATGACAATATGAAATAGAAAATGACAATGAAACATCCAGTAGCCGGGATTATCGGCACGAAATCTCATTACAGCATAGCCGTTATTGGGCACAGCGATGGTATCCTTTAATGGCGGATGCTTAAAATCTCTTTCAATCATGCCCATGCGATCCAATTCCAATGTATGTTTTAAATTGATTTTCTTAATCGATTTGTCCGGCGAACGACCCAAACCCACCAAATAAAACGCAGTACCATGTAAATGAAATGGATGACTAAGGTTGGTCTGTTGTACCTCATCGACTAATACCACTTCCACCACGGCCCCTAATGGTATATCCACCTTATGAACACACTCACAATTCGGTCCACAATCTGGTGGACGATTATCACCATTACAGAATAGCTCTGGCGGTATGTCTTGTATTTGCGAGAGCATTGGCGATGGTGGTGACACATACGATATCTCATCAACTAAAGAGGTCAAATGATCACCACTAGGAGCCACTAATCATATGAAAAAAGTATGGTATGATTTATGATTGATTTTTTTATGATATACAAAATAAAGATAAATAAAAACAAATTTATAATAATAATAATAATAAAAAGAGAGAGAGAGAACATAATAAAAGCTATGCTTTTGCCAAGAAACTTTAACGTTTTAAGTTTGGTTTTTAAGTTACTTGGCAATTTTAAACAACAAAAACACACACAAATTTATACAAATTTTTTTTTTTTTTGTTTTTTAACAACACAAATAAAAACAACACATAGAACACAATTAAACATTTAAAAGCAAACAACAACTAAAAATAAAAAGTAAAAAAAAATTTTTTGTTTTTAGAGAAAAACTTACCCAAGTATTTGTTATAGGTATTGGGTATGAAAAGATTTTTCGGTTCGTAAACATAAAAACGGAAAGGCAAAAAGATTTTCACATCGGGACGTTCCACCAGCACGCTTTTATCTACAGTTTTGGCATTTTTCAAATTCGATACACATATGGCATCAGTACGTTTACGATCGCATATAGCATCCAAAGGATTAAGTACCTAAAGGTGGTATAAAAATACACCAAAGGCAATATAGATTAAAAGTTTTCTGAATATTATTAAGAATGAAGATTATTTATGGCAAATTGAGTAAACAAATCTACTTACTCTTGGGTTTACTTTTAATTTATTTAAATGGTGACTCCATTGAGCGTTTTTACAATCAGGTGCAGTTTTATATACATTGGTATATTTACAATTTCAATATTTTTCAAGTTTCCTTTTTTAATAAAGATTTTTATATTTATTAACCCTAATAATGCCAAGTGTGACCAAGAAATTGAACAATTTTTTGTACATTTTTATTTAATTTTGTTTGTTTGTTATTTGAAGTTTAATTTTTAGGTGAGTAAAGTATAATTTAATTAATGATTTAATTTAAAAATTGTTTATGTTACAAAATACAGTCAAAGAAAAAAGTTTACATACACCACTGTATGTAGACTTTTTGCCCAATAACTTATACGTCATATTCTTTTCAAATTCGCTTTTTCTTCAAACATTCTTAATTGTAAATGAGATAAAAGTCCTCATTTAGTGGTGTATGTAGACTTTTTTCTTTGACTGTATGTTTTAAACTTATTAGGCTTTATAATCTGCTGTGTCAAATCAAATGACAACTTATTTAATGTAATCTAGTAACGATTGATTATTTTGCGGATGCCTGTCATTTAATTTTCCGAATTATGTCATGTAAGTCATTGCATTTGTGATGTCCAATGTTGGTATTGAGGAAGAATTCAAGAAGAATGATCAAATGAAGCTGCCGTCGCATAAACCTCATTAAACCGGCGCGTCTACCAGGATGCATCGGCAGCTTTTGAAAGGCAATTCGCCCCTACTAAATGTGAAAATTTGAATGATTGAAGATATCATGTATGTACAGCCAAAGAAAAAAGTCTTCATATAATGGTGTACATTTTTATGTTGTGTTCACAATAATTTCTACGTTGTATTTTTTCCAAATTCGCTTTTTCTTCAAACATTCTTAATTGTGAATGCTTTTAAAAACGCTTTAACATCTTTTTCAATCTTTTTCAATTAAAAATCACCAGGAAAAAGGTTTACATACTGTAGTGTATGTAGACTTTTTCTTTTACTGTAACTTTTATTATAACAACAAAAGTGTTATTTAAACAATATTTCTCTCTTGTATTATAATTTTAGATTCACAAGCTCTTCAGAAAACACTCCCCCTCTGGCTAGCGTTTTTATCGCTACTGCAACATGGGTTTTTGCACGACCCAATAAAGCTATTTTGGAGGATATTGATATTGCAAGAACCGTGAGCTGTATGAATTGTATGACGATATTGATATAGTAAAACGCATTAATCAGCAAAGGCTGTATTGGCTAGCACATGAGCCAAATTACTCCAACAAGAAAGTAGCGGTCCGAAGGAAAGGTAAGTTCGAAAAGAATAATTTGAAACTATGAGTGGGAAGTTCGATAATATAGTGAGCGTCAAAAGAAACTGTACATTAAAAAAATATACATTAATAAATTACCGTTAATTTTATTTTAGAATTTCATTGTTTTAAAAATTGAAACAAAACAAAAAAAAATTACAAAAAAAAATCGAAATATTGTTAAATTTTTTCGGGCCCTCTCCTTAAGTGATAAAAGTTGGGCTTCGTGATTGTTAGAATTTTATTCTTAGTGTACGGTGTCTTTTGCCGCTCACTTTATGTGCAATGTAAACTAAAGCCTCTAGCTTAATAGTGAAGGCACTTCGTACAATATCTAATATATTTTTTTAAAATTAAATTTCATTTAAGAAGTTTGATTTTAAAAATTATGGATACTTTTAAAATTAATTCAATTTTTAAAAATTTTATGTATTAGTTTGGGGGGAGGAGGTTAGGTTTTTGGGGACCTTAAAACTATTTAAAGGGTTTTGGTTTTGTTTTTTTAATAAATTTTGTATTTACAAAATAGTGCAACAAACTGAAAGAGTGTTTCATGTTTTTATTTGTTTATTTATTTATTTATTTATAATTTATTTTATTTTTTATTTTATTTAAAAAAATAATTAAATTTAATATTAACGGCAGTTTATATTCGTATAAAAATAATAATAAAAATAACTAATATTTTACATGTCTTTATACACAATTATCTCAACTTTAGCAATTATTTTTTTTTGTTTATTTTTTACCATTTTTTTGTATAAAAAATTTGAAAAAAAAACTAAAATTTTTTTTATTATAAAAACAAAAATTTAACATTTAAATAAAACTGTGCAAGTATTAAAAATTATATAAAGGGTAGGAGGGTAGGCGGGGTTTAGGACAAGGTATGGTAGCCGGTTATATGTTCTTTTTACAAAATATAAAAACAAGCAACACAATTATTGCATTTAAAAATGAAATTAAAAAATAATAATAAACTATTTTGATTGCAGTTCTGTGTGTTTGTGTATTTTAAATAAGAAGATAAAAACAAAAAAATAATAAAAAAAAAATTATACACTAAAAAGAAAATACAAATACAAATACAAATTACTTAACAATTCTATACAAGTTTGTTAACTATACTGATACGATTTGAGAGCGATAAAGTTCAAGTTCAGGAAAAATAAGGAAAAATAAAATTTAGGAAAAAATTTTCTTAATTTACAAACAAAACATAGAAAAGTTTAAATTGTTTTTTTGTTTATTATTATAAAAGAAGAAATTAACTAAAATGCTTTTGTTGCAAAATAAAAAAAAAATTTAAATAATAAATCAGAGGGTTTTATGACTATTGCGCTAGGAAAACCAAGCCTGTTTCCAAGAAAAAATAAAAAAAAACGCTTTTTTGTTGTTGTTTATAAAATACAAAATAGTTTGTTTAGCAATTTAAAGCTTAAATTAAAAAAATCCTTTTTGTAGGTCTCATACATATTATATGGCTTGTTTTCGAATTATAAAAGGAATTTTTTTTTTGTAAAATTTAAGCTTTAGTTGTAAGGCCTACCATTTTGAAAGCGTTTTAAGCGCAAATAATAATAATCGATAATAATTGTAATCAATTGAATTAAATGTTTAATTCATTTTGCCAATAGCTTTAATAGTGCTTTCAAGTTCAAGAGAAATAAGCTTTAAGCTTTTGCAAGCTTTAAAGCTTCTTTTTATAATACACTTTCAATTAAAAGATTTTTTTTAATGTCTTTTAGCAAAACTTTGTACATAAGTGTGTGTATGTTATTTGAATGGAAAATGATCACGTTTTTTTTTTAAATTTACAATTGAATTTTCGTTGTAAGGAAAATCTCTTTAAAAACATTTATCATTTTCTATCAACATCATCACCATCAGTATTAGTTCTCATTGTTGTTGTTGTTGATTTAGTTTTTCTGGTTTGTTGTTTTTTTTTTTGTTTTGTTATTTGTTTAATAGTTTAATAGTTTAAGGTTTTAATTTGCAATTTAAATTATTTAATTAATTGGTATGGGAGGCGTATGATCACCACATGTTGGAAAACCTGGTGGCACTGGTGGCAAATCGGCAGTTGTACCCACTTGTAAAATTAAATTCATACCAATAACAATATGGAACAAGAAATGACAATGGAATAGCCAGAAACCTATAAATAATTGAAGAAAAAAAAAGGCTTTTGTTAACATTGCTTAGAGGTTTTAATTATATGTTGCCACTTACCAGGATTATCAGCTCTAAATCTCAATACCACATAACCATTGTTTGGCACGGCAATGGTATCTTTGGTTGGCGGCAAATTATATTGTCTATGCAAGAGACCACGTCTATCCAAATCCAAAGCATGTTTCAAATTAATCTTCTTCACATTGGTGTCGGGCGAACGTCCAATACCCACAACACTAAAGCCATAACCGTGCAAATGGAAGGGATGTGACAAGTTAGGTTGTTGAACTTTAATGAGAAAGAAAAAGGAAAAGGTTTTTTTTGTTAAAATTTTTAATTAAAATTCAAAGTAAAGTAATGTTGAAAACTATTTTAAAATTTGAGTTTATTATGCATAAGAAATTATCAATTATGGCTCATATTCGTTAGCCATCTGATCTGATCAAGACTGATTAGTAATTTTGTACGTTGTTGTAAAGGGTGTCTCAGTAAAAATATACTGAGGAAATCATATATTTTTTGATTGGATTGTATAGAAACCATGTTCCAATTAAGTGCGGAATAAAATTTCTTCAAATAGCCGCCTGCCATCATAGATAGGCCATTAAACTTTCCGTGTATTATTCATGACTTTTTTTATAGAGATGTGAGCACGTTAGATCGCGAAATGAAGCTTATGAATTGTTTCTCGTTTATTCGAGTAAAACCGAGATTTAGCAAATCGCCTCCAAATGAAAGAACACTAGTCGTTAAATCTCATGATCTTGGTGGCCAGTAGACATAAAAATTTCTTGAGATAATTTGTTATGGAAATTGTTGCTACAATAAACCGTTAGTGGAACACGCGGTGGGGTGTTAGAAGTCGCCGTGGTCTAGTAGGTAGTGTGTTGGTTTATTAGACGAAAAGCCACGGTTCGAGCCCCAGGCCAGGCATAAAATTAAAATACAAAACGTATTTATTCGGTGACTTCCTCTCAGCAGATTTCTGGCAAAAGCTCTGAGAGTAAATAAAATTGCCATGAAAAGTTTCTCAAAAAATCTGTCGTTCGGAGTCGACTTTAAACTGTAGGTCCCGTCACTCATGTATAAAATTAACACACACAACATAAATGGTGTGAGAAAATAGGTTGTAATCCTGACTGAAGGGTTTTAATGACCAATTATGTATGTATGTATGTATGGTACGCGCGTTGGGGCAGGTGGCGCCCCATGACTCACATGTCGTCCAGATTCATGCCATCTAGCTGAGGCCACAAGAACTTTGTTATTATGTTCCTATAACGAAATTCCTAGTTCATCTTCTATAAAATTGCTTGTAGCGGACACATTAGTATTCACTGTGTATTCACTAAATCATTAAGATGATTTCTGAAAAATTGAAATTGACATCACTTTGCTCCATTGCCCATTAAACGAATTGCCAATGCTTTCCATGTATGTCTGTTGGTTTGAGGTCTTAAATGAGCGGAATTTAAAACGCATGAATGCGTAATGCTTTGTAAAATGTAAAGTAGTTTGTTACGTTGAATTAGGTCTTTTTGACTTGAGATACTTTTATGAAGTACCTTTTTACATACATTTCTGGTACTTTATTTTATTTTTATTTTTGAGTCACTTAGGAGTTGACCCTAATTCAAGTTGTTTGTTATGATGAAAGATCGTTTATAGGGGACAGAAAAGAGGGGGTAGTGTGTGACAATTTTTTAAAGGACCAGTGTACATATATACTCTTTTTTTCGAGAATTGTTTTTTTTGTTATAATTCTCACATTCTTTTTTCTATTGTGAGTAATGAGTAAATAATCAGACAATCACAAACACCCAGAGCGACTAGTAGGAATCGAACCCAAGAACTAGTCTCATATTCTTCTTTATAACTTTATTATGAAATAATATATGAAATAAATTTCTATACTTATTGCCCACTGTAGTGCGTTTCACTACCCAGAGCCACTGGAAGGAATCAAACCCACGAACTAAGCTCATATTATTTTTATAACCTTATTATGAAATAATATATGAAATAAATTTTTATACTTTTTGCCCACTGTAGTTCGTTTCATCACCTACTTAACGAACGTACGTACGTACGTACCTTTTACAAATGACGACGTTAAACAATGAAATGAAAATAAAAAAAAATAATTTAATATGCGAGTGAATATAAATAAGAAAACAATTGCACATAATTACACCCACATGGAAATTTTATGTTTTTTTTTTATCATTGAAACAAAAGCAAAAAAAGAGAAAAAAGTAAAATCTTAAACGTTTCCGCTGATAGAAAATCAAAATCAAAAAACAGACATTAAAATAAAATAAAATAAAACAATTCACGCCAACGCATGGTAATATTTTTTTTCTTCTTTTATTGCCACAATGAAACAATTTTCGCGGGAAAATTTCAAAAAATTGTTGTTTTTTAACACTTGCTTGCTTACTCGTACATAAGAAACTGAATGGCAATGGCTTAAAAGAGGAAATTGAATTTTGATTTTAGATTTGATTTGATTATATTTTTCATAAATTTATATGATTATTTTAAGTCCAGCATTTAGTTTTATACACTAAAAAGTTTTATTGTTTATCTTATGGCTCAAACTATAATTTCAAGTCATAAAAATATACAATTTGAGGGAGTCTCAACTCTATTTACTCTAGTTTGACCAGACAGCGTCATTGTAAAAATGGAAAATAATTTTCAAAAAGAACTTTTCAAAGTTTTTTATTGTATTTTGTTTATGTTGTTTTCGAAATGCGATACTAGAGCGAGCGTCTGTCTATTGTTTGTCGTAAAAAGCCAAACCCAGTTTTATGGACATACATACTTGGAAAAGAGAAAAACAATACAAACATTTATTATTATTGGGTAGGGTGAGAATTTAAGTAAAGTTTTTTTAATGTTAGAAAACAAAAAACGAAAACAACAAAGAGTTTAGGAGTTGAAGGTGGAGGTTGAAAAGCATTTGATGTTAAATTATGTTTGTTCTTTAGAGCGATGCTTGATGTACAAAACAAATTTTATAATTTATCCACAAGATAATATGAATATGAAATAAAAGCTTACATACATACATATGAATAAAAGCTTTATATTAAGCCTTTCAATATGCATGCATACATACATATGTACATAATTGATAACTGATACAACCCCGCCGTCAGTATTACAACTTGGCTTCTCACACCAGTTATGTTGTGTGTGTTAATTTCATACATCAGTGGCGAGGGACCTACAGTTTAGATTTTTGACAAACTTTTGTAATCAGCAATTCAATAGCAAAAGGCCCTTTAAATAAATGTTTTATTCAAACTCAAAGATAGGAAGCGCTTAAAAAAGACCCTATATATGAGATTTTAATATTTTGGGTAATTTTTCTACACAGCATTTCATATCGTTTTATTACTACTGACCTACTGTTTAAAGTCGTCGTAAAGCCTACAGATTTTTGAGAAACTTTTTCATGGCAATTTCATTTTACTCTCAGAGTTATTACCAGAAATTTGCTGAGAGAAAGTATCCAACGAAATATTTAAATTACGTTAGGTTTGAGATGTCTGACATGGGGTTTGAACCGTGGTCTCACATCTAATAAGCCAACACATTACCTACTAGACTACAGCGACTTCACTTTCATTATGCTGTACCATATTTTAATATGGTTGATGGAAACATATTGTATTTTTATTATAAACCATCCGTGAACTACAGTTTTGGCATACCTTCCCCAACATTTCGATCGAAATGGGTAATTATCGAGCTGTATTCATATTTCCTATGAAATCGCCGTAGTCTATTTGGTAAAGTATTAAGTTATAAGACGTAAGGTCACGGCTCAAACCACAGGTCGACATCTCCAACAATACCGAAATATGAGAAATATTTTTTCGGCGACTTTCCCTCAGCAGATTTCTGGCAAAAGCGCTGAGAGTAAAATACATTTGCAATAACCAGTTACCTAAATATGTGTGTATTTATATTTCTTAAAATATTAAATTCCAGCTTTAAAGTTCTTTAAATTAATTTGCTTGACTTACCTTCATCTACCAGTACAACTTCAACAACGGCATTCAAAGGAATATCGATTTTATGTGTACACATGCAATTTGGACCACAATCGGCGGGTCTATTGTCACCATTACAGAACTGTTCGGGATTAATTTCATTATATTGCGATATAAGTGGTGCGGGGGCAGAAAGATAAGAAATTTCATCAATTAATGAAATAACATGATCACCAGTTGGAGCCACTAAAAAAAAAAATAATCAAAGAAAATATAACATTTTTAAACTTTTTTCTTCAATCAAGGCATCCACTGACTTACCCAAAAATCTGTTGTACGTATTAGGCTGGAACAATTCTTCGGGTCTATACAAATAGAAACGGAAAGGCAAGAAAATTTTCACATCAGGCTTTTCAGCCAAAATGCCACGATCGATTTCTAAAGCGCTCTTCAATTGACTGACACAAATGGCATCATTACGTTGACGATTACATTGGGCATCCAAGGGGTTCATGACCTTTATTTTTTACGATTTTTTTTTTGATTTTTTCGATTTAAATCACATAAAGAGGTACATTTGACATGAAGTGCAATTTGCAGCCAGTTAAAGGGCGTATTTTTTACATATTTTCAGGGCCATTTAAAAAGCAAAAGTGCATATTTACAAGGTATTTTTTTATACATTTTTTTCAAGCACCGTTATGCAGGTGTTGTGGTTTTTGTTTAAATTTTTTTTTTTGTGGGTAGTTGGTAAGAAGTTGGGGGAGTTTTATAGTACAAAAGGGGTATTTTAGGGGGTTTTTTTGTTTTGTTTTTTTTTTTTTGGTGGTTGTGGTAAAGGTGGTAGTGGTTGTAGTGGATTTTTATTTTACATGGAATTAAAAAAGAAAAAAATTTATTAAAAAAAAATTGTTTTTTTTTTGTTGTAATTTAGCTTAAATAAATAATATTTTACAATTATTGTTACTTTAATAAGATGTTTATCCCTATAAATATATTTACAAATAAATTTTAAAAACTTTGTACAGAAATTTAGAAATTTTTTGGACTTTTTGCTTTATTTAAAGCCTTTTTTTCTTAATAGAATAACAAACAAACAAAATCTGTACTTACCTTTGTTTTTTTTAGTTACTCTTTCATAATTTAATTTAAAAAAATTCAAACAATAATAAACCATGATTTACAATAATATTCCTATGTGAGCTAGTAATGTGGGTGTCTAATTTGTTTAGGCTGCTTTAAGGTTTATTTATCATCATTTACTAACTGATCTAATCAATTGCTATTTACTATGCTAAATGATAAATGCCTCTCAATTTCCTAACAAAAATTGTTTTCAAAAATTATTTTCAATTTAAGCCCACACTTAACTTTGTCTATAAAAATTCTTTTTCGGCAAAAAACTAAAAAAAGAACCTTAAAAGTCTGGCTTGATTTTGTAATAAATTTTTTTTTATAAATCCTACTCCAGTTTACTGTTTAACTTAAAGCTTAACAATTAAGTTATTATATACCTTTTAACGATTAAATGTTTTTGTTTATAATTCTCTGCCATTTTTTTCTTAAATGATTTGCAATGAGCTTTAGACCTTTAAAACTACTCATAATTCTTATATGAAAAAAATACACACACACACATACACTTAGCAAAGATAGCAATACAGCTGTTATTGGCTAATTAGTAAGATTGGATTACATACAAACATACATAATTGGCCAGAACAATCCTTCAGTCAGGATGACGATCTAGCTTTTCACACCACTTTTGTTGTGTGTGTTAATTCTCTACGTGAATGTTGGGACCTACAGGTTAAACTCGTTTTCGAACGACAGGTTATTTTATTTTATTTTACTCCCAGAAATCTGCTGAGAGGAAGTTGCTGCAGAAATATTTTTTCATACTTCCTTTTGTTGAAGATGTCTGACCTGCGGTTTAAATCATGACATCAGGTCATTGAAAAATTTATCACACACAACCTGGGTGGTGTGAGAAGCTTGATTGTAATTTTCACTATTGAAACATTGAATGACCCCAGGTCAGACATTAAAACGAAATATGATAAAATATTCCTTCTGCGACTTCCTCGCAGTAGATTTCTGGCAAGAACTCTGAGAGTAAGTAAAAAATTGTCAAGTTTCTCAAAAATCTGTTGTTCGGAGTCGGCTTTAAACTGTATGTCCCGCCACTCATGTATAAAATTAACACACACAACATGCATGGTATGAGCAGCTAGGCCGTAATCCTGACTGAAGGGTTGTAATGGCCAATTATGTATTATGTATGTATGAAACATCGACTGTACAATGCCGCACTATTTCTTTGTACATAAGTTCACAACAACTATTTCGAACAGGAAGAAATGGAAAAATTGTTAGTATTGCCAACCCTAGTAAGAAACTGCAAGTTTAGGATTGCCTATGTGGTAATACATTCCTCTAATAAGCGCTTGAGCTACAGCTGGATAGTGGAGGCACGTACAATTTTCATAAACTCCAAAGTAGAGTACACAGAATTGTTGGTGGAGTCTTGCAAGATGACTAGGGTCTGGCCCATGTACCAATTGACTTCCAAAGAAAAAGAAACAGAAACAAATTCAGCGTATACTGAGTACATGTCTAGCGTTAGATCTCATAAGCAGGAAGTATCTGCCCTGTTATCATTCTCAAATGCCTTGAAATATTTCCATCATTTCTAATTAGCTGTCAACAGCTATTTATTGATTCTTATACTTCCATATAATAAGTGTATATGTGTGTGTGCTTCACTATTGTTGATTGCTTTAAATATGTTGTTTTATGTTGTCGATTTCTTTTCTTTTCTTCTCTTCTCTATCTATCTATCTCAATCACTCTTTTGGTAATTTTTTTCTTTTGCTCTTCTACTTGTAATTTTATTATAAAACATTGTTGTTATTATTGTTATTGCTGTTGTTAATGTTTTTATTTTTTGTTTTGTTTTTGTACTTACCACACCCTGTGGTATACCAACATCATAAGTTGGTGGCGCTGATGCTGGCTGATAGGGACCGCGAGCATAACGCAATATGGCCAATTGTTGTGCACGTCTTATACCGCATTCACCGAGACCCCTTAATTGTATCCAATAAGCACCAACTGGTTGATCGGCTGTTATAACAAAATCATAACGTTCACCTGTAAACAAGAAAATCAGAAAAAACAGAAAAAATTATTAATTATTCTACACAGTAAATTAAATGTGAATGGGTGAGAAAATTCAATCTTAAAATTCATTTAACCGGCGACATTAAATGACAACGTGTATCATTGCTAATCTATGCTGAGTTTTATGAGTTATACTTGAGGGCTTTTTCGTATTATTTTTATAATAAATGAGCATTTGACATGGCATTTTTGTAGTGTTTTTTTTAATTTGTTTTGCTAGAAAGAATTCTGTTTTGTTAAATTGAAAAAATAAAAAAGGAAGCAAAAATTCGTTCGTGCTGTTAAATAACAGAAACATAATAAAGTGGCCTATACGAAGTCTTTATGTTCATATTTGAAATCTACTTCCAATTATTCCTGTGTGTAACTAAGATATTATACTTTGGAACATTTAAACTCACTCCTTAGGCTTCTAGGCTACTCAAAAGACTTAAATGGATAGCTTTGGTTAGGCCTTACTAAAGAAAAAAATTCATATAAAAATGGCAAATGTAGAGCGCACAAGAAGAGTGTTTTATGTCCCCCGACTTTATGCAGGCTTTAGGCTAACTTATTTGTATATCTATATCGTCATAGACGCTACATGTTCGACTCGAGACAACCCCATTTCTGAATAAGTATACTTTGAGCCTTCATACGGTCGTATCAAAAGACTGGTTATCGACATCAAGTTGCTACTAGATAGTCTGATGCATGACTCAGGTTGTAACTTGTGAAGATTCAATTGCGTCAAACCCACTTGGTTTGGGGAAAGCCTTTGCCTCTCGTTATCTTCCCTTTCGTAAAGCATATGTGCCTTTCCAAAAATCCGCTTCCTCTCCACAGAATGATTCTTGTCTTATCAACGGCGTAACAAGTTCATTTGCTTGCTCATTTGCTTGCTTATTGCTGGGACAGAGGGTAACCATAGTTTCCTTAATTAGCTGATTTTGCTTCAACAGTCAGTCTCATATTATCTTCGATTTAACTTCATTTCTCTGATAGTTCATTCCTCTGATAGTGATAGCGCCCGAGGGGAGACCTAACTGTGAGATAGTATTGCTATCTTCTGTCTTTTGTACCTCCTATCCAAGTTGAAACAAATCTTTTGATGGCATAGACTGCTGTTTAGAAGATATTGGTGCGTTTTCTCATGGAATATATCATTCTGGGACCAAAAACGTCTACTGCTGTCCCAATATTCGTTCTTGACCCAACTGTATGCAACAAAACAGTTCTTCTCTTTTAAAAAAGCATTCAGCTTCCAAGCTATGGCTACAATCCTTCTGGCAGGATTACAATCTAGTTTCTCACATCACTTATACACATACATACATACATTAATGGTGTGACCTATTATATAAAGTCGTCGTGAAGTATACAGATTTTTGAGAAACTTTTTCATGGGAATTTAATTTACTCTTAGAGTTTTTGCCACAACCCTGCTGAGAGGAAGTGGCTGAACAAATATTTTTTCGTGTTTCATTTTGTTGGAGGTCTGAACTGAGGTTTGAACTCTGGCCTCATGTCTATGCTCGAAAGAATTTCATATTAGATTTGTTGGCTAAGGACCTAACTATAGTTTCCAAAGTATTAGTCTTTACTACATACATACACACATAATTGGTCACTACAACCCTTCAATTATGATTACTACCTAGTTTCTCACACCACTTATGTTGTGTGTGTTAATTTTATACATGAGTGGCGGGACCTACAGTTTAAAGTCGACTCCGAACGACAGATTTTTTGAGAAACTTTTCATGGCAATTTTATTTACTCTCAGAGTTTTTGCCAGAAATCTGCTGAGAGAAAGTCGCCGAAGAAATACTTTTTGTGTTTTGTTTTGATGTCTGGCCTGGGGTTTGAACCCTGGCTTTTTGTCTAATAAGGCAACACACTACCTCTTATACTAAGGGGGGTTCAAGTCTTATTAGTCTTTACTGTTGGACTTAAATCCAACAGGCTTTTCAGCACAGCTACACAACAAGTTCGCATGGCCACTATTATACTAACAGACTATGGGTCTCTGTAACTTGTTCTGAGTTAGTTTAGAGTTTTTTTCAGATTTCTGTCTACCCAGACAATTGCCTAAAGAAGGGGTTTTAAAATCCGATTTTTTTGTAAATAGTCCTCCATTGAAAATATTTTTATTTAAAAAAGTTTCAACATTTTGCCTGTTTTATTCGAGTTTTTCATAAATTTCTCAAGAGAATAAGGAATATTTTTGTTTTTTTATTGCATATGCCATTGATAAAGGGAAAATATATTAAAGTTTTCCTATAAGATTGGCAGATAATTATGTATGAAAAAATACTCCTTCATTCAAATGTTTTCAGAATATTTATCTGAAAAAGTTGACAAACAGATTTCTTTTAACAAAACTGTGCATTATTTAGATCGTATCATTGTCGTTAAGTATGTAGTATCGCTTCATGTGTATCTGTACGTGAATCTTTTGAAATAAATTTCTTGAATGCAAACCGTATGCAAATCAACAGCTTATCTTTCTGATTTAATTACTTTTGCAAAGTGATTCATTTATTCATTTCATGGTTTTTTGTTGTTGTTGTTGTTATTGTTGCTTTGTTAAATTAATTTATTTAGTTTCCAGGAAATTTGTTATGCATTTTAAAATTTTTGTCTTTTGTTTGTTGAAGCTTTTAATTGTCACGGCATCTACACAATAATTGGGAAATTTCAACCACATAAACAATATTTCTGTTTTATCTTCAGAAAAAAAACATAATAAAACCACAGAAATGCAAAAAAAAATGATGCAAATATAGTTGTATTAATAAAAAATTGTTTAAAGGAATTAAAAACAAAAATGAAAGTTTCGTTGTCAATAATAAATCAAAAAGAATTGCCGCCCTGATTGCCACATTTGGCTTTTAAGGGAAATATTAAATAATTTATGGCATACAATGTAGGCCAGTTATTAGATACATTTATTTAATTAGGGGTTTTTTAATTTATAGATCCTATTTATAGAAAAAAACTGCAACAAATACAATTTAAAATTAATTAAAAATTATTTGTTTCCATTATTAACTTGTCACATTTGAATTTCAAATATTTTGCGTTACATTTTTCTACAATTAAAATCAAGATATTCTATAGACTAGGAGTGTGATTGAATGTTAAACAGGCTTGTCACTAGCAAAACAAAATCAATTAGAGTGTTGATGGATAAGTAATTAGAAATGTCAGTTGGAAATGATTCAATTCAAATGGTTGTGATTTATTATAGCAATTGTCACACAGAAATACAGGGATACTATGTTGCCCTAAATTGAATACAGAATATGTTATGCTCTGAATATCAACCTTCATTGAATGTAGCGAATCGAATCTACGAAACATAACGTGGGCAGCAGTATTGAGTAAAGACATTCGAAGACTTTTTTCTGTTAAATCTTTAACATACTATACACAACAAACTTGATAATAAATAACGGTAAATAATTCCAGTGTTACCACAGCCTTAAATAAAAGCTTAAAAATTCCAAATCAAAAATTGAACGATAGGATGCAACGTACCATTATTTGTTTTTGCAATTGCCACAGACCAAATTGAAGGGAGCACTTTAACCACAAGTAGTAGGATAGGACAGTAACATTGACAATCGTTTACAATATTCTGGACAAACATATGGGCCTTTAGGAGCCATATAAAGCATATCTTCTCGATATTTCAATGCAAAACTTACGGTTTCAAATAAAATTGTGAAATTAGCGTATTTTTTGGCTTACATAAATACATTCATACATACATACATAATTGGTAATTATAACCCTTCATGTTGTGTGTTTTAATTTTTATAAATGAGTGGCGGGACCTACATTTTAAAGTCGACTCCGAACGACAAATTTTTTGAGAAACTTTTCATGGCAATTCTATTTACTCTCAGAGTTTTTGCCAGAAATCTGGTGAGAGGAAGTCGCCGAAGAAATACTTTTTGTATTTTGTTTTGATGTCTGGCCTGGGGTTTGAACCCTAGCTTTTACGTCTAATAAGCCAACACACTACCTACTAGACTACGGCGACAATTCTGGTAATTACACTCTCTGTATACTTGGACAGGCCGAAATATGTTAAAAGGGTTGCTAATGGCCAGTTAAGCCAGCAAGCAAAGTATACTTGGGCAAGGTGTAGCTGTAAAAGTGATTCACTATGATTTGGACCGAATCCGGCATTTTTTACTTTTAAAATAATGGTACTTCCCTCACTTTCCAAAAGAAAGAAAGTATGAGAGAAAGTGTAGTATGCGATGAGTTCCTTACTACTACACCTATTACAATAAGCCAATACATTACATTACATATATCGAGTCTTGCAACAGAAACTTAACAATTTTGACAGTTAATAAATGCCATTTTGTAGAAGCTACATCTGCCAAATTGGTTGTCATTTATTCAGTAGAGGTAAACAACTTCATTGCTTAACGTGTGTTCTTTGAATGGTTTGTGGAGTAGTTGGCAATTGACATTATATTTATCGAAAAATCATCTTCAATGTTGAGGCCTAATTTTGGATGAGTGGGTAGGTAAACACGTAAAATTGTAGAATTTGAGACGATACCAATCTACACGAGACCCCATCGCGTTCATTGCAAGGCTAAAAATACTGTGTTTGGTGAGGATTATTTCTTTAAAAACGATGTTGGCCAGTCCATCACTGTCAATGGCAAGCAATATCGTTCAATGATTACCAATATCTTTTGGTCCGAATTCTACATGTGGTTCCAACTGAATGACTAAACATGCCTCATACATAGCTAATGCCATACTGGTAATTCTGCACGAGTGGTTTGAGGCCTCGTTGAAGCAATGTGTAGTCGCCGTAGTCTAGTAGGTAGTGTGTTGACTTATTAGACGTAAAAGCCAGGGTTCAAACCCCAGACCAGACATCAAAACAAAATACAAAAAGTATTTCTTCGGCGACTTCCTCTCAGCAGATTTCTGGCAAAAACTCTGAGAGTAAATAGAATTGCCATGAAAAGTTTCTCAAAAAATTTGTAGTTCGGAGTCGACTTTAAAATGTAAGTCCCGCCACTCATGTATAAAAATTAACGCACAGAACATAGGTGGTGTGAGAAACTAGGTCGTAATTCTGACTGAAGGGTTGTAATGACCAATTATGTATGTATGTATGAAGCAATGTGAACTAATTTTTTCTTGTAGGATTCCCTTAAGTCGTAGGTGGTCTTCAAAGCCGACCTGACTGATAGAAAATTGGACATTTGAATGACTTCTACTCAGAGAAACATTATTATAATATTTCCTACTGGGCATAGTAATTGCTGTTGGCAGTTATAAGAACCACCTTTCATTTCTAATAAATTGTTCAATACATTGTATGAAGAGTCTTTCACTGGTAAGCCCGATAATTAATATCTCTTTACACTCAGACATTTGTAAGCTTTAACTTACATGGGGTCAAGTTTAATTTAATTATAAAACAAAAACAAAAATATTCCACAAAACAATTTTAATCACTTCATATACAGTATTGAACAATCAAACCCTGGCTGTATAGTAAATTTCAATAAGAAACTCGTATAATTAATAGAGGTCTTGTAAACTAAAAATTAATATTTACACAAATAATAATAAAAATAATAACAATAATAATAAAATACAAATTATTGTAAATAAATGCTTATGTTTTCTTATTTTTATTTTTATTTTATTTGATTTAAATAAATTAACACAAGCACTTGCTTGCTTAATTTGTTTGAAACAAATTCAACAAATTGTATTCAATTTATTATAACAAATACAAGTAATTTAAACAGTTTTACTAACGTTAATTATCATTTACAAAAAAAAATATTTTTTTGTTTTATTTCCATCAGGCAATTCATTATAGGGCGTAAAGAATTGCAAAATAAAAACAAAAAAACATAAATATTGCCCGACTTTATTACCGTGTCATTATTATGACAAATAAAGGCTTGCACTGCATTGGTAACGAACGATATTTCATTATTATTTTTAGCACTTGCAATGAAGTCTTGCAGCCCAAGTTAGTAACTTTAGGCTTTAGCTGGGGGTGACTTTGTTGTTGTTTATGAAACATTAATTATTTGCAGCAAAGTGACTAAAATATTAGTAAGTTTTTAAAGTCATGGTCAAGTACTTTAAGTTACTGGCAGTTGCTGTTAAATTTTCAAAGTCGTTAAGCCGCCAAAAATTTAATTGCTTTTAAATGTCAAGGCCTGCAGGGCTGTGGGATATTAAAATTGTACCGTTAAATGCTTTTATTTAAATTTGTTTTAACTAATTTCGGTCTCAGCATGATAGAGTTATGGAAATAAAAGGCGTCTAATCGAAAAAGGGTAAAGGAGAGGAAGTCCTCGAAGAAATATTTTCTAATCTATACATACAGTGGACAGCAAGAGTCTTACAACGGCAATATATTTTAGCAATTTCATGTTTTTTAGCCAAAAGTTTGTATAAAAATTTATAGTTTATATAATTTATTTGATTAATTTATTTCTGTTTTATTATAAAACAATCAAATTTTTTAATGTTTGTTTTTCATAAAACAATAGAAAAACAAGGGAAAGTTTCAGATGACTCCATAGGCACCCTCAAAGAGAACCCTGTGTAAAATTTAAAATTCAAAACACTAATATATGAAAATGTTATCCTTTGTATTCAGTAGAATATCCCTTAAGGTCAAGCACTCTATTTAACCCATTTGTAATTGAATGTACAAGTTTAGTTGGGTGTTTTCTGGTGGCACCATGAGCAAGTTTTTCAGTTGACTTTTGTTTGAGGTTTAGCGATTAAGTAACCGTTCTTTCAAATGACGTCCTAAATACTCTCTTGAGGTCATATCGGGACTTTGTGCAAGAGTATTAGGCCTGTGGGAACTTTTTTTGTCAAAATATTAGCGATTACGTAACCGTTCTTTCATATGACCTCCTAAACACGCTCTTAAGGTCATATCGGGACTTTGTGCAAGAGTATTAGGCCGGTGGGAACTTTTTTTTTTGTTAAAATATATTGTCGTACTAAGACTTTTGCCGTCCACTGTACATGCAAACACAATTGTTCATTACAATCCTTCAATCAGGATTCATCACCTCACTTTCTTACATATGTGTTAAGTTTATGCATGAGCAGCTGGGCCTACAGTTTAAAGTCGTTGTCGAACGACAGATTTTTGAGAAACTTTTCTTGGCAATTTTATTTAGAAGACTGACTGCCTTATGGAAAACTGTTTGCAGCATGGATTTAAAATTGTTGAATCAGAACTCGTTGGCCCTTAACTCATTCAAGATTCATTACCAGTCAATCCATTTAAATATATTGTCTGATGCTTGTTGAGATCAAAAATTAAAGTTTTGTTGTTTACATGGAATGGGTAGTCACCGTAGACGTAAGGCTACGGTTCAAATAACACTTATGTTGTATGCGTTAATTTTATACATGAGTGGCAGGACCAACAGTTTAAAGTCGACTCCGAACGACAGATTTTTAAGAAACTTTTCATGGCAATTTTATTTCACTCTCTTCACTTTCACTTTTTGTATTTTGTTTGATGTCTGGCCTAGGGTTTGAACCAGGCTTTACGTCTAATAAGCCAACACACTACCTACTAGACCACGGCGACTTAGCCTTGCCTTTCAGTTTCATAAAAAATATGTCATTCGGAGTCGACTTTAAATTGTTAGTCCTGCCACTCATGTATAAAATTAACACGCACTACATAAGTGGTGTGGGAAGCTAGGTTGTAATCCTGAATGAAATGTAGTAATGATCAATTATGTATGTATGTATGTACAATCATATGGTGCAATAAAGACTTTTAGGCTTTTCCTTCAAGTTGCTTGAATCTTCCATTGTAATGCCAATGTTGGAAAGGGGCTACAAGGATTATCCTCTGTTATAATAAAAAAATAATAATAATTAATAATAAAACAATTATTTTTCTTTTATTTGCTTTAAACGATGCCATTTAACAATCGCTACAATTATACCAAATTTTTATATATTTTCGTAGATATTATGGGTTTATCTTGATTCGACTTTTCATTTTACTTCGTTCAGCATTAGGAAGTTTAAAGTATTTTTCTTTTTGTTAATCGTTATGGATTTTATTACAAAAAATTTATTACAATACAATGAATCTTATTCCACTAGAAAAGGGCGTAACGCCTAAGACAAATTATAAATTTTATGAATTGAAAAAGGCAGTTACTTTGTAACTAATTAACTGCAATCCTTTGTTTGATCATCTTTAAAATGGTAAAACTATACTTAGTAACATTCCACAGCTATTGTTAATTGCAAACTCTTACTCGTACTTTTTTGCTGCCACGTCATAGCCGCTACTGCCAGCCTTTGGTCTACCACCATTGCCTTAGTGTTACTATGTATTGAGTTTTTCTTTTAAACGTTTTCATTTTCATTTTCGTTTTCAATTTTCAGTTTTGTTATTCACTTTTTCTTAAATAATGTTGTAGATTTTTGTTGTTGTTGTTATTGTACATTTTAAAGAAATCATGCATTTGATTAAAATTAATTTGAAAAAAAAGAAACGAAACACAAGAAAATCAAAAAAAAAAAAATGAAAAGCAATTGGTGCATAATATCTGGTACAATCAATAGAAGTGTGTATTTGAATGAGAATGTTGTCTGTATGTAACATCAACACCAACAATAATTATGTGCATAATTAAAATCGTAGAAAAATTCAAAAATAATTTAAAATAAAAGAGATACTCTTGGCCAAAAACGACTATGCGGCATCCTATACCACAGCTACCTTAATCTTTAATTCAATAGAATTTAATTTTCATCAAATTCGGAAAAGCGCAATTCGAATTACTAAGGCTGACAACTGTCTGAATATTCTATTGGATGGGTACCAAAAACTTTGGAGTACACACAAAATCTGTTTGAAGGCTTATTTATGGTAGCACGGACCAAAAACGTTGTTTTTTTTACCAGGCCAAGTTGTCTCCTACGCGGTTTTTTGTGGCACTGTTTTTAGACCCAAATTACATTGAAGAATTACGACTATACCCTCTATCGAAAATAGATGCAAGGGAGAAATAAATGGGTCCGCATAACTAAATGTAGTGTTGTCCATAAACGGAGTTTATTTCACTATTAACGTGAGGTCTAATTGTGAATGGGTTCTTGTAGAAAAAGTCTGAGGCAGACATTAGTCGCTAACATAGCTAAGGACAGCATTGTTGTAAACCCAGCGAAAAAAAAACCTTTCTATCATCACTCAAAGGCTACTTGAAATTGTAAATCCATAAGCAGTGTTCGTGGAATTCAGAATAGATTCGAGCAAAGGCCCAATAGTACCATTTTCTAGAACAAGGTACTTCTTGCACTTGTGAGAGAATACTTTTGGCCAGCAAACTGGCTTGACATACATACATACATAATTGGTCAGTACAACCTTTCAGTCGGGCTAACGTCTTAGCTTCTCACACACCACTTTTGTTGTGTGTGTTCAATTTATACATGAGTATAAATGGCAATTTTATTAAACTCTCAGAGTTTTTGCCAGAAATCTACTAAGGAACTGACTTGAAGGGAGAATTGTAAGGATAACTAAGCAGTCCTCGATGATATGAAGAAAACTTTTAAGCTGCATACCTCTTTGATTAGGCCTATTGGGACTAATGGTCTTGATGTATGGGAGAGTAGAATGAATTTCAACTCAGAACTGTATCTTATTCAACCTATGTATCGGCAAGAGACTCTATTTGATTTACGTAGTAGCCTCTGCTAAAGAACACCAAAGCCATGGACAACATAGTCAGAATGATTAGAGACGAGAAATAGATCTCCAATCTTAATTGGATCGCTTAGACAGAATCAGGAGACTCTATGACTGTGAAAGAAGCTTTGCAAGGAGACTAAATAATAAGAGTGACTGGGGTTATCTGTAAATTTCTTGCTCTCTTAAGTATTCTGTGGATGGCTCTAGGAGTACTAAAATGGGGCATTTCGAAACCTAAGAGAAAATATATTTTCTAAGCGGAAGTTTATGCCAATGAAATATGCGTTCAATTCAATTCGGACAGAAAATAGAGGCGACGGGATGTAGCAATTCCACCTACAGTTAACGTTCAGATCTCTAGCCGAGTACTCAGGTTGAATCGAAATTAAAATTCGACTGTTTGGGAAAGTTGTATTAGATTTCAGGAGAAAGCGGAGCTTACATAACACTTAAGGAAGATGAGAGAAGCGGAGATTGGTCTCAATTCATTTGAGGTTGAGGCAATATAGCCATCTTCGCCAGATAATTATAGTGGATTGAGATTTTAGTGTCGCATCAGTCTATTTCCTTTGTTTTTAACGAAGCAGGAGCATAGAATAATTGGTAGAACTGCCAGAAGTCATGAGAATCTTTTTTTTTGACAAAGAAGACGTTGTAATATTTGAAAGCATTTTTAGGCATCAAGGCTACAATCTGGAAACCAGTAAATGCCTCGCGAAGATGGGTGCAAGAAAATTTTCATGGCAATTTTATCTAGTCATAGAATCTTCGCCAGAATACTTCTGCTGAGAGTAATTTTGTTTTAATTTAAAATTGTTTTAATTGAGTTATCTGGGATGGAATTTGAATCAATTCTGCGTGAAATGAAATAAAATGTTGAGCAAAAATTTAGAAACTTTTCTATTTAAATCTCCACTTATTCTATAGGAAGTTCCTCCAACTGTGGATTCGTTTCTTAGCCAAATTTTGCTAATGCGTGGGAAGTTATCTTTTGAGACTATCTGACGTTGGATACAAATTGTTGCATAAAACACGAGTTCGCAAACATGTTGCTAGAAGCAAAATTTCGTACAGCAGTGTATTTTAAAGTTTGTTGCTTAAGTCTTTTGTTTTCATACACTTTTAGGCAAATTGTAGGGTATTTTCACAAAATTTTTCTTAAGAAACTTTATTTACATGAAAACGATAAACAGCACACGAAATAAACAAAATAATCTTGAAAAAAAAGTTTCGCTTTTATTTAAAGGAAACCGTTTGTTATTTTACCTCATATGTATGCTTAAAAACAAATATTTTGAAAATAAAAACATATTTTTTTTTCAAAAATATTTCTTCTAAAACATGATTATTTTCATTGATTTAAGCATTTAATGTGCGGTGAAAACAAGAGGGCGTTAAAATGATTTTAAAATTGAAAACCATTTGTATGAGTAAAGTAAATGAAATTGTAACGTTTGTTTATTTATTTATGCAAATATAATGCCATGTCATTGTCTCGCTAAATGCTAAACGACAATTACGGATTTATGTTAAGTTTGTTTAAAACAAAAACAAAAAAAAAAAGAAAACCAATAAAAAACCCGAACAATTGTAATAGTAGAGCACATACCTGAGAACGATATAATCGTATTCACATCAACCGGATGTACTGGTTCACCATCTGTGGCAATGACTGTCAAGCCATGACCTTCAATTGTTACTTGTGCCGGGCATACGGAGGCAAAAGCATTGATCATACGGAAACGATAACGGCGACCAGGTGTAATTGTAAATATTTCCAGTGGAGTATTTGTCATGAAACCAGTATTAGGATCACGGAATTGACCTTTACCGTTGATCAACAAGGATTCGGGATCTTGACCAGTGTTAACAGCCAAGCGGCCAGGATAACGTTCGGCAGCATCTTCATGCAACCAATCACTGATCAACATAATATGTGTGGTCAAGTCGAAATCATACAAATGTGAATTGGGATCACGGGAAGGTGGCTGTCTTACAACTACACTGCCATAAAGACCATCTAATTTTTGTAAACCGGTATGGGCATGCCAGAAATGTGTACCAGCATTGCCAGTCCATTGATAACTGTAAATAATATATGATATCATATCATATAGAAAAGAAATACAAAAAAATCTTCTTTCTTCTCTACTTACCGGAATGTATTGCCCTGCTGTATGGGACATTGTGTTACAAATGGTACGCCATCGTAATATTGTGAACCTCTCTGCCAAATACCATGCCAATGTATTGTTACCTCCATACCTTCCATATGATTTTCAACATCGATGACAACCTTATCGTTTTCACATACTTGTATACTGGGACCGGGTATCATACGATTGGCTGTTAAGATACCACGTTCAACACCATCAGCTAAAACGCATTGACAATGAGACCAAACAGTGTTGGTGGCATTGGGTGTGCAAACTTGACACGCTCTGTAAAGAAAAAAAAATAATATTTTTTATTATTTTATTCTGTAGTTTGAGCAGGCATATGGAAAAGAAAAAAAATGAACAATGAAACAATGAAATTAAAGCGTTTGATGAATAACTCTTCAAACAATAAGGTTTTGGGAATATTTTTAAACTAGAAATACTGTCAGCCATTTATGAGTGTAATGATACAAGCCGCCTTAGTCTAGTAGGTAGTGTGTTGGTTGAATTCCCAGCTTAGACATTTCAAACAAAACAAAAAACGAATTCCACTCAGCAATCTTTTGGCAAAAACTCTGAGAGTAAATAAAATAATCCTAACCAAAGGGTTGTAATGATACGTAGAAAGTGTATATGAGTCCCTATATGTATAGGAAAACAACTCTATTCAGCAGTTGTGTATAGCTCGGAGGGGCTAGATTGGTTGAAGGATGATTTAAGCAGAGAAATGATCTCCCATTTTATACATCAATTGCCATACTCTTCATTTCACCCCAGCTTTCCCCGTTCTGGCAATTTCTTTAGCCTTCATTTTCGGCAACCAATGTTTGCATTTCAATCCGTTACAATTCCGATTAAGCCTTTATAGCGTTTTGCTATCGCGTATCCAAGTCAGTTCCATTTGCGTCTTCATTCCACAAATTGGGGGTCAGGGAGTATAAAGAGAAGGTAACGCTTCTGATCGGGCGATTCTTATCCATTTAATTTATGTGACTGAATGTTCTAAAGCCTCTATTAAGCATCAAGCTGTTCTTCTAATTAGAGCGGCTATGAGTGTGCGTCTACTTTTATATTAAACGATTCGCCACATAAGTGTTGTGCATACCCAGCCAGTCTATAGGCTTAGATGACAGTCCCATTGTCAGAATAGGATACTGTAGGCTAATCACCCTACTTAGCTGAAGTTAAGCGATTAAAAAGATCTCAAATAATGTGCGGCCCTATGCTCTTTTTAGGAACGGAGGGAATTTAAATATTCTACAGACTACTGTTTTATCATTCTTAGGCTATTTGCGTAATCGGTGAGTGAATGATTTCCGAAAAATTATTTTTTGCGCTCTTATGCTGGTGTTTGTTCAATATTTGTGTTAAGATTATGTGAGCAATTCTTGTTAATGGTCCTTAGCTATGTTATATGCCTGTAATTAGTACTTTCTTCGACAGCTTAATGATAAAATGATCTCTTTAAGCTCCTTTGCAGGATCCTTATTAGTCCATATATCTCTTAACATAGGAATTACATACATATGTACATACATAACATAATTGGTCATTGCAAGCCATCAGTCAGGACCACAACCTGGTATCTCACACCACTTGTTTAGGTTAGGTGAGGTTAGAGGACGTGTACTTGTCAATTAAGACAAGTACAGTACCCGGAGGTTGAATTGACCCATTGTACAACGTCCTAGTTTCTCACACCACTAATATTGTGTGTGTTAATTTTATACATAAGTGGTGGGACCTACAGTTTAAAGTCGACTCCGAACGACAGATTTTTGAGAAACTTTTTCATGGCAATTTTATTTACTCTCAGAGTTTTTGCCAGAAATCTGCTGATAGGAAGTCGCCGAAGAAATACTTTTTGAATTTTGTCTTAATGTCTGGCCTGGGGTTCGAAACCTAGCTTTACGTCTAATAAGCCAACACACTACCTACTAGACTACGGCGACTTCTGTCCACTTGTTTTGTGTGTGTTAATTTTATACACACACAATTTATGAGTGGCGGGTCCTACAGTTTAATGTAGATTGCGAACGACAGATTTTTGATAAAATTTTTTTTAGAATTTTTGCAAGGATTGTGCTGAGAGAAAGTCGCCAAAGAAATCTTTTTTCATTTCGTTTCGTTGACCTGGGGTTTGAATCGAGGCCTCATGTCAAATAAGTCAATACACTACATATTAGACAACGCCGACTTAACATAGGAACTACGATTATAGAAATCAATAGTCGATTGACTCTTAATAGCTCTCTAACAGGGGGTTTGAAGCACTACTATAGAGAGTACTCTTGTATAATAGGCAACCTGTAGTTTTAGAAGGGCTTACTTAGATGCTACAAGTTTGCCAATGTTGTTCCTTATTTGCGTTCCGGATGCCATCGTTTGGCAACGAAGGTCGTAAACTTTTTCTTTTAAATTACAGACTGTATGTTGTATTTGCTGTATTTTATGGGGAGATTTTTTTGTTTATATTTGAAAATCAATTAACACCGACTCTAATTGGCCGTTAGAGTAATTTGTTTCAGACATGGAGCACCATCAACAGTAGTTAAGGTTTAGGGTTGTAAACCTAGAGAAGTTATTTGTTTTTTTTTCGAATTGAAAGGCAATGTTATTCGTTTTGTTTTAAATACGAAACTCTTCTATAGTTTAAGAGTATAAAAAATGCTGTTTGTTGCTTAAGTCTTTTGTTTATCTCTGTATATTCAGATATACATGCATACATACTTTGCTGATGTAAGATATAAAAATAATCATGTGTTATTCAATTAAATCACAGACTTATTGATTTGAAAGTTAATGACGTTTGTTGTCTCAGTCTTTTGTTTTAATTTAAGCTTTTTTTAACATGACTTAGTTAAAGATTAGTAAAACTCGTTAGACAGTTTTGATGGAATTCGATGGCATTATGCAATATTGAGGTATTTAAGCAGAAGTAATGAATAGGGAAGTTAGCCTTAATGAAGCATACATAATGATATTTAAGAATATTGAAAATTTCTAAACTTTTTTCTTTCTTTATTTAATGATTTAAGTAAATAATATCAGTTGTAGCGAAATAAAAACAAAACAATACAACTTAATTTATTGCTTAACACCGTTAAGTGAAATGTTTGGTTTTTTTGTTTGTTTTTTTGTTTGTGCAAAGAAAAAAACTTAAATTTTTTTATTTAAGTTTTCTTTGTAAAACTTTATACTCTTGTTGGCTTAACCACCAAATAGCATCACATGATTTGATGGTCTGATGTCTGTCTGCATGTCTGCATGTTCATCATAGTCTGCGGTTACTTTGACTAGCGTCTATAACTTAATAACACACTGCTGTTGAGTATAGTTTTGCTTAAGTAAACCAAAACTTTAAATGCGTGAAAGTGAATTACGAGTACCAATAATAATATAATGTTTGAATTTCTTAGCAACTAAATTATAATGTTGCTTTTCACAAATATACAATATTTACACGCTTTTAATAGTCCACATATAAGGGTTACAAGATAAAGGAAAACTTTTTGTATTTTGTTTGCATTTTACTTTGTATAGGAAACATTGCAGCTGTTGTTTTTAATTTGTGGTGATGACCAGTGTAGTTATTAGATAATTTCAATTAAAATAAATACATTTAAATCTTTTATACTATATTACTTGAGTAACAACAAACTCAATTAATTTAAAAAAATTTTGCGCATGTGTCTTAAGTCTTTTGTTGTTAATTCTTTATATTTTCTTTACAAAATTTTCTTTATAAAATCAAATCTTAAACTAAAATTGTAATCAATCTGTGGGTGTCTGAGATTATAGTTGATTCTGTTAATTTTAAAAACCTAATCAACAAATTAAAATTGCTTTCCAGAGACTACAAGTTACAGAGAGATTCCTCAATTAAGTCATATTCTTTTGGGAAAATTTTAGAAAATCTTGTAATGATAACATATTGACCATCAAACTTATAAAAGACTACTGTATGGGTAATTTTTTTTAATAAGGCTGCTTATCATACGCTAGTAAAGCCAATAGGTTACCCAAAATGCACAACAGCCCGTCTAATTCCTGTTGAAATGTATAAAGATTCGGTTTCATCATCACAGAATTTGTATATATGAATTTGTATACTGACTAAAAATCTCCTTTTATATTCCTTTAGGCCACAGTGATACCAAAGTACTCCGTAGTTAGATCAAGCAGGCGAACTTGCGTGGAGGCAGAATTTTTGCCAGGAAGTCGCCAAAGAAATATTGACTTTCAGACAGTGTTTTTATATCGTGGGCCTCTGTGCCTTCTATTCAATTTGAATTAAGTGAATGCGTGAGAGTTTTCTCGTCGGTTGAGGATATGATATGAAGTCGCTGTGGTCTAGTAGGTAGTGTGTTGGCTTATTAGACGTGAGGCCACGGTTCAAACCCTAGGTCAGGCATCTCCAAACGAACGAAATATAAAAAAATATTTCTTCGGCGACTTCCTCTCAGCAGATTTCTGTCAAAAATTTTGAGAGTAAATAAAATTGCCATGAAAAGTTTATCAAAAATCTGTCGTTCGGAGGTCGCAATCCTGACTAAAGGGTTGTAATAACCAATTATATATGTATGAGGATATTGCATTATATGCACAAACATTCCTCCTCCTGAACCGCAACCGATCTTTGACCCAACAGTATACATGGTCAGCCTATGCTCATTACATAATTTCGTCATAAAGTTGTAGAGATTTCTAATTTTTTCAACGAGACAGTCATTTTTAATTTGTCTTTTATTATTCTAATCAAAGTTTCTGCTGCCCAAGCCCTCAAAAAATCTGGATAACGAAAGTTGATGTTTTTGTATCTGGTGTCGTTTGTGGAAGGCTGATTGAAAGAAATTCGATTTGAAAGCCCTTTTTCATTTAACCCATTTTTTCTGCAGCTTCATAAATAAATTTTAGTTCGTAACTGTTCATAATGAAGACTTCTTTAGCTATGACTAATCGAATAAAACTTTTTAACTTAAAACGTTTGTTTCATTTTGTTTTTGTTTCTATTTTAGGAAGTGAGCTGCACATAAACAATGTGAAGATGTTTTGCAAAACAATTTTTTGTTAATATTTTTATTTCTCCATTTAATTTTATGGTTATTATTATTTAATAACAAATAAACTTTTATGGCAAAAACAAGCAAGCAAATCAAGACTTTCATTTGCACTAAAAAAAAAATATTTTCTATAAAGAAAAAAATTCATGGAAGTTTTGCTGGACTGAATATATTTTGACGATGCCTGTAACACTGCGGAAGCCATATGCTTTCATTTCATTTCATTTCTCTTCTCTTCTCGTCGTTTTCGTTTTGATTTTGTCAATTTATTTAATGATTTTAAAAAGAAAACATGGATATTAAAAATTATTCATTCGTTTTTACTAACATTACATGCCATAAATTTGCAGCAGCATAATGTGCGAATGCACATATGCTTGCAACGAAACATAAAAAATATGCAATAAATTTAGTTTAACAAGCCGCATACAAATTAGCTGTTGCTGCTGCATTATCATTAAAATAAAAACTGTTGAAGTACTTTTGCAAAAACACACAGAAAATTAGACAGGCTATCTCACACACCTTGGGATATGTGCAGTTTAAGTAGCATATCTTAGCTTGGCTAACTTACTTTTGCTTATAACATCTTACTGGAAGAAGAGCTGAAGATGCTGTTGATGTGGTTGCATTACAATAATTAAATATGACATAAGCATTTTACCATAGAAAATAGACACTTTTTCTTTGTGTTATACATGCTGTGTGGAAATTTTTTTGGCACGAGTACATAAAAGCAGTTTTTTTTTGTCGTTGACTGTAAAAAAAAAATTGTTTTTATTTTTATTGATGGATCACCGGTAACAGGTGGTAATTATGCGGTTTATTTTCCACCAGTCACCAGACTGACTGGAAATGCTTGCAACTGAGATGCTTTATGACGGATTTTTAGTTTCCGTTTTTTGCACATTTTTTATGCTGTTCGGTTTGTGTATACAATTCAAACAAAAAGGTATAAAGTAAGTACTTCAATTATGCTATAAAATAAATAGGTATACTCGTATATTGTAGGTAAAGATTTAAATTTGTTTCCATATTTGACATCCGTTGATTTATCGCTTGGCCGGCGTCTATTCCGGTTTCTTTTCTTTTTCTTTTTTTTGTACAATAATACTGCAATTCAGTCAGGGATGTATCAGGTCTTAAAACAGGGACTTTCGAACATTGACAGTTGATAACGGTCAACAATAAGTGGAAGTAATAAAATTCAAAACTCATTTTCTGTTTCGTCTTTAATTTTAATTGAAAAATTATTTTCGTCGATTAGGCCTAATCCACATGAGAACAGCCTCCCGTGTAACCCAAAATAGTCACTGTGCCAGGACATCATTGTTAACGGCGAGCACAAAACGTCGATGTTTATCAATTTTTTTTTGCATGTATTAGATGGTCTGAACACTAACGATATGGGGTTTAAACAGAACGGCTCTACTTGGTATTCAACTCGTGCTTCACTGCATATTCTGTATAAACTATTTGAGAGCATGGTTAGCTCATATGGAGGTGACGTGAAATGGCAACCGAAATTGTACGATTTGACATTATTAGATTTTTTCTTGTGGGGTTACCTTAAGTCGCAAAGAAGCCAACAAACATAACCCATGCTATCGATCAAGTTCATGAAAAATTTGACATTTCGCATGTTCTCCACCCAGAGAAACCGTGGCAGATATTTGAGTGACGTTATATTCCACACATAATAGTCATCAATAGATCTTACAAATGAATAAAAATATTGTGATGATATGTCACACATCCATACATACATACATATATATTTAGTCATTACAACCCTTCAGTCAGGATTACGACCTAGCATTATGCTGAGTGTGTTAATTTTAGACATGAGTGGCGAGACCTACAGTTTAATGCCCCCATACTGTTTTTTATTTAAATTTAATGAAACGAAGACCTTACAAAAGACGCTATTTATCCTCTTATTCCGGAATACGACCTTATTTCTCAAATGAGTCTTATTGAGTGTATTATACATAATCCTCTTTGTGTTGATGCTTTAAAGAATTTATAAAATATTATGCTTTATTATTATTAAAGAGCACTTCGGCCTTTCCCGCTACTAACTACGGCATGAGAGCTGTATTTTATTTTCAGTAGGATTTAAAAGTCACAAATAATCCTAAAAACGTACTAGAATTTTGTATACATTCATCATAATCATTCAAAATCATCAATAATCCCCTCAGTGTAATATGATTGATATACTGGTCCAATATCATTAGCAACATGGAACATTAGAACTTGGCGAACGGGTAACTGAGTAACACTGAATTGTTAACAGCTGTACTATCAAGAGAAAGCCGGTTAATATAAGAAAGATGTCGCTACAGTGAAATCCACAAAGTTTAAAATCTTAGATCGTCTTAAGGACCCCTGGAGAATATGACACTTTAAGAAATAGGACTGTGCATAAGCGTAAAAATACCATGAGCAAACCGTACGTGTTGGAAATGCTTTAAAAAAACTATAGAGCCCCTAAGAAAGTTATTAAAAAAAAAAAAAAATATTGTGGCATTGATTTGGAGATTCAGTGTGAGATTACTAAGAGACTAGATCGCCAAAGAAGTTTACATTAATGACGGAGTATCAAAACTGGTGCTAAAGCAATCGATTAATAAAGTCTCCTCCAAATTAATAAAATCTTAGACTATCTAGTCTGAAGTCGTGGTAGTCTAGTAGGTAGTGTGTTGACTTACTAGACGTGAGGCATCGGTTCAAACAGAGGGTCAGATACCTCTAACAAAACGAAAATATCAAAAAATATATCTCCGGCGTCTTCCTCTCAGTAGATTTCTGACTCTGAGGGTAAAGGTTTTGTAAAAAGGACCTGTCGTTCGCAGTCGACTTTATACTGCAAGTTCCGCCACTCTCGCATAAAATTAACACACACAACAGAAGTAATGTGAGAAACTAGGTCGTAGTCCTGGCTGAAAGATTGTAATGATCAATTATGTATGTAAAGTATTTCATACTTCATACAAAATCATGAAAGTTGCCGTAGTCTGGTAAGTAGTGTGTTGGCTCAGACTTGTTGTACAACAGAATAAAATATGAAAAAAATATTTCTTTTGGCTACTATCACTCTTCAGTTCCTTTCGCGAAAACTCTGTAAACTGTAGGTCCTGGTACTCATGGATAAAATTAACACAAACCTAACATGGGTATTGTAAGAAACTTGGTAGTAATTTTGACTAAAGGATTGTAATGATTAATTAAGTAAGTATGTACAGTGGACAGCAAAAGTCTTAGTAGGGCAATATCTTTCAGCAATTTCATGAATTTTAGCCAAAAGTTTGTTATAAAAATTAATAGTTTATATATTTATTTTATTAATTTATTTCTGTTTTATTATAAAAAAAATAATTTTTTAATGTTTTTCATAAATCAAGAGAAAAATAAGGAGAAGTTTCAGATGACAGCATACGTACCCCCAAGGAGAACATTGAGTAAATTTAAAATTCAAAAGCCTAATATACGAAAATGTTATCCCTTGTATTTAGTAGAATATCCCTTAAGGTCAAGCACTCCATTTAACTCATTTGGAATTGAATGTACAAGTTTTGTTTAGTGTTTTCTGGTGGCACCATGAGCAAATTTTTCGGTTGACTTTTGTTTGAGATTTAGCGATTACGTAACCGTTCTTTCAAATGATCTCCTAAATACTCTCTGGAAGTCATATCGGTACTTTGTGCAAGAGTATTAAGCCAATGGGGACTTTTTTTTTTGTCAAAATATATTAACGTACTAAGACTTTTGCTGTCCACTGTATCATGTTTATGACTCTGCAATGTTTTTACTACTATTCATGGTAAAAAAGGATACAACATTGAATGTATGAGATAATAGGATAATTCATTTCCCCTTTGCAAATTTGTTAAACTGTAATTATTTCCATTAACTTGGAAAGTTGGAAAACATACATACATAGTATATGAATGTGGCAAGGAAGTTGAACGTTTTTACGCTCATCTTTTGAGGAGATTGTCAAGATATTAGTAAAAGGTGACACTAATTTGTAATTCATGGTGGTTTAAAATGTTAACAACATGGTAGCCAATAAATAAATAAATATGTAATCCAATAAATAAATTTAATATGGATTTAAACTTTCATATTTTGGTACAAATTCCCAAAAAAAAACAAAAAAAATCTTTACAAATAGGCATTCATTTTTAATTCATTTTTATTTTGTAAAGGCTGCATGCATATTTAAAATAAATCATATTTAAAAATAAATTTCATAATTTATTTACAAATCTTTCACATCATTATTCAATTGATCATAATCATTATCATTATGTTAATTATAATTATATGAACATTTATTATTGACAGCAACTTTAATACGTACATATGTATGTATACGATATAAAATGAAAAATTACATTGTTTTGTTGTTGTTGTTGCTGTTCTTGTTGTTTCTATTTTTCTTGGAAATATATATGTATGTATCTAGACAATATGGTTTTATTAAATACACCTGTTCCAAGCTAGACACCGTTAAACGTTATTCGTAATACAATGCCAATGAGCAAATACAAAGCCCGAGTTAAATACAATTTTTGTTAAGGCTGCTGTTTATAAATTGTAATAAATTTTATTCATTGTTTTTTTTTTAACAGATTAATTTCGTTTTTCTTACAACTGACCACCACTCTTTCTAAGGCATCTTTCTTTTACTTGGAGGTTTTCTTTTCTATTATTTTTCGATTATTGTTGTGCTTTTTTCATTTTTGTATGAAAAATTATTGTGTTACAATAATTTGCCATTAAAAATGATTCTTTATTTAGTCAATACGATTATTTGTTTATAATAAAATCAAACAATTTAAATACAAATAAAAAAATAATCCCTTAACAATGGGAATGTAAGAATAAAAGTTTATTTGTCAACGTATTTCAACATTATTGGCCTTAAAATTTTTATAACTTTTATTACGCATTGTTATGCTAGTCATAATGCCTTTATGATTTGAAATAATAGCCTGAATTTCAATAAAAAAATCATAATCAATTTTGAAAGTATTGATGTTTATGGTTTGAATTATTTATGGCCTATTATCAGATTTAATGATTTATCAATTGGTTGTTCAGAAATCAGATTAATATTTATATTCAAATTTATTGTATAAGATTCGTTATGTAGACCTTTCAGTAAAGTTTTAACAAAACTTTCTTTTTATTTTAATCGGCTTTACTTTCACTAGTACAGATACATACATACCCTTCAGTCAGGATTACAACCTTGCTTTTCACACCACTTAAGTTCAGTGTGTTTATTTTTTTTACATGAGTGGCAAGACCTACATTTTAAAGTCGACTTTGAACGAAAGATTTTTTTAGAAACTTTTCATGGCAATATTTAGTTATTCTCAGAGTTTTTGCTAGAAATCTTCTGAGGAAAAGTTGCCGAAGAAATATTTTTTTGAATTTCATTTTGATCGAGTGGTTTTTTGAACCCAGAAGGTAACTTCTGAATAATTTCTGTTGAAATCTGTTGATCAGTAGGCCATAAGCTTGGGCCGTAACTCAATACTTATTAGTTTTTTTTTTAAATTAGAAACATAAATGTACACAAATGGTGTTTCAGAGCCTACATTAAACTATAACTTTCACCGCTCATGGATAAAATTTACAATCCCAAAATGGGTGGTGTGTGAAGCTAGGTTGTAATCTTGACTAAAGTGTCGTAATGGCTAAGAGAGTAAGTAAGTAACTGTCATGTTTCGCCATTCTATTAAAGAAACTGTAGAATGCATCGCATCGAAGTCGTCATAGTTTAGTAGGCGGTGTGTTGGCTTACTAGACATGAGACCACGGTTAGAAACTTGAAAAAAATATTTCTTTGGCGACTTCTTCGCAGCAATCTTCTGGCAAAAATTCTAAGAATTGGAGTCGACTTTAAATTGTAGGTCTTGCCACTCATTTCTAAGTTAACACACACAATAGGAGTGGTATGAGAAGCTAGGCTGTAATCCTGACTGATGTTTTGGTTGGTACATGAATTAACAAGACTAAATTTAATGGGGAATGCAATGTAAACAAAAGACGAACACGAATAGACTTCGCAGATGCAGTATTGACACTAAGAAAGATAGTGCTGTTGGGTTGAAAGTTGCTTCTATCTGAACAAGCAATTGATTTTGAGCCGCTTACGGGTGTCTCCAAAGTCCAACTGTCCTAGAAGTACAGCAAGTCAAGGCCTTTAAAGAAAAATCTTGAATATCCTGAGGATATTTTTCTCTGTTCAGGTTGATTATTGATTTACGTTTACTATGGAGTACGCGTCCACTCTAAAATCCAACCTAGTTATTATGTTGACGCAAGGAAACAGGTCGAACCTAACGCAGTCATAAGAAAAGTATACCCTTATTCTCTCGAATGAAATGCAGTTATAAATGCTTATATAAAAAAAGAAAATTAATTTTAATAATACTTACGCTCCCAATACGGTATAATATTCCAATGTGAAATGATAATAACAAATTCTTGGCGGTTCGCCTTCACGACAGGCTCTGGCACACTCATCGGGCGCAGAGAGTGCTGGATTACGTCTCAGTTCAGCGGTGGCACTTGTTGAGAAATCTAAATGTCTAAATGGTGACTTAGGATTGGGATTAACCACTGTACCCGCTATCGAAGGTGATGGCACATTGGGATAACGAGCCGACGATGGAAAATTACCGCGTGAATTCAAATATCCACTGCCAGCCGTTAAAGTTGGTGGTGGTTTAGCGCCAGCACCCAAGCTATTGCTATTCAAAGGCACCGGTCGTGGTATATTGCCATTTAGGGCGGGATGTGTTTGAACAATGCCATGGGTGGCGGAAAAGAAGGGTGAGTCAAAAGGTGTACTAGAGGAGGGTGTGACTACATGAGATTGCCAAAATGAACTCGCTGGCGTTTGATCGGTTATTTTATCTGCAAAAAAACAAAAACAAGAAAAAAATAGAAAACAATAGAAGGTTAATTTGATTTATTTTTTTACGCTTTTTATAAAATAAAGTTCAATATAGTTTTACATTAAATATTATGCAACAATATTATGATTTAGAGCAGAAAATTAAGTGTCGAAAATTGTTATTCATTACCTTGAATAATTATAAGTATTGTTGTTGCTTTTTGGTTTATTGTTAACAAGTTTTTTTTATTAAAAACTTTTTCTTAAACCTTAAGTCTTAGTAGTCTTAGTGTTTTGATTCTATTCTATTGAGTTTTTTTATTTTAAATTGTTTGCTAATTAAAGCATTGTGGCTGTGGTTGTTATATTTTTGGTGTGTATTTTTTGTTTATTTTTTTGTTTTTTGATTTGATTTTGGGTTGGGTTTCTTTTAAGATCTATTTTAAAAATAAATATTCCGTAATAGATTATTTATTAGATTATGTTGTGTTTCGTTTTGTTTTGTTTTATTATGCAGAAAATAGAAATTCCTTTATATTTTAAGTGCATTCTATCCGGTATTTAAGCTAGTTTTCATGCTTTTTAAAAAATAAAAACCATTTCAGAATTTAATTTAATATGCTAAATTTTTTTATTATAAATCTTAAATACAATAATTCTTTTGTTTTGTAATTAAATTTTTATTTATATTTTCCTTTATTTGTTCTTTCTTTACAGAAGCATTGTTTTAAATATCACAACAAAAGACTTAAGACACCTACTTGTACACTGGCTTACTCTACTGTATGAAAGGTAAGGGACATTCAATTATGATTTGTTTCCAGTCGTAATTTAGCTTAAATCGTAAATGACAAGATTAGTGAAATTTGGGTAAAGATAGAAGTAAATAATAAATAAAATGTACTAAGAATTACTTAGTTTTTCCACAACAACAAAAGACTTAAGACACATACGTGTTCACAGTACTTATTATTTACTTGTACACAATCTTAGAAGTAGCCTTAGTCTACTAGGTAGTATGAAGGCTTATTAGACATGAGGCCACGGTTTATACCCCAGCTCAGACATCTCCAACAAAACGAAACATTTCTTCGGTGTCTTCCTCTCAGTAGATTTCTGGCAAAAGCTCTGAGAATGAAATAAAATTGCCATGAAAAGTGTCTTAAAAAATCTGTCGTTCGGAGTCAATTTTAAACTGTAGCTCCCGCCACTCATGCATAAAATTAACACACACAACATAAGTGATGTAAGAAACTAGGTCGTAATCCTGACTGAAGGGTTGTAATGACCAATTATGTTATGTGTTTAGTTAAAGTCTTTTATGTGTCCTTTCAATCTTCACCATTAAGAGGTGTATTGGTTTGTTAGTCGTGAGCCCGTAGTTTAAACTCAGAAATATGAAAAAAGTGTTTCTTGTGGCGAATTGTCGTCAGCGGGCTTTTGGTAAAAAGTCTGAGAGAGAATGAACTTGCTATGAAAAGTTTCTCAAAACTGTCAATTAAAGTCCTGTCACTAAAGGCTTTTTAAATTAACATATACAACGAGGGTGGTGTGTGAAGCTACGTTATTATCCTGACTAAAGAGTTGTAGTAGCTAACTATGTATGCATGTAGGTATTGAGACTGCTCGAAAGATTTTCGATGGAAAAACTGCTCTTAATGTGTTAACTATTCAAAGAGTGGTTAAAACATTTGAAGATGCTGCTTCAAACATTTCTGCTGTAAACGAGACTGCTGTTGAAAACCCGAAAACATCAATTCTATATCGTAATCGATTACTTTAAGTTTCACAAAGCACTCTACTTCCATGCGTGCTTCATGGAAAGTTCTCAAAATTCTTAGTGAATGCAAAAAGATTGTTGAATTTAGGCGCTAGAAAAATCAATTGCTCGTACAACTAGCAATTCTCTGGTGTGAATTCAGGTCAGGTGGTGTGATTAGATTTTCGAACATGAGTTCGAAATTGCTGTGACTAGAAAAGACATTCATTATAGGAACATGATACTGGAGTTTTTGTGGCCTGAAGCAAGACACAATACGAGTATAACAATCGCTTTATTGCAGCAATTGCTTCCAGAACTAAATATCTCCAGAAATTCCAATATCAACTGGCCACTGAGTTCCTGCAATTTCAGGTTATGCTCTCTCAATAAAGCAGAAGCAATTCTTGAGCCAAAAAATCGAGATTCAATGCGTTTTCGATGAGATACAACAGCCATATCTCTGTGCAAATGGCGTGTACAATTTAATGACAAAATTAATTGCGTGATAATAGCGCCTTGGCGCCACTGTAATATGTCTTCTTTATTATTCAATAAAAAAAACCCCATTAAATAAAGAAATACTGAAAATCCATTTCAGTAAATACAGATCTCAACGCTCAGTACAAGCCATTTAATTTAAGTTCGTTGGTCAAATGATTCATGTGCTGTAAATATAACACTTAAAATTTATTTAAGCGCCTAAACTTCTTTGTTCAGTTGTTTATATACATAGTTAGGCTTATAGTAAAAAGCCAATAAACAGTTTAAGATTTACTCAAGCAGTTGGCACTGTTTGTTCAGTAGTCCATACGGTTATGCTTAAAGCAATTAATAAAATTTCTTTGTTATTATAAACAGATCTGGCAATGATCTGAAGCCTATGTTAAGTTAAACCTTTGTATTGGAATAAGGCATTATAGAGTCGGTTTGGTTCAAACTGTTACTGTTGTATGTTATATTACTAACACATTTACATACATATGTGATGTGTTGCTTAAGAGGTGTCTATGCAAATAAGCTTTAACGTCTGACAGTGACTAATAGTTTTTCTAATTTTAAAATCAACAAAATTTGTTTGAAAATTTTAACCGTTTTGTTGTTAAAGTTTTTGTATTTGTTTACAAAATAAACGATTTGCACCTGTTGTTTTGTTAAGATTTTGCTTTAAAGGCAAAAACTAAAAGAAAAACATTAAAAAAAAACAAAAACAAAAACGAAAGGTAAGTCTTTATTTAGTTTTTTCCATTGTTTGTGTAAATCCAACACTCATTTGCAAGCAACAAGCCAAGCTCAACAACAAAATGCGTTTTTTTCTTGTGCTTCAAACTGCAATTTGCATTGCTTTGCACTCAAGTGCGAAATCATATTACAAAGTCAAGTTTATGCAAATCGTTCAAAATATGTTGTATGTTTTACAATCGTTTGTAAGATAATAAAAACGAAATTTAATTAAAATAACATTAAAAAGTATTATTTTTTTACAACTTTTTCTTGCATTTAACCGTGTTGGTATTTTCCAATTGCCAACGGAAATTTATATCCTTTTTCTAATTCCTTTTGAAAACAAATTTTGTAAACAATTCATGGAAATGCGCATTTCCTTTGTCTCTGAATTTTTTTTCATTCCATTTTTTTCATTAATTTGTTTTCATAATTTCTTTTAAACAATTAGTGTTGTTTGCAATTTTAATTGGACCAGTTCCAATATGATTTTTTCTTTCTTTTTTTCATCAACTTTTAACATTTCATGTCATGCCATTGTTTTGTTTTGTATATAGATAGAGAAAGTGATTTATTAGTGTTTGAAATCAGTTTTAGCTTCTGTTAACTGTGTGATGGAATGTTCAAAAATTCAAAAAACATTAAATCGCCCAAGGTTAACATTAGACTGTTAATTAATTACAATTGCCCAGTGATTTTGAATAAAGGAAAGGAGAACAAAAGAACCCATAAAAAAAGTAAAAGTTCAATGGACCACACTAAACGTAAACTGTAGCGTAGTATACCTGTTTCGAGATTTATTTTTATGCCAATCACTTTAATAGGGTCTTCCAACAAGAGTTTCTGAACTTTTGGCAGTTGCAAAACAAACAAATCACTATGGACGACCATAGATAACAACGTGTGTTCTAGTATAGTGAACCTAATTTTCATCGAAAAATCGTTTCCAACAATGAAGGTCCATTTCTGAATGAATGGAAATGAAATTATCGAATTAGATACGATACCAATCCACTGAGATCAAAGAGCATTCAATGCAATCCGAAAAAGTCATTGTTTGCTGTGAATTTTAGGCTGATGGTGTCATTGGCCCATATTTCCTTAAGGATGGAAAAATCCTTTCCAGCAATGAAGGTCCATTTCTGAATGGAAGGGTACGTGAACAAATCAAATTATCGAATTAGGTACGATACCAATGCACTTGAGATCTAAAAGTGTTCAATGCAATCCGAAAAAGTCATTGTTTGGTGTGGAATTTGGGCTGATGGCATCATCGGTCTATATTTCTTTAAGTACCACGTTGACCAGGTCATCACTGCCAATAGCTAGCACTATAAATCGATGATTACCAAGTTCTTTTAGCCGGAATTGGTTAAACTGGACAACAATGACATTGCGGTTCCAACAGAGTGGCGCTACATGTCACACAGCTCACGTCAAATTGTACGATTTAAGGAAATGGTCATCTCACTTTTAGGTGGTGTGAACAGTCCACCCATATTCTTTTTCTTGTGGGACTTTCCTAAGCTGCAGACTTAAATAGTTTCTATGAGCCTTTTATAAGGAATCTAGTGCCTCTTTAGCATGCATGAAGTTATGTGTTCGTATTCGTAAAAAAATAGGCAATGAATGACAGAGAGCTTGGCATTTGGTGATCTTTAAGTCAAGAAATTTCAAGAAATTTTGAGTGTAAGACTTTCGATCTAATTTAACATCCATCTAGTCTAGGATAAAGGCCTCAATATATAGTTTCTGTGCATTATGTAGGAACTAGAAACATAGACTATAGGAGGCGGTACTGTTTGACAATTTTAGACCGGCAGCTGTTTACAATGTCTGAACATAATACTTCAAGAAGAATGCATCACGTGTGATACAGAGCGAATTTCAGCAGTAAGATGGATTTTACTAAATGAAATGATTGAAGTTAAACCCGAGAAATCATCGTTTGTATCAATGTGAAATTTAAATAATTTAAAGCCAGGGAGCTCAATGACTTTCCGCCTTGACACAAGGGATAGTATTATTAGCGTACAATGTGAAATAATCAGGCAGTGTCAACACATTTACACTGTCGAAGTTGTTTATACGATGGTAGCCCTACTATCCTACTTACAACTTTACTAACTTAGATACTTTATTAACTAAATTAACCTACTTTAATTACTTACTTAATTGGTCATTACAACCCTTTAGTCCGGATATAGTCTACTAGAACTACGAAAAAAATAACAAATGATTAGCAATCAGTAACTTGATTTCACTAGAAAACATTCCATTGTCGTATCAATAAAATAGTGAAATACAAAGTGCATTGCATTGTTGACGATGATGATGATGTCTCTTAAATGCAAAATCAAGTTTGTTGTTTAAGTCTTTTGTATACATTTAATTTTCAATACATTATTGTTACAGTTCAATCCACCCGTAATTAAAAGAAAAATTTATTTCATGACAATTATTTAATTGGTGCAATTACGAATGCCTAAGATACCATCTAATAAGCTAAAGTCATGAACACCTTTTCTCTTTGTTCAAAATTTTCATTAACAATCGAAATGAATTATTTCATGCTACTTGCTGTACATGGATAACATCATGAAGTATAACAAGCTGTATTAGGAGTATTATTTTTAGGCAAATTTCTTTTGAAAAATCATTGTTTTTCTCAAATTGTTTCGTTGTATTGTAAGGTATCTTGCAGTAGGTCTGGCGTTGTAGTGTCAAATAAAATTTTTAATTATTTTACAATTGTTTGTTGGAATCTATTTTTATTCAGAGTCATGACAATATATTGAAATAATTTTTATTTGTTTTTGTTTGTCTGAACATGCCAACTCTCGTTTTCTGCTTTTATTTTCCATATCAACCATACAGATATCAGTCAGTTAGTCTCAGTCTCAGTCTCCCTCTCACACTCTCTCTCAGTCTCTCTCAGAGATATACTGCATGTGCTTAACCATTATTTTGTTTTTTAACTGGCCTCAGGCAAGGTTAACTGGAATTGTTGGTTATTTTCACTTTTTTGTTGTTGTTTTATTTTGTTTTGTTTTGTTTTGTTTCTCTGTTGTTTTTAACTTCATTATTTGCAATTTTATTTTGTTTATATTTTTTTTTACTTGTTTTACACTTTGTGTGCAAAACATTTGATCTAATTTTTGATTTTTTTTCTTCTCATTGTTTTTGTTTGTTTTCATTATAACGATGACTAAATAGTTGTGGTGTCATGTTGCTGCCTGTATCTCTCAAATGTTGGGTGTTTCTTGTTGTTTTGCATTAAGGCTGCTGTTTTTTTTCTTTTTTTTGCTGAGTTTTGTTTTTGGGTTTTGCTTGCCAATCTAAAATGTGTTTTGAAATGTGGGCATGTCTTGTTTGATTGAAAGTTTTCATACAAGATTTAAATGTTTTTTTTTTTTAGAAAGAGAACAATACAAAAGGCCATTAAACTGTACAGAATTTTAGAATTCATGAAGTTCGGAAAACAAAACACAGTTGGATTTAAAATTTTTGTTGGTTTGCTTTAAACACTTAAAATAGCAGGCAAACGGACGGTGTGGTAGGACAAGATCCAATTTCAAAGGAAGGAATTACTATTTTACAAGTGATTTAGTGAAGCATGATTGTTGTTTTACTATTAGGTGCAGTAAAGTCTAGTATATTATCAGTTTTTGTTATGATGCAGGGTATGGTATTAAAATTCTTAATATTTTGAAAAAATTAATTTTACGTTATGCAAAGCAAAAAGAAATTATTTTGGTTAATATTAAAATGACTTAAGTATCCTATAAGTTGTGCTACATATTTAATAGCAATGTGATTACTCTAGTTCGGGTTAGAAAAATATACTGGGGTTTAAACCCCGGCCCATGTCTAATAAATCAATACACTACCATCTAGACTACGGAGGCTTACAATGCCATTGAGACTATAACAGACAGTCAGAGGCAATATTATATTCGTTAGTCCTGTAGTCGCCGGGGGGTATATGCAACTTATATTGTGTGTGTTAATTTTATACATGAGTAGCGGGATCTACAGTTTAAAGTCGATAGATTTTTGAGAAACTTTTCATGATAATTTTATTTACATACATAACATACATACATAATGGACCATTACAACCCTTCAGTCAGGATTACGGCCTAGCTTCTCACACCACTCATGTTTTGTGTGTTAATTTTATACATGAGTGATGGGACCGTTTAAAGTCGACTCCGAACGACAGATTTTTGAGAAACTTTTCATGGCAATTTTATTTACTCTCAGAGTTTCTGCCAGAAATCTGCTGAGAGCAAGTCGCCGAAGAAATACTTTTTGTATTTTATTTTGATGTCTGGCCTGGGGCTCGAACCCTGGCTTTACGTCTAACAAGCCAACACACTACCTACTAGACTACGGCGACTTCCATTTTTATTTACTCTCAGAGTTATTGCCAGAAATCTGCTGTAGAAATATTTTTTCATATTTTGTTTTGTTGGATATGTCTGACCTGGGGCTTGAACTGTGGCTTAACGTCTAATAAGCCAACACGCTACCTACTAGACTACGGCGGAAATAAATGAACAGTGTGTTGTAGGGTATGTGTACCATCAAAGCAATAACCGAAATGCATACTCATGTAGATTTTTATATTTTTCTTTGAAATTATTTTCCTTAATAATGCATTTAAACCTTGTCCATGTTATTTAATTGTAATTTAAATTACATTGATATTTTTTATTATTTTTATTTTTAGACCAAAATTTCTCCACAATATTAACCTTAACCTTTGAATATTTTTAATCTAAGTTTTCATAAAACAAACTATTCACGAGCAAAAATAAACTTGTTTTTATATCCTGGCATTACAAATTTTTTTAATTTCCTTTGGCACCCGAGCTAAAACATGAAAACCTTTTAGTTTATTACCATTGATTACAGTTTAATAACATTTTATTTAAGAAAACTAAACTAAAAAAAGGAATCAGCAACGAAATGTTAACATTTTCATTTTCACTTTCGTTTTATCTAAAGAAAGGCAAGACAAATTTTTAGTTTTGCAAAGAAAGAAAGAAAGAAAGAAAAACAAAATATAAAGACATACTCTTTAACTTTAAATTTAACCTTGATTATTATCGCATTTAAATGATAAATTATGGCTCATAAAACTGTACCATAAACTCACAACACTTACTTATTTTTTTTTCTTTAAAAAGATGTTAAATTTTTCATGTATTTTTTTTTAATATTTTTATTTTGCTTTTAATTTAACTGGTTTTCAAACTTTTTAAAAATCATTATTATTATTATACGTCTAGTACAACTACAACTAACTAGCAAACGAAATTATTTTGCAATATTATTATGATTATTATTATGGGAATAAAAGTTTTACATAAAAAAAATTATTAAATTTCATTTGCTATACTTTCACTCCTATAAATTATTTCTGTACGCTATTGTATGGTATTCTATAATATATTTTAATATGTTTACTATATATACCCTACACTTAAAGGAAAGTAGCATCATAATGTTGGCAATGAAATGCTTTTAGAATTTGCTGAAGTATAGGTAATATTGTTGTCTGGAGACAATTTTTATTCATCAGTTATTCTTGACTACCATTAAAGCATAGGGATTTTTCTACTAGACTCTATGGTGAGATCTGTGACTGAAGGCATTCCAATGTAGTTTATTGCTTTTCCATATGAAACGATTTTATGCTTGTTCTAGAAGGCACACCAAATTGCTGTCTTTTTCCTTGCCGACTTCGTGAAATGTACCTCTACTAGGACAGAGGTTAGATCTGATGCGGTAATCAAATCGCAAGCAGCAAAATTTTCTGCAGTCATTTGTTTATATACGTTTCTAGACGGACGTCGTAAGGACTTGTGCCTTTCCAAGCCTGCTAAGCATAAAACAAGATAGGCTTGATACTCGAATTATATGTGTATACGCTTATAGTTGTAGTCTAGTAGACAACCCTCATATGACCCATGTTGCGTTTGTTAATTTTATACATAAGTGAGGGCCCTACGGCTTAAAGTCGACTCCGAACGACAGATTTTATGAGAAACTTTTCATGGCAATTTTATTTGCTTTCGCGGTTTTTACCAGGAGTCTGATAGTTCTTCATATTTCCTTTTGTTTGAGATGTCTAAGCTGGGATTTGAACTATGGACTCAAGTATAATAAGTCAATGTATTTCAACAGAATAAAGTGCGATTGGCAAAAAGCAGCTCCATTTCAAGGTTCACCGTTAATGTAAATGTTCAATCCAGTAACTGTAATTATACCGCATTTCTGGTTGCAATCTGTGGCAGGACATGATATAAATTCGGTGCAGTAATAAGGAACTTTTCTGTTTGAATTTTAATCTTTTCCAAGAAGTGGTCCTGTCTAAAGTGATCATGATGTATGTTATTGGTATTATACTGTCTGTGTAGAAGGGGTCAGAGGGTTGCCTAGCTGGATTATTATTTATATTTTGTATTACAAAAAGCTGGTGGGGGTTCCTTAGGTAGCGTTTCAAATTTCTCGCTAAAGGAACAGAAATTTGCTAATTGAAATTTCAGAAAGTTTTTATATTGGCGTGAGTAAATCGTTAAAATTGAATGCTTTTATTCTTTCCGCAGAATGTGTTATGTTTGTTTGAGTTGATAGTAGAGTGAAATCGAAAGGATAGGCAAATTTCAACGGCTCTTAACAGCTCTAAACTATAATGCAGAAATCTCATAATACCCAATAGAACATTACAGTAGTTATAGAGTGTCACTCAGTCAAGCTTGTCAAGCTTTTTCTTTTTAGTTTCCTCTTCCACAGTTCTTTTTCTCTTAACAACTACGAGGCCTATAAACCAAAATATAAAAAAGAAGATTAAGTTTCATGCCTTGTTAGCATGACTGACCAAAGAGAAAAGAAAAAGCAAAAAAAAATATAATGATATGAAAAGAAAATCTATTTATTATTATCTGGCATGAAATTGTTACAATAACAACAACAATAACAAAAATAAAAAAGAAATAACAATAATAATTTGTTTATAAACAAATCATCTTTTTTAAGTGGACAATATTTTATAAATGTTGGGAAGTTTACGCAAAAACAATATAATTTTTCGCTGGTTGTTGAAAGTTTATTGGGATGGTTGTTGTGGGAACTGTCGACTTATGAAAATATGCTAAGGTGTGGTGTGAAGTTATGTGAAAAATATGTTGATAGGAGAGTAAATACATGTTGCCATGGAAAAGATGCTCAAAAATCTATGTAAACGTCAGTCTTACACAGGAGTATGCTAATAGTGGAGTCATGCTGGTAATATTCTAATGTTTCTCCAGTTTGCTTCAGAATATTGTCTAAGCGTATGTGTTAACGAAGTCGCCGTAGTCTATTAGGAAGTGTGTTGGCTTATTAGACGTAAAGCCCAGATTCGTATCCCAGGTCAGACATCAAAACGAAATATAAAAAAAATATTTCTTCGGCAACTTCCTCTCAGCAGATTTCTGGCAAAAACTCTGAATGTAAACAAACCTGCCATGAAAAAGTTTTTCAACAAATCTGTCGTTCGTAGTCAACGTTAAACTGTAGGTCACGCTACTCACGTATAAAATTAACGGACACAACATGAGTGGTGTGAGAAGCTAGGCCGTAATCCTGACTGAAGGGTTGTAATGGCCAATTATGTATGTATGTATGTGTTAACGAGGAGCCAGTCTATATTTCAAGGTATTTGTGTACCTTTGTAATCGATTTGTCGATTAAAATGAGTGTTCCATAATTGAAAAAAGAAAATCTTAAAATTATAATGAATGTATCTCTTGAAGTTGTTTAGCTTAATCAGATTTATTTGGCATATACTGTGAAGCTTAGTACTTTATTTCACTTTCACCTCAAATTATAAGAGCAAGATTTCAAGATACGGATTTCCGGTAGTTGAAATATTGCCATTAAAATTTGCCAAATTTGACAAACTCAAGAATTAAAAGTAAAATTTTTAATAATAATTTATCATCATAGTACACGTTTGTTGCTTAAGTCTTTTGTTAGGGAATTATTTACATGACTTGTTTTACTGCAAAGACTACGTTTTCATAATTAAAAGGGGAAATGATAATTAAATTAAAAAAATTTATTTCTTAAATAAATTGTAATTTCTCAATTCAATTTAATTTGTGTGCGTACAAAATAAATTTTCCCACACATTCAGTGTTTAATTGTTTTATAATTTTGTCACATTGAATTTACGACTGACAAAAAAATTAGATCAACTTGAAGTGAATTAAACATGTTGTTTTTTCTTTTTTTGTGTGTTATAATCATCACCCCCAAAATAATAATGTTTTCATTAAAAATTTTGGTCATCATTCTGTCATTAATTTTATTTATGCCATAACAACTGTCATGTTTAACAAGCCATAAATCGTTTTCGGGGTTTTCAATGCGATGTTTGTTATTATGCTTACGGTTTTGAGGAAGATATTTAAGTATGTAAAGTTAAAGCATGAGAAAAACATTTTAAGCAGGTCTTTTGAATCGAAGAAAAAAAAACAGAAAAAGATTTTAAACGCCAGTGATTTTTGTTTGTTTTTTTTTTTTTTAATAATTTATGTAGTGTTGAGTAAAACACGTGTTACAAGTGTTGCAATGTGTTTAAAATCTTGCAAATTAACATAAAACGTTATATTTAATTGTATTGATTAGCAATAGTAAATAAAATTGATACAAATAGTGGAAAAACCACGAATTTTTTCCTCTCTTCTTGATTGTTAAAGTCATTACAGACATTATTTTTTACTCCTTTTGCTTTTGTTTTTTAATTTCATTTTTATTTCACTTTTTTATTTTGCGGGTTTTGTTTGTATGTTTGAATAACATTTACAAGTTTCGTTTTGCAATTGATGTCAATGCAAAACTTAAGCTTGCGATAACTAAAGAAAGATATGCAATATAAACCCGCTTATACCAAAAATACATTGCATTTTATATGCTTTTCTTTTAACGATCAGCATTTGTTGCACTGTCTTAAACAGCCAAACATTGTGAATTTGCTTTCCAGTTTTTGTTTTTTTATTTTTTAGTTTTACTACACGTTCTATTTCTAATAGCTTTGGTAGCTTTGTAGTAGCATCTGTTGGCGAATAGAGAAAAAATAAAATAAAATAAAAAACAGCAATAATTTCGCTATTACGTGTCTTAAAAATGTTATGGATTTTGCTTAAAACTCTTGGCTATTTTTACCATAACCTAGTTAGGCTTTTAGTTTTGTACTATGTTCAGCGTTTATGCGCTACAATAGGTATTTTGTTATAAAATAAAATTAACACACACAACAGGGGTGATATGAGAAGCTAGGTTGTAATCCTGACTAAAGGATTGTATGACCACTTAAGTAAGTAAGTAAGTAAGTCGCCGTAGTCTAGTGGGTAGGGTGTTGGATAATTAGACGTGAGGCCATGGTTTAAAACCAAAACAAAACGAAAGATGAAGAAAATAATTCTTCGGCAAATGCTTCTCAGCAGATTTCTGGTAAAAACTCTGAGAGTAACAAAAAAAAAGCTTCTCAAAAAATCTGTCGTTCGAAGTCAAATTTAAACTGTAGGTCCCGCCGCTCATATACAAAATTAATACACACAACATAAGTGGAGTGAGAAGCTATATTGTAATCCTGACTAAAGGATTGTATGACCAATTAAATAATTAAGTAAGAAAGTAAGTCGTCGTAGACCAGATATCTCCAATTAAACAAAATCTTTATGTTTCTTTGGTGACTTCTTGGCAACAGATTTCTGGTAAAATTTCTAGGCGTAACAAAGAATTGCCATGGAAAGTTTCTCAAAAAATCTGTCGTTCGGAGTCGAATTGAAACTGCAGATCCCGCCACTCTTGTATAAAATTAATACACACAACATACAGTGAACAGCAAAAGTCTTAGTGCGGCAATATATTTTGATAAAAAAAGTCCCCACAGGCTTAATACTCTTGCACTAAGTTCCGATATGACTTCAAGAGAGTATTTAGGAGATCATTTGAAAGAACGGTTACGTAATCGTTAAACCTGAAACAAAAGTCAACCGAAATACTGACTTCAAGAGAGTATTTAGGAGATCATTTGAAAGAACGGTTACGTAATCTCTAAGCCTCAAACAAAAGTCAACCGAAAATTTGCTTATGGTGCCACCAGAAAATATTAAACAAAACTTGTATATTCAATTACAAATGGGTTAAATGGAGTGCTTGACCTTAAGGGATATTCTACTAAATACAAGTGATAACATTTTCATATATTAGGCCCTTCCATTTTAAATTTACTCAGGGTTCGCCTTGGGGGTACCTATGGAGTCATCAGAAACTTTTCCTTATTTTTCTCTTGTTTTATAAAAAACATTAAAAAATTGTTTGTTTTATAATAAAACAGAAATAAATTAATAAAATAAATATATAAACTATACATTTTTATACAAACTTTTGGCTAAAATTCATGAAATTGCTAAAAATATATTGCCGTACTAAGACTTGTGCTGTCCATTGTAAGTGGGTTGAGAAGCTAGGTTGTAATCTTGACTGAAGGGTTGTAATGTTCAATTATGTATGAATAAATGTATTTCATTACAATGTGTTGGCCTTAATACACATGAAAGAGAAAAAAAATTTTCTCAAAATATTTCCTTCTTCTATAGGGTAACATTGCTAACAACTTTTACTAGTTTTCAAGTATTCCGTATTGATTTTCTTTAACATGCAACTTGTTGCAAGTATTTTCATTTTATTTTTAAATTTTTTTTAGTCTCCTTTTGCTTTCCTTCTTTTACTACGGCATTTTGCAACATAAAAAAATTTGCAATAAAAGTTGCCAATACAGTTGATTGTATATACAGAAGAAAAAGTAAGAACGTCACTTTGAATGAAACAGAAGTAGACAAATGTGTCACAACGTATTGGTATTGCAAAAAAAAAAAAAAAAAACGAAAAGTAGGTTAATAATGGCAACTGGTGAATTGATGGCTTGGTTATGTCTTCAATGTGTTAAAACAATATGCTGTTGTTTTGTTGTTTTTTCTTTTTTAAATTAACAATGCAATTGACGTTTCTAATGACTAGAAATGGTCAATGAGTTGAGTTTTTATTTCAATTTTTTTTTAAGAAAAAGTTAAACAAGTTCGAAGCAATTAGAAGAGTTTGTTTTGTTTTTTTTTTCTTATGTGAGGTAATTGCAGAAAGTTGTTTTACACATGCTTTCGTTATGTTTGTAATGGCTGTCAGGCAATTAAAATTTGTTGTCACACTTTCGTTCATTAACAAGGAAGTTGTATGGTTATGTTAATAATAATTTTTTTTATTTTAAATACGAAGGCAAAAGAGTTTAGTGTTATCGAAAAGGAATTAAAGCCTGGCATAATTTATTGTAATTAATCAAACAAAGCAAGAAATTTCAACGAAATTGTGAAATCTTCACGTTAATATATTTTTTTTGATTATATTTTTAACAGCTACTGCTACTGGTCATAGGCAGACGAAAAATAAATAAAAGGAAATTATTATAAAAAAAATCTATAATAATAATAATAAAACAAACGATAAAATTATTTCATTTATAAAATAACAAAGAAAAACGTTTTAAACAAAAGAAACCAAAAAAAAAAAAAAAAAATACGATGAAATTATTATTTTTTTTCGGTGTGTAAAGCATTTTTCTTTAAATTAAATGTTAAAAATATATAAAAATAACAATAATAAGCAATAATAACAACAACAATAACTGCATAACTTATTTGAAAAAAGCGAAAAAAAACAATAACAACAGCACGATCCAATAACAATGAGACCGTAACCAAAATTGTAGAAAACAAACAAACTTAAGCTAAACAGTAGAAAAACTGTTCAAAATACACAAAAAGCACAGACAGACATACATATGAACGTCAGCCTATACTGCAGAAACTAAGCTAAACAGTAGACTTGTTTATAAAAATTTATTTATTTATTATAAATCCCTAAAACAATTGCTTTAGTTTTCATTAAAAGTGTGAAAAACAACGGAAAAGAACACAAATACAATCAAGTATGCTGCTTAAGTCTTTTGTTTTTAATGCTAAACGATGCTTAATTATTATTTTCTAATAATTACTTGGGAAAATTGGAAAAACTTATATATCGTCTAGAGATGCTTGTAGCAGGTTCTTTGCTTAAGTCTTTTTTTTTAACTTTTGCTTAATAAAATATGAATGCCTTAAGCTTCAGATTCTTTTTATATATGTATGTATATAAATAATATTTATAATAATTTAAATCAATAAATAAAAAGTTTCAACCAATAAAGGTCAAAATCTATGTGGCAAGCCATTAAACATTTTCGAAAAACTGTTTTGTATGCAAAAAACTGTGCAGAAATTAAAATTCAGTTGAGCAACAAACAGCAGCTTAAGGATATTTTGTTGTCACGTTTGTTGCCTAAGTCTTTTGTTTTTTCTTTTGTATAATTACATCGTCATTTATCGTTTGATTAGAATTTTTAATTTTAATTTAAGTGTGGGAACATTTTATTGACATTTTGTTGCTCAAATATTTGCATTTTATTTGTAAATGATTTTCATATGTTTGATTTTTAATTTCAAGAAATGGTTTACAAAGACAATTTGGAATCTTGTCAGATTTGACCCTATAAACTGAGTTCCTAGTAGCATTTGTATATTTCACTTTCAACAAATTAAACTGATGAGTGGCAATCAGTGAATGCTAAAGATTTTACCAGGAAGTTATAGATTTTTTTATTTAAAAATAATAAAGTTGAGGTTTGAATTTGGAGCTGTCGTTTCCAATACATATACACTCAGCCACAAAGTATACATTCGGATAACAAATTTGAGAAATTATTTAACCAATCCGTTTTCGTTGAAAATCTTAATAATTGTCTGACAACTTTCCTCGATTTTAAGATGGTCTTTTGCATTGGCTCAGAAATTTGTTAATCGTATGTATACTTTTGTGCGCCTGTGTACATACATATTTGGTTCTTGACACGTCTGTATACCAGTGTACGGATTCCATTTAGGTGACACTTAAGGAGGGAGTTGTCAGCCTATCGATGCCTTAATAACCAAGAACCAGTAATGAATTTCATGTCATATTTGCCTCGTCCCATCAACCTAACCATAGACACCAAAACTTTAATGTCCACTAACATGTGTAGCAAAATTAATTTAAGTAGAGCCACTATGGGCCAACTCCATACGAACTGTTTTCAAATTTATTCCATCATACATACATATATAAATAATTGTCAGTACAAGCCTTCAGTCAGGATTACGATCTAGCTTCTCACGCCACTTATGTTGTGTGTGTAAATTTTATACATGAGCGGCGGGACTTGCATTTTAAAGTCGACTCCGAACGACAGATTTTTTGAGAAACTTTTCATGGCAATTTTATTTCACTCTCAGAGTTTTTGCCAAAAGGAATGTTGGAAGATGTCTGAGCCAGGGGTTGAACCGTGATTTAATGGCTAAAAACCCATTACACTACCTACTAAACTACAGCGACTTCATAAATACATACATACATATATTTGGTAATGCTTAATCAACTTGGCTAAACAAAAGGCGATAAAATGTATCTTAGTATAGTTATGTTTATTGATAATAAAGTTCCTAGTAAAACTTGCTTTAGTGCCTTTTAAAACTGTAATGTAATGTTAATTTTATCCGAAGCATTTCACTGTTTTACAATAAATTTTTAAGTACTTTTCTGTTGTTAATACAACTCCAAGCATTTTTGTTGTATTTAGCACGTGGCAATCACATTCCAATCAAGGCCCAGCCATCTCTATATAATGTTACCAAGCATACTATAATATATAATTTTCTTATGGAAAACCATTATTGGAAATGGTTGTTAAACGAACTTTTAAAACGGAAAAGTTATGGAGTTTTAATTTCAAAGGCTTTATTAATATTTATAATTTAATTTAAGATTTATTATAAAATTTTTTTTATGTTGAAATTATTTTATTATCTGTTGTATACATTATGAAATAGGCCTTGAAATCAATTTAATATTTCACACTTTTAAAAACGTCTATGTTTCTAGATAAGGAACAAAAGAATTGTAAAAGAATAATTAATAAAACTATAACAAGAGGTGTTGTGAAAACATCTTTCTATATAATTAAAAGGCAATGTCGTTGATTTTTAAACAGTGGACAGCAAAAGTCTTACAACGGCAATATATTTTTAGCAATTTCATGAATTTTAAACAAGAGTTTGTATAAAAATTTCTAGTTTATAAATTTATTTTATTAAATTATTTCTGTTTTATTATAAAATAAAAAATTTTTTAATGTTTTTCATAAAACAAGAGAAAAATAAGGAAAAGTTTCAGATGACTCTATAGGTACTCCCTGAGAGAACCCTGAGTAAATAGAAAATGCAAAGGCTTAATATATGAAAATGTTATGTATGAATGTTGTATTTAGTAAAATATCCCTTAAGGTCAAGCACTCCATTTAACCCATTTGTAATTGAATGTACAAGTTTTGTTTAGTGTTTTCTGGTGGCACCATGAGCAAGTTTTTCGGTTGACTTTTGTTTGAGGTGTAGCGTTTACGTAACCGTTCTTTCAAATGATCTCCTAAATACTCTCTTGATGTCATATCGGGACTTCGGGCAAGAGTATTAAGCCTGTGGGGACTTTTTTGTCGAAATATATTACCGTACTAAGACTTTTGCTGTCCACTGTATGTACAGAGTAACAGCACGTTTTGCTGATTAGCTTCTCAAAGGAGTGCTTATAGGAAATAAAATACGAAATAATGGCTCTTAGATTAATAGCCATTTTTTTTTACTGTTTATTATTAAAAAACAATTTAAAGTAAAGAAGAATTCAATTCTTTGCCTTCATCCACCAACCCCTTCGGTCCGTTGAAGAATCTTTATTTTTTCAAAAAATATTTCTTGCATAAAAATGTTGTTTTTCACACATGATTAATTAACAAGACATAATAATAATAATTAACAAAAAAAAATGTTTAAAACAATACTCTTTAACATTATTTATGATATCGTATTTTAAAAGCCTATTAAATAAGTTTCATTTTATTTTACAATCAATACCCAGTAATGGCCAAATATTTTATGCAAGAGCTGGGTGTCTTGTGGGTTGATTTATTTAAAAAAAATTATTTTTTTTCAGTGGTTTTTAGTTTCTTATTTAAAGTATTTTTTCTTATTTTTATAATTCATTTTATTTTATTTTAAAGGTTTGTTTGGATATTTTATTGTTGTTGTTGTAATTAAAATAAAATTTTTATTGAAAGTTACAAAGATTTTTATGCTTCAACGCTTTGTTAATTTTATTTAATTGCACAAACTACTTTTTCTCTCCCCCCTCTCTCTCTCACTTTAACTATTCGCTATTTTTATTTGTTGTTGTTTCATGAGCTACATTAAGGTGAGGATATTATACGTTTTGTTAGGGATTTGTGTAAATATTTTATAAATTACAGCAAAGGAATGAAATTTAATTCTACAAGGACTCATCTAAGCAATATTTATTAAGTAATACTCGTGCATTTCAAAGTAAAAAGAAGAAGGATAAGTTTATTTATGTATGCAACTGACATTTTCGATAGAATCAGTAGACTGATAACAGACCAGGATGAAATATTTTGAGCCCAAGAACGAAACTCGCAGGCATTTTCCAAGCGGTAGTCTATGCCATCGAAATATGTACACAAGTCAACTTGGATAAGAGGTACAAAAGAGGTACAGTTCATAGCAATACAATCTGACAGTTAGGCCTCCATTCGAACACTCGACGCTAATGAGGTAAAATCAAAGACAGTATGGAACTGAAAGAACTTGTACTCATTGCTACTGGCAGCCGCCTTAATAGGCACAGCTTACTTACTTAATTGGTTTGTACAACCTTTCATTCAGGATTACAACCTAGCGTTTCACACCACTTACGTTGTGTGTGTTAATTTTATACATGAGCTATGGGACTTTAAAGTTAACTCCGAACGACGAATTTTTTCTAGAAATTTTTCATGACAATTTTTTATTTACTCTCAGAATTTTTGCCAGAAATCTGTTGAGAGGAAGTGGTCGAAGAAATATTTTTGCATATTTGTTTGAACAGTGGCCTTACGTCTAATAGGCCAACAAACTATTGGACCACGGCGACTTCATAGATATCTCAACGATATACCAGGAAAATCAATTTTACATTTGAATTTTCTACTTTTGTAATCGCTTTAAAAAGCTTCTAGCTTAGGATTGGCAATGTGAGCACAAGATAACAAGCTGTTACGGCACAGAAAGTCTGCTCAAACCTCTAAACTCGTCGTTTTCTTGGTGATGTCTGACTTGGAGTTTGAACAGTGGCCTTACGTCTAATAAGCTAACACACCACCCACTAAACTACGGCGAATCATTGATGAAAATTTTGTACTTGGGTTTGTTTTCAACAATACCAACCACTGCCATTGGGTTTTAAAAAGAGTAAATGTCCAAATGAACGTCGCCGTGGTCTAGTAGGTAGTGTGTTGGCTTATTAGACGAAAAGCTAGGGTTCGAGCCACAGGACAGACATCAAAATAAAATACAAGAAGTATTTCTCCGGCGACTTCCTCTCAGCAGATTTCTGGCAAAAACTCTGAGAGTAAATAATATTGCCATGAAAAGTTTCTCAAAAATCTGTCGTTCAGAGTCGACTTTAAACTGTAGGTCCCACCACTCATGTATAAAATTAACACTCACAACATAAGTGGTGTAAGAAACTAGGTCGTAATTCTGACTGAAGGGTTGTAATGACCAAATGAATGTAAATGTATGTATGTAGATGTCCAAATGAAAAGCTTCTGCCAATATTCCGGCAGTTATATATCCATAGGTTCTCAAACTTTAAATTTCTTTAGGGTGACTTCATTTAGTTTACATTTTTGGCCAAAGTTTTATCAAAAAATTATTTTAAAGGGTATTTCTTTAATTCTGTATGAACATTATATTTTAACCATATTTTAACCATGCATTTCCATGTAATTATTTTGTTTGTTTCTTTAATTTTTATTAAATTCATGCAATGAATCCATAAATATTTTGTAATGCAATACAACGCCAGTAAAATTTTTTTCGCTTTACTTTATCATATCGTTACAATTAATTTAATAAAATTTTTTTATTTTTTTTATAAGAAAATAGAAACAAAAAAACAAGTTAAAGAACTAATTGCCATCAAGCAATTATTTAATTATTAATAATCATTAATTTGATATATTTTTTCTAATGCAATAAATAATCATTTATTACATGGAGACAGACAACTTAATCATTTATTAAAGTAATCGAATGTAATAGCAGAGAATAAAAAATAAAAAAAATGAGAAAAACATGAAGAAAAACGTAGGAAAAAATATTATTTATTATCAACACATTTTCTAACAAAAATATTAATTCTATTACAACTAATCCCTAAAGTATTGTATTTTCACACAATACTCTACAAACAACTCGATTACAGTGTATACCAGCGATTTGCTCCAGTTATCTTTATGGCCATTGCAAACATAATGTATGTTTGTATGAAACTTTGGTATTTCAGTTCTACAATAATTTGATTTCTTTTTGAAAGACAAAAAAAAAATACTTTCAACTGCTTACATAATACTATGCAGCACTTTATGTTACACATGTCCCTTGGGGTCTTGGTATTAGACAGAAAATTTATGGGTACACATAGGAAAGCACACACAAAAAAAAAAAAAGAAAAATAGTACAGTCTGGCTCTCAGCTCTCAGACTCATATGGCATATGAATTACAATCCTTTATACAAGGGTATTAGAGAATATGAAAATAAAATCGTTATATTAACATAATTTTTGTAATCTATTTTTCTAGGAAACAAACAAAAGACTTAAGCAACAAACCCGTTTTTATTTTTTTTCAATCTATAAATCTAAAAACCAAGGCATATTAGTTTATATTATGGAGTTCTTTAATGCAAAGTTTGTAAATCAAATGCCAATTGAATTGATACTTGTTTTGTGTTTGTAAGAAATTGTTTGTCATTATATTGTATGCATTACCCTAATATGGGTAAATGTGTTAAGTTTGGTTGCAGTGTGATATATGAAGTCAAATTCTTATGTTGAAAATATATACGTTTTTGAAAATCTAAATTTATAGTACAAAAGCGAACTTTGAAGGCCTTTAATAAGGCCTATAATAAGGCCTTTAATAAGGCTTATTATGCCTTTAGTAGCGAAAGATTTCATCAATCTTTCTAATAATATGAACGTAAAAGAAGATCGCCGTAGTCTAGTAGGTAGTGTGTTGGCTTATTAGACGTAAGGCCACGGTTCAAACCCCAGGTCAAACACCTCCACCAAAACGAAATATGGAAAAAATATTTCTTCGGCCACCTCCTCTTATTAGATTTCTGGCAAAAACTCTGAGAGTAAAATAAATAAATTTCCATGAATTTCATTACCAGTGTCATTAATGAAGCGAGATCACTCAAAACTGACCTCAAAATACAGCCAAAACAAATGAGTTGTTTTCTATTTTTAATCTGAATACATACTAAGAAGTTTAGATATGGAGTCGCCGTAGTATAATAGGTAGTGTATTGGCTTATTAGACATAAGGCCACGGTTCAAATCCCAGGTCAAACATCTCCACCAAAACGAAATATGAAAAGAATATTTCTTCGGCGACCACCTCTCAGCAGATTTCTGCCAAAAACTCGAAGAGTGAAATAAAATCGCCATGAAAAGTTTCTCAAAAATCTGGCATTTGGATTCGACTTTAAACTGTAGGTCCCGCCACTCATATAAAAATTAACACACACAACATAAGTGGTGTGAGAAACTAGGTCCATAATCCTGACTGAAATGTTGTAATGACCAAATGTATGTGAAAAGAAGATCAGTTTTTTATCGTTTCAAAGGATCCCGACTTATAGCCTTACATATATCAGCGCATTTATTGTTCTTTTAATACGAATCTCATCTAGAAAAAGGTTCGCCTCCTCGATAATATATCACTGATAATGGACGTCAAATTTCTAGGCATAACACTGGATAGGAAATTGATATTGAAATAGTGGGACATGCCATAATGGAATTCAAAATGCTTGCGGGAAATCTTGGAAGTGCAACTAAGAAATCAGGTACTGGATGTATACCATGATGGCCAGACCAATAGCGACCTATGAAACAATTATTCTGCAGACAAAATAAATTTGCAAACAGTTCGTATAAAGTTAGACAATATACAGAGACTATCTGTCCTACAGCGATGCTGGAGGCTTTACTAGATTTAATTCCGCTGCACATGAAGCCTTGCAATCTATGATAATTTTAATGGGAGGAGACAAGCCTAACATAAAATTCATTACAGGAATTTGATACTTAATGAATAGATTGATGGACAACTTCCTTTTTAACTGTCACCTCGATAGAATTAGTGGGCTGATATACAGATGGAGCAAGAACTGATCTTGGGACAGGAGCAGAAGTTTTTGAACCCAAAATTAAATATTTCGAGCATAAGAAAGAAAGTCGCGGGCATCTTCCAAGCGAAAGTCTTTGCTCAAACAGCATGGCTATAAGGTACAAAAAGCAGGTCAGAGCAATACTATCTCGGCCCTACATATATGCATACATAATTGGTTATTACAACCCTTCAGTCAGGATTACTACCTATTTTTTCACACCACTTATGTTGTGTGTGTTAATTTTATACATGAGTGGTGGGACCTACAGTTTAAAGTCGACTCCGAATGACAGATTTTTGAGAAACATTTCATGGCAATTTTATTTTATTTACTCTCAGAGTTTTTGCCAGAAATCTGCTGAGAGGAAGTTGCCGAAGAAATACTTTTTGTATTTTGTTTTAATGTCTGGCTTGGGGTTTGAACCCTGGCTTTTTCGTCTAATAAGCCAACACACTACCTACTAGACTACGCGGCTTCATTAGGTCAAATCACAGGGAGGGATGAGTAGTCATTGCTGCAATACATATAATATAAAACCATGGATTGGGTCTTAGCAACCGCCTCAATGGGCACAGCTTACTTACTTAATTGGTTATTGGAATTCTTTCTTCTCACACCACTTATGTTGTGTGTGTTAATTTTATACATGAGTGGTCGGATCTACATTTTAAAGTCGATTGCAAATGACAGATTTTTTGAGAATCCTTTTTAATGGTAATTTTATTTCACTCTCAGAGTTCCAGAAATCTGCTGGGAGGAGGTGGCCGAAGAAATATTTTTTTTATATTTCGTTTTGTTGGAGATGTCTGACCAGGGTTTGAACCGTGGCCTCACGTCTTAAAAGCCAACACACTGCCTACTGGACTAGTGTGTGTAGGAGTGAATTCAAACCCTAGTTGTAATAGAATATTAAAAAGCTTAAAATGCTTATTTTACTTTACAATCATTGAAGTCTACAGTGATTCACTGTATAAAAAACTTTACCAGGGATATTATCATGAAAAGGGGGGGGGGCAGGATTTATTTGTTTATAACCTTTTTGGTTTAGATGTTAACAAGAATATTGAATTACAAATTTATGTAAATAAAATATAAACAATTTGTGTTTGGGTTAATTCCATAAATCCCAAACAATTAATGGAATTTTTCTTAATCATATTTTAAAAATTCCATTTAAGCAAAAATTATTTATGAATAATAATAAGATTAACACAAATACAAAAAAAAGAATAAAATAAATTTCATTTTAATTAGATTTTTAAAAGCCTTTTATATCTTAAAGATTATGACATTAAATAAATCTTTTTTTATTTAAAAATCCCCCTCTACCATATGAAAATAATTAAAATTAAATAAATGCATTTGATATGGGATTTTAAATGAAACATTAATAATGATTTTTATCTTAAAGACTTAAATGTGTTAAGAGGCACCTTAAACTTAAACAAAAACGAAATCAAAATAATGCAAATAAGCCTGTTATTAAATACAGGCAGCCTTGTTGTTTTCCTTTCTTTGAGATTGAAAAGAAAATTAATGCTAATTTTATTGTTGTTAAGGAACGCCTAAATAATTTACTTTTCTCAACTGAACAGTTGACTTACAAGTACTAAGAAAGCAGCAGTTGGTCTAAGAAAGAAAGATTTACGCACTTGAAATTGCCATTAATTTTAGCGAACGCGTATAAGCAGAGAAAGAGAGAGAAAATAAAAGTAAAAACACCAACTTTAACACCTTCATTTAGACCAGAGTTAACTGACAGTCGTTGGCAGATGGTAATAAACAGTTTTCCTACAAGATGGACAGCCATAGCCAAGCTTTTCATTAGTTCAACTTGGCAAAAAAAATTTAAAAAAAATTTAAATTTTTTCTTTTGTATCAGAGTTCATTGGCTTTTACAACGTGTTTAACATTGAGTTTAAACTTGAAAATAAAATTAAAAAAAAAAAACACAAAATTGATCATCTGCGCACATTTATTCATTCATTTTTTTCTTTTAATTTTTGTTGTTTCAGTTGATGTGAAGTTTTTATTTTTGTTTACGGATGAGATTGTATTATTGCTGCTGCTGCTACTGTTTGTAGATGTTATTTGTGGCTCTTACAAGTGGTTGCTGTTGCTTCTTGCTTTGTATCGATTTTTATTGTTGATGAACTTGTTTGTTTTAAGTTGTATAAATCTCAAACAAAGCAGACACTTAAAGGTATTATTTGATTAGTTTTTTTTAAATCCAATTAGGCACCCAAAAATAATTTATTGTTAGCCAGGCTGCCATAAAATCCCTTCCAAATGTTATATCGACGTCCAAGCCTGTTTAAAAATTTTTGTTGAGAAAACCAAATAAATTCCTTACAAACATCACATCGACTTCCAAGCCTGTTTAAAATTTTTGTTGAGTTCTCGTTGCAATAGGAAAATATAGGAATTGTAGGTAAAATATTTTTGGGGAGTAATTGAGGCAGATTGAAGTCATCGTAGTCTAGTAGGTAGTGTGTTGGCTTAACTAGACAGACATCAATACAAAATACAAAAAGTATTTCTTCGGCGACTTCCTCTCAGCAGATTTCTGGCAAAAACTCTGAGAGTAAATAAAATTGCCATGAAAAAGTTTCTCCAAAAAATCTTTCGTTCGGTGTCGACTTTAAACTGTAGGTCCCAACCCTCATGTATAAAAATTAACACACACAACATAAGTGGTATGAGAAACTGGGACGTTGTACAATGGGTCAATTCAACCTCCGGGTACTGTACTTGTCTTAATTCACAAGTACACGTCACGTCCTCTAACCTAACCTAACCTATGCAGATTGAATTAAACTTGGTGTATATTATGGCCACGGAAACAGTATCATCAAAGTATCGAATATGTATGTACTGTAAGTAACAGTAGTACATACCTTCATACATAATTGACTATTACAACCCTTCAGCCAGGATTACAACCTAGCTTCGCACACCACTTATATTGTGTGTGTTAATTTTATACATGAGAGACATGACCCACAGTTTAAAGTCGACTCCCAACGACAGATTTTTGAAAAACTTTTCATGCCAATTTTATTTACTCTCCGAGTTTTTGCCAGAAATCTACTAAGAGGCAGTAGCCAAAGATATATTTTTTCATATTTCGCTTCGTGGGAGATGTCTGATCTGGTTTTTGAACCGCGGCCTTTCGTCTAATAAGCCAACACACTGCCTACTAGACTACAATTAACTGTAGTGGTTTAATTAAAAATCATTTACATTACATAGTTTGCATACTTTTAAAGTTCTGTTCATGTTGTTTATTTCATCTTTCTTTTGTACTTCTTTCCTATTTCATTTTATTGTTGTTGTTGGTTTTTTTTATATTTTCGAAAGTTGTGTCAAGTTCAAGATTTTATTTTTATTTTAACGTCTTCGTTTCGTTTCGATTCATTTTTGTTTTCTACTGTTTTTGTGACAAGCTGAAGTGCGTAAAGTTTGTGTTTCTTTTTTAAAGACTTGTCTAGTCTTAGAGTTACAGAAAACTACGCTAAGAGTAGGATATTAATGTAATTAGAGGGCATACATACATACATATAATGAAAGTTATTAAAATAAAATCTGCATCGTACACCTACTTAAATAATGTTTACTTTGCACACCAAACGTATGTTGGCTGAGTCATGATAGCAAGACATGATATGTGAAGCAAGTTCATAATTGTCATGGATTGGCTTTAGCAGTTTTGAGCAGCTTGCAAGCTTCTTCAAAGTTATCGTGCCTATTGAATGTAAAGGTTTGCGGCAAGATGCATCCTATAGTACTATGTCTAAGGAAACTGTGAGTAATGCTTAGATATGTTCGATTAAAGTTGGCATGTATTTCTCTTAGCCTTTGGTTTTGTTTTTATAATTCAATACGCTTTGCCACTCTTGGATCTTAGGCGTGGTTCCCTTGAGATCCTAGAGTTTTGGCATTGATATCGTGAACTATACAGTTTTTTTTATTTGGTTTTTCAGTGTATATCTTTCCAGTATAAATAGAACTTCGTGACATGCAGCAATATCAAAAAAATGTTCTGTAAGGTTACCCTCAAAAGACACGAACGATGCTTGAAAGTTACTGGATTTTTTTTATAAAATATTGTCATCAACTATGCAGCCATGTTTATGGTTCATAGGGGGTATGTTAACAAACAGAATGCACTCTGAAACAAGCACTATTTGGTTCAGTTCATGGGCCAGCGGAAATATTGAATTGTTCTTCTTTAAGACGTTTTAAATCGCAATATTGCAGTCAATGCGGCAAACAACAGGGGGATGATTGCTGGATTTTCTTTTCTTGCGCAAAATGAAAGAATTGAACTTGTTTGGCATACAACATAACAGAATTGGTCATTAAAATCCCACAGTCAGTCACACCATAATAAAGGGTCTGCCAAATAACATTTTTTTTGAAAATGCTTTAAAAAAAACTACTGAATATTTTCTAAAATTTCTTTTTTTATTTAAAAGTGCAATCCTTCCGGTTAATAATGGAAAATAATTTCATTCAAATGGCTGCTTCGGCTGGCCATGCAGTAGCCTACACGATCGGTCCAATTTTTAAGCACATTATCGATTGTGTGCAGCTGTATTTCACCAATGGCTTCACGAATATTGTCCTTTAAAGCGTCAATTGTCTCTGACTTGTCGGCATAACACTTATCTTTGACGGCACCCCTCAAATAATAGTCCAACGGTGTCAAATCGCAGCTCCGAGGTGGCCAAACGACATCAGCTCTGCGGCTGATAATGCGATCTTCAAAAACAGGGCGCAAAACATCGACTGTAGCTTCGGCTGTGTGGCATGTAGCGCCTGTTGAATCCAAATGTTGCCAATAACCTCCTCTTCAATTTTTGTGAACAAGAATTCGTTCAACATGGCCCGATAACGATCGCCATTGATTGTAACGGCCACTCCTTGCTCATTTTCGAAGAAAAGTGGTCTAATTATGCCTCTGGACAAAAATCTGCACCAAACAGTGACTCGTTTTGGGTGCGTCGGCTTTTCAATGTATACGTGCGGGTTTTCGGTGTCCCAAATGCGACAATTTTGCTTGTTTACATACCCGCCAAGATCAAAATAAGCTTCATCTGAAAAGATGATTTTTTTTTGCCAAAATTGGCATCTTCTGTAAGTCGATCGCAGGCCCACTTAGCGAAGCGAAAACGCATTGGATGGTCCATATTCGTTCAGCGGAAGGATAAAACTAATTATCTGTCAAATCAGACATGAGCTAAGTGTTACCATTCACGAAATAAGCACTAGTTGAAAAAAAAAATGTTAGATGGCGGACCCGATATTATACATGATTGGCGGGACCTACAGTTTAACATCGACTCCGAATGACAGATTTTTGAGGAACTTTTTCATGGCATTTTGATTTTACTCTCAAAATTTTTGACAGAAATCTGCTGAGAAATATTTTTTTATTTTTGTTGGAGAACCGTGGCCTCATGTCTAATAAGCCAAAACACTACTTACTAGACTATAGCGATGTTTTTTCCATAAATATCACCATTTGCAAGAAAGATATTTCCAAATAAAATAACAAAATCCCATAATGCCTCTTTCATTAGTTTATGAACTTTGCAACTCTCAAATGGTTAAATTTTTTATTCACAGACATGTGACCTATTTTCAGTGTTTTGTTTAAAACATTTAAAACATTTTTGCAAAGGTCATTAAACATACCCGATAATAATTTATTACAAAATTGTTCCTGATTTTAAAGAAAAATTCAACAATACAACAAAACAACAGAAAAAGAATAAAACCCAAGCCAATGCAATACAAACAGTTAATAAATATTTTTAGCCAAGGTCTAGAGATAAAGTAGTTAAAACGTAGAGCCCAACCTTAAAACAAAAATGTGTGGAAAAACATTCAAAGTAAACAAAATGGAATTACTGCTTAACAAACAATATATAGTACAAGTATAAGTACAAGTATAAGTACAAGTATAAGCATGAGTAGCTGTATGTTATAAGCAGGGTTAAACAAAAACTATTTTTTCCCTCCTTTTGTTTTTGTTTAAATATTGGCTTGTAAAGTAAGTAAATAACACATGCATGTTATAACAAATAAAAGATTTTTGTTAAAAGAAAAACTATTTTTAAACTGCAAAAACTAATCTAATGTTAGTCTGTGTGATCCTTAAACACATATTTTTAACAGATTTTTGTTTTTTTTGTCCAAAATCTTACAACAGTCATTAATTATAAAAAGTTTTCAACTAGCCAAGGTGTGAATTTGATAAATTGTTTTATTTATTTGTTATATTAAATAAATATTATTTAAAATTTATAAAAAAAATATTGTTTATTAACATGTACCCGTATATTGTTGCATAAACACCGGCTATGCAATTAGAACTTGCTTCAAACATTTTGGCAAACCAAAAAAAAAGTTTTTAATTGGCATTTAAACAAATGCTTTGTTGTTGTTATTTACAAGATTTATTAACTAAAATTTATCCTAAGGATATACATACATACATACATATGTATGAGTATTGTCAATGCAAAGCCTCTTAATATTGATGTTCATAATGCCATGATGCCAGTCTTCATGTGTCTAAACATTGTTGCTTAAAATGGGTCACGTTTCACATTACAATGACAAGAAATACGTAGAGGTTTTAAATTTCACGACAAGTGCTTAAAGATTTATGGAGATTTTGTTTCCTAAAGGGAAATCATGATAAACAGCTTGGAAATGAGCACAAAATTCAAATTTTTTTTATTTTTTGTTTGAATTCGTACATTTGGAATTAACATTTGAAAAGTAAATCTTAAATCTATTACTGTCATGACTTAATACAGTGGAATCAAGATATGATGAATGCATGATAAAATAAAATCTTTTAAGATGAGACTAAAAGATACATAACACATAATGGGCCTTTAGTCAATATTACGACCTACTTTCTCACACCACTCATGTTGTGTGCGTTAATTTTTATACATGAGTGGCGGAACCTACAGTTTAAAGCCAATTCCGAATGACAGATTTTTTAGAAACTTTTCATGGCAGAGTTTTTGCCAGAAATCTGCTGAGAGGAAGTCGCCAAAGAAATATTTTTTCATATTTCGTTCAGTTGGAGATGCCTGACCTGGGGGTTTGAACCGAGGTCTCACGTCTAATAAGCCAACACACTACTTACTAGACCACGGTGACTTCTGAAACTGAAAGATATGTCACAGTAAATAAATTGTGATAAATTTTGACTGAATTATTATGAGCTCAAGAACTTTTAAAAGTCGTTGAAATATTTATTTGGAGCGATAAATAAATTCCTGTAATTTTTTAGAGATTATTTCATGCATAAGCCGCAGATGGATCTCTCATAAGTTTCTTTGTTCTCATAGCTTCTCTAGTATTTCCTTTGACATCCAATTCTTTCATTCTTAATTGGTCATTACAACCCTTCACTTAGGACTACTAGCTTCTCACACCACTTACGTTGTGTGTATCAATTTTATGCATGAGTGGCGGGACCCACAGTTTTAAAGTTGACAGATTTTTGAGAAACTTATCATGGCAATTTTTATTTATTCTCAGCGTTTTTGCCAACCAACTAAATGAGCATAGTTTACTTGAGTCCTATAATGTCGAATTGTAACAAGAAAGTGAGTTACTAGCATAATAACATTAGAAAACTTGTTTACAAACAAGGAAATTAAAAATTTTATCTAATAAAAGTTTGTTGCTTAAGTCTTTTGTGCAACTCAAAGTAAATAAAGTCCAGCCTGCAGGGAATTTCTTTCATTTAATTTTCTTAATTTTTTTCACTTAAAAAATGTTTTTAATTCATAATTAAACACCAATACATCCACAAGATAATGTCAATCAAATTTCCTTTTGTAAACATTTGGCGCCAAAAAAAAAAATACCAAAAAACAAAACAATTTTGTGCACAATTTCATGGTCTTTGGAAAAAATAATTTATTAATCAAAAAATCACCTTGTCATAGCCAAAAAATGAAAATATTTCAACGTACCAAAAACATAGTTATGGCCAGCAAAATCAAGTTTGTGCAAAATTATTTTGTTTCTTTGATTTTCATTATTAAAGAAAATTATCATCATCATTGTTGTTGTTTAAAATGTTTTTTTTTGTTTTTTTTTGTGTTTTGTTTTGTTTCTCTTAAACTAAATAATTATTGTGAATATTTATACAGTCGTTTCGTTTCGTTCATTCAATATTTTTCATGGCAGTCACCTATTAGTGGCTTCTAGCCAATTGTGGCAAGAAGACGTTAAAAACCATTAATTTTTTGTTTTCTCTCTCTCTCTCTCTCTCTCTCTCTCTCTCTTGTTTTACCAATATTTGCCTTTAAAACAAACAGTTTCTTGGGAAAATTATATTTTTTCTTGCTGTTGTTTGCCGTTGTTGTAGTGTGGTAATGCTAAACGTTTTTGTTGCAAGTTTTTCTTTTCTTTTTTTTGGTGTATTGAAGCAGAACCGTGCAACTTAATGTTGCTGAAAATTTGAAAGGGTTTGATTATTAACATTTAAGGAGAAAATTGAATTGATTATATTGATTGTTATTTAAAAAGTTTTTAATTATTTTTTGATTTTTTGTTTCTTAAAGTTTTTGGTTTAAGGTTAACGCTTTGAGAAATTCTATTAATTTCGATACAGAAACCTCATTATGCGGGACCAATCAGTCAAATATATAGATTCTCTTGTCTAGATAGTATACATCCATAAATACATATATAATTGGTCATTACAAACCTTCAGTCATGACTACGACCTAGTTTCTCACACCATTTTATATATGAGTGACCGGACCTAATTTAAAGTCGACTCCGAATGACAGATTTTTTGAGAAACTTGTTCGTGGCAAACTTGTTCATCTAGACTGTATATGAGCTGCAAGTGAATGCGTAGAAAAAGACACAAAGAACAGGCTCGGCAAGGCAAGAGTATTCTTCGGACTGACAGTCACTAGGCAGATGTATCTATCTAGGCAAACCAAACTCAGAGTATGCAAAGCATGCGTTGAGCCTAATTTATTGTATAGATTTTCGAAAAAGATTATGCAGTATCATCAATAAGTCCCTCAGTGCAATATGCATGACAAACTGGTCCAATATCATTAGCAACATGGAGCACTAGAACTTAGCAAACGAGTAACTGAGAAACACGGAATTGTTAAAGTCTGTACTATCAGGAGAAAGCCGGTTAATATAACAAAGATGTCGCTACAGTGGAATCCACAAAGTTTAAAAACCTAGATCGTATTAAAAACGCCAGGAGAATATGATACTTTAAGAAGTAGTACTGTGCAGAAGCGCAAAAATACCAGCAGCAAAGGAAATGCTCTAAGTAAACTCTAGAGCCCCTAAGGAAGTTATCTTAAAAAAAATATTGTGGCATAGATTTGGAGATTCAGAGGAGTTTACATAAATGACGGAGTATCAAAACTGGTGCTAAAGCAATCTATTAATAAAGTCACCTGTAAAATTAATAAAATCTCAGACTAGTTAGACTGAAGTCGCCGTAGTCTAGTATGTAAAGTGTTGACTTATTACACGTGGGCCACAGCTCAAATCCCATGTCAGACATCTCCAACAACAGGAAATATAAAAAAATATTGCTTTGGCATCTTCCTCTCAAAAACTCTGGGAGTAAATAAAATTGCTATGAAAAGTTTCTGAAAAAATCTGTCATTTGGAGTCGACTTTCAACTGTAGATGCCGCCACTCCGGTAAAAAAAAATTAACATATACAGCATGGGTAATGTGGGAAGTTAGGTTGTAATCCTGATTGTGTGTATGTATACAAATAGGCTTCTCTTATGAAATGTCATTAAAAAGTTCTTTTTATTCTAGTCACCGTAGTCTAGTAGGTAGTGTGTTGGCTTATTAGACGTAAGGCCACGGTTCAAACCCCAGGTCAGACATCAAAACGAAAATATGAAAAAAATATTTCGTCGGTGACATCCTCTCTCAGCAGATTTCTGGCAGAAGCTCTGAGAGTAAAATAAAATTGCTATGAAAAGTTTCTCAAAAAATCTCTCGTTCTGAGTGGACTTTAAGCTGCAGGTGCCGCCATTCATGTATAAAAAATTAGCACACACAACATAAGTGGTGTGAGAAACTAGGTCCACAATCCTGACTGAAAGATTGTAATGATTAATTACGTATGTATGTATGTATTCTTTGGTAAATAAATTTTGAAAAAAAATTTTATGTTCGCAACTAAATGCCTGTGATCCTTATTTATCAAACCATGGTGAAAACCTTGAAAAATTTTATGTTCATTTATAATTTATTTTTAAATACAAACAACTGATACTGCAACAGAGCATGACAACTGTGCACTAGATTTCATATCTCATAGAAAAAATCTCCTCTTGCATATGAAACCATAACAAATGCTGATGGTGGTGGATACATATTGTATGCAACAATTCTTAATAATTTTAATTGTTTCAAATCAGATTAGAACGAAAAACAGAAACAGATATAGAAACACTGGCAAACTGCCTTAAGCATCATTTTAAAAGGTAATCATTCTCAATAGAATAGACAAGCGGGGCTACCTATGTATATTAGTAGAAATATTATTATGATTTAATTTGAAAGATTATAATTTATTAACAAAAAAGAATAGAAAAAAATAAAAGAAAAATTAAATCATATTTTTGTATAAATATTTGCAAATCTTTAAAGGAGATTTAGAACAGAACACACCCAGTGTGGAAGAGAATATCAATTCAATACATATAATTTACGATTTGTCATACAAGACAATACAATAAAATACAAGATAATACATTAAATACTCTGGGTTTTAAATACAATTATTTCACAAACAATTCAATGTTAAAAGCAAAATAATCGAAATACTCGTACATTTGTTTAATGGTGCTGCTGCTGTGGTCATTTGTTCATGGTGTATTCATAATTATAAGGCGATACAATTTTTAATATTGTATTATAATAATAATTAATAACAGACAATTTGAAAATTTTAAATTAAATGTGTTCTGTCCATTATTATTTCACAGTTAATTATAAAGAAGAGAATGTCTTTGAAATGGTGTAGGACTCCAAATTACTAAGGCACACCTAAAACCAAAGAGAGAAATAGTAAAAAAGAAAAAGAAAAAGCAAAAACAGTTCATTGAATATGTCATTAATAATATTAAGTTATTAACAAAAGCCAGCTTTAGACAACTTTAAGTTAGTGGCTGGCCACATGTTGCTTAATAAATGATTAAACAAAAGGGTTTGTCGGAATCTTTTAATTGAAGCGTATCATACTATAATATTAAGCGTAAGCTTTGAAGTTATTTCCTACTGCGATAATTAAATGACTTCTCTTCACAGCTATTTCAATGATTAATCATGGCTTTTTGGAAGTAAAGAAAAACTAAGCAACATGTTGCTAGAAAACGTTCAATTGTTTTAAAGTGATTGTATTGTGTTGAAATTTAAATTGAAAAAAAATTGTTTTTTTTTGCTCCAAATGAGAAACAAAATCATATCCAAAGGTATTTCAACAGTTAAACGAAAGTACTTTATGACCTTATTTAACAATTGCAGCACACCCTTTCAAGGGTGATTATGAAATCAAAATGAAAGTATTAATCACTTAAGCCCATATATTAGTAAAGGGTTCAATTGTGTATAACAAATTACAAAAAATTAATTGGAAATTACGAAATAAAGACTTGTTAATTAATAATATTAAACATAATTCATTACCGATATGTACAGTGGATAGCAAAAGTCTTAGTACGGCAAAATGTTTTAACAAAATAAAGTACCCACAGGCTTAATACTCTTACACAAAATCCCAATATGACTTCAAGAGAGTATTTAGGAGACCATTTCAAAGAACGGTTATGTAATCACTAAACCTCAAACAAAAGTCAATCGAAAAACTTGCTCATGGTGCCACCAGAAAACAGTAAACAAAACTTGTATATTCAATTTCAAATGATTTAAATGGAGTGCTTACCATTAAGGGATATTCTACGAAATACAAGTGGTAACATTTTCATATATTAGGCCTTTGTATTTTAAATTTACTCAGGGTCCTCTTTGGGAGTATCTGAAACTTTTCCTTATTTTTCTCTTGTTTTATGATAGACTTTAAAAATTTGTTTGTTTTATAATAAAACAGAAATAAATTAATAAAATAAATATATAAACTATAAATTTTTATAACAAACTTTTAACTAAAATTCATGAAATTGCTAAAAATATATTGCCGTACTAAGACTTTTGCTCTCAACTGTAGGTACTCATTATAAAAATGTTGCTTATGTTGCTTAGCAACATGTTACTATATTATCGACGTAACTTATTTATAATGGGTATGGGACCATTATATAGAGTTATATTTAAGAGTATTGGTCCTCTAAATCGAATGATTTTCTGTTCTTCTTATTGTTTTTTTCGCAGCTTGATAGGCTTAGTGCAGTAGGTACTACTAGTGGATTGCCATCTATTATTACCTTGAAACTACGTCGCTCTGGAAATGTGTTGGACGCATGGGAACGTTGTTCATTAAATCCTACTTTCATTCAATGATGTTTATTACATACTTGTTATCCTTTCAAAGGAGACAGGAGGCTTTATGCTTTTACGAGGCGTTTTAGTTTGTTAGACTCTATTGTAAATTTGTATTAAAAGGTCTCTTTTTGGAGTGCTGTAGTGTTCAATTATACACCTTACAAGAGGTTAGTTTTGCTTGTTATACTTGACAGTCGCCTTCTATTTCATGCAGAACTTTGACTAGGAGATTCTATACCTCAATATTTTATATTTCATAGCCCCCTATCTTTCGTTTTATACATGGCCGCGATTTATTTCTTATTTGGACTTAGATTTGGAATGCATACATACATACATAATTAGTCATTGCAACCCTTCAGTCAGGATTACGACCTAGCTTCTCATAACACTTATGTTGTGTGTGTGTTAATTTTATACATGAATGGCGGGGGACCTACAGTTTAAATTTGACTGCGAACGACAGATTTTTGAGAAACTTTTCATGGCAATTTTATTTACTCTCAGAGTTTTTGCCAGAAATCTGCTGAGAGGAAGTCGTGGAAGAAATAATTTTTCATATTTTCGTTTTGATGTCTGACCTGGGGCCTTATGTCTAATAAGCCAACACTCTAGACTACGGCGACTATGATTTGGTATGCATTTAAATGAAATAAATTGTTAATGGAATGTGCTTTACATGTGCATAAATATAGTTTATTAGGCAGCTTATTACTAAAGACACCTTCTGAATATTTATGTTGATTAAGCGTTTAAACGATATTTAATAATATTACTGCACCTGCAAAGGCTTGTTGTCATTAAGTCTGTCATTATTTTATTACATTTAAATTAATTTGAATTAATTTTATTAAAAATATATGGCATATCGTATTTGCGAAATATAAACTTTCGCTAAACTGTATACCTCCCACGGAGTGTCAGCATTTAACAACTAAGAATTGTAATTAATTAAACAAACCCTTTAATTTGAAATCATACGCTGTCAAATTGTGTTAATTTTAAGCGAATTTACGTTTCAGTAAGACTTTGGTAGGTAAAGTAGCTAAATAATGTTTATATACATAAATGTTGATATACATTTCAAGTGCTTTGGTAGGTAAAGTAGCTAAATAATGTTTATATACATAAATGTTGATATACATTTCAAGTGCTTTGGTAGGTAAAGTAGCTAAACAATGTTTATATACATAAATGTTGAGATACATTTCAAGTGCCTTAATTGGTTAGTATTTCACTTGACTTGTCAATTGTTTACTTATGTGACAATTGTAAGCTTTTGTCGCTTTGTTATCAATTTTTTGGACGTTTTCATCAATTAACAATTTATTCTGTTGGTTAAACATGTTTGCAACATTTTATCAAGTTGCGGTGGTCTTTGTTTGAAGCTATTTAAGGTGTATGCCTCAAGCCGGGTGGTCTGATTTTTTCTTCATTAAATTTACCTGCAAATAAAAAAGAGAAACAGAAGAAAATAAATTAAAATGAATTGGTAAAGTGACCATAAATTAATTAAAATTTGATATGAATATAAAATGTTTAGTTGTGTTGATTTTGATGGTAATAGCTTGCATGCATATTTTTCAATTTAGAATGCATAGTTAAGCCTTTTATACTAACTTCCCTATATGAAATAAATGTTTTATAAATGCTTTGATTCTAAACAAATATTTTTAATGTTTCCCACGTTTGAAACCAATAAATATGCCATAAACACATTATTTGTTACCAGTTTTTTGTTGTTTTTTTGTTTTTTTTTTTAATTTTTAAACATGTTACCGTTCATGTTAAGTGCCACCTTAAGAATAAATACATTATTTAAGTTTGTATTCAATTTACTAAAGTGTTCATAAGTAAAGCATTTTAAACAGTTTCAGTGATTAAGATCTCAGTTTAACTTACAATTTTTGCTTTCAAAAATTGTAGATTTTCAGATATGATTCCTTTCGCTGTGCAAAAGCATTTTATTTTATAAAATTTATAAAAAAAATAAAAAGAAATATTTTAACAAAACATATTCGATTTCTTTTCCAAACAATAGGTGTTTTCATTATGAATTATTGAAAAGTTGTTTTCAAACTCTTTACTTAGCCTGAATTTTAAATGTTGTACGTGCAACAATGTTATTGTACGATGGTTTAATAAAAATCTGTCAATTATCAGTTTTAATCGTTGGCGTTTTCTATTGAGAACGGTATTGGTATTGAGCGAATGGCAGTAAAGAATTTTTCAATTTATTTAATCAGCTTTAAACGATGTAGTAAGAAAAATGTTTTATGACCCCAAATTTAAAGGTGTCTTTAGAGTTTTAACATTTGTTTTGAAATTTACTCATACATCATCTAGTCATTTAAGATTCGAAACTATTTTGAGTTGTAGCAACTTTTATAAATATTTCCAAATTAGAGGACTTTGGATCATCTTACTCTCTTGTCATGAACAAGTTTGTAAAAAACCGTGTCATTCGGCCTCAACTTTAAACAGTAGGTCCCGCCATTCATGTACGTGATGTGAGAAGCTACATAATCCTGACTGAAGGGTTGTAACGACCAATTATGTATGTATGTATTGCTATTGTGTTAGTGTTTATTTTGGTCATATAATCATTGAATGGTTCAATATTTTCTTGAGAATTTGTAGACATGCATGAATGAGTGCCGATGTGAAAGTGATATTTCTGTAAAACTTAATGTCAGCCTAGCTTTACAAGTAAATCAAGAGATTAGGTTAGGTTAGTTTAGAAGACGTGTACTTGGCAGTTAAGACAAGTACAGTACCCGGAGGTCGAATTGTCCCATTGTACAACGTCCAAAAGAAGCGAATCCAACGCTTATGCAGACTTTCGGAGATGCATAAAAACATGAAAAATTAGGTTCGCTTTCGTTGCCCTCAAATCAAGAGATTGCTTCGTTTTAAATTTGTAAACACTGCTGCCGTCAGGCAGTCTAATGTCAGAACCCTTGATATATTTTCCAAAAAGTATTTTGCCCAGCTCTTTCAGGGTAACGATAAATACCTCAAGCTACCTTCTTGAGAATCTGAGAATTTTCACATCATTAACTTGAAATGAAGCCTCCTCCCCAGAAAATTATAGGTGCCCCTTATGTAGTGTACCTGAATGTGTTTATGGGTTCACAGTATAACAGCATGTCCATTGTCTTGACTTGGACAGGAGTTGAATGCCTTACTTCATGGTGCAGTGCCGCTTGCTTTAATACATGGTTAGAGGGAAAGTAATTGAGTATAGTAAATAAGCGGATTGCGAACTGCAGACTGGCTTCTTTACTGGCTTTCAATAAAATCACTATGTGACGGCAGATCTAAGCCCCAATATTTTACTTTCCATCCTCTTAGAAATGTGAAGGGTTCCTTCAGGCTAAGCTTTCAAAAAAAATCGTATTCAGCAATTACGTCTATCTGAACACATGAACAAACGTGTACAAAAATATAGAATTTGAGACGATTGCAATCCACATGAAACCAAGAAGCATCTAATGCATTCCAAATTTTGTGATGGCGTCGTTATTGAACATAGAAGTCGCCGTGGTCTAGTATATAGTGTGTTGGCTTATTAGACGTGAGGCCTCGGTTCAAACCCCAGGTCAGGCATCTCCAATAGAACGAAATATGAAAAAATATTTCTTCGGCGACTTCCTCTCAGCAGATTTCTGGCAAAAACTCTGAGATTAAATAAAATTGCCATGAAAAGTTTCTCAAAAATCTGTCGTTCGGAGTCGACTTTAAACTGCAGGTTTCGCCACTCATGTATAAAAATTAATGTACACAACATAAGTGGTGTGAGAAACTAGGTCGTAATCCTGACTAAAGGGTTGTAATGACCAATTATGATATGTATGTAGGCCAGCACTTGAGGTCGATGATTAACAAATCCTTTTGGTGATTTTAACAGGACGGCGCAAAATACCACGTAGCCCATGCCACATTGTATATTCTGGATGAGCGATTTAAGGGCATGGACAACCCAAATAAAGGTGGTGTGAGATCGTGTGTTCTGATCCTGTTAGACTTTTTCTTGTGAGTTTTTTCTTATGTTGCGAATAAGCCACAGCCACTGGGGTCCTCAAAGCCAATATTACCCATGGCAAGTGTAAAATTCAACCCGATTTTTGCATCCGATTCATGGAAAATTGAACATTTGGAAGGCCTTGCACCCAGAGAAGCGCTATAAAATATAAGGAAAGGATTGGCAAGGCATATCGAAAGACTTTGGTTAATTGATTGCTTTGGAAACGCTAATGCATAACGCAATGCAATTAAATATTCGTTATTTTGGCTAAAAGCACATCTGTTTTTGGAAATCTTTAAATAAATTTTTTATTTCTAATTTAGCACTTTAAATCATTTAATTAAATTCAAATAATTTGACATTCAATTGAAGAAATAAAAATACTTAATCTAACCCAATTTTATCAAGTATTGACGGCTATTTTTTTTTTAAAAGATAAGAAAACAAATTAATTTTTTATTGGATTTTGTTTTTTGTTTGTATAACAAAACATCTGTCTTTAATAGCAAATTGCAACAAAATTTGCATTTAATTAGTATGTTTAACAATAAATATTTAAAGTAATTACCCTCGAAAATCGTATAAATCGCACATACACACATACTGTTATTACGGGAATAGTACAACTGGTCCTAGTAATGGCTAGTCAAGCCAGGGAATTACCGAAAATACATTATTTTTTTTGGTTTGGTTTTTAATTTAATTATCTAATTATTGTGTTTTTTTATATTTCTTTGTGTTTTTATTTTCATTTAATTTCGATTTAATTTAACATTTTGCTTAACATTACGTACATATTTCTGTTGCTACTATAATTTTTATTTCTTTCCTTTTTTTTTGTTTTTTTTTCACAATGAACTTTCGTTGTTTTCACATAATAATGCAAATTTAAATAAAAATTAATTAAAAAAAGAAAGACTTGTTTAACTTGTCATTATTTAACAAAAATAATACTGGATGCGATGAAAACAAAAAAAAAAAATTAAAAATACTGGCAAAAAACTCGTACATTTCCCTTGTATTTAGAGGTGTGTTAGTGTGATTTTTTGTTTGTAATTAAATAAATAAAAAAAAGCAATACAAATATTAATAAACTAAATGTTTATGAAAGTGAAAAATAGAATACAAAATATAAACAAATTAAGATTAATTAACAAATATCACTGAGTCTACAAAGTTCAGGGAATTCTCACAATATTTATTATGATGAACGGCACTGTTTCCCAATGTAAAGTGAAAATGTGTTAAATTCATTTTTATTTGTTGTTGTCTTTCGTAACGACACCCATAAACAGGAAGAAAAATGTGGTGACATTTCTGCTTTACAGAATAACATGGATTATATGTATATCTGAGAGATCGATAAGAGTGGCATATGCGATCTAAATGTAGCTGGGAGTTTAAAAAAAATCAAGATCATGGCTCCAATGTGGCAATGCAAAACAATTCGTCTTCAAGCCTAGTAAATAGAGTTGGCAATGGAAATTCATTAAAAAGAGGCAGTGAATAGACCACACAGACCAGAGTGGCAATGAAAAACAATTAGTTTCCATTCCCAATTGCGAATTTTTAAAGAATAACCTGTAAAGTTACCTCTACAGTCTCCAAGCATCTTCAAACTTTGTACAACTGATGCCTTAGAAAAATGGCCTAACGCGGAGCAAGCCTAGTGAATACAGTTGGCAATGGAAATTCATTAAAAAAGAGGCAGTGAATAGACCAAACAGAACTATTAGTTAAGTTACTCTATGGGATCCTTTCCATAACTTTAGACGAAGTCTTATAATATTACAATAATCGACCTAAAATAAAGTGAGCCTAGTATACGCCTATCATTTATGAGTTAAGGTCAGCAGTATCGTGTTCTAGTATAAGTTATAGGAATCAAACATTACATTGTACACTACAATAGTATTTTTATATCATACTTTTTACTTTAACGCACTGCTAACTTTAGCTTTCTCCATCCTTATACGTAATTAATTTCGATTTGACAAGTTCTAGAATCTTATTGTTGTTTTGTTATTGTTTGTTTACTTTCTATATGGTATACGTCTAGTACGCTTGCTTAAATTAAATTTAAATTATTGAGACTCACAACACGAAAAAAGATAACAATTTTAACTTACGTTTGCATATTCCTTCTCTGTATGTATTCAGAGTTTTAGCTTCGAAAAATTAGGCACTAAATTTGGTGTAAAAACAGTGAAATATAAAGCTACAGAACATTTTTATTTTTGTGTACATAAAGTACCTAAAAGTATACAGTTGAAGTCGCTGTGGGCTAGTAGGTAGTGTGTTGGCTTATTAGACGTGAGGCCACGGTTCAAACTCCAGGTCAGACATCAAAACGAAAATATGAAAAAATATTTCTTCGGCGACTTCTTCTCAGCAGATTTCTGGCAAAAACTCTGAGAGCGAAATAAAATTGCCGTGCAAATTTCTCAAAAAATCTGTTGTTCGGAGTCGACTTTAAACTGCAGGTCCCGCCACTCATGTATAAAAATTAACGCACACAACATAAGTGGTGTGAGAAACTAGGTCATTAATCCTGACTGAAAGGTTGTAATGACCAATTATGTATGTATGTATATACATAAAGTACAACGACTAACTTATCTATTTATCGTGACCAGAATGCTGTTCAGTATCCATAAGGATAACTCTCAACGCCCAAGTATTTCCTTTGGAATCTTCATACTTGGCTTGAATCAGATGAAATTCTGCACAGATTTTTTAGTCTACAATAGCCGTTCAGCAGGTGTGGTACTATCTCCTGTACAACTTTTCGTTCAAACAAAAATGCTGACACCAGCGTGGAAGCTACTCCCCTGTTAAGTTCATCCACTCAATCATTGCTTTTAATTCTGACATGACATGGAATTCAATTAATTGTGACTCTTTTTCTACTGCCTTATTGTTTCAGCTTACCCTAGCAGTTCCATACTAATTTTGAGTTAATCTCATAGTTAAAGGCTTTATTTCTAGGCATAAGTATTAAATATATCATTCGATTGCATCAAATTCCTTACAGAAATCTTGAAAAGTTCACAGGGTTTTGCTTAGTTAAGCAATCAAACTCTTGGAAATATTAGAAATGAATACGGATTACAAATGGAGCTCAAATACGAAGTCATGCTGTGTTCTCGCCTTTTTTATTGAAGAAGTTATGGAACATAAAATTTTAAAGAATTTAAAACTTAATTGAGTTAAAAAGTGAGAGTCTTATTTTAATATTCATTGATTAAAATTGAAATGAATTTAGAAATCATTATTTAAATAATTAATTACCGTTAATGTTTTATTAACAGATTTTAGGTTAACTACTAAACTTATAAAATATTTTTATTTTTAAAATTTAAATATTTTGGAAAGTCTTCAACTCAATTTACCCGCTTAAATACTGGTTTTTATAAGAAGAGCATTTAATTAAAATCCCATAACTTTTGCAATAAAAAAGAATTAATTTTAATGCCACATAAAATATGATTAAAACGAAATACATTTTGTTAAATGATTGATTATACATTCATACATTTCTTAAAGTATGTAAGAATGAAAGTAAAATTTTTTTTTGAAGAAATTAAAAAATTTTTTTAGGGAAATAAATTCCTATTATTTTGTCGAATGCCTTCTTACTTTCTAAAATTTTTGCTAATCAATTACAAGGTATTTGTTTAATTGTTTAAGAAAACTAAAAAAACAAAACCAAGAAAATTTGAAGCCGTATATAAATGCTTGACATTTAATTTTTAAAAGATTATTTCAAGTAAATGTTGTCTACAGCGGGTGATCGGCTTGTGAGTTACAGTTTTGGTATACCTTTTCCAGCATTTCGATTGGTATCTAACTGATGGCAGCTGTAATGTAGTCTGGAATTGTGACACAAGTAGTCCCGTGGGTCAAATCGTATGATTATTCATCATCATTTTATAATTTCAAGTCAGCCATTTAGTAACTATAAGAGCGTTAGTCTGCAAGATTGTTGGCTCAACTGAAGTGTCATTTATTTAGCGAAAGGTTTGAAATTTACGAATGAATAGGCAGCGTTTGACAAGCAATTAACGCATACGTTTTGTAAAAATAAAACAACAAAGGTTTCGCTCTAACGCCACCATTTTTTGAAATTTAAAGAATTTAAAGGAATTTAAAGAAATTTGAAAAGGATGGAAGCGTTATAAATGTTGTCAACATACATATGTACATACATAATTGGTCATTACAACCCTTGAGCCAGGATTACGGCCTAGTGGTTGTCAAGCCTGTGTAACATCACAATGTATGCACTGACGGAAATATTATTTCTGTTAAAGAAAGTCTAGCGTTTAATCCAAATTTATCGTTACCATGGCGTTCATAATAATTTACTTGTTTTACAGCTCATTCTGGCGTATTTTGCAATGGGATTTACACCACCATCCGTGTATCCATCCAAGATCAATTCACGTAACAACAAATCTGGCAGAGCATTTACAGCACAACAAAAGGCTTTCAATGCAAATTTTCCGTGGAAAGTTTACTTTAGTGATTCCAAAATAATTGTGGAAAACTATTGCAAGACGAAAAATGACTGCAGGTGTTTTCATTCTTCCGTATTGTTTCGAAAATGATCCTGGAATAATCGTTACCCTTAATGCAGAGTGCAAGACGTTGCCACAAGGTACACAACATGACCGATTTTGGCTTTAGATTAGGTTAAGTTAAGTTAGCGGGTAGCTTGCCGTTTACTGGCAAATTCACTCGGTATCCCATATTGCTTATTGTGTCACCCAGTGTAAGGTAAACCCCTTCGGCAAGATCCATTGGTGGTGGATTTGAATCACCCCGAGCTCCGGAAAAAATCGGCCACGTTCGCCACCATGCCCAGATCTGCAACCGTTCTGTTACCCAAAAACTGGGCACTCGCCGATTCCATTTCCTCTACAACACTACAGCTTTTGTAGTAATACCGGTGTGGCAAAACGAGCTTGTCAGCAAAGGAGCACAGCGCAGTTACCCATTTGAATATCTGTTAGAATGCAAACCGATTTCTTGTAGGGCGCAAGTAGATCGGTGGTTCTCCCGCTGAACACTGATGAAAGTAGTAGTTTTGAAATTCGACAACAAGGTACATATGCCTTTACTGTGTGAGAAATAATTTTTGTGATGGAGACGTGAATAAGATTTTTTGTCAAAGACGTGCACGAAAATCCAAGCATTTGATAACCAAAGTTCCTTAAGCAAGTTTTCTTAGAAAAAGATTTTCTCATAGGGATTGACTAGGGATTGAAGTCTAGTAGGTAGTGTGTTGGCTTATTAGATAACGGCCACGGTTCAAACCCCAGATCAGACATCAAAATGAAAATATGAAAATATTTCTTCGGTGACTTCCTTTCAGCAGATTTCTGGCAAAAACTCTGAGATTAAAATAAAATTGTCATGAAAAGTTTCTCAAAAATCTGTCGTTCGGTGTCGACTTTAATCTGTAAGTCCCGCCACTCATGTATACAAATTAACACACACAACATAAGTGGTGTGAGAAACTAGGTCCATAATCCTGACTAAAGGGTTGTAATGACCAATTATGTTAGGTATGATTGACTACACTAACCAATACAAAAGTTGTCATTTAAATAACCTTGGACTTTGTACATAATGTTAAAGAACAAGCATTATAAATAAATACAACTGACACTGAAATTTAAGCTGCATGTGTGTTTTATTTAAGCTTGGATTTGAAATATTTTTTTATTACAAATAAACTGAAATTTTCATATCTTTTAATTTAATTAAGGCCCACGGTGCAATCAAACTTTGATTATATTTACCCCATTTGAAACATAATCTGTTTGTTTAATACTGTCTGCACTGAGTGTATAACCTTTAAGAAAACAAAATTCTACAAAATCTTATCGCTAATTGCGCATACAATTTAATTATTTTTTATTTGTTTTTTTTTTGTTTTTTTTTTGTTTTCATGAAAGAACACAGAATAACCAATATGAATTGAAATTCTTCAATTAAAATATTTTGTTTTTCATGTTTTTTATATGAAAAGAAACCAGATTTCTTAGAACTAGTTTGTGGTAAATATTCTTTGTTACACTGTTGTTTAAAAGCCATATAATTATTAAATAGAAAAATAAAAATAAAAAATAAAAAATATTTTTTTTTATTAATTCCAATATGAAACATGATATTTCGGCGAAATAATAAATTCAGTTGTTCTCACAAATAGAAATAATAGAGCAGGTTTCTAATAGAAATAGAAAATAAATATGAATTTAATATGATTTAACGTAGAATATGAATATTTTAAGACTGCGGAGATGAGCAGATTAAAGTAATAGAGAAGATATTGTGTTATAAAAGCATGAGAAACAAAAGTTTATAAATTAGTTGTTTAGAAACGTTTATATTTAAAACACATACCGAAAGAATCTATTTAGAAATGGCAAAATTATTTCAACAAATCTTCTTAGTATTCGCTGTCATCTTGGCAATTGTTGTAGCCACACAAGCCTTACCCCAACAAGGTAAGATTTAATATTTTGCTGTCCTAACTTAGTTTACTTAATTTTTTTTCAAAATTTTCAGGTTTTCCTCAGCCTAAGCCGTGTCCCCCTAATCAAGAATGGGCTACCTGTGGCACAGCTTGTCCCAATAAATGTGGTCAACCACAAGCTAAATTCTGCACTTATCAATGCATTATCGGCTGTCAATGTAAACCCGGCTATTCGCTCACCTCTAAGGGCGATTGTGTATTAGCAAGAGATTGTTAATCGAGTAACGATTTGGAAGTTATTTAAAGAAAGGCTTGAAGAATATTGTTTAAGGAAATACAAATAAAATATGCCATGAATTAAAAAATAAAAAAATAAGAAAACAAATCAAAAATCCAAAAATGCTTATCTTTTTCAACAAAGGTCAGCAGTTCTGAAGAAATTTTGTCAAATAATCTCTGAATAACCTTGTATAGATACTTCCTACGGCATTAGGAAAATAAGCTAGTAAATGTTCTGCGGCACTCAGCTATTCAGCTGACAGTTGTATTTGTCATTCATATTGCTTAGCACGAAGTGGCGCTTTGGACATTGAGGCTCAATATCTATGACTCTCTAGCATCCTACAGTCCTGCAGACAATCTCTGAATGGCATCATGTAAATAGACTCGATTTTAATGCTAGAAACACCCACACATTAAAAAATTCAAAGTGTTGTTTGCAGCAACAGTCACTTTCGAGTGTCGAAAGAATCCCCTCAAGTGTCTCGGTTTCTCGGTTTCAGTGCATGAAATACTTTACTCCAAAAGATCTCCTTAATATTTTATGAAGAAATTGAAATTGAAATTTTTATGTTTAGTTCGGTTCCTCTAAGATCTTTGTTGAGAGCTCTCAACCGTGTTCATGACAAGCTTCAAATGTTTATAATTAAAAGTGGGAGATCCAACAGAGATTAGCAATGAATCGATTTTTCGATACTCATAAGAACTCATGAAATATGAATCGATTTTTCGATACTCATAAGAACTCATGAAATATTGAGCATGAGTGAGTCTGATTCATTCGTACTCACTACAACATTGTTTTATAAGTACGGTTTCAATGAGTATGAGTACAATGTTGACATCAAACTCATAACATTCGAAATATGTTTGATTCATTCGCCTACTCATTCAGATCCATAAAAATATAGAAAAATACTTATAATACTCATAAATGATACGAGTGATTTGAATCATTCATCAAAATTTACAGTCTTAGTTGTTGTTGTTGCATTTACAAAAAAAAAGAAGAAAGAAAAAGACAAAGACAGCAAGCAAAGCAAACACACAACCTTCTAGTGAGTATTGTAGTACTGTTCGTACGCGAATCATACTTACTTTGTGATTCTTGTAAATGTTGAGTAAAGGAGAGTCGAAATCAACAACAGCATGCGTATTGTTAAGTATGAGTACGATGAGTACGTCAAACTTTGAATATGAGTAGTATGAGTATGTAAGTATCAAAAATTAAGAGTATGATTTGAATCTACTCATCTGTTTGAATACTCATTGCTGATCTCTGATATCCAATTCGTTCCGTTGTAAAGTAAAGCGATTTGTTACCGAACATTGTATATTTTTGCGCCGTGTAGAACACGTTGCACTGTGGCGGAATGTGATCGAGGAAAGCAAGGAGATTTGTAGTCGAAAATCATGTATTATTGCTCAAAACATATTTGTCACATAGAATACCATCGTATGTGTTCGATTGGCTATTGAGTCGCACAAATCATTACAGAGAGAGTTCGCAATATTTGTATGTGGAAGCCTTTTTCATGTAGAAGTTTTTTCTATCACTTGTAGTATAAACAGATGCTTATACATAAATACTACTATCTCTTTGCTACCTCCTGTGCCAATACTTTTTCTATTCAAACACAAAACATATCATGAGTAGAGCTATAAATACTATTTTAATACTCTTTCGAATATAACAGAAAAGAACAAAATTACAAGGACAAATCAATAGTGCGGTTCTAGAAGTTGACAGACCAAAAATAAGTGAAGTATTAATAGAGCAAACTAGAATTTTTTATTTATAAAAAAATCAAACGTTTTGTTATTAAAAGAACGTATAATAAAATTTAATTTATTTCCCTCCTATATTCGTTTAGCATTCACTTGGTGGAACACATCTACCTTCATTATTTAGTATGTAACCTTGAGAACATTGACAGCCTTGAACACATACGGCAGGGCAAGCAATAGACCCTGGCTCATTACACCTTTCTGGACAGGCTGTGCCACATGTTACATATTCCTGATTAGGAGGACAAGCTATAATGTTTTAAAAAAATTAAAAAAGGTTTACAGAAAACGTTTAAGAAATTAAATAAAAAAGTATTCTCAATAACCTACGATATTGTGCTGATATTCTAGCCGTAATGGCCAAAAGTATTACGAATATAAAAATATTTTGTTTCAGAAAATATGCCATTGCCATTCCCTTAGACTGTTTGAAAACGAATTTGTTTAGTTAAATTTCTTTTGGCCTTTTATAGAAGCAATTTGTTCTAAAACGAATTTAAATTGATTAGAAAAACAATTATTTTGCTTATCTTTTAAACACACGATTTTTTTTTAATAGCTTGAGGGAAAAAAATTTCAGTCGGTGCTAAGTGATTAAGAATCGCGGTATAGGTAAAATAAATGGAATTTTAAAGCTTAAATGTATTAGGAATGAGCTTTAGAATGCAATTTGTGGGTATATGTGGCCGAAAGCAGTAGTTAGTATGATTTGGTAAGTTTACTAAGGTTTCTATTGCGCAGGTTAGACTGAAAGTCAGAAAATTACTAATAAACACCAAAGAAAAATATAAGAGGGGGAGAAAACAGGTGCGATAGTAATCTCTTAAATTTTGAAATCTTACTCCTTATGATCTTTAAAGAAACCCTGCCATGTCACATGTGTGGTTGGTCGCGTCAAGCTTTAATTCAATGAAAATTTTTTTCCAAAATTTATGTAAACTCCACACTAATACGATTTCTTAAGTGTTTTAAAGAATTCTTACTCTGTGAAGAATATTAGCGTATCGGTGGGATATTTAATTTCTAAGCAAGTTTTGAGAACATAGCTTTCAATTGCATCTGACAAGCTAAAGTGTTATTTGATTTCCGTATAAGCGTTAAATACATAACCAAACGCTATTCCCTTGTATTGAGTTTAAGCGATAGTTGATTACCACATTAACTGAAAAATCATGTAAAAACATTTATATTTTCTTTATTTTAATCAAGTTCTTACGTGTTAGCCTACAGCATTATTTTTCTTTTTCTAAACAAATGAAGGAGGTAATGGTAGGTCTTTAATACAATGTTCATATGTTCATATAGGCCCTTAATTAAATCGAAAGGGAATTTATTAGTTTAATTACTGATTTATTTATTAGTACAATTAATCGTGTATTAATTATTATTAATTTATGACAGACATTCACTTTTAAAATTCAAAAGTTTCTTTTTTTTTGAATTGCTTATCGTGCGTTGACCGCTGAGGTTTAGAAATAAAATGTAAAAACGCCATTATTTTGTAATGTCTGTACTTTACTTTGCTAATTTTAATCTCTTTTCGAGTAGCACAAAATTGGGGAACGTAGATTTCCTTTCATACTTTAGCAACACGATATGCCGAGGTGGAGACACTATTGCCGTTATCACTAATAGAATCAACAAAGCCTGGAGAACGAACCCCATAAACACCTGTACAAAGCTGAGGGTCTTTAAATGGAGTGTGTAATATGTGCTTCTGTGTACAGTTCTATCACTCATAGCATAACCCAATTAGGCTGCAAGAAACTAATATCCTTCTGCAATAGGTGTTTAAAATAAATTTTTCTATTGCTTTGGTTGGATTCGGTCGAATTTGGCGGAAACTTACTTAAGATGGCTAGCTGTGCAGTCCAAGTGAACATGCATCGACAAAACCTTCAGATGTACCAATGGCCTAGTTGATAGTGTGCTAAACTTCAAGTGCCAAGGCCATGGATTCGATTTCCATCAGGGACTCTGGGTACTTGTGATTGTTTGATTGCTTGTCTGATATAATACTCGTATGTAATTATATAATACTCGTATGTGCGATTACTCACAATAGAAAAAGGAAAGTGAGAATTATTACTAAAAAACAATTCTCAAAAAGATAGGCGAAGGTGTGGCCATTAAAAAAATGTCGCATACTGCCCCTTTCCACTTCCTTTTTCTTGTAAACTATCCTTCCTGTAATGCACTGCATGTTGGTTAAAAAAAAAAAAAAAAAAAAAAAAAAAAAAAATTATCATCAGAAAAAACTGTGAGCACGCTTTGAATTGGAAATTACAGGGTAAAGAAAACCCTGTCGCTGTAGTCTAGTAGGTAGAGGGTTGGCTTAATATGGCCAGACATTTACAATAAAGCGAAAAATTAAAAAATATGTCCTCGGCGACTGATTCTCAGCAGATTTCTAGCAAGAACTCTGAGAGTAAATAAAATTGCCATTAAAAGTTTCTCAAAAAATCTGTCATTCGGAGTCGACTTTCAGCTGTAGGTTCCAACACACAACATAAGTGGTCTGAGAAGCTATGTCGTAATCTTGACTCAAGGATTGTAATGACCAATTATGTATGTATGTATGTATGTACAAAAAAAAACCTTGAAGGCCATGAAAAACTTGGCTAAGGATCTTTAAATTTGATTTGAAATCGAAACTAGATCGCAAAAATTAAACGATCTCTTGATCTTTAATTTAATTAAAAAAAAAAATTTGGTCTGTTGTAAGTCTAATAATTAAAGCAAAAGTAGCATTTGTTCTTACAAAAACTGAATGTTTTTTTATTTCAATAACAAAAACAATTTGAAAATTATTGAATTTGCATTTAATTTTCAAATTCAAAGGAAATGGTGTATGCAATTAAAATTCTCATTTATTAAGTTTTCAAATAATAAATCAAAATGTAATCACCAGCTGCTAATAATATAAACCTATAGACAGTTATTAATGCTTGCAATATGACACTATAAATATACCCTAGTATATGTAGCTGACTTATAAAAATCGAAAATAATTTGTTAGAATGCCAATGGAGGGAATCTTATACGTAATCATACGTATATATTTTGTGATTTAAAGTACATATATTTCCTTTTACATTATTATTCCCTTAGGGTGTTGCATTATCTATTTGTCTATCATTTTTTAATTTATTTACTGAGAATAATTATAAATTTTTTTTTTTGCACTTTTGAAAAAAAAAGTACCCGACCTATTACATCCTCTTATGCTTTCATCTACAGTCTACTGAGTTTTAAGTGTTTTTTCAAATACTAACAAACAAACAAAAAAAATGCATTAAAAATAAATTATTATTGTTTTTTCTATTAATTAGAGAGAGAGAAAGAAAGATTAAAAAATAATTATTTTTGAGTATAAAAACTATTGAAATGATTTTGCAACGTATTAGTTGTCATCGAGCATTTGAATTATCGTGAACAAAATGCATAAAGTTTTCAAGCAATCTGTTGTATTATTTGCCCTGATTTTCTTCGTTGTAGCTATACAAGCTCAAGGTGGGTATATTTAGTAAATAAAATTTCAAAAAGAAAGTTCAATAAAAATTAAAAGAATTACACGTAACTTTAGGACAATGTGGTAAAAATCAAGAGTTTACCAACTGTGGCACGGCATGTCCACCCAAATGCAATGATGATCCTTTAAAGCCTTGCACTTTACAGTGCATTATCGGTTGCCAATGTAAGCCAGGCTATGTGCTGAATAATAGAAATGAATGTGTTACACCAGCAGAGTGTTAAAGTCGTGTATTAAATATGAAATTTTGAAGAAGAAATATTTTGTGAAAAATTGTGTTAAATTGTGATAATAAATCAAGAAATAATAAATCATTTTTTTTTGTTTTAATTTATCTAAAAAATTCCAAAACATGGGAAATAAATTATGAAAGCAAAAATTTGTCCATGCGTTTAAGGCTTGTGGTCTGTCATATCACGCTCCTTTCTTAAGTCTTTGGTCTAATGTTTTACAATTAAAAGACAATAACAAAAGACAACAATTTTTTGTTTTTAAGTTTTTAAGGAATCTTTGTAAAACGATTTAAAATATAGAGGAGGACAAACATCTGTCAACCTTACTTTTACCGAACGAAACAGTGTAGAAGACACAAATTTTTTTCCAAAACTTATGCAAACAAAGGATCATTCACACATAATTGGTCATTACAACCCTTCAGTCTGGATTACGATCTAGCTTCTCACACCACTTATGTTGTGGGCGTTACTTTTTTATACATGAGTGGCTGGACCTACAGTTTAAAGTAGATTCCGAACGACAGATTTTTGCGAAACTTTTCATGGAAATTTTATTTTACTCTCAGAATTTTTACCAGAAATCTGCTGAAAGAAAGTCGCCGTAGAAATATTTTTCATATTTTTGTTTTGATGTTTGACCTGGGGTTTGAACCGTGGCCTCACGTCTAATAAGTCAACACACTATCTGCCAGATTCCTGTTCCTATAGTTCGAAGACGACTTTGAACTGTAAGTCTAGCCACTTATGGACAAAATTAAAACACACTATATAAGTGATGTGAGAAACTACGTCATAATCCTTACGAAAGGGTTGTAATGAGCAATTGTGCATGTGCATTAGAGGCTTTAAGAACCTCTCAATGGCATTTTCCATTTACTTCACCACCTACCAGTTAAACTCTTTCTAAATCTAAACTAATCAATCACTAAATGCCTCTTTTAAATGCAATTTAATTACAAAATTTTAATTAAAAAAATTAATTACGTAAATTTGTTATATTTTTCATGCCTTTTTAATTTATTTTTATCAAGAATTTTCAAAACAAATAACAGCCAACGAGAAAATATGCACTAAATATAACAGCAAAAAAAAAATATAAAATTAAACATAAAAATCGCGTGAGACATTTATAATTAAATTTAAAAAGTTTTTCAAAACACAAAAAAATAAAACTTACATGATATTTTGAAATTTTGTTAAAAACAAAGTAAAATGAAAAAAATGCTTGAAAATCAAATTTTTTTAAAGGTAGTAAAATAAATAAACGGTTGCAATGCAAGTTGGTAACAAATTTTAACTCAAAATATTTAAACCAGCAAGTAAAACAAGAAATAAATACAAAATTATGGAACAAATCATACACAAAAGTATTTGGCAAGAAACAGTATTGATTACCTTTAAATATGTTGTCTAAAGCCTCTAATAGGGAGGAAAATGGTGTTTTAAAATCACTTGCAAATTGCTTCTTTCCATTCCATCCCTACTATCAAGTAGCTGCTGCTGTAATCTTTCCAGGCTTAACTTAAAGGGAAGGTAACAATGCATTGAGTCTCTTAAATTAATACGAAATTGATGCTGGCATTTTTTTCACTTTAATATTTATATTCGTTGTCAATTCAATTTTAACACAATTGATGATGACATTAGGATAAGCCAATCATATTCGTTTTCTAATGAAATACATTTGTGCCAAACATTTTAATCTTGAAAACATGAGGACATGTTAACCATAATGATTGTTAATCTCCAAATGGAGTCCTTCGAATGATGCATCATTTCTATGTTATTTCTATGTTTACAGAAACCTGAGTATTTCTTAACAGAATGCAAGAAATACTTTTCATCTAATCTTCTTACTTTGTATTTAGCTGAAAAATAAAAGACAACTTGGATGGGCTACATTTTGAGAGATCTCGTTTCATTAATGACACGGGTTACAAAACACTATGATGTGTGACATCAAATATGATCCATGGTTTCTTCTGCCTCTTTACATAATTTACAGAAATCTGAGATATTTTGTAACTGACGAAGTCATACCCCATTAAGACTCCTCCTACATACTTACATAATGGGCCATTACACCCACTCATGTTGTGTGTGTTAATTTTATACATGAGTGGTGGGACCTACAGTTTAAAGTCGACTCCGAACGACAGATTTTTTCGAGAATCTTTTTATTGCAATTTTATTTACTCTCTGAGTTTTTTCCAGAAATCCGCTGAGAGAAAGTCACAGAAGAAATATTTTTTCATATTTCGTTTTGGTGGAGATGTCTGACCTGGGGTTTGAATCGTGGCCTTAAGTCTAATATGCCAACTCACTGTCTACTAGACTACGGCGACTTCATATCTAATCTTCTTACTATGTATTCCGATTAAAAATAGAAAATAACTCTCTTGTTTAGACTGTACTTTGAGGTCAGTTTTGAGTGATCTCGCTTCATTAATGACACTGGTAATGAACTTCTATGATATGTGACATATTATCTGTGGAGAAATCCCTGTTCCATCCGTTGATCTTGTATCTGAAAGAGCCATACCCTGTTGAGACTCCTATGAAAACTTTGAACTGCCTTCTACTCATGCTTAAGATTAGTTTTGTAGGTGAAGACTTGAATTTGAAATATAAGGCTCAGATTCATCATGCCCGGTACGTGATCGTATCGAACCTATCTTAAAAAATTACAACTTTCTTCTGTCATAATTTGCAAATTTGATCCTAATCCTTCTAGTTCTTCTGCAACTACATTGCCAGTAACGTCACAAAGACCAGGTATCCAGTATAATCTATTTCGATAATACGCCATATGAATGCTTAGTAGCATTTTGTATTACTGGACCAGATGCGACCTGAAATCATTGAGAGAATCAAGAAAGTATCGAGAGAGAATTGAAACGACGGAGATTATTAGAATGCGTAAGGACTTGCAATAAAATTGTTGTACTTTGGCCAGCAAGACAAAAAAGGTCTTGTTGTAGTTGTAACAAATCTTTGGATAAAGCGTACAACTGAAGGTATAAGGCTTTCTAGTAACGTTTATTTCGTCAGCTGAATGAATATGGTAAACAATAATTGCTTATGAGTGAGAGGTGACAATGAATTGAACATGATTTCATGTTATATACACCCTTATTAGAAAAGTTTTTTTTTTATTTTTTTCAAAATACTGGCCGGTATTTCACAAAAATAAAAAAAATGAAAATGTATTGTAAGATTAGTTTAAAAGTTTGTTGCTGAAGTCTTTTGTTTTTAAAAGCTTTCATTTTAATAAAAGATTTTTGATTTTTAAAATATTAAAATAAAAAAAATATTTCAGTTTATTTATTTAAAATCTATTTAAAGAAATAAAATTTAACAAAAATTACAATTTTTTTAAATCATACATTGTGTATAATTGAGTTGTTTTTTTCTAAGAAAAAAATATACAACGATTTGGTATTTTATTTTTTTAATTCATTCATAACAATTTGCTCAAAACAATTGATAAAACCTTGAATTTTAAGATTTTTTAATTTAATTTTTTTTCGTATCGTTTGTTTTTCATGTTTTTCTTTTTTTTATTATTTTTGCTTTAGTTTTATAAAAAAAATTCAAGCTACTGTTTGTTTTATGGTTTTTGGCGGTGTCAAACAGAAATTCTTATTTTCTGTGGCTTGTTTTATTTGTAACGAAACAAAAGAAAAAAAACCAGAAAAATAAAACAAAAAATTTTTTTTCAAATGTTTTAAACATACTGTTTGACAGTTTCAAGGCAGTCACTATTGTGATCAAAACATACACACTCGTATAATGTTATGCCATAATGTAGCTTTACATGACATGTCATTTTCATTACATAAAATATATACTTTCAGTTCAATGCTTATTTATTTCATTTTCTTTGGCTTCGTTATCATTTATTTATTTGGAGCTTTAAAGTTAAAAAAAGAAAAATTCCTTAAAGAGTCTTGTTGATTAAGCTTATTATAGAATTTTTCAAATTTTTGGTTATCATAGAAAAATAAAAAGAAAAACTTTGTTCAGTTCAAGTTGGAAATTGTCACGGAGTCGTATGCTGTGTTGGCAATATGGCGTAATTCTATTTCGCTTTTTGTTAAGCATACTCGAGGTGAAGTTATCTGGTGCTCTACATCTGAATAAAACCTTCAAAATGTTAACAAACATACGACATGTTTTGCAATTGTTTGCCAATCATGAATTTTATTTTCAAAATAATTAATAAAAAGGAACAACACTTAGAACACTCGGCATATTTTCTAAGCAAAGCAATTTATATTTCATGCTTTAAGTTTATTTCTGTTTTTTTTCTCAAAGGACGTTAAACATTAAATCATTTTTGCTTTTGCAGCTTAATCTTTACACACTTTACTTGCGTTGTAAGATTTTTACAATTTTTCCACACGCCATTTAAGCATTTTCCAAGGTAATTACTTAGTTTTGTTTCAACTCATAAAATAATACATAAACCAAGTAATTACTCCCATGTAAAACGTAAACAAAAATTGAATAAATCCCACCACCATGCAAAATAAGCGCCTCAAGTTCTTTTAAATACCCATCTAAACAAAACAAAAACAAAAAAAGCAAAAAATTGCCATAAAATTCATTATATTTGAAGAAAATGAAAATGTTACACATGAAATGACAACACATTTAATAGTTTTTTTACTCCGGGGGTCAGTCGAACTGTATAATCTTAATGGCCACATAAATTACACCAAATGTTTGTATGTTGCTTGTCTATTAATTTGTTTTCCGTTTACATTGAAGTCATACACGCACATTAAGCTTTAGCACACACACACACTGTACTGCACTGAACCGACAAACACATGGCTTGAAAGTGTGTTAAAATTGTTGTGTTGTAATGCAAATGATGATTTAATTTTTAGTTCACATAATTATGTCATAACATATCATGTAAACATGAAAAATATTTGCTGACAATTATTTGTGCAGAATGAAGAAAAGAAAAAACAAAAGACTTAAGAAAGAAACTTTTTTTGGGAAAAATTGCCATTAAATCAGGTGGAAAATAAAAATTCTAAGAAGATACGTAGAGTACAATGACAAGTCAATATAAAACCGATTTTATAATACCCTACACTATAATAGACTCTGCGGAAGGGTTAGTAGTAAAACAGTCGTAAAAAAAAGAAATTTTTGTTGAAATTAAGGCTAAAAAATTTCTGTTTGGAAATGTGGTGAATTATGTGGCGTTATACAGTGGCCTAGCTTAGTAGGTAGCATGTTGGCAAATTGGGCGTGAGACCACGGTTCAAACCCCAGATCATACATCTCCAATAAAACGAAATATGAAAAAATATTTCTTCGGCAACTTTCTCTCAGCAGATTTCTTACAAAAATTCTGAAAAGTTTCTCAAAAATCTGTCTTTCGGAGTCGACTTTTAACTGTCGCTCCCGCCACTCATGTATACAATTAATTCACACAACACAAGTCGTGTGAAAAGCTAGGTCGTAATTTTGACTAAAGGGTTGTTATTACCAATTATGTATGTATACTGGTATCCTTTGCTGCAAATTGTGGAATGACAGAGGTCGTGCTTTTTATTCCCTTTTTCACGTGTGATGACATGTACTTCCTTACACTTATTTCGAATGAAATTATCCTGAAACCTGAATGGCCTCAACAGTATGAAAATGATTTCAATTGCTTGGAAAGAAAATAGAAAATAGGCTCAAGATGACTCCTTTTATCTACACAGCAATTTACAGGCCAATCCTGGCCTTTAGATGTTTTGTAAACTAAGTTCAATGCAACAAAACGACAAAATTCAACTCATTAACGTTTCGTATATTATAACTATGCCGGCTTTAGTGAAAATTTAACATCTCTTTCCACTTGTAAAGGCTTAGCAACTAATACTAGACAGCACACCCTGTATAGTTACTTGCATACAGCATTGATCTCTGAAAGATCCGGAAAAAGTCATGAACCTTCAGGAAAATTGTTTTCATGATTCAAACAATTCTTATCACAGTTCATATGGATGCTCTAATGGATGCTTTATGACTAAAAGAAGCTGTGGGTGGAGCTACATTGCGAAGTCAGTATTGTATACCTCATTCAAAGAAGCAATTTACCTATTGTATCGCCTATTAAAGGAAGTATGGACCGTAGAAGTTGTTGTGGTGACTACTAATAAGGAATATATAATTGGGAGAGATATTAGCATACTTTTAGATAGCGTTGTGGCTTTCAGGCCACTAGATTCTCACATTGGGAGCTGTAGGATAGTTTTAGGCAGCTGCAACTCTCTAAGGATATGGAAGAACGGTACAACATTCACATTCACATCATAAAGTAACTACGATACAGTGGTTCGGGAAACTACAAAACGTGAAAAAACTGGGGTATCAGATCCTTTAATACCCATTGGCTCTCTATTGATGATTCAAAAGTTCATGTTATTCGCCTCTGAGCAAGAGAGACTGAGCAAGAGAGATTTATATAAAATTTATTTACACAGCAAGTACGAACTCGATGCTCAACATGTCTATTCAAGTAAATACTAAGATTCAAGAAATTGAATGAATTTAAGCACAAATATTCTAGACAATAGCTGCATGAATTTTTAATTCATGTACAGATTACATTACTACTGCTATGAGCTTTGCAGTATCTTTATCATTCAGGACAGTAAGACACCAGGTATATTAAACTTTTGTAGTCTAAAGGCTGGGTTATCAAGGAAGACATTCTGTCTATTGAGATCGTTACCTAAACTGCTTAGTATTCCAGTGTCCTACTCACTCGGCACTGTCAGATACCAGAAATATTAAATATTTGCCGTCTAAAGACTGGGCGATCAAGAAAGACATTCTGAGCATTGAGGCCGTTTACCAAATGGCTTAGTATTCCAGTGAAATTGACGTCTTTAAAAAAATATAAGCCTACGGAAGCTGGCGATTGTCCTTTGCACAAAATCTGTAGAGATTAGCGGCACTAATATAGTTTTTAACATAGCAATCTTCGGATGCCAGCACAGTAACATCAAGTAGCTGTACCTGCCTCATTCACACTAAAACTAGCCCCTAGCTGGCATAGACAAATATCGCGTTTGAAATAAATTTTGAATGGACAAATGAGTCAAATTCTATTTAAGAACCCAAAACTGGACTGCTATTAAATCAACAAAACCCCAACATATGTTCATAGATGAAGAAAAACCGTGATTCACATAGTTTGGTTAACTAAATGCTTTACTTAATGGTCACAATGGTTTTTATTTGCAATTTCCCAGAAGAATTTTTTTTATTTTTTTTGTTAAATTTTTTTAAAAAAAAGGTGACAGCCATACAAATGACCTTATCAAACAAAAAAAGAGAAAAACAAAACAAGGAATTGTTGAAACCACCACACTAGCCAGCCAGCTGCTGTTTTAAATGAAATCAGTGTGAAGTTTGTGTTGAAGAAAATTCAAAAAACTAGATTTTAAAAACTAAAATAATTTTAATAACCTTTACACCAAATCTGTTGATTGTTTTTAACAGATTTTATACTTATTTTCCAAAAGCAGCCGTAGCATAAAACAAAAACCAGCCAATGTTAGTTGTGTAATACAAAAGAAGAAAAAATTCATGACTGTTGTGCAAAGAAAAAAAAAAGACGGAAAAAATGTTGAGTACATTGCATCTCTAAACAAAATAACAATTTAACAATGAGCATGGGATACAAAAAAAAATTAAATAAAATTGCCATGAGATTTTATTATGCAAAAATCAAATTGAATGGAATGAACGGAGATACAAAACTAAAGACTTAAATTAGAACACAGATAAGAATTAAAGTAATTAAATTATTATGCCACAAACAACTTACGCGATACTAATCAAAATTATTGCAAAAATACCTGCAAAGATAAGAAGTTAAAAACAAAATTAAAAAAAATTTTAATCAAAATCCAAAATTTCATATTTTTTGTAGCCTTTTTAGGCCAATTTGAAAACAAAAATAAGAATCAAAATATTCCCATATTTTTTTAAGCCATTATAAAATAAAAAATTCCCAAATGTTTGCAACTCTTGAGATTTGCAACATAAATTTCAATTGTCGTTGGCATTACTTCCATGGAGACATTAAATCATTTGATTTTTTTTAGTTATTGTTGTTGTTTGTTTTCCAGCATTCATTATTTCTTTTCTTTTATTTTGTTTTCAAATATTTTTTGCTTTGGTTTTCCGCTACTCAAAGACAATGAACGTTTAACATAATTTTTTTTATATGGCACTGGTAACCTCCTAAACCAGATGGAAAATAATTGAAGGAGAGACAAATTTTTAATTGGCATATCTATGCATTTATAGGCTTAAGGCCTATTTATAAGTGTATGAAAAATTGTGGCAAATAAAATAAAATGTGTGAGAAGAACGTAATTATGAAGAAAAAGCCTCTTAATTGTATATAAACTTGATGGAATTTAAAGTTTGAGAGTCTATGCCGGAAAAAAAGGAAATTAACAGAAGCTTTTCATTTGGAAATTTTCGCATTTTAAAACCCGATGGCAGTGGTTAGAATTGTTGACCACAAACCCAATGATTTCCTAATTAAAAAAAAAAATTAAGAAGCCTTAATTCCCCTGCAAGCAATTAATTCAGGAGGGCTACTGACAACAACAACTGGTTAACAACTACAATGAACATCGATGCAAGGTCAGTTACATACATAATTAGTCATTACAACCTTTCAATCAGGATTACGACCTAGCTTCTTACACCACTTATGTTAGGTGTGTTAATTTTATCCAAATGTAGCGCGACCTACAGTTTAAAGTCGATTCCGATCGACAGGTTTTTGAGAAAATTTTCATGGCAATTTTATTTCACGCTCAGAGTTTTTACCAGAAATCTGCTGTGAGTTTTGTATTGTTATTGTTTACTTGAGATGTCTGACCTGGGTTTTGAACCAAGGTGTCATGTCTAATAAACCAACACTCTACCTACTATATTAGGGTCCTATAAAATGTTTTTCAATAAGAATTTCAGAAAGAGCTAAACAGTCTTGTGGAAGTTGTGGATATGCCCGTGGTCACACTACCTACTAGACTACAGGTCCTGCTTTCAGGAAAGAATATTACTCCATAAGTAAAGTTATTCACCACCTATACAACAACTAAATATATTTTCACGAACGTCATTGTTTCTTGGCAATGACAAATGACAACCCTATCATTACAGAACTAGTTATTGTGAATTAATCAGTTGCTTAGCTGAAAGAACTTGACTAATGCAATTAAAGCGAAATACAGAGACTATAAAAAGACATGCAATGTTATCTTTTTACAACGAACAAGCTTTTGGAGCTTGGAGCTGATCTTAAAAGAAATGGATACTGCTATACATACATACATACATATTTAATCATTACATCCCTTCAGTCAGGATTACGGCCTAGCTTCTCACACCACTCGTGTTGTGTGCGTTAATTTTATACGTGAGTGGCGGGACCTACAGTTTAACGTCGACTCCGAACGACAGATTTTTGAGAAACTTTTTCATGGCAGGTTTATTTACTCTCAGAGTTTTTGCCAGAAATCTGCTGAGAGGAAATCGCCGACGAAATATTTTTTTTCATATTTCGTTTTGATGTCTGACCTGGGACCCGGGGTTTACGTCTAATAAACCAACACACTACCTACTAGACTACGGCGACTTCATTGATGTTGCTATACATCGTGCAATAATGGATAGTCTAAGTATTTTCGGTGCCTCTGCGACTGACTCCAATAAACATGCAAAAGAATACTGAAAATTAAATCACGTTAGTTTCAGAGAGTTCAAGCTAAAGCTGGGCTTTAATTTAACATAAATAAACAAAACAATTTATTTTTGAAAAGAAGTAGTTTGAAGTTTGAAAGAAGTAGAAATATTGTGTTGTATTGATGATACATGACCATTTATGGCCAACAGCAATTTAATGGTACTAAGTTAGCTTATTCATCGAATTGGTCAGAACTTCCCTCAATGCAGAGATAATTTCTTTCTAATGCTTTTTGAGTTTTAAAACTCATTTTAGAAAATTGTAGCCTTTCTACCTAAAGAAAAAAATTTAAAAAAAGTGGGGAAGAATGTCTGATCACAAAAATATTATTAAAACAGTAACTCAGACTTGAAAGGCCCTATTAAAAAATTAAAATCCTATAGATTGTGAACTCCTTTTAAAGGCTCTGTAGATCAATGTGCAGTAGCCATGACTATCATGAGTACACTCCTGCTTTTAAAATTATAAACAGAGCGAGGCATACGAAAAATATTTTTACTCCCCATGTGTTTTAACTTTGCCCGCCTCTAAGTTTACAATTTCATTAAAAAAAACAAAGAATACAAAAATTTTGTGTGACAGACAGACAATACGACGCTGCGTCAATGTTTAAAATGTAATAAACCATGTTTGTTTTTCTTTTAATTTTTTTTTGCTTTAAACCTGCTTTTAAATTGGCATTTTATATACGTTTTTCTACTGTGTTACTTATTTTTACTCATAATTGGTATGATTTACGAAAAATATTTCTGGTAATTGTGTATGGAATTAATGAGATTTAATTAAAGATTTTATTTACTTTTGATATACTCGTACATTATAAATGATATTAAAAAACATATAAGTTTTCGATTTTGATTTTGATTTCGTTTAATTAATCAGTATTTAATGCCCCATTATAGAGATGTAGGCAACCACAGCAGCCAGTTTAAAGGCATAAATTTTGACAGTGAAATAGTTAAACATGCCGACTTAATATGGAGAATTAAAAAATAATTTTTTTTTATTAATTTATTTTGCCTCAATGTCTTGTATGGAACGTGGTTAAAATAAAAGTTTTACTATGCCGGGTATTTGTACTGATATTTCACTTTCTATCAATGCTTTGAGTTAGAAATATTGTTTGGTTGGCTCATAAATATTTTTTACAAATAACTTATGAAGTCAGTTGAACAAAATCTATTCTCTGTACAGCATAAGCCATAAAGCACTTTGATTTTATTTTAATTTTTTAAATGTTCTTTGGCACACCATATGTTTAAATGGCATTTACTTTTTCTGTATTTGTATTCGAGTTTCCTATAGTGTTGCGAATAATTTATTGTTGACAATACTTAATGGCTATTGTTATTACAAAAAATGCTTTTTTTCTTATATTTTTTTTATTGGTATAAGAAAATATAAGTTCTGCATATGACTTAGGCGACTCTTAGATATACTTCACCAACAAAAGGGTTTCTCCAGCTAAGCAGCTGATTAATCTATAATAACAAGTTCTGTAATGCTAGGCTTGCCATTTGTCGTAGCCAAGAAATAATGACGTCCATGAAAATATATTGGATTGTCGTATAGGTGAAGTGGTGTATTACAACTGGAGTAATAATCTTTCTTAAAAGCAAGAACCCTACTCTAGTAGGTAGTGTGACCAAGGGCACACCCACAACTTCCACAAGACCGTTTAGTCCTTTACAGCCCTTGATGGCAAGAATATGTGGTGAATGCTGTAATGATCTGAAATTCTTATTTAAAAACATTTGTGGGATCATCCTAGAAATCGCCGTAGTCTTCCAGGTAGAATGTTGGCTTATTTGACATGAGGCCTCGGTTCGAATTCCAAGTCAGACATCTCCAACAAAACGAAATACGAAAAATATTTCTTCATTGAATTTCACTAAACAGATTTTTAGCAAAAACTCTGAAAGTGAAATAAAATTGCCATGAAAAGCTTCTCAAAAATTTGTCATTCGGAGTCGACTATTAAACTGTAGATCGCGTCACTCATGTATAAAATTATACACACAACATAAGTAGTGTGAGAAGCTTGGTTGTAATCCTGACTGAAGGGTTGTAAGGACCAATTATGCATGTAGGTAAAGTGAGTTAATTACATCGGTGGGGTTAAATCTCTTTCTGCCGCATCCTTTCTTCAGGTTTGAACAAAAAGAATACTTACTACCATACCATATCATGAATCATATATCATAGATTTTTAAAATAGTTTTACGAAGTTCAGATACCTATTAATAAGACTTAGTGGATGTTGAACAATAAAAACTGTTTTTAAAGGCCTAGTCTTCACTTTAAAGGTAAATGTCAACTGAAATGTCAAGGATTGAAGAGTTAAATTTTTATTACATTTAAACTTATCAATCATTGTATGTAATTAAGTTTTATTTATTTTAATTTAACAACAAATTAAGCATCATTAAATGGCGCTTTTGATTGCACAGACAAAAGTAAAATTGGAAATAAAATCTTTAACCTTGTAGTCAATGGTTGTCTTGAATGATAGTTTTGGTGAATGTTTTTAGCCTTGTCTGCATATGTCATGCTTGACAATGTCATGCTTGACAATATTTCTTTAGTTAAAAAAGAATATATTTTTTTTAATTCTCCAATAGAAGAAGAAGAATCCAGTAGAATTTGTGTATAAAAAGGGAAAATGAAAATAGTTTTTATTTTCATGCAATGGTGCCGAATAATAACTAAATGAACAAAAAAGTTGATTTCCATGCTTTTTCCGAAACATAAATCAATGTCTTACAAATGATTTGTGTTGAAAAAAAAAAATGAAATTTTCAGCAACAAAAGACTTAAAACACAAACTTTGATATATTTGTTGTTGTTAATATTTTGAATAGTTGTAACTGGTTTACGGGGCAATTTTGCAATCTGTACAGATGTCTACCTTTGAAAATAAGATGTTGTGAATAGTGTTGCACAGTGTAAAATAGTGGTAAAGGTTCTCTGATGTGGAAGTGTGTACTGTAGGCTGAGATATTGGCAAACCAATTATATAGTGCAGCTGTTTTGGGTACTTATTGCCCGGAGTGATGGGTATCTATGTGGATAGACAGGCTACTTTAAATGCACTGGCTGGTGTTAATGTCTATTCGAGATTGAATTCGTTCTGCATATAGGCTTTTACAATATTGGTAGGTTCCGGGCATTGTAGTGTATGTTTCAACAAGATTGTACATCAACTGCCAAGCAGCCGAGCGTGGCAGCAAATGCATACGAAGCAGTCGAGTTGCTATCCCATGGGCCATTAAATGGAAAGACATGCAACTTTAAAGCCAATTGCTGGGCTTGATGATGTCTGCTTGAGATTGATTTCGTCCTGCAGAGAGGCCCTTACAATGCTTTGGAAAAGACATAGGGTAGTACTGCTCCTAGGTTCCGAGTGCATTGTGGCGTATGTGGCCATAAGATTGCTAATCAGCTGCCAAAAGGCGAAGCGAGAATGTGTATGGATTTGAGGAAACAGTCGTGTAGCTGTCCCTTTGATCACTAAGTGAATAGACAGGCTGCTGTAAAGGCACTTCCTGAGCTTAATGTATGCTCGAGATTGGTTTCGGATTGCAGAGAGGCCCTTACAATACTTTTGAAAAAATATACGATAGTACGATGCAAAGCTACGGCGTAAGTGGCTATAAGATTGCAGATTGCACCAATCAAGAGGTGGAGCGAGATAGTGTGTGCTGTACTTTGGGTCACTTTTTTTGGCTTGATCGATTAGATGATGAGCAAGTAAGTGGACGCTTTCTGGCGCTATAAAGTGGTTGCAGAATCTCTTGGTTACTATGCCCCAGGCTTAAGTGTTCTGAATAGACTACGAGTATGTATTGCATCTGGTAAGGTGATTTATAAGGATCCTGAGAAGTTTCTTATGGTGGCATTGCGTTTGAGAGGCAAGTAGCAGTTTGTGGAACGTATTTAAACAGACTTTTAACAGGAACACATTCCACACCTCTGTCCTGGTGTGAAGAGGCAAATACTAGAGATTTTTCCGATGGGGTTTCTTAAATACCATTGGAGTGTTGAGAATTTCAATTTAGACATCAGTTGTTTGATGTTATTTTTATTTTCCCCTGTCCTTACTTTTTCTTTTTGTTTATTTCTTCATTGTGTTCTTTCTTTTCTTTTTCTTTACATTTTTTTGTCCTTTATCCTAGAAGGCTCCCTTAATGGACCTTTTTTGGTATGTTTGGAGGGAGAAATGCTTCTTTACATCTGTAACTAACTAGCATTTGGCAAAAGATAAAACTTCTATTCTTTTAAAGCAAAATAAGATAAGAGGGGAACCCCTAAGGCTCAAGAAGCCGTGAATGAGGAAAAACACTAAGGTAGTGCGACAAACATGGAAAAAGGAAGAAGCAAACTGTAAACATGGCGACGCTTTGTGAACGCCAAATGCTTTCAAGAGTAATTAGTAGTGGAACATACATAATATAATTGGCCATTACAACCCTTCAGTCAAGACCACGGCCTCGCTTCTCACACCACTCAATTTGTTTGTGTTAATTTTATACATGAGTGGCGGGACCTGCAGTTTAAAGTCAACTCCGAAGGTCAGATTTTGAGAAAAATTACGTCTAATAAGCCAACACACTACCTACTAGACTACGGCAACTTCATTAGCAGTAGAAACAAAACGCCAAAATCAAGAGACTGTTAGAACTGTTTGTAGGGTATTGAACTATCGCATGGAAAACAGTCACTATATAACAGTGTCTGGTATCTTAAAACTCGATTAAAGTTTTTGTTGTCTTTGTGTATGCTTTGTTTATTTGTTTTCTAACAATAATACTTAAGATTTAAGATTTTTTTGTGCAGCAGACAGCATACAGCAGACACCACCATGTTGTTCTTAATGTCGATGCTGGTAAATTTTTTGTTTTTTTTTTATTTTTTTTTTAATTTGTTTACATTGGTTTTGGTTAACTGAAGTAAAGAGTATAACGAAAAACGAAAAGAAAAATACGATATTTTTCTTGCTTTTTAGAATGACCCAAATTGTGGTTGTCATGTTTTGACCAATATGGTAATTATGTACGTTTGTATGATTGTTTGCAGGTTAATGTATGGTGAAGTGTAGAGAAAAATATGTAACAAGAAAACTGGAAATAAAAATTATACTTATGCTTACGAAGTAATAAAAATACAAAAAAAATATAAATAAAAATATAAATAAAATTGTATTTGAAATGGTTTTTTGAGATGTTTAAATTGGTATTAAAATAGTTTTTATTTGTGTTGCCAAAAATAGCTGGAAAACATCAAAACCGTTACTAAATGCAAACAGTTCGTCTAAGGTGGTCGTTCTGAATTCTTTTTTTTGGGGCCAAACTATAACAGAAAAATCGAGCATTGCTAGAGAGAGGTGTTATGAAAATCAAGTTTTGCTTTGAAATAAAAATATTTTTGTTTTTTTTTTACTACCACCAGTCAACTAATAAATTTATGCATATTAAATGTCAACACGAATTCCTCGAAATATGCAAAACTTATAAATTAAAAACAAATATCATATAAAGCCAGTAAAAAAAAAGAAATAAAAAAAATAAAAAAATAAAAATAAAAAAATAAAAATTAAAAAAAAATTGAAATAAAATTTAGAATATTTCTAGCTTAGAGCGCCGTTATTATTTGTTTCTGCTGCTAATAATTTAGCCCAAAGCAAAATTAATTTTTTATTCGTTTTAAGCCAGTTTCATATCGTTTCATATCATTTGATGCACATGTACATATGTACATATGTACATACGTAGAGGTAATACAAGTTGTACCAGTTTGTTGAATTAAATAATTGAAATTGCAAATGATTTTGCTTTTTTCCTTCTCATTTTTTCTTCTCTTTTCTGTATGCAAAAACGTTCTTCCACTTAAATTATAAATTATAGGCACCGAAAAATATTAGAAAAAAAATTTTGTAATACACCCCAAAATATATGTAAATATGCTGCCATTAGTATGTGCAAATATTTAATTAAAATTTATTGCCAGCACACTTTAATTAATTAATTGTGTTTAAAATACAATAACAAATCTATAAAAAAAATTTTGATTTCTTTATCAAACAAACTGTTGCGAAATTTGGTAATTGCATACCAAATATTTAAAATGGCAGGTTATTTGAAAGTATTGCTAAAAGTAAAGAAAAAAAATATAATTAATTAAAATTTCATTAATTAAGCCACACCTTTAAAATTATTTGAATCGTATAATTATTTGCTAAAAAAAAATAAAACAAACCTTTTAAATGATAAAGCAATAAACAAGTCGTTGTTGGGTCTTCTAAAGGGCATCTTTATTTGTGAAAAGGTTTACCTTTTCAACCTAACTTCTCACCCTGCTCATGTTAAGTGTGTTAATTTTATTAATCAGTGGCGGAATCTACTGTTTAATGTTTTCATGGCAATTTTATTTTACTGTCAGAGATTTTGCCAGAAGTCAGCTGTGACTCTCAGTGTTGCAGAATTGAAAATTTGAAATGGTACTGAAAAAGTACTTTTTTGTATCAAATGGTACTTTTGTAAAATAATACATACATACATAATTAGTCATTTTAACCCTTTAGCCAGGATTATGGCCTAGCTTCTCACACCACTTATTTTGTAGGTGTTAAACATGAGTGGCGGGACCTACAGTTTAAAGTTGACTCCGAACGACAGAGAAACTTTATTAATTCCAGAAGGAGGTCGCCAAAGAATTTGTTTTTCACATTTCGTTTTGTTGGAGATGTCTAACATGGAGTTTGAACCGTGGATTCACGTCTATTAAGCCAGCCTACTAGACTACTTATTTATTTATATTTAATACAAGTACGGAACGGAACAGAAAAACTAACGATTTAGACATGTTCCTCACATAGTACAAAACAAACACAGCTTCGGAACGTAACAAAACATAAAAGCTCCGTTTAGTCAAACGCTGACGGATTTCATTGATTTTTGTATTCCAAAAACGAACGTACGTTCCGTGGACGTTTGGCTAATCAGGGCTAAAGCCTAATTCTACCTTAAGCATTACGTTGAGCATATTGCTAATGCATTACATACATACATACATACATAATTGGTCATTACAACCCTTCAGTCAGGATTACGATCTAGTTTCTCACACCACTTATGTTGTGTGTGTTAATTTTTTTATCATGAGAGGTGGGACCTACAATTTAAAGTCGACTCCGAACGACAGATTTTTTGAGAAACTTTTCATGGCAATTTTTATTTACTCTCAGAGTTTTTGCCAGAAATCTGCTGAGAGGAAGTCGCCGTAGAAATACTTTTTGTATTTTGTATTTTCGAACCCTGGCTTTACTGGGGAGTACTGCGGTATTTTTGAAATGAAAAAGTACTGAAAAAAGTACTAAAGTACTGAACTTTTCAACAGTGCTTACAACAGGAGCTTACCAAATTTTATTTATAAATTCAGTTTAAATTCAGTTTTGTTCGAAATGTCTGAGCCAGTGGTTGTTTAAAAAGCCAACACACCAGCTATCACAATGACTTCATCTAGGCTAGTCTAGTTGGCTTATTAGACGTGAAGCAAAGGTTCAGACATCTCCAACAAAAACAAAATATGAAAAAAATAAAATATTTCTTCAGTGACTTCCTTTCATTAGATTTCTGGCAAAAATTCTGAGAGTAATTAAAATTGCCATGAAAAAGTTTTTTTCAACTTTAAACTGTAGATCCCTTCACTCATGTATGTATAAAATTAACACACACAGCATAAGTTGTGGGAGAAGCTAGGTCTTACGCCTGACCAAAGGGTCAGGGTGTGTAAGATTCATGCAAGATGAGAATTTAATTGAAAGGAAGACTACACAACATGAGCAAAATTATCGCGGGCAAAATTATTGCGGACTTAAGTTATTGTCCACAGATATGCAGCCTATCTAGTCTGGCGAGAAAAATTAGGAAGATGGAGACAATTTATGGATGATTTATGACCAGTATAATGATAGTTTATACACGAAACATGTCACAATATTTATGTCCAGTATTTCTGTGAGCATAATTAGGATGTACTATTGCATACAAGATACTCCCGAGTGCATTGTATGAAAGGCTAAATGCATCAGTGTCTCTTAGAGCCAGTTATGTAACGTAAGGTTTAATTATTTTGCTTTAGAAAATATAGACCAAACCAAATTCCTTAATAGAGTATTCGTTAATAAGTATTCGTTTATCTTCTCTTTAATTAATTTAAATGAATAAATAATAAATAAAAAAAATATTCAAACTAACAGTTTTAGTAAAAATAAACAAAAGACTTAAGGATCAAACTTTTATGCGAATATTTCAACACTTTTGCTTTCGGTTTTTAAAATACAAAAAATTTATGATATATGTACTTTCACAATATCCTATTATCATAAGGAATTAAGACAATAAAATACATTTTTCTTGTTTTTGATGAATAATTATTTATCTTCCAATAAATTGTTCCATAAGATTGTAACAGCATGTGATTTTTAACTGCTACTGGTTATTTTTCATGTTTTTTTTGTCGATATTTCGGCTTAATGGCTTCAAAAAGAAACAAAGAAATTTAAAACAGTTAATAAAGCTGGTCTTTTCATGTTTAAAAATTTTTATTTGAAGAAGTATAAAATCTGGTCGTTAATATTTTATTAACTTCAAATTCAATTTGATTTATAGAACTGCTTTTAGATGGGGATTCTAAAACTAATTTTTTTTTATTTTATTTTCAATGCATAAATAATTTAAACAAAGTTTAATATTTCTCTGAGCGTGTTGCAGAAAATTAAATGTGTAACAGTTGTTGTTTTTATATTTAAATTATAATTTTTATAAGCATGGAATATATTAAGTTTGTGAAATATTGTTGCAAAAACAAAAAATAAAAAAAAAAAAATAATTTTTGACCAAAAATCGATGAAAAAAAATTTGGGTCAAGTGTGACACAAAACAAGACAAGTTTGCTGATTTTTGTTTTCAAAAATTTGCAAAAATTAAAAAAATTTGCAAAAAAAAAAATCAAAAAACCTGCCGACAACCATATAAGAAAGAAAAAATTTTTGCAAAATTTTTTTTTTCATTTAAAAATGCTTTCAAAAAATGATTTCATTTCATTATTGAAAATAGGTGGGGTAAGCAAAAACAAACTAAAATTGTTTGTATCAGCATTTGATTTCAGATCTCAGCTTAGATTCATATGAGTGCAGTGCAGTGTCATAAAGATATGCCCGCCAAATGATGTGTTATGATAACCTTGCTGGATTTGCACTGTTTTTCTGTTTTGCCATGTCATAAATAAACTAGAAGTTGTCAAATTTAGTTTTTGTTTTTGCATTACTTTGCAAAATTTTGTGGTTTGTTTTGTGCAAAAATATTTTGTGCTTAAATTTTAAAATTTGCATTTGCAAGGCTTGTGTTTTTAATTAACACACCATTTAAGATTTCAAGGTTTGTGCTCAAACCTGTGTTTATTATCTAAAATGAAAATAATTTCATTCATTTATTATATCATCCACTAACTATGAAAGGAAACTGCAACATTTTTTATTTCATTTTTATCTTATTTTAATTAAATTAAATATTTTATACATTCACACTTACTGACATAACATACGATAGATAACCGATGCTTTATTCAAATTTTATTACCTGCAAAGAGATCAGAAAAATAAAAGAATTTTAATTAATTTTTTGCTTTAAATTTATTGCAGTTTTTTGAAATGAATAAAAAAATAAAACAAAAATTGGCATTTAAAAGATATGCATCATGAACGCCCACACGGAAGTAGAGATTTATTTGATGCTTTTAAAAAATAATAAAACTTAACTGATAAATTTTAATTAAAATGGCTTATAGTCAATCAAGTTTCTAGACCACTCTACTCTACAGCCAAAATAAATTTTTTAATTAAGGGCCACAATTTGTTTTCTTCGTATTCAAAAAATCTTAATCCTTTTTCAAGTACAATATAGACTAGCATATGCAGTTGAAGTCATCGTAGTCTAGTAGGTAGTGTATTGGCTCATTAGACGTGAGGCCACGGTTCAAACCCCAGGTCAAACATTTCCAATAAAGAGAAATATGAAAAAAATATTTCGTCGGTGACTTCCTCTCAGCAGATTGCAGGCAAAAACTCTGTGATTAATATAATTGCCATGGAAAAGTGTCTCAAAAATCTGTCGTTCGGAGACGACTTTAAACTGTAGATAGCGCCAGTCACATATAAAATAAATACACACAACATGAGTGGTGTGAGAAGCTAGGTTTCTATCCTGACTAAAGGGTTGTAGTGATAAATTATGTATGTATGTGCACACCAGTCTTTATACTGGCTGCCTTCCAAAATGTTAGTTGTTTTGTATTTAAACAAAGTATCGTGTTTCATAATGCCGCTGTACAAAATATATACAATGTATTCTATTTCAAAACGTAGTCAATGCGTAATTTTAACCCAGTCAAAAACAATCAGGCATCGGATTTATATTTGATGCATTGTTTGGTTACTAGTTTATATACAGTAGTAGAACTGCATACAAACTTTGTATTGATACATTTTGGAAGGCTGCCATTTTCTAACATTTCTTGATGATTTGTTTGTATCAAAGTAAACCTTATAGCTTTGGTTTGAAGTTAATGACCAATTATGCATGTATGTATGTAAGCAGAGATAGTAGACTGCTGCCTTAACAGCGACTGAAAGGCTAATGCTTTCGTCGTCGAGGCTGCAGAAAATTGCTTTTGAGTTGTATGGCACTTAGCACTGTTTTGTTGAAACCACACCACACTTGGTTGTCAGATCATTTAATTCAGGCGAAAAGACGTTGATAATCATCGGCTTATAGTGCCCACCGCTGCCGGTGATAGCCTGTCTAAAGGCGTTTTCAAAGAAGTATGAACCAATAATGCCACCATTTCAAAATCCACATCAAACAGTGAATTTTTTGAAATGCATTGAACTCTGTAAGATCTCATGTGAATTAGTATCGTGGCTGAATATAAATTTTCGCTGAAAAACACGCGGTGAAAATAGTTCCATAATTTTGTTTCTTCACGTACCCATTCAGCCAGAAATAGACCACAATACTGTGAATGATTTTTCAATGCCAACTGCTCCACAGCTTATTCAGTGAACGTACATCGTTGCCCATAGTCATTTACATTCAGTTCCTGGATCATTTGAATTTTGAATTGTGAGCAGGTCAAAGTCACGGTACAAAATTCGCCAAGTTATTGTCTGTTGTGAAAGGCCGAATTCTTGTAAGCGAGACGAAATCGATTGCCTCATTTTCTCCTGCCTACACTCACGGATAGCGGTGATGTTTTCGGCAGATATTGCTTTTCATCGACGTTTGAGTATTGATTGATTTTATTTATATGCAGACTAGTCGTTGTGGTTGGCATTTGCCAATGAATTCATAAATAATTGGTCATTAAATCTCTTCAGTCGGGATTACGTCCTAGTTTTCCACACCACTTATGTTGTGTATGATCATTTTATACATGAGTGGCGGTACCTACAGTTTAAAGTTGACTTCGAGCGACAGATTTTTGAGAAGCTTTTCATGGTAATTTTTATTTCCAGTCAGAGTTTTTTCCAGAAATCTGCTGGGAGGAGGTGACCGAAGAAATATTTTTTCAAATTTCGTTGAACCGTGTCGAATAAGTCAACACACTACCTATTAGACTACGGTTTTCTCGGATTCTTAAGAATTTTTTGATAGAATTTACATGGAAATATAGATTGAAGTCGTCGTAGTCTAGTAGGTAGTGTGTTGGCTTATTAGACGTAAAGCCCGGTTTCGTATCCCAGGTCAGATATCAAAACGAAATATGAAAAAAATATTTTTTCGGCGACTTCCTCTCAGCAGATTTCTGGCAAAAACTCTCAGAGTAAATAAACGAAAAAGTTTCTCAAAAATCTGTCGTTCGGAGTCGACGTTAAACTGTAGGTCCCGCCACTCAGGTATAAAATTAACACACACAACATGAGTGGTGTGAGAAGCTAGGCCGCAATCCTGGCTGAAGGGTTGTAATGGCAATTATGTATGTATGTATGTATATAGGTGAGATTTAGTAACTGATGCTGATTATTTGAATATTACATTAAGTGTTGTATTGAAAATATTAAAAGATATTCCCAATGTTTTCAACAATTACTCTGCATTTTCATTTCGGAATTAAAACGCAATTTATTTTCATTTTCTAATTAACATGTCACTCTGCACAACGTAATGTAATAAACTACATTTGTGTATATAATTATTATGTTCGAGGAAAACATACTTTTCTATTAAAATCATGTATTTTGTTTATGTTTTTGTTTTCGTTTTGTGTCGCATATTAATTTCATAACTTTTTGTAATTTTCTCGTACATTATGTACGTGTAATAGCGACAATAACTCCATAAATGCTTAATAATTACAATGTAGAAAGGCAAAGCAAAAAAAAAAAGAATTAGTGATAAAGAGTAAATGCAATAATACAATAAATATTATTATTTAATAAACAATATTGTATGAATAAAAAAGAAAGAAAAGAAAAAGAAAAAAGAAGGAAAAAATTAATTTAAAAATGATTAAATCATGTACCACCACCAAAGAGGTAAAAAGTGGTCAAGTTAGTGGATAATAATGGTGCATGGAAAAAAAGTGAAAAGCGTAGCGAAAGAAATACTTTGAAAAACAAAAAACAAAAAAATACGCAGACATAGGCTTAGACTGCAAAGCAATTTATATAGTTTTGCTTTAGAGTTTGTTTCTTAAGTCTTTTGTTTTTATTTATCATTTCCATACGTACACTATACAATATGATTTAAGCATATTAATTTGCCAATAATAATTGCATGGTAAGCTACGATTGAGACATATTATACCCTACACTAGTGTATATTGGCATGTATGGCTACACACTAGTAATACAATTTGAAATAATAATTTAGCCAATTTGGTTAAAAAATAAATAAAATTTTGCGCATAATTTGCTCTGTACTTGTGATATTTTACGACCTAGCTTCTTACACCACCCATGGTGTGCCTATTAATTTTATACCAACGTGGCGGTATTTATACTTTAAGGACGTTTTCGAGCGACAGATTTCTGAGAAATTTTTCATGGCAATTTTATTTTACGCTCGGAGTTTTTGCTAGAAGACTGCTGAGAGGAAATTGCCGACTCAAATTTTTAGTTTTGAACCACAGGATATGGGCAATATACTACCTAGCCATAGGCAAGCTTTAAGTTGGTCGTAATCAAGTATTAAGACATCATGTCTAATTACATATCACAGCCTAATTTCAGTATAAAAAAGCATTTATATATGCAGATGAGATATATCTGTGCTCCCTTAAAGCACAGATTTATCTTAATATCAGGGCAATTCAGCCTTGATGTTGAAGGAATTGGTTAACTAAGCTTTACATAAAATTCGTTAAGTGTTCGATTTATTTTTTATTGTAATGATAGCATTTCGGACATGTAAAATTTCCTCTCGGTTGCAACAGGTATGATACACAATTTCCTTTCGTTTTAGATGAGATCTGCTGCTTTCATACATAATTGGTCATTACAACCCTTCAGTCAGTATTACAACCCAGTTTCTCACACCACTTATGTTGAGTGTGTTAATTTTATACATAAGTCGTGGGACCTACAGTTTAAATTCGACTCCAAATGATAGATTTTTGAGAAACTTTTCATGGCAATTTTATTTACTTGCAGAGTTTTTGCCAGAAATCTTCTGAGAGGAAGTCGCCGAAGAAATACTTTTTTGTATTTTGTTTTGATGTCTGGCCTGGGGCTCGATCCCTGGCTTTACGTCTAATAAGTCAACACACTGCCTACTAGACTAGGGCAACTTCAAATCTGCTGCTTTCAATAAATTTTAATCGAAAACTTGTTTTCGATACAGAAATTAATTCTTTTCACCGCTTTACAGCCGTATTCCAGAGGCACACAATGTTTTTTCAATGTCCTATCAGTAGTAGCTCGTATGACATTTAATTTCCAAGTACTTGGAAATCTTTTAATCCTTTTGCAGCACACTCGTGTGTTTGGCAACAACAACCTTAGCTGGTGAACATACACACATACATAATTGGTTATTACATCCCCAGTTTCTCCCATCACTCATGTTGTTTGTGTTAAATGACAGATTTTTTTTTGAGAAACTTTTCATGGCAATTTTTATTTACTTTCATAGTTTTTGCCAGAAAACTGCTGAGAGAGGAAAACAGAGGAAAATATATTTTCTATATATTTTGTTCTTGTTGAAGATATCTGATCTGTGGTTTGACTCGAGGCCTCAAGCCAATACACTATCTACTAGACTACGGCGACTTCAGACAATAAGGGAAGCAGATTCAAGTATTCAACATTTTTTTAGAGACTGTATGTTTGCCTGTATATTTTCACTAGCGCAACAATCGCTTAAAGCTGAAAGCGTTTAAGATTCATCTTTAAGAAGAAATCACCTCATATGGGCATTTAATTTAATTTTCCTGAATGTTAACCTCTTAGAGCAATGTAATCAATTTATTGTTTAGTTTGGTCCAAGAAAAAAGATTTATTGCTTGCCATTTTTTTTTTTTATATTTTGTTTGCGGTGCTGCTGCTGACTAAATTAAGTGTTAATTTTATATTACGAAATATACTTTCAAGTCTAAAGCATAAATAATAATTTTCTACGAAATATATTTGCAATATAATCGCAATCATAATAATGTTCCAAAGCTAAAGCTAAGAAAACTATGTATATTAAAAGTTAAACGCTAAGCTAAGCTTAGCTTAAGCTAAAATCTATATTTGATTGGCTGTATTATTATCTCAATTTACAAATTATAAGCCATACTTTATGGGGGGATAATATTACAAAGAAACGGATAAAAATGAAACAAACACAGAAAACAAAAACAAAAGCATTTAAAAATAAAAACTATAAAAATTACCATATTGTTGTAACAAGTGCATAAGTAATGTGTAGATAATGATCAAAAAATCAAAACATATTATGAACAATTTTGTTTTCAAAAAAACAAAACAAAACAACAAAAACAGAAAAAATAAGAAAAACTAACAACCAAAATAAATTGTTTGAGTTTTTAATGTTTGGAAAAACTCAACCAAGAAAAATACCAAGAAAACAAAGATCATTGATTGAATCAATATCAAGCCAAAGCAGAGATAACATTGTCTAGGCATTATCATTGTTTTTGCTCACGTTTTAAATACCAAAAAAATCTTCATCTTCCAAAAATCTTCATTATTTTTAGTTTGCCTGCCTGTTTTTTTTGTTTGTTTTTATTTTCTTTAAATGTCAACTTTTGCCTTTAACCATAAGCGTGTCATGCACGCGTTGATGCAGCAGACAAATAAACGTGCCAAAAAAGAAAAAAAAAACAACAACACCGATCACGAAATGTCATAAATATGCAACGATTGTCAATGACATTAAAATTATTTTTCTTTTTTTTCTTTTTCTTTTTCAATAAAAATTAATTTATACGTGCTTTTTCTTGTTTCTTTGGGAAAACAGAAAATACAAAACAAAAGACTTAGGCAACGAACTTTATTTGTTAGAAAATCTTCAACTGAATTTACCGTTAATTTTTATTTATTGAAAATTATTCATGTAAATAAAAGTATTGTTATTGCAATTGCAAAACATTATTTAAATAAAGATGTTTTCAACTAATTTAATCATCTTCAGGCAAATAATGCTATGCTATAAGGTATCATATGGAATAAAAAGTAAATTTTGTTATATTTGTGGAGATCAAATTGGTTTAAAAGGTTTAAAATAAATTAATCCTTATCGGGGTCTTCTTTAATGCTCGTAAAGTTTTTAAAACACTTTAGGTTTTTCATCTTATGGTGCTGCTTCAGCTCATGGTTCATTCATTTTATGATCCTTTCATAGGTGATTCATATAATTGCGAGTTAAAGCTTAATATTTAATAATGGTATTTAAATCAAAGAAAAAATTACTCTTTTATTAAACAATTCAAAAAATATATACCCTTGGACTCATTATTAATAATTGTTATTGTTTTGTTGCAATCTTTATCAATGATTTCTTAGCTGGCCAATGGGCAACATGTCTCTATTTTTTAATCAATAATTGACAAGCTTAGAAATCTAAACTGGTTTATGTAATGGCCACATTCCAACTTTCCATGATCAACTTGTCAGTTTTGTTACTGAAAGACAAACAAAGACCTAAAGGACATTCCTTTATTATTTTACAAACGCTTCACATAAAGGGTCCGCAAAATACCTTTTTTTTTGAAAATGCTTTAAAAAAAATGCTACTGAATATTTTCTCAAATTTCTTTTTTTATTTGAAAGTACAATCCTTCCGCTTAATAATGGAAAATAATTTCATTCAAATGGCTGCCTCGGCGTATAATATTTGGCTTACTCAGTTGCTCGAACCAGCAGATATCATGGAGAGCGCTGACTATTTGTTCAGTGGCCAATGCAGTAAAGTGAAGTCAATGCTTGTTTTTCGATAAAAGTCATCTTCTCCTCAGAAACGTATTTCTATCTGAATTGCTTAGCGAATACACACAATTTTGGATTATGAATCTTCGAAAATCCTTACGCCGTACTTCATGAGAGACAAATACACCCACAACCATCAACTGCTTGGTACGTGTTTTGGTCAGGTGGCTTGAGTAGGATTTATATTTTTGAAAATGAAACTGAAATTCCGGGGACTAATGAACGATATTTGTTAAGGAAATTTTATAGTGGAGTTCTTTTGGCATGCCCTGTGAGTGCAACAATCGATTTATTGTGATGATTTTGTTTCTTGGGATTTTTGTGAAATCTCGGTTTTTAGCGAATACACCAGAAAAAAATTTTTAACATCACAACATCTCTTTGCAATATATGTACATATATGCTACGAATATACATACATATGTGTGTTATCTCAGTGCAACTAATTTCATATGCATGCATATTTGAATCATGAAGTTTTTTTGTTTCTATTTGCCATTCGCAAAAACAAATTAATTCCACAAAAACAATGTTGTAAAGACACACACATTTTCAACACTCTTAATTACATGGTTTTTGTTTGTGTTATTTTTATTCTCCCAGCCACTTTATAGTATTGCACCACTGTGTAGTGGTATAAAGAATCATGAGTAATTAAATGAAAATTGATTTTTATTCAATTTTAATGTCTCAAGTTTTATCTCGATCTACTTAATAAATCTTTAAATTACACATACAGTCGCATACACAGATAATGTGTGATTAATGGTTTCATGCTTTAAAAGCTTTTTGAGCTTATTTTTCTTTTTAAGCTTATTGAACTGCAAATATGGTATTCTAACGTCAATAATAATTATGAGAACTTTTAGAATTTTTTTTCTTAAATTCCTTTTTTTTCTTTCTGCTTTTAAACAATTGCATGAAACTATTTTGTCAACTGTTTGCCGGTTGCGTCAAATGCAGGAAGTAAAAACCGATTTTCTGTTTTTATTAAATATAAACTCGATTTTTTCTAATAAAATTCAAATAATTTTTTAATTGTCGTGCATGCTTACGAACAATACACCCATTTTGATGTTCTTTTTATAAAAAAAAAGCTGGGATCATTGCAATGCTTTGGATATGTTTTCTTATACGACATCTGTTATAAGATAGTTTCCAAGATTGTTTCTAATAACCTCTAGGAGAAGTTTGTGCCTTACATGTGCACCCGATTCGTATTAACGTAATTGAAAATGATAAATACAGGGCATTGAAACGGCGAAGCATGGTTTGTGTCATTGCCCAGGTTTTGTAAACTCGAGATCTTAATATTTTGAGGATAATACCATTCCAGACATAACTCGTCTCAGTGGAGTGGACTGAAAGAAGTTAAGGAAGTCTGTACAAGATACAGACTGTATATAGAAAGTAAGATGGTATTCCTAATGGTAAATGCACAACAAGCCTGCATGATGATTGCGGTGCATCAACCTATGTACCTACATACATAACATGATTGATCACCTTTAGTCTGGATAACGACCTAGCTTCTCACACTACTTATGTTGTGTATGTTAATTTTATACATGATTGGCAGGCCATATAGTTTAAAGTGGACTCCGAATGACGTATTTTTGAGAAACTTTTCATGGCAATTTTATTTACTCTCTGAGTTTTTGCCAGAAATCTGCTGAGAGGCAGTCGCCGAGGAAATATTTTTTTCGTATTTCCTTTTGTTGGCGATGTCGGACCTGTGGTTTGAACCGCGGCCTCATGTCTAATAAGCCAATACACTATTCTATATTATATTCCAACACAGTACACAGTTAGTCCTGATTATGAGTTTCAGTAAAAAAAGGAATTGTCGACCATACAGGCCGATCACAATATTTCATACTGTATAGATACCTCAGCGATATGCCAGAAAAATCCAGTTGACAGCCGAATTTTCTATATTGAAAATCGCTTTGAAAAGCTTCTAGCTTGAGATTAACAATGTGACCACGCGGATATAATCTGTTACGAACAAGATAGCCTAGCAAATAGTTGTCAAAAATAAACAATGCTGCAACAGATAGCCTGTTCATACCTCTAAACAACACACTCGTCGTTGCTGATGAAGTTTTTACTGATCATGGTGTTATTGGATTAGGTCATTGGATTTGGTTATCTGATCAGTAACTATTGCAAAAGTTGCAGAGTAAAGAAGAGAGAAAAACATACAGGGTATATACCAGAGATCAGCAATGATTCGTTTTTTCGCTGCTCATAAGTACTCATGAAATTTTGAGTATGAGTTAGTCAAAATTATTGACTCATTCGTACTCACTACAACATTGATTTATAAGTACAGGTTGCAATGAGTATGAGTATAACGTTGACATCAAACTCATATCATTCGAAATATGTTTGATTCATACGCCTACTCATTCAGATTCATAAATATAGAAAAATACTTATAATACTCATAAATGATTCGAATCATTCATCAACATTTACAGTCTTAGTCAAGACAGCAAGCAAAGCAAACGCACAACCTTCTAGTGAGTATTGTAGTTTTCGTAAGCAAATCAGACTTATTTCGTGATTCTTGTAAATGTTGAGTAAAGGAGAGTCGAAATCAACAACATCATGCGTATTGTTAGGTATGAGTACGATGAGTATTTCAAACTTTGAATATGAGTAGTATGACTATGATATTAAAATGAGTATGTATGCGTATAAGTATCAGAAATTATGATTATGATTCAGCTCTACTCATCTTTTTGAATACTCATTGCTGATCTTTGGTATATACACAACTTTATGTCACAGAAGAAAGTAGCACTTGAGGATCTACCACACTATTGAGTGTACTGATGTATTGGGAAAAGAATTTTTGGAAAACACAGCGACTTTATTATGAATTCTCCAGATTCTGGGATAATCATTCGATTATGTCTGTTTGGACCATCTCCGCTTAAGATTCACTTTAGATTTTCTCAAATGCTGTCTTTAGTGTGACCGAATTTTATGTGGACAGCGATAACACGTCTATTATTATAGAGATATTTTTCATTCTTATTGTATCACAGATTATCGAAATTTATTGCTATTCCCATTAGATTTACTTGTTTTTTTTTAAACAATAATTATACGAATTTCTTTGACAAAAATATTCGTTTTTAAATGATTATTCGCTTTAATTATTCTTTTTTGTTTGTTGTTTAAATTTATTGATGGACAATGTTTAATAATTCTTAAATGGACTCGTTTTGCTCATTAACATTAAGTGACATTTATTTTTAAAAATAAGTCTTGAACAAAATCTGGATGATATGTTTGGCATTTGCTTTCTTATAATAAAAGATTAAAAAAGAATTATTAAAAATAAAATAAATTATTATTATATAACACACGAATGATATTTAACGATTAGATAACGATTGCATTGGGTGATAAATATTGAAAACTAGTTTTCCAGAAATGCAAAATTTTAATGATTTCACTTGACTTTAACAATCGATCGAAAGCATTTAATAATTTTGTGTATTGTGTTTGTCTTCTACAATGTGAAAGTTGTGATACAAGCCACACGAAACTATGCCCAAGAGTGTACTGACAGGTCCTTATGAACTAAATTCGTAAACAGTATTAGGAGTTCGCTTTAAAACATAACTTCCTTAGGCTTAAGTTGGGAACCAGCCTTCAAGTTAAAAAACTCTAAGGACGTTTTAATGTTAAGTAACGATAGAAGCAGTGTGCCAAGTGAGACATCGTTAATGGCTCCCTTAGAATTAATCTATAAACCAGCGTGTAAGTTTAAAATAGGCATTGTGAAGTATGGTTTGCTGATTTAATCATTGAAAAGGGATGCATCAAATGAGTAAAGTCTGTATCGAGGAGGAGGAATATATTGGCATATGACGAGAGCAATAACCTCTTCCTTCATGAAATATCAATCACTCCTATTGAAGCAAATAAGCGAAGTCTTACCTTTTACAAAATGACCCATGAGGACGTGAATTGATATTTTTCCTCAGGCCAGGATTCATTATCATGCAATAAATAACTTGATGGATAGTTTAATCACTGCTTAAGGTTTACAAAGTGGGGGTGTAGCTGAGCTGAAAATTCGTGGGATACACAATTATGTATCAAAAAGAGACTGAGAAGAGATAGACAGAGAAGAGATGGACAGCGAGAGATAAACAGAGAAGTGGATAAAGAAAAAATGGACAGAGAAGAAATGGACAGAGAAGAGGTGGACTGAGAAGAGATGGACAGAGAAGAAGTGGGTAAAGAAGAAATCAACAGAGAAGAGATTGACAGAGAAGAGATGTAAAGAAAAGAGATTGACAGAGAAGAGATTGACAGAGAAGAGATTGACAGAGAAGAGATGTACAGAGATGAGATGGACTAAGAAGAGGTGGACAGAGCAGAGATGGATTTGCTTGTAATAGGGGATATCCTTACTTACTTAATATGTCATAAACACTCTTTACACTGTATTACAACCTAGCTTTGCATACCACCCATGTTCTGAGTGTTAATTCTATCTATGAATGGCAAGACCGAAAGCTTAACTATCAGAGTTTTTGCCAGTAGGCTTCTGATAGGAAGTCTCCAAAAGAAAATTTTTTTAATTTTGTTCGAAATGTCTGAGTCGGGGAGCGAACATACTACCTACAGGATTATGGAGATTTTAGGGGCTCAGTGTCATAGAATACTTTAGTAGCAAGCATGTAGAAACAAAAGTACAGTTAAAGCAAAAATTGTTGGCTCAGTTTGTTTTTTTTTTGAGAAAGAAAAATTTGCCCTGAATCGATTGCAGATAATTTTGACAGATTTTGCTGTTATAATAGCCAAAAAAAATCCTTTTAAAACATTTTAATTAAGACCGTAGTCTAGTATTAAGTAAGTAGCAATTTAGGTTAGGTTATGTTAGGTTAGAGGACGTGTACTTGTCAAATAAGACAAGTACAGTACCCGAAGGTCGAATTGACCCATTGCACAAGGTGCTTTAAGAGGGAAAGTAGCAATTTACTAAGAACTTAGTTTACTTTGTTCCGATTTATTTAATTTAAATCAGAAGTATTGTTGACTGAATACGGCATACCTTACTTTAGGTGGATGATAGCATTTCTAAATGAGTTTTAATGTCATAAAAGTCATAAGACTTTTAGTTCCAACATTTTCATGGGAACAGCTATAATTATGTCGTTTTAATTTCGTTAAAGATTTAAATTTTCAAAAAAAAACTTAAAACTTTAAATGAACAAATATTGAACATTAATTGATGGTAAGGCATTACAGGCAAAAGATGAATTGTTACGGGTAAAGCAATTTAAATAATTGGCATAATAATTGCACACAATAGACACAAATAAATAAATCAACTAGAAAATATCACAACTAATATAACCACTTTCGGTTGAATGGCTGGTTTTGGTGGAAATGTTTGGTCTTCTTTTGACTATAAACCTACTTACATAATGATGCACTAACAAGGAAATCCATGGCAGAAACACTTTCTTCATAAAGAAGAAATAAATGGTTATACAAACACACACATACATACATACATACAACAATTGAACAACAATTTCTCAGTGGTTATTGAGACACAGAGAGTAGTAAGTAATACAGCGGCTATAAGCAGAAACATGTTGGCAAAAAAGAAAAGAAAAAAAAAGGCGTTGACTACAGGAAACTGTATTTGTAATAGTCAGTTAATAAATTCCTCATTTGGTATTTATGTACATATGTATGCATGTATGTATGCACTTGTATTATTATTATATTTCTTGTGATTTGATTTTTTTTGTTTGTTTTTATTTTTATAAAGTCTGTAAACCCCACCTTTTTGTTGAAAATTAAGCTGTAGTTGGTTTGTAGTTTAGATTGTTTACCGGCTACTACTACTACTACTACTAGTACTTGCCTCAAATGATGGCTGCTGGTTTGTCTGGTTAATAAAGTAAACACAATACAATTGCTGTTACCCTTAGGTTGGCTAAGCTTAACACTAATTTCCTCTGTATGCGCAAGTCTAATTCATAAATAATGTAATTTCTTCTACAACAACAAAACTTACGATTTACACAAATATTTGCTCTACTTTTGCTTCATATTTTTTTTTAGAAGAAAAGAAGAAAAAGACAACAAAAATTGTTTTTTTTTGTTTTTTCTTGTTTTCATACAATTTTATTGAACTATACTATGCGGCTGATTTGTTTGGTGCCTAGGAACACATGTCGTTTGCAGCTTTTATGTTTGTGGCTGCTGCTGCTGTTGCTGTATGCTTAATACACATACGGGAGTCTTGTTGCTAAATTTACTTTTGCTTTGTTTGTTGTGTTGCAGTTGTCAACATGTTGGCAATTCACCATCAGTTGGTGTTTTGTTTTGTCTTTTTTCAGTTTCCAATTTTTTATGTTGTTGTTGTTGTTGTTGTTGTTTTTGTTTTTGTTATTGTTGTTGCAATATTAACACATTCTTCTAATGCTATTGTTGTGTCAAAGTACATGTATTACATTTGTTAGACTGAATGTTTCATTATTTCTGTGTCTCAGAAAAAAACTACGAATTTTTTTTGTATTTTTTTGTTGATTTTTTTTGTTGCCAATATTTCGTTAACAGTTGCAATAATAATGTGTTACTTACATATATTGTTAAAATATATAGAGCATTACAATAAGAATGACATAAAACATGTACTTTAAAGACACATATTCATGCCATTCTTATTGGTCGTGCATGCCAACTTGTCATACCCAATAGTTTTACAAACGTCCTCTAATTTATGATTTTGCCCAAAGAGCCTCAGGTATTAGTGTGTGTATGTGCTTGGCTAACGTGCTTGAAATTCATGTATAAGTAATTGTCATATTAAGGGTGTAATTACGTTCTAAAAAAGGAGTTAAACTGTCACTCTAACATAAACAAGTTTTGTTTGGCGTTTTTTTTTGTATTGACAGTTTAGAATGTGAAAAAGATTTTGGGGCACGCAATTAGATTTGTGTTGTGTTGCAACCGCATAAGAAATTTAAAAGCTACAGAAGGTATAAGTGTTGTATTTAAAAGGAATTCTATTTTAAGTAAAAACTGTTTTGTGCCTCTCTGCTCCTTTTTTAATTTCAAAAAATTCTCACGCTCGTTTTTTTCTAAGAAGTAAGAGTGTTAGCTTTTTAAGTGCCTCACTTATATATGCTGATACTTTCTATTTCTCTGTGTCCATAAGCCACCTTGAGAGCAAGTGTTGACTGTCTTCATATGTCCTTCAAAGACATCCAGCATAATATGGAACCATTATCATTGTTGCATACATTTTTCCTAGGGATCTAATGGCGGTTTTTTAAAATTCCTTAACATAAGATTGTAACAGACCATCTCCCCTACTTTTGCTTTGCCTCAATATCATGAATCAAGTCTTTGATATATTGTGTGATAAAAAGTTTTCTGTAGTTTTTTCGCTGTACATTTGTTCCGTATAATAATAGTTAGGAACTTTTGATAATTGAGTTCTACAATCTCTTAAGAGATTATCTCATATTTGTTGTTGATGTTATGCTTCTTTGCGAGCTGGTATCAGGAAGACTTTCTTCAATGTACTAATTGCAGCCTCTTAATTTAATAAAACCATGAAAACAATGATGAACAGATTTTTTGCCTTCTAAGGGGTTCCAATCTAAATTACTAAGGCTGGCGAATTTTAAACAATGCAACGCTATAAATATGAATATGAGTTCGAGATTAGACGTGCACCATCATATTCGACAATTTCGTTGTGATTTTTTTAAATTAAATTCTCGTTTGTTTTGGCAAAAGGCGGGACAAACAAACAAATCCTACGTCGGAGTAATGATTGGTATATCAGTTTTCTCAAATGCATTTTTCTATTTTGTCGTAACCCTCCGGAAGTTAACAGTTGAATGCCTCGATACATCATTTCCAGATTGTCAGCAATCTTCAACAATTTTTAAACAATATTCCTGCTAATGCAGGCCAGAGATCAGCAATGAGTATCAAAAAAGATGAGTAGATTCGAATCATACTCATAATTTCTAATACTTATACGCATTCATACCTATTTTAATATCATACTCATACTACTCATATTCAAAGTTTAAAGTACTCATCGTACTCATACTTAACAATACGCATGATGTTGTTGATTTTGACTCTCCACGTCTCAACATTTACAAGAATCACAAAATAAGTATGATTCGCGTACGAACACTACAATACTTACTAGAAGGTTGTGTGTTTGCTTTGGTTGCTGTCTTGACTAAGACTGTAAATTTTGATGAATGATTTGAATCACTCGAATTATTTACGAGTATTATGAGTATTTTTCTAAATTTTTGTGAATCTGAATGAGTAGGCGTACGAATCAAACATATTTTGAATGTTATGAGTTTGATGTCAAAGTTCTACTCATACTCATTGCAACCTGTACTTATAAATCGTTGTTGTAGTGAATACAAATGAATCAGAGTAGTAGAGACATAAGTGAGCCAGCCACCTTATGTCACCCGTCATTTTTATCCTTTAAGTGGTCAAAGTCGAACTTCTTTTTATAGCCCGTATTATTTGAATGATTGCAAATGGTTTTCTGTTCATACTTATAGGTACTGGGTGGCTCTGCTTCCATTAAGAGCATATGCCGCCAATGTAATGGTAATTATGTCAGCTTCATATGCAGACAGTCTAATGGCCAAGATGGCAGTTTTAGTAGTATTATGATCAGAGAAAATTCACGTAATGTAGTCCTATGAGTCGGACTTCGTCTCACCAGATTTCTGGCCAAAACTTAGAAAGTAAATAAAATTACCATGAAAAGTCATTCAAAAATTTGTTGTTCGGAGTTGACTTTAAACTGTAGGTCCCGCCACTCACGTATAAAATGAACACACACAACATAAGTGGTGTGAGAAGCTTGGCCAAGATGGCAGTTTTAGTAGTATTATGATCAGAGAAAATTCACGTAATGTAGTCCTATGAGTCGGACTTCGTCTCACCAGATTTCTGGCCAAAACTTAGAAAGTAAATAAAATTACCATGAAAAGTCATTCAAAAATTTGTTGTTCGGAGTTGACTTTAAACTGTAGGTCCCGCCACTCACGTATAAAATGAACACACACAACATAAGTGGTGTGAGAAGCTTGGTTGTAATCCTGACTGAAGGGCTGTAAGGACTAACTATGTATGTAGGGTTATGAGTCATAGAGTAAATATGTATGTATAAAACGCACAAAGTTAGCTGTGTTATTCCAGCTTTTAAAACTTTGCACGTTCGTTTCAGTTTTATTGAAAGGTTACCTTTGAAAGGTCTTGTGTTAATTCCTTGGTATCTGTTTACTCACTGTTATTTTTTTATATAGTATTTGGTAATCGAAAAACATATTTAATGCAGTCGGTTGATTACTACATATGTTTTCTCCTTCGCTAGTTTTAATGTGTAAGTATAATAGTAGTGAGTATAACCCTTTCATATACACACATTTTCGTTATTACGTATACGCCCTATTTAAACCAAATTACTAGGAAAACCTTTCATAACTACTATCGCCCAAAAAGCCAAACCAATCCTCTTAAAAAAGAAGAAAAATTACACAACGATTACGAATAGTTTTCCAATTTACACTTGACCGTAACACCATTTATTCAAAAGTAATTTATTTTGATTTTTTTTGATTTGCTTGTTGAGCAACCAGCCTGGCTTAAAGCTGTTAAAAGTTATTTATCAGGTGGAAAAGGAAAAGAAAATATGACAGCCACTCATATGGTATTAAGTTTAACGCCTAATCTGCACTTTAAAAAGCATAACCCGGAGTTCAGTCAACATATATACGTAAAAGTTACGTGGCTTTTTTGTTTCGAACGTTTCGTCAAAATGTACTTTTTTTATTGTTTTTATAATCGACAGCTACTGACAACTATTTTCACGCTTCAATGTTTTGTTGTTAAATGTTAGATGATGAAAATTTAAATAAAAGGAAGAGAAGAGGAAAACTTCATTACATTTTCTTTGCTTTCTAGTTGCTGTTATTGTTGTTGTTGTAGATTTTTTCTAATTATAAAACAAAATGTCAATGACTTTAAATGGATGGGATAATGGAGGAAATATAATCGTTTTTATTTTTAATTTCATTTTTCAATTTACGTTCATTACAAGGGAGAAAGTTGTCATGTTTGTAGAGATTATTGCAGGACATTTAATAATTTTTTTTCTTATGAAGAAATCTTGTCAAAGAAAACTTTTATTCAAATGTTATTATGAAAACCGGCTTAACTTTACTTATCATTGTGTATTATTAGTCACTTTAAACTGCATTTAACAATTAAATTTAATTGCTACGCAAGGACGTTTAAACTTCAAGGTAACTTGTATATGGCTTACACAACGTATTTAATAAAAATAAATCTCTCATGAGATCTTGTTTCACAGATAATGGATTATTTATTAATAATACTTGCTAACTGGTTACTACCATTGCACTGTTAATAATTCCACAATTAATGCAATAGACATGGAAAGACACATGGTAATGCACAGTAGGTGCAAATGTTAACGTATTTAAACTGTTCAATTAATAGTGGATATAAACAATTATTGTCTATAAAAAGTGTTGTAAACTATTAACCACACCACCACCAAAGGTAATAGAGGTAGTTTATGAGGCATTAACATACGCTTTAATGTTAATGTTCTACAACGAAGCTCTGTTTTCATATACACTTTTTAGGTTCATAAATTCTGGCACAATCTATCTTTCTAATACTATGTTCAGATATGTACATTTATTGAGTCAATATTCGGTTAATTGAGTACAATATTTTAATAATAATATATACGCAGTTAAGCTGCTAATCCAATATTCATTTGACAGCTGGTAAACAAAACAGCTGGTTGTTTCAACAACATTGTTTTTATTTTGTTTTGTTGTTTTTGTTTGTTTCTCGTTGTTGACATTTGAGTTGTCAAACGTCAACAAAAAGTTTTCGTTTAATGGTAATATGCCTACTGAACACACTTATAACAGTGCTGCATTTTAAGTTTTACTCAATATTATAACAATTTGCGTATTTATTGCGCAATTCTTAATTGAAACTTTATATGAAATATTGAGCTCAATAATGGCGTTTATACCTGAACACCTTATAAAGTAGAATTATATTTAAAATTTCTGCAGACATTTTTCTTAAGATTTCTTAAAGGTTAATAAAGCTTTAACTTACTCTGTATATAGAAATTAAAATAAAATTCTTGAAACATACCTAAAAAAAAACAAACAAAAAAAATTATTAAAATTTTATGTAAGAAAAATTATTCAAAATTATTTCATTAAACATAACTAAAAAAATTTCAGTGTTGTTGTAAATTTTAAATTGTGTTTCACAAATTAATCTCCCAATGACATATTGCCGATTTACATACATACATAATTGGTCATTACAACCCTTGAGCTAGAATTACAACCTAGTTTCTCCTACCATTTATGTTGGATGTGTTGATTTTAAACATGAGTGCCGAAACCTGCTGTCTAACTCAGACTCCATAGAATAGATTTCTTTTGAGAAACTTTTCATGGCAATTTTTTAAATACTCTTCGAACTTTTGCCAGAAATCTGCTGAGAGGGAGTCGCCTAAAGAAATACTTTTTTGTATTTCACTTCGTTGGAGATGTCTGGCCTGGAGCTTGAACCGCGGCCTCACGTCTAATAAGCCAACACACTACCTACAAAACTACGACGACTTCAATAAAAACTTTCTGATTCATTTCAGTCGGCTATCAAAGTCCTGGGCATAAACCTAGCAAACACCAGGATGGTTTACAGCTGTTGTAGAACGTTTTAGCGGAACGGTTTATTAAACGATAGGCCACGGTTCGAATGCCAAGTTAGACATCGCCAACAAAACAAAATTTAAAAGAATATTTCTTCGGCTACTTCCTCTCAGAAGATTTGTGGCAACAAAAAAAAAAAAAAAAAAAAATAAAAACTCTGAGTGTAAATAAAAAATTTCAATGAGAAGTTCGAAGCCGACTTTAAACTGTGGCTTCCGCCACTCTTTTATAAAAATAACACACACAAAATAGATGGTGTGAGAAGCCAGGGGGGTTACTCTTTATTGCGATGCGATATTTAGTATTTTCCTTACTCATCTAATTTTTTCCCTTGCGCAAATCTGGCATCATTTTCAACTAATTTTGCGAGAACTTTGCGTAAGCGATACAGGGTACCAAATTGTACTCTTAACGCATTTAACCTACGCATCGAACTTGCTTTGACATCGCAATAGAGAGTAATCCCCCAGGTCGCAATCCTTACTGAGATATCATCGAAATTTTTAATGCGTTTGTAAGTCCTATTGATGCCATTTTGTGTGGAATATAATATCGTTCAACTGTTCGTCAGGGCTTCTCTGTGGGAAGCTCATCCGAAGTGCTTAATTTTGCATGACTCTTACTCAGCTCGATTTGTAGCTGAATTTAACTGATGGCATTGGCAATAGCCGTGATTTGTATTTTTCCTCGCATTCAAATGTAACTGAAGAAAACCTCACAAGAAAAAGACAAATCATTCAATCTTGGCAAACAGTTCTACCCTACACGTGAGATGATTATATCCTCAAATCGTTTGTGCAGAATATCCAATGTGGCATGATGTCCAGGTCATACAATTCAGGTCCAAAGAAGTAATCTAATCATTGAGCTATAGTGCTCGCCATTGACAATTGGACAGCCTGGTCAACATGTTCTCAAAGTAATAACGTGCCGTTTTGGTGATGCATTGGTTGCTCTTGGATCTTATGTGGATTAGTATCATTCCAAGAGCGACGGTTTTATTTGTTCATGTACTCATTCAGACAGGAACGAAACTCATGATTGAACATGTTTTTTCTTTTTTTTTTTAATGAACATTAGCGACAATTGCCAACTGATCACGAGATAATTTTATGTTCGTTGAATATATGTTGTCGTCTATATTCTTTTATCTTTTGTTAATTTTTTGATTCTTTGCTTAATTGCTGAAGATTTAAGAAACAAACCTTATGACCTATAAAACAACTGACTTAAGCAACGAACCTGATAAGAAATTGTATTAAAATTATAGTCATCAGCCAGAAAATTGAATTTTTTCCGTATGTTTTTCGTTTAACGGTTGAAGTTTTTTTTTAATTTAATTTCTGTATTTTTATTATTAATAAAAATCAAATTGAATCAATTGCAGTTTTATTGGCACACATACCACTGTTACTACGTCATAGCTAAAGATTTAATGGCGTTAATTAAACATTATTTCTTTGTTTAATTAATTATTGTTTTTTTAATGATTTTTACAGCAACTAGATATTTCTACATTACTCTACTAAACTCTACTCTCTCCTTCCTCATTGAGTGATCATAATTTCTCTTTCTTTGCGTATTTCTTACAAGAGCCAGCAACAATGTTAATAAATTTACAATTTTTCTTTTTTCTTTTCGTACTCATTTAATTCATTAATTAACACACACACAAAAATATATACACGTATTAACAAATATTGTAGATTTTTTCTCATTATTTTGAACATTTTGAGAAAAACTCATATTTTTTTTAAAGATTTTTATCTGTACAGAAAACAAAACTTCGTTAATCTTTTTAAATGTCATTTTAGAAAACAAGTTTAATTGTTTAAATGCAATTTGTATGTTTTTTTATTCTCAATTTTTGTTTATAAGAAAGTTAACGTTTGTTTTTGCTTTCTGCCGTTAAATGTCTTTGAAACTGGCTTGACTAACACACTTTAATGTTCTGTTTTTTCTCAATTTTTTTTTCATAAAATGACAACAAAAAGCCTGTGTTTGTTTGTTGTTTTACAATATTAAGCTTAAGAATGAAGTCAATAGACATTTTAAGATCAGCGATCAGTGATGTTCTCAATTTCTAAATGAACTGGTTTTGCATTAAAAGTAAAAAAAAAAACAAACCGCTGATCCTTGTCTCTGCATTGAATGTGTTGCCATGTGTTGTACATGAGGCTTAAAACAACACAAGACAAGTTTATAAATAAATGTCAATAAATTCAAGCGAATATTTTGTGTCAAATTGTCACGTTTTAACCGTGTTTAATTTCTTTCTTGTATAAAAACTTCTTACAAAAATGGTATTAAATGTGGACTACCGGTCATTTTCTTCATTTATTTTTAAATGAACATGATTTCTTTAAAAATTTTTTTGTTACAATAAACTTGTGGGAAATGTTTACAAGATTTAATTTCTCTACATTTTTTAATGGTTTTAAATGAATATTTTTAAGAAACATTGACATTAAATAAGACAGTACGAAGCACAGGAACGGTATCTTGAAAATCTTGATGCTGTAAACAAGAGTGTTGCCGAATATAACATTTCTGCGGCATCATTCTCAGCAACTTCAAATTTCATTGAGAATCATATAGCTCTAACCAGCAGGTATCAGGCTCAACAACTTTAAATTTCAAGCAGTACTGTACAGTGAATTTTGACAAAAAAAAAATCCTCCTACATACAGTGGACAGCAAAAGTCCTAGTACGGCAATATATTTTTAGCAATTTCATGAATTTTATTAAAAAATTTGTATACAAATTTATAGTTTATATGATATATTTTATTAATTTATTTCTATTTGTTTATAAACAAACAATTTTTTAATGTTTTCCATAAAACAAAAGAAAAATAAGGAAAAAAGTTTCAGATGACCCCATAGGTACCCCCAAGGAGAACCCTGAGTAAATTTAAAACTTAAAGGCCTAATATATGAAAATGTTATTCCTTGTATTTAGTAGAATACCGCTTAAGGTCAAGCACTGCATTTAACCCATTTGTAATTGAATATACAAGTTTTGTTTGGTGTTTTCTGGTGGCACCATGAGCAAGTTTTTCGGTTGACTTTTTGTTTGAGGTTTAGCGATTACGTAGCCGGTCTTTCAAGTGATCTCCTAAATACTCTCTTCAAGTCATATCTGGACTTTGTGCAAGAGTATTAAGCCTGTGGGGACTTTTTATTGTTAAAATATATTACAGTCCTTAAATTTTTGCTGTCCACTGTATATACGGAATTCAATTGAGTTAGTAGCACTAGCCAATAGGCCATGGAAATCGTCAACAGCTTGTTCGATGGGTAATGGAACTAAGTGAAGAAAGCGCCAAATTTATGAAAAAATCGTCTTCTCTTAATGAGTTCATTTCCTTCTAAGTGGTGTAGTGAATATACACCCAGAATTGTTAAATTTGGACTCTGAAAATCCTCATGAGAAAATTTATGGGAAACAAATGCACTTACAATGAGCAAATCTCTGCTCCGGATTTTGGTTTTTTAAAGCACAGACCGAAATATCTGTGGCTATGAACGGTATTCATTACAGAGACAGTATAATAGAGTTTTTGTTTTTGTGTTTCTTCAACGGGATCTGAAGGACATGTGGACGTAATCTGTTGTCGCCGTAGTCTAGTAAGTGGTGTATTAGCTTATTAGACGTAATGCCATGGTACAAACCCCAGGTCAGACATCAAAACGAAAATGTGAAAAAACAAATATTTCTTTGGCGACTTCTTCTCAGTAGATTCTGGCAAAAATTCCGAGCGTAAATAAAAAATTCCCATGAAAAGTTTCTCAAAAATCTGAAACGTCTTTAAGCTGCACGTAGTGAAAATAGAACGCAAACACATATGTGCCGTAAAACATAGCTTCTCACACCACTCATGTTGTGTGCGTTAATTTTATACGTAAGTGGCGGGACTTACAGTTAAACGTCGACTCCGACCGCCGGATTTTTGAGAAACTTTTTCATGGCAGGTTTATTTACTTTCAGAGTTTTCGAAATCGCCGGAGAATTTTTTTTTTTCGTATTTCATTTTGATGCCTGACCTGGGATACGAACCCGGGCTTTACGTCTAATAAGCCAACGCACTACCAATTAGCCCATAGCGACTTTACATTTCTGATTACTTTAATCAGTTTCTCTTATTGCCTCAATGTAATGGATTGCTGGCTAGTTTCCTTCCTTGCCGTGGCTTATCAGACGTGAGACCAAAACCTAGATCAAACTTCGAACGACTTTCTCCCAGCAGATTTCTGGCAAAAAGTCAGAGCGTAAATAAAAATTGCCATGAAAAGTTTCTCAAAAAAAATCTGTCGCTTGCAGTCTGCTTTAAACTGCAGGTCCCGCGTCTTATGTATAAAATTAACACACACAACATAAGGGTTGTAACGACCAATTATGTACACACGTATGTATGTATTATGTACGAAACCTGCCACATAGCGCATGCAATAAACGATATCCAGAAGAAATTGTCGCAAGAAACTCTAACGTCGACTGACCACCAAAAACTTTCAATTTTCTTTGAAGTTTTCATAAAACTCTCATTGATGTGAATAAACCAGAACCAATTTCACAGATCACACAGGTTATATAAATGTGGCTGCACATTTATATGAAAAAGTCATGGAAAATTTCTTGAAAAGTATAATGACCTGTCATCAGCGCAGTAACAGCCATTTGATAAATATTTTGTTTCCAACATAATCGTAACATCGATTACCATGGCTTATGAAATTTTTCCATTTAAAGTAAATGGTTTATAATGTGAATCTTCGTAATCATCATTTTAATTGTTTGTTTGTAATCCTAAATGGTTTATTGTGCTGTAAGTTATGCTATAATTGCAGTTTATTTATTTTTAATTTCATTAAAATCAATTAAGATTTGAAATAATTTCGTTCAACTCATCAACAACAGAGGAGGGATTCTCATTATCCGATGATGACACTCCCATGTAATATTTTATTTGTCATGATGTGCAATTATTTATAATTTCACTCTTGGTGCCGGTAGCATATCTAAAAACATGTCTAAAATCATTAGTTAAGCTTATTAAATTAATTAAAAAAATTTCCCCTTTTTTCTTAATAAAATGCTTATGAAATGCATATAAAACTGATGACAGGTACATATGGTTGGAATAATTTCTTGTAATCCCTTAAGCCTTAATCAGGCCACATGACAGACATGGGTAACCATTTAAATATTTAATTGGAAAATAAAAGAAAAAGTTATTACAGGCATGGTATGGTTATTTGATACAGGAATTTTGTTGAGAAGTACGTTTCTTGGATGCACAACTTTTTTTATTCATTTAAATTTAAATTTCGTAAAGGTCTGGAAGAAAAAAAACCCGGAAGTTCTATACTCGTGGAGTTTTCGAGTGTGCACGCTGGCAGAGCTACCGCTCTTTACTGATCTCAATAGTTGGAACGATCACAGCCGCCAGCATTGTCGGGGTCATGATTGCGAATAGTGGAAATTGGACCTCGGTGATGAATTACGTAGAGTGCATTCTGAGGCAGAAAAAGAGAGATCTTGAGGCTGCAGAACAAGTAAGCATGTCGGCATAGGTGACACTGTTACACGTGCCAAGCGAAACAGAAACGATGATTTAGACGAAAGGAATAGTGGAGACGCTTAGATGTCGGACGCGGAAATAGACATGGAGAGGCCAAAGAGCCCAAAGGACTCCACTTCGCAGTACCACCGTTGTTCCGGAGTGGGCACAGACAAGTCCACAGGAGACGAGGGGGGGATTTAGTGGGTGAGGGCCCCACACACGGAGGATGTGACGACTTCCTCTATGGTGCTGTTAGGTACATTTACCCCTCCACGGCGTAAAAAAATACTCATGGAGTAATAACTTCACCCTAAAAATGGCAAAATATTGTCCATCAACGTGTCGTACGTATTTGGTAGAATAAAGCTCGTGTGTTTTCTTTTATAAATTCAATGAAATTCATACAGTTTAATACGTTGTAGACCAACAATAGATTTATAAAATAAATGTAAATATTTCTTTTGACATGTGATAACAATAAACACGCTTTTAAAACGTTAATAAGAAATCTAGATAAAGTCATCATTTCATTTGCCTGTCATTTGTTCAAGCGTTTGACTTGGCGTTAAAAGCTCTTTTCTTCGTATAAATAAGAGAGTCTTGATTGATTTAATAATAAACCAATTATAACACCTTAAAACATTAGGTTTTTAATCTGTTGTTTGATTTCTTAAATGAAATAAATCATTAATCTTTAGAGTTTTTTTCTTTTTCTTTAATTTTAAAAACTAAAAATACAATAGAGCCACTTAATCATGATTTTTTTTTATTTTTATTTTAATAAAAAAAATATTTTAAGCTTTATCAAGAGATCTTGTCAAGATGTCTGCATAAAATGTTTCAACAACAATGTTTCATTTTATTTTTTAAATTTCTTTTTAGTTTTCATTTTCATTTTTTTCAATAAATATTCAATTGCTTTTAAATAGAAGGCGTTCCTATCTACTTCCATTGGAATTAATTTAATGCAGTTTAACAACATTCTTGCAAATTATGGCTTTAAAGTGTAATGGCTAATAGCTTTTGCTGATATGAACAACAGCCAGAAAACATAAGTTATTGTGGAACATTTACGCAAAACAGGTTTGTGTTCTAAGTCTTTCAGACTATTTTCCATTTAAATACGCATATTTTATGCGGTTCTTATCTTTAAAACAAGTGTAACTGAATAATTTATTTACTGTTAGTCTATGTTCTAGTTTTAAAACAGCTGTTGAAAAGGTAAAATTAAAATCTTGGTAGCATAACGATGACAAAAAAAGGAAAAAAAAACAAGAATTTGTCAAGGTTGTTTAGTTGCAGTATGTTGAAAATTTGTTTTCATTTTCATTTGAATACTTTAAGTGTGAAATATTGTTTTAAGATAGAATCTTAAATTAATTTGTAGGTTTAGTAGTTCTAATTAAAAGCAATTAAGTTTTATTTGCAAAAGCATAAGACAAAAACAAAGTGAAAAACCACACCCAAAATCATTACTTTTTAAAAAAGATTGCATCACATCCATAAATCTAACAAGGCTTTGAATTTTTACGGATGATAAGTTTAATGGGGATCATTTCCTATTTACATAGACCCGAATGAAATTTACTATCACATACATACATACATAATTCATAGTCATTACAATCCTTCACTCAAGATTACAACCTAGCTTCTCACACCACTTATGTTGCGTATGTTAATTTTATACATGAGTGGGGAGACCTACGGTTTTAGGATGACTCCAAATCACCGATTTTTTAGAAACTTCTCGTGGCAATTTTTCTATTTACTTTCACAGTTTTTGCCAGAAATGTGCTGACAGGAAATTGCCGAAGAAATATGTTTTTTTATTTCGTTTTGTTGGAGTTGTTTGACCTGACCACGTCTAATTAAGATCCTGTACTAATCCCATATATGAATCATATTAGTTTTTTTACACAGCCTAGTAAAACATCTATTAGGCTGTGAAAATTTCCTTAGAATAAAAAAGAATACCAAGAAATTGTGAAAATGGAACGGGTTCGATTGTGTTGTTTTGTTGAGTTGTTGTTTGTATATAGGCTAACCCTACAATATACCCTCCTATGCTTTGGCTTTTATCTCCTCTTATATTGACTCCCTGTCTTTTGTTTGATAAGCACCCAGGTATTTCCCTTCGAACTGCTTTAACGCAGCACAGATTCCAATTATGTTTTCGCGTAATTCTACTAATCACAGTATTTACTCGTAAGTATTCAGCTTGAGAGATGTTTTCCATTTCGCCAATTGTATCCTACCACACTGCACTTTCCATTTCACTGGTAGGTTTTTGACCCCATCAGCAGTATGGAAGGTACTTTTATATCAAGCCTAGTGGGCTTATTGTCCTGACTTTCCAAATATACTGGACTTGAGCAAACGCTAGAACGTTCTGCTTGTCTACATAGTCCCATTTGAACTCACCTCATTAGAGCTAAATAAACAGATGTCGGTCTAGCGGTTAGATTAAAACGGTAGGCATGTTGTGATGATTTGATTTCCACATCCCAGAAACTAAACATTGAAAACATAGCGATACTTGCACGGTCAGAAGGTCTGTTGCTATTCTTAAACATACTCATGTAAGATTCATTTCTCTTCGTACGTATTTAGTACTTAATCTAGCTTCTCATACCACCCATATTGTCTGTGTTAATTTTATCCATGAGTGGTGGAACCTACAGTTTAACGTCGTATCCAAAGGACAGATTTTTGAGAAATTTTTTCATGGCATTTTTATTTAGCCTCAGAGGTTGTTGCTCGAAATCTGCTGAGAAGCAGGCGCCAGAGAAATATTTGATTTTGTTGGAGATGTCTGATCTGGGGGTTTGAACCGTTATTTCACGTCTTATGAGCTAACACAGTACTTATTAGACTTCAGCGATCTTGCCGGAATCCTTTGAGGTGTTTTTCCAGTTTCCGTTCTGTTAGTTGTTAGTGGTTTCACATCTAATAAGCCAACACACTACCGCTTTACAACTGTACATTTAAACAAAAGAATGAATGTGTGAGATGTCATGTAAATTTTGTATTTGTTTGAAAGGCCATTATTTGGGAAATTCATTGAAATATGCGCCACGGCTCCTCTGAATGGAGAACATCTGAAATGTTTAATTATTAATGGCTGTGGCGTATCAATCAAGCTGAATTTGACTGATGGCTGGGGTTTTGTTGGCTTTGTGAACCACTGTGGTTTATGGCTTATTCGCACTCAATTTTGACTTAGGAAAGCTCTTAAGAGGAAAACTCTGACGGGGTCAAATAGTACAATCGCGGCAGGCATTTCACTTCAGCTACATTTAAGGCGGCGATGCCTTTGCTAACCAGTGAAACCAGGCAGGTACTTTGTTATCTATACATACATACATACATATATAATTTAAAATATTTTCTATGCAAACTATCGTGATAAATATCGATTCTTAGGGTTCAACTGTTAGCAGTATGGTCTTTCTTGGCTGCGAAGCCTGATCAGAGGTCTTAATCTGGTACTACGGGTGCCGGGAGCCCTAGAGACTTGTCTCTGCCGGCAATTGGTGAGGCCCCTGTGGGAGCAACTTGGTGGCTGTGGTTTGAACCCAAATCGCGGGAAGTGCGCGAGTACAGTGTGGCATTATACTGTTAACGCATTTAAGGAGTTTAGATGGTCTCCGACAGGAGGGAAGGAAGTCATGTATTTCACTGTGTTTCAGACACCGTGAGCTATGCCATCATGGCGGTGCTCAAGTAAACCTGGAATTCAATATTGATTCTTAGGAAGCTTGGCTTGGCTAATTTTAGTTGTAAAAAAGTCATTTCGAAATCACTTTTTATACGAAAACCTTTTTTTTTCTTTTCATTACTCATTGTACATATAATATGCATGAGAAACAGAATTAAATTAGAATTGTTATTGTGATTAGAAATCTTTAAACAACATGATTAAAAAAATGTATTTAATCAGACCACTTTGCTTACGTTTTTTACAGCTCTTTGCGGCGTTACACTGCATTTCAATGTTACAAACTGTTACGAACATATGCACATTCGGACAGTCTCAGTTAGTTTTTTAATTCAAGTGGATTGAATGGAAAATTTAATTATTTTTTCATTTCATATTTGCCAATGTTTTAATTATGATTGCGTTGGATTTTTTGTAAAAACAAGTTTTTTTGTTTTTTTTGCTTTCTTTAAGATTATATTTAAATATGCTATGCCGTTAGCTATGCGGTTCTCTAAAACTAGCTGGAATGGTAGCAGCAATGAGGCAGCAACGTAGCAGCAGTAGCATATTTTAAAATTTAATTTTTTTTTTAAATTCAATTAAATTGTTTCATTAACTATAATTTACAATTCATACATACATACATTCTATGTGGATTTGTTAATTAAAAAACAGAGTTTTTGATTTGTTTTCATTTGAGTGGCCGGTAAAAAGACAAATTTATGTTACGGAACATAGACAATTTCAAAGCATTTACATTAAAATTCTTAAAAGCTTTCGATTTGCTTTGCAAAGTTTTATTTATTAAAACCAGAACAACAAAAAAAATGTGATTGCATTGCATTCATGAAAAGTAACACAGAAAAAAAAAACTTATAAAGGAAACAAGTTATTTTGTTTTTCACATATAGAATATGTATGTTTTACAACAATATTGCGTAGCGGAATTTATTCATTATTGGTTCACATCGAAGCGAATTAAAAGTTGCGTAAATCAATAAAATGTTGTTTTCGCAAATTCAATCAAAAAAACCAGTATTTTTGTTGAGCTGCAAGCATACATTGTCGGAAGTGCGACAGAAAAGCAAAAACTATGCAAAATAAAATCAAACCGTAATCGGTAATCGATGTGAACAATACGTAGCTGCACTGCAAATCGATAGGTGAAGGCGTTAATAACATACAATAATTCGCGATGATAAATAATCCTACAATTGACATGCGAACATCCACTTTTAATTACAGCGATTAACTCAAATTCTGCTGCTGTTACAAATTGTTTCCATCTTTTCAGGTTTTATTAATCAAGTTTATCAATCAGGGTTGCTACGTTGTTGCTATTGTATGTTGGACTTTTGTATTGCGTTTGTTGGTAAGAAAGGCTTATCAGTGAGTGCTTTACTTCCACAAGAGGTGTCGTTGCCTTCTATGATCTTCATTGCTGATGTTTTGTACATGCAGAGGGATTTTATAAAGAAATATCTTAATTTGTGCACCATTGCTCTTCTTGTTTTTATTATAGACCTGGTCGCCGTAGTCTAGTGTAGTGCCCGCAGGTCATACATTTCCAACAAAACGAAAAAAGAATATTTTTTCGGCGACTTCCTCTCAGCAGATTTCTGGCAAAACCTCTGAGAATAAATAAAATTACCATGAAAAGATTTTCAAAAAATCTGTCATTCGGAGTCAACTTTAAACTGTAGTCCCAACACACACAACATAGGTGGTATTAGAAGCTAGGTTGCAATCCCGACTGTAGAGTTATAGTGACCAATTATGTAAAAAATCTGTCGTTCGAAAACGACTTACAACTGCAGGTCCAGCCATGTATAAAATTAACACACTCAACATAAGGGGTGTGAGGAACTAGGTTGCAATCCTAACAGAAAGGTTGTAATGACCAACTATGTATATGTATATGTTATGTATGTAGTGGTAAATAACGGTTTTCAGTGAATCCTAAACTTCCACAACAAGCGACGTCAACTGGCCCTTCTATGATCTTCGCTGTTGATGCTGCACTCTTTATAGATTCAGAGGGATTCGTAAGAACTCTCGTGGTTTGTACATCTTTCCTCTCCTTTTTTTTTATTGTACACCAGCTTTTCGTAAGAAATCTCTTATCTTAGAAACTGTTGTCTTGTCGATCAGTGGTTGTAATTCTTCGAAATTGTATGTCACTTACATCAGCATAAGGTTTTGAAGCGGCCGTGGTCTTATAGATAGTGTGTTGGCTTATTAGACACGAGCTTATGGTTCAAACCTTAGCTCACGCAAAAAAGTATTTCATTCGGCAACTTCCTCTTAGTGGTCTTCTGGCAAAATCTCAGAAAGTAAATGAAATTGCCATGTAAAGTTTCTCAAAAAATCTGTCTTTCGGAGTCGACTTTAAACTATATGTCCCGCCACTCATGTATGTTAATGCACACAACATAGGTGGTATGACAAGCTAGGTTGCAATCCTGACTAAGCGGTTTTAAGAACTAATTAAGTAAGTAAGACATACAAAATCAAAAGTTATTCAATCACTGTTAAAGATATAAGTCTGTATGTACATACAGTGGTGGCCTTATAATTAGAAACGATGTTTCTGGAACAGAGTTCTCTGGAGTGACGAATCTAAGTTTATTTTGTCCCAATCTGATGAAAAAACGTATATAAGACGTCCTCCAAACAAAGCCTTTGATCACAGGTACACAGTGAAAACTGTAAAACAAATTAACAAGCATACATGTTGCTAAGTCGTTTCTATTTATAGGTCCACCACTGTATACCCAAATTTTTTGTGCGCACTCCTTACTTTGATGGGAGGGAGTGGCAGCTTTGTAAAAATCAAAGCTTGTGTGTGTAGTTTGAAGCAATGCCACACAACCAACTGATAGGTTCGAATTAATCCTTGCCAACAACCAGCAACGATCTAAACTGAAAAGACAGTTTAAAGTGCAATAACCACACTGATCGATTTGATATTGGGCAGCGATAGATCTGTTAGACTATCAAGTAAAGGATGAACTAAATTATGGAATTCCTTAAGCCAGAAGAGGAGAACATTGTCAAATGAAATGAGCAGGCAAAATAAGTTATTTTGCATGCCTATTCATTACACAGTGGTTCAAGGGAATAGATACAGAGGCAGAGATAAGCACAATTCATTTTGAATCGTTGATTAGCCTCTCTTTACATCCTTAAACTTGACTTTGTGCATCGAAAGTCTAAATGTGGGATATGAGATCATTGCCTTGATTGAATTCCAATTAGGTGCGGTTGTGTTGTACTTAAAAATACCTTCTAAAAGAAACACCTGCTATACAGTTCAATAATGAAAAACAATGCACTTCTCATATAAGCCACTTAGGTGAGTAAAATTCAAAATATTTCAGCGAAAGATTAGAATGGTTTCTGTCATAATGGCACATGAGATAACAATTAGTCATCGTCATAACATTTATGCAATATGGGGTACTTAAGCAATCAATGATTGACTTTCATTGAGTCATAGTACAAATCGAATGGTACTTATATTAACTAATATGTAATAAAAAAAAGTTGATTAAAACCTTTACAGACAGCCACAGTTTAAAACGCAATAAAATTGCCATAAAAACTGCAAAGGAAATCGTTTTTTTTCCTTTTTTTCAACCATAAATTTTCACATTACATGTAAATAATATTTCTTTTCATTTCTTTTCTTTTCTTTCTATTTCTGTTCATTTTTCTTTAACTTTTTCTTGTTCTCTTTTTGTTTATATTTTCATTTAAACAATTCAATTGCAGAAAGAAAATAAAATGGAAAATGAAATTTAAAAAAACTTTCATTTTCTTTCTTTCGTTCGTGTTTCTTTGTAATCAGACAACACAATTACTTTAAACTTATCGTGCATGGCATTAATAGGTTTTCTTTGCAAAACTAACAACAAAAACAACAACAATAATAACAAAAGAAAAAAGAAAACCATTGGATATGTAAGAAAACAAAATAAAAAAAATTTGCTTTAATGTGAGAATATTTAAATTTATATCGTAGTTTTTTTTTCTTGGTTGTTTTGTTCAGCATAAACTGAGAGTCACACGTACATAAGTAAAAAACATCTGTAGGCATAGCAGAATTTAGTTTCACAGAAAGTGAAATTCTTAAATTGTATACTTATGTTTTATTTGCAAATTCTGCGTCCATATTCATGTGAAATGCGGCAGAGTTGTTTTCCTATTTCCCGGTCAATCTCTTGGTAGCAATGCTGCTGTAAGCGACAGTCGGAAGCCCGAAAACGTCAATTAATTATCGTTCCCAACAACTTTTGCGAAGCTCTACGTAGAGAAGAGCCACATGTTCGTACGTACAAAACTCATATTATTCAGGGGAAAGAGTGATTCGTTCAAAACTGAGAAGTCAGCGCAAGTTTTTCGAAAAAAAGTAATTTTCTCCAATAAAGTGCCGTTTTGTCTGAATAGGTGAGTGAATACTCAAAATTTTCGATTTTGGGCTAAGAAAATCCTCATGTAATCCATAGGAAATGCATTAAGTCGTCGTAGCTTAGTAGTGTATTGACTTATTAGACGAGAGCTCATAGCTTCATCGAACTTCAGAATTAATGCACAACATGAGTGGTGTGCTATGTTGCAATCCTGACTAAACTGTTGCAATAACTAATTAGGTAAGTGAGTCATACAAAATCAAAGTAATTGCGATGTGAAAAGTTAGGTGGCAATCCTGACTGAAGGGTTGCAATAACCAATTCAGTAAGTAATTAAGACATACAAAATCAAAAAGTAAATAATCGTGCTGTTAAAGTTATAAGTCTGAATGTATAACCAAATTTTTTTTCCTTACTTTAATGAGTTACATAGGATAGAATAAGCTACATAGGATAGAATAGAAGCTTGTTTGCGTACTTCCTCCCTTTCCTACTTCCTCTCCTTTTTCCTATTCCCTCCATTCTCCTTCCTTTTTAAAAACGCTGTGTACAATGGTGCAGTTCGACCTCTGGGTAATGTACTTGTCTTAAATGACATGTACACGTCCTCTAATTTAACCTACAAACATGTTGGAAAAATCCGCGCCAAAAACCCGCAACGATCTAAACTGGAAACACAGCTTAAAGTGCAATAACTACAGTGAACGATTATCGATCGATCTGTTAACGTTAGATCTGTTAGACTATCAAGTAAAGGATGAACTAAATTATGGAATTCCTTAAGCTAGAAGATGAGAACATTGTCAAATGAAATAAGCAGGCAAACTAAGTCTTTTTGAATGCCTATTCATTACACGCAATGACAGAAGAGAATAGTTGCAGTGACAGAGGTAGTCAGGATTCATATTGCATAGTTGGTAGCTGCATAAGTTTTCTGTACAATTTAAGCCATATGCGTTTATCTATGATATTTGATTCTTTTTCGGTTCAAGATTTAACTGATGGACAGCCTAACATAAGCAAGAGAAATACTGGTCCTCTCTAACATTCGATAGAAATGTATCGGTGAAGTGAGTTTATTGCCACAAACACAATTAACCGAGATGTAAGTGTGAGCAGATACACACTTGTATAGAGAAATTAATTGGAAAATAGGTCGAGTGACTCTGTTTGACAGAACAGAGCTAAAGCCGTGACATTTTTGTGTCTACAGTACACTCTCCTTTTACTTTGAGCGCTACAGTGTCATGAGAAAAATTATTTTCTTCAAAGAAATAGAAGGCAGACAGTCATCTGCAAATCTGAGAACAAAGTTTGTTTTCAGTTTTTGTTTCTTGAAGTCGCTGTTGTCTAGTAGACTTATTAGCTGCATCTGCACCAAAATAAAATATGAAGAAAATATTTCTTTGGCGGCTTTCTCTCAGAGTTTTTGACAGAAAACAGAAAAAGAAAAATTGCCATGAAAAAGTTGCTTAAAAATCTGCTGTTCGAAATCGTCTTTAATTTGTAGATTCTGCCACTCATGTATAAAAAATTAACACACACAATATAAGTGGCGTAAGAAGCTAGGTCGTAATTCTGACTTAAGTGTCGTAAGGTCCTGCTACTCATGTAGAAAAAATTAACACACACAATATAAGTGGCGCATGAAGTTAGGTCGTAATCCTGACTGAAGGGTTGTAATGACCAATTATGTTTGCATGTATGTAGTTATAGGTTTTGCAGTTCCTTATCACTGTAATTCATGGACTCAGAGATGTCCTAATAGCCATCAAGGGCATACTCGTAATTATCCCTTGGCTTTAAAAAATAAAGGGACGTTGCAGTTTCATGGAAATTAATGCTTTCGTTTGCATGAAAAACGCACTATTAAGCAGCGGTAGAAAATTCTGCACGAGACCAAGAATATGTGGAGCTATGCTTATAATTCAGGAGATTTTAAAAAAGCGTTTCTTTCCATTTAAGCAAATTTTCTTGATTTATTTTAAGCATTCAATAAACATTGTTTTGAACGATAGATTTGCAAACACAATGATACTGATTTAAGTATGATATTGGATAAGCTTTTAATTTTTAATCACTGACAAGGGGCATGCAATGCAACTCCAATTTGCAATTTTTGTTTTTAATTTGTTTTGTAAAAAAATGCAACTGAACTTCCTTTAAAGTTATTTGATTTCCTTATGTATTAATTAATAAAATCTTTAGCAATTTATTTTATTACTCGATGCTTTTAATGCATTTACTTAACAACACTTGTCTACTTATTGCATAAATATGTTTATGGGTGTTTAATTAAGAATTTTTTTGCTTTCACAAAATTTTTTATACATCGATTTGCCATAATTTTTTTTTATTGTCTGCTAAATATGAATTCAATAAAAATTTTTATAATAATCATTTGATAAACATTTAATTGCTATTTTTTTTATTTTAAATCATCGTTAAAATCATACACTTCATCAGTTTATGTCATTGTGGCTATGGTAGCAAGTTTGTTTCTTAAGTCTTTTATAGATAGGAGTTGAAACAAGTGTTTGTTGGCATATATTTTATGGAAATTATTTTTAATTTCATTTCAATTTTTTTTCAAGTTTTTTTCTTAAGTCTTTTATTAAAAAAAATATTTTTTTTAATTTTCATATGATGAAATTTTTTGGTTCATTTGCTTTAGACATCCTGTTAAAAACTTATGAAATTTTTTTTCCGTAGAAAAAAAAACGAATTAATATTTCAATTTGTTTTCATTTTAACACGTTTGTTGTTTAAGTCTTTTGTTACTTTTTTTTAGCTTCTTCAATTGTTTTTATGTGGCCATTGGCAATTTTCATTAAGTTTATTATCCTTTTAGCTGAACATTTGTTAATTTTTATTTATTTTTTTTGTTACCTTTTAAACGTAGCGGTTGCTGACCAGCCACACGTACAGCTGTTATTAATTGTAAATCCACAAATAAAAAGGATACTGCTAACAGTAGATTAAATTTCCACTTCACGGACATATTAAGGCCTGTAAATTATTATTTTTTATTATTATTATTATTTTTTCTTGTGTTTGCTTAATAACTGTTTGTTTTTATTTTTCTTTTTGTTGCAACCTTTAATGCTTATAATTTCGTTTAAACACTTAAGCACATGAAGCTCATAAAGATTTTTTTCTTTGCTTTTTTTATATTCGTTTGTATTTTATGTTTTACGTTACAATTTCGTTAATATATTGCAGTTTAATTGTAAAACTGCAATATAGTTTTTTTCTTCTTCTTTAGCCTAATGTTTAGAAGACAAGCGACGAACTGTAAATGGCAATAATTTTCGTTTTGCACCATTCAGGTTGAAAATTTTTAAATTTCAAATTTTTTTTTTAATTTTTATTTTTTGGTGATTTTGTTTGGTTTAATTGATTATGTTTGTTTGTTCTTCGTTGAATTCCAAAATGATGTTAAAAATAATCCAATGATAGAAAGGTAGCGGCCAAATTACGGTTCTTTTTTATAAGCTTAGCCAGAGAGAACGAAATTCGCGCCCCGCGTTTAAGCACCAAACTGAATTCGAAACGTTGAATGAACGGATATATAAAACCTTCTGAATGAACCGCCAAATAATGAAATACAAACCAGCCAAGTTAAATATTAGAGCTGCTAACGGTCTAAGCTCACAAATGCAGCAGTAACATTGGCAGCATTAGCAGCAGTCAGCATGCTGGCGCAACATCAGTAGCCGACTAGGTAGCAGCGGCAACAACAAACATTAAAACCGAAAAAAAAACAAAAAACAAAAAACAAAAAACAAAACAAAATCAAAGTAACAGTAACGGATACAATAAGGCCTTTGAATTAAATAAAACACAACACAATACAACAAAACAAAAAACAAAACAAAAAAAATCAAACACACACACATCTACGGTCTTAGTCTCGGATACAGCAACTCTCAAAGACTTTAAGACTATGAAAGAAAAATGAATCACAATAACAAATAAGAAAGAAACGTTGTTATTTTAACATATTTTGTTGTTGTTATTGTTGTTATTGTTATTGTTGCTGTTTTATTTAAGCCAAGCCAGAGAAAAAGTTGTTATTTAAACAGGCTAAACGCTGAATTAACTGATATTGTTAACATTGTTAAGCTTATTGCTCTGTTTTTGCTTTTGTTTTTATTTTATTTTGTTTTGTTTTTGTTATTTTAGAGTGTGTTTTTTTCAATTCATTTCATTGTTTAATAAAACAACAACAATAATAACAATAAATGAAATGAAAGCAAAAAACTAAGATAAATGAACAGAAAACCAAAAAACAAAATCCCTATTAAGAGCTGTGCGTTTGATAAACCACCTAACCCCACCACCACCACCGTGCTCTACCAGTGATAGAGACCAGCAGACATTCACTCATTCATGTTTAACATTTGCCAGCGCTTAGTTAGTTGCATTCATACTACTACTCGCCTTAATTTGAGCATTTGAAAACACAAACAGAAAAAGCTCTTGTTTTTTCTTTCTTATGCTTTTTCATCTGAGAAATATTTTTTTTTAATTCATAGCATTTGCAGCAAACGCCTCTGCTATGTGTTGCTCAAGCTCTTTACCACCAAAACCAAAGACCAGCCTATAAATGAATAACGTTATGTTAGTGGCATGGACAGAAAAAGAAAATCTAAGCATTGCTGCCAGCGTCAAACTACTCTGAGAGTTGTTTTCAATGAACACCAAAAAAATTCTGTAATACAGAGAATATTTGTGTCTGGAAAATTGAATCGTTTTTAAATGAACACAAAGAGAAATCTAGGAGAAGAGCCGTTTTTATACGAGTATTTCAAGTTCTCTTAGGAAATATTAAGAGTTGTAAAGGAATTGAGAATGAAGAATTTAAAATATTTTCATTGGATTGCTTAATTGTAGAAATAAGGTTTGCTTTGATACTTGGATTCCATTGTTTACATGAAAAACAATTAATCATCAATAAATGTCAGCAAATTTTAAAGCTGGTGAATATTCGTACATACGCATACATAATTGGTCATTACAACCCTTCAATTAGGATTACGACCTAGCTTCCCACACCACTTAAGTTGTGTGTGTTTATTTTATACATGAGCAGCGGAACCAACAGTTCAAAATCGTTTCCGAAATATAGATTTTTTTTTTGAGAAACTTTTCATGGAAATTTTTATTTACACTCAGAGTTTTTGCCAGAAATCTGCTGAGAGAAAGTCGATCGAAGTTTGACCTAGGGTTTAAACTGTGGTCTCACGTCTGATAAGTTACGGCAAGGAGGGAAACTAGCAAGCAATCCATTACATTCAAGCAATCAGAAATTGATTAAAGCCATCAAAAATGTTTTACGGGACATATCTGTTTGCGTTCTATTTTCACTACCTGCAGTTTAAAGACGTTTCAGATTTTTGAGAAACTTTTCATGGGAATTTGATTTACTTTCAGAGTTTGTGCCAGAAATTTTCTGAGAAGAATTCGCCGAAAAAATCATTTTTTTTCATATTTTCGTTTTGATGTCTGACCTGGGGTCTAGGTACGTCTAATAAGCCATCACACCACTTACTAGCCTCCGGCGTCTTGGGGTTGCGTCCACATGTCCTCCAGATCCCGTTGAAGATATACAAAAACTCCGTTATACTGTTCTTGCTTTTTGAAAAACCAAAATTCGGAGCAGAGATTTGCTCATTGTGGGTGCATTTGTTTCTCATGAATTGTCTCGTCCAAATTTAACAATTCTGGGTGTATATTCACTACGCCATTTAGATGGAAATGAACTTAATAAGAGAAGACGAATTTTTCATAAAATTGGCGCTTTCATCACTTAGTTCCATTACCTATTGATAATAAATAAACTGTTGACGCTTTCCATGGCCTATTGGTTAGTGCTCATAAGTCAGTTTAATTCCGAATATCCAGTGAACAGCAAAAGTCTTACTACGGCAACACATTTTGACAAAAAAGTCCCCACAGGCTTAATACTCTTGCACAAAGTCCCGCTATGACTTTAAGGGATTATTTAGAAGATAGTTTAAAAGAACGGTTACGTAATCGCTAAACCTCAAACAAAAGTCAACCGAAAAACTTGCTCATGGTGCCACCAGAAAACATTAAACAAAACTTATATATTCAACTCTCAATGGGTTAAATGGAGTGCTTGATCTTAAGGGATATTCTACTAAATACAAGGAATAACATTTTCATATATTAGGCCTTCGAATTTTAAATTTTACACAGGGTTCTTCTTGGGAGTACCTATGGACTGATCTGAAACTTTACCTTATATTTCTCTTGTTTTATGAAAAACATTAAAAAATTGTTTGTTTTATAATAAAATATAAATAAATTAATAAAATAAATATACAAACTATAAATTTTTATACAAACTGTTGGCTAAAATTTATGAAATTGCTAAAATATATTAAGACTTTTGCTGTCCACTGTATATGTGACAACAAGCTAACGATATCATACTTGTGGGTAAGAAGTAGACAAAATGCTAAAATGTTAATGATTGGCGGCTACAGTATGGTATAAGGACATGCAAGTGAATCAGTTTTTTAAATCGAAAACCTTGAAGTTATACACTGATGGCGTAATTTCTTTACTTCAAAAATTTCAAACTATTATCAAGCAAATCGCCACATGTTTAGTTTCATTTTAGCTCATTTTAAATATGAGGAAAAAGTATTTGACTTCTGTACAAATTTTTAGCTTAACGTTATTGAACACCAACAATAATAAGGGTTTTCCTGCCATTCCAATCTTCAGCAAAATTCAAACGGATGTGCTGACGAAGGGCTTTTCAATGTTAACTTTAAATAACTTAATCGAACTGGTAGAATACTAGAGCAGTAGCAGTAGCAATAGTATTGAGCTTGTTATTTCCGTTTCTAATTTAAGAATTACGTTTTAATACACTTCCATACTCTAAACAAATTGAAGTTAAGGTGAGTAGAATCTATGAGAAGCATTTTGTTAATTACAAACATATGAGTTTGATTATTCATTTTCAAATTGTGCTACTTTACTGTAAATATGTTCGTATTATGCAAAGAAAATATATTTCCAGCTTTTAAAAATGTTTTAATTAAACAAATTGCCATGCATAGAGCATCTTTATGACTGTAAATCAAGTAATTTAATAATAAATACTGGCATAATTTTTCGAAATCATGCTTAATTATTCACACAATTTTTTATTTTGTTTTTTTTGCCTAGTCTCTCTCGTAAATTTATTGCTTTTATTACAAAAGAAATAAAATATAGTTTTTCCCGAAGTATATGATTTTCTCATGCAATTTCTAGCCATTAATCAATAAGAAAAAAACCAACAACAAAAACCCAATGATTTACAAATAAAAGTTTTTTTTCTTACAAATATTTACAAAAGCTGTCATACTATTGTCATTCATTGACGATTTATCTGTTATCATTCATATTTTGTTGTTGTTGTTTTTGTTTTCTTTGCATTTTCATTAATTTGTTTGTATTTGTTTATTGCATTATAAAGCGTATGGGGTTTGTTTCTTAAGTCTTTTGTTTGAATATGAGAAATGAGTGTCCGTTAGTAGTTTTTCTTTCTTCTTTCTGAATAATGGAAATAATTTAAATTTCCAGTTCTCTTTCTTACTCTTTCCCGCTCTCTCTTTCTAGCCGTATCTAGCTCTTTCCTTTTGTGTTTTTAAGCCAAAGTACCGTTTTAAGAATTCATTTTCCTTAATCTTAAGAGTGGTAACAAGAAATTGCATTAAAAGAGCGAAAGAAAACGAAAAGAGTTTGGCTTTTTCAGAACGAATTTGTTCGTTTTTGTTTAAAGCTTTTATAATGAAATGTTTAAGACACGAAGCAAAGAGCTTTTATGCATTTTTTTTTGTTTGTTTTACAATGTTTAAGCTGTAATGACAACGCTTGGTAAGTGCATATTTAAAAAAAAAATCGCATTTAAACCGAGACATACCTCCATACATCTATAGCATAATTGTATGTGTGTGTCTACATTTGTAAATATTATAAAATGTAAATAAAAATTTTTAAAAGCCGACAACAAGTCAATGCCTGTTTGATTATTGTACGTCTGCAAGAGTAGCTGTGCAGTAACTTAGTAGAGACGATGAGAGGCTTGCAGGGTGTTATCTGTTCAAGATGTTAAAGATTTTTCATTCAGTTTTTCCAGTTTATTAAAGAACAAACAGCATAAGCATCATTGTAAAAATATGATCACAGTTAGATTTGCTAGACAACAACCATTCAAATGAATTATTATACGATACGATAGTTTTTTTTCTTATTTGGTTTTCACAGATGCCTTAGCCGCTTTAGACTAGTGTGGGTTTTTGTTCGATTGTCTGCTTTTTATGCTGTCGTTATATTATGCATGACAATGGTTGGTTGGTTTTTTTTTGGTGCTTTAAACGAGTGTATATTTTTTAATTGTTTAACGGGTCTGGTGTTAAAAATTCTAATTCATCTTGAATGTTGTTTATCTTAACGAACTAAAGATTCTCATTAAGTTATAAGATTTAATTGTTATTAAAAGCTCATGAACGAATTTTATGTTGACATAAAAATAAAACACTGAATATTATTTATATTTGATTAGAAAGATTCGGTAAAAATAAAACTAATTTAAATAAAATAAGGAAATGAAACGAAAGATGAATTTTTTTTTATTGAAAGTAAACTTATGGAATTAAATGGTAACAAGAACAACAAAGCTTACTTTTTAGATTGCTTATACGATAATTTTCTAATTAATAAGAAAGCTACAGCAGAGCCATCTGAAGAATTTTGACAGTCTATGGGAGACTTAACTATTTTTGGCACGAAATATAAAACTAGGCTTGTACTTTAGGAAATTCTGTGGAGCTCTGAAATCTGTGCCGAAGGAAGCAATGGTATATTAAGCTCTTGCAAAAATTGAAATAGCTTTGTGCATAACTTTACATTTACATGCCACATTGTCATCGAATTTATTTATGTAAACTAACGCACTACCAATTTCCTCGTCAACGGTGCTTCTTTCACTCGCGTCTCGGTCTTTTCTGATAGTCAGGCCGTGATAAGATCTCTATCGGGTTTCGTGAATACCTCTAGGATGGTTAGAGAATGTCGCCGCTGTCTTGACCTTCTTTCTGGGCGCTTGACCAGTGTCTCACTGGTGTGGGTCATGGGATTGAATTCTTACGTCCTACCATGTAAGAAGACCTATCCATCAAGAGTTCAATCCAAAATAAAATTTAAAGACGGTAAAACAGGGTGGTGGTAGCATCATGGTATGGGTGTCTTTCTCTTATTATGGTGTGGGTCCTCTATATTGTATCCAGAATGTAATGAAATCGGCTGAATACACCGAAATTATATATATATAATATGCCACTTAAATGGGCCTTCCAGCAGGACAATGACCCAAAGCATACGGCAAAGTACACAAAGTAGTGGTTCCAGGACAAAAAATTAATGTTTTAGAATGGCCAACACAGTCCCCTGATTTGAACCCACTAGAAAATTTGTGGAACGAAGTTAAAAGGGCAATCAGGGGAAAGTGTCCAACAAATTGCGATGAGCTTTGGAATGTTATACTGGATGCTTGGAACTCAATACCCCTGCATGTTAGTCAAAATTTGGTCGACTCAATGCCTAGAAGCTGTGCTGTTGTTCTGAATAACAAAGGATCCGCAACAAAGTACTAATGTGGCACTAAGGCTTCGTTATCCAGTTAGTTTTGCTTAGGTTAGTTATAGCTTTAAGATTTCATGAAGTGTCCTTATTTTTTTTTTTTCATATATTCATACAAAATCACAAAAAAATCAAAATATATTATAGGAATAGCAAAAATTTTGTTTTTAATCTTTTTTCTGCCGTTTAAGGAAAAATAAGTCGTTTAAACAAGAAAGGATTTTCGAGTTTTTATTCGGTTTTAAAAATATAATGTAAGTTTGGGTGGGTACTGTCCTTATTATTTTTCACATCACTGTACGTTACTTGGCTCCCCATTTCTTGTCTGCTTGACGGAGCTATTATTTATCGATATCAAGGATATAGCTTTGTTCATCAAACTTTCTGGCTGGTTTTCCAGTGTAGGGCAGTCGAGCTTTTGATGTGTAGCCCTTGCACTGACCAACTTCTTCCTCTTTCCAGACTTTGAAGAAACTTGTTCAGTATAGGGACTGTGTTCACCCGTTGCATCACAACGGGCCGCTATGCGTGCTCAAGTGAGCTCTTTGATATCAGAGCTACCACTCAGACCTAAAACTAAACCAATATTACCAGGTGGCAATATTATCTTAATTGAACTGCAAAAACCTCTCTTACATGATTAAACTAATGCTGTAAAAATTGCTCATCCCCCGATGGTATAGAAGCATGGCGCTGTTACACTATCAGTATTCAATCCAATGCGAGCTGATGTTGTATTTTGCATACGAAACAGCAATGAGGTTGTTAAGCTTCTCAACGATATGCATGTGGTTTAGATTATTAACTTCTAGCATGACTTTGTCGTTCGGATGGAAGATGATTTGTCGGCGAATCGGGTATTAGTTATGCAGATCAGTGGCAATCTACCTTTATACCATGCGTTGGTTAAGTTTCAATTTATGCAAATAAGCCGTGCTCGAAATCGCTGCAGTCTAGTAGGTAGTGTGTTGGCTTCTTAGACGTAAAGCCAGGGTTCGAGCCCCAGGCCAGACATCAAAACAAAACACAAAAATTATTTCTTCGGCAACTTCTTCCCAGCAGATTTCTGGCAAAAACTCTGAGAGTAAATAAAACTGCCATGAAAAGTTTCTCAAAAATCTGTCGTTCGGAGTCGACTTAAAACTGTAGGTCTCGCGACTCATGTATAAAATTAACACACAGACAACATAAGTGGTGTGAGAAACTAGGTCCATAATACTGACTAAAGGGTTGTAATGACTAATTATGTATGTATATATGTAAGCCTTGTTTTATTCATATTTTTATTACGAATTTTCTGAAATTTTTTAGAAATAGATTTTAAATTGCATTTTTTTTGTAACAGAAAAATGTCTCTGCTAATTATCTAATTGTGCCACAAAAACATCTTTCATGGTTATGAGTGTTTGATGACAATAATTTCTCATTAAAATTGGTGTTTAACTAAAAATTGTTTGCATTAACAAAAGCAATTAACACCAATAATAACATAGAAAACTTATTAAAAATATTTTTATGTTTTACAAAATACGATTTTTTTTTCTTAATTTTTTTCTTTTATTTTTTTAGATTTTCTAAGGCTTTATGATGGTGATATTGCAATTTGCAATTTACTGGTAAACTTGCTACAAATAGTGTAATATGTAACAAAAATTTTTATATACGCTGTATACAGTGAACAGCAAAGGTCTTACAACGGCAATATATTTTGAGAAAAAAAAGAAGTCCCCACAGGCTTAATACTCTTGCACAAAGTCTCGATATGACTTCAAGAGCATATTTAGGAGATCATTTGAAAGAACGGTTACGTAATTGCTAAACCTCAAATAAAAAACTTGCTCATGGTAGCACCAGAAAACAGTAAACAAAACTTGTATATTCAATTACAAATGCGTTAAATGAAGTGATTGACCTTAAAGGATATTCTACTAAATACAAGCGATATTATTTTCATATATTCAGTCTTTGAATTTTAAATTTTGCACAGGGTTCTCCTTGGGGCTAGCTATGCAGTGATCTGAAACTTTTCCTTATTTTTGTCTTGTTTTATGAAAAACATTAAAAAATTGTTTGTTTTATAATAAAATAGAAATAAATTAATAAAAAATATATAAACTATAAATTTTTATACAAAATTTTGGCTAAAATTCATGAAATTGCTAAAAATATATTGACTGTACTAAGACTTTTGTTGTCCACTGTATACATGACAACAAGCTAATGACATCAAACTTATGGGTAAGAAGTAGACAAAATGACAAAATGTTAATGATTGGCGGCTACAGTGTGGTATAAGGACATGCAGGTGGATCAGTTGTTCAAATGGAAAACCTACAAGTTCTACACTGATGGCATAAAATCTTTACTTCAAAAATTTCACACTATTATCAAGCAAAACGACACATGTTTAGTTTCTTTTAACTCATTCTAAATATGAGGAAAAAGGGAATATTTAACTTGTGGTCAAATTTTTAGTTGAACATTATTGAACACCAACAATAATAAGGGGTTTCCTGCCATTCCAATCGCCAGCAAAATTCAAACGGATGTGCTGACAGGGCTTTTATATCTTAACTTTAAAGAACTCAATCGAACTGGTAGAATACTATAGCAGTAGCAGTAGTATTGAGCTTGTTATTTCCGCTTCTAATTTAAGAATCACGTTTTAATACACTTCCATAGTCCAATTACATTAAAATTAAGGTGAGTATAATCTATGGAAGCATTTTACATTTTATCTATGGAAGTTTATTAATTACAAACACACGAGTTTGATTGTGCATTTTCAAATTGTTCTACTTTTGCTGTCCACTGTATATGTATAATAATAATAATAAAATTAAACAATTGTGTTATATGTTTTCTTACAGAAAATTAAAAAAAAATATACGAAAGAAAAAACTAATAACCGTTAAAATTATAAAAAAAAGAAAAATTAATTTAAAAAAATTTATATTACAAGTGCAATAACTTGGTATGTTTCAATAAACTTTTTAAATTTTTTTCTTTTATTTTATATGTGAGTGCGTGTAAGTGTTGTTGCATTTATTGTTATTGTTATTGCTAGTATTGTTGCTACTGGTATTACGGTTGCACTTTTATGTAGAAAGACATCAACCGACAACAAGAAAGTTGCAACATGCGTGCCAGTTTTATTATTGTGTTCATTATTATTGCTAAGCTTCAGTCTTTTGTCTGCCACACTCAATTTATTCTTTTTTCTTTTTCAATTCTTTTTTGCGTTTTTTTGCATTTTTTTATATTTTTTAGGTGAATGCGTATTTCGCACATTGCAAGCATTTTTAACGTTTTGAGACAATCTATTGGGTCTTGGCTTTTTAAAATTAAAATTTTATAATGTCCGCATAGACAATAACAATCAAACCCAACAAATCAAACAAAAAAGCTAGAAATACAATAAAAAGAAAGAAAGAATTATAAATCAAATTAGCAATAGAAATTCCTTTCATTTTTTTCTTTTTCTTATGAATATAAATTGTAAAGAAAATATTTGAAAAAAAACAAAAAAAAAATAATTCAAAAATATTTTTATATTTTACTTTACATAGCTTAAATATTTTTCTATATTCCTCTACATAACGTTACATTTAATCAGAAAACAAATTTCAACTCTTAATGAGTGGCACACTCTCTAAGCATCACTACGTTTGAAAACAAGATTTATAACCGATTAAGCGAAACTTGACCCAGAACATATTGGCTGGCTGGCTGGCTGGCTGACTGGCTGTTGTTTGGCTTGTAAAGAACGTGACTAGAACGAATGTTATTGATGCCACTACACAAACGAAAATGTTTAAAACAGAAACCACAAAACATAAGCAGTTAATTTGACCAAGTTTTTGTTTTTTCATTCTGTTTTTCTGTTTTAATAACTTTCAATTTCATAGAAAATTGTAAAGAAAAGAAGAAAAAAAAGTCTTAGCATAAATTATAGTCTTAAAAAGTAAAAGGTTTAGAAAACATTCAAGAAACGAAATATAATATAAAACAGCCTATAAAACAAAGGACTTAAGTGACAAACTTGCTTTAAACAAATGATTTTCGTTTCGACTTTAGGAAACCTTTATAACTGATTTGATGTTGGCAATACAATACACAAACAGCCTAGAAACAAATTTAAAAAATAGATTATGTTAGCCTGATGGCTACTTTCCCCACCTGGTGTCATTCTTGTATTATAATAACACGCTCCGACAGTCAAAATACACCCGGTTAATGACATAGTGTAGGTTTGTTGAGTAGTTTTGTTGGGTAGAACTCCAAAATATTTTTTTCTTATATTTCTCGAACATTTCAAACAGAGGTCAGCAATGAGTATTCAAAATGATGGGTAGACTCGAATCATACTTATAATTTCTGATACTTATACGCATTCATACTTATTTTAATGTCATACTCATACTACTCATATTCAAAGTTTGAAATACTTATGGTACTCGTACTTAACAATACGCGTGATGTTATTGGTTTCGACTCTCCATGACTCATCGTATACTCGAATCAGAAAATAAGTTTGATTCGCGTACGAACACTACAATACTCACAAGAAGGTTGTGTGTTTGCTCTGCGTGCTGTCTTTGTCTTTTTTGTTTATGTGTCTTTCTTCTTTCTTTTGTAAATGCAACAGCAGCTAAGACTGTAAATTTTGATGAATGATTGGAATCACTCCTATCATTTATGAGTATTATAAGTATTTTCCTAAATTTTTGAATCTGAATGAGTAGGCGTATGAATCAAACAGAGTACGAATGTTATGAGTTTGATGTCAACGTTGTACTCATACTCATTGCAACCTGTACTTATAAATCAATGTTCTAGTGAGTAAGAATGAATCAGTGTAGTTTAATTTCAATACTGTTGACTCACTCATACTCGAAATTTCATGAGCATTTATGAGTAGCGAAAAAGCAATTCATTGCTGATCTCTGATTCCCAACTTGTTTTATTTGACGGAACTCTTTTTTTCTTGATCTTTGCACACAAAATTATTGATTAACCAAATATTTTTTAACCTATTTTCAAAATTCAAAGTTTTTTGAAAAGAGGACAGATGAGCCTTTAAAATGGTATACATCAACATATCGTTCAAACTTATATGTTATGAGTTTTGATCGGGTAAACTTGGAAAACATGATTTTTTCTAATTTCTTCAAGTTTGATTATTCTTAATTGCAAAATTAAATTAAAACATATTAAATAACAGATGACATTCTGAAAGTGCATTATCTTGTGAAGGGATTGACCGTTCATTTGATCAAATCGGATAAAAATTATTGTAGTTATTATTTAAATAGTATAACAGTGGAGGTATGGCATTCGTCATTAATTTCTCGTTTATTTGCTTTCTATAAAATTTAAATTCTCTTATTACCTCCAAAATTCATACATTCTTAGTATAGCCTGCAAGCAAAAACAGAGCTGGTGACATAATGGTTTCAATTTTTAAAATCATTTTTTTTTCTACAAACCTTACTTATATTAATTAAAAATTATAAATGATTAAAAATGTTATAATTTTTAAGGAATTATAAAATAAACCTTAACGTCACTGTATTATTTAAACAATAATATGCACGTGTATAAAAAATTCCGAAAATAAAAAAACCGAAAACCAAAACCGGAAATTCCCATCCATAGCATTGCAATTAAATGTGTCAAAGAATTGTTTAATTGTCACATAAATTCTAAATTTATTGCGTGCAGATATTTTAAAAAAATGAAAATGAAAATAAAACAAAATGTTGTCATATGGATTAATGAACAAAAGACTTAGAACACAAACTTGATTAGTTAAACAATAATTTTGAAATATGAGAAACAAAAATAATAAAACAAATAGCAAATAATTTTTAGTACAAACGAAAGAATTAAATGTTAAAATATTAAAATCATGCTGGACCAGTTTATTAGTGCTATCTGTTGTTGTTTAATTAAATGCAATAAAATTTTTAATTGAAATGAAATATTCTTTTTTAAGAATTATTTCACTGTTAGAATATGCTAAGAATGTTTTGTGTCTACGTAATGGAGGTTATTTAATAATTAGCTGAACAGAAAGAGCTTTGCTTTACGGATAACAGATGCAGTATTTTATTATACACTTTTTTCCGTAAGTTTATTATGTCAGTGCGAATAATACACCGCTTCCAGGAATCATTAATCTATAGTTCTTGCCCTATTACATACATACACACATACATACATACATACATAAATTGTTGATCATTACAACGTTTTAGTTAGGATTACGATCTAGCTTCTCACATCACTTATGTTGTGTGTGTTACTTTTATCCACGAATGATTGGACCTACAGTTTAAAGTCAACACCGAACGACAAATTTTTGATAAGTTTTTCATGGCAATTTTCTTTACTCTCAGGAGTTTTGCCAGAAATCTTCTGAGAGGAGGTTAGGTTCGGTCGAAATGGTAGCTCTGATATCAAAGAGCTCACTTGCGCATGCATAGCTGCCCGTTGTGATGGCGCGAGTGAACGCAGTCTCTGTACTGACCAAGTTCCACCAAAGTCAGGGAAGAAAAGAAAGGTGGTCAACGCAGGGGCTGCACATCAAAGCACGACTACCCTATACTGGAAAACCAGCCAGAAAGTTGATGACCGAAGCTATATCCTTGACATCAACAGATGATAGCTCCGTCAAGCTGGCAAGAAATGCGGAGCCAAATAACCTATATCTGCACCTAGCAAGAGACGGGCACTGACAAAGAAAATGGATATCAGTCTCGTCTTCCTCTGCGGATCTGCATCCACGGCAGAAGTCGTTAAATGGGAGCCGCATCCTTTCCACGTGTCTATCCATAACGCAATGACCTGTAAGCATGGTCACTGTGATTGAGATGATGCCACGACCAAGTCCATGTAAGTGGTTGATACTCCGTCTATCCATCAGGGGCCAGGTGAGTCTAGCGGTAGAGCATTGGACAGGATAAGTTGGCGTCTAGAAAGAATTTTCGCGCAATGGCCAGCTTGACCGAGGCAAGTAGCATAACCAAGTCTACTGAAGAGGATTCCGGAAGGAGTGTCCCATCTCTGGTGAGCTCATCGGCCCTGCAGTTCCCCGGAATATTACTATGTCCGGGGACCCAGACTAGTGAGACACTAAAGCGCCCAGAAAGAAGTTCGAGACATAGACGAAATTCCCTGACGATCCTGGAGTTATTCACAACACCTGACAGAGATTTTATGGCGGATTACGACCTCGTTTCTCACACCACTTATGTTGTGTGCGTTAATTTCTATACATGAGTGGAGGCACTTTTTTGAGAATCTATTCATAACTATTTTATTTACTCTCAGAGTTTTTGCTAGAAATCTGCTGAGATGAGTTCGCAGAAGAAATATTAAAATTTCGTTTAGTTGGTGATGCTTAACCTAGGGTTTGAACCGACGCCTCATGTCTAATAGGCTAACACACTACCTACTAGACCACGGCGACCCCAGGTCCTACATCTCGATCAAATCGAAATATGAAAATATATTTCTACGGCGACTTCCTCTCAGCAGATTTCTGACAAAAACTCTGAGAGTAAAAAAATCTTCATGTAAAGTTTCTCAAAAAGAGAAACATCTATAAGTAGTATGATCAGTTTGGTCGTAATCCTGACTGAGGTGTTGTAATGACTCATATTGTGTATGTATATGTGTATGTATATTTTGGTCCAATTTTGTAGGTGGATTTTCTGTGATTTAAAAGTTTCTGGGTTTTCTCTGATTACCTCCTTCTATTGTCGTCCTTCTCCGCTTGGTGTCTAGATATTAAAATAATATGCATCGTATGTGAAATGGAGAAATCCTGCATCTTTTGTTTAGACCTTAGAACAGTTCTAGACACTGTATGCATGTATACTGCTGCCATTTGACTATTATTTAAAGTATTTTAATCCCTTTGAATTAAGACACACGAGCTGTGATTGTACATATCATTGCCTTAAAATTGTGTCGGGGATGTCTTTAGAGTTCGCCGTAGTCTATTGGTAGGCTTATTAGACGAAAAGCCAAGGTTCAAATCCCAGGCCAGACATCAAAACAAAAATACAAAAAGTATTTTTTCGGCGACTTTCTCTCAGCAGATTTCTGGCAAAAACATACATACCTACATAATTGGCCATTACAACCCTTCAGTCAGGATTACGGCCTAGCTTCTCACACCACTCATGTTGTGAGCGTTAATTTTATACGTGAGTGGCGGGACCTACAGTTTAACGTCGACTCCGAACAACAGATTTTTGAGAAACTTTTCATGGCAATTTTTATTTACTCTCAGAGTTTTTGCCAGAAATCTGCTGAGAAGAAGTCGCAGAAGAAATATATTTTTTTTCATATTTCGTTTTGGTAAAAACTCTGAGAGTAAATAAAAATTGCCATGAAAAGTTTCTCAAAAATCTGTCGATCAACTTTAAACTGTATGTCCCGCCATTTTTGAATAAAATTAACACACCCAACATAAGTGGTGAGAAACTACGTCGTAATCCAGACTGAAGGGTTGTAATGGCCAATTATGTATGTATGTCTTTAGAGCGGAGAATTAAAACTAAACAACTTAGAGGAAAACTTGTTATTCCCTTTTTGGGTTCTAGAAAACTTATAGAGGGATAATAGGGTACCATACACTTATGAAAGGTTATATATTTTAGAATTAGTGACGATTATTATGAATCATATACACTCCTATAAGACTAGTTTAAGGAAAGATGATCATATAATCTTTGCGTCTCCTTCTTTCTCCTCTTCTTTTTTTGACAATTATAGCCACATAAATTCTCTTCAAATGTCAAGGATTGTAAAATTTTTTTTGATAAATTTCAATAAGATTTTATATAACACGTTATCTAAACATAAATAAATTTAAGTGGGTTGCTTTCATGACTGCAAGACAGCAAACAAATAAATTATGCATCACATAAAGCAGAAGAAAACCAAAAAAAAAATTGATTTTTGATATGCAAAATATTTTAAAAAACTTTTTAAATCAAAAACCCAAAATCGTTGTATAATAATTAAATGCACTAAATTTAGATCATCATTATTATGATCGTCAAATGATAAAAATTTGCAAAAAAATTCGCAAAAAAATCGCAAATAAAAATCAAATCAGGTTTTAAAACTTTCATTGAAAAATTCTGTTTCTTTGGGTAACGAAAGCAGCACAATTTAATAAAAAAGGTGGACATAAGACCCGTGCAGAAGAAAAGAAAGAAAAATAAATAAAATTTTATATGATATTTATGTTAAATGGAAATTAATGTTTAAATTAAACCAAAAAAAAATTGAATTTTTATGGTCGTTAATGAATTTGTTATACTAACAGAGTAAAAGCCAAAATCTAATATGAACACCAACGCTTTACTTAAACAATTCAATGGAAAGTGAGGGTGTAGCTTCTTTTGGCTGCCAATAATTTTGTTTTCTTTCCATATTTTTTTTTTTATATAAAATTGAGTTAATCGAGTAAGAGTGTTAAAAATTTGTTATGCATAATGTTTAAATATGATTAAAGTTTAAAAAAAAAAAATAAAAAAATTAATAAAATTGAAATGCTTCAAATCAAAGTCAGCAAACAGAATTGGTTTAAATACAGACACTCCTTAACAACAGCAACAGGTTAATGGTTTTCTTTTATTTTTCTTTGTATTTCTTTAACAATGGTCAACAATAATAAAAGAGAAGACAATATAAACAAATTACAAAAATATACTGAAAGAGAAAAAAAGAAAAAGAAATGCTTTAATAAAGTTTTTTATCGAATAATTGGCAATTGGCATGGAGTCTTGTATAAAGCGTTGCTAGATGGAAGCTAGCAATTCGAAAGTCAAAAACTTTTACAGCCAATCAAAATGAATTTTGATTTTGTCGAATTCTTTCTCGGGAACTTTTATTGCGGAGTATAATAAAACTATATTACAGGGTCTTTTATAAAGTGATTTCAATCTTTAGATTTAAATAAAACAAAACATTCGTTTGAAGCTGCTGCTGATGACATCATGTGTAGTATTTTCCTATTTTTCCGATGTGGAAAAACATCATCGAAAGACACTGTTGCCACCGCAACAGTAGTGTGAGACTTTAACCCACACAAAAAACAATTTCTACACTCGAACCTATTTGTCCTGTGGTACTACCGTTAAGTATTTCATCACAGAACAAGTTCTAGGCTATTGACTACTACTATTGATTTCCATCCCTTTCAATCCTACGAATTCTCTTTATCCTTCTCAATTCCTGCATCACATTTGCAGACAGCACTTTGACATATTGCCAAACTTCAGCAGACCGCAACATATGCAGAACTATATTGTCTGGTGTCACTATTTCATTTATCATCGTCTCTAACAACTCGCGTTCCAATCTAAATCTATCGCAATAAAAGAAAATATGCTCAGCATTTTTAATGCCATTATTGCAGAAGGAGCAAGGTACCTTATTGTCGTGGCCATATTTACATATATTTCCCTGAACTAGCCATACCCTGTCAAAAACTGTGTCGTGTAAAAGTCAACATGACCGTATCTCCTTTCAAGCCAACTTTGTACATTTCTGATAAGTCTATGTGTTCATCGAACTTTCGTCACAGTATCCCATCCAATATGCCATTCGTATAAACTCTTTTGCTTTCCTCCCTTCGTTCCTTAGTCGTTAATTTTCAACCAACAATACTAACTCTATCGTATATCCTCTTCAGTTCCATAGCCATAATATCAGCAGGAGTTATACCAGATATGACTTAGACGAAATAAAGATCTTGCAGCCTTAGCATAGGTTCTAATACCCAACGCCGATCCCCACACAGGTGCTGCATACATCACTATCGACTGAGTAACCTTTGCCAATAACAGTCTTCTGCTCTGATTTGGCCTCCTCCTATATTACACATAATCACTCGAGCAGCTTTCTCACAAGCCCTCTCAATATTTGTTCTAAAATTCAATTTTACGTCAATCATTACTCCTAAATATCTAAGCGCCAGTTGAGAAGTTATATCATGTGTGGAATGTAACATCGTCTAAATGTCCACCACCTGCTTCTTTGGACGGAGAGCATTTCAAATGTTCAATTTTCCATAACGCTGGCACATTATTATTGTCATCTTCTAAAACTTTATTATGTATCTCTATAATGGCTCCTTTAATCATTTAAATCAAGAGAATAGAAGTTGGTAATCATCGACCTATAATGCTCGCCATTGACGATTAAAGAAATATGGACCGATGACACAACGGTTACGAAAACCATGCCAAACAGCCACCATTACGAACATTTCTGTTTTAAAATGTTTAATGATTGAATAGATGAACTTAATTACCTTCAAGAGACTGCTTAGAACGTATCGTCTTGGCAATTAAAAATTAAAGTTTCCTGGAATGTGGCAAATTTCCTTTCACACTTTTTGAATCCCTAAGTGTTGATTACCAGTTTAAAACGTATATTTTCTGCTGGGGAAACTGAACTTGCTTAGGTTAGGTTAGGTTAGAGGACGTGTACTTGTCAATTAAGAGGAGGTCGAATTGACCCAATGTCCTAGTTTCTCACACCACTTATGTTGTGTGTGTTAATTTTTATACATGAGTGGTGGGACCTACAGTTTAAACTCGACTCTGAACGACAGATTTTTGAGAAACTTTTGCATGAACTTGTTTACTAACTTAATTGGCCATTAACAACCCGAACAAGGGATTTCGGCCTGCACTACAGGCGCCTCTGCTTCTCGTACGCCTAAGCCAGTTGGTCACACCAATCGTTGGCTTTCTCGATTTGGTCCTTCCGAAGCAAAGAAAATAGTCCTTTTCGCCGCATCAGCGTATCAAATACCCGTCTAGCCGGAGTGTTAATTTGGTTATTACAATCTTGTCAACCCCAAGCGAAACAAAAGACTTAAGCAACAAACCTTTTAGTGGTAAAGCAATCAACAAGTATCTGTTTGCACTTCTAGAGAATGACTGGAATAAGTTCATTGGTTAAAAGGCTTACAAATCCACGCTACATAACATAATTGGTCGTTAGAACCCTTTAGTCAGGATTACGACCTAGCTTCTCACACCACTTATGTTGTGTGTGTTAATTTTATACATGAGTGCCGGGACCTACAGTTCCGAATGAATGATTTTTGAGAAACTTTTCATGGCAATTTTATTTATTCTGTGAGTTTTTACCAGATATCTGCTGAGAGGATAAGTTAGGTTAGGTCCGGTAGCTCTGATTTCACAAAGCTCACTTGAGCACGCATAGCGGCCCGTTGTGATGCCACGGGTGAACGCAGTCAATGTACTGACTAAATTCCACCAAAATCACGGAAGAGGAAGAAGTTGGTTAGCGCAAGGCCTGCACATCAAAAGCACGACTTGCTGAGAGGATGTCGCCGAAGAAATACTTTTTATATTTTGTTTTGATGTCTGGCCTGGGGTTTGAAACCTGGCTTTACGTCTAATAAGCCAACACACTACCTACTCTACTACAACGACTTCACAATTACACAGTATTGCTTAATTAATTGGCCATTAAAACCCTTTAGTAAGGATTCTAACCTAGGTTCTCATCCTGTTCATGTCTAATAATTAAACACACTATGTATTGGACTACGGCGAGAAACTTTAATATTAGTTAAGAAAATAGCAGACGTTCTTCTAGCTGGGTGTTAGTCAGGACACCTCTTGTTCTTTATGATTGCGATAATGAATTTTATGAATTACAATCCATTTATTTGCATTCGAAACTATTATCTGACTTTGCTTTGGTGTTTTGAAGACAATAAAAGAAATGAAAGTCTAACGAATCTTGATTAAAAAATATTTTGCACAGAGAGCGAGAGAGGGAGCGAGAGAGACAGGAGGACATTATTTTGGTATCTGCCATGAAAATGAAAAATTATGTATGAAATTAAGACATCTTTTCTAATGTGATTTATTAAGTTGTGTGGCCTGTCATTATGCACACAATTATGCTGTATGTTTTCGTGTATGTGGCATTCCAACCAGTTTATTGGACCATCAATTCGATTCAATTGCAAATGAATATGTTTATCGGATTTAATTTAAATTTACCATAAATTATGAAAACAATTTATCAATGTCAGTAAATTAAGCATAACAAACTGTTTGATGATGAAAAGCAAATTGAAACAGAAATTATATTCGAAATTTTTATATTATTTGAGTATAAAAGAGATTATTTCTACACTAATCAGGTGCGTATTAAAAATCTTTAATCTAAAAATCCTCAGTCAAATATGAATGTCATCAGGACACTTTCTAAATAATTTTAAATTTGTTCGTAAGAAATTTTATATAAAAAAGCGAAAACTCCGGAGCAAAGGTATTGTGTAAATAATAACACTGGATTCGTTTCTTTGAAAACAAAAGACTTAAGACACAAACTTTATTTTTTCATAAGATAGCCGCTATAGTTGTGAGACATGTTCTCATTATATGGGAAAGAAACATTCTGACCACCAGGGACATTACACTTTTTTTCTTCCGGGAATTGTTTCTAGTCGATTTGCTTAAACTCTAGATTTTGCAAGGCGACAAAGAAAATAATCACACGATATTAAATCGCACAATCTTGGTTGGCAGTTGACATCAGAATTGCTTGAGCTGGCCGATATCAGAATTGATGCAATAAATCGGTGCGGTGTAGCAAGAGGACAAAACCAACACTCAACAACACACAGAAAACACATCCTACATCCTACCCGTGCTTCTTTATGGCGCAGAGGCATGGACCCTATTAAGCACTGATGCAGTAGCCTTGAGAGTGTTTGTGAAAAAAGTCCTACGTAAGATCTTCGATCCAGTGCGAGTTGACGACGATTTCCGTTTCCGATCCAACAATGAGCTGTATGAGCTCCTCAACGACATAGACGTTGTGCAGCGTATTAGCATCCAGCGGCTGCGTTTGCTCGGCCATATCGTTCGAATTGAGGAGGATGCTCCGGCGAGATGGGTATTTGATGCGCGGATCTGAGGAAGTCGGCGAAGAGGACGAAATTGTATCCGTTACATACATACATACATAATTGGCCATTACAACCCTTCAGTCAGGATTACGGCCTAGCTTCTCACACCACTCATGTTGTGTGCGTTAATTTTATACGTGAGTGGCGGGACCTACAGTTTAACGTCGACTCCGAACGACAGAATTTTGAGAAACTTTTTCATGGCAGTTTATTTTACTCTCAGAGTTTTTGCCAGAAATCTGCTGAGAGGAAGTCGCCGAAGAAATTTTTTTTTTTTTTTCATATTTCATTTTTTGATGTCTGACCTGGGATACGAACCCGGGCTTTACGAATAGTAAGCCAACACACTACCTACTACACCACGGCGACTTCATTGTATCCGTTGCAAAGACCAAATCGAGGAAGCCCTGTCATCGATTGGTGTGACCAACTGACGTAGGCGCGCAAGAAGCAGAGGCCCCTCGAAGGATGTGTTGTGGCTGCCCGAAATCCGTTAAATGGGTTATTTACTTACTTAATTGACCATAAAAACCCGATTAACGGATTTCAGCCTGCCGCAAGTAAGTAAGTAAGTAAGTAGCAAGAGGAATCGTCATGCTGAAACCATATTTCGTCCAGATCAATGTCGTCCGGTTGAGGCCACAACAATTCCGTTCTTATGTTTCCGTAAAGCATGCGAAAGTAATACCCAATCATGTCCCTTAATCGCAACATGGAGTTATGCGTTGTGGACGCATTTGTTTCAGTAGATTACATGAGAATTTTTCAGCACTAAATTCGACTATTTGGTGTCTGCCAGAAAACAGATATTTTCGAAAAATTGGAATTTTTTCTTCCCTTCTTTTTGTTGCCTATGTATGTAACAAATTGCTGGCGTTTGCCATGGTCTGCTGGTTTCGGCTTCTAAGTCAAGGGAAGATTGTACGCATAAAGTCTTTTGTACAATTCGCTGCCTAAAGCTTCATTATATTTTAAAGTGTTGAGAACGATGCTGTATTGACATTTTCGAAACTCTCTTGCAGCAATGTATGCAAGTAGCCGACCTGTAAGTTGACGCACAGGAGTCCTACTGTCCATCCATTCTTCGAATGATTGACGCTTAAAAAAAAAGTAATTTTCGAAAATAACACATACAATTTGGATGGTGTTAGAAGCTAGGCAATAATCCTGACTATAGCGTTCTAATGGCCAATAAAGTGTGTAACTAATGCCACGTTCGATAAAAATTTGTCACTTCATAAAACAGAATGGTCTATAAATGCAGGAATATGAGAATCCCTATAACACTGTGCAATAGTTAAAATACACGCAGATAATAACATAGTGTAGGTTATGAGTTTTGTTGAATAGAACTCAAAAATATTTTTTTTATATTTCCCGAACCCTCCAAACTTGTTTTATTTGACAAAAACTGTTTTTTTTTGGACTTTATGCACAAATTTTTTGGTTACATAAACATTTCTGAAATGATGTCCAAAATTTAAATCTTATTAGAAAGGAGAGGGATGGACCTTTAAAACGATATACATATATGTATTATTTGACTTAATATGCTATGAGTTTTGATGAGGTAAACTTGACAAATGCGAATTTTTTTCATATTTCTTCAAGTCTGTCCGCTCATAGTAGCAAACTTTAATTAAAATTTTTTATTTATTTTGTCGCATAGTGTTATAGTTCGACTAGTATGAAGAATTTAGATACACAACTGTCCTGTTGCATGGACATGCAAAAAATTAAGAGGAATTTAGTAACTTATTGGCTGACTTACAGTGCAACATGTTTCCTGTTTAAGATAATTAACGATTTGAGACGAATTATGCAAATACACTAAACAACAGCTCAGGTCAGAGAAGCAGGGGTCAGTGGTCATGCTTCAAACCCCAGGACAGACATTTGCAACAAAATGAAATATTTCTTCGGCGACTTCTCTTAGCAGATTTCTGGCAAAAACTCTGGGAGTAAATAAAATTGCCATGAAAAGTTTCTTAAAAATATGTCGTTCGAAATGGCTCTCCGCTCATGTGTAAATTTAACACACACAACATAAGTGGTGTGAGAAGCTAGGTCGTAATTCGGACTGAAGGATTGTAAAGACCGGCTATGTAGGCATGTAACTAAAAAAAAATCCAAAAGGGATGCTCTTTAAGTGTATTGATCACAGGACATTTTTAAAAACTACTGTTTCTAACCTTGATAAGCAATTAGCTTACCACGGTAACTATTATAGTAACTGCCTTATACAGTTCTAAATTGAAAAACGTTCAGATTACTTAATAGTTTCCTAAGATACCATATTGTATAACAGCTGTTTAGTTTTTAAAGCATTTTTTTAATTAAAATGACTACGATTGTTGTATAAACATTTTATTTAAATTATAACATTTGCATTATATTTTCACACTTTCTTATCCAATAAATAAAGAGTGTGAGTTTATTTAAGCGTTAAAAAAGAAACAAACGACCATATAAGAAATCTAATACACTTGGAGACCTTGTTTGGAGTTTTTGTATATGAGGACCTTTACTTGGCCAAAAGCATACCATAAAGACATTCTATTTTTTTCGGTTTTTTTTTTGGTTTTTTGTTTTATTTTTCTATTACCTAAAACAGAGCACGCCAAAACATGATTTATTGTGTAAAACTTATTGAAAGGCACACTAAAAATAGAGTTATACATACAATGAAACCATTGAGTGAAGAAAAAAACCCATTTAAGGCGGAGTTCAATTTTAATTGTTAGTCATCATTACGAAAAAATAAAACAAAAAAAAAAACAAAAAAAAAATTGCAAACAATATTAAAAGTTTAATTAAAATTTCAAATTAAAAGTGAACTTTAAATAAATTAAAGTTTTTTTTGGTTTCTTTTTGTTTTTATTTAATTTTAAACAAATCAAATATTAAACACAATCAAAAATAGTGGGCTGGCACCTGAAAAGAAAACAAAAAAAAAACAGAAAAAATACATGAAATTTTTTAGGCTTTTAAACAAGAAATAAATCAATCTCAAGTTAATTTTGAATTTTTTCTTTTTTAGAAGAATAATAAATTTTGCACACATGATTAATTATGGAAAAATGCTTCCGTTTCTAATTACAAGAAAAAAAATATATATATGAACGGTATTGTTAAAATGAAATGAAAAACTTTTAATACGAGATGATGATTGAATGGTATTTTTGGGTACATGACACTCGAGGCGAAAGGCATTTTAAAAATGCTTTAATCTTTAACCCAAGAAAAAACCTTGAGTATATTTCCAATATAATTTCAATTTACAATGAACTCTTCAAGTACATTTGAACTATTAGCCGTTAACGTGATACAATTTGGACAAATTAAACTAAAGCAATTGCTTACTAAACCGTTAGCTAAACTATTTACTACAGTTTATCAAAATATTTCAACGGAAGTCATAAATGCCTTTTAATTTTTACATGCCAAACATTTTTTTTACATTGATTTTGACGGTCAGTTAAAGCAGAAAACAGAAAACAAAAAAAAAAAAACGAAAATATGTAACCTTGCTGTGTATCATTTTTCTTCTTTCAACCACATAATTATTATATGAACTGAGATCAAAAGAGAAAAAATATAATATGCCTCCCCTAAAACCTCTTAAAACGTTGTAATCATAAAAAGGGTGTTGCCTTTGTAAGTGGCTTATAAAATCTTAGGCCGCATTTTATATATCGTAGCTTATAAATATCCGTTACATTTTGTTAATTATTATTCAAATTGTTTATTTAAGTAGCTTAAGCGCTTCTATAAATCGTTTGCTTACAAAAAAAGTATGTCTGTTCTCATATATGAAAAGCAACGCTTGTAGCTTAAGTCTTTTTTTTTTTTGGCAGTCGTATAATGCCCTTACTGTACGGTTTTACTTTCGATACTGTAATTACATTTTAACATGTGATTTTTAAAATGCTTAAACAATTAATCCAAAAAAAAAATTCATTAAAATATTAAAATATTGGGTGAATAGCTTATAAAAGCAAGTTTATTGCCAAATTTTTGGGCGTTTATTGTGAAATACCGATGAAATATGAATTTATTTAAAGATATTGGTGGTCATACATACATACTTGGTCATTACAGCCCTTTAGTCTGGATTACGACCTAGTTTCTCACACCACTTATGATGTGTGCGTTAATTTTTATACATGAGTGGCGGGACCTACAGTTTAAAGTCGACTCCGAACGACAGATTTTTGAGAAACTTTTCATGGCAATTTTATTTCACTCTCAGAGTTTTTGCCAGAATTCTGCTAAGAGGAAGTCGCCGAAGAAATATTCTTTTCATATTTCGTTCAGTTGGAGATGCCTGACCTGGGGGTTTGAATCGAGGCCTCACGTCTAATAAACCAACATACTACCTATTAGGCCACGACGAGGAAAATAATGTAACGCACATTTTCAATGTCTCTGTATAGATAACCACAGATTGCTCGAAACTTAGTGGAGCTGTGAATAGAATGGAATGTTAAGGCATCTGACCACATACATAATTGGTCATTACATCATGTTTGTCAGAATTACGACCTCCGCTTATGCTGTGTGTGTTAATTTTATACATAAGTGGAGGGACCCTACAGTTCAAAACCGATTCCGAACAATATATTTTTGAGAAACTTTTCATTGCAATTTTATTTACTTTCAGAGTTTTTGCAAGAAAGCTGTGAAAGGAAATAGCCGGAGAATTAGTTTTTCATATTTTGTTTTGTTAGAGAACCGTGAACCGTGGCCTCACGTCTAATAAGCCAACACACTACCTATTAGACTACGGCGACTACAATCTCTCTGAGCATTTGAACATTTTCTAGGCAGGAGAATAGAATATATAGGCTTTTGAGAGGTTTATTAGGGATGACAATACCTAAAGAAGTATTATTTTAACTGTCAAAGCTAAGAATGATCTCTAGAAGGGATTTCGTCTGGACACTGTGTTCTCACTCAAGAACAATTTTTGTCTCTCAGGCGGATGTGACTTTAATATGTCCTTCTGTGAAGTTTATTATACCTATGAAACAAATACTCCCACGGATATCAGGGCATTGAATTCTTATTTAATAACTTAATCTTTCTGGCTGGTTTTCCAGTGTGGGTTAGTCGTGCTTTGATGAGCAGCCCCTGCGCTGACCAACTTCCTTCTCTTCCATGATTTTGGTGGAATTTGGTCAGTACAGAGACTGCGTTCACTCGGGGCATCACAACGGGCCGCTATGCGTGCTCAAGTGAGCTCTTTCATATCAGAGCTACCACTTCGATCTACCCTAACCTAACCTGTAGAGTTGTTTCATCCTGATAAGCGATTTGTCATATTTCTGGAAATTGTGGTTTTTTCTGCAGAACGCATGAATACGCTAGATATGATACGAATACAGAAGTTTTCTTAAAATTTTATGCGCCAAAGATTCCATTAAGAAACTGTAGGCTTAGAATTGACAATATGGTAAGAAATTCCCTTGGCACCACTCAGGCAAATTATACGTATACTGTGTATAACACAGTAAAATTGCATAAGATTACTTTGAAATCACACGGAAAACTGTGTAATTACATAGAGACCACTTTAAGCATCGTTGCTGAATTTATTACTGGGCACAGTCTTCGACTGATCCCTTGGTTGATCCAAAGAAGAGGTATGTCTTATAGTTTCTCACCAATTCAACTGCGATCTGGTTCCCCTTTGCCAGAAGTATACTCAGTATCAGCAGAGGAACGTTATTTTCTTGGTAAATGACTACTCCATTGTAAAGTGAGATTTACTCACAAATAAGTTCCATTGCCTTAGTGATCACAAACATCTCCTCCCGGAAAATACTGCATTTACCCGTGAGTCGATAAAAAAAAGAATGCCGTGCCGGTGTTAGTCGACCCATTTGTGAAGATGGCATGACCAAGTCTTTGTCTTTGTTCTCCTTGCAGAAGCACCAACGAAAAGAACTTGTCCAGATCATAGTTAACCTTGATCTATAGTCCAGATATCCCTTAAAATCCCGGCATCTCTCCACTTATCTATCCTAGAAATACTTCATGTAAACCACCAATTAAGCCATTAACCCACATTAATGTGAAATTTATTGTTTTGAATCCCACGAACAAAATAGTCAGATCCGTGATTGTGGGTTTCTAATACCAATACTCCTGCCATACATTCAGCAACAGAGTTTGCTTTCAGCTGACAGCCAGAAAAAGTTTTCCACATCATCAACGAAGCATCAATGATTTTGTCTCACGATTTTGTTTGCCACATAATGCCTCAGCAATAACGCAGTGTTTGACAATCTTGAGATGATTACCAGCAGAATGGAAACATTAGGCTGGGCTGACATGTGGTGCCGCACGCTACACGTTATTCGATATACCAACCTGTTAAAGAGACGAGTTTGATGTGAAATTTATTTTACGTTTTCGAGCACTTCAAGTTTAAGGAATGCCGTAGCATTAGAATAATTTTCGTAGGAATAAGTAAAGCCAGTGGTAGACACCGTAGTCTAGTAGGTAGTGTATGGGCTTATTAGAAGTAAGGCCACGGTTCAAATTCCACGACAGACATCAAAACGAAAATATGAAAAGAATATTTCTTCGGCGACTGTCTCTCAGCAGATTTCTGGCAAAAACTCTGAGAGTAAATAAGATTGCCGTGAAGAGTTTCTCAAAAATCTGTCGCTCGGAGTCGACAGCAGGTCCCGCTACATACATACATACATAATTGGTCACTACAACCCTTCAGTCAGGATTACGACCTAGTTCCTCAAACCACTTATTTTGTGTGTGTTAATTTTATACATGAATGGCGGGACGAACAGATTTTTGAGAAACATAAGTAGTGTGGAAAGCTGGGTCGTAATCCCGACTGAGGAGTTTTAATGACCAATTATGTCTGTATGTATGCAAGTGAAGCCACTTAAATTTCAAAACCAAGAGGATAAGATTTTAGTTGCCATTGCATTAAAGAGTTTGCCAAAAATCCTGCTCGCATACAACATTTACATGAAATAACCTTAAAAATGTAATTGCCTAGAAGGCACTGAAATATTGCTTCAAACAAATATTTTTTTTGTTTGGAAAATCATATTTAAAAAATCACCCATTTTATGTGATAGTTATGCCTCCTATATAACTTTCAAATTTTACGGTTTTACCTTTAGGATGATGCGATAAAAAAAAATACTTTAACACTGCAATGCAAATAAATAAAATTTATTTTCATTGCTACTTATGCAGTCAATCTCTTTATTTTGGTATATTTTTTCATACCATATGGTGCCCTGAAAGCATGTTACTTGAAGCGAATAAATTGGAAAATAACACCAATTTAAAATGGAAAATAAAATAAAAGCTTAAAGTATGGAAATTAAGGAAAACAAACAAAAAGTAAACAAAAAATAGAAAATGTTGTTAGGCTCCCTAAGGCCAACTGATAGCTACAACCATAACCTATAAAAGAATTTTTTTTATGGGAAATATTAACAGGATGAAGTGAAAAAAGAAGAAACGATTACATACAAGAAATTATTGGAAAATTATGAATTCGTAAATATTTGAAAGTGTCTTACCAGGGTCTAGCTTTTCCATATTTTGCCTGATGATGACATTTTAAACCCTTCTCGTGCCGTTTATATGTACGTTATAGTTTGTAGGGTATCTTTAAACACACCTTTTAGATCACCGGACCATAACATTTTTGCCTCTCTTTGCTACGTTTTCGTTTTTTTTTTGTTTGTTTTTCTGATGTGGTCGTTCGATTTAGTTGGTTGTTTGTGCTAAAATGCCGTTAAATTTATGCACTTTTGCATCTGTAAAGTATAATTTGCAAACAATTTTTAGCAGGTATTTGAATACCATTATTTTGGTTAAATAAACAATTTACGGAATTGAGTTGTTTATTTAGTAGCAAATAATCGACTAATGAAATGGGGTTACAACAAGAAAAACATTTTTTATTGGTATTTTGATATTATTCGTATACATTAAAACTTAATTATAAATTAGAGTGTGTTTTGAAATCTATTTCAAGTTTTATTTATTTCAATGTGCTTGTGTCTTAAGTCTTTTGATTTTGAATGCCTTTAATGTGTACTAAACAAGTGTAATAAACGAATATCTCAAAAAAGTATGGAAAATTTTCATTTAATCTGTTTAGTAACGAAGTATGACGAAGTTTATGTTGACAACAAGTATGGACATGTGTCTTATTGTATCCTAGATTACGGCCGATAATTATAATTTCGATATGACCAATGAACTTCTTTATCTTGGCTCCACCATTACCACCACAAATGATGTCTGGAGATAAAGCAAAGGATGGCAATAGGTGCTGCTATGGTCTCAAAGGCAATTGAGTAGCAAAGAAACTCATATTCTCCGTGCTTCTTTATAACTCAGAAACATGGATATTTTTAGGCACTGATAGTGAGACCTTCGGTTCAGTGAGTGTTGGCGATGATTTCTGCATTCGATGCAACAAAGTCGCCGTAATCTAGTATGTGTGCGGGCTTCTTAGACGTCAACATACATAATTGGTCATTACAACCCTTCAGTCAGGATTACGACCTAGTTTCTCACACCACTTATGATGTGTGTGTTAATTTTATACATGAGTGATGGGACCTACAGTTTAATGTCGACTCCGAACGACAGATTTTTGAGAAACTTTTCATGGCAATTTTATTTACTCTTAGAGTTTTTGGCAGAAATGTGCTGAGAGGAAGTCTTCGAAGAAATAGTTTTTGTATTTTATTTTGATGTTTGGCCTGGGGCTCGAACCCCGGCTTTACGTCTAATAAGCCAACACACTAGCTACTAGACTACGGCGACTACTTAGACGTCAAGCCACCGTTTCTCCAACAAAACGAAATCTGAAAAAATATTTCTTCGGCAATTTACCTTCAGCAGATGACTGGCAAAAATTCTAAGCGTAAAATAAAAAAATTGCCAAAAATCTCACAAAAACCTGTCTTTCGGAGTCGATTTTAAACTGTAGTTACCGCCACTCATGTATAAAATTAACACACACAGTATAAGTGGTATGAGAATCTAGGTTGTAATCCTGGTTGAAAGGTTATGTATGATCCAACAATGAGCTGTATGAGCTCCTCAACGACATGGACGTTGTGAAGCGTATTAAAATCCAGCGGCTGCGCTGGCTTGGTGATGTCTTTTGAATGCCAGAGGATTCTAAGACGGTTATTTAATGCGGAGATTTGCGGAAGTCGGTGAAGAGGAAAACCTTGTTTGCGTTTGAAGGACCAAATCGATTAAGCCCTGTCATCAATTGGTGTGGCGTATAAGAAGCAAAGAAGCCAGGAAGCATGTGTTAAGGCAGGCTGAAATCCGTTAACCGCTTGATGAGCCCTCATGAATCGTAATGCTGATAGGATAGCAAATAAATACATACATACACATACGTAACTCGTCATTTCAACTCTTCAGTTTACGTGTGGATTGCGACCACTTATGTTGTGTGTGTTAATTTTATACATGAGTGGCGGTACCTACCGTTTAAAGTAGACTCCAAACGACAGATTTTTGTGAGACTTTTCATGGCAATTTTATTTATTCTCAGAGATTTTGCCAAAAGTCTGCTGAGAGGAAGTAGCCGAAGAATTTTGTTTCATATTTCGTCTTGTTGGAAATGTCTGATCTGGTGTTTGAACTGTGGCCTCATGTCTAATAATCTTATCAACTTTATTCACATGTTTCATCGTTAAGGAAGTAAATTTATCAAGAAGTGTGTTTAAAATATGAACATTATTTTCAATGAAAATTCTGTGCCTATAATTTAAACCTTAAATTAACCCTACCACTGTGTTAACAATTTAAAATCACTGTAAAGCTATAATTATTACAATTATTCTGCCTCCCGTGTAAATTGGCTGAAAATGGTCTCCTCTATAAATAATAATCCTCATGGCTTTGGGGACTTTACTACATTTTCATTTTATTTTTTTCTTTTTCGTATCGTAATCTATAAAAAGTAACTAAAAATCTTAACAAACCATAAATCTAAAGCGGTTGTTGTTGATCTTCATTGATGTTATTTTTTTTGAAATAAAAAAACTTAACCATGGTAACAACACCATTAAACAACATTCTTCTTTTGCCTGAATATTAATGCCAGCAAAAAAATCCACATTCACGGCATACGTTGCATACAGCATATTGAGGCAGTTACGAATACAGCCAATGGCTTCAATAGTTTTGGTGTTTTCAGTTCAATTGAATTTTGGTGGCAACAATAATGGCCCAGTTATGTTTTATTTGTATACATTTTAAATCAATATTATGTGGCAACAAGAAAGACAAAAACTTTAGTCAAAAACTAGTAAAGCTAAAGAAAAAGGAAAAATTTAAAACCTGGCCAAAGTGACCCACGCGCATAAAGTAAACTGAACATGGCATCAGAAATTGGAGAAGAACAAACACTTGTATTTGCAACGAATTTAAAAGATTCGCTATTTGATATGCTTTCATTATACTAGTATACATGTTACTCAATCGTAAAGGATGAGTGCTAGATAGGAATCGAATATAGGACTGTCACGCTAGTAGATTAGCGCACTGCCAACGCGACTGCTAGGGCTTACGATAGAAAACATGTCACCATTATTTATTTTTCATATTCTCCCTTTCGTTGTTAAAAATACCACAAACATGAGGAAGTTTTCTTAAGAGTCGTTTCATTGTATGACTAGAACAGAAACTATTATTTAAAAGACCCATACATGGCTCATTGTGATACCAAGGCCATTCATTTCCAGTAGTCCTGAAACTTTCCGTAGATGCCAATTACTATTTAGATTGTCTACACAGTACACATCAGGGTGCTTTCTATTTCCTTCAGATAACGCTGAGCATGTACCCAGTGGAGGAAGCACTTCTTGTTCTATGCCTCTACTGTTTCTGCACAAAATTGTTGCCTAAAGTCCAAGACCAATGTTTCTCGCTTGAGTGTCCATCATGCTGTATTCAGTAATGACTCCAACAACGGGCTACTCTGCCCGTATCTGAAGCCAATCATATGGCTGCACTGTCAGTTACATGCTCCTAGGTCTTCAGAGATGTTCCATATGTCGAGCAATCACCTGATTGTTCGTTGGTTGTGTAAAAGATGCTAAGCTTATTCACTCTACACTTACCTAGAATACCTCTAGTCCCCGTACCCTATGAGATATGTGCGTTCCTTCACCGCGAACGGTGACCATGAAAGTTTGGAAGTTCGTTAATGACAATAGAAGTAGTGGTTGGACTTTTTAATTTTTATGATTCTATTGGCAATCGAAACGTAATTAGCAGTATAAGGACAATGAACACCTTGTCGGCTAAATTAGCAGGAAGTTCCATGTGATTCGAATGCATATGCTTCTTCTCTTATTTCTCGCAAATAATCTTCATCGGAGTTTCGACTGTCCTCTTCTATTCAAATATCTTTTCGCCATAGCCGTCTCTCTCATATGGAAGGCATTGGCAAAGCATGGTCAAAGCAGTTACTTATCATGATCATGACTTATTAATGCCTGTGCTTTAAATAGGTAGTGTGTTAGCTTATTAGACGTAAGGCCACCGTTCAAATCCCAGGTTAGACACCAAAACGAAATATGAAAAAATATTTCCTGAGACTAAATAAAATTGCCATGAAAAGTTTCTCAAAAATCTGTCGTTCGGTGTCGACTTGAAACTGTAGGTCCCACCACTCATGTATAAAATTAACACACACAACATGAGTGGTGTGAGAAGCTAGGCCATAATACTGACTGTAATAGCCAATTATGTATGTATGTATGCTTTATTTATCCTAATGCAAATGGGCCCCTTTACTCTTCGAATTATCTTTCTCTTTAAAACACTAACGACAGCAGCATTTGCTTGCGCAAGTTCCATGCTTCTGTGCCATGTAACACGCCACACATAGTATAGCATCTGATACACTCGGCCTTCCTTTGTCTTGAACATGCTTTTCAGCTGTTTATTCAAATCGAAACAATACAAGTGTGACAGCCTGACTAATTTTAATATTAATGAGAGCCAGGATAGATGGCAGTACCTTGAAGTCATGGGGAAATTCATGGCAATGAGTAGGCCCTAAACTTATGAGGAAGGAAGCTTATATGCCGCTGATGAACCAACAATTTTCTGGGAAGTGGAAAGTGATGTTTCCGAGGCTATAAACAAAAAAAAAGGAATAATAGTCCGAGGGGTATACTCTATTCAAGCTAAGTGAATAATTATTGTAAAAGGAGATTTGAGTCATGCATTTAGAATATCCTATAGTAACACGGCGTTAGTGACGTGACATTGGACGACGTTAACGTATACTTGTTAAATACACAATATAGAGACTTTGGGATGATGAAAATGCATCATTAGAACAAATACTTGGAAGCTGTTAGGCTTAATGTATGCCATGCCAGCAATTAGCCACATGCAATTGCTAGTGGCTTAGGCTTAATGTGTACCTTGCCTGCAATTAGCCACATGCACTAGCATTAGCAATCGCAGTGTAAATTAAAGAGGTCTCAGGAAAGCATGAGAAAGTGTATTAGAAGTTAAAAAAGTCGACGTAGTCTAGTAGGTAGTATGTTGACTTATGGGACTTAAGGCCACAGTTCAAACCCCAGGTCAGACATCAAAACGAAAGTATGAAAAAAATTTTTTCGCTGACTTCCTCTCAGCATTTTTCTGGCAAAATCTCTGAGGGTTCAATAAAATTGCGATGAAAAAGTCTTCTGTCGTTCGGAGTCGACTTTAAACTGTAGGTACCGCCACTCATGTATAAAATTAACACACACAATATGAGTGGTGTGAGAAGCTAGGCCGTAATCCTGACTTGAAGGGTTGTAATGGCCATTTATGTATATGTATTGGAAGTTAAAGGCAAAGTGTAATAAGATGGCAACTATGAGACTTCTAAAGTCTATTTAAATATAAAATTGTAGAACAATAAATTGAAGTTGCCGTAGTCTAGTAGATACTGTGTTGCCTGTTGTTCAACCCGTGGCTCAGACATCTCGGACGAAACGTAATATGAAAAACGAAGCATTTCTTAGGAAATTCCTCTCAGCAGTGTTCTGGCAAAAAATTGCTATGAAAAGCTTTTCAAAAACCTATCGTTCGGAGGCGACTTTAAATTGTAAGCCTTGCCGCTCATGGATAAAATTAACACACACACACCACGGATGATGTAAGAAGCTAGGTTGTAAGCCTGAATAGAAGCGTTGTAATAACCATTTAAGTATGCAAGTAAGAACACTGAATTTCAACTAAATAGAACCCATCGGTTATAAAGAAAGTGGTGAATATAGAACAAATTTATTGATGAAACTGGGTTAATGCTCTCAAGTGATGCTTATGCATTGCAAATGTTGTTAATTTTGTTTTGCATCCTGTTTCTATGAACCATAAATAAATAACAAGAACTGAATGTAAACTTCCTTTTTAAAGTATTTTGAATATGAAAGTAGAGTACCAACATACACACACTCATACATATACACACACACGTTAGAAAAAGAGACAAATTTAATCAGTAAAAATTTTCAACATAAACTTGTCTCCACAGTGGCTCTAACGACTTAGAGCAGCTATTTTATATACTTTTTAAATTATTTTCCTGCATTTTTTGCTTAAGTTTTAATTTTAGACCAGTTTAAATTTATTTAAAAATGTGTTTTTATGCAAACAAAAAATATTGCAAAATTTACGAAAAACCGAACGAAAAGACAAAATTTTTAAATGCAAAAAAATGATCAAATATTGTGCAAGATAAGCGATAGAAATGAAATGTAGAGCACTGGTTAAATAGTAGAGTATAACACACGTTCTGTTAATTTCAATTTGAAAAATAAATGTTGTTTTTTTTTGGTTAGTTTAGATCTTCAAACTTGGTTTTTAAATGCACATACGAGAGGACATGCTTCAAATAATAAACCAAAAAAAAAAATTCATCATTCAATTGCTTTTCAAATTCGAATGCAATGGAAGCAGCAGTTTACATCAGGTCACTGCTTGAAATGGAATTCCTTTTATTGCAAGTGAATTAAACATTGTTGTTCCCTCTTTTAAATGTCTTTGTGTCCAATACATTGTAGATTATTTATGGCTTCAGTTATTAAAAGCGGTTTAACTCAACTACCTTGTTTTTATCAACAGAGCTTTGCATATAAAAACTAAAATTTCTGAAACGAAGCAAAAATATATGAAAAACCCATAGAAAAAAAATTTCGCAAATTAAGAAATGATGTCGCCTTTGCATTTTTCATTTGAATTCGTGTTTTTTCTCTCTGCTGCTGCTTTTGCAAAAATATTTCCATTTTTGAATTTTTTTTATTTTTTATTGAAACATGTTTAAACACTTCCAACGTAATTTATGGCAAAGTTTTATTTCTGATGTGCTTTAATAAGAAATCCAAAAATTGATTTCGAATAGAAAGACATTGGCCACGTCCAAACTTAACTAATTTAAAAGTAAAATCTTGAATTTGCATTACAATTCGCCAAAATATTTGCATGAATTTGCAAAAAGAAAGAAAAGAAATCATTTTGCAAACTTTTGAGACACATTTTGTGTGCTCACTGTGGGAATGAAATCGATTAAAAATGTATTAAATATCGCTTAATTACAGCTGATGAAAACAGAAATCGAAAGAAAAAAATATTTAAAACTGCTACAGTATTTCAGCAACAGTTTTATAAAGTCACATACTTAATGAAAAAAAGCAAAAAAAAAGAAAATAAGATCATGTGAATCTGTTTATATGCTTTAGTTAAGCTTTAACAAGTTTGTGATTCAGCTCAAATTGACAAAAATTTTATTGTCAAACTATTTTGAAATAAAAATAAGCTTGCCAATTCAACATCATCCCATCATCAAATCCATGCCATTATGCCTTTGCATATTACTTACCTACTTACCTAATGAGTCGTTATAACCCATTAGTTAGGATTACAACCTAGCTTCCCACGCTACCTTTGTTGTGTGAATTAATTTCATCTATGAGTGGCACAACCTATAGTTTAAAATCGACTCCTAATTACAGATTTTTGAGCAACTATTCCAGACAATTTTATTTTTTCTATGCCAGAAGACTGCTGAGTGGAAGTTGCCGAAAGAAATATATTTTTTGTTATTTCGTTTTGTTTGAGATGTCTGCGCCGGAAATTGAACGATGAGCTCTCGTCTAATAAGCCAATACACTAGCTATTGCACTACGGTGACTCCTTAGCGACCTCCACAAAACCTCCTACATCTTTACATGTCAATCATATGCCAAGCCTGAACAAAAAAAACTTCGAAATCAGTAGAGACATTTGTGTGCCTTAATACTAAGAAACAAAAAAAGATTTTTATTTTCCTAAAGTAAGCCAGAGCTTTCGAATTTTGCAATTCATTCAAATTTTAACTAACGACACATTATTGCCGTGCAAAGGTGCCTTACTACTGTGACTACAGGATCTATTGGACACTCCTCTAACTTGTTGGTCATTACACCGTGTTTTATTAGATGTGTTACAACATACACTTACATTGTATGTGTTAATTTTTTATACATGATTGTTAGGACCTACAGTTTAAATTTAATTCTGAACGACAGCTTCCTGAGAAACTTTTTCATAGCAATTTTAATTATTCTTAGAAATTTTCCAGAAATATGCTAAAATGCAGTCGCCGAAGAAATATTTCTTCAGATTTCGTTTTTTGGAAATGTTTGAACTGGGATTTGAACCGAAACCTTACGTCTAATAAGCCAACACACTACCTACTAGACTATGGCGATTTCTCCTATTGCCTTGACAATGTTCAAAATGCTGCTCTGCCCGAATAATGACTATTCCCTAATATGCACCCAATGTTCCCTCGTTGGATGCATTAATACACCGATGATTCATTCCCAACACCATACAATCTACATGCTGGCCTCGTAATAACTCCATCCTGAATAAGTGTATCCTCAGTTTACAACATCCTGCCCAATGACCGGTTACCAACTGCAGGTTATTTCTGAATAGTTTAATTCATGACTCATCTCATATCTTTTTATTGTAATTTCCCAACAAAAATTTGATTACCTCGAACCCATTTGGTTTGAAAAGAGTGTTTGCCTCTCTGTCTGCCCTTTCACTGTAATATACCTTTCTAAACTTCTGGTCTCGCTCCGCTGAAGGGTTCTTACCATATCAACGGTGTCTGGATGCTCATTGTCTGGATGCTCATTGCCTAGACTTTCCTTATGAATTGGGATTCAGCATATAATAATCTTGAATTAGATGAGAAGAATAACCCAAAAAGTTCTTGTTCAAACCCTTTTCAACTTTTGTTGCACATGTCACTAAGAAGTATTTCTTGCATAATTCCGATAAGGATGCTTAAAGAATTAACAAAAAAGTCTATTAGGTATACCAGCGAAATTAAATAAAATAAAATAAATAGGTTTTAATGCCTTCCCAAATATCCATCTAAGAAGCCCACTGCTCTGTGCTCTTCCCAAAGAGAATATCATAAACAATGGACTTCATCATGGCGTTGTTAACTTTTAAAACTAGGAGTAGGACTCAGATTCTATTGTTTCTAAGTAATGGTAGATGGTAGATTGTATCAAACAATACCACAAATCAAGAAAAATTCTTTACATATTTTGTCTTTACGATTGAAACATAATTTGTAACAGAACAGCTATGATTGCCTGATTGCGATTGCTAGTGCTAGTGCATGTGGCTAATTGAAGGCAAGGTATACATTAAGCCTAAGCCACTAGCGATTGCATGTGGATAATTGTCGGCATGGCATACATAAAGCCGAACAGCTTCCATGTATGTGTTTAGTGATGCATTTTCATCATCCCAAAGTCTCTATATTGGGTTTTTAACAAGTATACGTTGACGTCGTCCAATATTACGTCACTAACGCCGGGTTACTATTGGATATTCTAAACGCATGACTCAAATCTCCTTTTACAATAATTATTCGCTTAGTTTGAATAGAGTGTAACCCTCAGACTATTATTCCTTTTTTGTTTGTAGCCTTGGAAACATCACTTCCCACTCCCCAGAAAATTTTTGGTTTGATCAGCGGCATGTAAGGAATAAGGGTACAATGTTGCTTAATATTCTCTAGGTATTGCTTAATTATAGTTGATTATTCAAAAATGTAACTGTGATGTATAGTATGGTATACATTAAATTTCATTTTTTGTTTAATTACACAATAATTTTTTCCCTCTAAAATAGAAAACAAAAGACTTAAAACACAAGCGAAAAAATATATCAAAAAATTTAAAAACTTCGCCAATATTAATGTGAACATATTTTTTTTTATTAATTTCAAATTAATTAAAATCAAACATCATTGAAATTCATATGCTTTCTAAACATAAAATAAATTTGAATAAAAATCTAATAATTTGATCGGTAATCATTTATCGAAAGCAAAAGGTCACAGTAATACGCAGCTTGCACACCAACGTCTATCTTTTCATATACGGTTGGTTACACACAATCTACTCATATGTATTTCAGTTCCCAAAACCTTGACAGTGAACTTTAAAAACATGAAATTAAATGAATGTAACCGGGCATATGGCCTAAAGTGGCAATACGTTAAAACTTCAAACATCAAACACCATCGTTAAAACAATACAATACAAAAAATAATGCGTATCATCATTATAATTTACGCGCACTTTTTATAACCAGGTAAACAATTAAACTAATGAAGATGAACAACAAACCGTACATTAGTATTAAAAAAAAAACAAAAAAAATATTTTTGTGTATAAAAACTAATTTAAAATGCGTGTTTAATGCTTGCATGCGATCTTGATGGAGAAACCCTTTAAAACCAAAAAAATTAAAATTACATGACAAATACAAGAGCTGCTCGACTTGTAATTAAAAATAGTTTACATGCCTCACTTAATGAAAATTACAAAACTTTTTTAATAATAGGCCTCCATGTGGCGGTTTTAACATTTTAAATAAAAAATATCAATAAAGTACGACAAAACTCGTTGTTGAAGTGAGCATTTTGAAATTAAAATTTTTGCAATGTTTGCACTTGGAATATTGCAAAATACGAGAGTCACGATAAATGTCTATTTATAACATATGGTTTGTGTCTTTGCTAAATGAAAATTAGATCTTGAAGAGCACATAACTATCAGATTATTAGATGTAAAGCCCAGGTTCGTATCCCGGGTCAGGCATCAAAACGAAATATGAAAAAAAACATTTCTTCGGCGACTTCCTGTCAGCAGATTTCTGGCAAAAACTCTGAGAGTAAATAAACCTGCCATGAAAAAGTTTCTCAAAAATCTGTCGTTCGGAGTCGACGTTAAACTGTAGGTCTCACCACTCACGCATAAAATTAACGCACACAACATGAGTGGTGTGAGAAGCTAGGCCGTAATCCTGACTGAAGGGTTGTAATGGCTAATTATGTATGTAGGTATGTATGAAAGCCATCCCATCTGTACAAGTCATATATTTTCATGCGCTGCAACTCTTACCATGGCTTTTAGACTCCTCTGTTCTTATTGCAGAATTAGAGTTGTTCCCTCATCGACAGATATCCCCACCATGCTTAATAAAAATACAACAGCAAATAATTTTTCCATAAATAGTTTTAAGTCTGAATCTGTTTTCGAATAAATATTTAAATAATAAAAATATATAAGTATGGCATGCCACTATGGTATGTGATATAAGAAAGACTTATAACAGCATTGCGAGGCTTTCGAAAAGCAAAAAAAAGAAAGACAAAATAATTTCTAACATGGTATTAATGTTGTTAAGCTTTAAATCAAGTAAAGAAATGTTATAAGACGGTAACATATTTTACTGTACTTCTTAAAGAGTGTCCACGAATAAATTTTACGGGCTCTGTATTGTAGAAATTGTACATTGTGTATGTGGAAGACGATGCCTGGCTTATTGACACAAAATTATTAGTTGCCTGTGGACTGGTCAGTGGCTGTATAAAAAATGTCTCAATTATTGTTAATCTGTAACGATATTCTTGAGCTCTACAGTTGCGATATAATTTATACCTCTTTTGTAGACAATTGTCAGGTTACTTATTATTTCAAATGGTTTCTATAGTATTTGATCGAATCAGCCATGCTTTTCCTTTCAGGAACGAAAAAGAATAAAAAAATAACTTTGATAACAAGTTTCTTGAATTCTTCAGACAGATGATCTAGCATGGTCTACCTTAATTTCAACCAGATTTACGTCATTATACTCCAATAGAACGTGGAGTTATTGTTTCTATTTATTTGGATAATAATTTGGAAGTGATGTTGGTGGTGAAGTCTCCGTAGTCTGATTGGTTGGATTATTAGACGTTTCGGCTACTTTCTCTCAGCAGATTTCTGGCAAAAACTATAAGGCCCCACCACTCATGTATAAAATTAACACACACAACATAAGTGGTGTCGGAAGCTGGGTTGTAATCCTAACTGAAGGGTTGTAGTGACCAATTATATATGTATATATATACATAAATATGTTGGTGTAGAGTTAATTTGGATGTCGATTTCCCATTCTATGCCATTTAGCTGTTGGCTTAGAGAATAGGATATCCGAGATGATATCAGAGAATCTCAGATGTAGCAGTTGGTCTCAGACAATCAAATACACAACTTACTTCCCAACTGGGTATTAATCGACGATTAGTGCAGTTGACAGCGTGAGTAACCTCATGGATGCTCAAGATATTCTATATTTCAACCACGAGAAAGACAACTTTTCATTGAAAATTGTCACGAACTACAAGGCTCATGGAGAATTCGGTGAGCACGTGAATAAGTAGCTTAAATGCCTTTCAGGTACTGAAAGTCCTTATGTAATATACAGTGCACTGTATGGTGTCATGTTCGCGCCAAAAACTTTTTCAGTTGTTGTCTATAAACACAGTGGACCAAACCATTAATTCTAATGGTGAACAGTACAAAGTTATAGTCTTCTACCTCAACTGATCGAATTATATCTGGAGAACACTTGGTTTCGATGGGATGGAGCAATGGAGAATTATCCCTGGTCTGAAACCGAACGTTAACGTGATCTGCTCTGGCCAGAAAAGTCAACCATAAACGTGGTAGTGTGTTAGCTTATTCGACGAAAACCCGTGGTTCAAACTTCAGCTCAGACATCTTGAATAGAATAAAATATGAAAAGAAATATTTCTTTCGGCAACTTCTCTCAATCTTCTGCCAAAAACTCTGAGAGTAAATGTCATGAAAGGTTTCTCAACTGCTTGTTTTTCGGGATAGACGTTAGAGTGTAAGTTTTGGGGTAGTGTGAGAAACTAGGTTGTAATCCTGACTAAAGGCTTGCAATGACATTGAGTAGGAATAGCTTGCACGACTTCACCGTTCTAGAGTTCTATTATTGGAGCCTTAAGGAATCACGAATAAATGCCAACAAGCCTAAGACTCTTGAAATCATGAAGGAGTATAACCGATCACAGAAAGTTTTATCAAGAGTGAGGACTACTTGCCCGATATTACATACCTAACTGGTCACTACAACCCTTCAGTCAGGATTACGACCTTGCTTCTCACACCACTTATGTTGTGTGTGTTAATTTTATACATGAGTGGCAGGACGTACAGTTTAAAGTCGACTCCGATGACAGATTTTTGAGAAGTTTTTCATTGCAATTTTTGAGCTTTTGCCAGAAATCTACTGAGAGGAAGCCGCCGAAGAAATATTTGATGTCTGAGCTGGGGTATGAACCGTGGCCTCACCTCTAATAAGCCAACACACTACCTACTAAACTACGGCGACTGCCCGATATTATTTTTTCTATTTCATTAGCCATCAAATAAACATAATCCAAGTATTTTATTTGTTAAGAAAAAATACTTTCGCAACAAAAGAACTTTTGTGCCACAATATGGAATACATAATGCATTTCATACTAAGTGTATTCAGGCATCATGATCGCTCGCTCCAAGAACATCCCCAGCTATAACTATTGTCTGTAGTCATTGCATTTATAGTTTTGCGAGATGATATGATTTTGTACCCTAAAAGCTTCTTTTTAGTACTGATTGCGAAAGCTATTTCCGGGCATATACTCTAATTGAAGCGGGCTAAAGTTTTAATGCGCACATGGCGTTCCCAAACCCAAGCAATACAATACTTACAATACGTATGTACATATGTGTTGTATGTGTATACATTTACGAATTTCTTGACTTAATTTCTTTTCAATTATAAAATCAAAAACTGCACTAAATTTAATTGTAATCCACAAAAAACAAACGAAAAAAAATGTCAATTGAACGATTTTTTCCGCATTTCCTAAAATGTCACATAAATTAACACGACGACAACTCCCCACCCATTAATGTGTTACAAAAAAATTTTTGTGAACAATTTTGGTTTTCGTGTGTGTGTGTGTCTTTTCAAAGTGTTCAAATTATTTCAAATTAAGAAAATGTAAAAAAACTGTTCAAATCATTAGAAATATTGGCATTTCGAGCTCTTATTAATACGATGAAGTAGGCTTTACTTTCCATTTTTGTACAACAGTCAACGAAATTGCTTCAATTTTTTTTTGTTTTTGCCAAAAAAACTAAATTAGACAACGAAAATGCACTCTTTGGTATGCGGTATTCTGCACTGCTCAGGTATGGTCCAAAAATTAACAATTAATTGATTAGATATTGTATGAGACAGTTGGCATGATTGTTAAAAGCAAAACCCCAACAACAATAACAATAACAATATCGTAATAGATTTGTAAAAGTATTTAATTATTGTTTTATTTTTATTGGTTTTAAATGCAACAAATTAATTGCATTCAAGTGTTAAAGTCCAAAATTGTCACAATGTAGTGCGTGGTCTCTTGGCATTTTCGATTTAAAAATATTCGCATTTGGCGTATTTTGTGTAGAGACAACGTGCTTTACATGTTTACTCATGGGAATATGCGCATTTGCAATGCCCAAAATGTGATATTGTGTCCGATTGTCGCTCTATTGATTGAAATTGGAATGTGTTTCCAGTTTTAATTAGGTTTGACAGCAAACAATCAAGATAAGTTATATTCTTGATAAAGGCCTCAATGGAATTTTTAATCCAGATTTTCCATATTTGATCAAATGGACTAGGTGCACTTGGGTGGATAAAAATGTTTATACTAAAAGAGAGGCAGGAGTATGTAACACTTTCTAGTGGTTTATAGATGACTTCAGGTTACTTATATGGTGACCAGATGTGTATATTACGTCTTGTTAAAGAATAGATGTGTGTCATGACTTACTATCTTCTCATTATTCATCTCGGAAGTGGAACAATGCGAAATATTCGCTAACGACCCTAAGTACACAATGGAAAAATACTGAGGATATCCCGACATACGTCTTTTACATTGACCGCAGCAATTGTATGAGTTTAATCTATCCATTTGCCAATCTTAAATTCTAATAAAATTATTCAGGTTTTCTGTTCGTTCTGCTATCTTGTTTTTATACAATACAAGTCATAACCCAGCTCTCCTTTACAATTTCCAACTCCACTTTACAATTTCCTTGTGATTTGTAAATTGACGAAACATTAATGCGAAAGGCCTCCATTGGAACGCGTTTGTAGTGTTTGCCTTTTTTGTTTGGTTCGTTATACTCTCAGTTGAGCTTCCGACAGTCGGTATGATGCACACATTTACTTTCGACGACTGTTATGTTAGAATTATGAAATGTCGTGTTGAATGGTAGAACCTTGTTTGCGCTGAGTTTAATACGCAGGTCAGCAACGATTATTTTCTGGTGTATTTTATTTAATTCGATGAAGATATTGGAAGTTTTAAGGCATAGTGGGCAAATATCCTCGCTATAGTTAGATCTTCTAGTTGATCACTCATACTTAATGCTGATGCTATACGTCACTGCCTTTCTCCATTGTTTACCCTAATGGCTCCATGCATGCTTAGCTTGTTAAATTCCAACTAGTTCACCAAAAACTCCATTCTATTGATGTGCTTTCCTGACCGCTTTTTCAGTGTCAACACCCTTCTTATATTGTTTAATTATTGCTTTTCAATTCTTATTATTTTTCAGCGATGAGGCACATTTTTGGATGAATGGTTGTGTGACAATATCAATCTACATTAGATCCAAGAGGATTGAATGAGTCATTATTTGCTGTCCAGGCCATCACTTAAATCGACAAGTTCTATAGGCCGATGATTATCAATTTTTTTTTACCAGAATTGGATGATCTGAAATCGAAAGACATGTGTTTTTAACAGAATGGTGCTGCGTGCCACATAGATCATGCCACATTGGATATTCTGAACTAGTGATGAGTGGGCATAGTCATCTCAAGTAGGGCGACGATGATCTCCAACTGAACGAAATATGAACAAATATTTTTTCGGCGACTTCCTCTCAGCAGATTTCTGGCAAAAGCTCTGAGAGTAAATAAAATTGTCATGAAAAGTTTCTCAAAAATCTGTCGTTCGGAGTCAACTTTAAACTGTAGGTCCCACCACTCATGTATAAAAATTAACGCACAAAAGGCAAGTGGTGTGACAAACTAGGTCGTAATCCTGACTAAAGGGTTGTAATGACCAATTATGTATGTATTCGAATAAGCCACAAACCAAAGCCACGTTGATCAAATTCAACCTGATTTATGCACCAGAGTCATGGAAAATTTGAGATTTCGGATGCCCTTCACCCACGATGTTATATTCCATACACTATAGCGCCAATAGATCTTTGAAATGAATAAAAAATGTCGATGATATCTCACGCACTTGAATAATATATTGAATAACAAAGCAAATTATATGCCTAGGTACTATTGCCCAGTGTATCGTCATAATTGACTTGACGTTTGTGTTTCTGTTCAAAGCTTGAATAGGAGTTAACATTTTAATGGGCATATGTTCGTTTCAATCGATTGCCATTCTATGGTCAGCTCGATGTTCATTCATAGGTTAATTATTTATAATCTTAGGTTGATAATCGGTTTTTTGACAGAGCACTTTAGACTCCGAGTAAATTTATCCAGAGTGGCGGTTATCTCGAGCTCAACATGTAATGCATTCTTGGCACTTATAAAGCACTACTGCATCCTAGTAGGTACTGGGGAGGGCATTGGCATTGTTGAAACTGAGCACCATCCTGAGGTTTTTTACAGAAATAAGTTTGGAGGAGATATTGTGTGGATACCGTAAAAAGTATAAGGGGCGTATAATAGACCATACAATTGCAATACTAAGATACAACTTCACCACAATAAAAAAGATCAGGAATTACAGCACTTGAGATTCTCGATACCTTTCCAGTTTTTGTAGCCGGTAGGGTAATTTTTTTTCTTGGGTATGATATCCAGTAAAAATTGATAACTAATGTGCAGTAACAATAGTTATTCTAATGCCATCGGATTAGCTCTGAGACTTTATGAAGCAATTTGTTAGAAACTGAGGCTTTAATCGTAATAACCTTTAAGATTTCTGTTCGGAGATTCTATCAATATTTCCTGTCTATACATTTAGACTTTGCAGCTCTTGATCTGACCAATTTCTTCTCCCCTGATTTGGAGAACTTGGTCAGTATAGAGACTGCGTTCACCTGTGGCATCACAACAGGCCGCTACGCGTGCCCAAGTGAGCTTTTGGAAACCTTACCTAACCTAACCCAACCTATTCTGTCTATACATACATACATACATACATACATACATAATTGGTCATTACAACCCTTAAGTCAGGATCACGACCTAGCTTCTCACACCACTGATGTTGTGTGTGTTAATTTTATACACGATTGGCGGGACCTACAGTTTAAAGTCGATTTCGAACGACAGATTTTTGAGAAACTTTTCATGGCAATTTCATTTACTCTGAGAGTTTTGGGCAGAAATCTGCTGAGAGGAAGTCGCCGAAGAAATATTTTTTTCATATTTTCATTTTGATGTCTGACCTAGCGTTTGAACCGTGGCCTTACGCGTAATAAGCCACCACACTACCTACTAGACTATGGCAGCTAGCCTATCTATATCTATAGCTTGCAAATGCGCCATTTGTATTATGGGATTCCGTTATGTATGTACATAATTTATGGACAATTTATAACCGGAAATTGTTTGTATTTTTAATTCACTTACAGCACTAATGACTATAACCTTTCAAATTATTTTTGCCACATGTTTGTAATAAACGCGGTTTTTTTTATTAAATTATAAAAGAGGTTAAAATAATAATAATTTTACATAAACTGCGAATTTGTTTTTATTTTTCTTTCTCACATGAGTTTCAGATTTCTTTTATTGTAAGAAATTTAAATTCTTTTTATTTTTATTTGTCTTTGTTTTTGTCTTGTTATGGGCAATGTTTTTCTTTAATTAAAATAGATGTCATTCGGCTTAAAAGTTATTTAATGTACATATTATTGTATGAGTATTATTTAATAAAAAAAATTAAAAAACAATTTTTTTGTAAAATTTAAAAAAAAAATTTAAAAAAATTAAAAAAAAATTTGTTAACAAAACAACAACAATTGTCATGTAGTGAAATGCTCTAGTTGTCTATAAAATCAAGGCGATTGTTGTCTTGCCAAAAATTATTTTGTTAAAGAAAACAAGCAAAACACAACAACAACAATTTTTAAAACAATATTTCTTGAAAAAAAAAGAAACTAAAATTATAGGAAAAAAAATTATTAAAAAATTATGTATGATTAGAGGGGCTTAGTGTATGAATTTGTTGCTTCTTAAAAAAAAAAATATTGAAACATAATTTTTGAAAGTTTGAAGTTATGATATCGAATTGTATGCCATACCATACCATATACCCATGGCATGCCATTCAATTCGATTCAATTCAATTCGATTCTGGTGCTTTGTTTTCAACTGGTCGCACTGTTGGTTTTGGGCCTTTTGAATGCATTCAATTCAATACTAATCATTAAACAAACCATTTTAGTTTCAAAAATGATTTTTTTGTTTTATTTTTTATTGACAATTTTTTGGTTGTTAAATAAATGACTAGATTGTTAATAATGTTAACACATTGTAATGTATTTAAATCCTATAAAACAAAATCAAGAGAATTATTGTTTTTTTCCTGTTAACAATTTATACTCCATAGTACGACGTACCAACAAAATAATCCAATTCATAATCTAATGCTTAACAAAGACTTCACTTCACTGTTTGAATGAACAAAAAATTAATCAAGGACGTTAAGTAAATAAAGTAATTAATCATTTGAATTTATTTGTTAATATTTGATTAAAAACATTTTGATTTTGATTTCGAAGTGCTAACAAATGTTTATACTTCCTACATAGAATGTTAAGCGGCCTAATAAATTTGTAAAAGCCAATATAAAAATGCCCCATAAACCATAAACCGCAAATAACTAATGATTGCTAAACTGTAAGCCATATAAACGGCTGATAAATCAATATTTGTTTAAGTACTTGGTGTAATAATAATAAAAATAGGCCGCATATTTAAAAAATAACTTTCAATTTACCTCATAGTGAGCATGGTAGGCTCTCAATCATAATTCTTCATCTAGAGCGTCTATCTGTTCTCTATCAATTCAATGCAAAATAGATTTCTAATCATTCTGTTTAAATGTTTCATCTAAGTATGCTTTTTGATCTTCTTCTAGATTCTTGTGGTTTTTAATTTAAAAAACCTTTTGCGAATGTCATATCCCTTAGCTATGAAGGGTGTACCCACATAAAAAACATTTCTTTATAAAACTTAGTTATGTCATGATACTGTATTTGACCAAAATAGTCAAATCAATATATGAAGGCATCTGTTAAAGGATCTTTTTTCAGATTCTTGTGCGTTAGAATTTAAAGCTCTTTTACAAATATCATACAGAGTAGCTACGTAGGGGGTACCCAATCAAAACAAAAATTCCTTTTTTGAGTTTTTTTTTTTTAGCAAGTAATTGATTATTTGATATAGTATTTGATCAAAATACTCCAATAAATATATGAAGGCATCTTCTAAAGCATACTTCTATAGGGTCTTCTAAAGGGACTTCCAAATTTGATACAGTCTTTGATCAAATGTTCAAATAAATATATGAGGGCATCTTTCATCAGATCTTCTAAAAGGCACTTCTAAAATTTGAGAGTTAATCCCTTAGAAGCTACATCTGTAAAATTACATACATACACATACATAATTGGCCATTACAACCCTTCAGTCAGGATTACGGCCCAGCTTCTCACACCATTCCTGTTGGGTGCGTTAATTTTATACGTGTATGGCGCAGTTTAACGTCGACTCCGAGCGACAGATTTTTGAGAAACTTTTTCATGGCAGGTTTATTTACTTTCAGAGTTTTTGCCAGAAATCTGCTGAGCGGAAATATTTTTTTATATTTCGTTTTGATGCCTGAACTGGGATACGAAGCCGGGCTTTACGTTTAATAAGGCAACACATTACCTATTAGACTACTGCGACTACCTACATCTGCCAATTTAGTTGTCATTTATTCAGTCTGTTATGCCAAAACATCATGAACGGTATGCAACAATACGTACAAAATAATAAAAGTATTCAATAAAACTGAATGTTCTGTTCGGAGAAATCTTCTTCAGCGGTGAGAAACATTTCTGGAAGAATGGATACGTGAACTAAGAACTAGAACTAAGCCGTATATGGCTTGAAAAATATGGTACCGAGAGCTATACAACACAATCGATTTGTTGTCAAAACTTCTCATCGATCGTGTAGGCTACTGCATGGCCAGCTGAGGTAGCCATTTGAATGAAATTATTTTCCATTATTAACCGGAAGGATTGTACTTTAAAATAAAAAAAGAAATTTGAGAAAATATTCAGTAGTTTTTTTAAAGCATTTTCAAAAAAAAAGTTATTTGGCGGACCCTATATTTCGTAATAATTCCAAGGTTTAGGTCAGGCATCTCCAACTGAACGAAATATGAAAAAATATTTCCTCGTTGTCTTCCCTGAGCAGATTTCTGACAAAAACCTTGAGAGTAAATAAAAATTGCCATGAAAAGCTTCTCAAAAATCTGTCATTCGGAGTCGACTTTAAATGGTAGGTCCCGCCATTCATGAATAAAATTATTAAACACAACATATGTGGTGTGTAATCCTAACTAAAGGGTTCTATTGACCTATTAAGTAAGTAAGCAATTTTATTAAATTTTGGAGGTCCAGAGAAGGCTGTTGAATATTGTTTTACTAGTTGAAAGCTCGAGAGTTCCAACTTCTATTCTGATATCTCCCAAATTAAATTTATACTCAACGAGAGTGGACAACTACTACAGCTGGATAACCATATTCTAACTGATGCTGACGGCAATCAAATTCTTGTTCAAGATCCTGAACACATCCAACAATTATTCCACTCAGTAGGCGTTCTGCACTTAATTTAAATTGAAATTAAAAGCATCTCGAATCTGTCATATAAAATCGATAATGCACAGTGTAATTAATATGTAGAGCTCGGCGTTTATCAATAAAATTAATGCACTCAACATGGGTGGTGTGAGAAACTACGCCATTGCCCTGGCTAAGGATGATAGAAATGAAAAGAAAGTTATTGCTAGCTGTTCTAGTAATTAATAAATATAAGAGACCTTGCTGGCTTTTTTCAAGTGTTTATTTCAGTATCTTTATATGTTTAATCATTGAAGGATTTTATAAATTTTTTTTAAAAACAACAACTTAATTTTAAAAATATTTTAAATTTATTCACACACATGTTGTCTTGAAGTGTGAACTTTTGTGCATTGCTACGGTTTTAATTATTATTTATTTAATAAAAAAATGTTTCTTTTTTTATTGTATAATAAAATATGAACATAAAAAAACTGCTTTTATTTCTTATAGAATAGATTTAAATTTGATTTAAACAAACGTTTAAGGAAAAAAAACAATGATTTAAACAAAAATTTCAAGTTCATGTCTTAAGTCTTTTGTTTTTTTTCTTTTTTTTTTTCTCTTTCGAATCGACAAATCGCACTGAACGCAATATTATATTATTTTGTGAACAATAAATTTGTTATAATTTAGTACCTTAACATTATTTTATTTGTATGAAAAAAAAAAAAACAACAACAACAACAACCATTTTGTTAATTCCGGTAAGACATTAACAAAACACAGAAAAGAAAAAAAACACCTGTTTTTTCAAATTTAATTTCAGCCAAAGACATTCCAATGCATTGGCTCATAAGCTGGCATACAATGAACTAATTGCTCTAGATTTTTACATATTAAAAGCATTCATTGTTGCCTGAATGAAAAAAAAACAACCGCAACATTCAAAATCAATGCAAATTTAAATTAATTCACTTGGAATTTCGCTTAACATTAGCGCTCATTTGTTTGTTCGTTCGTTTCCTAGACGAATTTTAAAAAATTTTTGTTTTTATAAACGTAGCATTTGTTTACATAAAGTCAAATTTCAAAGCGTATCTGTAAGTATACTTTCACTTTTAATTATTTATTAATCTTCAAAGGGATTATTTCGATTTCGATTTCGATTTTAATTAAATTTTTTTCTTTTCATTTTTTTTCTTCCACAAAGCATTTGATTTGAAATGAAGTTTGTATTCAAAGTAAAAGGTAAGAAAATTGCTTACACACATACACACTCATACTCTTTCCTTTTTTTTTTGTCTATAACTGCATACTCATTAATTATATTTTTATTTTTTATTTAAAAAAAGATTTTTGTTTTTTTGTTTACTCCACATGCCAAATTTTTTTCTTCGTTTTTTTCGTTTTTTTCTTTGGTTTTGCTTGTATATCAGTTAAGATATAATTTTCATAACACTTGTTACCATTTATTTCTTCTGGCTGTCTATCATTGATACAATTTTTTTTTGGTTAAAAAACAAAATCGACAAAAACAAAAACATTAAAAACAACAAAAAAAAAAATAATTGATTTTTTAATTTAGTTTTTGGTACAGCATTTGAAGTTAGTTTTGTTACATATTGATCGTTACTATAAGGCTTTAATTATATATTCATAGGCAGGCAGGTAGGTTGGGCGATAGGTAATAAAATTATGTTCGGTTGTAGTGATCTTTAAGGCACGCTTTCAATAATTTTTTATACATAAAATGCAAGACTCTTATCAAATGATATTGCTTTAATAACTAAGCCTTATTCGCATGTACATGCGTTTAAGAAAACCTCATAAGAAAAAATCTAATGGGGGTAAAGTCGCACGACTTTAGTCAAACTTTACATCACCTCCACGTGAGATAATTATACCCTTAAATTCCTCGTGCAGGATATCTTATATGGCATAGGCTGTGTGGCACTTGCTGCCGTCCTGTTGAAACCACAAGTCATTGGTGTGCAAATTATTTAAATCAGACCAAAAAAATTGGTATTCAACGACCTATAGTACTCAAGCTTGACAATTATGGTCGAAAATATGAACTAATGATGCCTCCAACCCAAAATCCACGCCAAACGGTGATTTTTTTGGGTTGCATTGAACGCTCTTGTATCCTATGTGGACAGGTTTCGTGCCAAATTCGACAATTTTGTTTGTTCATATAGCCATTCATCAAGAAATGGGCTTCAGTGCTGAAGATGGTTTTTTGACGATGATTATGGTCATTTACCAACTACTCTAGAGCCCGTTCAACGAACACACGTCTTTATCTATGGTCATTTACATTAATTTCCTGACTCAGTTTAAAATTGTACAGGTGTAGGCTCAATTCACAATGCAAATTCGTTGTGATCTTTGAAATGACGAGTTCTCGTGAGCAACGCGAAATTGTTTGCCTTGGATTTTCCTACATTTACGTACGAGTGTTTCCTTATCATTTACCGAACCAAATAGACTCAAATTTATTCATGGCATTGCGAATAGTCCTCTCGGTAGGACGATTTTGGCGGTCGTAAAATAGGCGAAGCAAGCGTCATGTTGAAGTCACCGTAGTGTAGTAGCTAATGTGATGACTTAATAGACGTGAGACCCAGTTCACACATCTCCAACAAAATGAAATATGAAAAAAAAGTTCTTCGGCGACTGCCTCTGAACAGATTTCTGCTACAAAACTCTGAGAATAAAATAAAATTGCCATGGAAAAGTTTCTCAAAACTCTGTCGTTCGGAGTCGACTTTAAATTGTAGGTTCCGCCAATCATGTATGAAAAATTAACACACACAGAGTAAGTGGTGTGAGAAGCTACGTCGTAGTCCTGACTGAAGGGTTGTCATGACTAATTATGTATGTATGTATGTACTTGCAATGTGAAGATATTTAAGTCACGCATCAGACTATCCAGGAGGACTGTTTTGACCCGGCACTGAACGCTCAAAGAACAGTTATTCAGAATAGATAAGACCTAAAGCCCAATCTGAAAATTTTCTGAAGAGGAGAATAAGTCCTTAGTGTATATCAAGTACTATTTGGGTAGCAGCACATTACCCGAACAGAATACCCATTTTGGAAAAAGAATTTTATTAGTTGCACTTGTTTTCTAATGCTACATCCGTCCGAGCGTGGTAATTTGGTAAAACAGTCAAAATAAATAACGACTTATTCTTCATTAGAAGCTTCAACAAGATGTCTGGTATACAAGCTCGAAAGTCCCTGTTTGAAGACACGGCACAAAAACTTTGACTTACGGAGAATATCCAACGTTTGACCACGTAAGAACCACATACATACATACATAATATACATAATCTGTCATTACAACCCTTTAGTCAGGATTATGATCTAGTTTCTCACACCATTTATGTTGTGTGTGTTAATTTTATTCAAGAGTGGCGGGACCTACAGTTTAAAGTCGACTCCGAAGGACAGATTCTTTAGAAATCTTTCATGCGAATTTTTTTTTTATTCTCAGAGATTTTGCCAGAAATCTGCTGAGAGGAAGTGACCGAAGAAATATTTTTTTCATATTTCGTTATGTTCGAGATGTTTGAACCGACTATGGCGACTTTAACATTCGTCAAATTAGTGCCGTACTATGGTAGATAACTCAAAACGGATTAACTGCTGCAATCGATTCAGATGCAGTCATTTAAATGATATTGGATTTCGCCTATGGTGGCATGATTTCAACATTTTAATGAAATAACGGCTTCAAAGCAATCATAGTCTTACTACAAAAATCTAAAACTGGATAATCATTGAATTTAATGAAATTCTAAGCGAATCCTTGGCATTCAGTTAGTATTTGCGATACCTTCTATCGTCGTAGGGTAACCAACTAATTAAAATTTACAGCAAAAGAGAAAAAAAAAACTTGATTTCCGAGTTAAGCCTTTAAGTAATTGACCCAATTATGCAATTCTTTTTTTGCTCTCCTCTTAGAAATACAACCAAAAAATAATTCCGAATATTTTTTTTGCCTATGTTGGGGTAAATAAAATAAACACTATTTAAATACATATACACGCCATTACGTTCAACTGTATATATGTATATATGTATGTGTAGATATTTTCCTATACATTCGACATATTTAAGATCGATTTCAAATGTTTCTAATTTCTTGAATTTTTTTTTTCATTTTTTTTTTCTTGCTTTGCTCCTAATGCTTTCAGCAAAACTGTAGTATTTTAATAATTTTTCTGGCTGGTATTTTATGGTTGATTTGACTAATTGCTTGTTAAGACACAACAACAACAATAACAACAGCGACAACAACAACAACAACAACAGCAAAAATATCAATAAAAACAAGAAAAATACTGCAATTGGTAAAGGAAATTTATAGTACAGATACAGAAAATATGAGTAGAATTTAAGTGTAACAACACATGTTGCAAAAACATACACAAACACAACACATATATATGTATATATATATATATATGTATGTATATATATTGAGTAATTTAAAATGTAGTTGCCACGAGACTTGTGAAAATAAGTTTTGTGTGGAGACTTATCAATAACGCTCACTTTTCATATGACACGCATTACATTTCAGGTCTCAGTTTTATTTATTTTTCCTCTGTTTTTTTTTTTTCTTCTTGCCACAAAGTGTTGAAAGCTTTAAAAGAAACTGATTTAAATATAATTTTTACTTTTCATTAAGCAAATGCGAATACAACTAAAAAGTTGCATTTCTTGGAAATGCCATTAGGATGATGAAATTGCCTGTTGAAAAAGTAAAAGTAACAACAACAACAGAAAAAAGACAAAGTGCCACATTCTAATTGAAATCGAAAGTATTGCAACATTTTGAAAACATTTAATTTCCTGCTAACAGGTTATGATTGATGATTTTTTGTAATGGAGTGGAAAGTATTTTCTTTTGTGTTTTTGGTGATTATGAAATTGGAAGATATTCAGTAAACTAGACCCCATTGACCACTCGTGTTACGAAAATTCTCAATACCATTGGTAAGTGCCCAAAGGTACGTGCAATAGTACCAGACTCTGCTAGACACGTATGGATGGGCAGAGGACTGACTTACTTCTGTTTTTAAATCGTAAGGCCATTTATCGCACAATGGCGATCCTTACGGGCCATTGTTCTTTTGGTAGGCATGCCGAAAGTCTAGGCATTCCAGCTAATGACTTCTGTAGGAACTGTTTGTCTGAGGAAAATACTGTCTTTCACGTCATATGGCAGTGCCCCACCATAGTAATGAAGATATAGAGTTTTCTGACCTCTAATTTTCTAATATCGTTGACCAAGCTCTCTAATATAAAGACTGCCGCAATAGCAAGATTTATTTTATACTCGAAATGATTTTCTCTAGGCAATGGTTGATCACCGGGTAAAAATTATTGGGTTATCACACACACATACATACATAATTGGTCATTACAACTCTTCAGTTATGATTACGACCTAGCTTCTCATACCACTTATGTTGTGTGCGTTAATTTTATACATGAGTGGCGGGACCTACAGTTTAAAGTCGACTCCGAACGACAGATTTTTGAGAAACTTTTCATGGTAATTTGAATTTACTCTCGGAGTTTTTGCCAGAAATCTGCTGAGAGAAAGTTGACGAAGAAATATTTTTTTCATATTTCGTTAAGTTCAAGATGTCTGACCTGGGATTTGAACCACGGCCTTATGTCTAATAAGCCAACACACTACCTACTAGACTAGGGTGACTATTATCACAATGGACTTAAATGCTGGCCTAAATGGAACCTCTTCTTTCCAGGGGGTCCGCCATCTAACTTTACCTAACATAAACTTAAGTAAAACCCACATAAAACAACGATTTCGATAAAAAAAAATAAAAATTGTTCCATTTTAATGCTTGCACCATGATATTATAAACGAAGTAGAACTTCATTTCAATGACCGCCTCTGGTTAATTTAAAGCTGTTGATACTTTTGAAGGAGTTCTCAAATAGTTTTTCGCATATTTTGGGCGGCATCCCTGCGATTACTTGACGAATATTTGTTTTCAAATGCTGCCCGATTAGACGAGGTAGATACTGTTTTTCACTTAGCCCAATAAAAAAATATCTACTGACACCAAATTGCTAGATCTTGGTATACAATTGACATTACAAACTGAGATACTATCGACTGCTGAGAGGAAGTCGCCTGAGAAATATTTTTTAATTTTTTCGATTTGTTGATGTCTGAGCTAGAGTTTGAACAATGGCTTTGCGTCTAATAAGCTACAACACTACCTATTGGAATACAGCGTCTTTTACACACACTTTGTTGGATTTAAATTCAAAAATAGAATGCTCTTAAAAATTGACCCTGTGTACATATACATTATAACCTCGATAATCCGGACAATTAAAAGCCATGTGGTGTCCGAAATATCGAAATGTCCGAATTTCCGAAACAAAAGAAAACATTTAGAAAATACATGCTAGAACTTATATTTATTTACAAGATGTTCACTTTAAAATGAAATGTTTACATTGAAATTAATATACCAATAGATTAAAATCATTTTTATAAAATATTTTCATTATTTATTGCACAAATAGTCAGACATTTTCATCTGACGAAGTTTAGTTTCATTTTGCTTTTTGTACGCAATATCTCTGAAGCTTAAACCTTTTAAAATATCCCCAGCAGGAAGTTCCTGTTCTTCGCAATATTTTATACAAATATCAATGGCAGATATGGCTTGAGAATGCTATATTTTTGGAACATTATTGCAACATTCTTCATTAAATTATTCAACCTCATCATTTTCATCAGTCTCATCGTCAGTGGTTTCAATTTCATCTTTCAACCATTCGGTAACCTCATGCTAAGTTGACAAGTAAATCAACTAGTTCGGCGGAATCGCAGCGTCTTAGCCTTGACAGACATACATGCATAATTGGCCATTACAACCCTTCAGTCAGGATTACGACCTAGTTTCTCACACCACTTATGTTGTGTGTGTTAATTTTATACATGAGTGGTAGGACCTACAGTTTAAAGTCGACTCCGAACGACAGATTTTTGAGAAACTTTTCATGGCAATTTTATTTACTCTCAGAGTTTTTGCCAGAAATCTGCTGAGAGGAAGTCGCCGAAGAAATACTTTTTGTATTTTATTTTGATGTCTGGCCTGGGACACGAATCCTGGCTTTTCGTTTAATAAGCCAATACACTACCTACTAGACCACGGCGACTTAGCCTTGACAGAGGTATTTCATTATCTGAGTACCATTCTTCATAATACAAAATTTTATTAAACGATTTTTTAAGGATATTTGCATCAATGTACAAATTCTTAAGAAACAATACTAAAAATAGACAGTGAAGTTTTTGTGCAAAAGCAATAGGAATAAGTACTGTCCGAATTATAGAGGTAGAAAAAATTGATGGTGTCCGGATTACAGAGTCTACTGTTGTAATAAAATAAGTGTCCGGATTACCGCGTTGTCCGGATTTGGAGGTGTCCGGAATATCGAAATTATACTGTATATACAGTGGACAGCAAAAGTCTTAGTACAGTCAATATATTTTAGCAATTTCATGAATTTTAGCCAAAAGTTTGTATAAAAATTTCTTGTTTAGATATTTATTTTATTAATTTATTACTGTTTTATTATAAAACAAACAATTTTTTAATGTTTTTCATAAAACAAGAGAAAAATAAGGAAAAGTTTCAGATGACTCCATAGGTACCCCTCAAGGAGAACCCTGAGTAAATTTAAAATGCAAGGGCCTAATATATGAAAATGTTATTCCTTGTAATTAGTAGAATATCCCTTAAGGTCAAGCACTCCATTTAACCCATTTGAAATTGAATATACAGGTTTTGTATAGTGTTTTCTGTTGGCACCATGAGCAAGTTTTTCGGTTCATTTTTCTTTGAGGTTTACCGATTACTTAACCGTTCTTTCAAATGATCTCTTAAATACTGTCTTGAGGTCATATCGGGACTTTGTGCAAGAGTATTAAGCCCGGGGGGGGACTTTTTTGTTGTCAAAATATATCGGAGTACTAAGACCTTTGCTGTCCACTGTATATTTCCATCTTGACTACCTGGTGGCAGAGCTGTATAAAACTTCACGAAAAAATATCCGTAAAAGTTTCGAACAATTATTTTTTAAATAGAATCACAATAATCGGTAATTACAGTGCTTTAGTCAGGATTATAACCTAGTGTCTCCTACCACTTATGTTGTATGTGTTAATTTTATACATGAGTGGCCAGGGGACCTACAGTTTAAAGTCTATTCCGAACGATAGATTTTTGAGAAACTTTTCGTGGCAATTTTATTTACTTTCAGAGTTTTTGCCAGAAATCTGCTGAGAGGAAGTCGACGAAAAAATATTTTTTTATTTTTCCCAATATGTTCGAGATGTCTGACCTGGGGCCCCACGTCTAATAAGTCTACCTACCTACCTATCAACTAGACTGCGGCGAGCTTCCCATTCTCTTAATAAAAATATCCTTTACAGCACAATTAGTGCATGCGAAAGGTGAAAAATGCTTCCGACCTACAGTTTAAACCATGGAGTAACGTCTAATAAGCCAACACACTACCTCCTAGACTATGGCGCCATCTATAGAATACAATCACATTCTTTTTTATAGGAAAATCTAATATTTGTTGCTGATTCTAGAGCACATTATTAAATTGTTTCTAATTAAAGTTCACGATAATAGCAATTGATTGGAAAATATGCAAAAACAAAAGTACAACAAAAAAAAATTTTGTTATTTTCCCATAAATAACAATAATTTGCTGCTTTAGGGGGGGAGCTGTCAACACCTGTTCTCAAATGCGAATCAAAACTAGTTCAGTTTCAGAAAAAATGTCGCTCAAACCGTTCAATTGATCGATACGAGATTACAAAATAAAGTTGTTCTTAAATTATAAAGAAAAGCAAGCCACAGCAACAACAACGGCTGAACGAACAGCAGAGATCAGAAGTGCAATTGAAACGTTTTAAAAAATCATTAAAAAAAAAACCCAACCAATTATACGAATCAGTCATGCGAAAGGTGTAAAAGACAAGCAGAAAAACACAAACTCTAATTTAATTATGCACAATAATTACAAGTAATTAGGGGTTAACGAATATGTATGTGAGTAGAGAAAATGCATTGGAAAATAATAAACATGGTGAACCCCGATTTAATAAATTATAATGACGCATTAATAATTTCCTTAAATAATTTATTTCTGCGGTCATATTCATGTATCAAGTTGCCATTGTCAGTGTTCTCTAGAGGGTATGAGAAATGAAATACTGATTTGAATAAAATTAAATGAAATTAATTGATTGCTTTTAATTTCATTTTCAATGTACATACATATGTGTGCTGCACTGACTGCACTCTTTATAACTCTTTAGAAACGCTTAAAGAGCTTATTTAAGCAGAATTTGAAAATGAAACCAATTTATGAAATGATTTTCAATAAATTTTTTAACTTCATTTACCAAAAAAACAAAAAAAAAACAAAAATTATAATACAAGTGTATGTATGTAGTTTAAGGTCAATTTTACATTCAAAAATTTTGTGTATGATTTTCATTTATGTTTTTGTTGTTTTGTTTTTTTTCATTAAGAAAACAAGCCAAGGAATTGCTTTATGAATGCAAAATATTTGCAATGAAAATAACATTTTACAACAGAGTGGTAGTGCATTATTACGAAGTGACGGGAGTTCAAAAACCCCAGGGCAGACATCTTCAACAAAAAAAAATATTTCTTCGGCGACTTCCTCTCAGCAGATTTCTGGCAAAAACTCTGAGAATAAGTAAAAATTATCATGAAAAAATGTCCCAAAAAATCTGTCATTCTGAATCGACTTTAAACTGTAGATTCCGCCACTCATGTATAAAAAATTAACACACACAACATAAGTGGCGTAAGAAACTAGGTCGTAATTCTGACTGAAATGTATGTGTATGTATTAACCTCCAAAATTTAGATCTTTAAGGAATTTAAGCAGTTTCGTATGTTTTTTTATTCTACAGCTTTGTGGGATGAACAAACAGATCACCAAAGTGTTAATAAGCTTGTCTTCTTAGTGTAGGGCAGTCAAAATGCGACATTTCGATGACTATCTTAACAGGATAAATATCCTGTCAAGTATTTTGCAGCTTATCCAAGATCTTCATGTTTGAGATTAGTAACCATTTGGCCCAACTCTGGCTGTTACAATTCTGCCAGTAGGCAGTAAATTTTCTTTTCACACTCTCAATATTTTGTTGTATGTCCTCAGAATAAATTAAAAAATTTGCTTCTCGTACTCGCCGTAGGTAGTTTGTTGGCTTATTAGACGTGAGGCCACGACGGTTCAAACCCCTGGTTAGACAATCTCCATCAAAACGAAATTTAAATATTTCCTCGGTGGCTTCTTCTCAGCAGATTTCTGGCAAAAACTTTGAAAATAATGAATTTTCCGTGAAAAGTTTCTTAAAAGCATATCGTTCGGAGTCGACTTTAAACTGTAGGTCGCTTCACTCATGTATAAAATTAACACGTAAATGCCACCGTAAGGGAAATAAGAGGTAACCATCTATATAATCTATAAACTAGTGTTCACTCAAGCCGTACTTCAAGTCCTGCAAGCTCTTCAATTGAACGTGATCACATCAGTGTCTAGAATTTCTCGACACGTAAAGTTTGTATAAGTTTTTAGACATGAAAATTAGAAGAGTTAAAAGCTGACAGTCTCCCTTCCTACTTCTGCTCCTTTTTCCTATCCCCTCTTTTATCCTTCCTTCTTAAGGATGTTATGTACAATGGGTCAAATCGACCTCCGGGTATTGGACTAAATTGCAAGTGCATGTCCTCTAACCTAACCTATCCTATAAGCTGACAGTCTGTCGAGCGAAATGAGAAGCATACATACATTCTAATTTGTCATTACAACCCTTTAGTCAGGACTACAACCCATCTTTTAGTTAATTTTATACATGAGTGGTGGGTCCTACAGTTTAAACTCGACTCCGAACGACAGATTTGTGAGAAACTTTTCATGGCAATTTTATTTTATTCTCAGAGTTTTGTGGCAGGAAGAGATGGCCGACCGCTAAGGAATTCGGATGGACGAACTTAGGCCACATGGAGCCTATTGTGATACCACAGTTACCATCAATAATCGCCTAGTCTTGGAACTACTTAGAGCTTCCAATGAAGCCACTAAAACTTCCGAGGTCAATGTTCGATAATTCACCTAGATCATCGATGTAGTAGGCAACAAGATGTCTCTTTCTTCTTGGACATTGTGCTGGGCATATTCCCAGTACGTTAAGAATAGTCACATCTTCCTCCTCATCCCTGCAGCTTCTACAGAAATCATTTACGAGTTCACGACTGCGACAACTACACGGAACATGCATTTTTGGGGTTTAAGCAGCCTTGCAGTGCTCCTTCCATCCAGTCTAAGCCAGATTTTCTGCGCTGTTCAGTCCGTAGCCGAAGTCGCCCACTTACGGTTGAGGGAGCGTGTCGGTTGGCACTGTCAATCATGAGCTTTCAGGTCCCCAAAAGAACTCCAATATTCGAGAATTTGTCGGAGAGTTTGATGGTCGTCCCATGCCTGGCCAGTTCATCAGCTCTGTAGTTACCTGGGATAGGCGGAAGTCACCAAAGAAATATTTTTTCATTTTTCGTTTTATTGGAGATGTCTGACCTAGGGTTTGAACCGTGGCCTAGAGTTTAATAAGCCGCTACTTACTAGACTAAGGCGACTTCTATCACTGGATTTATACTACCCCATAACATGCCGATTTAATTTGCAATCAATACTTCCAAATTCTAATCCCTAATATAGCTACGCCTCTGTTCTCTCATTTAATTTGTGTACAATAATTGAAAGAATCATAATGAAAAACACTTTTATGCACTGATCACTGGCTAGCCATATTGCTAACAGGCTGTCTGCGAAATATTTTTGCCAACACATACATACATACAGACAATTTTCTATTTAAGAATAGAGACCTACAAACAACACAGCAGACAAAAATTCAATTTTATAATAAAAGAGATACGATACGTACATAAACACTTTGAAAAATAAAAAAAAAAAAACACGTACTTAAAAGCTACAAACCGAAAATGTGTTACAATTTCAATTGCAATTTTGTTTGCTGTTGTTGTTTTTTTTTTGGTTTTTTTGTGTTGTTTTTTGAGTGTCTATGAAAATCATATATAATCAATCAATTCAACGAACCATAACAACACATTCATTTATACATACCAACATTCATTCATTTATTTATTGATTATGGTTAAATGGACGTGAAGAGAAACAAAAAAAAAAAAACTGGAGCTTAACACAGAGTCTTAAGCTTTAAATCCGTAATTTAAAGTCAATACAAGCCAGCCAAAGTAACAACATGCAAAGCAATTGTGTGTTGTTAATGCATGTTTTGTAGGCGTGTTCTGTTACATGCCTAAAGAATGGGATTAAATTTGAGCTGCAGAATAAACTGAAACTAAATCGAAATCGAAATTTGTTTTCCCTTTCAGCTTTTCGGTTTTAAATTATTTTTGAAATCAAAAACGAAAAAAAAATCGTATATTTTAATTGGTTTTTTTTTCTTTTGGTGTCTTTATTTGCCGGCATTTGTACAAATGTTCTGTAATGTTTGCATGACGTTTGGTTCTTTGTCAAAACAGTAGTCAATCAAGAGCAATTTAATATTTGAAATTATTTTTATATCCAGTATTTATGAAGTCAATTGAAAAGCATTACAAAATAAAATATTGCCGCCTAGAAGAAATCAGAAATTAGAATTTGAAAAAAATGTGTTTGATCTCCATAAGAATATCTCGGCATGATATCAAATCTCAACAGTTGTAGTTATATTTCAGTTTTAAATGCTTTAATTTAGCATTTAATTACAAAATATTTTGTTGTTGTTGTGTGTTTTTTGATGAAGTCATTTAATAACTTAATTGCCGTACAAGAGTGTCGATGTAAACGAAAGACTTAAGACACATACTCGACTTAAGGCAATCTATTACAGAAAGCTTCGATTTAAAGTGTTTTAAAGTAATGCATTTTGAAGCATTAATTAGTGATTAAAAACATTATATTTTATTTAATTAAAAAGAAGCATATTGTGCTGTAAAGGACATTTTTATTAAGAGAATGCGAAACTCGCCGTAGTATAGTTGGTAGGCTTATTAGACATTTCAAACAGAACGAAATCATAAAAAGATATTTCTTCGACGACTTCCGCTCAGCAGATTTATGGCAAAAACCTTGAGAATAAAATAAAATTGCCCTGAAACAATTTCTCAAAAATCTTTCTTTCGGAGTCGACTTTAAATTCATGATATTTTTCAATTGATGCTCATTTCCTACAAATTAATTGTTTTCAGTATAGGTTGCCTAGTCTAGTAGGTAGTGCATTGGCTTATTAGACATAAGGCCACGGTTCAAACGCTAGGTCAGATATCAAAATGAAAATATGAAAAAATAATTCTTCGGCGACTTCCTCTCAGCAGATTTCTGGGAAAACTCTAAGAGTGGAATAAAATTGAAAAAGCAATGTGATGCTTTGGACTTGTTTTTCGGCCAGTGGTGTTGGTCCCTTTGTAGAAATTCAAACAAAAATGGACCGTTTTGTTTACAGAGACATTTTAGCCACTCACATGCTTAACTATGCTGAGTGGGAAATGCCACTTCGATGGGTGTTTCAACATGACAATGACCCAAAACACTCATCGAAGTTGGTCAAAGATTGGTTATCAGCTAATGGGTTCAAGTCTTGGATTGGCCACCTCAATCGCCAGACTTGAATCCCATAGAGAACGACTTCGGTATTTTAAAACGGATAGTTGGAACTCGAGGCTTTAAAAATAAACACGAGTTGATGAACTGTCTAAAATCAGAGTGGGAAGCTAGACCAACATCTATTCTATCAAATCTTATTGAATCTATGCCCAAAAGATGCGCTGAGGTCGTAAGAAACAAAGGATATCATACCAAACATTAAAAGTTGCTTCGGTTTTGAACAGCGAATTTTTAAGTTAATTTTATTTTTATTTTATTATAACTTCCAAAGAAATGGAATTTAATTTTTGTTGTTATTTTTAGGTTATAGCCACATTGTGTAATCTATATATATAAAAATGAATGTTTGTTTGTATGTAATTAATAGAATCGTAAACTATGTATTTGATGATGTTATGATCTTTAGCAAAGTTGTAGCGCATGAGCCGGGAAAGGTTCCTAAGTTGGTATGACAAATTTCCGACAGGTGGCGCCACTGAAAATTACTAAAAATTATTTAAATAGTAAATTGTACATTTGATCATGTTATGAACTTTAGCCAAGTTGTTGCGCATAAGTCGACGGATATTTCTAAGTTGGTGCAATTAATTTCCGATAGATGGCGCCACTAAGAATTATTCAAAATAAATTGCATCGCAAACTATGCATTTGATCATGTGTTGATCGGACAAATACCAGACAGTTTAGCATTTATCATTTATGATTTTAATAACATTTAGTATAAATCATTCCCGTAAAATTTGAAACATTTTAATTTTGGTAAATTTTTAAAAATGCTGTTGGGTTCAATTGGATTGGGTACATTGTGAGATTCTAATAAATTTAAACGCATTTTTCACGTCTTTCCCGTGCAACCATGCCTACAAAGCGGCAAGCAATCGGTCGACCTACATCTTGAGCACGGAAGAAAAGATCACTACGTGCCTCAGAACCAGACGGGCAACTAGCATTGTGACTGGAAAATCTTCGAGTACATTCCGCTGAGACACGTTGGCATGAATCACTTGAACAACGAGAAGTCAGATTAGAAACTGATCGAATGTGTACTACTCAGGCCTGTTTGTCTGAATCATCTGGACAACGGGAAATAAAATCAATAAAATGATTCAAAATTAATTTGATATTTGTGTAATGTTTTTCCTTCAAATTTATTTGAGTTGGTGGCGCAGCAACACGCGCAGGGTACAGCTAGTAGTAAATAAAATAAATATTTTCTATAAATTTATTTAGAGAAAAGATATGAGTCTATTAATACTTAGTGGGAAAAAGTTGCTTAGGTTTCGAACAATACTGTACATACATAGTTGGTCATTACAACCCTTTAGTCAGGGTTACGAGCTAGTTTCTCTCAGCAGGTTAGTTAGTTAGTATACTTAAGTAGATCTTATTCCGTCTTAAAATACTTCTCCTTATCGACACGGACACAGAATTTCTGTCCAATTCTTCCCTCCTACTGTATTATTGTTCAACAGTAGTCGTTGTGACGTTCCCGTCTCCTTATCCAAGCTTGTGCTGTACTGTACTCTGGCTATATTAGCCAAAATATACGTTTCATCATTTCCAATCACTCCTAGATTATTATGTATTCCTATAAATCGTACCGTTCCGTATCTGGAGTATCTTTAACCGCCTATTGTACATTGTTCTACAGCAGTCGATGTGACGTTCTTTTCTACTTATACAAGCTGTACTCTAGCTCTATTGGCCAGAATATTCGCTTTCTCATTTTCAATCACCCCGTGATGACTTGGTACCCATACAATGCGTACCGTTCAATAGATGGAGTGATTGTTAACCTTTCAACATTCCAGGACGGTCCTTGAGCCCATGTCCCTGGTTGCCATTGATCAAATTGTCTCTTGTGCACTCATTATTTCCTTGCAAAGTGTTGTAGGTTTTCTTAAAAATTTTTTCAGAAATATTTTGTTCCATAGCACCACATCGCTGTAATAAAATTGCAATACAATCCTTTGAATAACGTTGGCGGCATGTAGTTGTCATAACATCACTAAAAATTTAAATCGTTGCCACGAGCATTTCAAATTTATTCACACCTTCTGTTTAACGTCTGCCAAAGAAAAAAAATTTTTTTGAAATAAATTCTGATACCAATAGAGTTCAGAATTCATGGTACGAGTATATCTTTTTTTTCAAAGAATTTTAAACTGTTTGTGTAAATCAAAATGAAATAAGTTTACTTCTGATTTTATTGGTTTTTAATTAAACAATAATCATAATTTAATTTAATTTTTTTTTGAAATATAAACGCCTTTATTAAGATTTTAATGCGTAAATAATTAAGCGTGTTCAATATGTTCTGTTATGGAGAGAGAAAAAAAACAATTTCGATTTCAATATAAAATATGTATGTTGTTATAGAGCATAAAATAAAATTGTTTAATACCTTGAAAACAGTGAACATGCTACCAATCAAGGTTAAATAATAAATTCCTTAACGTAACAACAAAATATGGAAATAAATTTTCAATAGATTTGTGGTCTAAAAACATATTCTCTTTTTAGTATTTTCAACAGCCAAAACAAGATTTGATTGTAATTTCGATTGGGTGCCTAAAATTTAACCTTCAGTGTAATGGTTACATCCACCTACTCATGTATATATTTTGTGGTTTTTTGAAAATGTTTTTGACTCAATTGTGGTCGATTTGAAATGAATTGTTAGGTTTTCATTATGCAATACAATGATATTTGCAGAACTCTTTGGCTAGAATATTGCATTTTGTATGTAGAGGGGTGAGGAAGGGGGCTGTTGCGGTTATCGGTAATCCTTAAAAAGTAAAAGTTCAGAAGATTTATGGCAAAAACTCTGGGGAGTAAATAAAATTGCCATGAAAAGTTTCTCAAAAATCTGTTATTCCACTCGTGTGTAAAATTAAAACAGACAACATAAGTGGTGTGAGAAGTTAGGTCGTAATCCAGATCCAATTATGTATGTATGTATGTTTATTCTACGCTCAGGGTTTTCTTTCGCGAACTTGTCAATAATGATACTCAACGTCGAGGATTGCTCATACAACTTGCTCGGGTCACTAAAAATTTTCAAATTCATTTTTATTTTTAATATTTTTTTTTTGTTCAAATTCAATACAATTTATTGAAGTTTTTAAATATTTCGATTGCTTTTTGTCCTATAATCCGACCACATGCAATGGGGGCATGATTTCAATCACGTTTTGATTTTCTAACTTTGTTTTCTTCGTGTCTTACTGTGATTAGATGTCAGTGATATTTTCGTTTCTTATGTGAGCTCAGAGTGATTGCTTTCAGTTATTTTTGTAGATTTTTTTTTATTATACAATTCGTATATAAAAATAAAAATTTAAAAAATAAAACAATTGTTAATGGAATTTGTTTATTTATTGGCTGCAAATAAGTTTCATGTCGGCAAGTATGCGCACAACAAAAACAAAAAAACTCCTTTTAATTGCTTATTATTCAATTGTCAAATAAAAAAATTGTTTACTTTTACATGTGGACGGACGGACAATTTATGGGCTTTACTGGTACATAAACTATAATAAAATAATATCCACTGAAATGCAAAAATGAAAAATACTTCAAACTATTTTTATGTAATGTATTGATTATGTTTTGTTATGTTGGCTTATTAGATGTGAGGCCATGGTTCAAAATTTAACACCTTTAACAAAGCGAGATATGAAAAATATTACTTTGGCGATTTTCTTGCAACAGTTGGCAACCACACCAGAGATCATCATTGATTATTCAAAAAGGTGAGTAGATTCGAATCATATTCATAATTTCTGATACTTATACGCATTCATACTTATTTTAATATCATACTCATACTACTCATATTAAAAGTTTGAAATACTCATGGTACTCATACTTAACAGAACGCATGATATTGTTGACTTCGGCTCTCCTTTACTCAGCACTTACAGGAACCACAAAATAAGTATGTTTCGCGTACGAACACAACTACAATACTCACTAGAAGGTGTTGATTTGCTTGCTGTTCTTGTCTTTTTCTAACTAAGACTGTAAATTTTGAAGAATGATTCGAATCACTAGAATCATTTATGAGTATTATAAGTATTTTTCTAAATCTTTATGAATCTGAATGAGTAGGCGTATGAATCAAACATATTTCGAATGCTATGAGTTTGATGTCGACGTTGTACTGATACTCATTCCAATCTGTACTTATTAATAAATCAATGTTGTAGTGAGTACGAATGAATCAGAGTAGTTGGATATCAATACTGACTGACTCACTTATACTAAAAATTTCATGACTACTTATGAGTAGCGAAAAAACGATTCATTGCTGATAGGTAGAAATAAACTGCGTTATACTGATCTGCTAGGCAGAGCAAAAGTAAAGAAATCATTGCTCACAAGCAAGCTGTATCTGTTAACGTTAGTCAATATGTTACGCATGTGTAGACTACCATAGTCTAGTAGATAGTATGTTGGCTTATTAGACGTAAGGCCACGATTCAAACCGCAGGTCAGACATCTCCAACAAAATCAAATACGAAAACATATTTCTTCGGCAATTCCTCTCAGCAGATTTCTGGCAAAAACTTTGAGAGTAAATAAAAAAAATTGCCATGAAAAAGTTTCTCAAAAAGATTCTCAAAAAGTTTCTCAAACAGTTTCTGTCATTCGGAGTCGACTTTAAGCTTTAGGTCGTGCCACTCGTGTATAAAATTTGCACACACAAAATGGGTGATGTGAGAAACAAGGTAGAACTCCTGATTGAAAGTTTGTAATGACGAATTATGTATGTATGTTGTGCAATTCGGCCAATGTTGACTAGAAACCATGATCATTCGATTTAACGTCGTTCCAGATTTATTATCCAAAATCGTTTATCGCAGAGATACTTATAACACAAGATAAAAACTCTGAGTAAATAAACTCTGAGAGTAAATAAACCTGCCATGAAAAGTTTCTCGAAAATCTGTCGTTCGGAGTCGACTTTACATTGTAGGTCCCGCCACTCATGTATAAAATTTACACACACAACCTGAGTGGTGTGGGAAGCTAGGCCGTAATCCTGACTAAAGGGTTGTAATGGCCAATTATGAAATAACCCAAGAGATATGTGATAAAGTGGTGAAAAAATAGACCTTAAAAACAATGAAAACCTTCCCTCTAATAGCCAGAATTTAATAATCCAAGACAACTTTTAAATTAATTTCGATATTTTTTTTATGTAAAAATTTTACAAAGTTATCTGTGCAGTAAATAAATAAAATATTGAAGGAACTAAATTGTAAAACAAATTACAATGATATGCATAAAATGCAATGATATTATCGATAATATAACGACATTTAATGGATTTCAACGGCAATAGTAAATCAGAAAAACTAAAGCAAAAACCCCACCCAAAAATACAATGCACACTGCAATGCATGCATGCTGTCTGTCTGTATATGTACATTGCAACGAAGAAATATTCAAATTATTCAGGGTTTTTAACAAATAAAACAGAAAAAAGTACACACAATCATTTCTGCCAAGTTCTCATAACAGAGGCTTATTATGAATGAATGAATTGAATGAAGGAAAATGAGTCATGCTTGTAAAGCGACAATATTCAGGCGTTTTTCTGTCGTGGTCTACTGTAAGGCTTTATAAATCCTCTACCAAAAAAACTTAATTTTTAAACAAATATTTGTAAATTTGGCTTTGTACCAAGAGGAAATGATTTTTTGCTTTTTTTTTATTGTTGTTTGGAAAACAAACAAAATGTGCAAATAACTTTTGCTTTAAAATATTATCTACCAGAAGCACGTTTTAAATGCTTAACAAAAAAAAGTAGTTTTAATACCTTTAAAATTGCCAATTTCCATGGATTAAAAGTTATGAACAATACTACTAAAAGAATATTAGGCAGTTAAAACCGAATATATGATACTTTACACAGTCATAATCTTTTTCGCTGGTCTCTCTAAAACTCATTCAAGAGCAAGGTTTGCATTGAGTACAAAAGAGTCCGTTTTGTGTAATAATTTTAGTGTATGGAGAGTAAGTGTAACAACATCTAAAATATCTCAATTGCAACATAATTTCCTGGTGTAGGGTACAATAATGACTGAATAAATTTCCAATTCTCCAGGCATTGTGACAAGAATAAAAAAAAATCTTAAAATAAAAAAGGTTTCCACAGAAAAATTATTGAAATCATTGCTATTTGCCCAAAAAGTCGATTTTTCGATTACTTAATTTATTATAAAAAGCTTAAAAACAATAAAAAAAAAAACGTAGGTGGTGTAATAAGTTTCGGATTGCATTGTATATGTAATCATTATAATCAAAATTTTTTTTATTCGTTTGAAAAACCTATTTATGCCATTTTATGTGAAATATAAAGTCATTCAAGGGTCCGCTTCGGGTTCTCTCGATAGAGCGCTCCTTAAATATTCAACTTGCCATAACTCTACCGCATAGATTATAATAAATTTGAACTCTGGCATGGTTTATGTTGGCTTTGAGAACTGCTGTGGCTTTGTGGCTGTTTCGCATACACCTTCAACTTAAGAAACCTCCACAAGGAAAAGTCTAACGGAGTCAAATAGAACGATAAGAGAAAGTAGCCAAAGAAATATGTTTTCGTATTTCATTTTGTGGGAGATGTCTGACCTGTGGTTTGAACCGTGCCCTTATATCGAATAAGCCAACATTTTACCTACTAGACTATGGCGAATTACTCTTTCCTTAAATTTCACATGCAATAAAGACATGAAGTGAAAACAATGCATTACATATAGACTAACGTTAATAGATACATCTTGCTTGTGAGCAGTTGTTTGACTACTTGTGCTCTGACTAGCAGACCACCAGAACGCAGTTTATTTCTGTCTCCACAGACATGTAAATTTTTTTAAAAATTTGCCCAAATTTTGGTGGTTTTGCACGGTCGTCTCTACTAACTACTGGTGCAGATCAGATATCAGCAATGAATGGTTTTTTCGCTACTCATAAGTACTCATGAAATTTTGAATATTAGTGAGTAAACAGTATTGAAATTCAACTACTCTGATTCATTCATACTCACTACAACATTGATTTATAAATACGGGTTGCAATGAGTATGAGTACAACGTTGACATCAAACTCATAACATTCGAAATATGTTTGTTTCATACGCCTACTCATTCAGATTCAAAAAAATTTAGAAAAATATTTATAATACTCATAATTCGAATCACTCGAATCATTCATCAAAATTTACAGTCTTAGTTGTTGTTGCATTTACAAAAAAAAAAAAGAAAGAAAAAGACAAACACAGCAAGCAAAGCAAACACACAACCTTCTTGTGCGTATTGTAGTAGTGTTCGTAAGCGAATCATACTTATTTTGTGATTCTTGTAAATGTTGAGTAAAGGAGAGTCGAAATCAATAACATCATGCGTATTGTTAAATATGAGTACGATGAGTAGTTCAGAGCCCATTCAGCGAATGCACGTTAATGTCTATAGTCGTTTATCTTCATTCTCTAAGTCAGTTGAATTTTGTATGGAGGCATGCCCAAATATCGCGTATTGGATCCTAGATTAAGCCATTATATTAGATTAGCTAATAAATTTATTTTTGTTGGCTCCACGGTTACCACTAAAAATGATGTCAGTCTGGAGGTCAAGCGTAAAATCACTCTTGCCAATAGGTCTCAATAGGCAATTGAGTGGCAGAGACCTCTCTCGTACGATAAAACTAACACTCTACAAGACACTCATCCTACCCGTGCTTCTTTATGGCGCAGAGGCATGGACACTATCAAGCACTGATGCAGCACCCTTGACAGTATTCGAGAGAAAAGATTTACATGAGCTATATGAGCTCCTCAACGACATGGACGTTATGCATGACTCGGCCATGTTTTCGAATGGAGGAGGATGCTCCGGCGAGACGGGTATTTGATACGGAAATTTGAGGAAGTTGGCGAAGAGGACGACCTTGTTCACGTTGGAAGGACCAAATCGTGGAAGTCCTGTCATCGAATGGTGTGACTAACTGGCGGAGGGGCACAAGAATCAGAGGCGTCTGGGAATGTCCGTTAATCGGGTTATTAATAGCAAATTAATAAAGGAAGGAAGGCATGCTCAAGTCTCGACATAAAATTCGTTAAGTTGTGACCTGCTAAATTGGATGAGTTCTTGTGATGGACACGAAATCGATGCTTGTTGCATTTCGTCAACGTACTGATGTTAGTCGATCGTTTACTACACTAAACCAGCAGACTAGAAACCGTTTTGAGGCTCTGACAACCCCATGTAGTCTTCCACATACATACATACATACATACAGGATTACAACCTAGCTTCTTCTTCACCTCTTATGTTGTGGGTGTTAATTTTCCACACGAGTGACGGGACCTATAGTTTACAGATTTTTTTGGAAAAACTTTTCATGGCATTTTTTTTATTTACATTTATTTTTGCCAGAAATCTGCTGAAAGTAGAAGAAGAAGATGAAGTGGCTGTCCCCTCGATGTAGTCATGAAAGTAAATCGCCGGAGAAATATTTTTTCCAAATTCGTTTTGTTGGAGATGTCTGACCTGGACTGTGAACCATGGCCTCACGTCTAATAAGCCAACACACTACTTACTAGACAACGGTGATTTCATAGACAGATGCTTACTGAAGTCTAAAAGGGGAATAAGGCTGCTTTCAAAGTCATGTGGGAATTCGCGCAAATGTGTAGTAAATCTTTCACGTCACTGAAGGGGTTTAAAATTTTCTGTGGGGTATACACAGCAAAAGGGAAGTTAAAGAGTAAATTTTTAGGAATCATTATTAGAAGGAGATTTGAGTCATGCATCAGACTATACAGGAATTACTTGAGGTATTTGGAACGGTCACTATAGGTTCAAACAATACAAACATACATACATAATTAGTCATTACAACCCTTCAGTCAGAATTACGGCCTAGCTTCTCACACCACTTATGTTGTGTGTGTTAATTTTATACATGAGTGGTGGGGCCTACAGTTTTCATGGCAAGTTTTATTTACTCTGAGTTTTTGCCAGAAATCTGCTGAGAGGAAGTCGCCGAAGAAATACTTTTTGTATTTTGTTTTGATGTCTGGTCTGGGGCTGGAACCCTAGCTTTACGTCTAATAAGCCAACATACTACCTACTAGACAACGGCGAGTTCAGAGTCAAACAATACTTGTTTATAATGGTGATCGTCTCGAACATGTTGCCTTCCAATGCACAGAAATACCAGGTCAGTTTGCATAACAATTGACCTTTAATACTTCTACGGGAGTATTGTTTTGAATTCTATTGATCATGAAGTACTTTTAACTACTTACCCTTCATAATACTAAACAACTCTATGTTTGAATTTCAATACAATTTAAACAGCAGCAACATGCCAAACCACACCTCGTATAAAATGATTTTACATGAGCTTTAGGATTTTTAAAGCCACTACCATATCTACTACTACTACTACTACTGCTGCTGCTTGCTGCTTGCTGCTTGGTGCTTGGGCTGACTGTTGGTGCTCATTATTGTCATTCAATATCTCAAATTTATCATCTTGTATGAACGCTGTCGTACACTTCTCCATCTATTATACGAGTAAATAATGAAAAAAAAAACCAATAAAAAAAACCATAAAAAATTTAATAAAAATATGAAACAATTATTTGAAACAATAAACGTTGATTTAAATTTGTTCCCCCTCTTTTTTTCGTTTTCAAATCATTTTGTAGCAGCCAATGAAGGCAGCAGCGACAATAATGGTGGTGACAAAGGCGGTGGTCAATGGCGAAGGTGTTGGTGGTATTGGTATCGGTTTCGGTTTCAAATATTTGAAAGAAATCAACCATTAACCTCCTCCCTTGCATTTTCAATTCGTTTATTTTTAAACTGATTTTCTAATTGTTTCTTTTGTTGTGTTTTATTTTGAATTCGTTTCGTGTGTGTGTGTGTTTTTTTGCATATTTTTTTATGTGATTTAGTATCATTGACACCACCACCTGTTAAAAGCGGATATTGGCACCACCATAGTAAATAATTCTCATTTAATTGAATTTAATTTTTCGTTTCATTTTATTTGTTTTATTAGCACGTTTTTAATTGTTAATTGTTGTAGCGTTTTGTATTAATACGAGTACGTAGAATCGATTTTAAATAAAAATTATTAAAAACACATTAAATCGCATTCATTTAAAACTTTATGCTTAAATAAGTATCACAATGGCAATGGTATGGTATGGTATGGTATTTATTTATGTAGGTTTTCCTTCTCTTTTGCATTGACATTGATGATAATTATTGTGAAAAAAACAACAAAAAATTAAAGAAATATCCGTAACCCGTACCAAGCCAAAGGCGCTTTTATTTCAAAACAATCTGTATCATTTTAAATTTCAATTTTTTTACTTTCGTATCCGTCAGAATCACAAAAGTACTCTAGTTTTGTTTTTGTTAATCACATGCGATTTGTAAAACCCTCGTTTCCCAATTGGTTTCAAAGTGATTTATTAAGTCTGTTCTCTGTAAATCAATTTAAATCTCATTACGTTCTAAACAGTTTTGTTTTTTTTTTGTTTATTGGGGAAATTTTGTGGTATTTTTTGCGGAATATTTAAACAGGTTTTCATAAATAATTTATTAGAAGATTATTTGCGGGTGTTTACATTTGACATTGTTTGTTTACACTTCAATGTAAATGCGTCACTGTCTATGCCACTGGGTTTGGTTTAGTTTGTTGCCAAAGCCTTCATCAAAATAAAGCTAAAATCGTTAAACAACAGATCTTTTATTCAAAGCTCGCTATCTTTAATTTAAATCAAACGAAGTATGTGCGATATATTATTGAAATGTTTTACTCTCTCATATCTCAGATGGAAATCGCCGCATCGAGTAGGTAGTGTGTGGACTCAATAGATGTGAGGCCACGGTTCAAAGCCCAGGTCAAACATCAAAACGAAATATCAAAAAATATTTCTTCGGTGACCTTCTCTCAACAGATTTCGGGCAAAAACTCTGCGAATAAATAAAATTGTGATGAAAAGTTTCTCAAAAAAATATGTCTTTCTGAATCAACTTTAAATTGTAGGTCACGCTATTCGTGTATAAAATTAACAGACACAACATAAGTGCTGTCAGAATCTAGGTCGTAATCCTTGTATCTCATATGGATTGGTAGTCCTAAATTCGACAATTTTGTATCTCCACTTGTCCCTTCACCCAGAAATGGGCTTCAACGCTGAAAACGGGTTTTTGGATAAACATTACGATCAGTTGACTGCTTCAGAGTTCATTCTATCTTTCCGTCCATGATGATTTGACAAAACACACTGAATAAATGAAAACTAATTTGACAAGATGGCCGTTATAAACTACCCTTTCGGCATTCGCTGTTGGAAGACTCTATAGAATCTATTGTCTTACATTGAAATTTCCAAGGATATTCACACATACAGTTGGAAGTGATTTTGGTCTTTGATATGTTCCTTCTGCATTTATAAGAAGACTTTTGAATCATATATTCTTTTGAAGTCGCCGTAGTCTAGTAGGTAGTGTGTTGGCTTATTAGACGCAAAAGCCTGGGTTCGAGCCCCAGGCCAGGCATCAAAGACAAAATACAAAAAGTATTTTTTTCGGCGACTTCCTCTCAGCAGATTTCTGGCAAAAACTCTGAGAGTAAATATAATTGCGATGAAAAAAGTTTCTCAAAAATCTGTCGTTCGGAGTCGACTTTAAACTGTAGGTCCCACCACTCATGTATAAAACTAACACACACAATATAAGTGGTGTGAGAAACTAGGACATTGTACAATGGGTCAATTCGACCTCCGGGTACTTGTCTTAATTGACAAGTACACGTCCTTTAACCTAACCTAACCTAACCTTTTTCACAGGATGTGTCCTCCGCAGTTATAAAACCTTTTTTATGATAGGTGGGACGGAAAAAAAGGAAGCGGAGCAAATATTACCTTGTCTTACTATTACTGGATCAATGATTACCACCCATGGATATTATTGAAAAATGCATCTCTGCAAAGTCAGTACTGAAATCCAAGGTATCAGGTGAACTAAGGCACTCATGCATTGATTACAGCTGCTTTCTATGGAGAATTACCGCTTCGATCTTGTATAGTCGAATGTGTTGTGTGATACATCCTCCGAACTGTGGTGAGAGTCATACATACATAATTGGTCATTACAACCCATCAGTCAGGATTACAACCTAGTTTCTCACACCACTTATGTTGTGTATGTTAATTTTATATATGAGTGGTGAAAGTCGACTACGAACGACAGATTTTTTTTTGAGAAACTTTTCATGATAATTTTATTTATTTGCAGAGTTTTTGCCAGAAATCTGCTGAGAGGAAGTCGCCGAAGAAATACTTTTTGTATTTTATTTTGATGTCTAGCCTGGGGCTCAAACCATGGCTTTTAGTCTAATAAGCCAACACACTACCTACTAGACTACGGCAGCTGAAGATTAGAATAGACTTGTAGAGAAGATTAGGCAGCAAAAATTATCCCACCTAACGATACGATTGCGGTCTTTACTGATGGCTTGAAAAAGGAAGGGGATACATGATAGGATATTTATTCTATAGAACTTTAGTTTTAGGTGTCTCCCATATGGTACCAGCACTGCACTGTACTGTTTTCAAAGCTTATTGACATCTATGTAGGCAATCATGCATGCACTCACTAGAGCAGTGTGACGTCTTGTTGAACTTATCTCAAGGACTTATATAGCTGATGACACGTACGGCCTTTGCTCCGAATTACTGACATCACTCTTTACTTGGGTGAGTTGGAACTCAGGCAGACTAATATCACTACTTGCAGAATGTTGAGAATATTCTGGATTTTTCTATCGTAGGAAAGAAAAAAGTTCATTAGAAAAGACTTCATTAGACTCCTTACTTACGAAGAATGTGTTAACAGGCATGGGTTTGCATGAGTGGACGTTCCAATGCTGCATCGCATGAAGATGAGAAGGAATTGATACAAAACCTTTTTGTTAATACACCGTTCTACGGGCACCTTGATTAATGCCTTCTCAACAATTTTGAATATCGCCCGCAGATGCCTTTGTCTTATCGAACCAACTCTATTAAGGGCGCTGATTAGCGTTCGAGAACTACGTCAATGATCCTCTTTGATTTAGAGTGCCTGTGAGGGAAAACATTAACTCAGATGGTCTGATATGGACGCTTGATGAATATCCAGAGTGGACCAAACTACCCTGACAAGAGAAAGAACCAATGCCATATTAATTGTTAGAAAAAATTCAATTTGGCTTCTTATTGGTATGGTCTAACCACATTACGAAAATTGTAGGGTACGTTTGGATAAGAAAGGAGAAGAATTAATACAGCACCCGCTGCGTAAATGTTTCGAACAACATACCATTCTTTTTCATGTTAATTATTTACACTCAAGACATTTGCAAGAGGATTGCTAAAGGGAGGTCACTTAAAGAAATATTTTTTTTTTCTTTCTTCAAGATGCCATAAGCTAATGTTTGAACTCTCAAGCTGCCGCTTAGTAACCCAACATACCACCTACTACGTAATGGCTGAATTTAAATCATTATCTTGTAGATATGTATTCATAACTGTGTGGTACATTCATTGCCTAAGGAAATCAATTTTCTGCCGTTTCATTCAATTTGAATTGGGTCAAGTTTAAGTACAAATTACACACCCTCTCTGCCACTATAAGCGAATGAAGTTTTGTTTTGCTTAAATTATTAAAATTTGAAAAAAATTAATGAAATGATTTACCACTTCGCCAAGTAATGATAGAAAATTAACAACAATTTCTGTCCATTGTTACGTTAAATACACCAATTATTTGACCAAATAGTGCTGGACGCAATTAATCGTTTGAATCGTTTGAATTTTTTAAGATTGATTGTAAATTTCATTTGCTGTTTACGAATGTAAAGGCTTGAGCAAATGTCTTGATTTAATTTTGATATTCGTCATTCGTACTACACTTATCCAAAGTGAACTATCACTTCAAAAAACGTCAGCAGTTTGTATTTTTTTTTGTTTTTTAGTTGTGGTTTTTAAGTCGCTTGGACTGTCGCTTGCGGTATTTTTTTTTAGAGTTCAAGTTCATTAAACGGGTGCGGTTCTTTAGGAAAGACAAAAATGTTTAAAAAAAAACAGTGAATGTTTCATTTGGCCTGGAGTGTATTGCTTGTATTACGATTTGGGGTTGTACCCTATATAACTACGAGAGCGGATGATAGATTAGATTGGGTAAAGGAGTTCGTACATAAAACACTACATTATATAAGTAACACGTCTTAAAATTGTTCATCTCACCTTTATCATTTGCAACTATTTTTTGCAAAACAAGAGTATTTACAGACGTCTACAACGGTTGGAGAATGTCAAACAAAAAACTTTTACTAACTACCACACTTATTTTGGAAAATGAGGCAACGAAACCTAGTCTAGACTATCCTGATCATACAAAGTCTTCAAGGGGGAAAAAATTAAATTTGGATTAATTTTAAGTCCTTCAATTTAACACCATATAGCCAGGATTTGGCCTTATAAACTGACTAATCGCAATGACTTAATCTTCTGATAACCTCAAATCATATGCACCCACCTACAACGCTCAATAATATTCTTTAACAATTGTCCTGGTATAAGGACCTGCCGAAAATATGAAAATTGCTATTAAATCTTCACAACTATTCCAGATTAAGTATACATTTCCGCAACGTTAAAATCAAAAGATTATCTGTATTTTAACACAATACATGCATTAAACTTGTTACGGCCTAGCTCTTATACCGTATCCTTTCGTATGGATACATTGTTCGATGGGAACCTTGGTGAACGTTTTCTCAACAATCTTAACTATCTCCAGTATATGCCATTGACTTGTTGAACCAATTCTATTCAGATGGCTGGTTGGCTCTCGATGACTACGTTAATTGTACTTTTCGATTTAGGGTTCCTGCAAGGAACTGATGTCGCCGCTTAGAGAATATCCAGGGTGGACCAAACTACCCTGACAAGGGAAAGAACCAATGCCATATTGCCTGTTAGTAAAAATTCAATTTGGCTTCTTGTTGGTATTGTCTACCCACGTTACGAAAATTGTAGAGAGCTTTTTCATAAGAAAGTAGTAGAATCAGTCCATCACTTGATGCATAAAAGCATACACGCGATGCTTTAACATCGATTGCGAACAACAGATTAAGAAAACTTTAATGGCAACTTGTTACTCTCATAGCTTTTGCAAGAGGTTTGCTGGACAAAAGTTAGTCAGCTAGTGCTGCGGTTTGGAACTTGGGTATACTTAGCCAACAAGCTACTTGCAAGACTATGGCTATCATTCTACGATACCAAAATGAACTAATTTCTAATTTGAATTGAAATGAATTCCAACTTGAACCCTTTAAGCTCTTTATTTGGCCTGTCACTTACATGTTCTCTCAGACCGTTTGTGAAAATATGGTCGAACATTACTTATCTTGTTTCCAATACTACATCCAGAGTCTTCAAGAGATGCCATCCAGTTGGGCCAATTTGAGATCCACCGCATCTTTAGTTACATCATTATGCTGCCACATTTACCGTAGTCTAGTAGGTTGACTTATATATAGTTGGCTTATAGGATGTGAGGCCACGCTTCAAACCCCAGGTCAGACATCTGCAAGAAAACGAAATCTGAAAAAATATTTCTGCGGCAACTGTCTCTCAAAAAACTTCTGGCAAAAACGCTGAGAGCGAAATAAAATTGCCATGAAAAATTTCTCAAAAATCTGTCGTTCAAAGACGACTTTAACGTGTAGGTCCCAGCACTCATGTATAAAATGAATAGCAACACACAACATGAGAGTGGTGTGAGAAGCTGGGACGTAGTCCTGACTAAAGAGTTGCAATGGCCAATTATGTTATGTATGTATGTTCTCCGAGAGTAGGTAAAATTGCCATGAAAAATTTTCTCTAAAATCTGTCGTTCTGAGTTGATTTTAACCTGAGGTCCTACTACTCATATACATATAAAGTGAACACACCCAACATACATAAGTGTTGTGAGAAGCTGGAATGTAATCCTGATTAAAGGATTGTGATGACCAATTAAGGAAGTATGTAAGTAAGTAAGTGTCGTCATCCTCTATATGAAGAAAACTTCTGTCTTTACCTATTCAGCTGCAAAAGAGAATGATATGTCCCAGTTAGAATCATTCAACCTAATCATGTAGAGTGCTGAAGTCGCCGTAGTCTAGTAGGTAGTGTGTTGGCTTATTAGACGTAAAGCCAGGGTTCGAGCCCCAGGCCAGACATCAAAACAAACTACAAAAAGTATTTCTTCGGCGACTTCCTCTCAGCAAATTTCTGGTAAATATTCTGACAGCAAATAAAATTGATATGAAAAGTTTCTCAAAAATCTGTAGTTCGGAGTCGACTTTAAACTGTAGGTCCCACCACTCATGTATAAAATTAGCACACACACCATAAGTTGTGTGAGAAACTAGGTCGTAATCCTGACTGGAAGGTTGTAATGACCAAGTGTGTGTGTATCTGCCACATATAATGGTTATGACCAATTATGTATGTATGTAGAGTGTTTAACAGTCGTGCAATGCTGTACCAATACACTGCGGAGCTATTTCTAAATATATCTGCCTCCACTTATGATTTTATTACCAACCACTGGACACTTAATTTGAGATCAAAATCATTTCAACAGAGTTTGATTGTATCGTACGATACGTACGTAAGTTTTTCTTTAATTGTACAAGCAATGCAGTTTTTTTGTTATTGTTTCAACCATTAAAGCTGTTGATTAATAAACTAAAAATCATTTTATTGCTCAATAAAGACCGACCTGACTATGGGGACAGACAGAGAAAAAAACAGAAATCAAATAATGAATGTTTATTACGGCAACTGAAACAACAACTACGGCAATAAGAAAAAGAATTTTCAAAAATAATTGTATGCATTTGAACTTGGCTATTAAATAACGAAAACTGTCATTTGGAATATGTTTACAAAACTGTAAGACAGATGCGATACGATACGAAACTTTACGTTGTGTATTGCATGTGGCACGTTGCATGCAGCAGGCAATGTGGTTGCCAACAATATTACAAAATTATTAATTATGAACAGAGTTTTTTTATTCCTTAAATATTGAAGAGATCAAGATGGCAACATAATAAATGTTGATAACTGGCTAGCAACATGTTGCAAACTGTTTTAGAGAGATGTATGCTGTGTGATATAATTTAAGTGTTTTAAAAAAGAAAAATTGATATGAAGACACTTGTGTTTGGCAAATGTTTTTCACAACCTGGCTACCCAATAATAATAACACTGTCAACAATATTTGTCCAACAACAACCCAATATTTAAAGTTCTATTATGGTTGTTAATAACCTGAGTAGTAGAAAAAAAAGAACAAAGTTTCATAAATTAAAGCCAATATTTCATTTGAAACCTTTTTTTCTTTCAACGGCATGTAGGCAGTTAAGAGAAACTAAAGCAAGCAAAGCATGGAAACTCCAGCAGCATAAACTGTATCAAGGTTTTACTGCTGTTTGCCAGCAGTTTATGGCAAGCAATATGGAAATATATTGTTGTTGTCATAATGAAATTAACATTGAATTCTTTTATTTTTTTTCTCTCTTGTTATTATTATTGTTATTAAATACCATAAAAAATAATCATAACTAACCAACCCAAATGGTGAAATATTAAAGAATATATGTATCAAACCAAAGCAAATCAAACCAAATACCAAACGAAACTAAAGACATAACGTGCCGCTAATAATCGACAGCAAATGCTTGCTTTTGCTTTATGTTATGATACAAAAAAGCCAAAGAAATCAGAAATTGCGCAAAAAGCTTTACCATTTTTAATAAATAATAAATAGTTTTTAATAATGACCATTTTTATGAGCTGACAAGAATCATGTCAGCCCACCAAAATTAAAAGAAATAAAAAATAAAAAATAATTTTAATCATACCCTTTCCAAGCCAACCACTAATCAATGTGTTAACAACCATTACGAAAATCACTTTTTTTTGTCTGTGTTTCTAATTTATTCCTTTAACAAAACATATCGGATTTGGATTGTATAGAATATTTCACAATTTCTAAGCCAATCTTTGAAACAAACGCTTGGCCACACAATGATCCACAGCGTATACATAATCGAACAATTCCTGTTCACAGGTTTCACTGGTTTTCTCTCGGCTACTGACACGTTCATTGCATTCTTGTAAAGTATGAAACAGCCGGGAAATGTAACGTTTCTTACCGCAATATTCCTTTAATTCGTCTTGGGGATCCTTTAATTCTGACTCTTCCTTTTCTTCTGCTGCAGGTGGTGTAGCTTCTGTTGGTTGTTCTTCTGGTGTAGCAGCATCCGCTTTTAATGGCCAGAAATTGCGAAAATACATGCTAACAACGTATGGTACTTTTGCAATTAAATCTGAATTTTTATTTCTTGAAAATTGAATTTTAATTTTTCCTTCCTTTCTGTTTTTGTAATACAAATCGATGGTAAACTGATGTTTAAGTTTTTCTATGACAGTTTTTTTTTATTACAACAGGTACACACTTTATAATGAAGAAGAGGCGATAAATTGCTGTGTTTAGCGTGGGTAGGTAAACTCAAAATACTGCAAATGTACGTTACTTGTGATAAAAAGCAATCTCCACTGTAGTAAAGTAGTTCTGCCTTCTTTTTTTTGTACAACTAACAATCAGGGGATGGACACCACTTAGGCAGTGGTGCATTGCCTTGGAACTAGCAAAAAAAAACAGAGAAGAAAGCTCGTGTAGTGCTGATGGGCGTTTTCTTCATTTCTTTTTCATTTTTTGTAAAGGGTGTTTTTATAGAGGTATAGAACTTTAAGTTGCCATTACTTTTCAAGATGGCGACCGATTTAACAGCTGTCAAGTGATTTATTCTTAGTTTGGTTTGGCAATTCATCATGAATAGACTCACGCCTGAATATGATTCTGTAATGGTTCTGTGCGGAAAACGTATCGCGCACTACGTCCATTTTATCGTCGACAAAATCGTCCATCAGAGCAGTTAATTCGATTAACCATGGAACGTTTTCGCACCACGTTTACTCTTATTGATAACTCGCATCCCCAGAGACGCTGTACGGTGCGTACAGAAGAAGCTATTGCGCTGTAGAGCGTAGCATTGAGGAAGACCCGAATGAGTCCATCCGCCATCGAGCACAGGAATTGGATCTGTGTCCATCCACTTTATGGAAGATTTTGCGGAAGGATCTTGGTTTGCGTGCTTACAAAATCCAACTCGTGCAAGAATTGAAGCCAAACGATCATCAAGTAAGTCGTAGATTCGTCGAATGGGCCCAAAACGAGATTACCGTTGTTCCCGATTTTCATAAGCGAATTTTGTTTAGCGATGAAGCGCACGTCTGGTAGAATGGCTACGTCAACAAACAAAACTGCCGCATTTGGAGTGAAGGTAATCCTCAAGTGTATGTGGAAACACTGTTACATCCAGAAAAACTGACTGTTTGCTGCGCTTTGTGGGCTGGTGGAATCATTGGTTTTTTCAAAAAACGATGGTAGCCAGAACGTTACAGTCAATGGTGATCGGTATAGAGCCATGATTACTAACTTTTTCATTCCTGAATTGAATAACCATGATGTCCAGGAGATGTGGTTTCAACAAGACGGCGCAACATGTCAAACAGCTCGTGCCACAATAGATTTATTGAAAGACACGTTTGGTGACCGCCTAATTTCACGTTTTGGACCTGTGAATTGGCCTCCAAGATCTTGTGTTTTAACACCGCTAGACTACTTTCTGTGGGGCTATGTAAAGTCATTGGTCTATGCGGTAAAGCCACAAACGCTTGACCATTTGGAAGACAACATTCACCATATCATTGCCGATATACGGCCACAAATGTTGGAAAAAGTCATCGAAAATTGGACGTCCAGATTGGACTACATCCGCGCCAGCCGTGGCGCTCATATGCCAAAAATCATATTTAAAATATAATGCCACAAGATTATCTTTCGGATAAATAAAATTCATGTCAATCGAATAATCCATCGTTGTTTTATTGCAACTTAAAGTTCTATACCTCTGTAAAAAACACCCTTTACAATCAACAGATAGGAAATGGCTCCTAGTTATGCAGTGCATTGTGCTGAAACTGAAAAAAAAAGTTGTGGGGCATTGTTTAAGGACATAAAGTTTTCCTGTTTTTTTTTGTACAACCAGCAGTTAGAGGATGAGTCCTACTCATGGGGTAGGAATAAACATTGTGGGAGAGAAGAAAGTTAGGATAGTGTTTCTGGACTTAAACTCTTTCTTTTTTTATTTGTGCAGCCAATACTCAGGGAATGACTCCTACTCATGCGGTACATTGTGCTGGAACTAGATATAAACATTATGGGTAAGAAGAAATCTGGAATAATATATATGGACGTAAAGTTCTTCTTTCTTTTTCTTTGTACTGCCAACTTTCAGGGGATGGTTCCTACTTATGCAGTGCATTGTGCTAAAACCAGAAGTAAACATTGTCAAGGAGAAGAAAGCTAGAATAGTGTTTATGTACTTAAAGGTTTTCTTTCTCTTTTTTATACAAATAACACTCAGGGGATGGCTCCTACTAATGCAATGCATTAAGCTGAAATTAGCAAAAAAGGGCGTGGAAAAGAAAATAAGGTGGAATAGTGTTTATGAAAGTTTTTTATTTATGCAACCAATACTCAGGGGATGATACCTATTGCATTATGTTAAATCATATGGCTGTCGCGGCTGGTCTCACAGTAACTCATTCCATCGGATCAATTTTCGTGCACTTTTTCCAGTGTATGGGGTCGTATTTCGGCTATGCATCACGAATGTTGGCCTGCAAATGCTAAATTGTCTCTGGTTTGTCGGCATAACACTTTTCTTTAACAGCTCCCCACAGAAAACAGTCCAACGGTGTCTAAACGCATTTTTTTTGGCACACAATTGACATCACCATTTCGGCTGATTAAACGGCCATCAAACGTTTGACGCAATAAATCGACATGAGATGTGTGACAAGTTGCACTATCCTGTAGAAACCAAGCATCGGTTATTAATACCATGAAGAGAGGATATAAAAAATCGGTTATCATAGTGCGATAGGTGTCTCCATTGACCATACTGGTTGCGCCATCCACATGGAATCGACATCATCGTGCGGTTTCTCGTCGTACCAATAAAGCCCAACGTTCCTCAAAAGTAAGTCGATTCATTGCGTTCAGTGGAAATAAATCACAGAATTTTATGACATAATAGATTGGCATAAATATTGACAGATTTAAACTGATAGATGGCCCACCCGATAGTAGCGGTGATAGTAGGATGACTGCACACAAAACATGTTGCCGTGGTTTTGCAATAAAACAAAGATTTGGATTTGATTTGGAAAGATTTGCTCTGCCGTCAATAAAGAGCACATACTCCCTTTTCTAAAATAAATAGACTTCGTGGCACAGGCACATATCCAAAGTGTCCATGAATTTGATCGATGGCATGGGTTGTGTTGACTTTGGGAACCACTTTGGCTCTACCAAGTCCGTTCGCGCCATCCCGGTAGCCAAAGATCGAACAACAAGATTTTTCTCAACAAATCGTTGCCAGTAAAGTCATCTTTACTGATGCCATATTAGCTGTATCTGATCGGATTTAAAAAGGCTAAATGTGTGGCCACAAGGTATATTTCACAACTGCCACCACCAACAGCGCTCACCATAATTAAAATGTTTACAAAATTTTATGTACAAATAAAACTAAAAAAATCACACGTATTTGGTGTTCATCCATTATGTGCCAACAGATTTGTAAATTAATTTGTACGAGTCAAATTTATTGTACGTTCATCAGTAATTTTCATAAAAAAATTCTACACAATATTTGTTAACATTTTATTGCCATAAAATCAATACAAAGTGTTGTAGATTACCGCTTAGGCCGATCACTGCTATTACCCAAGCATTGATTTAATAACCAAATAAAGTTATCGTCGAACTAATTTCCATCAATATTTCCAATATTTTTTCCATATTTAATGTAACAAACAACATGACTGACAGTAAATTTGTGTTTTTGTTTTTTGTTTGATGAACTGATAACATATTGAATGAAATAAAGACTGACATTACCGTCGTAGATTATTTGGTTTAATGCTGGCATTTGATTTCTTATGTATTCGCAGTTAAACATGATTTTCATGACATTATTATGACATTTTTTTCATAGTTTTTATGGAATTTAGTTACTCCAACATATTTTATGAATAGAGATGGCCAATCTTGTATAGAAAAGAATGAAGGAAGGTTAGTTTGAGATTTTAGAATGCATAACCATGTGGATATATCATCAGGGCTTATGCATGTGTTACTTCTTCAAATCATGGTGGGACTTACAATTTGAAGTCGACTTTGAGTGACAGATTTTTGAGAAACTTTTCAATTCACCCTCACAGTTTTTGCGAGGAATCTGTTGAGAGGAAGTAGTCGGAGAAATATTTTTTGTTTTGCATTTTGTTGCAGATGTCTGACCTGGCGTTTGAACAGAAGCTTCATGTCTAATAAGCTAACACACTACCTACTAGACTAAGAGGTCTTCAATAACACATGGTTAGGTTAGGTTAGGTTAGGTTAGAGGATGTGTATCTGTCAATTAAGACAAGTACAGTACCCGGAGGTCGAATTGACCCATTGTACAACGTCCTAGTTTCTCACATCAGTTATGTTGTGTGTGTTAATTTTATACATGAGTGGTGGGACCTACAGTTTAAAGTCGACTCCGAACGACAGATTTTTATTTATTGAGAAACTTTTTCATTTCAATTTTATTTACTCTCAGAGTTTTTGACAGAAATCTGCTGAGAGTAAGTCGGCGAAGAAATACTTTTTGTATTTTGTTTTGATGTCTGGCCTGGGGCTCGAACCCTGGCTTTACGTCTAATAAGCCAACACACTACCTACTAGACTACGGCGACTTCTAAGCGAACATACATTCATAAATCCAAGTCAGAGGTGGTGTGTCTAATGAGGTGGGCTCCAGACTTAAAATCAAAAAAGCTTTTAACATAGTTTACTTATTTTAAAAATGAAAATCCTTTAATCCTCTTTCGAGGACAGCCTCTCTGCAGATTTCTAGCAAAAACTCTGACAGTAAAAAAATTGTCATGAAAAATATCTCAAAAATCTGTTGTCCGGTGTCGACTTTAAACTGTGGCCCCATCTCTCATGGACAAAATTAACACACAAAACATGGGTGGTGTGAAAAGCTAGGTTATAATACTGGCTGAACCTTTTATTGACCATTTAAGTAAGTTAAGTAAGTAAAGTTATCATACTGTCAGAGAACGACTGAATTGATGATGAGAGGGGCTTACAGCGTTAAGACAAGTTTGACTACCTTTAAATGCAGTGTTCTTTCTTTGCTTCTCTAAGGATGCGAGGCTTTGTTGGTTACGAAAAGCAAAGAATATGTTCGTAATGGTTGTTAGCGAAGAATTGGTAAAATAGTTTGGGCGCTCATACCTAATTTTGAAAAAACTTTGAATCAGAACACTTGTTGAAGGTATTGGAACCGAAGTTTATAGTTTGATGGGATCGACAATAGACTTCGTAAGCTAGCTGACGTAATATGTAATCAAACAAGAGTTTACACACAGCATGGCAAAAGATGTCACCGTGGTCTAGTAGGTAGTGTTTTGGCTTATTAGACGTGAGGCCTTGGTTCAAACCATAGATCAGGCCTCTCTAACTAAACGAAATATGAAAAGATTTCTGGCTAAAACTCTGAGAGTGAAATAAAATTGCCATGGAAAGTTTCCCAAAAATCTGTCGTTCGGAGTCGACTTTAAACTGTAAGTCCCACCACTCATGCATAAAAATTAACACACACAAGATAAGTGGTGTGAGAAACTAGGCTAGGTTTGGGGTTGTAATGATCCAATTATGTATGTATGTACGGCAGAAGAAAGTCAGGGCGGTCCAAAAAAACAGCTGGAGCTGATTCACAATCAAAGAAATAAATTCCATATTGAAAGGCATTGGAAGAACTTTTAGCCCTGTGAGAGAGCTCATAGAGAAATGTATAAAAATTAACGAAACCCAAAGTCCAATGTAGAACAGAACAGTCTTAGGACTCAAGGCAATACATATTATGTATGACTGTAGTTCATAGATCAAGGAAACGTTTGTGTTGTTTACAAGTGGATTGAAAAACTTATAAAAACGCTGTTGGATTTAAAGCCTATGTAATGTGTGTTTAAAAAGGAAATGTTACTGACATTAATTTATGTTTTTATACGCCTTATTAAACACTTTCTTATGCAAAATCCTGATTATTGTTGAAATTTTTTTGACACTTGAAAAATTGTAACACTTTGCATATGTTATTCAATACAACTTTCTCTTGCTTTTGGACAACTGGTAGAATCATTTCATTTCATTTCATGGCGACATGTAATTAAAAGCCTTAATTTCCTCATGGTTGAGTGAAAACTGGCCTTGTTTATGTTCAATTTCATTTCAATATCGAGTTTAAACTGATAGGCATTACATGTGCCATGACTGAAGATATTAATTTGCATGGTTTTTGGGTTGTTTTTTTTTTGTCAAAAATTACGCAAAAAGCGTTTAACAAGTTTGCACAAAATCATTTCCTAAGTTCATGAACAGAAAAAAAATCTGGTTTAAAATTTAGCCTTTTTATCTAACATCCAACATCCAACACCCAACATCCAAAATTTGATCGAAACTCACCGGTTTGAATATATATACCCGCTCAAGATGTGATTTAGTAGAGCAGCCACTTGCAACTCCTGTTTGTACATCTCTGACTATGGAGAAGCAGTAACAGAAAACACAATATATTCAAGCGGCTTACGTTTTTCCTTCATCTTCTATGAAAACACGTATGAATTGAAATTTAAATTGAAACTCATACGCATGCTTTGAAAGAATGGAGCAATTTTTTCCTCCTCTCATGCAAAGCAGTATGAATGATTTCTTATACTTTGTATAGGCATTGTAACCAGTAAGACTGGTCAGAGATTTTCCTTCGATTTATTCAATTTTTTTTATTATTTGTTTACATACATATGTACATATATTGACCAATTTTATTTAAAAAAAAAGAAAAAACTACCAGAAAAAAAAGATAAAATTTTTATTATGAAATATGAATAGCGATCGTATGGATATTTAGTGACACCATTTGATTGCACCAGAAACTTAAAAACACAATTTTTATTTGACTGACAATCGCCATGCAAAAAATAAGTAGAAAATTTCAAATCAAATCACATTTGGCCGAAATTGTGAAAGAAAAGCTTAACAGGTTTTTTTTTTATTATTTTGAACAATTTTGAATAGAAAATGTTTTGAAAGCGTAATTAATTTAAACGAATTAATTAATAAATTTAATAATGCCTTTAATTGCTAATAAGCAACTCAATAACAGCCGTAAAATAAATTTGATTTCCTGGATATAACACCCAAACGAAAGGAGTTAAGTCATCATTTATTATTATTTATAGCTTGAGGAAACGTTTAACTTTCCTCTTAAACATACAACTTTGGTGAATGTGTTATGATATTTCGCAAGGATATGTGTATGTCGCCATTGCCTAGTAAAGGGTCCGCCAAATAACTTTTTTTTTTGAAAATGTTTTAAAAAAAACTGCAGAATATTTTCTCAAATTTCTTTTTTTATTTGAAAGTTTGTTTTTGAAGATCGCATTATCAGCCGCCGAGCCGACCTCGGAGCTGCGATTTGCACCGTTCGACTATTATTTGCGGGGTGCCGTCAAAGATAAGTGTTGATGCTTTAAAGGACAATATTCGTGAAGCCATTGGTGCACACAATCGATAATGTGCTTAAAAATTGGACCGATCGTGTAGGCTACTGCGTGGCCAGTCGAGGCAGCCATTTGAATGAAATTATTTTCCATAATTAACCGGAAGGATTGTACATTCAAATAAAAAAATTTTTAGAAAATATGTAGTAGTTATTTTTAAAGCATTTTCAAAAAAAAGTTATTTAGCAGATCCTTTATGTAGAATGTGGGCTTATTAACTATGAGGCCGTGGCTCCGGCTAGAAATGTGATATTATTTCATTCATATGGCTGCCTTACAGTACCTGGTTCGATCGAGCCGATTTTCGTGCACTTTTTCGAGTGTATGGGATTGTATCTCGGCAATGGCATTACGAATGTTGGCCCTTAAGTGCTCAATTGTCTTTGATTTGTCGCCAGAACACTTTTCTATAATGGCACCCCACAGAAAATAGTCCAACGGTGTCAAATCGCAGCCTCTTGGCGACTAATTGACATCAGCATTAAGGCTAATTAAATGGCCATCAAATGTTTGACACAATAAATCGATTGTGGCATGAGATGTGTGGCAAGTTCCACCACCTGTTCACACCAAACATCGTTTACATCAGTACCATTGAATAGTGGGTACAAAAAAATTATCGTGGTGCGATAGGTTGCGTAGTCCTCATTTTCAAAGAAATATGAGCCAATGATGGCTCCGCTGCACAAGCTGATAGCAAGATACTTGTATACATACTGTCTGCTTAGTAATCATCATTGCCATCATAATAATGATTAATACCATGAAGAGCGAGTGCAAAAAATCCGTTATCATGGTGCCATAGATGTCTTCATTGGCCGTAATGGTTGCTCACTCATGGTTGGTACTCATTTTCAAAGAAATATGAGCCAATGATGCCTCCGCTCTACATGCAACACCAAACAGTCACTCGTAGTGGGTGCATAGGCTTCTGTAAGACCACGACCCATCAAGATGGAAATGAGCTTCATCCGAAGAGATGATTTTTTTTTGGCAAAATCGACATCATCGTGCAGTTTCTCGTTAGCCCAATAAATTCCAACGATGCTCAAGCGTAAATCGATTCATTGCGTTCAATGGAGATAATATACAGAATTTTGTGACAGAATAGAATAACATAAGTATTGCCAGATTCGAAATAATCGATGATTTAAATAGAAAGATGGCGCACACGATAAGAGTACGACTACCATATAAGCATCCTGGTCCTTTAAGGCATACATTGTACCCTTGAGGAGAACCAAAGTTATGTTGCCACAACTAGAAACACAAGAACATATTTTAGGTCATAGCTTTTGGAGGTAATTAAACAAATTTGAGTGGAAGATTTTGACATTTTAGACATACAAGGCAGTATTAACAGGGCCTTGGACTATTAGATTTTAATAGCAAAACCTTTCCATCGTGTACATGGAATGTACATGTCATTTTACAAAGACTATAATAAAAACTACAGTTTAATGCTAAAACAAAGAAATCATTAAACCTCAGTGTCTGTCCAATGTCACAGTCCTCCACTTTGATTTGCAAATGGAATATAAATCATGAGTTCATATCCTTTAATGTGTGGTGGTCCTATAAATTTAAAAAAAACAAATCAAGGTTTTTCTCCACTCGATTTTAAACTGTAAAACGTGCTTCAATTCGAGATCAAAGATCAGTTCTTTATCGCATGGCCAAAAGACCGCCTTATTGTTTTAGAAAATCTTAAAATTTCACGTTCAACTGGCCTTTCCATATGGCTTAATATCAGCTGTGTCTGTGTGTGACTTATTATTCAAATATTTATTAAAATAAAAAAAAAAGAATTTAAAAGAAAAATAAACTTATTTTCAAGCACGATTTTAATTTCAATTGTCTAACAACCTGTATTAAATATGTATGTATTCAAATCTTAAAGCATAAGGGAAGGGAGAGAAAAACAATTATCCACTCTAAGAATCTGCATTTGTTTCAGCTACTTTACTGGCATTAATTATTATTATTTTTTGTTTGTTCATTTAAATTAATACAATTACTTTTAATCATAAAAATAATCATAAAATGCTTATTAGAATGGAGCCTTAATAAACAACAAAAAACAAAAAAAATTTCAAAAGCGACAAAACTAACATTAAATAACTCAGCATGTCGAGGGAAAACTGCAGTGCATATTTAGAAATATTAAATCAGAATCAGAGTAAGCCGACTATTGTACACCCTTCTTCTATTATCGTTTGCCCATGAGCTAGAATCAGATAGGCAATCATCATAAAAGCGTGATCTTGAATATAATTTCTGTATTTAGTAGTCGCCGTTGTCTAGTAGGTAGTGTGTTGGCTTATTAGACGTGAGGCCACGATTCAAACCTCAGCTCAGACATCTCCAACAAAAACGAAATGTGAAAAGATATTTCATCGTCGACAGCCTCTCAGCAAATTTCTGGCAACAACTCTGAGAGTAAATAAAAATAAAATACCCATTAAAAGGTTCTCAAAAAATTTGTCGCTTGGAGTCGAATTTAAACTGTAGGTCCCGCCCCTCATATGTAAAATAGGATTGTAATGACCAATTATGTATGTATGCATGTATTTAGTCGTCGAAGTCTAGTAGGTAGTGTGTTGGCTTATCAGACGTAAAGCCAGGGTTCGAGCCCCAAGCCAGACATCAAAAACTCTGAGAGGCAAAAACTCTGAGAGTAAATAAAAATTGCCATGAAAAGTTTCTCAAAAATCTGTGTTTCGGAGTCGACTTTAAACTGTAGGTGCCGCCGCTCATGTATAAAATTAACATACACAACATAAGTGTTGTGAGAAACTAGGTCGTAATCCTGACTGAAGGGTTGTAATGACAAATTATGTATGTATGTGTGTGCATGTATTTACTTCCCAGGCGATAAGCAAATTGCAAGAATATGATTTAAAAGTGTAGGTTAGGTTAGGTGGCGGAACGTGCATGAAACACTACGTGCCACTTTGGTCAGAGTTAAGGTCCATTGCGATACCTCAATTGATATGCAGTCCTGTGATCAAACATATTTGCTCTGAAGGCAATCTTTATTTTGGAGAAAGTAGTAAAGTTGGAAACGAGCGTCCAATAATCCACCTCTTCAAAGTAAAAGCAAAAGCAAATCGCTGACACAAGAGTTGAATGACAAGACTGTTGCCATACCTTCTTATAAGATAATGGGTGTATGAAAGAAGAAATTGTCTGATGTTGAATCATTTAAGTGTATAAGACAGTCAGTACAATGCTTAGCAGTCTAGCAATATTGGGTCCCCTGTAAAGCGAGGCATCTGTAGGCAAATTTTGAAACCCATATAAGAGTTACGTTTGAATGTTCAAAAAGTTTCCCTGAGAAATTTCCGGCATACATATACGAAAACGAACGTTTTGTTGACGTTTGCTGACTGGCAGTTTGAGTTTTTAGCAACTTCTCTCCGGTAAACATTTCTTACTTACTTACTTAAGTGGTCATTGCAATCCATTTAGTCAGGATTACAACCTAGCTTTGCAAATCACCCATGTTGTATATGTTTATTTTATATATGAGTGGCGGGTATTACAGTTTTCATGGCAATTTTGTTTATTCTCAGAAGTTTGGCCTGAAGACTTCTTAGAGAATGTCGGCGAAAGAAATATTTTTGTTCAAAATGTATGAGCTTGGTTGTGTACCCTGGACCAATACATTATCTACTAGACTACGGCCAATTCTTCAGGCATTTCTTGACTTTTAAGATGACTATCCCCTCTGCCTGATAAACACTACGGTGTTCAGGATGCCTATGCGAAAGTTTAATATCAGAACCTTTAATATTTATACCACCGTCTAATTGGTCTAGCATTTTTGTAGCCATTCATGTAAGTTTTAAGTGTTCCACTGAAAATCTTCGTTTACCTCGACCATAACTCCCTGCTTGGAATTCTTAAATCAAATGCGATTTTTAGGAAATTCCATAGAACTGTGTAATCGATTCTAAGTGCCTGTGTCTTCCCCGAATTGGTGTATTTCTCCAAGTAGTGGTTAGAGTACTTCGTCGGGGATAGTTGAATCCTATTAAAGATTAGGTAGCTAGAGAGTTGTGTCTCGTATCTGGTGAAAAGCAGTTTTTCTGAGAATATTGGCGCCTGAACTACGCTATAAGCATCATAGTGTAGTAACTGTAGTAGACCTAGTTTCATCCCAAAGAAAGGGTGAGCGGACCAATGCCCTTTACCACAATGGTTAAGTTATACGCATAACCAATGTTCTTAAGACCACATTGCACTAGTGGGTAGATTTTTTCTAAAACTTAATGCCGGGTATGTGGTGAAGACATGGAAATGATGGAAATTTTTTGTGTCATTGCCCAGCTTTCGTAAGCGTGAGATCTCAATATTTTAGGGACATAACTAGACATGACTCGCCTCAGAGGAGTGGATTGAAAGAAGTTAAAGAAATTTGTTCAAGACACAGACTTTATATAGAAAGTCATGTGATATTGCTTGATGGTGAGCGACAAGAAGCCTTCATGATGGCTTAAGTAAGCATGAGACCCTTGGTTGGCCTCCACTAGGTATTTAATCTGAAGATTTATTTGGATTTTGTAAAATGAAATTTAGATTCTGTTCGAATGTCGTTAGGCATGAAACCTTTGGTTGGTCTCCACTAGGTACCTAATCTGAAGATTTATGTAGATTTTGTAAAATGAAAACTTAGATTATGTTCGAATGTTGATAGGCATGATACCCTTGGTTGGTCTCCACTCTTTAAACGTGCCTATCAACCTACCTAATCGGTAGGCATGGAACCTTTGGTTGGTCTTCACTTCCTGAACTGCATATCAACCCTCCTAATTTTTGCTTATGCAAAATGAAAATTTAGATTCTGTTCGAAAGACAGCAAACAACTTAAAAATAATACAACCCGTTGATAGGTGATTACCCTACATTCACTTGTAGTGTTGGGTAGGTTGAGTACAAGCTTAGCATTAGTATAACACTGTAGCGCATTTCAATTTAATTATTATTTCCTTTAATAAAGTCACAAATCTTATGAACAAAATTAATGCAAAACCAATACAATTAAATTGTTATTGGCGCTATAAATTTAAAAAACAAAAAAAAAAAACTAAACACAAAATATTTCATCTGAATGTTCCGGCTGCTGCATATAAACAAATGTTTGTTTTAAGACAATAGCCATGTGGTTAACATACTACTGTGATATAATATGTATGTTACCAATTATGGTAGCTCTATACTCGTTTAGAGTCAATGAAAGATTTTCTTGAACTTAAAATAAAAAGAGTAAAAAAAGAGTAAAAAGAATAATTATTTTATTACAAGTGCAATTTGGTGGCATGCATACGAACGACCCCAGCCAAGTACCAAGAACCCACTACAATAACTGAACATTCTAATACGTCAATACCGCCAGTGCATAATTCGTAAAACCAGGTGTTTAACCGCTCTTATTGAACATAAACGTGCATGGAAAATTCAAGATAAAAATTTATAAAAAAAGGAATTCGCCAAACTAAACGCTTTACACCGTTGGTAGTAACTAAAAAGCAAAAACCACAGAAATTCGTTAAAGTTCGTATAAGAAATTAAAAAAAAAAGTTAAACAAGCATAAACTTATGTTGATAAGAGAATTTATTTTATTTTTTTTTAATTTTAATTTTATTTATTCACAGGCAAAATTAACATTTAAAATAAAATTAAAGAATTTCTTAAAAAACACACCAAGGGCACGCTGTAACCATTTTGGGGGGCTTAAATTATAATATTCGGCTTCAAGGAATTTTAAAGAACATTTTTTAAAGGCTATTCAAAGCTCAAAATGATGAAAAAATATTAGGCACCGTTCATTACTTTTCCATCATTGTGCAAACATCACAAATAAAAACGGCTATTAAGGACCCCATCTTCTGTATTGATGGGTAAGGCAGTGAACAAATACTATCGCATCTTTAATTAAGCGCTTCCTTTTTTTTAAATTTAAATGAAACAAAGTGTGTGCGTAGCTTCGGATAAGGGCAGAGCGGCGCAAAAGATCTGGCCGAGGCTGGATAGGAGGCGCACGGCGACTCTGCTTAAACTCCAAAGAAGTAGGCTCAGCACTGTTATCCGGGTTATTACGGGGCATTGCATTATAGGAACGCATGCGAGGCATATTGGTCTTTGACACCTTGCAAATGATTTCTGCAGAAGCTGTGGAGATGAAGAGGAAGATGAGACTACTCTTCACCTATTGTGCACATGTCCGGGACTTAGTCGGAGGAGAAAGAGGTACCTGAGTGGCTATTACATGGAGGATATGGATGAATATTGGCGTGTATGGATATTGGCAGTGTGAGTCGCTTCATCGGAAGCTCCGAATAGTTCCTGGAATAAGGGGAAATAAGGAACTGTGGTATCACAATGGGCCCTGTGTCCGGCCTAAGTGTGTTCGCTCATGACTCCATCGAGGGGACAGCCACTTCTACCTACCTAGCTACCTAAGTGTATGTGGTGTGGCATCTGATGATGCCATTATGTGTGACATATAACATCCGTCAAATGTCTGAGTGGAGTACATCCGAAATGTCCAATTTTTCAAGACTCTGGCTCATAAGCCTACTAGAATCTGAACGATGGCTAGTGCTATGTAGGCTTTAAGGACCGCTGTGGACGCATTCAAAATCAGAGACTTAAGAACACCTCCACGTAAGACCAATTTGTCTTCAAATCGCTTGTGTAAAATACCCCTTGTGACATAAGTTCTCTGGCAAGCATCACCAACCTGTTGAAATTACATATCGTTGGTGTCTACATCATGGAATTTAAGCCAAAAGAAATTGGCAATCATTAAACTATTGTCATCGAATGTCATTTCTTAAATAATGGGATCTTATGTTAACGAAAGCTGTGCAATGATACAAAAAGTGTCCTGCATTAAGTTTTAGAAAAAATCTTCCCACTGGTACTGCAACAATGCAGTTTTAAGGCCTTTAGTTTTGCGTATAACTTAGCTATGAAGGTATCTGGATTTGATAAGCGTACCCATTCTTTCAGATGAAACTAAGTATACTACAGTTACTGCATTAAGGTGTTTATCGCGTAATCCAGGCGACAATACTCGCCAAAAAACTGAATTGATGCTTTTTATCAAACGATATAAGATACCGACTTCTAGCCTCCCAATCCTTAATCGGATTTAATTACCTCAGCTTAAGTGCGTAGAGTACTTAAGGTCTATGTAATCGATCTTGAGAAATTCCTTCTTTAGAGCTTTCGGAAAAACGTTTTGGATTTTAGAATTCCAATCAGGGGCCTGCAGGGTGTTATGGTATAATGATCCGGAGGATCTCAGTGGGATCCTTAAAATTTGTATGGATGGCTGCAAAATGCTGGATCGAGTGGGCTGTGTTATATATGTATATATCAAGGATTCTGATATTAAACCTTCCTATAGGCAGCCTGCAATGTTTTTCAGGTTTGATGAAATCTCGGTAATCTAGTAGGTAGATTTCTTTCTAGGGTTGTAATGACCAATCATGTGATGAGAAAAGTTGATATTTTTTAAAGTAATTAGTGACATGTGAGTCTGCCGTTGCTTAAAACCGTTTAAGGATAATGAAGTTGCTAAATGCTACCAGTGGTTGGAACGTCCACAGACAGTTCGAACGCTACTGTTCGTCAAAAATATAAAATCAATGATTTTTGCGAAATCCGGTGAGTGTGCTGGAAAGGTTTAACAAGAAATCGAAAGAGCGCATGTGCAGTCATATAAGAAGGCAACTGAACCGATTTCTTGGGTCGAAAAGGCATCTTGCCCAACTTCAGTCATGGTTTGATGGAGTGTCTCTGACGATAGGGTTACTAACTTGTATTCCTATGAATCAGGGGTCAAAACGTCGGCCAAAGTTTGCTAAGAAATCAAATTGGAAAGTGTTCTGTGCCGTAAAAATCGGCGTAATCATTGTAGCAAGATTTTGCATCAACTGTAACGCCCAAATCTGCTATAAATTTATTATATTCATCTGCTATGAAGAATGGTTGTTTGGCAGCCCGGATTTGAACAGGCTAGACTATTTTTGTAGATAGTTTCAGAGGACAAAGTTTGCAACAAAAGGTACCCCAACATTAATTCTATTACGATAGCCTCTACTCGCCCTGTGACCAATTTTCCAATTGAAATTGAAATAAAAATTAGAAGAGACTAAAATCCTGCATCAACTTACTTACTTACTTAATTGGCCATAACAACCCGTTTAACGGATTTCGTCCTGCCGCACAACATCCTTCCAGGCGCCTCTGCTTCTTGCGCGCCTACGCTACCAGCAACTTCCTCCATTCCAATGATATGGCCGAGCCAGCGCAGCTGCTGGATGTTAATACGCCGCACAACGTCTATGTCGTTGAGGAGCTGATCCAGCTCACTGTTGGATCGGATACGGAAATCATCGCTAACCCGCACTGGACCGAAGATCTTATGTTCGACTTTTCTCTCGAACACTTTCAAGGCCGCTGCATCAGTAATTAACCTGCCTCTGCAACATAAAGAAGCACGGGTAGGATGAGTGTCTGGTAGAGTGTTAGTTTTGTCACACGAGAGAGGTCTCTGCTACTCAATTGCCTATTGAGACCATAGTAGCACCTGTTGGCAATAGTGATCCTGCGCTTGATTCCTGCATCAATGTTGTCCTAATATTGTTATATTAGTGCTTCAATTTAGTGTTGTTTGCCTGCTCTAAGGGATTTTGGAAAAATTCAAGCACTTAGTGAATTGGTTCTGAAAAGATTTCTCTTCTCAGCTTTTGTGACAGAATAAATACGCCTTCTTATTGCATGCAAATTTTATGTGGAAACCGAAAAACAGAAATTAAAACTACAACTACAACTAAAAAGGAGATCATATTTCCCAGATTTATGCCAGCCAGCCAGCTAGCCAGCCAGCCATTAGAAAAACGTTTTGGCCGTAAGTATTATACTTTGTTTACGATCTCTTATAATACAAGTGGCAACAACAGCCAATACCGAGCTATAACAACATAAACAACGTTTAGCATACACTCGTCGTGTATTATGCATAAATAGTGGATGCATAAAGCTTTCGCGGTGACCACGTCAAGGCTGTTTGTTTCAGAGTTTGAAGTTCTTTTTTATGCTCTACACTGGCTTACTTAATTTTGTTACATTTTTTTTTGCTCTTTCCTCTCGTTTAAGCTTAAGTTTTAAATGCTCGAACTTATCAAGAATAATTTTGTTTTCGTTTTGTTTGTTGTTGTTTTTATGTGCCATGTTTGGCAACATGTTGGTTTTGTTTCCTTTAAAAATACTTCACATAAAAAAGCTGTCGAAGTTTATGCTTTTTTTTGTTTTTGTTTTAGTTTTTGTAGAGCACAATAGAAGAAAAAAATTGTCGATTATATAAACATGTTTATGGTAAAACGTCATACCTATTATGGTGGATGTGAAAGTTTTTATGTTGTCTACAGTAATCGAGAATAAAGACAAAAGAGTGCAAAAAACATACACAGAAAAGTTCGTTTAAAACATAAACGAATTTTTGCACGAATTTTTTGTTTGAAAACAACACACAATGTTTTATTAGTTCTGCTCTGATATCAATACATAAGAGATGCAGGCATATGTATCTGCTGGTCTTTAAAGAAGGGAATGTATCCGAAAGTAAGAAATATGGTATTAGCAGGTCGTTGGATAAATTTGAATACTAGAGAAAGAAATCACTTTCGAATTGGTTGTTCATAATGCTGATATAACAGGTAATACACTTGAAAGGTCAGGTTTGCAAAATATTTGACGTCCGAAAAGGTGTTACCAGCTGAATACAATAATTGAACATAGCATTGTGAATCGTGTCCTACTTCTATTTCTCTCATATAAATCTTACCATGCACTGCGAACTATAATATCGTGTACAAGTTTGTTTTACTCTTACGACTTCATCTAAACCACTAAATTTATTCTGGGTCTAGATCAGAACAGACTTTGGAGGCATTCACATAACATACGTTAAAAAAATTGGTTGGTATTTTTAACTCTCAAAGCCTATGCCCAGTAATGTAGGCAATTCACTATCACATGGCATTTTTTTTGGTCTTATCATGGCAATTAAATAGAGAAAACACCATTATTTCCTTTAATTAACTTCGAACTTTCTGTCAGGACAATGTAGGTCTCATTTTCGGTTTCTCAACATCAAACTTCATTTCATTAAAAGCATGCCTACCATGCACTTAATATTCTAAATTCATTCTCAGTAACCTAGTTATTAATCATATATTGTTATGTCACATACATACATACAAACATAATTGGCCATCATAACCCTTCAATCAGGATTACGGCCTAGCTTCTCACACCCAGTGGTGTTGGGCTAATTTTTTTTTACCGGAATGCGTTCCGGACTCCGGTTCACGGTTCGGAAAAACAAGCCGGTTCGTTCCAGTTTTTATTCCGGTTCGGGTTCGGTTCAAACCCTTGTTTATAAAAATACATATAAAAATTCGTCAAAAATTAGAAAAAAAATTAGGAATTCTTTTTAATTTTTTTTTCAAAACGTCAGCCAATTCTCGTTATCAGAAATCATCTTTTTTTCAAAACGTCAGCCAATTCTCGTTATCAGAAATCATCTTTAGTTCCGGAACGCGTTCCTGTCCAAGAAGGAAGTACCGGAACGACGTTCCGGAGCGTTTCGGCTCGACAACACCACTGCTCACACCACTCATGTTGTGTGCGTTAATTTTATACATGAGTGGCGGGACCTACAATTTAAAGTAGACTCCGAACGACAGATTTTTGAGAAACTTTTCATGGCAATTTTATTTCAGTGTCAGAGTTTTTGTCAGACATCTGCTGAGAGGAAGTCACCAAAGAAATATTTTTCATATTTTCGTTTTTGATGTCTGACCTGGGGGTTTGAACCGTGATCTTACGTCTAATAAGCCAACACACTTCCTACTAGACTACGACGACTTCATTGTTTCATCACTGAGACATTAATTACAAAAAGGTCAACAATCTCCATGTCTTTCATATTAACTCAATCTGGATTCAGTTTCCTTAGCTAGGTCGGGAAAATAGCGTAACCCTGCAAAGCCTCTTTACAAACCAATTACGTTTGAAGCAACCAAAACTTTTGTTGCCAAATTACAATAAAATGAACTCTGAGGCATGCATTACACTTTCCAAACATAATCTGCGGTTGGTAATCCGTCGTTTGACACTGCACTGTAGACTCAAAGTACGCTTCTTCAGCACGGAGTTTGGTTCGAACTTTACATTGAGATTTTCTGTGATGATGAGAGTGACTTAACAAAACATATTCTTGGAACTTGTGAGTCATTAAGGCATTCCAGAATAAAATAATCCTTTTTTTCACACCGAACAGCAGTCTGTAGCTTGTCGGCGCAATAGGCCTGGAGAAGCCATTATAGTACTACCTTATAAATTTTGAAGCGAGTACAATAGCTCATACCTCTTCACGACAATAGTAATAAAAACAAATCAGCCTGCTTTTTACGAAGCTTATATCATCCTGAAAGTAGTGCGTTGCTGATTAGATGCGAGGCCATGGTTCAAATCTCATTCCAGACATCTCCAACAAAATAAAATTTGAAAATATTTCTTTAGGCGACTTCCTCTCAGCAGATTTCTGACAAAAACTCTGATATTAAATAAAAATTATGATAAAAAGTTTCTTAAAAATCTATCATTAGGAGACGACTTTAAACTGTAGGTTTCGGCACTCATGTTTAAAGTTAAGACATCCAACATAAGCGGTAGGAGAAACTAGGTTGTAATCCTGACTGAAGGTTTGTAATGACCATTTAGGTATGTATGTAGGTACATGCAAATACACATATGCTTCAAAATCCACATCATATTGGCCTCAACAGAAATATTCGTTTATTCTTCTGATGTCTTCCTTAATTGCCATGTTCTTGTCAATACCGATAAAGCTTTCGTTGCTTTCATGCAATCATATTCTGTATGATGTTAAGGTGGTTAAGTGGTTGTAATCTTGACTGAATGGTATGTATATATGTATACCCGCCCAACAAATAAAAGAGAAACCTTAGAGGTACTGAAGAAGAAGTCGCCGTAGTCTGGTAGGTAGTGTGTTGGCTTATTAGACGTAAGGCCACGGTTCAATGACCAATTATGCATGTATGTAAAAGAGGTACTGATATTAGCTTTTACCCAATCATTCCTAACGACCTTGTCTTCAGTCCAGACTATGTTTTGCTATGATTGACAATCCTGACCATAAACTTTATTACTAATCAGTAGATAAGATTTTAAGTCCATATACTGAGATAGCAACTTAAGTACTTATACAGTAAATGATGAATAACTTGAGACCGTGGCCTTACGGTCTAATAAGCCAACACACTACCTACTAGACAACGGTGACTTCCAGATGGCTATACGTATAGGAAAAGAAACAACCGTGAAGAAGACTTCTCCAGAAATGGTTATACTCATGGAATTACTGCATGAAGCGTAGTTAATCTGGTTAAAGAGGAAGCAATGCGATCTAAATTTTATCTGAAATTTTAAAATTTTTATTCGAATTTTAGTACGGTTCCATTCCCTTTTGTAACCAAGTTTTTTGACGTTGTATTGCTAGGTTCAGCTGTCACAACGCTACTGGTCATTCTATAGAATTTCAAAGTAATTAAAACCCTTTTTTATTAGACTGAGCTTAACCTCCCTTTCCATTTGAAAGACATGTAATCCTTACAACCAACAGACATTGCTTGCAACAATAATGTTGCAATTACATATGGTAACATTGCCAAGAACATATATTATTGTAGGGTTGTAGTAAAACACAGAAAACAGTTCACATGTTTATCAGGAAACATGATTTCTGTGGTCCACCTTTTAAACTCCAAAAAACCATAAATCCTACACAGAACAACAAAAAACCAAAAGAAAAATTGTTTTTTTTTTTGACATTCTATTCTAAAGTGAATGTCAGTTTTTAACACTCCAAGATTGCTTAAGATTTCCCACCCATTGTGTTTTTTTTTTTCGCAAAAACGTCACAATCGCAGGTAATGTTAGGCAAAAAAGTTTATTAACATGTCGCTTGGTTGGGTTGGTTGTTTGGTTGGTCCACAGGCAATATGAAAAATTATATTCCAAAAAAAAACAATTGTTTTTCTAGTGTTGTTGTTACTGCTAAAAATAACAATTATTATTACAAAGTTAAGCTGCATTTAAGTGCTGCAAATGATTTCTAAATGCTGCATTTACGTTTGACAAATGCGGGGTAAACATTCTGTCCATATGCAGCAGTGTTGCTTAACAATTTATCATAATGAAAAATCATTCTTTCAGTTCCTTTTCAAAGTCGTGATTTAATTTAGGGCATAATACACTTGGATCACTGATGGGGGGAGTTTTTTTTTCTTTCATTATTTCTTCTCTCTGTTTTAGTTCATATTGTGTCAATCGTTTAGTTTTCCATTTGTTAGCGGCGGATTGAATTTTTATTATCTTTCAGCTCATTAGTGGACATGATACGAACATGCATTTCATGTAACATGCCAATCTTGTTCATGTCCATACTTTAGTTTAAACTTTTTTCTTTTGTTTTTTGGGTTAAAAGTTTAATTGTGATGCAATCGGAAACTACGCTATGCTTTATAAATAATAAATTATTTTAATAAACAAAAAAATCAATTTTTTTAGAATTAAAATACAGTTCCACGTTCAATTGTTTAAATTCAAAAGTTTTTGGTAAATGCCTAAGGCCTCTTACCCTTTAAAATGTATAATTGATCGCTGCTAGTAAAGCTCTTTGTTGTAAAAGATTATACAGTTTAAGGTTTCAAAAGAAAAGTTAAATAAAACACCCATGAAGCAATAATTTCGATGCAACTTTTATTTCATCTTGGCCTCTAGATGGGTTGTAGCAATCCACACAACTTTTTTTGCACATTTCGATCGTTATCTTGGCGATAATTTGACAAATATTGGATAACAAGTTCTCAAAGGTTAGTGGATTGTCCGAGAAGACTCGATGCTTAACGTATCCTCACAAAAAATTTCAACAAATCGCCTTATCTTGATGGCCAATTGCAATAAAGCCAAATGGGTTTGTGTTGCTTACCACTTAGCAGCGTTTTAATTAAAACCGTATACCGTACAGTCTATAATGTTCAATTGGGTGCCAATAATTGAAGATGCCTGGATCCTTAGTTACTTACTTAATTGGTCATTACAACCCTTTAGTAAAGATTATAACCTACCATCTCACACCACCTACAATTCCAAGTCGACTTTGAGCCACTTACTTACTTAATTGGCCATAACAACCCGATTAACGGATTTCGGCCTGTCGCAAGACATCCTTCTAGGCGCCTCTGCTTCTTGCGCGCCTACGCCAGTTGGTCACACCAATCGATGTCAGGGCTTCCTCGATTTGGTACTTCCAACGGATACAAGGTCGTCCTCTTCGCCGACTTCCGCAGATCCCCGCATAAAATACTCGTCTCACTGGAGCATCCTCCTCCATTCGAACGACATGGCCGAGCCAGCGCAGCCGCTGGTTATTAATACGCCGCACAACGTCCATGTCGTTGAGGAGCTCATACAGCTCACTGTTGTATGGGATGCGGTAATCATCGCCAACTCGTACTGGACCGAAGATCTTACGCAGTACTTTTCTCTCGAACACTCTCAAGGCTGCTGCATCAGTACTTAATAGGGTCCATGCCTCTGCGCCACAAAGAAGCACGGGTATGATGGCTCCCCGACTTTGAGCCACAGATTCTAGAAAATTCTCATGACAATTTTATTTACTCCCAGAGTTATTGCCAGAAGGCTGCTAAGAGGAAATTACTGAACCTACTTTTTTCGTATTTCGATTTTTGTTGAGACATATGAACTGGGATTTAATCTAATAAGCCTACAAACTACCTACTAGAGTACGACAGAGTACTTAAGCAATGTTCATGCAATAAATTGAAAATCAGTTTTGTCGTGCGGCTTGATGAAACCACATACCATCCAGTTCGCAACATTCGATTGCAAGCCAAAACAAAGATTGTTTTTCATACGACAATAACACTATGAACTGACGGTATCAGTTTTTCCGGTATTGCTTTCAAAAATATACGGCCCTGTGAGACCCTCAGACAATAATGAGCTTATAATTCTGGGTTCTTCGATCTCCATACACGAAAAAATGCTGATTGTTGATATATCTACCGAGTCATTACTGGAGAAATTTTGGTCAGCTTTGGAAGCCTGTTACTCAAGCAGTCAATCAGCATATCTACGGCGTCAGTGCAAGGGCATAGGAATTATAGAACCGAACTGTAAGTAGTGAATGAAGGAGCCTAATCCTATGCCAGAGTGATCTAATAATGAGCTAAGAGAAGGCAATCCCTGGCTATTAGTGTTGTTTTCTCCGGTTGAGGTGACTTATAGACATCAATCTTCTGTTCTAGAACAAGCCCTTTGTTTTAGAAAGAGGAGCAGAGAGAGAGAGAGAGAGATTGAAAGTGGAAGTGAGAGACAGAGAGAGAAAGTGAGAAAGGTAGAGAGAGAAAGAGAGAGAGGTCAAACCGTTTGTTCTATAAAGGGGAAAGAAGTCATGGTATGCAGAGAGAGAGAGACAAAAAGTGAGAGTGAGAGGGAGACCGATAGGGAAAGTCAGAAAGAAAGAGAGAAAGAGAGAAAGGGAGAGAGAGAGAGAACGATAGAGAGAGATAGAAAAAAAACCGAAAAGTTAAAAAGAAAACTGAGTGGCCAGCGTGGATGATTGCACAGCCAACATACATGCATAATTGGTCATTACAACTCTTTAGTGAGGATTACGACCAAGTTTCTCTCACTACTTATGTTACGTGCGTTAATTTTTATACAAGAGTGGCGGGACCTACAGTTTAAAGTCGACTCCGAACGTCAGATTTTTGAGAAGCTTTTCATGGCAATCTTTATTTATTATTTTTGCCAGTAATCTGCTAAGAGGAATAAGCCGAAGAAATATTTTTTTTAGTTGGTTTAGATGGAGAGGCCTGACCTGGGGTTTGAACCAAGGCCTCACGTCTAATAAGCCAACACACTACCTACTAGACCACGGCAGATCAACAACATTACTGTTGTACAGTCAGCGTAATGCAATTATTTCAAACGCTGGAGGACATTAATATCAGTTCCGTACACTGAACGAAAAGAAAGGGTACTTAGCCTTCTCCAACAAAGGGAAGTATAGTTACAGAGTAGATGTTTTATTGTGTCCAACTTCTGCTCATCTACACATACCATGAACAAATCTGGCTCGCATTTGTTTCAAAGGAACCCAGTTACAAGCCCCAAATTGAGCTTACTAAGTGGCAGCAACGAGTTTGTTCTACAGCCATCTACATATATGGTTAGGGTAGCAAATGGAAATGTGCTTATTGGTCCAGTGATCGTTTTGCGTTTAAACTTATGATGAAAGGCCCTAATAGAGTGACAGTTTCTGGAAAACCGGCATTATACATAGAATACTTAGCCCTTCTATCAATCTAACTGAAGCTTCGACATGAATACTATAAATTTAGTCAAAAAAAAAAGCCTCCAAAGACAATTATAAATTCGTTCCATTGTACTTTTTTAATTTCAGTTTTCAATATAATTTTCAATATTTTTTTTTACTTTATTTGAAAACATGTTTGGTATTAATTCTCGATTATAAAAAAACATTTCATATCGTCGTTGTTAATCGAAAATCCATTAAAAAATTAAATGAATGCACAGCATAATTAAATCATATTTATTGTGGCTTCATTTTTCGATAGAGAATTGAAGTTCTTTTTGTACAATTACTTCAAAAAGAATAGCACGCGACAAACAATGAATAATTCATCCATCAATAATAAATAAATTTTAGAGTTTTTTCTCTTGTTTTTTTCTTTGTGTGTTTATAAATACAAAATTAAACGTTATTGTTCAAATAAAATCAATCAATATCATGTGGTGGCATAAAAGAGCTTAAAAAATAAGATAAATTGTATTGCCGTGATGCCACTTGATATCCCGTGTAGTGAAGGTGTTTCAAGTTCATGTTCCGTTTGCTTTTTTTTGTAACAATTAATGAAATTAAATAAACAAAAATCATTTAAATTATTGCATAACAAATTACGGTTTCATATACCACCATAATGGATCACTAGAATTAAGACAGGTTTGTGTCTTAAGTCTTTTGTTCCATTAAATCTTATACAAGAACGTATTGAAATAAAATTGAAAGTTCAACATTCTCATGGCGGCATGTGAATTGTTCAACTCTGCCGAAAGAAGTGCTTTTAATTGTTTTTATCAACAGATTTTTGAGAAATTTTTCATGGCAATTTTATTTACTCTCAGAGTTTTTGCCAGAAATCTGCTGAGAGGAAGTTGCCGAAGAAATATTTTGTCATACTTTTATTTTGTTGGAGATACCTGACCTGTGGTTTGAACTGAGGCCTCACGTCTAATAAACCAACACACTACCTACTAGACCACGGCTATTTCAAGTACAGACCAATATCAGTAAAAAATGCATTTTTCTGACTTCTGCTTAATTTATGAATCATAAGTAAAGCTTTAAAGTGAATTATCCTTAACATACCTATGTAGAAAAAGAAAAGCAAATGATGAATGTGACGTATAGCCATCTCAAATCATTCCAAACTGTTTCTGCTGAATTTTTTCAAATTTTAAATAATAGCAGCAGAAGTTTCGAATAGTTTTGTTTGCATGTTTAGATCGTATGACAAGTTCATGTTCAGGATAACACGGAAGTAATGCTTGCCATCCCAAATGTTAATCGAAGTCGCCGTGGGCTAGTAGGTAGTGTGTTGGCTTATTAGATGTGAGGCCTCGGTTCAAACCCCAGCTCAGGCACCTCCAACTGAACGAAATATGGAAAAATATTTCTTCGGCGACTTCGTCTCAGCAGAGGAGGAGCAGCAAGCAAAATGTATGACTAGTTTGCTTTGAGTTGTAGGGAAGCGATGGGCACTTTCGGGGTTTAATAGTTCATAATGGCCATCCCGCTCAAGCTACATCTTTTAAATTAGTCGCCATATATTCAGTCCGTTTTGTGAAACACGATGCGTGAAATCAATAAAATTACTTGGGTGTTCTGTTCGTGTAAATGTATTTTGCACGAAAAATTATCTGGTGACATGAGATCCATTTCTGGATCAATAAATTCATATGCATTTCAAGACCCACAACACTCAATTTGTGTGTGTTAATTTTTATACATGAGGGGCGAGACCTCCAGTTTAAAGTCGATTCCGAACGACAGACTTCTTTGAGAAATTTTTCATTGCAAATTTTATTTCGCTCTCAGAGTTTTCGCCAGAAAGCTGCTGAGTGGCAGTTGCCGAAGAAATAATTTTTCATATTTTCGTTTTGATGTCTGACCTGGGAATTAAACCGTGACCTTACGTCTAATAAGCCAACACACTACCTACTAGACTACGACTACTTCAACTGTCCAATACATCCTGAAAAAGTCTCAATTTTGTGTGCATTTTGGCTGACGGTGTCATTGGTGGCTATTTCTTTGATAATGTCGTTGGGGAAGACTATCACTGTTAATGGGGAGCACAATAAGCCGATGGTTACCAACTCCTTTTGACCTAAATTTAATGATCTAAAGACCAACGATAGGATAGTTACAAAAAGATGGCTCTACATTTCAGACTTCTCATAACACATTGAAATTTCTGCACGAGCAATTTGAGGCCGTGTTTATGGTGTATTATGGTATATTACGGTCCACCGAGATAGTGCGTTTGCACTGCTTCAGTTGTTAGTGTGAGGTTTCACAAATTAAAGCAGTCCTTAAAGCCAACATCAACTCATGCCATCGATCAAATTTAGGCTGATTTGTAGCCCAAAATCATGGGGGACATGGACATTTCGAATGTCATCCACCGAAAGAAACCATGTCAGATATTTGAACGATGTTATCTGCCACATATTCGCCGTAGTTTATTAAGTAGTGTGCTGGCTTATTAGATGTAAAAGCCAGAAGATGTACAGAAAGTTTTTCTTTGGCGACTTCCTCTCAGCTGATTTCTGGCAAAAACTCTGAGAGTGAAAAAAATTTGCCACATGAAAAGTTTCTCAAAAAATCTGTCGTTCGGAGTCGACTTTAAACTGTGGGTCCCACCACTCATGTATAAAACTAGCACACACACCATAAGTGGTGTGAGAAACTAGGTCGTAATCCTGACTGGAGGGTTGTAATGACCAAGTGTGTGTGTATCTGCCACATATAATGGATTCAATAGATCTGTGAGACGGAACAAATAATTTCAATGACACCTCAAGCACACTTTTTTGTATTTTTATTTAAAGAAAGGAAATGCTTTAAACAAGGTCATAGTTTGTAAACATTTTAAGTGAATTGTTACTTTAAAGTTAGTTTTGGTCATCCCATATTGCTAAACTTTTAGTAATCGTTTGCTTAAATCAAAAATATTATAAATAAACGCACCTGACAGTACATTTTCTTTATGTTCCTAAGCGTAATGCTGCATGTAAGAAGTAAAAAACATACGAAACTAAAGCTTATGTTGAATGTTAATTTAACGTTTAATTTTAATGGATATTTCAAGTTTGTTTTTTATTTTTTTTTGTCTGCAGATGGATTATTTGATGGTGACTTTTAAAATCGGAAATTGATTGATCGCCTGTAATTTCATAGCGGTTTCCTTTTTCCACACAAGCCAAACCAATACAGCTCATGCTTTTGATTTTGGGTTTTCGTTTCACTTTTTTTACTCGTATTTTATCCACTTTTCTGTGAGGCATGTGTAGGTTTATAGTTTTTTTTCTTTTTTTTTTTTGATGGTGAATGTCTGCGTTTGAATCATGGATTAATGGCGGGAATTACATGAGATTTTATGTGTGTGGATGTGTTTGAAGCTTTTTCTTTATCAGCGTTTGTTTTTTTGTTTCTCCCCTTTTCTTTATCTAGTCTGTTAAAAATAGAGCATTTCTAATCACTCAACTCAAACACAGTGTAACAACAAAAATTTAGAAAGTAAAAGTGAAAAAAAAAAAATTGTTTAAATATGAACAGTCATTCAGCTATTTGATTATGATATTGGGTTTTATTTTTTATTTAAAACGCAAGTGTTCAACTAGTATTTGACAAGGCCGGAATTGAGTTTTGTTATTGAAATTATAAAGGCTTTCGGACATGTTATATTGTTAGCAGACGTTAAGGGTTTTTGGAATGTATTATTCAGCTACTGGTTCCATTTGTACATGAAATTTCAGCCTACTACCTGAATGGCTTGTAGCTTTGATGCTTCCATAAAATACGGATGCAATCGCACAAAATTGACAGCAAATGTTTAAATCTCTAATTACAGTCTCTCAAAAATTTTTATATCAACAAAAATACGATCTTTTTTTTATTTATTTGCATATTGAACTCGAGTATAACATAACATTATTATGATAGGGTGAAGGCTTTTCTTAAGCGCTTTCTATAGGGTGAGTGATTTAAAAGTTTAAATTTTAAAACGCAATAAAATAAAAACGGTTGCCCTGGTAGTCTAGTGGGTAGTGTGCTAGACTATTAGTGTGACACAGCACCGAGCATATGGTCGAAGTCATTACGCTCGTATACAATTAGAATATAATTTGATATTATTTGAAGTTCGCCGTAGTCTAGTAGGTAGTGTGTTGGCTTATTAGACGTAAAGCCAGGGTTCGAGCCTCAGGCCAGACATCAAAACGAAATATGAATAAATTTCTGGCAAAAACTCTGAGCGTAAATAAAAAATTGCCATGAAAAAGTTTCTCAAAAATCTGTCGTTCGGAGTCGACTTTCAACTGTAGGCCCCCGCCACTCATGTATACAATTAACACACACAACATAAGTGGTGTTAGAAACTAGGTCGTAATCCTGACTGAAAGGTTGTAATGACCAATTATGTATGTATGTATTGTATTGTAATTAATAAATAAAAACTGTTTACATTTTACGAAGTACAATTTTTTTCGCTTAAAAAGGGAACTTTGTTTGCAGCTGGCCTCACAGTACCTCATTTGATTAGACTAATTCGCGAGCACTTTTTCAAGTGTATCTCGCCAATGTCATCATGAATGTTGGCTTCCAAATGCGCAATTGTGTCTGCTTTGTCGGCATAATACTTTTCTTTAATGGCGCCCCACACATAAAATAGTCTAACGGTGTCAAATCGCAACTACTTGCCGGCCAATTAACATCAAAACTTTGGCTATTTAAACGGCCATCAAACGTTTGACGCAATAAATCGTTTGTGGTATGAGATATATGGCAAGTTGCACCATACTGTTGAAACCAAACATCGTTCATATCAATATCATGAAGGGCTTGTATAAAAAAATCGTTTATCACGTTGCGCTAAGTGTCCCCATTGACCGTAATAAAGGGTCCGCCAATTAACTTTTTTTTTTTTGAAAATGCTTTAAAAAAAACTACTGAATATTTTCTCAAATTTCTTTTTTTTTTGAAAGTAGAATCCTTCCGGTTAATAATGGAAAAGATTTTCATTCAAATGGCTGCCTCGGCTGGCCATGCAGTTCGGCAGTTCTGGCCAACAGAAGATGCCGATTTTGGCAAAAAAATCATCTTTTCAGATGAGGCTCATTTGGATCTTGGCGGGTATGTAAACAAGCAAAATTGTCGCATTTGGGGCACAGAAAACCCGCATGAATACATTGAAAACCCGACGCACCCAAAACGAGTCAATGTTTGGTGCGGATTTTGGTCCAGAGGCATAATTGGGCCATTTTTCTTCGAAAATGTGCTTAAAAATTGGACCGATCGTGTAGGCTACTGCATGGCCAGCCGAGGCAGCCATTTGAATGAAATTATTTTCCATTATTAACCGGAAGGATTCTACTTTCAAATAAAAAAAGAAATTTGAGTAAATATTCAGTAGGTTTTTTTTTAAACATTTTCAAAAAAACATTTTCAAAAAAAAAGTTATTTGGCGGACCCTTTATTTAAATAAGACAAACTGTGTGTGCGAGATTTCATCAAACTTTTTTATTCATTTGAAAGATCTATTGATGCCATTATGTATGGAAATATTAAAAAACCCCTGTTCAAAATTAAAACCTTTTGAAAATTGCGAAACTTAATCTATTTTTGGAAATTTATTTAAAACTTAAAAATCAAATAATTACCTATTACCCAGATTGAAATCAATTTTATTAAAAACCCTTTTCAACATTCAAATTAAATTCAAATTGACTAATAGTTCCATCAAACTTTACTGCACTACATAACTACCGTAATCATACAAACCTACCCCTTTTTCTATAAAATTTTACATTTCAAAATTAAGAGAATAGAAATTGTAGCCAATAAACGATAAAAAGAACAGTTCAATTAAAAAACAAACAAAAAATAAAACAAATTGAAACAATTTATTATTTGGAAAGTTGCACAATTTATTTAATTGTTTTTCCTTTTTTTATTAACAACAATTTCTAGCTAAAGAGTTAAAATTCCTAAAAGCCATGATTTTGATTTACATAAACAAACGAAAAAGATTACTATTTTTTTGTTTTTAATTAAAAAATCTGATATTTTTTTAAACATAAACAAGCTTGAAATATGTTAAATTACTTCACTTTCATTAAATGATTTTAAATGATTTATTTTAAAATATTGTTACAAAAATGGAAACGGTGTAACATCGTTTCGCATTAAAATGATAAACAAAAGTTACACAAACAAATACAACGAACTTGTTATAAGTAAACCAACAAAAGCAGTATGAAAGAAAATGGTATAGTCAGGTAAGCGAGAATGCAACAACAAGCATTTTGAACAAAATACCCAAACAACAATAAAGTCGCTGTAGAGTTCTCGGGAAGGCGAAACCATGAACGTTCGACTTCTAGAACCTTCATCGGACTGTTTACGTGGGCATATAAAAAGTCAAAACAAAGCAAACAAGCAGTAGTAAGAATTCAGTCAGCCTTGTGTGAAGACGCGTTGCGTGTGAAGAAAACAGTCGTGGTTTAAAAATCACCGTTGTAAAGATCTGCACTGTAAGTAAAGATCTGCACTGTAAGTAAAGAAGAAAAGCGAACAAGCAATTATTGTTGTATAAGTCAAGTTGTAAGCAGTGGCACACAAAAGTAATGCGAACAATAAAGAATTAGGCTAAAACTAAACACAAATTTATTTTTATTTTGTTTGCAATCAACTGGAAAAACGTAGATGTTGCCGTAGTCTAGTAGGTAGTGTGTTGGCTTATTAGAAGCAAAAGTCTGGGTTCGAGCCCCAGGCCAGGCATAAAAGACAAAATACAAAAAGTATTTCTTCGGCGACTTCCTCTCAGCAGATTTCTGGCAAAAACTCAGAGTAAATAAAAATTGCCATGAAAAGTTTCTCAATAAATAAAAATCTGTCGTTCGTAGTCGACTTTAAACTGTAGGTCCCACCACTCGTGTATAAAATTAACATACACAGCATAAGTGGTGTGAGAATCTAGTCTTAATTGACAAGTACACGTCCTCTAACCTAACCTAAAAACGTAACAATATTAAATAATATGTGCCCCTTACTAAGTGTGCCCCTATTACAACCTTTTAGTCAGGTTTACAATCAGGGTTCTTACATGACTCATGTTGTGTGTCTTAATTTTATCCATGAGTGGCGAGACCAACTATTTAATGTAGACTTAGAACGACGTTTTCATTTCACTCAAAGATGAGATAAAGTCACCGAAAGAATTATTTTTTATATTTCGTTTTGTTGGAGATAACTGAGCCAGGGGTTGAACCATGAGCTTATGCCTCACAAGCCATCATACTGTAATACAGCGACTTCAGGGCATTAAAAAGAGTTTGTTTTCACCAACAAAATATTTCGAGATAGGCTGCAACATTAAATTTTCGTTCATTTCGTGTTTGTATTGATAATTTGATCATGAGTAGGGGGACGTATGATTTAATTTTGCTCGCAGACTTTCTGCCAGAAGACTACTGCCGGGAGGCGGTCTGTATGTAAGAGCTGAGATTTAACTGGAGTTTGTCTACAAATCCAACACAATACCCACTGGACTTTTAAACCTTAGTATGTATTCACCGTATGTGAAGTATTTACGCTTTCTATTCTTTAAAACAAGGAAAAATCTTAAATTACTGGCCAATTTCTTTTAAACTCTCTTCTGACCTATATTCCTGGAATTTAGAAACAAAAATTTTACTGCGCTGCTTAATATCTACAAAACGATGGAAACCATATGAAGATAAGCTTTCACTTTTTTATTTTAATAACCGTTTTTGATTTATTTCTGATATATTGGGAGCGCAGCTATTCTTTGAACGCCTCTTTAATATTTCTTTTTAACTACGAATTCTGATTTTCATTCCATCATTGTGGTCTTCTTAGTGTTTATAATTAAAAAACAAAAAAATTAAAATTTTTGTACTTTTCTTTTTTCTTTACAGTTATTTTTCTTTTAATGGTAATCCAACGGATGCGGAAGGCAGTTAAGTTATGTGTGTAGCTGCCTGTATTTTTTAATTTTAGCCACATGCGGTTAAAGTAAATGCCTTTAAACGTGAAAATTATAGACGAAAACAGACAAAATAAACCAACCAAAATTGATGGGAGGAAATGTTTTTATTTTTTGTAAACAAATTATTTATCTATTGGAGAGAAATAAAAGTAAAAGGTTTTTGTTTCTTTTTTTTATCAATTTCCTATATTTCGACCAGGAAAAATAGTTGAAAGTAGAAATAGAAAAATAGAACACACACATGGGAAAGTACTGCAATGATGGTATAACTTTGACACACTTTAGGTACATACATACATACTTACATAATTGATCATTACAACCCTTTAGTCACGATTACGACCTAGCTTCTCACATCACTTATGTTGTGTGCGTTAATTTTTATACATGAGTGGTGGGACCTTCACATTAAAGTCGACTCCAAACGAAAGATTTTTGAGAAACTTTTCATGGCAATTTTAATTTTACTCTCAGAGTTTTTGCCAGAAATCTGCTGAGAGTAAGTAGCCGAATAAAGGTTTTTTCATATCGACGCCTCCATTCTATAACGTTCTAAGTGTACTTAGAATGTTTTTAATGTTCTTAAATTCTACGTTCTCTAACTTAAATACTGTCAAAATTTGATTAAGATGCGCCGATCCGTTCCGAAGTTATAGGGAAAAATCTTCTTAGAATACACATATGGTCGTATGTATGTCGCGTGAAAACTTTGAGAGCTCATAACTCAAAACACACTTTTTCGACTTAGAATGTTATAGAACGGAGGCGTCGATATTTGCGTGTTTCTTGGAGATGTGTGGCCTGGGCTTTGAACCGTGGTCTCACGTATAATGAGCCAACTACCAACACTACCTATTAGACAACGGCGACTACACTCCTTCACTCTTTATCTAACAAGATTCTTTAAAATTTTGCCAATACTTTGCATAGTCGGTGGATTGTGACGACCATAATGTTATGCTGGCAGGGTGACCTCGTTTTCATTCCTACTTTTGTGGTGAATTTCAAGTACTTTTAAGCGTCCTTGGTTGTTAAGCTATTCATATTCGTTAATCACAAATTTCTCGCTAAATAAATGACCTTCAAATGAAGGACATCTAACAACAGATTGCCTGGCACACCGGCAGTTTACAAACCACGGAGTGAATGCCCCATTTAGCACGCAGCATACCATAGAAGTTGTCAATGCATTGCACAAAAAGAAAGGAAATTGTGTGAGTCTTTAAAACCATTTCAGTGGTCAGACAGGAATGTCTTCTATATTCAATAAAATTTATTAGTGTTGTATATGAATCTACATACATGCGCACAAGTTGTTAAGATGAACAGGGAATTCTTTGGGACTATATTTACAAATATATCACAGGCCTTGCGATATGAAAAATGAACTACATCAGTTAGCAGGTCAAACCGCATTTGGTTTTATAAATCCTCGCATCTTTTACAAACTTCCAGGTAACGAATAGAAGAATTTCAGTGTCTGGGTAACATAAGAAAACATTATATCATCTGTGAGACAGGGGACAGGTTTTATACATTTTAGTTTCATAGATATCCAGAGCTTTAAAATTATAGTTTTCATTGGCTTTCACTGCCGGTAATGAAGTGATAAACAAACTTCTTCGTTTCAAAAAGTTCAACCAGTATTTTCGGTTTTTTTTCTTGCTTTTGAATGAATCCTGGAGATGGAAATTCTTTCTAACTTTTTGCTGGAATTGAATTCCAATAATTTTGAAAGTTCTTCTTTATGAAGAAGTATGTCGTCGATTCAATAACTGAGGACTTTTTTAGCAAATCAATGCAGTTTTCCATGTAACAATTTCCACTTCAATACTTCTATTACTGTTTCGCCAAGATCTTATCTATTTTTACAGTATTTTATTGCAAGTTCACATCCATCAACTGTTGTTTGCTTGACATATAGAATTTAAAGATCAAACAACGTCAAACTAAAATTTTTCAAGCAACCCAAAAAAAGCTATTTTTTTTTTAAATTAACAATAACTCACTTGCAGCTAAATAAAATACATTGTCAATGTCGTTCCCTTAAAAAAAGCTGACATTTGCAATGAACTCCTTCCCATTCAACTCAATTGTCATTTTGACAAACAAATTCTGTGTTAAAACGATTTGACAATTCGAGTGCAAAAGCAGTGACAGTTGTGCGTAGTGGGTGCGTTGCCTTTTGTCAGCGTCATCTATTGTTGACATATTTTAATTGCAGAGACATGATTGGCTGTAATGGTGCTTAGCAAATTGTTGAATTGTTGAATTGTTGAAATTGTTGGCTTTGAATTAATTTATAATGTGTGTGACACCGCAGTTCATGTGACAATTTCAATTACGAGAACATATATGTGTTTTAAAAAGAATCATATTTTGCATGATTAGCAAATGAAGTTGGAATTGATATTTGTACTCTATTTGTGAATAAAGTTCTTAATAATTGGAGCATTTTAACTCAGAAGGTCACTGCCATTATTAAAAGCCAAGAGAGGTGAATTAAAAAGAATAAATTTTTTTTCGTTTGAATTGTAAAAAATAAAAAGCCATAGTTTAGTAGGTAGTGTGTTGGCTTATTAGACGCAAGGCCACGATTCAAACCCTAGGTAAGACATCAAATCGAAAATATGAAAAAATACTTCTTCGGCCGCTTCCTCTCAGAAGATTTCTGGCAAAAACTCTGAGACTGAAATAAAATTGCCATGAAAAGTTTCTCAAAAATCAGCCGTTCAGTGTAGACTTTAAACTGTAGGTCCCTTCTCTCATGTATAAAATTAACACACACAACATGAGTGGTGTGAGAAGCTAGGCCGTAATCTTGACTAAAGGGTTGTAATGGCCAATTATTATTAAACACTTTATACCTTTAAATTTAAAGAAAATGTAGGGTGTGCATGTACCAGAAAGAAAGACCTATTGAGGCCACTATCTGTGCAACATAATATCATGCAATTGTCCTCCACAGTTTCTTTGGATACAGCACATCCGATGTTTAGTACTCCGTAACTCTAGCGAATAAATTAGATTGAATTTGATGGATGGGTTATGTTAACTTTAAAGACCGCTAAGGTTTGTTACTTATTGGCATACATATGTGACTTAAGCAAACTCCACAAAAAAGTCTTACAGAGTTAAATCGCATGATCTCTGTGGCCAGTTCAAATCACTTTCACGTGAGATTCTCATGGCTTCAAATTGCTTGTCCAGAATACCCAATGTAGCATGAGCTGTGTGTTACGTATCATTGGCCTATTTAAAGTACATATCGTTGAAATAGGAATTATGCAATTCATGCCAAAAGAAATTGGTATTCTAGTTCACTTAGATTTGAAGTCTACGTAGTGCAGTAGATATTGTGTTGGCTTATTAAACGTGAGGCCACTATTCAAACCCCATTCTTGACATCTCCAATAAAATGAAATGTGACACTCAGCAGATTTCTGGCAAAAATTCTGAGAGTAAATAAAAAATTGCCATGAAAAAGTTTATCAAAAATCTGTCATGCATAAAATTAACATAACGGGTGTAAGAAGCCAAATCGTAATCCTGACTAAAGGGTTGTAATGACCAATTATGTATGTATGTATGCAAGTATACACCAAATAGTCCCTCTTTCAAAAGAGTACGCAGCTTCCAGAATACTTCATTCATTTTTACTATTCATTCTCATCGGTTTAGTAGACAGAGCGGAGCATTATATACTAAAAAAATACTGTTATTTGGTTTTAGTTGAATACATACATATGAGTATGTGGGAATTTTTATAAAATATGAATACGTCTCGTTTCAGCGTATTATCCGCATGTCTGTCCTGCCATTTGTTTAACCACATTGCTGGAGCATATAATCATGTTGGTTGGTTTGCTTTTGTTGTTGAATGTTAATTTATTTTTATTTTTATTATTATTGTGTACATTTATTATTGTTAAATAGCAATTCTAAGTATTTTTTCGTAACAAATTGTTTTAATGCGGGTCTATTTTGTGAGTTTTTAGTCGATTTCATTTGCCGTCCAGTTTATGTATACAATTCAGTTTTATAGAATCTGTTCAAATTGATTATTATTAAGGCTTTAAGAATATTGAATAAGTTATTTACCAACTAGAAAAAGCTAATTGTTATTGCAGTTTGTATTACAAAGAAAAAACAGAAAAAAATTAATTTTTTTCAGTTTTTTTTCTCAAAGTAAACTTGAATAGATTTGAGATCTTTTTATGTTGCATTTAATACCAGCATATGTACATGTGTTTGTATATATGTTAAGCATAAATATTCTATAGATTTATATTATTTTGTTGTGGTTGTTGCATGTTCAACAACATGCCTCATATCGCTAGACATACATATGTGACCATGTCAGAAACTTCAGCAGGCATTCATATGAAAACACCAATCCATGGAGATTTAATTTTAAGCATGAAATTATTTTATTTGGCAGTAAATGCTCCGTAAAATAAATGCTTTTTTCTGTTGTTTTTTGTTATTGATTTATTCACAAACAAGACCTTCAAGATTTTGCTAACAATTGTAAACAAAATTAAAATAAAAAAAAATTACTTTCTCTATATGGTGGATGCATGATATCATGGGTAGTTATGTTGTGTTAACAATCGTAAGAAACCTGTTGCTGTTTAGAAAATATTTTAAGTTTTTAATGCCTAAATTCTCGTAGCGCAAAACTTAAGTTTAGAAAACTCACTTCACTATTCTTCAAAAAACCTAACTAACCTAACTAATTTGGCCACAACAATGTGCAGCTTAGGGTTATTAGAAATATTTTCCATTTTATTACCGCCTATTTGTTTAGCTTTTCTCCATATCACAGTCACCATATCGCTATTCAGCTGGTTTTTTTATTTAAAGTAAAGTTTTGCTGTTGTTCAGCCATCCCATAGATTCCAACTTAAGGATTTATCATGACCCGGCTGTGACTTTAAACTGTAGGTCCCTGCACTCATATAAAAAATTAACACACAGATATAAGTGGTGTGATAAGCTGAAGAGTAGTAATCACCAATTATGTATGTATGTTGTCTCTCGATGGTCCGTTTTTCAAACCATTTAATCGCGTCTCCCGGTTTCAACCTCTTCCAACAACAATATTTGTCAAGTATAATAAAAACTCTATTATAAATACCATGTGTCGTGTGATACATAATATTTCAACTGAACCTATTTGCTTTTTACATACATACATACATATATAATTGACCATTACAACCCTTCAGTCAGGATTACGGCATAGCTTCTCACACCACTCATGTTGTGTGTGTTAATTTTATGCACGAGTGGTGGGACCTACAGTTTAAAGCCGACTCCGAACGACAGATTTTTGAGAAACTTTTCATGGCAATTTTATTTACTCTCAGCGTTTTTGGCAGAAATCTGCTGAGAGGAAGTCTCCGAAGAAATATTTTTTTCATATTTTCGTTTTGACGTCTGACCTGGGGTTTTAACCATGGACCTTCGTCTAATAAACCACCACACTACCCACTAGACTATGGCGACTTAATTTCTATTAATCTATCTCCTTTACATGAGCTATTAAAATGAGAATAAGTCTCTACAATTCTGACTTAATTATACTCTAAGGCCAGAACAGAACACTGTTGATAGCGCAATTAATTGCCTGTGCCTTGTAAATTAATTGTTTTCAAATGACACTTTTTAAGAGCCATTAAAAGCGCCATTAATATGAGAGAAATAAAATTCTTATCAGAAATTGCGACACTTGAATTGATTACTAACAAAAGCAAATTCATTTTAAAATAAAATTAATCAAATGCACAATTATTTCTTTATCTCTCTCCCGCTCTTTCTCTCTTTTCCACAATCCCTAGACAAATTGCTGCAAATTTCAACATTTTATTTTAATTTGAAATTTTTTTTTGTTTCGTTTGCAATTTGTTGCAATAAAATTTATTAAGTGTTGATGTCTGTTCTGATAATGGTAATAAAAACAAAAACAAAATTATGGAATGCAACAACAACTGTGCAACAATTTTAATTACGGCAATAATATCGGGTTTTTTAAACTAAAATAGAAACTAAAACTACACACATACTTGCATACATACACGACTTTATTAATTCCAATTCATAACTTAGCTTGGATAGATTTTGATGCAGAAATTTGCAAAAAAAAATAAATTTCTTACTTTGTTAAGGCAACCAACCCAATTTGCATGTGGGCTGTTTAAGAGAGGCTGATTGCGCTGGTGTACACAAAATTTTTGCTGTTTTTATTTTTCAGTGATTATTAGGAAACTGAAATTAAGTAAAGTGCTTTAGAAATTAAAAAAAAGTTAACAGAAGTGAAAAGACCAGACATCGACTGGAGGGCACAGTTCTTGTATTCATTTGTTTTGTTATACTACGAATGTTATTCGTGTATTGAAATTAGATTTCTTCTTTACAGTTTGGAAAAGTTATTTATTTGGGGATTTGCGAAACACTTATAGTAGAGAGAGAGGCGTAGTATAGTGGTTTAAATGTTAGACAGGAACTAAGACTTCAAGAGACTTAGGTGGCTTCAATTCTCCTCTATGCAGAAGGTCTCCTGATCGGCCAAAGAACTTAACATTAATAATTAATGTCAGAGACAGGGCAAACAGTGGTTCCTAGTGAGACAGAGTAGCACTTAATAATGAGCAAAGTTTTTCGTCAATATGATTAAATTTATTTCCAGACAATGACATGGCAAGTTCATCTTCCTATTCATAGTATATCAGTCACTTGCTTAGCTAATAAAACTTGCTAATGAAAGTGAAACACGGCCTAGAGATAATTAGATAATAGAGCAGACCTTTCTGACAGATATACAAAGAAACCTAGAGAAGGAGAAAAATAATTAAAAGTAGTAAAAACAACTTTTGGATAAGGTTATTATAATGGGGGTATAGAACACAGCCCCGTTTTATGTCCGAACAGACTCTAAAAAATCAACAGAATTACGATCTAGCTTCTCACACCACTTATGTCGTGTATGATAATTTGATCCATAAGTGGTGGGATCTATAGTTTAAAGTCGATGCAGAACGACAGATTTTTGAAAAACTTTTTAATAACAATTTTATTTCACTCTCAGAGTTTGTGCTCAGAAATCTACTGAAAGGAAGTTGCTGTAGAAATATTTCATTTGGTTGGAGATGTCTGACCTGGGGTTTGAACCGTGTAATAAGCCAGCACACTATCTACTCGACGACGATGTGGCTAACGTTATAACAGGAATTATCCCCATCTATAAACAGCAAAGGAAATTATTGAATTACACACAGTTACTAAAGTATAAAATTTCAGAAATTTTTTAAATAATCTGTCTTCGTTGAAAATCTTTATAGTTTCCTTGATGTTAAGACGGTCTTTTGCATTGGTTAAAAAATTTCTGAAATTGAACTGAATTGTGACCCTACACAGGCAAAAGACCGTCTTAAAATCGAGGAAAGTTGTCAGACAATTACAAAGATTTTCAACGAAAACGGATTAGTTAAAAAATTTCTGAAATTTGTTAACCGTATGTATACTTTTGTGGCTGAGTGTATATTATCTGATGGGCAAAAATTGGAAATTCTTATGGGCATTACATCACAGCAGAGAGAAAGAGAATAAAACTTGGCAAACGACAATTTGCAAGCCATTCTAATGATCGAAGCAGCTTGAAAATAATTCTTGACATCGAGAGATGGATTAATAGAAGTTAAATTGAAGTCACCGTAATCTAATAGTCAGTGTGTTGGTTTATTAGACAAGCCCAGACATCTCGAAAAAAGAATTCCTTTGGGGTATACCTTTCAACAAATTTCTAGCAAAAACTCTAGGAATAAATAAAATTAACATGAAAAGTTTCTCAAAAAATCTGTCGTTCGGACTCGACTTTACATTGTAGCTCTCGCCATTTACCTATAAAAATAATACACACACACATTATAAGTGGTGTGAGAAGCTAGATAGTAATCCTGACTAAATAGTTGTCATGACCATTTCAGTACGTAAATCAACCTAACTTGGTTTCTGACAGTAAATGGTAATGCTTCTATGTTTCACGGCGGAATTGCTTAACATGTTTTGTTCTATTCTTAGTGATTTGGAAAACATCGGATAAGAATTGGAATTAGTGATCGAAGTTCACTAAAACATTCGACGAAGCACTGTGAATGGTAAAGTAAGTCCACCAAGCCGTTAAACTAACAGAGTGTGTGTAACAAAACATGATTAACAGAAGAAAGACTGAAGTCTGATCACATAGCTGGGTATTGCTGTAGTGTGATATTGGCGATGGTGATGGTTTTAATCGGTTAATATCAACTTTCACGGAAAACAAGCATAATCTTTGACAACGAGAGAGTGCAATACAATGCTTTTTGGAACGAGAAGCTGTCAAAAGAATTGGTTAATGTTCCTTAGTTTTGAAATTGTGAATTGAGGTGAAGAAAGTTTATCTTTTCGTGACAAAAAAAGCATCGTAGTACAGCAACTGCAAAATAGTGTCTTAGTGTCGCAAACTGAATCCGAAATATAATTTATTTTTTTAGTTATCTGTAGTGACATGCAATATAAAATATGGTAACATTAAACGTTAATTATACAACCAAAACATATTATTAAAATGTTTTAAATTTTATTTGTTCTCATATGCTAATTACCAACGTAAATTAAATTATTTTCAATTATTTTTTTAAACAAATAAATTAAATTGTTCAGGTTAATTTATTTAATTGGCAGGCAAAACAGACCTTTCAGCAATTTTGCCACATTTTATCAATTATAATGCTTAAGGTAAACATACTTCATTATTTTGGAACTTTAGAGCTGTTGAATTTGAATAGGGGTTCTTCCCAAAAAGTTGGTATGAAACGCATATGATATGATATACGGATGTCAAGCATAATTGAGTTGTAAATCTCTTTTTTGCTTAAAACCACTCTTAATTGTGCAACATTGTAAGAAGCATTCCATTAAGCGTATCATTAGTTTTTCCAACCTTATTGCATTTCTCATTAACAGATAATTTCAATTTGTTTATAAGATGATAACCTGATTAAACAATGTCAAGGACACTTTAAGTATATCATGACTAATGGCTGTAATAATCATTTGGAAATTTCTTTTTAATTAATTTATAAATTATTATCACAATTGCATTAAAAAGAAAATCCACTTGTATGTAGGTACGTACATACATATGTATGTGGTAAGTGTTGACAACTTAAAAAATTTAATTTTATTTATGACAACCTAACTCAACAGATTTTCTTCTGTCATTGCATGCTGGTAATATTTTATAAAGTTTATTGACACATTTAGCTATCTACGTATGTAAATATGTATGTATGTAGCAAGCAAGCTTATCATAATTTTTTTTTGTTGTTCACTTTTCCTTTTTGATTGTGTTTTTCTTTTCTTCATTTGTTTTTGTTTCTTAAGTTTTAGCAAGTAAAAGTTTGTCTTGTCGGATGTTGACTGTTGATTATTTCAACAGCTTCAGCAAAATATTGCAGCAACATAGTAGCAACATGTGTTAACAATGACAACAACAGCAACTGCTGCTAATTTACATGCAACTGAAAATTGTATGGCAATTATAAATTGTCTGTCTGTGTGTGTGCATTTCATAGAAATATTTTGTTTTAATTGAAAATATGCTGCTGCTCTGGTTAATATAATTAAAAAAAATCTTTTAAACAAAAATTAAGCAATCTATAGCCAACGAACGTTAATACATTCATACATATATGTGTTTATGATCGTAAATTAATATCATTGACGGAAAAATATGCAATTTTCTAACCAGCTTATTGCTGTTATGAATACTTTGGCTTTTATTCGCCTGGCAGGTATTTTTAAAAGCCACCACGATAGAAGTTTTATAAAATTCATAAATAATAAATAATATTTTTTAATAATTATTGTGTTAAAAAATCCATATTTTTTTCTTACTATGAGTGAAGAAACAATTTTACAGTTATTTGATAGTATTTTAAACAGGCAAATACCCTACATTACTTCAAGAATTCAAAACCATTCGATCTATGGATTTATAAAGTTGTCGCAACATATTCTTTATCGCAAATTTTTGTACTCAATGAATTGAGTTCGCCGTGATGCCTCGGTTCAAGTCCCAGATCAGACATCAAAACGAAATATGAAAATATATTTCTTCGAAGACTTCCTCTTAGCAGATTTCTGGCAAAAACTCTGAGAGTAAATAAAATTGCATTGAAATGTTTCTCAAAAATCTGTCGTTCCGAATCGACTTTAAACTTTAGGTCCCGCCACTCATGTATAAAATTATCACACACAACATGAGTGGTATGAGAAGCAGGTCGTAATCCTGACTAAAGGGTTGTAATGACAAATTATGTATGAATAACTGAATAAATATAGTTGCCGTTGTCTAGCAGATAGTCTGTTGAAGTTAGAAGAGAGTCCATGGTTCTAACCTCAACTCAAATATCTGGAACAAATAGAAATATGAAAAAATATTTCTTTCAGTAACTTTCTCAGCAATCTTCTGGCAAATACTTTGTGATTAAATAAAAAGTTTCCACGAAAATTCTACAAAAGTTAAATAGTGGGTCCCACCACTCATGTATAAAGTTAGCATGCACAACATAAGTGATGTGAGAAGCTAGGTTGTAATCCAGACTAAAAGGGTTGTAATGAGCAATTAAGCAAGTTAGGAATAATTTATTTTTCTCTTTTATTGGTTATCAATAATAATAATTTTCTTAATGCAGAAGAGGATAACAAATCAGCCAAGAGGCTGTCAACAGAATTATCGATCATACAAGACTGATTCCTGCTGTAGACGGAACTTCTGGAGATATTTTTCGTAATTTTTATTCTCTTAGATTTGCTGATTTATATTTCTGGTGTTTTCAGGAAACCCTACAAAACAAGGAATTTGGCAAAGCAAATCATTGAAATAAGAGGTTAGGCGAGCCTGTAATTCAGACTCCATCTTATAAAAACCAAATGTTTTCCACTCCAAATTGGTTCAGCTGACATTTAAGCAAGTGGTGGAGTATGGGTCGATAATGTACTCTGTTCACTGTGGTCATTAGGCTCCTGGTACTTTCGAAAAATAAAAAAATGAATTAATGTGCAATGATGTCTGTATGACGATGAGAAACAATTTTTTTTAGAGGGTATATTAGCTGTTTGGAATAAACGGAGATTCATAATAGCTATGAGATATAAGCAGATTTTCGTTGTTGAGTGAAAGGTTATCCACCGCGAATAAACCGCTTTGCTCATGACTCATGATTTTTAATAAAAATTTGTCTTCCTTGTTGTCAAAATCATTCAAACTAGTTTGTGCTCAACGACTGGTATAACTGACGTACTATCCGCAATTTATAAACGCTTTATATATAACGAACCCCCTGGCATCTACACTCACAGCTGCGTAATTCTGAACACAGGCCGACCTGTCAGAATCTTGTGTTATTCTTTATTCTTCTTGACTAGTAGCTAAATACTGTAAGGTGTGCTCCTTGTCAGAACAACCAAGTATCAAACAACCAAGATATTTGTGTTTAAGTTCATTCAGAGCCAAACCCAGGCAAACTAATGCGTAATAAAATCTGAACAATAATGTCGTGTTTTTGGAGAGTCTTGTCTTAATAAAGTGTAGTTCACATCACAGGGGAAAGCTATTGGCATCTTCCACACATGCTTTGTGCCATTGAAAGCTTTCCTTTTCAAACTTTTTTATTGACGTTGTAGGCTTTTGTTTAGCGTTGTACCGGTTACGGAACCTTCGCCAATCCAATTGGGTATGCAACCTCGGTTAAATTGTTCATTAGATCAAAAATACTTCCGGAACGCCAACCTTGCTCCATTGTCAGACTCATTTGGTACATGATGGATAGAAGGTGCACCTACCATCTACTCAAACATGATCGCAATATCATCTCGATCACACTGGCCATGCTTACAGGTCATTGCGTTATGGGAAGACACTTTTGCCGAGGTTATAAGACTACTGTAGAGAAGAAACAGCTTTCCACTTTCTTTGCCAATACCAATCTCTCGTAAGATGCAGACTTAGGTCCATTCGTTTTCAGCTTAACTGAGTTATCGTCCATTGATATCGAGGAAATAGCTCCGTTTATAAAACTTTCGGTTGCTTCCCAGCAAAAGGAAGTCGTGCTGTTAGTGTGCAGCCCCTGCACTGACCAACTTCTTCGATGAGTTTGATGGAATTCGGTCAGTAGAGGGACTGCACTTATCTGTCGCATCACAATGAGTCGTTATAAGTGCTCAAGTGAGCTCTAATATTTAAACTACCTCTCCAACTTAAGCTTTCTAGCATGACTAGTATGTCATGTCATGGGCAAGATTTAGAATAATTTGGTCAGCTTTATCTATTCAGTAGAGCAACAAACACAATTTAGATAATTTAATCGATTTATAATCAAACGATTGTCCTTTCTTCCTGATCAAGACAGATGTTTAGACATGATTATACACATGAAACGGAATATATCTTCCGTATAAACCAGATGCATTTCATTATCCTAGAACCCATGATTGAACTCATATACGTATTCCTGCACCAAAGTGAACAGTTGAAGTGATAAGATTCATGCTGCAGATTTCAACATAGCCTTGATTATTCGAATTATTTTCTGATATTCTGCTAATCCTTTCAATGGCTTCCATATGGCTGATGATATCGAAGGCTTTTTTCAAATCGACTTGGCCTAGATGAGAGTCCAGAGAGAGTCCTATTGGTTGCTCTATATATACGGTTGAATGCTATGCACAGAACAGTGGACCTTTTATGAAATTCGTTAAAACATGATATATGAACCTAAACTGCCTTGTGTAGTGTATTTAGAAACTATGCACCAAATGCGTGTATCATTAAACAGGAAATTAGAAATTCCGATGAAGGAAAAACAGCTTAAATATGGTTATTTTGTAATGAAACCATTGACAATTAAGAAAACTAAATGGCTTTACAGGTAGATTTTAATTAGCTGACATGTAAGCAATGCTTAGGTATTTTTGTTTTTTTCTGGTTGTTTGTTTGTTTAAAATCTTAATAAATTTAACACAAATATAGAATACCATTCTTTAAGCAGTTTTCAACAAAAACTATTATTTTTTTGTTATCATTAGCTTTTGTTTTTAACAAAACAATTACAACAAATGAATGAAAAATAAAAAAAAAATATTTTTTCTAAATTGCCAAACCAAGTGCATTTGAAATGTGCGTAACGCGTAAACCACATTCAAAATTAATCAATCATTTTAGGCCGACAATACCTACATACATACATATGTACATAAAAACAAACAAGAAAATTCAGAATACCAGAAACTAAAAGCTGAACTAAAAATTTAATAAAAAAAAATTTTCCATTCAAGTTGTTTAATTCAATCAGATCCGTGGCAAAATGACATGGATTTGAGCATAAAATATGTCGATTGGGTTTTTTTCTTTCATGCTTCATACTTGCTTGTTGTCAGTCGTTTAGATTAGAAACTGCATTCGATTTGATTAGATTCTGTTTGTTTTTATTTTATTTTTTGCTAATGACAACCGGTACTATTTATAAATGCTGGTAAGAAATTTATTTTTAATTTATTTACAAAATTAATTGAAAATTCATTAAAAATTTAAGTTTTTTTCCTTCGTTTTTTGGTTGGCGTTGTTGCCATGTTGAAATTGTGTTTTAATGGTTCCCTATTGCAAAATAGTTGTTCAGTTTCTTGCGTATGCGTTAAATGATAAGACATTTTCATTTCATATCATATTGATGTCAATAAATATGTTTCATATTTCGTTTTAGAATAGATTAGAGTAGCAGAAATGGACTGACGCTTGGGCATCTGGATATTTTTAAGAGCTTCCTTTAAGCAAAGTATGTGTGAGATATTATTGACATTTTTTATTCGTTTAAAAGTCCTATTTATGCCATTATGTATGGAAACAACATCGACGAAATGCCCACAATGACTTCTCTGGGTGGAGCATATTCGAAAAGTCCAACTTTCTCTGAATCTAAAGCATAAATGGGACTGAATTTGTATGATTTGTATGGCATAGGTTATGTTGGCTTTGAAGGCCGTTGTGGTCTGTAGCTTATTCGCATATACTTGCTACTTGAGAAAACCCAGTTAGAAAAAGTTTCACGGGATTAAATCGCACGATCTCAGTGACCAGTTCACACGAAAACGACGTAGTCTAGTTGTGTTGGCTCATTAGACGTAAAGCCAGGGTTCGAGCCCCAGGCCAGACATCAAAACAAAAATACAAAAAGTATTTCTTTGGCGACTTCCTCTCAGCAGATTTCTGGCAAAAAATCAGAGAGTAAATAAGACTGTCATGAAAAAGTTTCTCGAAAATCTGTCGTTTGGAGTCGACTTTAAACTGTGGTGTGAGAAGCTAGGCCGTAATCCTGACTGAAGGGTTGTAATGACCAATTATGTATGTGGCGAGACCTAACGAACGACAGATTTTTGAGAAACTTTTCATGGCAATTGCGTTTACTCTCAAAGTTTTTGCCAGAAATCTGCTGAGAGTAAGGAGCCAAAGAAATATTGTTTTTGGTATTTCGTTTAGTTTGATATACATATATAATCTGCGGTGTGAACCGAGGTCTCACGTCTAATAAGCCAACACACCTACTAGACTATGACGACTACAGGAACGAATAATAATTACAACTAAATGTGATCTACTTGAAGAAAGGTGTTTTCTACAAGGATAATGTCAGACCACATTCAAATACAAAGAAACTCTAAAATTCCTAGTCTTGGAACTTGGAAAATACTTAAGAGCTCCCTTCTTAATACTGATAATACTTCTAGTGTGACGGCTCAGTTGAAAATTTTAAAAGCGGATTTTCCCAATGGAGGTAATGGAGCTTTCATACTAAGCTTAATGAAGTCTTTAATTTCTTTTATAAATCAATTATGAGTTCTTAAATGAGCGCTGCTTACATTAACAAAGCCACTTATAAGCTGCTGTGTAAGTCGTAAAACCAAAAATGTATTTTTTTTTATATTTTCTCTTCGAAAACCTTGTTTGTAAAGTGCTAAGCTAATTAAAAAAATTTGTTTAAACTCCAATTTTATATGAATTTATATCGTATTCAGCTTTGAATACTTTCTCATTAATCCCCGATTTCATTTTCAATTTAAAAAATATTAAAAAAACATTAACATTTTGGCTTGCCTGGCTAGGCCAATTATTCATTTGATCTGCCTTCATATGAGCCGCAACAAATGATGCAATTCCACTGGCAATGGCTGGCTGACGTGAGCCACATGAAATTGAATTGATTTATCACGTAGTAATTTAAGTTTTCAAATTTTTTCTTCTTTCTTAAATGAAAGCAAAACAAAAAAAAAAAACCAAAAAGAATGGCCACCAACAACAATACCTACTGACATATAAAACAAGATTAAATTGTTGACAAAATTCGGTAATAAAAATAACATTATTTTTTACTTAAAAAGCAACAACAACAGCAACAACGACAACAACAGTAAGAAATATTGGCCAGACACATTGACCAACACTCAATTATCCCAGCGATAAAATTGGGAAACTGTCTACACAGTATGCTTGCACGTTTGATTTAACTTTGCTGTGTGAACTCATCTGGTCTGTTGTGCTGGCATAATAGAGTATGGTCCGGTCTAGTCTAAGTCTGGTCTTTTAGCTGGCAGTGATGCAAGTTTTTAGAAATCAAAAAAGAAATGGCCAAGAGTGCTATTGTTAATATTGTTGTTGTTGTTGTTTTCCTTGGCTTAAATAAACCAGCTGGGATTATAATAACAAAACAACAATCACGTTAAGTGGGTGAATATTACAATTTGAAAATTTTTGAATTTTTTTCTTCTGAATTTTTTCTCGATTTTTTTCTTCAATTTTGTGGACCAGCAAGAAGGTGTTATGCACGTTGAACAAATTTTATTGATTAAACCATAAAATAGAGTCCAATGAGCAATGAACACAGAAACCCAAAGCAATCATTTGGACAATTTCTTAGCATTTGGTGTGGTGGCAGGCAACTAAAAAGGAGTTTTAAGCACTTCTATTGGCAACCGTGATTAGGTGTTGAAAATTCATAATCATACAGTGAGTGACTGACTGACTAAAGTGAAGAGAAAAAGAAAGAAAAAAACCACCATTAAATCCTATACGAAATGAGATCTTTTGACAGAAAAAGAAAAAAAAACAGGTGGGTATTAGAAACTCCCATTTCGTTGGTAGACATATGATCTTTTCATTTCATTTCTATTCGTACTGAAAGATATTTTGTTGTCTTGGCACATGGCCAAAAATTGCATTGATAGTGGAGTTTAACAGACACAATTTAACCCCATAAAGTTTTAAATTTGCAACAATTAAGGACATGTTTATACTGACTTCTGTTTGCCATGTAAGCAGAAAAGAAATGACTTCCCAAGAAGGCAGCAAAGCTGTAATGCCACAACTCAGTAGCTGGCTAAAATAGCCACAATAAGGACAATAAGAAATTATTGCTACTAAAAACGAGAGTGGAAGGTAAACCGATTGGGTTTAAAGCAATCAAAAATGTTGCTGAGAGACTATAATAAGAGGAAATCGGAGAAATACAGCAGACAATCCAGGAATAACTTGATGTTGAAAAGCGCTCTTTTGGCAGGACACTATAGGCTCACAGAATACTTATTCTCGAATACTTATTCTCGAGCCCAACATGTAGTTCCTGTCTCTATGAGAATGAATTATCGAGACACATTTTAGAAAACTGTGAGGCGGTTATAGATTCTAGAAAGAAACACGTGCGTGCGTATCATGTGCTAGGCAGTAGGCAGGATATCGTCATCGTTGACATCATCCTGTTAACAGAATCCTGAAATTCGTATGACAATATTCTGTGAGGATAAAGTCGCCGTAGTTTAGCAGATAGTGTGTTGGCTTGTTAGACGTAAAGCCAGGGTTCACACCCCAGGCCAGACATCAAATCAAAATACAAAAAGTATTTCTTCGGCGACTTCCTCTTCAGCAGATTTCTGGCAAAAACTAAATAAATATTGCCATGAAAAGCTTCTCAAAAAATCCGTCGTTCGGAATCGACTTAAACTGGGGGCCCGCCACTCATGTATAAATTTTAACACACAACATAAGTGGTGTGAGAAACTAGGTCGTAATCCTGACGAAAGGGTTGTAATGACCAATTATGTACGTATGTATGTAAGTACGCTTCAAATAATGATTACATTAAACCACCTGGCCACACAGAGACGATGGGGAAAAACAGAAAAATTGAGACTCTAGGAGCAAAGTTCCTTACTACCACGCCAATACATTTTCACAAAGGCCGTTATTTCTAGCCAACAACAATAGCCAAGGCTATCGTCCTTCGTCATACGGCGTAAGAGGTTTGTGACTGCAACAGACACTTAAAATAATAAAATTTGGACTTCTAAACATAAAATTGACAACATTGGTGGCCATTAAATGCCTGTGTACTAGTGCAGAAAACCCTCTTATTCATTTTCAATAATAAAAATTGATTACCACAGTAACTGTGGACAGAGGTCGTGAAATGATGGGGTTTGATTTCATTACATCACTGTCTTGGTCATTCAAACGTTTTTTTTTTTTTTTGGAGGCGTACAAACTTTAAAATGTTTATTCTTTTCAAATGAACCGCAGAGGCATTCCTTTTTTTTTGTTAATTTCAACTGAGAAGTCAAAAAATCGAAAAACAGTAGTTGCAACAATGACCAAACAAACGGTAGTTGCGGTTATTTGATGGCTGCAACAAAGTGTGATGAAGTTTAACCTCACGATTTTCAAAAAATAAAACGAATTAAAAATGAAAAAAAAATAAATTAAAATAAAAGGTTTCAACAAAATTTCCAAAAACTTTTAAAATGAGTTGAAAAGTCAAGCCATCAAACAAAAACAAAAAAGCAATTGCTTGGTTAATGCGATTATGCACACTCTTTTATTTCTTTTTTTTTAATTTTTTCTTTTAATTTGATCATTAACACAGGCCAGTGCTTATTATGCACTTTAAGTGAGTAAACTACTGTTAAATAGAGTTTGGGTGGTCCATAAGATGGCATAAATTAGTGGGCACTTAAAAGCTTTGAGATGTTAATGAGTAATTTTCGATTTTATTAGAAATTAAATGAAATTGAATTTTTTAATGTTTTGGGAATTAATTGAACATAATAACGAGTAAGTATTTAAAGCTATAACGTGCAGATATTTCATATCCTCATCCATTAAGAAAATGGAACAAAGCGTGTTAAAAAATTCTCATCATAAAAATTGCCATGGAAAGTTTCTTAAAAATCTGTCGACATTATATTATAGGGGTCCCACTACTTCTGTAACATCGTAATCCTAGCTGTAGGGCTATAAAGACCAATTATGTATGTATGTATGTCCAGCTCTCTATGTGGCAACAGCTTCACATTTTTTTCTTTGTTTTTCTTTGTTTTGGGAACAATACTCAGAATATGATCCCTTTTCAGGAAAAATAATTTATAGGAGAAAGGAAAGAGGGGTAGTGTGCCGCAATTTTATTTTAATGACCAGTGTATGTACCTTTACACTGTTTTTTTTTGCTTTTTATTGGTAATTCTCACTATCTTTTTTATATTGTAAGTAACCTCATATAAAGTGAGATAAACAATCAAACAATTACAAAGACCCAAAGCCTGTAGAGGGAACCGAACCCTCGGTCACGTCACTTGAAGTTTAGCACACTACCAAATAGGCCATCGGGACATTAGCACTTAAAGCATGAGTTTAAAACACTATCTAGCATGATTAAAAACTTATGGATTAGGATTCTAATTGCATTTCGGAATCAAATGCCGTTTAAAGAACGGTTTATCTAAAACCAAATGATTCAAATCCATATGACGATCACAATCACAGCTAGGTAGACGCCGTAGTCTAGTAGGTAGCGTGTCGGCTTATTAGACGTAAGGCCCAGGGTCAGACATCAAAACAAAAAAATAAAAAAAAATTTCTTCACGGACTGCCTCTCAGCAGATTTCAGGCAAAAACTCTGCGATAAAATTGCCATGAAGAGTTTCTCAAAAATTTGTCGTTCGGTGTCGACTTTAAACTATAGGTCCCGCCACTCATGTATAAAATTAATTAATAATCATAATCCTGACTGAAGGGTTGTAATGACCAATTATTTTATGTATGTAATCACAGCTTGAGTCACACAAGATTTAGTTTTCATGTAATTCGCTGGAAATATTCGATGGTATTTGACCTGCCTTATGTTGGTTGGTCTTCTGTTGGCGGACATGTAATGGACTGAATGACTTCATATGGAACTAACCAAACCTATTGTGTAAAAATTTGTACGAAAAAAAAGGTTTTCTTCCATTGTTTTCTCTTTCATACCATCTTATTAATTTCTTTAAATAAAATTGTTTATATTTTATCCTTAAACAGCTGCCAAATATATTCCCTCATTATGTCTCTCATTAAAATTGCAAACAAAAGAAAACTAAAAATTTTATTTTTTTTAAGATTCTTTGATTGAAGATTTCTTTTAATAATGGCTTAACCGGCTTAACTGAAACCAAAACAATCGTCATTTCAGAAGCCAAATGTACATACATATTGTATAGGTATGTTTGTATATGAATGAGAAGACAAAAAATGGCTCACAAATGTCTGGACTAAAAATTTAAAAGCTCACCTAAAAACTGTTTACAAGACGAAGAAAAAAGTCTCATGTCCTACTCCAGTAAACCAAAAACGAAAAAAACTGTAACAATGCCGAGACATATTTGTTAACTCATACTCATGGTTAACCATAAAAAGGAGGAGAACATGGCCGAAGAAAATTTTTTTTCTTTATCTTTCACTTTAAAAACCAGGAGATATTGTATTTGAAGCTTTAAATCTTTTAATACATTAAGAAGCAGCATTGAACTATCAGTCTAAGGGCCATTATTACAATTTGCCTTTAACTAAAGCGAGGATTTTAACGGGCAGATAAATTGTTTTTCATTATTATAAGTGAACAATATGGTAGAAGTGAGTGTTAAGCTAAATGGGAGAACCCATTCTATATATACATTCTATAACTTTTAAAGTTAAGTTTATATTTTAACTTGCCATATTATATATTATTTTCAATATGACAAGTTCAAATATAAACAGAATTAACATATAGAACACAAAAGCCAAGCCCGTCGTTGCCACTGCGTTTAAAAAATCCTTGCTTAATTGAGCAGTGTTATCGACACTGCTCCGGCACTGCCACTTTATTTTATAATTATATTGTAATAACGAAAAGAAGTTAAAGGTGACTTTAAAGGTGACTTTAAAGTTCACTTTATTTAGATAAAGTGAAAAAGTAAAAGTAAGTTTAATAAAGGTGACTTTAAAGTTCACTTTAGCTAAAGGTGACTTTAAAGTTCACTTTAGCTAATGGTGACTTTAAAGTTCACTTTAGCTAAATTTACCTTTAACTAAACCAAACTTTAGCGGGAAGTTGTAATATACATATAGGTAATTGGTCATTACAACCCTTCAGTCAAGGTTATGGACCTAGTTTCTCACACCACTTATGTTGTGTGTGCTAATTTTATACATGAGTGGCGGGACCTACAGTTTAAAGTCGATTCCGAACAACAGATTTTTGAGAAGCTTTTCATTGCAATTTTATTTGCTCTCTGAGTTTTTGCCAGAAATCTGCTGAGATTAAGACACCCAAGAAATATTTTTCATATTTTTGTTTTTGATGTCTGACCTGGGGTTTGAACCGTGGCCTTATGTCTAATAAGCCAACACACTACCTACTAGACTAGGTGACATCAAGTTGTAATAATGGCCCTAAATATTGAAAAAAAAATGTTTCATATTTCTTTCACTCACATTAAATCAACTGTTAATATATCTTGAAATGTCGGTTTTAGAACATGAATTAGATTCGCACTATTAATCGGGGATAGCATAAAGGCACCCTGATGTACGTTAAAATATTTGCAAACACAATGACAGCGAATATGATGGTTTTCTATGCTTTAAAAGCACTGGCTGGGCAATATGTTAACTCAAGATTGGTTTCAGTCTATAGAAAGCCTTCAAAAGGCTGGGATTGCAGTAAAGCTATCATGAGAAGATGGAGATATCGAAAAGATTTTCTTTGAAACACTTAAAAGGTCCGTTTGATACACAAATGAAGAGTGTACCTTTCATGGTGGGATAGAGGAGATTGCAAAGGATCCATGTTCTAGAATGGAAAGGAAATTTTTTATAATTTTTTTAGGTTTTTATCGGGGCATTACGCTTCTAAGGCGAAAGATAGTATACAGGATAGGGATATCATTTCTTTCTGTAGATTTTGTGGTAATAGGGGAAGCTGGAGTCTATTGAGAAAATTTTGAATCTCTTTCCTCTGTTTCCCTTATACATTCATACATATTGAATTGGTTATTACAAACCTTTAGTCAATATTGCGACCTAGTTTCTCACATCACTCGTGTTATGTGTGTTAATTTTATACATGAGTGGCGAGATCTACACTTACAGTTTAAAGTCGATTCCGAACGATAGATTTTTGAGAAATTTTTCATGACAATTTTATTTTTATTCGCAGAGTTTTTGCCAGAAATCTGCTGAGAGGAAGTCGCCGAAGAAATATTTTTGTCACCTTTCGTTTTGATTCAGATGTCTTACCTGGAGTTTAAAACGTGGCCTGCAGATTCTGCCACTCATGTATGAAATTAACACACAGGGCATATGTACATAAGTGGTGGTGTGAGAAGCTAAGTCGTAATCCTGACTGAAGCCTTGTAATGACCAATTATGTATGTATGTAAGAATTAAAGCAAAGCTTGTTTGTCATTATGATACTTAACCTCATGTCCAGTCATGAATCAAAATTTCTTTTATTTTCTTTCCCATTTGACACATATTCTTCCATATTTTTAAGAGAAATTTTACTAGGCAATATTGAAGACTTATATCGAAATTCTGCTGGGAACGGTGTAATGAAAGCTGTAATGTTTTAAGTGCGATAAGTCTTCTTCAAAGTCTTCTATTTCCTTCAAGAAAACAACAAAAGCATTTTCATAAAACTTGGCAACTTAATCTCTGTCTCATCCACAAGCAATAGTTTTTATTGCAAATTCACAGAGGTTGAGTTGAATGTCAAAACATCGACTTTTACTAACAAAACCAACATCAAACGATGTCTCTCCTAAAGTCCATATTGACAACGAAAATGCTGCATTCAATGCCTTGTTAATTGATTTTTTCCAAGTTAAAATTAAAAATTTTAAAAACGTTTCTTTTGGGCAACAACATTGTTGTTTGTCTATTAACTTAAAGAAATACTAACCACATCACCCACAACAATTGAATTCCAGAAAAAAATAAAAAAAAAATTTGTTTGTTTATCAATGAAATATTTTTGCACAGAGGCTTTTACTTCCTTTTGCAATATTTTTGCATAAAAATTTTTGTTTTTTTTTTATTTTATTTTTATTCATTCTTTTAACGTATTGCCAGCAACAAATATGTTGTTTGTAGTTTTTTTTCACTTTTAAATATTTGGCAGAAAACTGACAATTAATGGTCAGACATCAGTGACATACTCACGTAAGCCCAGAGTCATAATATGCCAAGAAATGGAAACCGAAAACTAAAAAAAAAAAATAAAAAAACTGGTTGCAGCCTGAGTCTATTGCCTGGCATTCGTTATTGCCAGTGGGTGTAATTTCGGTCATTTTGAAAAATATTTCTTACCAAACATTCTTTGAATTTTAAATACGAAACAAAATATTCATTTGCAGTCATCATAATGATTGATAGACCTGAAAACAATTTTTTTTGTTTTCTTTTTCTTCAAATTTTTTAGCTGTAGGCTTATACAGCATGTAGGAACACTATTTGGACAGTTTTCTACCATTATTGTCGACTTCATATTGGGATGTAGTTTTCCAATTTCCATTTAATCAAGTTTGCTAGGATAGGGTATCAATCTTTACTAATAACTGATAGAGAGGAACGTATATAATATCGGGTATTTATTGTGATTTCTCGATCTCTCTCAGCTTTAGCAAGCAATCTTCAACTGTTTTCAAAGCTAAAGTTTCCGCACTCTATGCTCTGCGTACTTGAGTACCTGCATCGGCTGATGGCAATGTTGTGAATGCAGCACAAGTGGTGAAGATATCGAAACGATAAAACACTTTCTATGTCATTGCCCATTAGCCTTTGTAAGCTCATGATTCGATTGATTTAGGGATAACCAAATATAACTCGTCAAAAAAGTTAAGGAAATTTTATACAAGACTTTTCTATACAAGTTTATTTGTTGGTTTTAGTGTTTGGCGTTAGATATGAGTTCTTAAACTCCCCCTCAACCTAGGCTAGTTAGGTTAGGTTAGGTGGTGGACCCCCTCACTGGAAGAGGTCCCACTTAGGCCAACATTTAGGCCCATTGAGATGCTATAATTATTACTACCCGGGGGTCATCTTTATATTAGAGAACTTGGTCAATGATGTCCTGAAATTAGAGGTCAGAAACCGCTCCTCATGACAGGAGTAGAGACATGAGGTGAAAGACGGTCTCTTCTTCCTCCTCAGACTAACAGCTCATATGGAAGTCATTACAATGGCTCGTAAATATCGTCATTGTGCGATGGATGGCCATACGTTTTACTGACAGAAGTCAGTCCTCGTTCATACGCATCCAGCAGTGTCTGGCATTACTGCACGTACGTAGATTGAGCCTCCTCGTACAACGAGTGCACAATATCCAAATAAACCGAAGCTATACCCTGTAACATGTTGGAGATTGCTAGGTCTGTAAAGGCTCCGGGCCGGCTCATCAGCAATGCAATTGCCAACGATATCCCTGTGTCCCGGAACCCATATAAGAGTTACCTTTGTATGATCTGAAATTTCTCGAAGAAACCCTCGGTATTCACGGACGTTGAGGCTACATTCGTTAGGGACTAAATCCGTGTGTTTTCAGGGAAAATACTGGCACTCAACAAGCATTGCGCCGCCATCAAAATTGCCAGGACCTTTGCTTGAAAAACACTGCAGTGATCAGTCAGCCTATAAGAAAGCATAATATCAGGACCTTTAATTAAGGTACCATAGCCTACCCTATCACTCATTTTTTGACAGGGTCCCATTGTCGGAATCCAAAAACCCCTAGTCGGAATTCTTAAATCGAATTTCTAAAATCGAGAATCATGTAATTAGACATAGTGTGTCTACTATATGTCTTGCTAGAATAGCAACATGTCCATAGTGCAGATTGGCCCACGATTTGAGCGCATTGAGTCTTACTGCTACTACTGTCTCAACAGGAGGTCGGAGGGGAGCCAGTTAAGGATAGAAAATTAAGTCCAGGTTAGAGCGGAACCTGCTGCATACTCTGCCCATAAGTCGGCAGAGGTACTTGTGTCTATGTAGCGTTCACAAAACATGTACACCGTAGAACAAGGTTGGCTCGATAGAGCCAGCCTTTTTGCAGGTGCAGAGCGCTATTGTGGTATTTTTCATTTTGCAATGAATGTAAGTGAAGACTGACTACAGAAATGATCCTGTGAAGTATAGTCTAGTCTAGTTGAAGTCGCCGTAATCTAGTAGGTAGTGTGTTGGCTTATTAGACGTAAGGCCAGGGTTCGTGCCCCAGGGCAGACATCATAACGAAAATATGAAAAAATATTTCTTCGGCGACTTCCTCTCTGCAGATTTCTGGCAAAAACTCTGTGAGTAAATAAAATTGCCATGAAAAGTTTCTCAAAAAAATCTGTCGTTCGGAGTCGACTTTAAACTGTAGGTCCTAATCATATATAAAATTAACACACACAACATAAGTGGTGTGAGAAACTAGATCGCAATCCTGACTGAAGGGTTGTAATGACAAATTATGTATGTATGTGAGAGCTATTGTGGCTCCCCTAACCCTATCAATCATGTTATCCTTCCATGAGAGCTTTATGAATGACCCCCGGATATTTAACCCTCTTGGACAGAGAAAGTTGAACCCTATCTCTCCTTTACCTATCTTCAACTCATACGTTTTTCATATATTAATTATGTTTACATCTGTTAGAACTTAATTCGTTAATGATTCCTATGGAATGTAATAGAAAACATTTATTATATTAATGATTGCAGGTAGTTCAAGATATTAGAGCATAATTATCGATGAAATAAGTTAACTTTCAAAGACCATATTGACAATTTACATGGTATATTCATAGATTTTAAGTACCATTTCGAATTCAATTTTAACATAAAATAATGTACTTGAGTTATGGTAAATTGCTTACAGCAGGTATTAATAAAGACATAAAAATTTGACATTTTAGTTGTCATAAACCATAAAGACTAACATTTTTTGGTTTTAAAAATTAACAACTTTTCATGGTAGAAGAGATTTGGAACGTAGTCTTAAGCAGGAAATATTTGAATCTGCAAGCAATGGATTAGGCAAACTACAATTATTTTTGTCCCAAAAAAACTTTTTTCTCTAGACCATGTCAAATTAAAAATTTTAAACCAAGACCTTTCATACTCCTAGTTGTGTGGGCTTTTACTTTTCAGAAAAAAGAAAAACAAAAAAATACTTTTGAAAACTTTCTTCCAAAAACATTCATTTAAAGAGGCGTTACAAATTGGTTTAACATCCACTAACTGTAGGGTATTAAAAAATAACTGAATATGAGTAATAGTAGTAGTAATGCCGCTTACATGTGTACATATTTAAAAAATTATGGGAAACATACGATATTTATACACAAACAAAAGCATTTAAAACTACTTATTCACATGTACAACAGCAAAATAAAAAAAAAAAAAAAAAACAAAAGAAAAGGAAAAAAAATAAAGAAAATTGACCATCATAAACCACTGCCGTTTTAATATCTTTTCAAAAATATTTTTTTTAGGTGTGCCTCAATATTTTGTGGATCATAGAAAAAAATCGAAAAAAATTATGAAGAAAAACTTCCACCTTTATTAACTTGTCCAAAGTTTAGTTACTTACATGCAGGAACAATACTTATAATTGACCACAGCAAGTGAATGAATGAATGACTGACTGACTGCAGTAGCATTAGTTAAACTAAAACCCAATTGCCAAAGCAAAACGAATATAATTTGACACAGTCAAAGTATTTGGCTTATACATTGGCTACACAAGCCTTTTTAAACGACGGCTGCAGCATGAATTGCGATTTGTTTTAAAGTATTTTACGATAAGCAACCTTTCAATAGACGCACTTGTTATCGATTGTAAATAGTTTTTAAGTAGACTTGTTGTGCATTGCTGTTAACATCAATTGATATCAGAGCAACAAGAAACAAAAAAGCGAAAAAAAAAATAAAATGGAATAAAATACTTGAAAAAAATGTTTAAATATTAAGTGATTAACATCATGGTGTTAGACTTTGAAAGTCTGGAATGTCCAGCATGGAAAAGTTTACTAGAGAAACTTAAAATATCAACACGTTCCGATTGTTGCTTATAATTATGACGAATGGGTTATAATGGCCAATAATACATGGAATACTAAGGCGGGTCAAAAAGTCTGTGATGTTTAAATGAAACGGGGATTTTTTGATACGGAGTTAGGTAGGTTGAAAAAGTTAAAAGCAACCAAGGGTCCTATGCCTATCGGCATATACATAGGATATCAAGCATACTTGTTGTGCGCTTACTATTAAGGGTATTTGGAATTTAGTCCTCTGCTCAGTATATGGGGATATCTAACTTACGATTTCTAGGCATTGACATAAAAAGTATTTCATCGTTTCGATGCTTTCGGAACCTGCCCGAGATTCATCACTTTCCACCACATTAATTAGGTTAAGGGGTTACATATTTATAAAGCAGAGCATCCCATGAGTACGCTTATTAGCGTATACAAGTCACTTTAAAATGCCAATGGTTGTCGCTTATCGAGATCGTTTCAGTGTTCCACAATGCCTTGTTATTGTCCAATTGGCCCTCAATGCCATGAAAGGCATTGGGTTTTCTAGGTTAGAGGAAGTGCACCTGTCAATCAAGACAAGTACAGTACCCGGAGGTCGAATTGACTCATTGTACTTGTGTTTTCTAAGTTTATGGTGTTTAATAAACTGGAAGTCGCCGTAGTCTAGCAGGTAATGTGTTGGCTTATTAGACGTAAGGCCACAGTTTAAACCCCTGGTCAGACATCAAAACGAAATATGAAAATATATGTCTTAGGCGACTTCCTCTCAGCAGATTTCTGCCAAAAACTCTGAGACTGAAATAAAATTGACATGAAAAGTTTCTCAAAAAGCTGTCATTCAGAGTCGACTTTAAACTGTAGTTCACGCCACTCATGTATAAAATTAACGCACACAACATGAGTGGTGTGAAAAGCTGAGTGAAGGGTTGTAATGGCCAATTATGTATGTAATACTATGGTTTTATGAGGCTGAATATTCTCTTCCTCATTTCGATTGACAATTGCGACCCCTGTTGTGGGCACTGTTTTATACCCGAATTAATTGTTAATGGCCATGGTACACTCAAAGCATTTTTTTAGGTTGACAAGCAGGGAGATAGGAGATCAATACGGAGGATGAGCAAGCAATTACGAAGTAATAGATTTTTGCGCCATGGAAACTTCGCTTGAGTATACTGAATTGATTCTTGGTCAGTAAACACTCCTTTTTCACACTTTCAATAAATGATCCCCATAGTTTATGTAGGTAACCACATCGTTGCATGCATCCAAAAAAAACAGTCTTCTTAGTTGTCGATTCTCTCATAAAAACCCACAATGTTTTTTGGTGCGTTGTGGTGTATTGTAGTGAATTCCCGTTTCGTTTATGGTTACGAAACGAGGCGAACAATCAGACATATTGTGGCTGAAAAACGCTGAACTTTACTAAGAAATTCTAAAACGATTAAGTTTGTAGCGGACTGTGGGCAAACAACCTACTCATCTCGTGCTAAATTTTCTCATACTCAAGTAATCATTTAAAACTGAAACCACTGAACCAAATGAGATGCATGTGGCTTTCACAAACATATTCAACAACATATCATAAATTTTTTCCATTCCTTCATGTTCAGTGATTTAAACTGAGCATCGAAAATTTACGGCCAACAAATGCTCCGCCAGAATCTCTTGAAGTACTTCAAGCCACTATTGGTGCAGAATCGCCAGATTAATTGTAAAAAAAAAGTAAAAAATTGGACTGATGGAGTGGACCATGTAAGTGCTATGAATTAGCAACAAAGAACCGTAATAAGCAGTGGATATGTCGCCGTAGTCTAGTAGGTAGTGTGTTGAAGTATTAGACGTATGGCGACTTTAAAACCCCAGGTCAGACATCAAAACGAAATATGAAAAAAATATTTATTCGCCAACTTCCACAATCCTGACTCAAGAGTTGTAATGGCCAACATATGCCACATATGCACTGGAGACATTGCAAAGACCAGACTGCAGGGAATCCTCTAAAACTACGAACAATGCGGGGGTTGCCAAAGAATTTCCTGGAGTCGATGGTAAGTCGTCTATAAAAGAATACAAATATGTCTAGCATTGGATAAAGAGCCTGTTAGACTTGTTAGACTCTTTATAACTGGACTAAAAACGTCGGGTGATTGCAATCATGCATTATTATGTGTGTTGTTAGAAACTTCATCTCGCACACAATAAAAAGAAATAAATGCGAAATATAAAAACCGCAGACATTTTTAAGCTTTCTCTATGTATACATACAGTGGACATCAAAAGTCTTATTACGGCAATATATTGTAGCAATTTCATGAATTTTAGCCAAAAGTTTTTATAAAAATTTCTAGTTTATATACGAGTATTTATTTTATTAATTTATTTCTGTTTTATTATAAAACAAACAATTTTTTTATTGTTTTCCAAAAAACAAAAGAAAAATAAAGGAAAAAGTTTCAGATCACTCTATAGGTATCCCCAAGGAGAAGCCTGAGTAAATTTAAAATTCAAAGTCCTAATATATGAAAATGTTATCACTTGTATTTAGTAGAATATCCCATAAGCTCAAGCACTCCATTTAACCCATTTGGAATTGAATGTAAAAGTTTTGTTTAATGTTTTCTGGTGGTACCATGAGCAAGTTTTTCGGTTAACTTTTGTTTGAGGTTTAGCGATTACGTAACCGGTCTTTCAAATGATCTCCTAAATACTCTCTTGAAGTTATGACGGGACTTTGTGCAAGAGTATTAAGCCTGTGGGGACATTTTTGTCAAAATATATTGCCGTACTAAGACTTTTGCTGTCCATTGTATGGATACATTTGTCTGTCTGTATTATGAAATTTCCGTATAGACAGCGAAATATTTTATTCATATAACTGAACTAATAACACTATGCAACAAAATAAAAAAATTAAATAAATTCAGCTAATTACATAGTGTAGGTTGTGATTGTTGCTGAGTAGAACTCAAAAATACTTTTTTTATATTTCTTGCACCCTCCAAACTTGTTTTATTGTGTATTTTGACTGTCGCACCGTGTAATCAAATAAAAAACTGAAAAATTTATTAAAAAAACCCCAACAGATTAAAATGCTATCCTCAGAAAAATCCCCTGTATGTTTCCAGAGATTTCAGTTCAGGAAGATAAAAAAACTCCCCTGTTTCGAAGTAAATTCATCAAAATTAAGTTTACCGGTTGCTTGACTACTAATTGTTATATCCAGCTCTGGCTGGAACAAATAAAAATATTTGATTTCAATTTTTTCTGCTGATACATTGCCACATTCTTCATGACTCTGGCGCATATGTCAGGTTGGCTTTATGGACCGCTGTTATTTGTGGAAACCTCCAAGAAAAAGTCTAACGGTGTCAAATCACTTGATCTAGGTGACCATGTCTTCAGATTATTTAGGCACAATAAATTATAATTTTTCAAACTTATTCTAAAAACTGTCTACGTACGCCTTCTTGCACTATATTTCTTTGAAACTTTGTACCACAACTGCGACATTCCTGATCTGCTCTCATTCTCATTTTCAAATTCCTTGCATTAATTGTAGTCAACGATTAAACCCCCAAACCACAAATTAAAAGCCTTTCTTTTTAAAACATTGTTTAACACAAAATTGTTTAAATTACTTAATCTTCGGCTGTGTTGTGTGTTGTAAATTATTCCAGATAAATGAAAAATAACAACGAAATTTTTAAATTTTCGAATATAAAAAGTAAATTATAATGCTCAACGAACGACAAATTAATGTCTTACGAGAATAATCATTTTGGGCATGATTTATGCGATATTTCTGCTGCTGCTGCTTGCTTATACAATAATCTTCCGCATGCAAATACTTTTCGATTTAATACCACAAAAAATGTTGCAGCCACAAAAATGGCAAATAAAAAATATACACACATACGAGCACGCTTATATTTCAAGCAGATCTTAGTCGTAACAATACATATGAACAATGCGATAAAAGATTGAAAGAAAAAATATTAAAAATATCGTCGAAAAAAAGTGTAAAAAAGCTATCAAAAATAATAACTTTGTGTGTGTATTTTGTTTATTTGAGAAAGGTATTATAAAAGTAGAAAAATTATGCATATACGAGGGCTGTAAAATGTCTGTGACAATATTGCAAACAATTTAATTCAATATCATTATGTTATCGAAAGAAATAAATAAACAATCTTGGATGCTTGCAATTGAAAATGATTTTTGAAAACATTTTTATCAGCCCTCGTGTATTCATGTGTAATCACAAACAATCATAATCGTAGCACATTCAAATCCTTTAGGAAAAGATATTTGCACTTACTTTCCTCTACACACACCTTATCGATTGGCAATACAAAATAAAATAAAATTAAAAGCATTCAGTAATCGAAAATCATATTTTCTTTCACTTCAGCTTATTTAAAGCATACGAAAGAAGGTATTATTGAGGAATTGAAAGCAAATATTCAAATTATTTTGGGTATATGCATTAATTTTCAGCGTAAAGCATTTGGAAGTGTGTTTAACGACGTCTTTACGATTTTCTATTCAGTATCCACTTTACTTTGTCACATACTGGCAGTAGTTGAACCGGAGGTACTAGATGGATCGACCGTCTGGTGACTAACAGCTGCAAAACAACTCCAATATTGCAGGCCAAGTAATTATGCAGAAAATATTGTCAGACTTACTCTTCTGTAATTCATATATGGCAAGGGCCAAGAATAGAAAACCACCATAAGAGAAAAGTTCTAATCCACTTTGCTATGGTGTATCGTTGCAGAGGATTTGTAGGAACAGATGTAAGGATGTGGTTTAAAGACCTTAAAGTCGATTCCAAACGACATATTTTTGAGAAACTTTTCATGGCAATTTTATTTACTCTCAGAGTTTTTGCCAGAAATCTGCTGAGAGGAAGTCGCCGAAGAAATATTTTTTCATATTTTCGTTTTGATGCCTGACCTGGTTTTTGAACCTCGGCCTTACGTCTAATAAGTCAACACACTACCTACTAGACTACGGCGACTTGCAGGTAGGTACCTGCGTTTAGCTTGTCGATCAATAATTACGTTATCATTACCCAAGAGTTTAAAGGAACTGAAAGTTATTTTTAATCCAAACTTCTCAAAGAGAAATAAACACAATATAAACGATAAAGAAAACGATCATAGCTCTTTACATCTCCAAAAGGACTGCAGGCAAGATTTAGGGTATTACAATCATAGATACAAAGTGTTGCTTGCCATACGCTGTTTTCGTTTGCCACAGTCGACTAACAGACTTCACTCCCCCTTTCCCATATACCCTCCTTTCATCCTATCCCCTATGTTACCCTTCCCTCCTTTAGGACGTTGTACAATGGGTCAATCCGACCTCCGGGTACTGTACTTGTCTTGATTGACAGGTACACGTCCTCTAACCTAACCTAACCTAACAGATGATGTATGTAAGCAGTCAGCTGTCCATATCACCAGTTCAAGCTGTTTCACTTCCACCGCAAGGTATAATCCTGTCCTGAACCAATATGAAGTAGGGTCATGCCGCAATTCTGGACGGATACAGAGACATACACGTTGACCACATATGGTTATAACTTTCTGGGAAATTTGTGGATAGAATATTTAATTTTAGCATTCCAATTCCTAGTTGGATCCTTGAGTTTTATACCGAAGCTGATAAAATGCTGTACAGAGAATAAATAAAATATATTAAGCATTCTCTGATATTAAACTTTCGTATAGTCAGCCAGACTTCTGTAGTGTGTGATCGGTAGTGGGATTTTGTCTGGAAGTCTCTTTTTAGTCAGACTTACCACCTAGCTTTTTACACCTCCCCCCATGTTGTGTGTGCTAATTTTATCCATAAGTGGCGTAACCTACATTTTAACGTCGACTCCGAACGATAGATTTGAGAAACATTTCGTGCCAATTTTTTATTTACTCCCAGAGTATTTTTTTTTCAGAAGAATGCTGAGAGAAAGCCGCCCAAAGAAATATTTTTTTCATGTTTTATTTTTCTCCAGATATCTGAGCCGGGGGTTCGACCACAGGTTCTCGTACCTTCTGGGCTACAGTGATTTTCTGCGATTAATTATTATTATTATTAGTTATGGATTATACCAATGCAGGCTTTCCTATTCATCCAGTAAGAGTCTAGTTACTTCAGACGTTGTCTCTATTTGAATTTCCTATCTAACTTAGCACCCAAGTGCCTCAACCCTGTTGAATATCCGTATTTCTTTGCCAAGAAAACCAGGACTGTCGTCATAAGAGATCTTCGTTTTCCTTGTAAATGAGTATATGTCAGTGTTTTACGGTTTAACATTTACCCTCTTGGTTGTGCCCAATTATTTGCTCTTTTCAGGGAGTTTTCTCTATATTTAGATGTATAGATGGCTCGGTTTCCCTTCTCTCTAAAATATCAGCACTTCGTCCGCTTAGCAGACGAATTGAAGTCTTTTGTCAATTAACAATGTTAGAAGACAGTGTGTAGTGGTGGTCCACAAAAGAGGTGAAACAATGTCTCCCTGTGATATTGCCCTTTCATAATGACTTTATTTGTTATATGCACCACAATTTATCCACCTATATAGCATGTGGCTAATCAGGCTTATGAGCGCCTGGTTCAACTGAAGCTCTTCTAATGATTTCATTTTTATATCGGTGTAAACATTTTTGGATACAATACATACTGAGAGAGCATATACTCTGTCATCTAGTTATGACTCTACGCAGTGGATTGCTATGTGTACAACTGTTTCCACTGATCTTTCTGTGCTGTACATACATACATGCATACATTGGTCATTACAACCTTTCAGTCAGAATTACAATGTAACTTCTCACACCACTTATGTTGTGTGTGCGTTAATTTTATACATGAGTAACGGAACCTACCGAACCGAACCGACTCCGAAAGACAAATTTTTGAGAAACTTTTCATGGCAATTTTTATTTACTCTCGGAGTTTTTGCCAGAAATCATCAGAGATATTCGTCTTGTTGGAGATGACCTGGCTTGGGGCGTGAAATGTGGCCTCACGTCTAATAAGCCAACATACTATCTACTAAACTACGGCTACTGTTGCAAAAAGCGAGGTTAATTGCAACCAAAATCTTCTCTCAGTAAATTCGTGATACTGCATGACGTAAGACGTGTAGCATGACCCCATTTAAGCCGTGTTGTAGGTATGTTGTCTAAATATTGAAAGGAATACTGCCTTTAAATTCAACTTTACTGAGTAAGAAAACGTGCATGTGTCTTAAGTCTTTTGTTTTTTTAACTGAATATTAGCAATTGGCCTTAAAATTCGTTTTATGATTGGATTACTCTATTGAAGAATCTCTCAATATCATTGCCTACCACGAGAGGATATATAGGGTTATCCATTGCGTGGTTTCAAAAGTATGGGACTGGAATTCGACATCTGTCAAACTAAGTTGTGAAACCAATTTTTTTCTTTTCAGTTGAAAGTCTGATATTGACGAAAATGGATCGCTTAACTATCACACAACGCATAAAAATGTTCAAAACCTACTACAAAAATGGTGATTCTTCCACAGCCACGTATCGAACAAAATTTTCTTCAGCGATGAAGCACATTTCACACTCGGTGGGTATGTTAATAAACAAAATTGTCGTATTTGGGGTTCTGAGAATACTCAAGTAATTGAAGAGAGGTGCGCTCTTTATTCCGAAGGTGTGATTGGACCTTACTTCTTCGAAAACGACGATGGAACGACTGTCACCGTCAATTCGGAGCGTTATGGTCATATGATAACCGACTTTTTTTGCATGCTATTGACTAGGAGAATATGTGGTTTCAGCAAGACGGTGCCACATGCCACACAACCCGAGCGAATATGGCTTTATTTCAAGAGACATTTCCTGGCCGCGTAATTTCTCGTCGTGGTGATATCAACTGGCCACCAAGATCATGCGATTTGATACCATTAGACTTTTTTTTTGTGAGGCTACGCGAAAGACCGTGTTTATGCAGATAAACCTTCAGCTCTTGAGCACTTAAAAACCAACATTCGTCAAGTTATGGCTGAGATACCGCCCAATATGTGTCAAAAAGTGGTCGAAAATTACCTCAAAAGGATCAATGCTTGCAACACTTGGCGTGGAAGTCATTTAAAGGATGTAGTGTTTCAAACATAATGTCAACGTTCTGAATGAATGCTGACTTTTAACTTCAACTTTAGTGAGTAAGAAAACGTGCATGTGTCTTAAGTCTTTTGTTTTCCTATTGAATGTTAGCTGCGGGTCTTAAAATTCGTGTAAGGACTGCATCACTGTATTGAAGTATCCCTCAACATCAATGCCTACTACGAGAGAATGTGCTTTGTCGTATAGCATCCTCTCTTGCGTACCTTTTATGATGGCATGTTGCTGTTAATGTAACTAAACCTGAACGAAATTTATGCAATAAATTCTCATACATAGAAAATGGTGTTAATCTATTCTGTTATAACTGTTTTCTAAAAAATATTGCAAATAGCTTTGAGATACTTAATTTCTTAAGTTTTATTGCTCTTTTGCATGAAGTTTATTTAAATCTTAAGTAATATTTAGTTTTCATGAACTCGGTTTTTTGCAAACATTATCTCGTATTCAATCATTATTTTATTGTAGCACGACAAAACGTTCCATTGAATGAACGAAAAATGTTTTTCTTCCACAAAAAACTGTTCAATAACGTGTTCTTAATCTAAAAATCACCTTCAAAAACGTGCGACAATAACGTTCTCCTCCGTTTCTTTTTAAGAGTAGAACTCTTTTTTTCCTTCTCAAGCAGAAATGAAAAGTAATTCTATTCTGATTACAGAACAGAACCGAACGAAAAATTTTGTTGCATTGGTTTTCATGATTAATTAAGGCTGACAGTACGTTTTAGTTAAGAAATTAAGATTTAAATCATAAGAATCATTAACAAGCAACACAAAAAGAAAAAAACTTGTTGTTGTTTTTATGTAAAATAAACTTAAACAACATGATGTTAAACAAAAAACAAAAAAAGTTTTATAAAAAAATAGCATAAGAATACGAACAAAACTCAACATTTTCTTTAACTAATTGCAGCTGGACGATCACTTCATTCCAATCGTGATTTTGATTTTAAAATCAATGCAGACTTCGCAAAAAACATGATTTGCTCCTGGGGCTGATTTCCTAAGGCAAAATTTAATATATTAGGGGTATAGCTTGTAACTTAGCGGTATTAACAACAGATAGAACGATGGTTTGTTTCTTCATTAGCTTCCACAGCAATGTAGAGGATAAGCATCAGTCATTTGCTGTCACTTGAAAGAAACAAAAAGACAGCAGGACTGACTCAGTATAAAGATAGACTTCGGCTCTACCACGTTACTGCAAATCCTGCAGAAAAAGATGCTCTTGTCGCACATACTGATTCTTGGCCCCAAGCAGCAATACATTCTGAAACTAACTCCACCATCTTGGCAGTTGAAACATATTATCGTGGAATACAGAGCACTCAATAGATAGACTATAGGTCAGCTTAAAGCCATGCATAAATAAACACCCCGTCCCAAGTCCAAGTCTGTCCTCGAGCCATCTCTTACAATTTTATAAAAAAATCGCTAACTAGACTACTTACATCACATCCTGCCTAGAAAAACTGCTGAGCCCAGCCAATCGATGTCACATACCCAGGACACACATGTAGTCCGTAAATCGTGGACACAGGACCCATATGCTCAAATCAACAACCCCCAGAATACGGATTTATCCTCTATTCCAGCAAAAATTGCCTTTCAAGAACCTGTGAAGGTTTCTTGCCGCCTGTCTTCAAACTACATCTCCACCGAAAGTATTTCTAGAGTCATGTACATCGAGGCCTTAGTAATGCTACCAATGACGCCCTATATACCCAAAGAAACATATTTTTTCATCTTGTCTAACATCTTACTCCGAATTGTTATCTCTAGAGCTTCTAAACATATAATGCAGCCACGTGAAAACCGTTGGAAACACAGTGTCGTAGACTCACTGCACCACGACTGGATGATGACTCTACTGACTGCAGAGCATGCATTAAGCACCTTCCTTCATCCTGTCTGCGGTATGATATTTTAATAATCTGGGCGTATAGGAATGTAGATATCTTCACTTATAGTCGCATGACAATTTGGCCAAGAGCATCCAGGAATGGGATATCAAAAACTTTTCTGGATAACCCAATGGCTTTAGTACAGGAAAACCAGACTACAAAATCAAGCGGAAACGTCTTGTAGACTATTGGGGAACAAAGATACGGTAGGACGGTACACTGAGAAGATCCTGATTGTGAGTAAACCATGAGTAACGGCGACTTCAATACACTAACAACCGCTAAAACAGGTCACTCCATTTCACACGTATAACTGAAACGTATTGGAGTTGTGAAATTATGAGCGCAGATCATGATATGATGTCGTCGTTGTCTAGTAGGTAGTGTGTTGACTTATAAGACGTGAGGCCAAACAACTCCAAAAACATGAAATATGAAAAATATTTCTTCGCTGACTTCCTCTCAGTACATTTCTGGTAATAAATCTGAGAGTAAATAAAATTGCCATGAAAAGTTTCTCAAAAATCTGTCGTTCGGAGTCGACATTAAACTGTAGGCTATGCCACTCGTGTATAAAATTAACACACACAACATAATTGGTGTGAAAAACTAGGTTGTAATTCTGACTGAGGGGTTGTAATGACCAATTATATATGTATGTAGATATGTATGTATATATGTGTTTTTCTTATAGCTTTACGAGCTAAAGGCTGGGAATCTTCAAAAGACATTGGTAGCCCGGCCGACCCAATGTGCACTATTCGCCACAAGGCCTACTCGCAGCTTGCTGAGTGCCTACGTATAAACCCAACCTCGTTCCTCACACTTCCAACCAGTCACCCCCCTCCCGCCCCCGGGATCACAATCAGGTATTACTTCGGGGATATAGATACAGTGAGTGCTGCCTTCCGATTTTGCTGACCTTGCTCTCTCAGTCAATCTTTGCTGCATCAATACCTTCCTTGCGAAAACACATATTGGGTTCCAATTGTCATATGAGGTTAACATCAGTTTAATTACATTATCGGGTGTTACTTGGTATCCTATTGTCCTCTCCAGGCAATTTAGTTGATTATCGTATCGCGGTCAAGTAAAGAAATCATGCTCCGCCGTTTCCCCTTTCATTCCGGCATTCAGGGCATGCTTCATCCACGTCGTGACCATACTTATAGAGATATGCTCTATAACATCCATGGCCTGTTAGCAACTGTGTCAGGTGGAAGTTCACCTGGCCGTGCTGTATGTTTGTATACATGTATGTATGTATACATGTATGTATGTATGTATACATGTATGTATGTATACATGTATGTATGTATACATGTATGTATGTATACATGTATGTATGTATGTATACATGTATGTATGTATACATGTATGTATGTATGTATACATGTATGTATGTATACATGTATGTATGGATACATGTATGTATGGATACATGTTTGTATATATACATGTTTGTATGTATACATGTTTGTATGTATACATGTATGTACGTATGTGTGTATGTATGTAACACTTATTATTTCATTGTCCATCTTTTGCGTACTTTAGATCCCAGTATTTGACGGTAGTAGACTAATCACACTGGAGTGCACTGGAAGAAGCTAAGAGAGTTTTCAGACTTCACATCGAAAGAATGGTTGGTATTCCTTTAATCGTAAGCACACAATAATGCCAATTGATGGCTTAGGTGTATGCCGATAACCCTGAGACCTCTTAAGATACTTGAACTCTTAAGAGCGAACAATAAATTTCGAAAATTTTATAAAAAATTCAGCATTTTTACATTTTTACACCCAATATTATATGGACAGAAAAACAATAAAACTAAACTTAAATTGAATTGTTAAAATATAAACAAAAAACAAAACATAATTTTTTTTAAATATGTCTTATAAGGCCATCAGAAAAACTAAAAATCCTAAGCCAAATATAGTGGGACCAGTGTTGAATTACTGCATATTCGTTTTAATTCTTTTTTTATTCGATTCTTATTCTAAAGAAAATATTCCTTAGCTCTGGCTCACACTGTTATTGATTGAAATTTATAATGAAATCGTTGTTGCCTTTAATTTAATACCACTTAATAGGCATGAAGTATCACTGGGGGGGGACTACAATACAGCCATTAAACTACACCACTGGCTATTCAATTTATTTAAAATAATTATTTTTATTATTTTTATTATTATTAATGACCTAAAATTAATGTCTTTGCCACTGACTAATTCCAGTCAATGTTCATTTGATATCGCTTTAATGATTTTTCTTGAACAGAAATTTTAGCGGTTTAAAGTCATGGCTAAAAATAAATCTCAATTGGCAACGAAACATGAAATTTTACAAAATTTTTAAGTGGATGATTATGGGAAAAAGAATTATAAAAATGACTGACAAAAAAGAAGAAAAATTAAATAAATAAACAGAGAATAATATGTCGATTAACGTTAATCGAACGTCATTGTCAGTTTTCAAGTTTTCCAATGTTAAGTTCATAAATGCGACACAGTTTCATGTTTTCTTAACTCTTTAAAAGCCATAAAGGAGTAGGATTCTAACAGGTCGTAATACATAATATCCGTTTGATACCATTAAAAACCATCAAACATGCGGGATTATCTTTTCGTCAAGGATGTTGGGCAAAGCTTAATTTCTGTGAAGGGAGCCAATGAAGATATCTAGTGTGGTTCTGGTTAGCAAACGTTGTGCTTCTGCAGCACATTTTTTTAATTGAAAAAGTACATCAAAACCTTTTTGAACTAATGTTTGCATTGCCATAAAATTTGTTGTTGTTTAAATTATTCTATTCAATATTATTCCCTTCCATATCTGCATGGCAGATAATTCTAAATATTGATAGTTCTACATACGCACATACATAATTGTCAGGATTACGACCTAGCTTCCCACTCCACTTATATTGTGTGCGTTAATTTTATACACGAGTGGCGGGACCTACAGTTTAAAGTCGACTCCGAACGACAGACGTCTTTGAGAAATTTTTCATGGCAATTTTATTTCACTCTCAGAGTTTTTGCCAAGAATCTGCTGAAAGGAATTATTCAAAGAAAGATTTTTTAATTTTTCGTTTTGTGGGAGATTTCTGATATGGAGTTTGACCCATAGTCTCACGTCTAATAAGTCAGTACACTAACTACTGAACTACAGCGGGAAATACTACGGTAGTGCGAAAAGTAGGGGACTCTCAAAAGGAAGAAGTATTATCAATCTAATAGAAAGTGGAAACAAAATATCTGAGTCTAGTACGAGACAATAAACTGAGAATAATGAATTCAATGCATACTAGGAACCACAGGTCAATTGCGGTTTATGGGGCCACTGCCTAGAAGAGCAAGAGAAATTTAATAACTCCTCAGGTGGAATTAAATAAGACACAGAGTCTGACTTGCGTAGGTATAACGCTTGGAATGAGAAGGACATTGAACACTGTAATAAGGATAATTAGAGACAGGTTTGACCATCCTTACAACCAGGAAATGGTTTCCAACGAATCTGAGTAGAAAAAGTGAATAGAATAGTATATGATCTCAGAGCGAAATACTTGGAATTTTTGAAGAAACTGGCAAGTATCTTTCAAAAAATAGCTTACGCCATCGGAAGATAATGTTGTGAGCACTGGCTTGAAAAGAAAAAGAGAACAGAACTCTTAGTGTGTTATTAGCTTCTCAGAAGTTGGCTTAAGATTAACAATATTGAGGTTAGGTTAACTTAGCGTATAGTTTCCCTTTCACAGGCAAGTTTACTTGGTGACCATACGGCCTATTGTGTTATCCAGAGTAAGGAGGTAAGCCCCCTTGTCATGATGCATCAGTAGTGGCACGTTCGCCACACGTTCGCCACAATGCCTCGATCTTCAAACTTTCTCTCACCCAGAAACCGAGGACGTCTGTTCTGCATTCGTATACAAGATGTTGCACCAATTCAGTTTCCTCCACATCATGACAGCTTCTGTTACCCTTAGAACCGGTAACTAGGTTCTTGTGGATATTCAGAGCGATAAACCAGTAAAGGAACTTATCAAGAAGAAAGCTTCTACGCTGTTGATGTGAAAAGAAGTTTTCTGAGGAATGAAAAATTTAAAGTAGAAGGTTGCAGTCGGCAAAAGAGTAGATAGAATTTAGGGTAAATACATGTTTAAGACAATCGCAGAAATAGTAGAAAAAGGTTTGAGAATATTTGTTGAGGATAGGAATACGTTCAAGCTTAATATGTAGCTTCAGTGTTGAAAAAGAAAAATCTCCAGAATGCAGACTTAGGAACACACTGTGCAGCATTAAGCCATGCCAGAAGGAAACGCTTGGGTGGAAAACAGTTACTAGATTTACTGATACCGAACAATGTCCTGAGGTTCCTAAGGGCAATAGGACCCGGAGAGACTTATTAGGGAAATTTAATATAAGTTGGTTGCAGAAGTTACTATTTTAAGGGAGTACGTTTAGTTTGGAAGTGTGCTGTACAGTGAGCAGTGACGCGCCTTCACCCAAAGATCAATTGCCTCATTTTGATTTCTATGGAATATCGAATTCATTTTTTACAGAGGTGCTGAACCCTGTTATTACTATAAACTGAACAAATTTCTTCCCACCATTCACAATCGAACAGACGTTGTGATCTTCAATTTAATTTTACAAAAGAGTTTTCCGCATTACATTTTCTTCTTTTCTTTCTTTTGAAGTGTTTTCACAAAGAAACAAAAACCAAAAAAGCATTTCTTTTCGGTTTCTTTTCATTTTGATATGAAATTGAAATTTTAATTGTTTTTTGCATTTGTCATTACATAGCATATCTAAGCAGCATGTAATAATTTCTATTCATGTGTATGCAAGAAATGATTGATTTAAGTTGCAAGCGTTTCATATTGCCTTCAATTGTGTTGTGTGTTGCATGCTGTTTATTAGAGTTTCTTTTATTCTGTTTTTGTTTTATTACTTGAATTGGTTGTAAATTGTAGCTGTTGTCGTTGTTTTAATTTTAATATTTCTTTTTGAGTGATTTATGAAAACCACGATTGACATATTGCCAGTTTTATGGCCAAAGAGTGAAGAAAAAAAAAGATTCAAAGAATACATTAAAGATTTACACGATATACAGCGTGCTAGTACTAGTACGTTGAAGTTGGTGTTTATGCATGCATATGGTATGATTTAATTTGATGTTGGGTTAGATAGTAGGGTGCAACATAATATTGAAGCACCATGTGTTTGTATTTTAGCAAAAGAAAGAAAGTTTATTACAAAATAAGATTGCTTAAGTATAACAGCAGCCCATTTACATTCCTTTAGATAAGTTAGTAATCATTGAAGCCACAAAGCAAATACTGACCCACGAATTGAAGCTTATGGATTGAATGTTAAACGGCTTAAAAAGGAATTATGTTTGCATCAAATTATTATTTGAACAGGAAACGTAAGAAATCTGATATGAATCATATCAACAAATTTGTACCAACGTTCTTACTTCGCCTCAGTTTTTACCCTCAACCTCTGCTTCCCATAACATACATATTTCTACATCAGTGTGCCTTCTTTATATATGAATTTCATCTCCATGTTAATTCCGCTGTATGGTATTCCTTGTGATATTGTTTCATGAACTGCTTAAAGTGTCGGCAATTGGCCACCATATTACGTTTTGCTGGACAGCCCTCCTGCAACGACTGAAAACTTTTCTTCTAAAAGAAAGAAGGATTCGGGCCTTTACAGCAGCATAGGTTATGTTAGATTAGGTTAGAGGACGTGTACTTGTCAATTAAGACAAGTACAGTACCCGGAGGTCGAATTAACCCATTGTACAACGTCCTAGTTTCTCACACCACTTATGTTGTGTGTGTTAATTTTATACATGAGTGGTGGGACCTACAGTTTAAAGTCGACTCCGAACGATAGAACGATAGCAGCGTAACTTATCTACAATGCTTTTAATTAATTGGTTAATACAAGACTTTAGTCAGGTTTTACAACCTAGCTTATCAACACCACCCAAATTCATACATATACACATACATTTTAACTCCGATCCCGAACGATAGATTTGAGCAACTTTTCATGCCAATTTTATTTCTCTCTCGGAATTTTTGCCAGAGCACTTCTAAGAGGAAACCGCCATAAGAAATATTTTTTCACATTTCATTATATTCCAGATGTTTAAGCTAGGTTTTGAACCACACGCCCTCCTCTAATAAGCCAACATGATATCTAGAAAACTTCGGCGACTTTATGTTCATTACCGTGAATTCCCACACGGCAGTAGAATTAGCAGGGGGTGATCATGTTTTACCTACTTTTATTCCCTTTTAAGCCGAGTGCCCGGATAGTAGACAGACTGTCAGGTAGTATTGCCAATGTCCCGTCTTTTTTACATCCCTACTTACTTACTTAATTAGTCAATACAATTCTTCAGTCAGGATTACAACCAAGCTTCTCATAACCACCCATGGTGGGTGCGTTATTTTTGTCCGTTTGTGGCGGGACCTACAGTTTAAAGTCGACTTCGAAAGACAAAATTGTTTTTTGATTAGCTTTTCATGGCAATTTTATTTCAGTCTCAGTGAGTTTGCCAGAAATCTGCTGAGAGGAAGTCACCGAAGAAATAATTTTTTATATTTCGTTTCGTTTTACAGTAGATATCTGAGCTGGGGGAAAAACACCGGCTCTAGTCTAATAAGCCGACACACCACTTACTAGACTGCCGCAACTTCATCCCAGTTTCTTTTTTGTACTTTTTACCCCAGTTTAATTGAGCACCAGTTTCGATTGCATAGAAGCAACACCTGCCTCACTATTTGTTCTTAACTCATCCGTATACCACTGAATGGTCACTCTTACTTACTTACTTAGTTAATTGGCCATTACAACCCTTCAGTCCCGATTACGGCCTAGCTTCTTACACTACTCATGTTGTGTGTGTTAATTTTATACATGAGTGGCGGGAAATACAGTTTAAAGTCGACACCGAACGACAGATTTTTGAGAAACTTTCCATGGCAATTTTTTTATTTACTCTCAGAACTTTTGTCAAAAATCGGCTGAGAGAAAGTCCCCGAAGAAATATTTTTTCATATTTCGTTTTGATGTCTGACCTGGTGCTAGTCTAGTAAGCGTCTAGTAAGGTCTAGTAAGCGAAAAAACTACCTACTAGACTACGGTCACTCTCTTACAGAGTATTTCGCCTCCATATTGTTATATGCACTCTAATTACTTTCTACAGTGAAGGTGGAAGCTGTCAATTGCTCAATTTGTTAGGTTATGACAGCCCGTGTAAGACTTGTCTGCAATTATGCTGCCGATAGTTTCTGTAGCTCTAGTCAATCAGATCCGTTTGTATGACCAGTTATACCAACTTGTGCAAGACACAGAGGTCTTCTTAAACTCCCTTTGAGCTGACCTGATATTTTTCAAAAACAAAAATCTGTCAAGAAAACAAGTTACAAGCCGCTCCGTGTTACCCTATTACATACGTCGCCTTTTTTCCATTTGTTTATATCGTTACCCTCAACGTTGTGGTCCTTTTGTTAGGCAACAGTTTAATACTCACCTCACTCTTAACAACTCCTCACGCTGTGGAATTGTGTATAAGGCACACAGAGTAAGTAGCATTTGTGGCAAGTGTGAAATTTTAATTTTTATTTTCATTTTTATTTTCTAAGTATTTATCGCCAAATAATAGAGTTTTATTTAAATGTTTTTCTTTCTTTTGATACGAAAAGTAAAAGAAAACGAAAAAAAGGTAGGAGTGCAGGAGGCATATTACAATAATAACAATTTGCATAACAATGCATGTGTCTATGATGGCAAAAGCCAATACATACTGACACTGATGACGGCTAGAAAAACATGCCTTCGACGGCATTGCATCTGTTGCATGCTGCAAGAAATTTTATGGCAAACATATGTTTTTCATTTTTCAAACATATTATTTTCAATGAATGTAAGCCGTGTAAAAGAGTGTGAGTATGTGCTTATAAACACATACATATAATAAGTATGTGATGTATTTATGTGGCAGCCACCAATATAGGCTGTAGTAGACTGTTTACAACTGGTGGCTGGTAAATGGTAGCCCATTGACTATTGGATAGAGTATCATATACAGCCCTAAAGCAACTTTGTTGCTTGAGTTTCTTTATATGCCGAGACTTGTGAAAAAAAACTGATGCTTTCTTGCATGCTGATCATAAAAAATGCTGTCATAATTTCATGCCTGTTACTTCAGCTTTGCTCTCTTAGTGGCATTTTATGTGCTTCTTTCTGTTTACTTCAGTAAAAGTTCAATTGCTGCACCCGCTTTCTTTAAGCATTCAGATATGCATGACATACAGTTTTTGGGTCGGTACTTTAAGTTTTAAATCTCTTAAGTTTGGTTTACAAGAAATCCTGTATCTTTATATCTTGTAACTGGTTACGAATCTTCTTCTTAGAATGAAAACAATTTCATTCAATATACAGGCAATTAGGTTCATAAGGTAAAACGCCTTTTAAGTACATTTGCTTGAGCAGCTGGTAATTGCATGACAATCTAATAAACCAACACGACTACACATGCAGTCTCCTCTTTTTTAAACAACAATCGTAACAATCGTATCGTATCGTAACATGCAATTAAATGACATGTGGGTTGTTCAGCTGAAATCGATGCTAATGCTGCCACTGCCACTGCCACTGTTGCCTCTACCATTTTGCCTCTAAAAAGATTGTGTAAAATTCGTTACACGTTTTCTATACAAAAACATGGTAATTTTTTTGCAAAAATTAAACCAAAATACACTCACTTTCATTACGTAGCAATGGCTTGGTGGCGCGTGTTAATTTTTTTTTTTTCATTTTTTTTCTTTTTTCTCATGTGCTCCATTATTTAGTTGAGGTTGTCTGTTACATATGAAATGACCCTGTAATTATGAGTGTTTTTAAAGGGTTTTTCTTATGGTTGTTCATAATTTTTCATGGCAAATTAAAAGTTTACTAAACAAACACTCCAGCTGTATGGTGGTTGTAAAAAAAAATTTGAAATTGAAAATAAAATTCAAACAAAATATCAAACGCAGTTGTAGATTTACGTAGGATGTCTTTCAAGGCTTCTATTGTTTTAATTTTTTTAAGCAGATTCTATCCTTGAGGTAGGAAACGCTCCATTAATGTATGTTGTATCTAGTGATCTTGACAACTAGACAGTTATTTCATTCATGCAATTAGTATGAAGAGCATAAAATTCATGCGAACTTATGGGGTACGAAGCACAGTAGACCACTACCTCATCATAGTATAGTAGAAAGGGCTTATTAGACATGAGCACTCGGTTCAAACCCCAGGTCAGACATCTCCAACTAAACGAAAAATGAAAAATCTTCCGTAGGCGACTTGCTCTCTGCCGCTTTCTGGCAAAAACTGTGAGAGTGAATTAAATTGCCATGAAAAAGTTTCTCAAAAAATCTGTCGTTCGAAGCCGTCTTTAAACTGTAGATTCCGCCGCACTCATGTATAAAAATTAACGCACACAATATAAGTGGTGTGAGAAATTAGGTCGTAATCCTGACTGAAGGGTTGTAATAACCAATTATGTATGTACATATGTATGTATGCATGTAGGTATATATGTATGTTTCTGTGTCAAGTCAGAAATAGAGAGTGGCGAACTTCTATGGAATTAATTTGAGGTGAGTGAATTATCTACGCATTAAGCAACGACTCGCACAAAGAGATACTGTAATGGAGGTACCCTATTATATCTAATTTAGTGTGATGATAATTATGCAGTAACAGAGATGTTCCTCTTATCTAATTTATGCAGTTTATTGGTACGTAGCGTATCGAATTTTTGTGCGTATACGGTAAAACGGTGTCTGCAAGTTATTCAGTTCACAATTACACGGCATATGAGATCTTATTCTACTGATGAAAAACTACGCGAGAATCAATCCAGGGAGTTACTGGATGTACCTGAATAGAATAGAAATGCTAGTAGTTGAAGATACCTTATACCTTACTCAGCATCAATATCGCAGCCTGATTTATGGCCATTACCTCGCTCTGAAACACGTTACAATAGTCACACGCAGTAATCTGTCTACGAAAAATCCATCATACATACCAGAGATCAGCAATGAATCATTTTTTCGCCACTCATAAGTACTCATGAAATTTTGAGTACGAGTGAGTCAACAGTATTGAAATCCCACTACTCTGATTCATAAGTAGTCAGTACAACATTGATTTATAAGTACGGGTTGCAATGAATATGAGTACAACGTTGACATCAAACCCACTCATTCAGATTCATAAATTTAGAAAAATACTTGTATGATTCGAGTGATTCGAGTCATTCATCAAAATTTACAGTCTTAGTTGTTGTTTCATTTACAGAAAAAGGAAAAGCCAAAGACAGCAAGCAAAGCAAACACACAACCTTCTTGTGAGTATTGTAGTGTTCGTACGCGAATCATACTTATTTTGTGATTCGTGTATACGATGAGTCATGGAGAGTCGAAATCAATAACATCACGCGTATTGTTAAGTATGAGTACCATGAGTATTTCAAACTTTGAATATGAGTAGTATGAGTATGACATTAAAATAAGTATGAATGCGTATAAGTATCAGAAATGATGAGTATGATTCGAATCTACTCATCTTTTTGAATACTCATTACAACCCTTTAGCTAGGATTACAACCCAGCTTTTCATGCCACTTATGTTGTGTGTATTAATTTTATATATGAGTGGTGGTATCTACTACTGCTTAAAGTCGACTCCGAACGACAGAATTTTGAGACATTTTTCATGGCAATTTTATTTTATGCTCAGGGTTTTTGCCAGAAATCTGCTGAGAGCTCATACAAATATACACGTATTTATTAAATGAGGCAACAAAAGACTTAAGACACAAGCACACTTTCTTACTCGTTAAAGCCGAGGTGAAAAGCCTATAGACTTACTAGTAGTACTTAGGCAACATGCCTACATCATGATAGATTTTAAAAGCTTTTAATGGCTTGCATTCTATAACTTACACATAGCCACAAAAGTATACATACGGTCAACAAATTTCAGAAATTTTTTAACCAATCCGTTTTCGTTGAAAATCTTTGTAATTGTCTGACATCTTTCTTCGATTTTAAGACGGTCTTGGTTAAAAAATTTCTGAAATTTGTTAACTTTTGTGGGTCTGATGTACACTTTTGTGAACCTGCACAGGCCCACAAAAGTTAACAAATTTCAGAAATTTTTTAACCAATCCATTTTTTTTGAAAATATTTATAATTGTCTGACATCTTTCTTCGATTTTTCTTTGGTTCAGAAATTTGTGAAATTTGTAAATCGGATGCACGCCTTTGTGAGCCTGTGCAGGGCCACAATTCAGTTCAATTTCAGAAATTTTTTAACCAATGGATTAGTTAAAAAAAAATTTCGGCAATTTTTTAACCGTACGTATAATTTAGTAACTGTGTGTATATGACCTAACTATACCCCACCTTCTATATTTATTTAACGTCATTAACATTTTTCATTGGCTGTGGTGTTGTTATAAAATTTTATTTCCACAAAACCGTGTAGCATTCAGTTTATTGCAGCCAACCATTATTGTGTCATGATAAAATTCAATCATATTTTTCATTTTGCACATAAAATCAAACAATCAATGCAAAAATAATAACAAAAAAGTTTTCATTGAAACTTCATGAATAAGGTTTGCTTGAGAACGTGCTGGACTTTTAACACCTTCTCGTTGCGTTTATGTGTGTGTGTGTAATTAGCCAAAAAGAGAAAAAACTCTAAGCAGACATATGGTAGAGGCAAATAATTAAAACATTTTATTTTTCTAAATTTTTGTTAATGTTTGTTTAACACATACATACATACATATATACATACATAGTCGTATGCTATTTACAATCGATTATTGTATCGGTTTGCAGGCGTGTTTGTTAATGTGACCGCTGACCGCCACCTCCAATCAATTTAATTTTGCAGTGCTAATGCTAGAGCTGATGCTGGAGCTGATGCTGGTTGTAGTAGTAGTGGTCGCCACCCCAAAACCAATCTAACAAACACCATCATTATCAGTTCGAAGTTAAATAAGCATTTGGTGTGAACAAACGACTACTGTTTGGATTTGTTTTTTTTTTAAGATTCTTGTTTAAATTGTTTTTTTAAATAAAAATTAATTCCCCTTTAAATTATTTACGATATTTTATTCATCATATTCGTAAGCGTTTTTTTCTTTTTTTGGAAGTCGTGCTTAAGACATTATATTGCCAATAACAGCCTGTGCTGTATGGTTTTCTTTAGTCTTTCAATGACCTTGAGCTGTTAATTGATCTCTTTTATCGACACTATAGCTTAGCAGCGGACAAATTTTACTGCATGCTTTAGTAGCAAATCATTTAAAAATCGTTACTTTTAATTAATTTTTTTCAATCAAATAAAACAAAACGAAAAAAAATCAAAAAAAAAAAAAAAGTTTTCTTTATGTTTCCAGCCACACAGAGCAATGGTATGCCATATGGTATGCGTTTGTTATGTTAGTTTCATTTCAAATGTTTACTTGCCTTAATAATATTTTAGCCAAATCAAGTCATTTGCAATTTTAATGTTTTTAATTCTTTATTTACTTGGCTTTTAAAAACCATTTTGAGTGGCATTATTTATAACAAAAATTTAATATTTCGAAGAAATGATTCTTAGTGGCAGCAAGTCTTGCTTTGAAAAAAACACAATTAATTGTTTTACATTTAATGCTGCAGAATTTGTAATTATGGCCAGTAATTTAAAAATGTTTTACTTTAAATTGCCTTTGAGATGCGTGTATACTATACTATACATTTGTACTATACTATACATTTGTAGAATCAATTGTCGTAGTATAGCTACAGCTGCAACATCACGTGCAATGCCATATTCGTTAATGCGATTAAAAATCATCAGTCATGACAAATTACGTCATTAAAAGGAAAAACAAAAAATGTTGAAAATTATTTAAAATCGATCAACAGTTGAGAAAATAATGCTGAAAGTTGTCTTTCATGCAATGTAGATCAAGGGTTCTAGGTGAACTTCTTTATTTTGAGATAAGAAGTGAAACCTCCATTAAGTTTCAGATTCTATTAGAAATGCTACGCAGGTCAAAGTCGCCCTAGTCTAGTAGGTTGTGTGTTGGCTTATTAGACATGAGGCCAGTTTCAAGCCCCACATTAATCGCCTGCAAAACGAAATATGGAAAAACATTTTTTCCGCTACTGCGTCTCAGCCGATTGCTGGCAACAACCTCTGAGAGTAAATAAACCTGCCATGAAAAAGTTTCTTAAGAATCTTTCGTTCGGAGTTGAATTTGAACTGTAGTTCTGGCCACTCATGTATAAAATTAACACACACAGCAAAAGTGTTGTGAGAAACGAGGTTGTAGTCCAGACTGTAGGGTTGTAATGACCAATTAGGCATGAAGTTAAGTGTATGCTGGATTTTTTCGTACTCAGATTACTGCTACTCTACACCGTATGTCTATTGTAATGTGTTTCAGGTCGAGGTAACGGCCATATATCATGCAGCGGTATTGATGCTGGATAAGGGATAAGGAATCTTCAACTTCTAGAGTTTCTATTCTGTCTATCAGCTAAGGCACGTATTATCTTCAGGTCCATCTTGTGACTCTCTGGATTGATTCTCGTTGTAGTTTTTGATCAGTAGGATATGATTTCATGTGCCTCGTAATTGTGAACTGCGAAACTTGCTAGAGCAGACACCGTCTTACCGAATACCCACATAAATTAGATAGAATACTTGCCAATCAACTGCATAAATTAGATAAGAGGGACATCTCTGTTATTGCTTATTTATCATCAGACTAAATTAGATATCCAAGGGTATCTCCATTACAGTATCTCTTTGCACAAGTCGTTGCATAATGGGTTGGTGTGTGGAGATACTTCACTCACCTAGAAATAATTCCACAGAAGTTTGGCACTCTCTATTTCTGACTCGACACAGATACATACATATGTACGTACATGCAAACAAAATTGATCATTACAACCTTACAGTCAGGATTACGATCTGTATCTCACACCACTTATGTCGTTTGTGTTAATTTTTATACATGAGTGGCATGATCTACAGTTTAAAGTCGACAAGTTTTAGAGAAACTTTTTCATGGCGATTTTATTTCGTCTCTGAGTTTTTGCCAGAGGATGTCTCCGAAGAATTATTTTTTCGTATTTCGTTTTATTGGGAAGACTTCAGTTCTAATAAGTGAACACACTACCTACCAGACTACAGCTATTGTAATGGCAAAAATTTTTCCAATTTCGTTTTGTTGGGGATGTCTGTGGTTTGAATCGAGGCTTCATTTCTAATAAGCCAACACACTACCTGCTAGACTATGGCGACTGTAATGGCAGCAATTGAATTTGATGTTGGACACCGTCCAATGGCAACAATAGGTCTTTGGAAAAAATTTCGATGATATCTCACCCATGCTTTGTTTATTTTAAATTCAGAGATGGGAAGCGTTTATATGGAATATACGCCCAGAACTCTGATCTCCGTATTCAAGCTTTATAAGCAACAAATGCCGCCAACATCATTCCTATTGCTTCTTTAAGTGGAAGATATTCTGTGTGAATAATTGATTTTTAAACGCTAAACAAACAAGAATTATTTCTGAAATTGTTTTTTTAATATTTAAAATTGAAAGTAATTCCAAGGGGTTACAACTGCTTTTTTTCTTAATTCAACACAATAAATTTTGGAATGAATTTTATTCTAGAAGGCGTATCTTTGTATAGCATATCGGATTAAGGTTTTTTTCTTCTATAAAAACTGAAACATTCTATTATTTGTTAAATTTCAATTTGAGGCTGTTGTAAATGTGTTTCCCCTCTTTCGTTTTTTTTTGGTGTTGTTGTTAATTTAAGTACAATTTATTTTTTATGTAATAAATTTAAAATAATTTTTTTAGAAGCGTTTTTTTATATTAAAGCACCTTCACTTTTTATTGTTTGTATGGATTTTATGTAATTTTTTTTTTCAAGTTTTTTTTGGTTTTTTTGTTTGGTTTTCTTCCCAAGCTGTACAAAACGCCGCAGTGGTCTTGGCTAAAGCTATGGGTATTACAAATATTTTTTAATTCATCGACCGACATTATGGACGGCACATAAATATACAAATTAAACAAAATTTTTAAATAGTTTTCAACAAATCAATGGAACTAAAGCCCAAACGACAGTGAGCAGACAATAAACAAAACGAATCACCCACGCCCCAATATTGAAAATTCAAAAAAAAATTGTTTTTTTCGATTCAATTTCAAGCCATAGAAACCTCCAATATTTTTCGTGCCACAATTTTAAAGTTTTTTTTTTGTTTAAAACAAATAAAACAACAACTAATCGTAGTTTGGAAAGAAACAAAAAAAAAATCCGAAAAAAAATTAAACACAAAAATTAGAGCATGAAAATAGAGGGGAAAAAACAAGCGAATATTTTAGAAATTAAAAGTAACAAATAAACGTGTTACCGGAACACCCAAATATACGTTAAACAACACGTAAATAGACAAAATCGAGAAAAACAAAAACAAAAAAAACAAAAAAAATTTTGGAAAAAAAATGATAAAAAATAAATCACGATTTTATGCAAAAATCTTATTCTTTTAAAACAAAAACAATAAAAAATTCGCAAAAGCCGTAAAACATAATCAGTTTTTCATTTTCATTTTCAAGTCTCATTTACGATTTCAAATTTTTTTTTTCATTTAAATTGTCAAGTTACTTAAAGCTCATAAAGTCAGCATATTTTTTCATTTTAATTTCTATTAAAGCAACTGTAAATTTGTCAAAGTTAATAAATAAATACACCCCCCCCCCCCCGCCTCCCACTAAAATCACTTTGAAGCCCATAAAATAAAGCCCATTAAAGTAAAGTGCCGGACCTTTTGTTTGGGTTTAAAACTGACAGTTTCTGCAGCATAAATATTGAAAATCATAAAAAAAAATTTTAAAAATCATAATGAAATCCCAAATGTTTACAGCGTACAGACAATTACTTTTAAAAATAAAAATTAAATTAAGACATCTTTATGATTGTTTAGGTGAACAGATCACCAAGTACATTGATCAATAAGAATGTAAACTTCAATCAGTGGCTACAAATTATTCCTGTGAGAAACATTAAGTAGTAGGTGTTGTATGTGTATAGTAGTGTGTTTACTTGGCAACTTGAAGAAAAAGTACAACGAAAACATAAATCGTTGGTAAAAGCTCTAGGAGTAAACTAATTGCCATGAAAAATCTTCTAAAACCTCTCAGAATTAACTCGCAAATGGCTTCTGCACTTAGTTAGTAGATAACGACCATCTTATTGAAGCTATAGGAGTATGTGTCAAATTGGTTGCCATTTATTCAGTCTGTTTTGCCAAATCACCATGAAATGGTTGTAGCATCCAACAACACATACAAGTAATAAAATTGGGTACGTAGACAAACAAAAAGAAAAGGCACCCATGAAAGTCACTGTTCGATGTGGATTTTGGACTGATTGTGCTTTCGGGCCATATTTTTTTAATAATGTCAACAGTGAGCACTATAGTTCGATGATTGCCCACCTCTTCTTTCTTAAATTGGATAATGCACGGCTACTCGCATAATGCGGAATTATTCAACAGAATGCCAATGAATCAAACGTGAAAAATTAAGAAACCCTTCAAGAAACAATCTAACGAGGTCAGATCCACGTGCCACACAGCTAATGCCGCAGTGGATATCATGCTTATCTGACATGGAGGTAATCTGAACTGGTCACCGAGATCGTGCAATTTGACCTCATTAGACTTTTTCGAGGGTTTTCTTAAGTTTTTTAATTTGCCATAAAAGAGACGTGTGCATTCTGTTGGATAATTCCTTATAAAGGCAGACCCATAGCATAATCCAATCCTTAGGCGAATTTCAAATGAGCCAGACCTGGATTGAATGGTTTGATTACATGTTAAGCAAGATACATTCAGTATCCCAATTATACGCTGGTGATACGATTTGTGGCTTTGGTTGATCCATTACTACATAGCCTGGAGAATCCATACATACATACATAATTGGTCATTACAACCTTTCAGTCAGGATTACGACCTAGTTTCTCACTCCACTTATGTTACGTGTGTTAATTTTACACATGAGTGGTGGGACCTACAGTTTAAAGTCGACTCTGAACGTCTGATTTTTGAGAAACTTTTCAAGCCAACACACTACCTACTAGACTACGGCGATTTTCAAGAAACCATATGAAGATTAATTGATTCCAATGCCGTACTCTAGTAGGTAGAGTGTTGGCTCATTAGACATGAGCCCTTGGTTCAAAACCTAGGCCAGATATCTCCAACAAAATGAAATATGAAGAACTACTTCTTCGGCGACTTCGTCTCAACAGATTTCTGGCAAAAACTCAGATTTTCGGAAGAAAATAAAAATTGCCGGAATCAACTTTACACTGTAGGTATTGCCACTCATGTATAAAATGAATTCACACAACAGAAATGATATGAGAAGCTAATTCGTAAACCAGACTGGCCTGGGTTGTAATGACTAATCATGTCTGTATGTATGTATGTATAGCGAAATCCTTAGATGATAAAGTAAATTCTCTCGCAGTATCCATTGACATTTCCGGAGCCTTAAATAATGTTCAGCTCCATAGAATAATCCAATACTTAGGTGAATTTCATATGAACCAGAGCCGGACTAGGATGGTTTGAGCACACGCTAAGCAAGATATGTATAAATTCCGATTCATACATCATAACACTAAAGGAACAATGTGAAGAGAGAAACACCCTACAGAGGTATACTATTATCTCTCATGTGCATCACCACTATTTATGTGGTAGTCTGTTGATAGTAACTGACGACGAATTTTCAAACACTCTGCTATACGAACGAACTATACACACAATAAATAAATCATTTGAAGAGACCATAGGCTTTAACACAACCCTAAATATACAATCAGACATGCATATATTGAGGCTGTAATCAAAAATTCTTTTGAAAACAGTACAGATTAATATCACTTCTGTCGTAGTATCCGAATCCTTACTTTACACTACGTGAACCTTAACTGAAATTATAAATATTGAGAACAACGCGCATAAATACTTAACTCTTATTGGGGTAGTTAGACATTTTTTTGTTCTCAGCCATAAGATTTGCTAGTTTAGAGCTTAAGCCCAGATATTTATTTAAAATATTTGAAGTATTATGCCATCAGAGGAATTACAACCCATCAATAAATAAGTTTGACTTGCAGCATTTTGCCGTTTTAATAACTTCATTTTTATTTGATTAACTTGGCTCAGGACTGCAGCAGAATTTAATAAATAATTTGTATAATAAAAACCCTTAACAACAAGCAAATTATGTCAACTTCATTCCCATAAAATCTGTGGCTATTTTGTCGTAATAAAGCATTTTTGCTACAAGACGCCTTGCATTCATTTTGTGAAACTTTAACGACAAGTTACGACAGCCTACTCTAAAGCTTTTTTGGAGTAGTGAGTGTTATACCAAGAAAATCAGAAAATAAATGAAAAAGAATTATGCAAGTATTTACAAATTAAAATCGACAAGTTTGTAAACTTCTGAACATAACGTGCATGACAGTGAACTCGTGCTGGCTGCAGGCTGGCTGGCTGGCTGGCCTGAAAACTAAAAAACCCCTCAAAAGCCTAAAGAAATTCAAGCAAAAATTTAAACTTCATTTTGGGGAATTTTTTTTTGCAGTAACGTACTGCTACCAAAAGGCTTTTTTGTGTAATGATGCTTTGAAATCAATGTAATAACAACAAAAATATGAAATAAAATCCCTGCCAAAAGCAAAAGCGTGACTTGATTTTGGTTTTTTTTTAATAAAAAAAATTTCATTGTTGGGTGTCTGGAGTACCATCATAATAATGCTGTTGTCTTGTTACATTTATGCTGATTTTTTGCTTTTGTTTCTTGCTTTTTGAAGCCAATTTGTGTTAAGCATTGCTAGGGACAATAATAATCATAATCGTGGTAACAACAACAACAAATACTTGAAAATGTAAATGAAATTGACCAAATATTACGAGGTAATTGAGAAATAATTTGCAATAACAGCCATAAAATTATGCTAAACGATTTCATTTTTTGAATTATTTTTTTCTGATTAAAACAGCAACAGACACTAAAAAAAAACAAATCCCAGTAATATTTGAAAATATCAATAATAATGACGCTGGTGATTTTTATAAAAGGCCAATAGGCTTTAATTTTGAATGTTAAAAGACAATAACTTTGATTTTTTAAATTTTGTTAATCAGGAGAAATTAGTCTCGCTATTGCTTGTAATTTCAATTGTGGGTTGGGCAATTCTCTACACTCTGTACTACTTACAATTCATGTTGATTGGATCAATAAATTCCAATAACAATATGTGTCATAATATACTTATGTATATACATGGTTTTATTCAATAGGACAACAAAAGACTTAAGACACATGCACCCTTTTTTTCACTAAACATGAAGTGTAAACAGAGTATTTTTAACAGTACTTAGGCAACATGCCTGCAGCAAATAGAGATCTCTTAAGATCGCTAGATACGAAATTACCAACTACATAGGGAAATCCCCTAAATGGCGAAGTAAATTCTATTGCAGTATGCATTGACCATAATATTCAGACTCATGGAATAATACAATCCTTAGACATATTTCAGATGAGTGTCAAATTTCTGACGTAGTATAGCAGTTAAATTAGGTTACCTTAGCGGGTAACTAAGTGTGTGGTGAGTCCTTTATTATGATCAGTTTGTGGTAGGTTTGATTTGATTTGCTTCACTGGATTGCTTATATATTAACGACGAGATGTATAAATTGCGTTGCATACAACATAACCCCAAACGAATAATGTGAACAGAGGAACATCCTATAGAGACATACTGTCACCTGTCATGTCTGTGAACGCTATTTATGTGGTTTAGATTTAGGTTCAGGTTTAGCTCGGAGTGGTAGCTCTCATAAAGGGTCCGCCAAATAACTTTTTTTTTTGAAAACGTTTTAAAAAAAAACTACTGAATATTTTCTCAAATTTCATTTTTCTTCGAAAATGAGCAAGGAGTGGCCGTTACAGTCAATGGCGATCGTTACCGGGCCATGTTGAACTAATTTTTGTTCACAAAAATTGATACGCGCCACGCAGCCGAAGCTACACTCGATAATTTGTGCCCTGTTTTTGAAGATCGCTTTATCAGCTGCAGAGCTGATGTCGTTTGGCCACATCGGAGCTGCGATTTGACACCGTTGGACTATTATTTGTGGGGTGCCGCCAAAGATAAGTGTTGACGCTTTAAAGGACAATATTCGTGAAGCCATTGGTGAAATACAGCAGCACACAATCGATAATGTGCTTAAAAATTGTACCTACTGCATGGCCAGCCAAGGCAGCCATTTGAATGAAATTATTTTCCATTATTAACCGGAAGGATTGTACTTTCAAATAAACAAAGAAATTTGAGAAAATATTCAGTATTTTTTTTAAAACATTTTCGATTTCGGAGTCGACTTTAAGCTGTAGGTCCCGCCACTCATGTGTAAAAATTAACACACACAACATAAGTGGTGTGAGAAACTAGGTCGTAATCCTGACTGAAGGGTTGTAATGACCAATTATGTTATGTTAATGCAGTAGAGCTGAATAAGCTGTGAACATATGATAAATTTGACATTGGAAACAATTAACCTTCATGCAAACTATTGAGATATCAATTCTCCAGGCTATGCAGCAATGGATCAAATAAGGCCATAAATCGTACCACAAGTATATACTGGAGGGATACATCTCACCCATGACAAATTAAGAGAACGCAACATACATATATAATTGGTTATTACAACGCTTCAGTCAGGATCACAACCTAGCTTTCCACAACACTTGTGGTGCGTGTTAATTTTATATATGAATGGATGGACATACGGTTTTCACACATTTTTGAGAAACTTTTTCATGGCAATTATATTTCACTCTCAGAGTTTTTGCGAGAAATCTACTGAGAGGAAGTCGTCGAAGAAATACTTTTTGTATTTTGTTTTGAAGTCTGGCCTGGGTCTCGAACACTGACTTTACGTCTAATAAGCCAACACACTACCTACTAGACTACGGCGACTTCCTGATGATTTTTAGAGCGTGTTCTGACTTCTAATATGTCAATACACTACCTACTAGACTACGGCGGAGAAATAAAACATGTAAAAGCGGAACTTTATAGATACCTTAAGGCCTAAAATCTACACACTTTCACACAATTTTTCATTTAAAATTTGATTTAAAATTGATCAAAAATATGAAAACATAATAGCAACGATAATCATACAGACAATTAAATGTTTCCAAATACCTAAAACTCCACCTTAAATATGTTTTTACTTTTTACTTGTATACAATAACTAATGCTGAACTAATTAATGGTCATTTAATGACTTCAAAACGAGCCATAGAAGCCAAACAATTTGTCACATATTTTTGCAAATACTTGCAGTAAGTAATTCACAAAATTTTGCTTTAATTTTCAAGCAATAATTGAAAATAAATTACAATCACAGCCTCAACACGAAAAACTCAAATGCTATTGAAAATGTGTCAGCCATTTAAGCTCGCATAAGATTTTTAATTTTGTTTTACTCCGAAGTAGAAATCGAAACTTAAAATAAATAGAAAAAAAGTAAAAAAGATTTTCTTTTGTGTTTTTCTAAGTTTTAATTAATTAAAGTTTCTATTAACGTTAGAAGGAAAACTGAAAAAAAGCATGAAAACAGAACAGAAATAATTGTTTTGCGAATGCCAAAATAGGCAAAACAACTATTCAGAAAAAGGTGCAAAAAACAATAACGAAAATGATGGTTTTCAATTGTCTGATTGCAAAAAAAAACAAGGTAGCCGGTGATTTAATTCACTTTTTGTCTTCTTTATTACGCACCTTAAACTGCCAAAGCCATATAAATACGATTGTAAATGGGAGCAGTCGTTTGATTATTTTATAAATCATGGCTACAATGTTGCTGTTTATATTGGGGTACGAGTAATTTAATTATATGCTTAATTTTAATATTTTATTACAGATTACTTAACGTTATTTTATATTCTCACGTTAGATTCAAATAATAATTTATAAAGTGGGTGTGTTTATTACATTGGAAGCTGTTACACGGAACAAGGTTTTTTTTTGGATCTTTAATGACCTTTTTATAATGTAAACCTTTGTAATGTAAGTTTTGTAAAATAGATGTAAATGTAAAAAATTGAGATCTTACTCCATTGATAGTGAATACTGATAAGAAATATTCATGAGTCCAAGCCCATGCCATTGAAATATGTGCTCAATTCGAACAGCAATACAGGCCGTCATCGAAGTGCCCGTCTCCTTTGAAGTGAACTAGAAAATAGTAAATACTCGTACATACATAATTGGTTATTACAATTCTTCAGAATTACGACCTAGCTTCTCACACCACTGATGTCGTGTGTTTTAATTTTATACATGAGTGGCAGGAACTTGACTCCGAAAGAAAAATTTTTTTGAGAAACTTTTTCATGGCAATTTTATTCACCCTCAGTGTTTTTGCCAAAAGTCTACTGAGAGGAAGTCGCCTAAGAAATATTTTTCATATTCCGTTTTGTGGCAATTTCGCAAGAAAGAGTAGGCATTTTTTTTTGTTTTGTTTTGTTGGAGATGTCTGACTTGGGGCTTGGACCGTGGCCTCACTTCGAATAAGCCAACACACAACCTACTAAACTACGGCGACTATAATATTTGGAAAGCTGATTGGAGATTGAAGAAATTGTGTTGCCTTCTCCTGTAATGAAGATTGATGTAATGAAAGTCTAGCAAAGTTGTTTGCTGTCTGAAATTCAAATGCATAATCTTATTCTTTGTTAAAAATTTCTTGCTTAAATACTAACAATGAGAAGTTCTATTTTCTAAAATTAAACATATACATATAAACATATTTTCTAAGCTTAAACATATTTACAATTAACATCACAAAATATCATTGACATTATATTGGAATTTTGCATACGAATCATATTTTATCAACTTACAAATTATTGTACGCGAGCGATCAGTGTGTTCTTTAAAAATATGAGATTGCATTGAAATATCGAACAACAAAGTTTGGTGCTGACCTATCTTAACACAACAGTTTATTCGTACTTTGCTTTTTTATAGTTTGTTGATTCTTCTTTTGTTCTTTGTTTGGTCTACTTTTGAATTTAGTTTACTTTGTTTACAATATATATTACACAACAAAGTGTTCTTATATTTTGTTTACAATAAATGGTCAACATAATTCCATTAATGCAATACACTATACTACACTACACTACACTCCTTTATTACAGGTCCTATAGGAATTCATATTAATGAGCAGGCAGTTGAGCTCGCAAAGTTGAAAGATTTCGCTCCAAAATCTTTTTTTGGAGTAGCGAGGATTATTTTGAATTTATAGTCAATGATAGGGAAGATAAAGACAGGCAAAGATTCTTTTCAAACTAAAAGGGTTTGAGGCCATTTAAACTTTCATTGGGTAATTGCAACAAGAGAAAATTTAAGTCATGTAACCGACTATCCAGGAATATCCTGAGGTTAGTAACCGGGCTTTTAACAGGATCATGTAGATCCAAAGAATACTTTCTTAGAATGGGTAGCATCTTAAACCCAATACATAGATTCTGTGTTGATAAAAAGGAATCATCAGAGCAAATATTTGGAATCTATAAGACATTAACGTATTCCAAAGGCAATCACATGGGCACACATCAGCTGATTGGCTAGAAATTGTTTTTTTCCAGAGTTATTTGGCTTTGCTCACACCGTAATACTATCAAACATCGTGCAGGGTCTTCCAAGCAAAAGTAACAGCCATACAGGCTGCGTAAGTATTATTGGGGAGAAAAATATTACTGGAAGGGATTAGCTACCTTTTGGTTGAATTGCAAGACGTTTTCTGTCTGCCGTTTCTCAAGGAGATAGCACTGCGGTACAACATTTACATCTTTTGGGCACTTGTACCAAGTGCAAAACGGACAAACTAGCCATGTGTGGCGTAACCATCGAACCTTGTAGTCGTCTACATTAGGATTCTATCAATGCCATTTGGCCCTTTGGTTACAAGCAAATCTGATTGGAGGTGGATAGAAAGTCTTCTCAAATCCTAAACGAACACTCTCACATTGGTTGATAGAGTTATTACTAGACATTGAAATATGGGCACACATGTGAGATGCATGGGCTTTGAAAACATGACAAATGACTTCTGCAGTGGCTGAGGCGAAGGACTGTTCGCCACTTATTGAGTAAATAACAAGCGTCATGTCCAAGAAGGAATAACCAACTTGTTGTCTACCATGTACACATGCATTCATAATTAGTCATTAAAATCCTTCCATCAGGATAACTATCTTCTCAACACCACTTATGTTTGCTGTGTTAATTTTAAATATGAGTGGCGAAAACTACAGATTAAAGTCGACGCCGAACGACAGAATCTTGAGAAACTTTTTCATGGCAGAGTTTTTAACAGAAATCTGCTGAGAGGAAGTCGCCGAAGAAATATTTTTTATTTCTCGTTTTGTTGGAGATGTCTGCCCTGGGGTTTAAAACGTAGCCTCATTTCTAATAAACCAACACACTATCTTCTAGACTAGGGCGGTTATGATGCAGATGATCTAAACGATCGAAACGCCGGAAATGCACATTAGGAGTCTAAATTGCTTTATCACAAGCTCTGAATGTTTCCAAGACTGGCGGAAATAGATGATTGTGGTATCACAATGGGCCATATGTATGTAATCTAACTGTGTCTCTACCAACATCTTGGGTTGATAGTCACCTCAACCTACCAACCTATCTATCCTACTATTAATCGTATTTAAACTCCACTATCGAAAAAGGAGAAAAGACTCCTGAAACAGAATTATTGTAATAACTATTTAAGAAGAAATTGTATGTATTTTACAGACTACAAACTCTGTGCGGTTGAACAGTAACCAGTATTAAGAGAAAATAAATACTTTCTTTGATAACAAAAGACTTAAGAAACGAACATGAATATTGATTTTATGAATTTTCGTATAATATGTAATTCGAACACGTAATATGGCCTTTATTGGTATTTATTATTAATTCAAAAAGATTTTGAAAATCAAAAACAAATACAACTTTTTTTCTTATGGCATATCCATAAGAGTACTTGGGAAAATCCATTTCCAACTAATTTAATGCATATTCTTGCTACATTTAAAATCACAAATCAATTATTTTCGTTGCATTATAGATTTCCTCCCGCTACTTCTCAAGCCACTGTTTTTTTGTAGAAATAATCTCCACCCAGTAATATTATAATTACAATTAAATAAAATATATTGTATTATTTAAATTTATTTAATTTATTTTTATTGTTATTATTATTATTATTCTTGATTTTTTTGTTTTTTGTATTTCATTTAATCGAACCCATAATTTAAATAGTATTACTGTGGGTGTGATTTATGGCGTTTATATTTCTATTATTTTACAAGCAAAACAAACATAATTATCTAATGATTTTACATATAAATTACATACACACTCATATTTATTATGTGCATGTGATTTAATTTTACAATAAATTATTCTTAAGAACATGCAATAATTGAATGGACTTGTCAATAATCAAAGAAATATCATAACAAATAATCAATAATTCCCAGCTTATTTGTCATACTTACGTTCAAATGTGTGACACAAATTGCTTCTGAGAAAATGACCCTCTCAGCATCAGTTCTAGAACTAGTAGTACGAGTATAAGCACTACCACCATCAACAACGACAACAAATTTACTTTACTTTTAATTTGGTTTTGCAGACTTTGTTCTTTTTGATTGTTTTTAAATTAATCCGACGAATTCTATAACAATTTGCGAGCTATTATCGTTAAATTTGTTGTTTTTTAAGTTTTAGAAAAATATAAACTTCATTCGGTACCCTACATTATCGTTAGTCATGTTACTCGAATTGATAACATTTAAGATACAGCTTAACATACAATGCTAACCAAATGCTAATAAAAAAATATTTCTTCGTCGCCTTTCCCTCAGCAGATTTCTGACAAAAACTCTGAGTGTGAAATAAAATTGCCATGAAAAGGATCTCAAGAATCTGTCAGTGGTAGTCGACCTTAAACTGTAGATCAATAGCTCACGGTTCAAACCTCCAGGTCAGACATATCCAACAAAACGAAATTTGAAAAAATATTTCTTCGGAAACTCTCCCTCAACAGATTTCTGACAAAAAATAAAATTGCCAGCCATGAAAAAGTTTCTCAAGAATCTGCTGTTCGGAGTCGACTTCAAACTGTAGGTCATGACTGGCTGACTCATGTATAAACCTATCACGCACAACATAAGTGGTGTAGGTTCGGACACTCGTGTATGAAACTAACACACACAACATAAGTGTTGTGAGAAGTTAAGTTGTAATACTGACTGAAGGCTTCTAAAGACCAATTATGTATGTAAGTACGTATAAGCGCATGTTGTCAATAACATAGGGTCTCCTAACGTGGACTTTCGTACTTTGTCGATTGATAAAGGCCATATTACTGAAGCTACATCTGACAAACTAGTTGCCATTTATTCATTCTTTTTTGCAAATCATCATGGACAAGCATGATGGGCTCTGGAGCCTAATTTCACCGAAAAGTCATCTTCAAGGATTAGGCCCATTTTTGGATGACTAGGCATGTAAACGAACAAAATTTGTCGAATTTATTAGACGTGAGGCCTCAGTTCAAACCACAGGTTAGACATCTCCAACTGAACAAAATATGAAAAAATATTTCTTCGGCAACTGCCTCTCACAATATTTCTGGCAAAAACTCTGAGACTAAAAAATTGCCATGAAAAGTTCCTCAAAAATCTGTCGTCCGGAGTCGACTTTAAACTGAAGGACCCGCCAGGCATGTATAAAAATTAACGCACACAACAAAAGTGGCGTGAGAAACTAGGCCGTAATTCTGACTAAAGGGTTGTAATGACCAATTATGTATGTATCCTTACGATCCACATGAGATCCACAGGGAGTCCAAAAGACCCCAAAAAGTTACTGTTTAGTCCGGATTCTGTACTGGCGGCATCATTGGTTCATATGTCTCTGAGAACAACGAAAATTGTGTACCATTACATTACCATTACAGCTTCAATATCCATTACGGCTTAGAGAGCCTGAAGGCTACAATGGATGAATGGACTCTGACCACCATGAATGAATTCTGAAGCAGTTGGCAACTGATCATAATTTTCATCGAAAAATTATCTTCAATGTTAAGAAGAAATTGCTGGATGAAGAGTTATGTGAACAAACAAAATTTGTCAAATTTATAATGACATCCACATGATCCACATGCGATCCAAAAAATTACTATTTAGTGTGGAGTCTATACAAGAGGCGTCATTGGTTTATATTTATTTAAGAATAACGAAATTTGTCTATCATTTCCTTCAAGACAGCTTCAGTGTCCATTAAAGCATAGAGATTTATGCACTTTGAGCTTGAAGGCTCACAGCTGATTTCGGTTAATTTTTATTTTTTAATTTTTTAATTTTTTAAATTAATAGTAACGGTGCTTTTAATTCTTTATATCGTCTTTTTTATTGAATTTTTTTCAAGAACAAATTTTATTAGTGGCTCGTGGCTGTTCTTGTATTCGCCATTAACGACACCCAAAGTGTTTTTTTTAATTAAAAATCAATTTTTCGGCTCCAAAATTGCTTAACAAGTTAATCTTAAAAAGACAACATTTGCATAAAATTAAGCCAATTGACTATAAAATAAAACGAATTCACAAAACAAGTAGCAGCATAAGAAAATTTTAATACAGAAAAGTACAAAAAAGGCAAGAACAATTTGGAAGAATTAAAAAACCAAAACCAAATTACAACATAGAAGATGGCCTTGATGGAAGAAACAAATAAAAAAAATCATTTTTTTCAATGAGAATGACAGAATGTATCAGTGGAACCATATGAATCGATAACTAAAACATGCAACAACTATGCAGTTACGCGATTACAAAAATATATTTTTAAATAAAAAAATACGATTCATTTTTATATAAATTTAACAACAGCGTTGTTAGATAATATTTTTGTTTTTCAATTGATTGTCGTTGAAATAAAAAATGTTCAATTTTTCTAAATTATGCTGCTTTGCTGCCATATTCAATGAAAACCTACAATTTGAATTTGTGAATTACAGAAACCAATCTACCTAATCAATGCGTAATTCCATTTTAAATATATGTACGTACTTAATGCTGTATTTAACAACTGTGGGTATTTATTTATTAAATATGTTATGCACCTGTTGATTACTTACTTTGATCACGATTATGCCGAATTAGTTGAATATCACATGATTAGCTGAATGTACATACATATGTATGCATTAAGGCTAAATTATAACAATATGTTCTACTTGTAGCCACAATTCTTTTGTCATAAATATTAAACAAAATTATGACCCCATTTAAGTCATTTGATACAAATGAAACCAAAAAAATATAATTGTAATGCCAAAGGCACACTTATTACTGAAATTAGTACGAGTGTATGTCTTCTTGTATTCTTTCACTGCAAGATCTAAGGTTTCAGGAATGGTTTCAGTCAACACACAGATTTCTTTTAAAATTGAAAGAAACTGTATCATTAAATAGTAGTCTCTGAAGTCCTGTAGGTGGTGTGTTGGCTCATTAAACGTGAGGCCACAGTTTCAAGCCCAAGGTCAGGCATCTCCAATAAAACGAAATATGAAAAAAATTCCAGATTTCAGCACAAAACCCTGAAAGTAAATAAAATTACCATGAAAAGTTTTTCAAACAAAATCTATCGTTCGGAATCGACTTTAAACTGTAGGCCCCGCCACTCTTGTATAAATTTAACACACACAACATAAGTGGTTTGCAAAGATACATCGCAATTTTGATCAATTATGTATGTATGCTGTAGCCATTCAAGTACAGGAGATTCCAAACTTTTTGAACCGCCCATTTAGGTCTCTAAACCTACACATCAAACAGCAGACAGCAAACAAAACTATTCATTTGTCTAAGAAAATCAACAGCAAAGGAGGCCAAACAATGGAAAGTATTGTGCTGCATTTGCACACACCCACCCACCGTTGGGTAATTCAGTTTAGAAGCTGTGACATACGTAATTAGGGTAAAAACTACAGCTGAAGCCACCTACATCGGGCAATGTAGCTGAGTTGATCTGCTGGCAGCGGAGCGGATGGAGATTTATAAGGCGAAATCGGCTGGAAATCACATAACCGGTTACTTCAGGGAAAACACGATTTCAAAATGGCAACAACGATGGAACGAGGAATATAGAGGAAGATGGACGGCGAGGCCATGGATTGGTCTGAAATTTGGAGAGGTAAATTACTACGTTATACAGATGCTATCGGGTAACGGATATTTTAGAAAGTATCTGCACAGAATGGGTAAACCGCCTCCCCTTACTGTCTTTACAAGGGGAGGTAATTATTGACGCAGAGCACACTATTTTCGAGTGTGCACGCTGGCAGAGCTATCGCTCTGTACTGACGTCGGGGTTATGATTGCGAGTAGTGAAAATTGGACCTCGGTGGTGAATTACGTAGAGCACATTCTGAGACGGAAAAAGAGAGATCTTGAGGCTGCAGAACAAGTGAGCATATCGGCATAGATGATACTGTCACACGTGCCAAGCGAAACCGAAACGATGCTTTAGAGGAGAGGAATAGTGGAGACGCTTAGATGTCTCCTCAACATTCAACATGGCGAGGCCAAAGGGCCAAAAGGACTCCACTCCGAATTAATACCACCGTAGTTCCGGAGTGTGCACGAACATGTCCACAAGAGACGACGGATGTGACGACTTCCTCTATGGTGCGGTTAGGTATATTTGCTTCTCCTCGGCGAAAAAAAAATGTTGCTAAGTCATAAGTCCCTGTATTTCTCACACAATAAATAGCAAACAGTCTCTTTCAACTCCTACTAAGCGCAATTTTTGCAAACATCTCACGAGGGGTGGTCTAACGGACAGGCTTGCCTTTATATTAGGCAATCTCTTAAATGATCAAAGATCGCATGTTTGATATCACGTCAGGTATTTCCTGGGTATTTTTTGAACATTTCAACATACTTGTCGAACAAGTCTTCTAGTCTACACAAAAAGCATTAACCCCGGAAGGGATTTTCCCCTAATTCCAAGACGCCTATACCCGAATCACGAACGCCTCGTCTACTCAAGAAGGGTTAACCAAGTAGTGATTTCTTCTAAAATTCCAAGACACATATGCCCGAATCACTTCAGGAATTTTCTACTGTAGTACCCGTTCGAAAGCGGTAGAAATATTTCTTTTTTTATTTTTATTGGGAGAATTTTTAAGCACAAATATTCTGAGCAGTGTCATATAACCATAAGCAACACATGTCTGATACTAATGTTGTGATCAAAGTTCGAAACGGGCAATCAGATGTCTGAGTTTTCACAAATATTTTTAGTATCTTCTCTACAATTCTTTTGCAATTTAAGATCTGCGATTTAGTTTCATTCGTTGGAATTTGAGCATCAATATGATGAGTGTGGGACTCCATGTAGATCTCATGTGGATCATATGGATACATACATAATTGGTCATTGCAACCCTTTAGTTAGGATTACGACCTAGCTTTTCACACCACTTATGTTGCGGGTGTTAATTTCATACCTACAGTTTAAAGTCGCCTCCGAGCTACAGGTTTTTGTGAGAAACTTTTCATGGAAATTTTTTATATATTTTGAGAGTTGTTGCCAGAAATCTGCTGAGAGGAAGTCGCCAAAGAAATATTTTTTCATATTTCGTCTTGATCGAGATATCTGTCCTAGGGTTTGAACCGTTGCCTGACGTCACTACCTACTAGACTACGACGTCTACGACCAGATATGTCCGTTTTGGAGGTTGAACCGTGGCCTCACGTCTAATAAATCAACACACTACCTGGACTATGACACATGGTAACAAAACTTCCAACAATATTCCGCCTTCTTCATAATGGATACCATGTAACAAAAAAAGACATTTAATTTTTTTAATGTTTTATAAAAGAAAATGCCCTTCTTAATATGGGCATTAAACATATATTTGGCACCACTAAATTAGCAAATCCTGTAATATAGGATTTTTAAATTTTATTTCATTTGTTATTGCATTTTCTCAAACTACAATTTATGGAACACAATTAAATTAAAATTTAAAAATAAGAAAAAAAGGAAACTGAAAAGTGTTAGAAAACTTTTTGGTTAAAAGTCTTATTCCGTCTACAATCCATAAATGTTAACAAAGGAAGAAAGAAAATTTAACCTGAAAGACAAACAATCGTCATGAAAAGATAAAAATTTTAAATTGCTAGGCTTACCATTCATTACTTGAACGAATTCTGGAAAATTGTTAAAAAAATAAACGAATTATTATTAAACAAAAAATATTTCATTTTTTTTTATTATTATTAAAAACCACTTACCATCAAAGTCAACTGTGCCAGAACCATCAGCATCAATTTCCTCAATAATCATGTCCAATTCCTTGTTAGATAATTTATCATCCAATTCATGCAAGATACCACGCAATGTGGCAACTGTAATATAACCTTTGCCCTCTCTATCATAAATACGGAAGGCTTCCTTTAGTTCACCCATCAAGACGGGACCATCTTCATCGACCTCCACAAAGCGTGATGCCAATTTACAGAATTGCTTGAAATCCAATTTGCCCGAATTGCCTTTGTCGACCTCTTTAATCAAGGCCTTGACAGCTTTGTCATCCAATTTCTGGCCAAGAATTTCCAAAATCTGTATGACATCGGCGTGTTCAATGAAGCCCTTATCTTCATGATCAAAAGCCTTGAAGGCATTACGCATGACTGCAGAATAAAGGAATTTATTGGTTTAGTAAAGAATTTATAAATTTGGTATCGTTATGGTCTGCCCTGAACTTACTTCTGAGTTGTTCTTTGTCGTATTCTTGCTCAGCCTAATTGATATGAAAGGAGAATGGGAAAGAAAACAATTTATTTAATAAACAAATTTTATAATCTTATGAACCAAAATAAGCATGAATTTACGCTGGCACTTAAGTTTGATTTGATTCTTCTTTGAAATAATAGACTTTGATGGCACATTTTTTCTTTCCACCTATTAATGGGTAGAAGAAAACAGTACAACGACTTACTTTACATATAAGAGAAGGCATATTTCACCAAATTCTCTCAATACTTTGTAACATTTATTAGCTTAAAATTTATTCCAAGTCGATATAACCCAGTTATCCATGCATGCTACTGATATCCATACATTGTGGGGATGCTTTGCTAGAGCACAATGGATAATAGAACCAGAGTACTAAATCCTTTACGAAAGTCCTTATATGAAACACACATCACTATCACGTGTGCTCCATTCAAAAATAGGCAAATCATCAATCACCATGATTTGATGAGCTATTGAAATAAAAAAAACTTCCAACCTAGTTGGGTTGCATGCAGATTTTTCCTATCAACAGTGATTGAATCAAAATCTCCAACGACTGATGTATATATACATATATATATACACTCAGCCACAAAAGTATACATACGGTTATTAAATTTCAAATATTTTTAAACCAATTCGTATTCGTTGAAAATCTTTATAATTGTCAGACAACTTTCCTCGATTTTAAGACGGTCTTGGTTAAAAAATTTCTGAAATTTGTTAACCGAATGTATACTCCCTAGAGGAGTAAAAGGAACATATACACACAGTTACTAAAGTATACATAAGGTTAACAAATTTCAGAAATATTCTAACCAATCCGTTTTCGTTGAAAATCTTGGTTAAAAAATTTCTGAAATTTGTTAACCGTATGTATACTTTAGTAACTGTGTGTATATGTTCCTTTTACTCCTCTAGGGAGCATAGGGCCGACTGATGTAGCAGCTGTAATCGAAGTAGATATTACAGACCCTTTTGTTTTAGTATTCTGCTCGATTACCGCTGTGCGCAAGCTAGACTACTGTTGGAGCTGTTGAATATTTCTTAACCCGAACAGGTTTAGTAACATACTTGCTTACTAAGTTGCTTATTATTTATAACCCTTCAGCAAGGATTACAAACTAGCTTATCACAACACCCATGCTGTGTGTGTTAATAATGTATATGAGGGGCAGGAATTACAGTTTGACTTCGACTCCAAAGAGAGGGTTTGAGAAACTTTTCGTTGGCAATTTTATTTATTTACTGAGCCTTTGCAAAATGACAGTTGGGACAAAGTTATCGAAGAAATTTTCTTTCATATTTCAGTTTTGTTGGATGTGTCTGAGCTGAGCATAAACCAGGGCCTGTCGTCCAGTAAGGCACACTATTCCATCAGTCTATTATGGCATGAATCCATTAGTTATATACGTCCATACATATATAATTGGCCATTACAATCCTATCTCGATTACGATGTAAAGTGTCCGCCAAATAACTTTTTTTTTGAAAATGCTTAAAAAAAAATTACAGAATATTTTCTCAAATTTCTTTTTTTATTTGAAAGTACAATCCTTCCGGTTAATAATGGAAAATAATTTCATTCAAATGGCTGCCTTGGCTGGCCATGCAGTAGCCTACACGATCGGTCCAATTTTTAAGCACATTATCGAATGAGTGCAGTTTAAAGCGTCAATTGTCTCTTGCTTGTCGGCGTACCACTTCCCTTTGACGGCACCCCACAAATAATAGTTCAACGGTGTCAAATCGCAGATGCGAGGTGGCCAAACGACATCAGCTCTGCGGCTGATAATGCGATCTTCAAAAACAGGGCGCAAAGCATCGAGTGCAGCTTCGGCTGTGTGGCACGTAGCGCCGTACTGTTGAAACTAAATGTTGCGAATAGCCTCCTCCTCAATTTTTGTGAACAAAAATTCGTTTAACATGGCCCGATAACGATCGCCATTGACTGTAACGGCCACTCCTTGCTCATTTCCGAAGAAAAATGGCCCAATTATGCCTCTGGACTAAAATCCGCATCAAACAGTGACTCGTCGTGGGTGCGTCTGCTTTTCAATGTATGCGTGCGGGTTTTCTGTGCCCCAAATGCGACAATTTTGCTTGTTTACATACCCGCCAAGATCAAAATGAGCTTCATCTGAAAAGATGATTTTTTTGCCAAAATCGGCATCTTCTGGTGTAGGCTACTGCATGGCCAGCCGAGGCAGCCATTTGAATGAAATTATTTTCCATTATTAACCGGAAGGATTGTACGTTCAAATAAAAGAGAAAAAATTTGAGAAGATATTCAGTACTTTTTTTAAGCGTTTTCAAAAAAAAAAGTTATTTGGCGGACCTTTTAGCTCCCCACACTACTTCTGTTCTGTATGTTAATTTTATTCATGAGTGGTGGGAGTTACAATTTAAAGTCGACTCTGTTTGACAGATTTTTGAGAAACTTTTCATTGCAATTTTATTTCACTCTGAGAAGTTTTGCCAGAAATCTGCTGATAGTTTGTCTTTTGTTGGCGATGTCTGGTCTGGGGTTTGAACCATGGTCTTTCGTCTAATGAGCCAACATACTACCTGCCAGATTTATGGCATCGTTGCATTGAAACCGCACTTCAATCAAGCCCAAGTCTCTAATCATGGCTCCATAAATTGTTCCATTGGTCGTAACGTTGTGATATTCATAGTTTTTGAACAAATATGGCTCCATGATAAGTAGTCGCCCTAGTCTAGTAGGTAGTATGTTGACTTATTAGACCAAAAGCCAGGCTTCAAATTCCAGGCCAGACATCAAAATGAAAATATGAAAAAATATTTTTTTGGCGACTTCCATTCAGCAGATTTATGGCAAAAACTCTCAGAGTGAAATAAAATTACCATGAAAAATTTCTCAAAAATCTGTCGTTCGCAGTCGACTTTAAACTGTAGGGCCCGCCACTCATGTATAAAATTAACACACACAACGTAAGTGGTGTGAGAAACAAGGTCGTAATCCTGACTGAAGGGTTGTAATGACCAATTATGTATGTATGGCTCAATGATAAGTAGTCGCCGTGGTCTAGTAGGTAGTATGTTGACTTATTAGACGTGAGGCCACTGTTTAAACCTACAGCAACCGGACATCTCGAATAAAAAGAAATACGAAACAATATTTCTGCCTCTCAGCAGATCTCTGGAAATAACTCGGAGAGTAAATTAAAACTGCCATGAAAAGATGCTCAAAAATCTGTCGTTCAGAGTCGACTTTAAACTGTAGGTCTCGCCACTCATGTGTAAAATTAACACACTCGATATAAGTGGTTTGAGAAACTAGGTTATAATCCTGACTGAAAGGTGTTAATAACCAATTATGTATGTATGTTATGCTCAATAGTAACACCGATTCACAGACGGTATCAAAAAGTGAATCATTCTGGGTACATTGACAAATCTTGAACTTCGTCTGGCTGCTGTTTGTATAATATTCCGACAATTATGTTTATTAAGTGGTGTGAGAAGCTAGGTCAAGTCGTAACTGAAGGGTTGTAATGACCAATTATGTTCGTGTGTAGATATGTTTGTAAAGTATGCAGTGAGCCACAAAAGCTATTTTTTTAAAAGAAAAACTCATTTATCACACAGCATAGAATTTGACAACAAAATTTCTACGATATGGAAGCCTGGCTTGTTTGTTTGTCTACTCATGATGGCATGGCAGACTTTACTAAGCATTTTGCGCATTGTCACATATCACGAATATTTTTTATATTCCATAAATATGCACTAAAATGTCACCTTATACAATTTTTTTTCTTAAAATATATGAACTTAAGACTCCAAATATGTATAGGCTTATAGGGGTGTTTAAAAATTAAATACAATTTTTTTTAGAAATTTTTTATGATTAGTTTTTATTGTTTATTTTGTTTTTTTTATTTGTTTTGTAAAATACAGTGATTTTATACAGTGAATAAATTATAAATAATTTTTTTTTAAAGTACAAAAAAACCCAACACACTGTAAAAGGAAAATTTGAAATGAAATACAAAAAAAAGAAGAAAACAAAAACGAAAATACATGTCTTCTATAAGTTTAAGCCAAACAAATAAATCTTTGGCCCAAGAACGCTAATCAATAGAAATGAAAAATCTCTTAACCTGAAATAAAAGAAAATTACCATTATTTCCACAAGAACAATTCAAAGAAATTCTTCATTAAGGGCAGCATAAGGTGCGTAATCAAAGTGAGGAATATTTTAGTAGGAATTAAAAGTTAGTCTCTGGCAGTTTAAAGCGGCAGTTAATAGAAATAAAATGTGTCTTGCAGTTAAAAACTACTTGCGCGTAATCATTAAACGGCAACGATGTTTACGCTTTAAGGGATTTTGTACAATTTCACGATACAAGGTTAGTACGGGAACCCATTTGGGAAAACGGGCACGAAATGGTGGACGACAGTAAATAACTGGTGCAGTGGCTAGATTAGCTTGTTTGTATGAAGATGGCCGATAAACATGAGGATAATGTGGCACATGCCACATAACGTGCTGTATACAACGTTCATGCAGATTACTAAGCGGTTGCAGCAGCATTTGTTGAAATAAACGTTTAAATTGTTTTTCAATGCGACGATGCAATAGCTGGCGATGTTGTGGACAAGGACAACGGCTGGCTGTTACATTGCCAGGCTGGGGTTCAAATGTAAAGCGTCTGTGGACATATAAATCTTGATAATTTTTACCTGTCATCACTTGCATGAATTCTATTACAAAAATTAACACAAATTAATTTCAAATGCCGTACTTCAAATACTGTAATGTTGGAAACTCACCATCAAAATCAACTGTACCCGAGCCATCAGCATCAATTTCCTCAATAATCATATCCAAATCCTGACTTGATAGTTTATCATCCAATTCTTGTAAAATACCACGTAATGTATCCACTGTTATGTAGCCTTTACCTTCTCTATCGTATATGCGAAAAGCTTCTTTCAGTTCACCCATCAAAACGGGACCATCTTCATCGACCTCCACAAAACGTGAGGCCAGTCGGCAGAACTGCTTAAAATCCAATTGCCCCGAGTCGCCTTTATCGACCTCTTTGATAAGGCCATTTACTGTTTTATCATCTAATTTTTGGCCAAGAATTTCTAAAATCTGTATAACATCGGCATGTTCAATGAACCCTTGATCTTCGCTATCAAACGCCTTAAAGGCATTGCGCATAACTGGATGAAAGTAGCATTAGAAAAAAATTAGAAAACGATTTTCGTTTAATATGTATTAAGCAGAAGAGGTTAAGAGTGACTACCAAAATGAGTTAGTCACTCTTTAAATCCTCTTCTACCGTGTTTTCAGGCATATTTAACTTACTTCTCAGCTGTTCTTTATCATATTCTTGTTCCGACTGTATAAGTTTCATGAAAAATAAACACAATTTATTTAATTTAATTTCCACACTTAGTTTTTTAAAATCTTGCCATCAAACAAAGTTCTTTTATTGCTACGAAATGATGCCATCTCTTGCAGTGCAGTAGTGGTTAGTGCAACTTAAGCAATATTTTCGTGGAAATTAGTGCAATATAGTCATACTCGTGCATGTTGCGAAGCTATTTGCATAATTTAAAATAGGTATTTACAAGCAGTATTATATACATACAATAAAAGAAAAAAGTCTACACACCCCGCTGTACATACAATTGTGTATATAGATTTTTTTCTGTGACTGTACATAATATAATTTGCTTTTAACAATAGAATAACTTCTAAGCTTAAGCATTAAGATATTTAAAACAATTGCAGTGTACAGTTTAAATTCTAAGGCATTAATATTATTTAAGTTTGCAAAGGGTTAATAATTTTTCGGATTCGAAAGCAAAATTAAATAAAATACGTTTGTCTGCTATAATTTCAATGATCTTGTGGCCACCAAAACTTCAAGACACTCTTTCTGTGAAGTTCCCGAACCATAAAATCAAAATCCATTTTGTTGCGTCTTATTGAAAGCCCAGTTACATCTGTAACACATAATTGGTCATCACAGCTTATGTTGAGTGAGTTAATTTTACACATGAATGTGGCGAGATCTACAGTTTAAATTTGAGTCTGGAAGACAGGTTTTTCATGGGGAATTTTTTTTTCATTCTTAGAGTTTTTGCCAGAAATCTGCTAAGAGGCAGTTGCCGAAGAAATATTTCTTTATATTTCATTCTGTTGGAGATGTCTGATCTGGGGTTTGAACCGTGACATCACGTCTAATAAGCCTACACCCTACCTACTAGACTCCAAACAAGAATCCTCACAAATAAATCGTTTTTAAGAGTCTATTGTCACTTTCAAGTTTTCCAAGTCCCATACATGTGTGTAAGAACAAAATTTTGTTCCAAAATTCAGGCATTGAATGACTGTTTCTCTAACATCCAATTAGCATTTCTTAGCTTTGTAAATCGTCAACCGGCTTTAATTGTTATGTGAGTTGTATTCCATACAGATAAACGTTCAAATTCATACGCAAAATGCGCCTTAATGTGCGGCAGGATCTAAGAACGCCATTGAATTGAAAAATTCGAATTATCCGACATACTATTTCCTACAGAAGCCATATTTTCAGTTATATCTGTGACGTTTGCAGTCTTCTCCTCAAGTCCTTGCATAGTAGATCGTATATTAGGACCATAATAACACTGTGCAATGGAAAATCAAAGCAGAAAACAAAGCAAGACTCCCAAACTGCCTAAACTTTCTATGATGTTCGTTATGAATGCTAATCTCAGAAGACTTCCTGGCTAGATTATATTGCAAAAGTTTGAAACCTCTAAAATATGTACGTAATACATTTGAAATTGAAGACGGTTGATTAATGCCTTACAGGTATTTTCATGGTGATCGGTACAACACATTCTAAAACTGTCAGCAAAGACCCATTGCTTCCTAGTCTATAAGGTTTGGAATTTGGACAATGACTCTAAACTTAAGCTTATGAATAAAACTATTGTCATCCATCACCCCTAGACTTAATTTCAATTGAACATCTTCCGTTTATTTAAAAACTAAACATGGTATATAAATTACAAATCGTACAAATCGTTTAAGTCAAAGGAACCAACGTTTAAATCGCATTTTTTCTGATTGGACTCATTTGGGCATCGTGATTAAAGTCTCTAGTTAAATCTCTTTGAGAACAAAGAAAACATTCCCCAAGTCGTTTTCGAATCACTATTCCATATATATGTACATAATTGGTTATTACAACCCTTCAGTTAGGATTACGACCTAGCTTCTCACATCACTTATGTTGTGTGTGTTACTGTCATACATGAGTGGTGGGACCTACAGTTTAAAGTTGACTCCGAATGACAGATTTTTGAAGAGCTTTTTATGGCAATTTTTCATTCACTCTCAGATTATTAGCCAGAAATCTGCTGAGAAGAAGTTGCGGAAGATATATTTTTCAAATTTAGTTTTGCTGAACATGTATGGCCTGATGGTTCGAACCAGCATTACTTTCTTTAAAAGTGACTGCTTGTCGTGATTTACACGCTGGCAGCGAGGAGTTTGCCATTGATGATGAGCCACTCTGACTGAATTTTTGTTTTCAACAATTTACACCTGCACATCAACAACATTTGATTGCAACAAGAAGACCCAAATTGCCGCAAAGCGCTCTCATTTATAGCAAAGGCAACTTGCTGACAAGATAGAAATGGTCTAGTTCACTGGCCCCATCGTTTTTGCGATGCCCCTGGTTTACTTTTTTTGGGGGGTTTTTTGAGTGAAGAGATTATACTGATAAAACGACAATTCTCAAATCATTGGAAGCCAATATCCAAGCCACTGCTAACAACCTACCGCCAGCTTTATTGAAAAAAAATGGCAATGGATTGGATTGAACATATACATATGTATGTCGGAAAAAATATTTCTGAAGCAAATATAATGAAATGGTATACAAGGGTATTGTAATACAAAAATTTCTTTCCAACAATGTTTCCGGCTTGTATTATCATTTTAAGTTCTCAAGCTCTAAACAATCAACCGCAATTCTTACACGTTTTCTATAATAAATGTTGAGAACAAAACTAATAGTCCTTGGCTTAGTGATGAGACTGGTGTCGGGTTTGGATACAAAAATTTGTGATAAAATTTTGAAAAAAAATTGAACTTTTTAAGTGATTAGTGTAAGCATATCTAAGAAGAGTTTTATTTTAAAGCAGCATATAGAAAAATCTAATAGAACCGGTGATATATTTTATAGGTTATGAGAAATTTACATATTTTTCTACACACTTTTTCGATTACAAATTTTCGCTTAAAAAAAATGTTTTTTTTGGTATACTTTTTACACACTTTTGAAGCAAATTGAGCACAAAATGAAATCCTACATTTAACCTCTAAACAAATTAAAAGCAATTGATTAATATACTTAATTTGCTATTTGATTAATTTTTTTTTTTTAATTTATTTTTATTTTAAATTTTTTTTATTAAACAAGGCTATTTAAGAAGAATTTTTTAAGCAATAATCAGGTGTTATTTATTATTTTTTTAAATAAATTTTTAAATTTATTTTTTAAATTCATGCTTATTTTGTGTTTAAATGTGCAGCAGTTTTTAGAAAAAAGCATCAAAATAATTTAAAAAAAAAGTAGTTTAACTTACCATTTTGTTGAAAGTGTTTTTAATCCAAATAAATGTAAAAAGGAATTACAATGAAGAAGAATATCCTTTAAAAATAAAAAAGGATTTTTATATAATAAATTAAGGAATTTTTTTTTTAAATTTTATTTTTTTAAATTTTATTTTTTAAAACATTTTTTCTTTTATATTTTATTACGCTATTCCTAGTTCTAAACGCTAGTTCTAAACGAAAGAGTAAAAATTTAAAACAAAACAGAAAAAAAGATTTACGTTTCAAAAAAAGGTAAAAATTTTCGTCAAGAATGAATGGAAAAAAAGTTATCGAACACGGAGCAATTTAACCGTTTATGTGTGTTTACGTTAGAGCACCACGATAATCACTCAAGTCTAGTGATTTGCATCAATTAAAAAATTACCTTTCGATCAGATCGAATTAGTTTGAAAATATGTTTTCGCTGCTGCTCTTCTCTTACACTGGCTGGCTAAATTGCGATGCGATGCAATGCGATGTGATGCGATGGTGCCATGCTATAGTTGGCTCTAAAATGTTTCGATTTGTTTGTTTTTCTCTTTTTTTTATTACAAAAAAAAAGAACTGAAACAAAAAAATTATTTAAAAGTATTAACGGCAATGCTAGTTTGTGTCGCATTTAACTATAATGAGATAATACATTTTTTTTGTAGCTTTTCATCGCAAGAAAAGCCCAATTACAACACAAACACGCACACATATACACACAGATATTGTTGATATTGCTGTTCGATTTGAATTTTAATTGAATTTTTTTGCATTTTCAAATAGAGCGACATATTTTTACATTAAATTTGTTGTATATTGTTGTTGCATGTTGTTGTTGTTGTAGTTTTATTGAGAAACATTGATCGCCGTATACAAATTTAGAAATGTAAGACAGAGAAAACATAACTTATTTGAAATAAAACTGAAAAAAAAATTTTTATTGAAAATAGAAATAAAAAAGTAGACGTAGATGAAATAAAGAATGATGCTAAATGAAGGGAAATATAGAAACTAATCACCGCAAAATAAATGGAAAATTACATGAAAATCACTTGAAAAAAAATGGTTTGTAAATCATTGGGATTTTTCAAATTATCGTTTAACAACAGTGGTGCTACTGAAAACAATTTTCAAATTCAATTGCATTTGCTAAGGAGTGGTTTTCATAACATTGCAGTAAAATATAGTTTGAAATTTTTTTTAAAAATTCTAACGAAATATAACAAAGAGCTGGAACCCAAAGTGGTTAAAAAGGATTATTTTAAATGAAATTTTTTTCGAATTTTTTTTCCAAATTCCACTTGAAAAAAAAAATATTAAAAAAAAAATATGAATTCCATTCTAAAAAACCACTTGTCTCTCAAGCTCAAAAGTTAATTGAAATAATTTTTAATACCATGTTTTGAAGTGAAACGTATTCCAGTGAGAGGATTATACATTTTTTGAAATAAATCGTTGTCAGAAAGTGTCAGGTTTTGCTCGTAGTGGTAGCTCTTATATCAAAAAGGTCACTTGAGCACGCATAGCGGTCCGTTGTGATGCCACAGGTGAACGCAGTCTCTGTACTGACCAAATTCCAGCAAAATCAGGGAAGAGGAAGAAGTTGGTCAGCGCAAGGACTGGGCACATCAAAAGCACGAATACCCTACACTGGAAAACCAGCCAGAAAGTTTGATAAACGAAGCTATATCCTTGATGTCAATAGATGATAGCTCCGTTAGGCTAACAAGGAATGGGGAGCCAAATAACCTATATTAACCTAGTATAAATACACATAGCAAGAGACGGGCACTGGCAAAGAAAGTGAACAACAGTCTCCTCTTCCTCAGTGGACCTGCATCCACGGCAGAAGTCGTTGAAAGGGAGCCTCATTCTTTCCGCGTGTCTACCCATGACGCAATGACCTGTAAGCACGGCCACTGCAGTCGAGATGACATCACGACCAAGACCAAGTAATCGGTTTGTATGCCTTCTATCCACCCTGGGCCAGGTGAGTCTAGCGGTGGGTGCAAGACTCCTCGTTGACTCAGGATAGGTTGGCGTCCCGAAAGAATTTCCGCGCAATATCCAACTTGACTGAGGCAAGTGGCATACCCAATTCAATTGAAGAGGATTCCGGAAGGAGCGCTCCAGCTCTGGCGAGCTCGTCGTCCCTACAGTTTCCCGGAATGTTACTGTGCCCGGGGACCCACACTAGTCAGACACTGGTGAAGCGCCCAGAAAGAAGGTCGAGACAGCGGCGGCATTCCCTAACGATCCCGACGGAACCCGATGGAGATCTTATTGCGGCTTGACTATCAGAAAAGACTGAGACGCGAGTCCGGCAGACGGAGAGAAATGTTCAGGTCCAGTTTCCCAGAGTAGACATCGCTGTCAAGGTCTGAGCTCTACTTCGTGTGAGAAAAAAAAGTTCTCATCCAATGTTCTCCAAAAAGTTTTTGACTGAAATTACGGCCAATGCTAGCGAATTAATAGTTTTTTGTACAGTTTTCGGCAGACCGTACCATATCGTCGTAGTCTAGTAACTAGGGTGTTGGCTTATTAGACCTGAATCCATTATTCAAATCTCAGCTCAGACATCTCGAACAAAAACGAAATGTAAAAAAATATTTCTTCGGCGACTTCCTCCCAGCAGATTTCTGGCGAAACTTCTGAGAATAAATAAAATTGCCGTGAAAAGTTTCTCAAACAAATCTGACGTTCGTAATCAACTTCAAATTGTTTGTCCCTCATCTCATGGAAAAAATTAACATACATACTACGTTTGTAATCCTGGCTAAGGAGTTGTAATGATCAATTAGGTAAACAAGAAAATGAGCATTATGTGGGCGCAATGGATATTCCGTTTTAACGCTGGTTTTATTCTTTGCTCGCGCTTAACATTCAATTTCATGCTATTGCGGCAGTCGTCCATTTATTGCCGCCAGTGTTTCCAACATCCAAAGCAGTTTGAAAATATCTTGTGGCTTCTGTTAATGTCCCACTCAATATTCTTGCTTTCAAATGAATGGTGTTGCTTTTAAACGCTTTGGTGTTTGAGCCACGACTTTAGATTGCGTACACGCATGTGGTGTTATCTAATGGAAATGAAAAGTTTTTAAATTATACTACCAATACAAGGCGTTTGCTATTGTAGCAAATGAAGCACTTACATATGGCTCCGTCCATTGAATCCATAGAATCTTTAGTACTGATAAATAGTGAAGCCTAGGCGTAATTACTACAGTGTTCTTGCTAATTCTTACTTCAAGGCTCTATGGCAAGTGTTTTAAATGTTGTAAAGCCTTTAATACTCTGCTTAAGAGTTCAAGAATACTATACCCATCGAATATAGGCAAAGTAAATAGTAAGTACGGCATGTAATATAAATTATTCGTGATTCCAACGAACATTACATTGAATTATTATATCCAGAACAGTAGATACTTCTGACCGTTGGATATTTTCACTGCCCCTAGTAAGGGTGGATCAATATGAGAGCTTTTATGAGATAATATCATTGGTTTTCATTAAAATTTACGTCCTTTTGCCTCAATTTGTTGACAATTTTGAAGTCAACTCCGAAAAGATTACAGAGCATGTGGAATAAGAAGTCAAAGAGAGAATATCAAAGCGAATAATATGAAATAGTTTGAGGTTAGGGGCGAATTGGGAAAATTGACTAACGATATTAGAAACAAGGAGTTTAGTTAAGGTTAACCATTTGGTGTTACCATTACTAATAGACATCTACAACGAACACCACAAGAAGCTTACACAGCGCCCCGTCTTAAGAAAGAGTTGAACAAAATAAGTACAAAGAACCGTGTGCGATGAAAGAAATTCATTACTTCTGCAATACCTAAACCAATAAGGTGATCGTGTCTGTATAATTCAAATGAATCGGCAATTTAGACATAAGAATCGTCTATGCAAACCACCGTGCATACCTTTAAATACAATCACAATATATTGTATGGAAATTCCAATGGGGATGTTGCCGTATATTTAAAGTATCAACGACAATCAGAACTTAATTTTGTATTTCCGAAAATGCCAATGCCATGATTAATTGCAATGCAATTCTATTAATTTCAAATGAAATGTCTTTTATTGTCGTCGTTTCATTTAATACTCATTCTCATTCTCATTTTCATTTCTTTTGTAAATATTTTTCGTATATTTTTAGTTTTCATTTCAATACGTTTTTTTACATTATTTTTGTTCTCTTCTTCAATAGTTTTCATTCTTTATAGATGAATTAATTTAATTAATTATCATGTTTGTTTTGCCAATTGAGCAAATGTCGCATCAATACGTTTTGGCCAATTCAAAACCAATTCAAATTCTTTTTTTTTCAATTAGCTAAAATAGAAAATAAAAAAAAACAGTTTGGTTTACTTACCATCATAATGGATTTAATTTATTGAAATTTAAGGGGGAGAATACATAGAAATTTTTAAGGCCGGTATTATAAACAAATTATTTTAAGGTTCGGTTGTTTTTAATTTTTTTTTTTTTTTATTTCAGCTAAATTTAGTTTCGGTTTGGTTTTTTGTTGTTTCATTCTCTGTAGAATTTAAAATATTTTCTCTCTTTTTATTTTTGTTTTTGTTGTTGTGTTTTCTACATAAAATTAATTAAATCGATCAACATAATTAAATAGCAAATGAAACAAAATAATTGATATGCTATTCGACGATGATAATGATTCATGGGTTCATGATTAAATATTTTCGTTTCTCTTTTTTATTATGAAATGAAATTAATTTTGCGAAATATTTCCTCAGTGGCGTCATTTTGTAGAAAGAGTTGTTAGAAACCCTATAATTATTTGATAAAAAAAAAAAACAAAAAAGTTTGGAGGCCTTTTTAAAAGCATTTTTTTTAAAGAAAATGTTCGATGGATTTTATTATCAAAAATTTGTGTTCTATTCATTCTTGATCCTATAACAAAGCGTCTTCTTCACATGAATACAAGTATTTGTTCCTTACAACCCTTTAGTCAGGATTACAACCCAGCTTCTCACACCACTTATATTGTGTGCGTTAATTTTTATGCATGAGCGGAGGGACCTACAGTTTAAAGTCGAGTCCGAACGACAGATTCTAGAGAAACATTTTCATGGCAATTTTATTTCGCTCTCAGAGTTTACGCCAGAAATCAGCTGAGAGCAAGTCCCCGAAGAAATATTTGCTCCATATTCCTTTTTTTTTAAATGAACGGCTGCCTAGTATGGTGGAAGGCATTGGAGACTTTTCATTTGACTTTTGGAAATATTACTCATGCTAGTTGGAAATGAATTCAAATGGTAGTGTAGTGGCTGGCGGCAAGGAAAATTTTAAAATTTTTTGTAGTCGATCTTGCTAATAAAGGGGAGTTCCGTTCCGTTATATCACTGTATTACAGGTGTATGTAATTTCAACATTTTGACCTCGTTGGTATTTTTAATTCGACGCCAAGTAGTTTACTAGATCATGGCATTTTTACAGACTTCTAGAAAATGGATTTTGGTACTAGGGCGGCCTTTAGCTTAAGTGGCGGACCCACTCAAAGGAAGAGATCCAACTTAGACCAACATTTAGGCCCATTACGATGCCACTCTTTATTTTAGGGCTGGCGTGAAGCTGTCATAGAGGCTCTCAGAAAGCAGCGATGGTGATCTGGGAAGATATTACGATGAGTGTCTAAGGTTGGACTCGAAGTAGAAGTCACTGTAGTCACTGTAGGTAGTAGACGACGAGAGCTTGTAAGTTCAAACCTGATTTTTAAAAAAAAGAAATTTGAAAAAATATTTCTTTCAAAAATCTCTGTGAGTAAATAAAATTGCAACGAAAAGCTTTTCAAATCTATGGTTTCTATGTAGGTCCAACCACTAAGAGTTAAAATTAACACACACAAAAGGTTCCTAGAAAAATACAGGACTGTGGTACACTACAGTGCTGTGTAACAGAGTATTTAAGCAAATGGAACAGCGTGATTGTATGTATATATGTACATGAACTGGCAAGAGATGAAGTCATGAAGCGAGTGAGCCTTGTTGGGCCGTCAGTTAGGTTTCCCCTGGGACATTTCTTTGTGGTAATCGATAAGGAGATCAGTCGGAAAGTAAATACTTAAGGGAGGTATTGTGAAGTCTAGAATCTACACTATTTCGCCGTAGTCTAGTAAAACGTGTGTTATTTTATTAGACTTGAGGCCTTGGTTTAAACTCCAGTTTAGATATTTGAACAAAACGGAATATGAAAACACGTTTCTTCGGCTACCTTCTCTCTGCAGATTTATTGTTTGATTTACTCTGAGAGTAAATAAAATCGACATGAAAAGTTTCTCAAAAATCTTTCGTTCGGAGTTAACTTTAAACTGCAGGTCCCGCCACTCATGTATAAAATTGACACGTGCAACGTAGGTGATGTGAAAAGCTGGGTCGTAATCCTGACTGAAGAGTTGCAATGACCAATTATGTATGTATGTATGTACATAATTTCAACGATTTGCCTTCTTTAGTATTATAAACCTACACAAAGTAGTTTACTAGGAGATCATGGAATGTTTTGGTACTGGGGCGACTGTTTTCTTTAGTTATGGGTGACATTAAGCTGTCACATAGGCTCTCAGAAAGCAGCGAGTACGGTATACGAATATATTACGACGGGCGTCTAAGGTTGAACTCGAAGTCGAAGTCACTGTAGTCTAGTCTTTCAACAACTTCCTCTCAGTAGTCGTCTGGCAAAAACTCTGAGAGTCAATCAATTTCACTAATGAGTGAAATTAACATACAAGAAGGTGCTTGAAAAAATACAGGACAGTGGTATGTTATTGTGCTGAAGGGCATTATGGCGAATGAAATAACGAAATGGTTGAGTCTGATTAAACGGTCAGTTATGTCTCCCTTGAGACACTTTTTCATTTATTGTGAAGTCAATAGAATCTACAGGTTATAATCGCCCAGGCATTGTCATCCTACTACGAAATGAGCATTGAACCGGTTGTAGAAAATATATTAGGATTGTGATAGTTTTTAATGGAGTTTGTGATTTGAAGCAAGGATCTGCTTGTAAGATGTGTAGGTAATGCAATGATGCACGAAATCGTGAAACAGACTATGTATCTCTGCTTCGTTATATCCAGGCGAAGACTTACGATTTTGGAAGCTGTTTTCTGTTATGATTTCTGACGTTGAGAGTTTCATTTCTGGTATCTGTGGGCTGGTAAGATGATTTCGTCCTTTAATTTTCTTCTCCATTTTTGGACCAAAAACTTTTTTAAGACAACGTGGAATTTGATAATGAAATTCAGTGGTGAAATGGCAGGCCGCCGTGAGAATTTGTAGTATTGCCACATGTCACTAATCTTTTGATTGAAAAAAACAGGCGTTACTTGCATACAGAAAAACAATACATTGGGTTGGGAAAACGAAGAAAAGACAGAGAAATTTCTAATTTCATACAAAACAAAATCTAAAGCCAACGCAATTTCCATTTTTTATGATTTTTTAAAAACCAGCAGTCATGTGCTTAACGCATTATTCATTCGCATTTAATTCCGCAAAAAAAAATATGCAAAAGCAAGCAACCCACTGGATATTGTTCATGAGAAGAATTAAAAAAAATGGAAAAATCATTTGTTGTTTTGAACAGCCGTATGTAAGTGTGGTAAAGTGGACATTTGTTCCCAAGTAAATTATTACAAATCAAGCAAAACAAACTAAAAAGAAGAAAAATTTCAACAAATTGTCGAAATAAATTTCTTTCTTTCATATTCTCTGTCTCTCTTGTGGGCCGCAGGAAATTACTTGTTTAGCTGTAATAACATAAGGAATGACCAAATGCAACATGTTGACTCAACATGTTCAATGTGTTCACAATTTGTAGCCGTTCTATGGCTGATTTTATTTACTGCATCTATGCGTGCAATTTTCATTTTGGCATGTTGATGCTCATTTCGTCCCACACACACTTTCCACCATACACATCTGTATAGCTCTAGGTAGGTAGGTAGGTGTGTGTGTATATGTTTATATTTCTTGCCACATTTTGAGAATAAAAGCCATGTTGATAAATGATCATCATGTTGAATGTGTATTACAACATTCGTATACATTGCGGTGAGTGTAAACATGTCATCTGCCATAAATAAACGCGATTTGCACAGAAATACTTGAGAAATGTTGCTGCTGCAATTGCAGCCAGCAATTGAAATAAAATTTGCGATAAGGAACGAGTTGATATTCAAATTAATTGCATTATAATAACAGAGAACTGAAATTCTCAATGTTTTCTTCAACTGATTAGACAATATTTGATGATGTGCACATGCAAAGCAATTCTAATGCAATAGGAATGATTATGAAATTTCTTATAATTGCTTATAATTTGGTAAATAGGCCTCTAATTAAGAAAATCAAATAAAGTTTTTTTTTCTAAGATTTGCATTCCCTATGAATTTTATCATATAACATCATGTCCTGAAATTTCATTAATCATCATGCATCCTAAGTTAATCATTGTGCTACCATTTCGAAAGTAATTGTAATATCACCTAAGGGCGAACCGAATAGAGCACAGGTCACTGTATCCCATACGCATGACAAACAGTCGCCCGACTAGTACTTGCATGGAATTCAACGGCTTTTCTGGGTGCAGCGCATTCGCAATGTACAAATTACCATAAATGGTGATGAACTTGACCAATGACATGGATTACGTTGGCTTTGAGAATTTCCGTGGTTTATTGTTTGTTCGCATACATCTGCGACTTAAGAAACCTGACCAGTGGCCAGTTACATCAAGTTCAAGCGGGATGACTATGCCCTCAAATTGCTTGAGGCATATTAAGTTGTGTGACACGTAGTGCAGTCGTGCTTACACTGCATATTGTTGGTGTCGAGATCATTCAATTCAGGTCAAAAGAAGTTAGTAATCATCAAACTATAGCGCTCGCTGTTGGCATTGCAGGTCTTGCCAACGTCGTTCTAAAAATAATATGAACCGTCACCCCTAAAATTTTGATGATATTTCATGTACATTTTTATTTAAATTTAAAGTAAGGACGCACTTGAACTTCCCGTAGTCTAGTATGTAGTATGACTGGGACATCTCGAAGAAAAAAGTATGGAAAAACCTTTCTTCGGTGACTTTTTCTCAGCAGGCTTCTGGCAAAAACTCTGAGAGTAAATAAAAATGCCATTGAAAAGTCTTTCCAAAAATAAATCTGTTGTTCGGAGTCGACTTTAAACTGTAGATCCCGTCAAGATAAAAATTAACACTCACAAATGGGTGGTGTGAGAAGCTAGGTTGTAATCGTGCCTGAAATGTTGTTGTGAAGGATAAGTGGGGTCGTCCAAAATCCGCGCGTCCCAAATTCGGCAATTTTGCTTGTGCAAGTACATTTTTCCTAATATTGAAATGTCCTGATCGCTGAATATGAATTTTTCACGCGACACATTGCTCGAAAAGCACCCATTTTAATGAAAACAATTTTATTATTTGCACGTAATTTTGCATGTTGTGTCCATACATGGTGATTTGACAAAACATACTGAATAAATGACAACTAACTTGACAGATGTAGCTCCAACGAGATGGCCGAAGGGCCAGAAGTCTCTGTTAAGAGACCCTTTAGTACCTGCAATCTATTAAGATGCCAAAAATTCAAAATTTAGCAGGAAATAAAGGTTCTTAAAACTTCTTTTTGTTATTAAAAATGGCAGAGGGTTTCTGACAATATTTTTACGGAGTTTATGACATAGCAATCATTAGCTTGTGCAGCTCCTAATGACCAAATTAAATTTTCTCCACAACTGGAGCCATCTACATGATAAAGTCATACCATGTTGTTGTGTTTGTTAATTTTATGCATTAATGGTGAGATATACAGTTAAGCAATAAGCCAACACACTTTCTAGGAGACTACGGTGTCTCCTTCATCTTATAAAAATTTCTTGGATTTCTTTTAACTCCAGTGAACGACTGCCGAGTATGGTCGAAGGCCTCAACTTTTCACTTGGCTTTGGCAATACTACTCATGCTCTTTAGAAAACAACAATATCTGTTGTGCCTAGTATAGTCGAAGGCCTAGACTATTCAAATGGCTTTGGAAATACTACTCATGCTAGTTGGAAATGAACTCAAATGGTGGTGAAGTGGCCGGCGATAAGGAATTTTTTTTTAATTATTTGAAGTGGATCCTGCTAGAAAGAAGAGTTCGATTATATCAGGGTTTTACTTCCTCGTTGGTACTGCCAGATATTGGTGTTTACAGACGGCTCGAAAATGGATGTTGTTACTGAGTCGACTGTTTGCTTTAAAAATGGCGTGAAACTATAGTATAGGTTAGGTTAGGTTAGAGGACGTGTCCTTGTCAATTAAGACAAGTACAGTACCCGGAGGTCGAATTGACCCATTGTACAACGTCCTAGTTTGCCACACCACTTATGTTGTGTATGTTAATTTTATACACGAGTGGTGGGACTTACAGTTTAAAGTCCACTCCGAACGACAAATTTTTGAGAAACTTTTTCATGGCAATTTTTTTACTCTCAGAGTTTTTGCCAGAAATCTACTGAGAGGAAGTCGCCGAAAAAATACTTTTTGTCTGGCCTGGGGCTCAAATCCTGGCTTTGCGTCTAATAAGCCAACACACTACCTACTAGACTACGGCGACTTCAAGCGAAGATGATGGTCTGAGAAAATATTCCGACGGGTATCGAAGGTAGAACTCAAAGTCGCTGTAGTCTAGTAGGTAGTGTGTTGGCTTATTAGAAGAGTGCTTGTAGGTTTCATTATTTTTAAACTAAATTTCAACGATGTGGACGCTAAACCCTAAACCTAAACAGAAAAGTCAATACAATTTGACATTCTCAACTGTCAAGTGGTACTATCGGTAACTGCGATAGTTCTCATGCATCTAAAGAAAATACTCGAATACTTTACGCTTACATAACATAATTGGCCATTACAACCCTTCAGTCAGGATTACGGCCTAGAAACTTTTCATGGCAATTTTTATTTACTCTCAGAGTTTTTGCCAGAAATCTGCTGAGAGGAAGTCGATGAAGAAATACATTTTGTATTCTTGTTTTGATGTCTGGCCTGGGTCTCGAACCCTGGCTTTACGTCTAATAAGCCAACACACTACCTACTAGACTACGTTACTTTACGCTTACGTCGTATACAAAAAAAGAAATACAAGATATTTGTGGTGCTGGCTCTTGAAGTCTGACTGATTAAAAAATGATAAAAAAATATGTGCTGCAATTACCATATGCTGACATACACTGGTACTAATATTAATTGTTAAAATTTTAAATCTAACCTCGTTCTTAGTAAAACAACAATATGTATGTATGTATACATTCACATGTATAGCCTCATTGTGGCTAGCTTGTTAACGATATTTTTTTTTACAATTTTATTCAACTTTGTTAACGAAATTTATAAAAAAAAATTGAAAAAAAGAACAAAAAAAATTAGAACGTATCAGTAGCGGTAATTAATAACAACAAATTAAATTTTAAATTAAGAAAAAAAATATTGAAAATTTTAACAACAAATCAATAAATACAATTAAGTTTACAAATAATTCTACATTTTGACTACCTTTTTAAAAAATACTCAAATCATACAAAAACAAACTAAAAAAATAAAAATTAAAAATTAAAAATAAAATTAAAAATAAAAAAATCAAATATACCGGAATTATTTATGCGAATATAAATTAAAAACAAAAAACAATAAAGGATTGTGTCGAAAATGACAGTTTAAGTGTGTCTAACTAGAAGAGAGAAAAAGACAAAAGGAATCATAAAAAAACTTTGACAAATTATTGGCAGGAATTGAACTGTCAAGCAATGAAAGGGAATTAGAATGTCTTTAGCTGTAGTAAGTAGGTAATTAAAAATAATTACAGTGTAGAACAATAATGTTTTTCTTTGTTTTTTAAACGGAAGAAAAAGAGAATGATTGATAGAGAATTTCAAATTTATTTCAGTTTTTTTTTTCTGTTGTAGTTTTTGTTTTTTTTTATTAGTTTATCATAATTAATGTTAAATTTTTGTTTGTTTTATAAATTAATTCCATACACTTGGTTTTCTGCTAACGAGTGTAAGAGTTGTTTGGTTCTTTACAATAAATTTTTAAAATTAAAAAAAAAATTATCTTTGGTAAGTTCTTCAGCCAAATAAAGCTTAAAATTTAATCATCACCACCAGTCATGACTTCCATGAATTCTATAAGAAAAAAACATAATACATCAGAGAAAAAAAACTTTTTTCAGTTGACAACAACAAACTCACCATCGAAATCCACAGTGCCAGAACCATCAGAATCAATTTCTTCAATCATCATATCCAAGTCTTCATTCGTTAGTTTATCATCTAATTCGCGTAGAATTTCACGTAATACGCTAGTGGTTATATAACCATTGCCCTCTTTGTCGTATAAACGAAAGGCTTCCTTGAGTTCTGCTTGCATTGCCTCAGCATCTTCTTCAACCAGGAAACGAGCGGCCAGTGTTGTAAACTCTTCAAATTCAATTTGACCCGAACCATCCTCATCGACTTCAGCTATAATATCCGCTAAAGTTGCATCATCCAGTTGATGGCCCAACATACTTAAAATAGTGCCCACCATCTGAGTGCTAATGTAGCCCTGCTTTTCCGGATCGAATGCATTGAAAGCATTGCGGAGTACTAAAGACAGAGAAAAGAGAAAAAAAACAAAAAAATTTACAAGAAAAATTTGCAAACATTTCTAGTTTTTCCTTTCACTTCTTCAATAATAATTTAGCAAATGGTTTGTATTTATATAGCATGTAACGTATGTATGTATGCTCTAATTTATATAAGATGTTGTAATCGTGTTGTTGTTTTATTGCTTTGGCTGCCATAATCATTTCAATCATAATCTTGTCCAAAATATGTCATTTAAAGAGTTACTGCACCTTTCCACTCAACAAAATACTTGTTTTATAACGTACGAGTACGTTAAACTCGTAAATCTTTAGCTATCCTTATACTTTACAGTGGTCCAAAAGTCCTCTTTTTCAGTGAATAAAAAATAATCGAATATATTACTGGAGATTAAATTTGTCCGAAGCATGAGTGCGTAAAATTAAGTGTCCAACTGTGTAATTTTCATTAGAATTATCGCGTAGGCGTGTTGTTCGACCTAATCACTATAGGGCATCCCTATAATGTCCCTTACAATTCTATTGCCAAATCTAAACTTGAACACGTTATGTAGTATGAAAAAGGAAATACCTTGCCAAGCACATGATATACACTCGGGTGTTTCCTTAAACGGTACACATGTTTCCAACATATTGTTACGTTATTAATCGCTTAAAACCGTTAAAAATTTGAGTTCGTAGATTGCAAATAAAATAAACATAAATTTGCGTTTAGTTTTAAATTAATTCTTTATTGTTCGCACAATTCTGTTGCGCCACCTTTCACGACTTGATTTAAGCAACAACAATTTGCTTTAATTGTTATTCCTCTTTACACTCTTCGGCGTACACAATAACAATTGTTCAATAGATCTGTATAACAAAGATATTCAAACCACAATTATTCTCTTCACACGCAAGATTGACTGAATTCTTTCTCATCCCGTTGCCCGCTTTGTCTTGTCTTTTGTATCGCTTGGTAAACAGTCTGATGAGTGCTCTTGTAGGACTGAAAGACTTTCGCGAAGTCTCTATAAATGTAAACATGTAGCTTACGTTATTGTTGTTTGTGTATTTTTTTTACGTTTGTCCCCTTGCAGTGTTGTTGTTGTTTTTGGCTTACTTGTTCATTACTTTTTTATATTGATGTTGTTGTTACATTTTTGTTTATTCGTCGATAATGTAAACTAGTCCATTGTTTTGTTTTTGTAGCTTTTGTTAATCATTTTAATAACACCATTTCCATTTTCGTAACAATATGTTCGATGATTTCTTCTCATCGCCATATTAAGCTCGGCACATTGAGCCCATACTGAACAAATGTACTACGAGTCTATAGTGTCCAGCTCAATTGGCCGATCACTTCTGTAGAGTCTGATACGTGATAAAAATCTAGAGAAGAGTCTCTACCTCTCTCTATATTCTCTTTCGCTGAGAATACCCTTTATAATGTCATTCCTGCTCTATAGAAAGGTTTGTCACAAGCTCATCTGCCTGATCATTGTCGTTAAGTTCGCATAAGCTCTATTTCCTATTGAGTCATTGTATTTTTTAGTTAACCTCTTAAAAACCGATTACGAGAATGGCTGACAGACTGCCAGATATTATTGCAATATCCCGTCCTTTGGATTCTCTATTCAAGCCAATGATGTAAACTTTCGCTTCGAAGACTTTAAAGAGTTTTAAGTATGTGCTCAGAAGATTTTACTCTGGGATTAAAGCGGGGGCTTAGGTTACTCTATTTACTTTTGCTACTAAGTTTCATTGCGAAACATTTTTTGTCGTTCTGTCCAAATGACAGCTTAAGAGGACACTCGATTTATCGGCTCACGATGTATCTCATATTACACTTCATGGTCTCTCAATGCTCTGGTCCTCACTAAAACCTATAGCGCCAATAATGCTACTATAAGACAGGTTCTCAATGCCTTGATTATATTAAAACATGTTAGTTTATGTATTTTGTTCAACTCTAGATGTGTTATAGACAACCAAATCTATACTTGTTTTTCTAAAACTTCTGGATCCCAGAACTACAAGGACATTGACAGCTGATCAGAGTACTCGAAACGGTCTCATAAAGTTATACTTAATCGGTAGTTCCGGAAGGATCTTGCTATCGGAAGTCGGGGTGATGCTATTGGTATCAAAAACAACAGGACTTAGTAAGCAAAGGTCTTCAGCTATAAACTATCAATTCTAAGCAATGACTGATTTAAACCCTGCCATCTCAGGAACTGCTTCATTAGGCCAATAAGGAATTGCCTGTTTAATGGAAATGAAAGCTTGAGTGAGAGTAGGATGGCCTCGAACGGCCATTGGCCTTTAAGCAAAGAAAGTATCGCTGTTCTACCAGATCTTCTTTGATTCGGAGAGACATAATTGAGTAATTACAAGCTTACTAGCTTAATCATAGGTTTCACCGTGAATACAGATCATAAACTTGTACGAAACGTCTTTGGATAGCTGGACATATGGTGTGATATGGTATTTAAAGGCTGCAGATTTGAATACAGTGCCTCTCTGCAATAAAGTCTTTCTAAATGGAAAATTCCAGTGCCACTATTTTACCATCTCCATAAACACTGTCAAATATGGAGCACTTTTAACATCACACTTTACATTGAGTTGAAATCCATGTCATGCGTAATTCTCTGCGATCGTTTATTTATCTTTTTAAACGATTTTATTTCTCTTTTCCTATAGAAAAACTATTTTGTTTTAATAGCAGAATGTAGCAGTTTGCAATTGTACAGCAGCATACTGTGTAGCTGGGTCCACTATCCAGCTGTGGTTGTCTTTCCATCACCAGCGTTTGTCTTGTGTCCGCGACAATTAACGTGGGTGTCGAAACGATAAAAACGAATTACAAACACATTTTGAATTTAAATGCTACTCTTTCATTCGATTTATTTTTGTTTAAACGTTTACTGTCAAACAGTTTAAGACGAAAAGAGGAAAAAAAACATTTTTTGTTTTCAAATAAAAATTTTTTAACGACAATTGTCGTTTAAAATTGATGATATTTTCACGTTTATAAATTGTTTTTAAATCATCATTTGTTAATTGTTTATTTGACAAAGTTTTTAAAAAAATTTATAACAATTTTGTAATACTTACGGACAATTTGATCTTTGCCTAGCTCATCCTGCAATAAAATGTAGACAAAAAGAAATTTTATTATTTAAAACATATTTGCACTCTTTCATAAATAAATTGGGAAACAAAATAATTAAAATGTTAAATTTATAATGGCAGATGATTAATTATTCATTAATTTTATATTTATCCCAAGTCGTGAGGGAATTTGCGCCAATGTGCAGATAACCATACGAGAAAGGGAGCTTTCACGCCAGTGACGGGGTTCGAACCATTCTGTGGATTACACATATCGAAAGGGAAGATAAAACGAGCTTTTAAGGGAATTTAAACATTTGTTAGGAACCCATAAATGCATAAGTCATGCATCAATCTACACAGGAATAACCCGGAATAAATAAGCACCGCAGTCTTAAACATTACTTGTAAATAATGGTGATCGTCTCGAAAGCAACATATTTTTTATGTGATAAAGAGTATAAATCATCGGGTACACATACATACATACATAATTGGTCATTACAACCCCACAGTCAGGATTACGATCTAGCTTCTCACACCACTTTGTTGTGTGCGTTAATTTTATACATGAGTTGTGAGGCCTACAGTTTAAAGTCGACTCCGAACGACAGATTTTTGAGAAACATGGCATTTTTATTTATTCTCAGAGTTTTTGCCAGAAATCTGCTGAGAGGAAGTCGGCGAAGAAATATTTTTCATATTTTCGTTATAATGCCAGACCTGGAGTTTGGTCTAATAAGTCGACACACTACCTACTAGACTACGGCGGGTACACATACTTGGAACTTGTAAGGCATTAATGCACATCATGTGCTGGGCAGGGTTTTGTCCTTATTTATATTGAGGATAACAACACCTGGGTATTGTCCTTATTGATACCGAGAAGCATTCTGTAGCTTGTCAGGCAATAGGTTACTCTGTATGCGCAGGGCTGTACAATGTATCATATGGTCACAACACTATAGTCACAACACTGTTGACAGTAGTACTCGGTATCATGCTTGTTGGCGATGTCAAAAAAGGAAATAGCACCATAAAGAAACTGAAATGTAAACAGAAAATTCAGACGTTCTTATGGGTCCAGCCTTTGACACACAAAAAAAATATTTTTATTCAATTGAATGTAGAAAGGCTGCATGAAACATTAACATTTCCACAACCATATAGTGAAAGCACTGTTCAGTATGACTACACCGCTACACTTAATAGAAATTATAAACAACTATTCTCGAGACCAAAGAGTAATGTAATCATCAGATAATGGAGAGAAGTAATACCTAGTACTTGACCACTGGCCATGAAATATTAGGTACAATATGTGCCACAGCAATGGCATGGACAATGCCCAATATTATAGGATCGATAATGTTATATGTATGCCCAACCACTGGTCGGAAAGACAACAAAGAGATCTATCGTCTAAGTGCGATTGGGCTAATAAGATAAACAGAAGTAAATATAATGAAGCGACCCCGGTATTGGCGGACGCAATACTGATTTCCCAGGATTTCTCTTGAAAATCTCTTGACTTCGTAGGACAGCCCTGCTGTAGTTAACCCGTTACGAACGTAGTTTCAACATTCGTCCTTGTCCATGAATGTCGAGGATTTCTTAGAGAAATTTCGAATCATTCAAATGTAACTCTTGTATGGATTCCGCGTCATTGCAATTTCCGACATGTTACATTGGCGGCAAGAGGGTACATGCAATATTGCTGGTCTCTGCTGGACGCATATGAACAGGATAAGGACCGATCCACTTCTGTCTTTAAATCGCATGGCTATCCATCAGACAATAGCGATTCTTACGGGCCACTATCTTTTTAGTAGCCATGTAGAAAGACTTGGCTCTCCGACGAATAACATCAGCAGGAGCTGTGAGTCTGAGGAAGAGGAATAGACTGTCTTTCACCTCATGTGTCAGTGCCCTGCTTTTATCCTAAAAAGACGGGGGTCCCTGACCGATCTCTTAATATTTATTCTGTACGCGGTATGGTTTCCTTTAAGGAATATTTGATCCCCGGGTAAAATAGATTGGGTTTAACTGCTGGAAAAAGGCGGTCCGCCGCATTACCTACAACGATGGATTTCCATTGCGAACAGGATTACAGTTTAAAGGAAATTTCACCCTATCCTTAATATAACAACGTAAATGAGAACAAATACTGTCATTTAAGCTTCCCAGCTTAGGACCCAGTTTATGAGTGGTCATAGTAGATTCAGTAAATAATACCACATGATGATTTCTCCCGTATCTGAACAGTGTAGTTGGGGATGAAGATGCGAATCGAGATTTATCTTGGCATGGAAAATAGATTCATGGCTTAGCATTGAGGCGTAGAATTCTGAAATTCTGAAAGCTTGGAGAGCCAGCCCTCAGTTAAGTGATACGTAATGGCGGAGCATCTTTTGAAAGTTAACACTTTTGCTACAGAACAGCAAGATAACATTTAAAATTTTGTGTTTAGAAACTATTTAAATGGGTTACTAATGACTGAGAAACTAGGTATTAATCCTGACTGAAGGGTTGTATTGACTAATTATGTATGTACTAACGACTTGTGGTCTTTTTATAATTTTTAAACAATTTTATTGAGAGTTTAATAGGCCCCATTTGGAAAACAAATGATGAAGGTTTTCTTTCTTAGAAAAAAAAATACTTTTCAATGATTTTTATAAAGTTTTGTTAGAAAAAAAAATTTGTTTTCAAATGTTTGCCACTGTTTTAGGAAATATTTGGTGTTCGAATTGGTTTAACATTTACAAAGTTTCAGTGGTCAATTTTAATTTTTTTTATTTTTTTTTATAAAAACAAAATTTTTTTATAACGGTACGGCTCTCATCTATAATTCAACATTTTTTTATTTTCTAAAAATAGTTCACTTTAAATTCTATTGTATACCCACCATGTTAGAAGAACTGTTGATTAAAAATTAATTAAAAATTTAATAAAAATTTATCCTTTTCCTGTATAAAAACAAGAAAAAGTGACACGCAAGGAACGTTGGCAAAGAGTAATTTAAACGCGTATAATTAAACACCCGCACACAGACACAAGCGTTTTACACCACCGTAAGAAATAATTCGAATTCGAAGAAGATATGGTGGAAACCCAAAAAACACCCGCGTTTAAAATCGAAAAAAATTAAAAAAAAAGAATTTTTTTTTTGGATTCAAAAAGACAATAAAAGTATCGCAGACGCGTTTGTTAGGTAGTCTTTTTGAGGATTTATTTCGTTTGTATTGTATTGGTGTGTTTTTAGGGGTAAACAACAGTTGTTACGCTGAGAAATGATTAAGAAGAACTAAATCAATTACAAGATCTAAAGGCTTAAAACTTTTTTGTAAATGCATTGAATGAAGCAAAAATAAGAAAAAAATTCATAGAGGAAAATGACTACAAAAATTTGCAACAAAAAATAACAAAAACAACATTAGAACATATGCAACAAACACTCAAAAACACACATTTGAAATTTTTAGCATGTGAAATAGGAAAAAATAGAAATTCAAAGAACAAAATAAATTTGAATATGAAAATATAATAAAAATGCTAAACAGCGACAAAGTCACTGCAAAACCAACAGAAGAGCCAACAAATTTCTTTTCTAATTTGCAAAATTTGCAAAAAAAAGGTGTAAAGAACTACACGGCAACAACAATAAAATATAGAAATACAACAAACTGTATTAAATAAATATGCACAGCGTTACAATCACACAATCATCCATTCATACATACCATATGTACTATGTGTACTGCATGTGCACAAGAACATACACCCATAATCGTTTAATGTTTTGTAACTGCAAACTGCATAAGAACATGCAATGAGCAAGCATGAGCATGTTTTCTTTGCTTTTTCTCTCGGTCTCCTTGCAAAGGAAAAATAGCGAAGGCCTATTGAAAGCACTCTACAAACGATAAAATAGTTTTTCATATCTTATAATTTAAAACAAAAGCTCTTGACATATTAATGTCAAGACACTATTCTCATATCATATCAATCTGTCATAATCGATGTCCTAGGCCTAGACCTAGACCTTCTTCTTCAGATGGGTGGTAGAGGTCCTACACACAAGATCTCCAGAAATATATACAGCCTATAATAAGAGTCAGCAAAACCAGAACTTGCCCTCAGAATGGGGTTCTTCCATTATTTTTTTTCTACAACCAACACTCAGGGGATGGCCCCTACTCATGCGGTGCATTGTTTAAATACATACATACATAATTGGTCATTACAACCCTTTTAAAGTCGACTCCGAACGACAGATTTTTGAGAAACTTTTCATGGCAATTTTATTTACTCTCAGAGTTTTTGCCAGAAATCTGCTGAGAAGAAGTCGACGAAGAAATATATTTTCATATTTTCGTTTTAATGTCTGACCAGGGATTTGAACCGAGGCCTCACGCCTAATAAGCAAACACACTACCTACTAGACTACGGCGACTTCTTTGCATTGCGTTGGAACTAGAAAAGTATGTTGCGGGATGGAGAAAAGAATTTATAGTTACGTTGTGAATGTGTCGGGCAATAACTGGCAAGATTACAATCTTGTTGGCTAAAGAAATATTTTGCAGAGAGCTTTTGCGATATGATTCAAAGAGGTCTTGAGTTAATGTAGCATGTCAGTGGGTTTGATGATAAACTAGGATCACTTACAAGAAGAAGAAAATTTCCTAACTGGAAGAACATTCAACACCCATGTAGGCGAGATAATATCACAGATTTTGTGGAAAAACTTGCAGAAAAATCATGGGCATGGTCAGTGCAATAGTGACATATATGAAAAAAGCTCTAAAATGTTGTGAAACAAGACTAGGAATGACTATCGTATGTTGATGTATCAGAAGTAATGAAACCCTGCACTATAGTGGAGCAGGAAGCTCTATTAGACTTAAATCTGCTTGACATAGTAGTGACGACCCGATTTTTGCAGCTTGCCGTTCACAGCAAGTTCACTCGGTGGCCCATATGGCCTATGGTGTTATAGTTAACACAAAAAATTCATTTAGGTTCTTCGAAATCTAATGAATCGAGTGGCGAACAGTTTTTTCCTCAATTGTCTCCTGGATAGACCAATATGATGAGTTTTGGCAATGTTTTGTAACGAGACTCTGTAATGAGAATGAATTGAGGCATCTTGAGGCTATATACTCTCTTAAAAGAGAAAGCATTATGTAAACATCTTGATCATGTACAGATATTGAGACAGGAGAAGGGTTGTTTCTGTCCAAGAGTGAAAGATTCTGAGCCCATGGGAAAACACATGGGTATCTTTCAGCTAGAAGTCTATGCCATCGAAAGATGCGCTCAATTCAATTTCAAAATAAGAAAGAAAAGGCGGAACTTAGCAATACCTTCTAAGAGTCAGGCCGATATTCGTGCAACCGGCTCTTATGCTTCTCGATTATAGAGAAGCGAAATCACCTAGGTTGGGAAACTGGTGTTACCATCTGCTGGCCCTCAGATCATGTAGGGATTTGTGATAATGAGCATGCATTTGAACTTGCGAGGTTGGGGCCAGAACCTTTCTATGGAGCGGGTGAAAAGCATACCCAGTAAATACTCTGCCAGAAATAAACTGGAGCTGGAGCAGAAGTCTAGTAGGTAGTGTGTTGGTTAGACGTAAGGTAAAACATCACCAACAAAATACGAAAAAATATTTCTTCAGTAATTTCCTCCCAGCAGATTTCTGGCAAAAACTCGAAGAGTAAATAAAATTGTCATGAAAATTTTCTGTCGTTCGGAGTCGACTTTAAACTGTAGCTCCCCCGCTCATGTGTAAATTAAACACAGACAGCATAAGTGGTGTGAGAAGTTAGGTCGTAATCCTGACTGAAGCTTGGTAATGACCAATTATATATGTATGTATGTAGGGCTTTGTAGACTTGTTCAGAATGGGTTTTGGTTCAAACTCTACATCTAGATTCTGTGTTTCTTTTGAAATGTATTCCATGATACCAATAAAGTGATTAAAAGTAGCGAATTTACAAAAGCCTACTATTGCCCGTTGATGTCGTTCTTTGCATTTGAATTTCTTTTTATCTCTGCTTCATATGCCAACACAGATTATGAGTATTTGAGATGTCTTCGCAAATAAAAATATGCAACATTACAGAGAGTATATTGCCATGGCAAATGTGTGGGTATAGGTATGCATGTATAGATGGGTAGATGGTGTTCCCTCGTCTAACAATTTCATAGTCCATCGAGTGCCAAATTTTGTTACACATCAACACACATTTTGGTGGTGAATGTGTGCGTGTTTCGGTTTTCTCATTTATTAAGCAGCAGAATCTAAAAGGTGTGTGTTGTATACATTCTATGTTGCAACAATTATAGAAGATTGTTTGCAAAAAAAAAGTTAAGGAAAGGAAAGGTGTAAAGAAATGGCTAAGGGGGAGGATAGGGGGATGTATTATAAAAAGAAAAAACATTCAATAATGAATTTAATATGATAGAATATTTTGTTAAACACTATAAAACCTATTTTTATGATATTCAAAAACAACATAAATCGCTTGCTTCTTTAAATATGTATGTTTTTACAGTTTTTGCTAAATTTTTTCTTAATTTTTTTTGATGAAAATATTTTTCTTTTTTTTCTAGGTTGTTATGACGTTTGTTTTTTTTTATAGTTTTCATGTTCATTTTACTGCATATTATTCTGAACCTTTGAATTCTTGTATTGGAAATCAAAGCTTAAGAAACCTTCTATATGTAGGTAGCCAGCAATAAAAACCTGGTCTGCAGTCAGCTACAAAAAAAGGTTAAAAATATTCGAAATATTTTCATAAAATTTTGCCACTCAATTCTAATTTCATACTTCTTTTAAAGGCATGGCAAGTGTATAAATAGTGGCTTATTATTGCACCCCAAAAAAATTCCTTAATAGTGGCCATGGTTTGTGGATTTATATTCAGTATTTTATTTATTGCCTTAATTCCATGACCTGGCTTTTAGCCAACTAAGAAAACAAAAAAAAAAAATAAAATACTCCCAATTTATTTATAGAATTCTAATGTTCACTTTTATTTATTTTTATAATACAAAATGTACAAACATTTATTATTTTTATACAACCAAAATGTTGCTGGCAACATGTTGCAGATACAAATATTTATTATTTACAAATTGTGGGTAAATGATTTTAAAATGCCATATCTCAGGTTTTATTAATCACACATAGTTCAATATATAGCTAATTTGAAAGGTTATATTCTAAGCTTTACCTTTTTAGAAGACATTATTTAAATCACTTTATTCTGTGAGAAGTAATCTGCGTTTAAAAATGAGTAAAAATTCGAAACATTTTATTTTGCTTTGTCGTTGTGGAAACGATAGATGAAGTTCAGAAGAAAGAAAGTTTACACCTTTTCGTTCTGACAACTTTAATGTTATAGATGCACTCCGCTCTGGTTTAATGCTATAAACACAATAAACGCAACGCAGCAAAATACAGCAATTTTGCAGCAACAATTTGCCTGTTGGCGCGTTGCAGCAAACACAACAATTTTGCGACAATAATTTGCTCGTTGTCGCATTGCATTTAAAACAAACATTTCATATATATACCCCTGTACTCCATTTTTGTGAGTTTACTGTGTTGGCTGCATTGCGTTTATTGTGTTTATAGCACAACAACGACTTAAGTTTCAATGAAACTCTTACGAAAGATCGGCTTATAATTTAGCATTCAACACCAAATAGTTATCAAACATTCATTCATATTCAAGAAAAGCTCAGTAATTGTCTGCTACATGAACAAATCTATCAATTTTCCATTTCTAATTGAGTAAACTTAAAAATTTTTAAAATATTCAACCCCTAGGTGAGATGATATCACGGGAAGTATAGATAAAATATCTTAGAATATCACCGGATGTTAAGTTAATATGGAGGCCTTATATAAAGAGGATTTTCTGGGGAAGCTGGATAGGTTAAATGCTTGCTGGGAAATTCTAAGAAAGAAGTTTAGATAGGCAGATCGAGGAAATCGGAAACCATTTCAATTGGATTTGGACCAGATATAAAGGCCAGCGTAATAGTCGCCGTAGTCTAGTAGGCAGTGAGTTGGCGTATTATATTATTCCAAACACAGGTCGAACATCTAAAACAAAACGAAATCTGAAAAAATATTTGATAGGCGTCTTCCTCTCAGCAGATTTCTGGCAAAAACTCTGAGCGTGAAATAAAATTATCATGAAAAATATATAACACACAAAGTGATGAATGTGATGAAAGAAGAAGATGATGAAAGTGTATGGAGCAGCCTAGAGCCTATACTCTATTAAAACAGCTACCATTCTGTGATACATGTGGAAATTTGCGGTTATTTTCAAAAAGAAAATTTCTACCGTCGAAAGATGTATTCAATTTAACATGGATAGCAATACTATACGACAGAAAGGCCATCCTCCGAGAACTCGGCTCTTATGAGGTTAAATAGAAAAGGGTATGGAACTGCTTTAGGAAGTAAGGTCGCAAGATATGTAAGAAAATGCTACAATGAATGGGCAGATGAGTTTGCGGAAATGAGGTCAGAAACCTTTGGTGGAGCGAGAACCGATGTTTAATTTTTTTGTGAAATTACGAGCAGATGTGAGTTTAGTTATGCATCCTACTATCCAGTAATAACCTGAGGTTTAGCCATTACAACCCTTCAGTTAGGATGATGACCTACTTCTCACACCACTTATGTTGGTGCATGTTAATTATTTATAGCAGTGGCGGTACCTACACTTTAAAGTCGACTCCGAACGATAGATTTTTTGAGAAACTTTTCATGGTTACAGGTCTTTTAACTAAGCACTATTGATTCAAAGTACACTTGTTCAGAGTGGCATTGTCCCGAATCTAAGTTTGTCAGGGTGATGGAACTGAAAGCGAAATAATAAGGATGATCTTTATAGATTGAGGACAATACGTAGTATACATACACATATGGGAGCCTAGTAATCTATAAAAAAATTATTACAGGCCAATGTTTTTTTTTTAATTCTATTTTCCTATTTATTTTATTTCAAAAATAATACAAAACCGAAGCCTAATTATGTTGTATAATAAGTGTGATGTGTTGATTTTCAATTTGCTTGTTTATGCTCATAAAAAGTCATTTATATTCGACCCTCATTAAAATTGTTCAATAATGTGCATTTTAAAAATAATTTTTCACTTTTTTTTTGCCTTTAATGAGCACGTCCGTCTGTTGCTATCGACAGCAAACAGCAATAAATTTTTTTTTTGTTTTTGGTAAAAAATTATAAATCTTCTATCATCGAAATACTATTTCAAATGTATGTACGATTATGTACGAGTATGTACGTGTATGTAAATGCAAAAAAACAAATTTTTTTCAAATTGAAATAAAAATTTTTAAGTGAAATAACTGAAAATGACAACCTCTCTTATGATGTATTTCGAATGGCAGCAAACAGACAAATAGAAACGTGAAAAAATATCCCAGGAAAAAATTTATTAAACAACTATAAAAATTTCTTTGAAAAAAATTAAGAAAAAGATTTAAAAATATTGTGCACACATTTGTTGTCTAGTCATGTTCAAATTGTTGTTTATTATGAAAGAAATTTTTTAAAAATATGTACAAACATAAATAAACAATAAGAAAATTAAATAAAAATGTGTTTAAAAATAAAATAATTTTGTACTATACCACATACAACATACTACAATTGATTTCAATGTCGGTCGGAAACAACAAAAACAACAACAAATAAAAACCAAAGATTTCTTGCCTAGTACTTGTCATAAAGATTTTTGAATTGGAAACAAAATTAGTCTAAGAAGCATATGTTGTATGTTGACACAGTGATGAACAAACTAAATACATACATAAGTAATGTGTAGTAGGAAAATAGTGCAGGACTAATCAGGACTAAAATCGAAATTTTTGGCCAATAACTATAACATTGACGTTGTTATTTAATTTTACATCTTAACTCCAATGTTACCAGGGCAAATGATGTCAGTCTGGAGATCAAGCATAGAATTACTCTTGTCTTGTTATTGCAAACTCTATGGTCTTATGAAAGAACTGGTACTATAGCATATACTCGTGCACTGTTATGCACCAATGCAGATGTCTTGTGAGTATTCGAGTGAGAAGTTATACTCAAGATCTGCTGTTCATTACAAGTTGGCAATGATTTCCGCATCTGAACTAAATAAGTTCCTCAATCCTATCGACGTTTTTCATCGCATTTACAACCAGCGGTTTTGTTGGCCCTGTCATGTTGTTCAGATGGTAGAGAACATTTCAGCGAAGAGAACAATTCATACAGAATTTAGCGTACATTGTCTCCGGCATCAAACACCCAAGGTCCTCGAAAAGTTTCTCGAAAATTTGTTTTGAACTGTTTTTGTTATCATCTTGCCATCATCACAGAGATTCGGACTGCATAAATAGTCCCTTAAGATCATTAAAAATCCCCTGCTATCATACATACATAATTTTTTTGGTTATTACAACCCTTCAGACAGGATTACGACCTAACTTCTCACACCAGGTACTTATGTTGTGTGTGTTAAAAGTCGATTCCGAACGACAGATTTTTGAGAAGCTTTTCAAGGCAATTTTATAAACCCTGAGAGTTTTTGCCATAAATCTGCTGAGACGAAGTCGCCGAAGAAATTTTTTTTCATATTTTCGTTTTGATGTCTGACCTGGGGTTTGAACTCTGGTGTTAGGTCTAATAAGCCAACACACTACCTACTACGCCGACTTCGGCGATATATCCATTTTTTTATTCTGAAACACCCTTTCTTCCTCCTGTTCCTTGGTAGGACAGCAGGAATGTAAGTTATCATGGCTCACTAAGTGATGGAATTTGTCCTAATAATCTGCTGATTTAATTGAGCAGTCATACCGAAAATGCCTTCCAGGAATTTCTCAGAGAAATTTTGAACAATTCACAGGATAAGGATTTAATGGTACCAGCATATAATAGTACAGGGCGTATACAGAGCTACCAATTAAAAACCGTTGAGTAGGAATTATTTAAATTCGGTGTCTTATGGTTGGTGTATAAGGAAGCTTAACTCCGACAACAGCATGACGATGGATTTGATGTGATTAAGAAGAAAATCGAATGCCTTCTTTTCTTAGATCGCATGACCATCTGTCGCTTTGCTGTCAATATAATATTGCATAACGTACCAAAAGATTTAGCGTTCCCACACGTTACTGTTGCAGGAGTTGTAAATTTAGGCTTTCTTTACAGAATAAAATTTACTCCAATAGCGACATTTATTTCAGAATCGGAATAATTTTTGATAAAGACTGTTGGATGTCAGGATACCACAATGGACGCACCCTCTGACTTTACCTTACGTAAGCTATGGAAATGAAACCCAATCAACGAGTATTCGAAGTTATTTGCAGGATATTCTGATATCATCCACCACCAAGGAGCGACTCATAGTAAAGCAAATTGTACATAGCATTGGTTTTATCGACAAAAAATAGATCACACTTGTTGCACAGCAAATGTCTCACTTGTTTTCACTTCATAGGTTTTGAAAAACTTTTTCAAAAAAAAAAAAAAGTATACCGTTTTGAGGTTAATGATTATGGCCTTTAAGGCCATACTTTCATAAACAAAAATAATTTATAAAAACTACAACTAAAAAGAACACAAAAAGAAAAATGTTCAAATAATTACCATAATACTGGTGCTAGTCATATTGATTGATTAGCTTTTGTTGAGTGTGTCACAAAGTATTAAAATTAAGACAAGAAAACTAAAGATTTTCTACAAATCCTTTAATAAATACGTTTGGAATTTAGTAAATAAATCACAAGGCGATCCAAAAGTAAATGTCGGACTGATGGATGGATGAGCTTAAATACACGATCACTTTAAGGCAATATTTGCCGTACCCAATTAATGACAAAACTAAACTGGATGACTGATGATGGAGATACAAAAAATTGTTCACTATTTTGAACTATTTGAAATACCGTGTACGAGTATAGTAAATGGAAACACAATGTTTATAATATTTTATCCACAATAGAAAACTTATTGTATTCACTACGAGATGACAGATATCAAAGAGCCATAAGGAAAAAATCTCATGCATGAGTAGGTACATTGTACATACATATATATATACATACAACGAAAACTACATTCTTAAGAAAATATTTACTTTGGAAATCCACTATAAATCCCCGAAAAAAAAAATCCAATTTCTGGCTGTTGTATTTCGATCAGCATGACTAGACCACATACTAGTCATTAATATCATCATTATCATCATCATTATTAGTATATAAAGCATTATTATTCTTAATATTATTTCTATTGTTGTTGTTATGACGACAAAAGTAGCCAAACAGTTTATTTAACAGCACACTTAAGAATTTATTTTCCATTTTTTCTCTTTTTTTTTTTGCTTAAGACAACAGAAACTGACATTTAAACAACGACAGTAACAATAACAACTGCAATAGCAACAACAATTAGTATAAATAGATGCAACAACAACAAAAACCATATGCTTCTAACACACTTGATAATGACTTTATTCGTCATTGGAACAGCATCCATCCACAGCAAGCAAATGAAAAAAATTATTTTTTCTAAATTGAAAATAATTTTGAATTTTGAAAGAAAAAAATTCAAAATTTTCATTTATAAATATACAGTTAGACAGACAAACATACAGACAGACAGCTATACAGCCGGACAACTGACAGCCAGGCAAGTCAAAAGACCAGACAATGCCAACCAACCAACTGAACCATCAGCGACCGCCACCGCAGTGCTATGAAAATAGATTTCGCCACAAAAGTCAAGGCGCAGCAGAACAATGGCCCCACCACCACTAGTGGTCCATTATTACTTGGCAAACGTTAGCGTAATGATCATTATTTCATCGGAATATGAATATAATTGTCATGGTTTTCTTTCATTCATTAGCGTAACGATGGAAAATGAAAATATTTTCCGCCACAGGCAATGATAAATCAAGATTGCATTTCTATTTGAATTTCTAACATTTATTTATTTACCTTCCATATCAGTCTCAGATATTAAGCTGCAGGGAATAAATAAATAAGTGTTGTTATCTCTTAAAAACGGAACTTAGTTTCGGCTTCTAATTGGTTATTACAAGCCCTTCAGTCTCGCTTACAACCTATCTTCATACACCACTTATGTTGTGTGTGTTAATTTTATACATGAGTGATGGACCTACAGTTTAAAATCTATGCCGAACGACAGACTTTTGAGAAACTTTTCATGGCAATTTTATTTCACTCTCCTAGTTTTTGCCAGATATGTGCTGAGAGGAAGACGCCGCTAAAATACTTTTTCATATTTCGTTTCGTATTGATGTCTGACCTGGGGTTTGGGCCTTGGCCTGGTGTCTAATTAGCCAGCACACTACTTAATAAACCGGTGGTTGGTGTGCGTGGTTATAAGCATTAAAAAAAATTATCTATTGAATCTCATAAAATAGGTTTTGCGGAGATCGTTCCAGGAGGAACTTGATAACTGAAAAAAAATTCCCATACATATCTGAATTATTCTTATGATAATAGCTGATCAGAATATATCGGGTCTTTTTTTTAGCTGCAGCAGAATTAATGATATCGATAACTGATTAACAATAAAATTTAGCAAGACGTCATGAGGGTGTGTTCAGTCAGGATTACATGAGTGGTGGGACCAACAGTTTAAAGTCAGAATCCCGAACGACAGATTTGTGAGGAAGAGGCAGTCGCCGAAGAAATATTTTTTCATATTTCGTTTTGTTGGCGATATTTGACGTCAGCTTTAGGTTTCAAAATTGTGAAAATTTACAATGAAAGTTCTTAGAGTACTTTGTCCATCATATGAAACTGCTTTGTGAGCAAGAATTTCATGCAATTATTAAACGTTTTAGCATTAATTAAAATTTTTTCGATTGAAAACCATCAACAGAACAATAAAATGTGCGTACCAAAGACAATACTGCTGCTATGGTTCGAAGTCTTGAAGAAGACGCTGAATTTATGTCTCGTTATCATTTTCAATGTATTTGAATTTGTTCTTTGTCTACGTAACATTCCGGGAAATTGTAGGGCTGACGAGCTCGCCAGAGCTGGTACGTTTCTTCCGGAATCCTCTTCAATTGAATTGGGTATGTCACTTGCCTCGGTCAAGTTGGATATTGCGAGGAAATTCTTTCGGGACGCCAACCTATCCTGGGTCAATGAGGAGCTCTGCTACACCGCTAGACTCACCTGGTCCTTGACGGATAGAGAGCGTACCAACCAATTACTTGGTCTTGGTCGTGACGTCATTTCAACCACAGTGGCCATGCTTACAGGTCATTGCGTTATGGGTAGACACGCGGAAAGAATGAGGCTCCCATTTGACGACCTCTACCGTGGATGCAGATCCGCTGAGGAAGAGGAAACTGTTATCCACTTTCTTTGTCAGTACCCGTCTCTTGCTAGGTATAGATATAGGTTATTTATCTCCCTATTTCTTGTCAGCTTGACGGAGCTATCATCTATTGATGTCAAGGATATAGCTTCGTTAATTTTTTGTGCAAATAAGATGGCTCCAGGTGTTTCCGAAGGCATTTTGGGCGCTGAACACGAATCTGGTTTCAAAAATTTTCCATCACGTCAGGTTTTCGAGAATATAGCGTTTTTGGCCATTTTTGAAACATTGTAGAGCTAAACACTGGCATGCTAGAACCATCGCTATTGTCAGAAATTGACAATTGCATGCACCCTTAAACCAAGGGGTGGGTTTATGTCAAGGCGTGTGCAAGAGAAAAATAAACACATTACGGAGGTCCTTAAAAATTAATCAGATTTACTTGAAAATTGTTGCTCAGGGGTTTTTGGGGTCGCTGATTATAGATCTTCATTCAGATTTAAAAAATTCAAAATGGCGGATCCAATATGGCGTTCGATTAATCTGATTAATTTTTATTAACCAACAAAATCCAGATTCGTGTTCAGCGCCCAAAATGCCTTCGAAAACGCCTGGAGCCATCTTATTTGCAAAACCCACGCAGGGCTGTGATATCTTTCATTCTTGATAACTTGGAGCTCGATGTCGCTTGGAGTTCATCCAAAAGACAGCTCTTTGCTCAAACCGGAAGAAAAAGAACAAATGGCGTAGCCAGCGTGTAATCAATATTAAACAAGCAATTTTAATGGATGTAAAGGTGCACCATTGCAGTCACCGTAGTCTAGTAGACCACGGTTTCAGACATCTCGAACCAAACGAATGAATATGAATATGAAGATATGTTTCTGTAAAACCTGTCGTTCGAAATAGACTTTAAACTGCCTGAACAGCCTGACCATGATCATCATCAAAAGTATAAAATAATTTAACGTCGTCAGCATACATCAGAATATTACAATCAGAAATAGCACAAGGAAGATCATTAAGAAACAATAAAAACAGTAAAGGACCCAAATGGCTACCCTGCGGAACACCAGAAGTACCATATACAGTCTTACACAATACATTCCTAAACAATACCCTCTGAGTCCTAAGGGAGAGGTAGGAGTCTAGCCAACGATGAATAATATCAGGAATACCGATTAATGAAAGTTTAAGAAGCAGAATTCTATGACCAACCCTATCAAAAGCTTTATTGAAATCAGTATAAATTACATCAGTCCGAGCTCTGGCAAGAAAACTCCTGAAAACGTGTGTAGTAAATTGAAGAAGATTAGTGACAGTCGACCTACCTTTTAAAAAAACTTGCTGGAAAAGGGATATTAAAGATCTCGTATAAAAAAAGAGATAATACGTCACCAGTTTTTCCAACAACTTGGGAATAGCACTGAGTTTGGCAATACCCCTGTAGTTGGAAATATTGTGTAGGTAGTTTGAATTATATTATCATGAACTCAATAAAATTTCATTAAGAAAGACATATTTTACTGACTTAAACGATTTATTAATACAACAGAAAAAAATGTGCGAACAAATTTCGCTTCCTCATCCAGTTAATAAATATTCTGGCGGCATTCTTTACATTCTTATGAATTATAAATTATTACTACAAATTCCTTTTTTTTGTATTTAAAATTATTTCGTTTTAATGTTAAAAGCCTTTTAAAATTGACTTGGGAATGTATAATAAATTATAATCAAGTGTTTTTCAAATATTTATTTATTAAATAAAATACATTTTAAATACACTTAAAATATTTATAAAAATGATGGAGAAAAGGGGATGAGGGAAAGAAAAAAAATTAATTTTACTGTCAACCCATTAAAAGACACTAAATTAAGGCAACACTAAATTAAAAACAAAGGCAACAACATCTAAACAACATTTAAAAATAGAAAATTGCTATACCGGCTGTCAAGAAAATTATTTTGTTTTGCTTCACTTAAATTTTGGGGAATTACTTTGCAAACAAGAGGACATACAGACAAACAGACAGACATACATACACTTTGTATTTATTTATAAATAAGCAGATAAAATGAATTTTTCAGAAACAACTATAAATACAATACAAATTTAAAACAATACTTGAGAGAAAAACACAATAAAATTGAACAGAAATTGAGAACACAAGATATTTGTGCCTGAAAAGAAAAAAAATCTTAAAAAAGTAATAGAAGAGCTTTTAGATTTGGCAACAATAATAGACACTAGAAATGCAATTGAAAATAAAATTAAAAAAAAAACACAATTAAAAAACATTAAAAAAAGTGCAGCACTTTCATTTTAAACTTGACCCCTTAAAACAATGAACGGCAGGCAAATCATTCATTCATTCATTCATTCATTTTTTGTACACACAAAATATTTACAGAAGCATTTATGCTGTCTAGAATACAGTGTATAAGACAAATGCGAACTTGTTGAGCATTTTTTTTAATTTCAACACAGAATATTTTGTGCTTTTTTGGCGCTGCGATAAAAGTTCATTCAGTCACTAAGCCTTAATATTGATTTTTTTTATTCCCAATCCCTCTCTAGGGAGCATATGGCTTCCACAAAGCATCTCCATCTGACACGATTCTTCGCTGATGTTTTTGTGCCTTCCCATGTCAGGTCATTAAGCCTTAGTTCTTGTAGGACCGTGCGTCTCCAGGTGTTTTTTGACCTGCCACTGTTTCTTGAGTCCCCAGCGTCATTCTTGTAATACTGTCGGACTTCTTTCTCACTGTAGGAGTATGGCCAACCCAACCACATTTTTTTTTCTTTTTTTGATCTGCTTCTGTATGGGTTCCTCTTCTGTGGGAATCCAGAGATCTGCGTTGCTGATAGTGTTGGGCCAGAATATTCTACATATGATTCTTAGGCATTTATTGATGAATACCTGAAGTTTTTGCGTGATGGTATTAGATATAAGCCAAGTTTCGTATATAATAACGTTGACTTTACCCAAGCGTTGAATATTCTTAGCTTGGTACGCCTAGATATATATGAGCTTCTCCATACGGAGTGCATTCGCCCGAATGCTGCTCTCGCTTTATTGAGTCTGTTGTCTACGACTGTTTCTTCGCCGCTGTTTGTTGTCATAGTACTGCCTAGATAGCAGAAGCTATCCATGTACTCGGCTATTTGGCCCTGTATCATGATGTTTTCTATGCTAGTGTTCTTAATTCTCATAGCTTTGGTTTTCTTTGATATTTATCTCAAGTCCAACGTTGTGAGCCAATCTTTTCAGATGTTCGAGTTTTGACTGCATGTTGGAGACCTTGTGCGAGAGTAGACAAATATCATCTGCATAATCCAAATTCTCGAGTTGGCGTGAGAGACTCCATGTTATAATATTGCATATCGTCAGCTAATTGAAGCCGACATAGTCTAGCAGGTACTGTATTGACTTATTAGATGTGCGGCTACGATTCAAGCCCCAGGTCAAGCATATAAGACTAAACGAAATATAACAAAGCATTCCAAAAATATTGGCAAAAACTCCGGGAATAAGTAAAATTGCCATGAAAACTTTCTCAAAAATCTGTCGTTCGGAATCGGCTTTAAACTGTAGGTACCGCCACTCATGTATAAAGTTAAGACACACAGCATAAATAGTTTGAGAGGCTCATAATCCGGACTGAAAGATGGTAATGAAATATGAAGAGTTGAACCTGTTCTGTGCACAATATCTTTAAAAATTGTTATCATTTTGATCAGGCAAATATATCTTCTCAAAGAAGTTCAGCCCTGTATGGAAAGAGAGGTTTGGGAAAATGATGCAGTACCCTATTAATTATGATGGTGAACAGTAGTAACTCCGTTCTGATTTTCACTGTTCCACACTAAATGGAACTGTGGATGATAAAATTTTGTCAGAATCGATCGACATAACTCACTTCATAAAGCTGCCAAAGGCTGCGGAGAAAAATATTCACGATGGAAATATCTCCGGAAAGGATGTTACTATGCTTTCTGAGAGCCAGATACCTGTCTAAGCAATATTTTCTAATGTAATAAAGTGCAAGATGGATACATATCTCAATGAGATATGTAATGATTTGATGTTCAAATCAAATGGCTACTGAGACATAGCTGCATCCCAGGTAACTGTAGGACCTTTGACTTCTCCGATGAGTTATTTACTTCGGAAACCTCTTTAATGATCTCTGAGCTTACAATTGACAAGGCAGTTACATATTCCATTAACGACGTAGGAAGGCTTCAACCCTGGGCAGATTGTTGCAGTAAATCTATCCAAAGCTTGATTGAATGCGCCCAAAACGTCGATTTAAACTCCAGTGGAGTACGCTTCGTATGGTAGTTGAAGCATTACATAGGCACTCATCCCATGTGCATTATTATTTGACTCTTGCCAAATATTTTCTCCAGCAGCTGTAGATGTGAGTAAGAGAAGGAAAGTGTTCTATACCTATTGGTTACATTGACTATACAAATAATTGAAACGAATCCTCACTAAAGTACTCTCGCCAAATGACTTCTCCAGCAGCTGTAGGATTAAGGAAGAAAAGCAAAGTATTCTGCACCTCTTGGGAACATGTCTAAGATGCTTCAGCAGAAGATCCGAATGGATTCGAGGCTAGTGGAAATAGCAAAACTATAATGGACCTTATATGATCTCTGTGTGTGTCCATCTTAACTTTTGTGGGCAGCCATCCCAACCTACTCAACCTATATCTCTCAGTTCGCTGATGTTGTTAAAGATTTTGTATTTCTCTAGCGAAGATCGTCACCAGAAAATTAATCAAGGACCTCCATACATACATACAACCCTTCAGTCAGGATTACGACCTTGCTCTTTACAACACTTATGTTGTGTGTGTCAATTTCATACATGAATGGCTGGCCCTGTAGTGTAAAGCGGATTACGTACGACAGATTTTTGAGAAACTTTTCATGGTAATCAAGTATCGACAGCCAAAAATGCGGTCGAAGAGGTCTGTTACCATTTGTGTAGAGGAAAACTGTATTCTTCACACTCTAGCTGTGCACACAGGCTACCGCCGTATTTGAGGATATTCGGATAGACTGGGAATTCTCTTGCATGACTGTGTAGTAGGCAACTTTAAAAGTAATTGTGAATTATTACAGATTTTTCCAGGGGATTCTTAAAGCACCATACATGTTCGAACTTTAAATCTAGAAACCTCATTTAAAATTATACTCTAGACATCCAGAAAAAAGATAATGAGCTTTCCGAGCTTACGCTAAGAAGTTTCCTTTCGGAAATTGCTTTTAGAAGTGACTTTCCGAAGTTTTTGTTGTGTAAACACATGTTTGAAGTCGACTTCTAGTCAAAACAAAACAGAAAACAAGGGAATGCAAAAAACCGTTTACCCGACTTCTTCTGCAAAGATTTCCAAATACTTGCAGTTGATAGCAAGCCGTGCAAGCAAAGCATGTTTACACACAGTTGCTGCAAGTAATTTATTTAAGCCATGGCTTTTGGAAGTCGACTTTAAATACGTATTTACAAGACAAAAACTTCTGAAAGCAACTTCCTCAAGAAAACTTGCTAAACTGCTCGAAAAGACGATATTTTTTAAATAATTTCTGAGGAAAATTTCCAACTAAATACAACGTTTATTTCCTTAAATAGTGTCTTAAATTTTTTTTGTTTTTATTTCAATTAAATAAATCATTTAGCTGTTGTTGTTGTTATTTATTCATCAAGTTTTTTTGTTTGTTTTTTTTGTTGCAAGAGGCACATATTGTCGGAAATCGTAATGCCAAGAATTTGTTTATTTTGTTGTTTTTTGTTTTTATTTTTCGAAATTTTATTGTTTTTTTATTGTTTTTTCCTCTTCGTTTGAGTAGATAAAATTGAAAATAATTTTTTTTACCCATAAAACCAGATAATGTCAGTCAGTGTTTCTACTAATTTTTTGGTTATGCCGATGCATGTAAAAATGTGGGTGTTTTCGATTTGATGAAGTGATTTGTAAAAGACTAATGATAGGTTGACTATGGTTATGGTTACACATTTACAAATACGGGTGATTATGGCAAAAGTATTGAAAATAAGTTTTAATAACTTCATTCACTTCATCAGAGAATAGTTTACAGGGTAATTAACATAAAAAGCTGACTTAATAAATTAGGAAGCCAAGGTTAAACTATTTCAATATGAAACACATCTTCCAATACAATTTTATTTGTAGCAATTTAGAGTATGTTAGTTCTCCAAAGTTTTCCAAACATAATAAATTGTTATCCCTAACGTTAGTATATAAGGTTGCTGTGCTTAGTTCCTTTCGGTTTTATCATAGTTCCATTTATGATACCCTTTCGTTTATTATAGCATTTGTATTATAGGATATGTACTCTGGCTCTTTGTCCAATAATTTGCAGTTGCCTAAAAACCTTTCGTTTCTGCTTTCCAAATTCCATGCTATGGCACAAAAGATGTACATTGGTCTGCTGTCCTTTCTCTCACGAGAAAGCCTCAACAAGACATTAACTAAAGGGTACTATCCCGATATTACTGTTCTGAGCTTTTTAAGATGAAAAATAAGTTGATCTATGACAAGTCGTGTTCAATCTTGCTATATATGTACCATGAAGCCCAATGAGCCTCAACCACACAGTAGAAGGTCATGGACTTGACTCTTTTACGACCTAACGCTGGACTTTTACCCAACAGAGAAGAAGAGTTATCGTTCTTCTGTAGAAATCATTTGCTAGTGGGACTAAGACTATTGCGTTGCGATTAACCATCCTGAATGCAATGTCCAGTAATGATTTCTACAATAACACTGAACAAGTTCTTTAACAAAATTTTCGTGTGCCTTCTATATAATCTCTGTTTGTCGTCTTTCTCTACCCGTATCGAGAACATGTATGTTCGTAATGCCATTCCCAATATAGGGAATTCACTTCAAAAGCTCAATGGTTGCTTTACATCTGGAGAGTTGAACATTCTACAGTTTCCGGGATACTTCGGAGTCTCAATACTCATATAATATGAGATTTGTAAGAGCCAGAAGGGCGGTATCATGGCAGCTATCTGTCTATCATAAAGTATTCTAATAAATGTTTTAGAAACACTGTCGTATAGTCGCAACTAACGCCTGGAAAACGTTACGATTTTCAAGTGGCCTTATTGAAAGAGTCTTGTATAGTGTCATCTAATTCCCAACTGGTATAGACACCGCCAAACCTTTTTGAGGAATGATAGTTTGGTATCATGTAATCAATCAAATGCTGGGATGAATAAATAAAAAAAAGAAAAAATTGTCCTAAAAACATTCCTTCATGATATGCTAGCCAATGAAATCTGTTTAAAGAAAGAAGATTATTAGCGACTTCCTTAATTCGGATGACTTCTTAATTCCGTATGTACATGTACATTCTCTTGAGACGACTCTCCTACGCCTAAACATTTAATTCGGGTATACACAGTAAAGAATGGTTGCAAACGGTATACCACCTGTATACGATATGAAACATTGTTCAATTGTTGTTAATTCTAGGCCTTATTCATCATAAACTATCCTCCACAACTTGATCCTGATTTCTTATCCTTTCAATATCACTATTTTTTGCGTTCGAGGTATGCTAAATGGTCGCATAGAGGCCAAAAGGCCACACACTTATTTCATTATCGATTAGATCGAACTAGTAGAAGATCATTTATGTTTTCCTTTCAGGAGCAACTTAATTATTTCGATAGCAGACATGATCACAGAGATGTTACTTAATATCTCGCCTTATTGGTTTAAGTCTGTACTATTCTTACCCTGCAGATAACAGGAAAAACATTGACATGAAAAATAATACATAAATCATTTGATATGAAGATAAAAGCTTTAATTGAAAAATACTGTTACTTTTCTTCTCCCCTGTTTAATAGGGGTATTCCATAAACGATTAGTACCACTACAACCGATTCTGGCGCTTGCCTTGTATTTAAATGCTATTATCATTCATGACGAATATTTCTGGCTCTTCTTGTTATTTTTTTCTATTCTGAGGGTATTTTCTAGCTGTTGTTCATTATTGTAGTCATTTGCTGATTCTTTTTTTTAATTTCAATTACATTTTTATTTTTAATTCATTTCATTTATATTTTGGCAATAGCATCCCATATGCTTGATTGAAATTTTGTGTACAATTGAAAGGAAAATTAAATGCAACAGTAGCATAAACATGTGCAACAAGTGGCAGCAAAGGCATGATTAGAGAAATTCTTTTTTCTTATTCTGACTATAAGGGGATGCCACAGAATGTGTTTTAAAAATAAAAATTACTTGCAGCCTAACAAATAGAGCCTATGGCTGGCATCGTTTTAAATCCCCAAAAATCTTAAAACCAAAGAAAATATTTTTTTTATTTAAAAGAGTGCAGCTTAAAACCGCTTTAAAAAATAAAAATTTATTTCCCAACATCAATCAAACACAAGGCAATACAACAAAGCTGGCTGGCTATTGTCGCTGTGGTGAGTACGCCTGTGTATTTTACTTTCATTTGGTCGAATATCTTCTACTCAATCTCTTTGGTCTCTTCTTTAAATTGGCACTCCTTTTCGGCCTCGTGCCCGATCGCCTCTTTGCCCTCTTATATACTTTCGGATTGACTCTGCGAGTCACTTTCTTGGCCCTGCGACCCAATAACGATCTCAAATTATTTGGTATTGGTTTGACTCTCCTTTCCAGTTTTCGAAATGGACTGCTCGGTGGTACACGAAACGAACCATTTAAACCGCTTCCTTTGACATTCTGCAGCTCACCGGTTTCTAAAGCTTCTTTAAAAAATTTCTTCACAAATATCATACGCCTGATCAGTTCACGTTTGCTGTGTAAAAAATTATCGAAAATATATTTTCTCAGGCCCATAAATGAGAAACCACGACGTGGTCGACCTTTTGACAATGTTTTAATGGCTTCGGTCATCATTTCCTTGGTGGGAATGGGTTTTGCCGGTATACGCGTTCCACTCTGAAAGGTAAAGACTTCCGTAAACTTGTGTGTCGGTGGCCAAGTTACTGGAGGCAGTTCATGCACATGTGCATTTAAAGGGCCCATGGTAGACTGTAAAATAGATTTTTTTTATTATTGAAGTTGCATTTGTAATTAAGAAGATATTTCAGCATTCCATACCATATTGCGTTAGTTATTCTTGAAAAATGTTTCTCTTTTAAAAAATATGTTTTTTTCAATACGTTTTTCAATAAAAATTGAAAATTTATTTGTTTTCTTTCAAACGTATTTCTGAAGGCTTGATATGTTTCTTCATGGAAATATATGTCAGGTATTTATACAGTGTTCTACATGTATATACACAATACAGGGTCTTTCAAGTATTGGCACATTCTTTGTGGGCATTAATTTAGAAATCGTATTAAAAGGTCATCAGGTTATTTAGAAACCTGATGACACCACCAATTGCCAGTGTGTACGTATAATTCTTACTAATTAGAACTTTTTCTTTGTAATCAACATATTCGCGGTATTGTCGGCTGTTCTTCTATTAGTAGCTGTTCCTTACACAATCTATGTTATCGTTGTGGCCTTGCAGATTTCCTCTTTTATTTATTTACAATATCAAGTTGATTGCTTTTGTAAACTATCGATCTAGTTCTCCCGGAATGGTAGCATCAACTCCATTGTATTTACGATTGGGAAATCCATTCCCAATCGACATTCACCAAATGTGGAACAATATGTTCCGTAGAATCGTTTTTATTTCGTTTTTATATTTGGGGATCTTGGTTAGATGTCATGTTGTTCTGAATTAGGTTATCTTTAGCATTTTCGAAACCTTTTTCTTATGCGTCTTTCAATACCTATCGGGTCCGCCATCTAACGTATTTTTTCAACATGTGCTTATTTCGTGAATGGTAACACATAGCTCTTGTCTGATTTGACAGATAATTAGTTTTATCCTTCCGCTGAACGAATATGGTTATGTATACGCTTGAACAACGCTGGGAAATATTGCGACATTACTTTGAAAATCATGGTAATGTTGCAGAATGTGTGCGAAAATTGCGTACGGATTTTGGAAGAAGAGAAGCACCGTCAGCTCCGTATGTTCGTTATCTTGTGAAAAAAGTGAAAGAAACTGGCATTCTCATCGATAAACCAAAGCGTGAAAAGCCAAAAACTGTGCGTATATTCGAGAATATTGCTGCTGTGGCATTGCGTGAAGCGCCATCAACATCAATTCACCGTTGAACATTTCGAATACATCATTGAGACGAATTTTGCATGAAGACCTTGGTATGACGCCATGCAAAGTCCAATTGGTTCAAGAGTTGAATCCAATTGACCATCCAATGCATTTTCGCTTCGCTAAGTGGGCCTGCGATCGACTTACAGAAGATGCCGATTTTGGCAACAAATAATCTTTTTTAGATGAAGCTCATTTTGATTTTGGCAGGTCTGTAAACAAGCTGCGATTTGACACCGTTGGACTATTATTTGTGGGGTGCCGTCAAAGATAAGTGTTACGCCGACAAGCCAGAGCAAATTGACGCTTTAAAGGACAATATTCGCGAAGACATTGGTGAAATACAGCTGCACACAATCGATAATGTGCTTAAAAATTGGACTGATCGTGTAGGTTACTGCATGGCCAGCCGAGGCAGCCATTTGAATGAAATTATTTTCCATTATTAATCGGAAGGATTGTACTGTCAAATATAAAAAGAAATATGATATATTTGGCGGACCATTTAGAATTAGTTAAGCACAGCAGTTTTCCTTGAGCTGTGAGTATATTTCGTTTTAGGACTTTTGCAACGTCGTTGTAGTCTTGCATGTAGAATGTTGGTTCAAACTCCAGGTGAGACAGCTCCTACAAAACCGAAATATGTAAAAATATTTTTTTGACGAACTCCTTTCAGCAGATTTGTGGCAAGAACTCTGAGAGTGAAATAAAATTGCTACGAAAAATTTCTCTAAAATTTGTCGTTCGGAGTCGACTTTATGTATAAAATTAATACACACATCATGGGCGGTGTGAGAAGCTGGGTTGTAAATCTGACTGAAGTGTTGTAATGAGCAATTATGTATATATGTATCTAAGTATGTACTTTTCACCAACTCGTCTAGAATATAAAAATAAAAGGAGATCATGGGAATTTGTCACTGAAGACAGAATGAAACGAACAGAAAAATTTGCCATGAAGAGTGTTAACGTGAAGAAATAGAAATCGAAAGAGATGAGCTGAGCTGAGTTGAGCAGGGATGTACGCACATATCTCATCCAGTGTAAGGATAGGCCTTTCTATCGGCTCCCAATGTATTCGGAGTCATGGTATTCGAACTTCTTAAATCAAGACCTGGGCATTCACATATGAGATGCTGTTTTGGCTCCGGCTATGTTCAATGCAGACATCCATTCAAATCTTACTCAAGCCCCAGTCAGCTATAACCCGTATAACCAGTCACTTTTTGAGCATATTGAACCTTACTGGGCACGTGGCTAGCTTCTCTGCTGAATCTCATGAACTTAAACTAACAAGGACAACATACCCTAGAATATCACTATGCCAAGGAATCCAGCGGGGTCTAGCCCAATCAGTTTTTAAGATCTTGATGGAGTTTCTGCAGTAAAAATCCTGTTGCGACCTGTGTAAAACCGATCCCATCAAACCTTCAAATCTAATTGACGAAAATTATTTGAAACTCAGCTTGTGAACTTCCAAAACAGTTTTGAAAGTAAAAACTAAAGGTTTATGATTGCCCTCAAGCCATATCTATTAGGGGACTGTAAGAAACCTGATGTCAGACCAGCAGAATTAGATTATGCTGGTAGCCTGGTCATTGTGACATCACTGGCAATTATGTTATAAATGAATTTGCAAGATAGGTATAAGCTTTGGAAGTAATGTAATAGGTGAGATGTCAGCGAAACCACCAATAGGCTTCTTGTATACCCATTTTAGTGAAAAGGTTCGATTCACTCACTTATCGTAGGACAATCGTAGGACTGTAGACAGGATTGAATGGATCAAAGCGCAAGTCTACTGGTACGAAAGTAGGAAAAAATTTAAAGCTTTTATAGGAACAGATGGAACAGAAATATTTCAGATTTTTGTAGGCTATGTGAAGAGGCCGATGAACAGTCGATGGTAGTCAATTTGTTAAGAATTTAATGGGATTTGTGAATGGTATTGACTCGCTAAGGTGACGCAGCAGACTGAAGTACTGCTGAAATAATTTAACCTCATTTGACCTATGATTGCAATTAAAGTTTTGAAGCTGAACATCAAACTTGGTTTTGAAATGCCAAAAGATATGACATTTTTATTGCATTCGGATAGATGAATGCCTTCCAACGGACAGCGTAGGAAGATCAGGCAAGGTTGTGACCTTTACTTTAGGACTTTTTAAAAGAAGTTAAGAATTTGTAAGGCCATCATACAAATATCTCATATTTTATTCATTACAAGGCACACATAATCAAAAGACCCTTCTAAGTTTCTTATTTTTATTGAACTTTCCTTCACCAAATAATTTCCAGTGACATTTAATTTTTATTGAAAATCATGGTTGGTCTCCCCATTTCTAGAGTCTCTAGTCCACTTTACTTGAGAAACGATTAATCACTAGAGTGGCTGTACTAGAGACATTGGAATTGCGTTTAGGTAATGGTGGCGGTGATTTAGGACTCATGCCATAAATATTCTCTACACAGCGTTGATCAATTTTATACTCATCACTGCATACCTTGGGCGTTTCGTACTCATCGTCAGCAAAGTTATAAGAAGGAAAAGTATCCTCAAAACAGGTTGAAGACGATTTCAAGCTGGACAATCTTTCCAAATCCTTAACAGACATGGGAAAAGGCGTGGGTGAGTTTTCACTTGGTGGGGTATCGGGTAGAGGGAGTCTGTAAGTATATAAATTAAAATGATTAAAAGGACCTCGGTCCCTTATAAGAACTTACTTAATGGACGACTGTTTCTTAAAAGCACTTGGTTTTTTCTTTTTCATGGAAGACTGTTTTTGATATTCCAGCTCGGATATGGTGGCTACATAACAAGCCTGATCGGGTTTTTTCACAACCAAAACATTTTTTGAACCTTCAAGCAAATCAGGATACGCTTTAATGCCAAAGTAGGCAATTAAACCGCCCGCTATAATGGACAATAAAAATATTAAACACAACATGCCAATGGTAAAGCCTTTGCTATCCTCAGAAATCCATATGTTTTCCTGTCTCTTGGCGGGCACATGCAAAGGCAAACAATCGAAGGGCGATATATCGTTTTTAAACGCAGCCAGCAAGCAGAAAGTGTAGGTGGTATTCGACTCTAAAGGCCCTACTAGTAGTCGGGGCTTAGCATACAGCATGCAGGAGGTATCATTGTAGTTCAAAGGTGACTCATTAAACCATATGACCAGTAGTTGGGAAGGATTTTCAATGGTCACAATGACAGTGTTATTCTCCTCTAACAATTGCAATTCAAAATTATATTTTGGAACGGGAATTTCAAAACTATCCTCCTCCTCCCCCTGCTTCAATAATTGCACATTGGCATCGGTAATCAGTTCGGAACTACGTTGTGTCCGAACTTCATCGGCTGCATCACGATTAAGACAACGCATTTTTAACATGGGATTACTTTCGACAGAAGATTTTTCACTGGAAAGCAAAAAGTCGGTGTTATTTTCAATTGCTGAAGTAGCACTGCTGCTGCCTAAAGAGATTTCTGTTGTATCACTGTCCGTAGCTATGGCTTCCACTGTTTCCTGTTGCTCTGTGGTGACCTTTGCCACACAATTCTGCTCATCATAGTTTAGTTCATCCAAGGCAAGACCATACAAGTGATATGGGGCCTTACAATACAAAATATCCATAAACTGTTGGCGATATTTTCGATATACACCCGTCAATGCCAGCAAATCACAATTGCACAACCAATCGTTATTGGCCAGATTGATCAAAGCCACTTGGGGTGTCTTTAACATTGTTTGTAAGACAGTTGGTCCTATAAACGTCAACTGATTGTGGGCCAAATTGATAAGCGTTAGTTTACCCTGTAGATCCTCAAAGGCATCCTCCTCTATGTGTTGTATATGGCTGTCAACTATGGTCAGATATTTTAAGTTAGGCGTGGACTTGAATAGATTGCGGCTTAATGAGCCATTAAAACGATTGTTGCTCAAGTCCAAACACAATAATTTCGGCAAATAGCTCTTATCAAATGGGTTATGCTGGCCATTAATTCTTACATTGGCATTTAATTTCAAGTTCACCAAGGTGGTTTGAACAGGTTGAAATATGGCCGGCTCATAGCGCAGGATATTGGATTTTATGGTCAAATATTTCAAACTAAACAGACCCAACAAGGCACCGCTATAGACTTTCTTAATATTCATGTGGGACAAGGTCAAGGCAAAGGTGCTCTCAAATATCTGGGCGTTAAAAGCATTATTTCTGATGCGACTGATATTGCCCCAGCGTATAATGAGCTCATGTATGGAAGCGTTAGCAGGTAGCCATAAATTTTTCAAAACACCCGCGTGAAATTCTTGTTTTTCAAAGACAAGTTGGTCTATAGTTAAGCAGGAACTGGCCTATTGAAAGAAGAACCCATAAGACACGGAAAAATAAATGAAAGTCTCATGCTTTACCTGTAAAACTTCATCCAACGATGCATAAACATTGGCCACATTTTTACACGTCACTTGACATGCATTCTCCTGGCAAGCACTCGTATTTGCATTTAAAATTTCAAAGAAATCAATGAAGCTAAAACAGAACTCGTTTAAAATATTTTAAACATTTCAAAAAACAAAAAGCTGTCATTCTTACCGTCCTGTTTTATTGTTTAATTGTCCACTCGAATTACTTGGATTCACTTGTAAATCAGCAGCAGCATCTTCAACGTCATCATTTATATCACCAGCAGCAGCAGTATTGTCCATTGTATTCTGATTTTGGCACGTGGTATTCTGTTGTATGGCGAAATAGAAGGCGGTAATAACAATACAGAGGCCAACAGTTAACAAAAGCCAGGCGCATAATTGTAAACATTTTTCATTTACACGGCAAAAAGTTTTACTTCAAGAGACAAAGAAAAATTCAATTAAATATAAATCTGGAAAGATTTTTTCGGTAAGAAATTTCTTGGGAGGATAGAGGAGTCTAAGCCACGATTGAGACATACTTCTGTGCCGCTTTTCGGTTAAAATATACTCCCAGCAGCGGTGCATGATTAGTCACCTTAGCTTTTGTTATGGTCCTCGCTATGACGTTATAAGAAAATTCTGAACTACAGCTTGTAATTTGATACGAGGGTAACCTTACTATGCGAAGTCACCATAGTCTATGTGTTGGCTTATTAGATGTAAGGCCACGGTTCAAACCCCAGGTCAGGTGTACCACAAAATGAAATGTGAAAAATATTTCAACGGCGACTTCCTCTCAGCAGATTTCTCTCAAATTGCCATGTAAAGTTTCTCAAAAAATTTGTCGTTCGACTTTAAACTCTAGGTCCCGCCACTCTTGTATAAAATTAACACACACAACAAAAGTGATGAGAGAAACTAGGTCGTAATCCTGACTGAAGGGTTGTAATGACCCATTTATGTATGTATATGTAACCCTATTTGTTCTAGCTTTTCCTTCACAGATCCTTCCAGATCTAACCTAAAGAGATCAAAGTTGTCGAATTGCAGCCTGGCGTTCAGATAGTATTGGTATTTCCCGTTCTTTGCACCTTTGAACACACTTCTTTTTGAAAGATATCTACGAGTTTTTCCATGAACTCGAAATATTTTATTCTGAGACCAAAAACTTCTGCTCCTGTTCGAATATTTGTTTTTAACCCATCTGTATGCCTTTTAATAGATTAAGAAGCTTCCAGATTACTCCATTCTTTTTTATGTTTCGTTGTGAAGCTTGTTTCGTTAATTTAGGATATGAAGTCCTTTAATGAGTTTCGTGTTACACTTGTGTTCCACCAACCAAACCAAAAGGTTAGGTTAGATTAGAGGACGTGCACTTGTCAATTAAGACAAGTACAGTACCCGGACGTCGAATTAACCCATTGTACAGCGTCCTAGTTTCTCACACCACTTCTGTTGTGTGTGTTAATTTTATGCACGAGTGGCGGGACCTACAGTTTAAAGACGACTCCGAACGACAGATTTTTGAGAAACTTTTTCATGGCAATTTTATTTACTCTCAGAGTTTTTGCCAGAAATCTGCTGAGAGGAAGTCGCCGAAGAAATACTTTTTGTATTTTGTTTTGATGTCTGGCCTGGGGCTCGAACCCTGGCTTTTCGTCTAATAAGCCAACAAACTACCTACTAGACCACGGCGACTGCCGGCCAAATAGTATTACTATGTCCTGTGCTTTATACCTCCAATGCAAGTTGAATTAAGCACACTTTTTGATGACTTAGACTTCTGCTTGGAAGATATCCATGAGTTTCTCAATGGACTCAAAATATTTCATTCTGGGAATAAAAATTTCTGCTGCTTTTTCATGTGCATACCTCACAATAGTCCTTCTTTTAATAGAGTATGCAGATTACTCCATTCATTTTTTTTATGTTTCGTTGCATAGCACTTTCCAAAATCATAGAGTCTACTATTTGTGTTAAGGGGGAGGCTATCAGACAATCGATTCTTCCGAATATCAAATCTCCTAATGAAATACATGTTAGACTTGCCCCCATCAACCTAACAATACACTCCATAGCTTTGGTCTTCACTGCTATGCGCAGAGAACTAAAATCCAACAAAGCTTTCAACCTCCCTGTAAGACAGATTTTTATTACACCTGCTATGCCAACACACCGAAATCTTGGTATCTTGTTAGACCTGTCTGCCATCAACTTGACCATACTCTCCACAGCTTTAATCTTCTCTACTTTGTGCAGCGAACTGAAATCCAATAGAATCAACACCGCCGATGTAGGATAGAATATCATTTTTTCCTGTCATGCCAACACTCTCCAATCTTTGTATCTTATCCTACTCTGTTTGAGCTGTTTTCTAGTTGCCTCCATTGGCACAGACAATTAACCCATTGGTCTCTATTGACGTGACCAACATGGCACACATCCAGTACATAATGTCTAGGTTTTTGGATGCCCAGGTTTTCCCTGCAAGCCTTTTACATGCCATTATGGCATGTTTGGTTTCTTCTGAGATTTTTTCTAAAGGAGTCCTCTATGTCCAGTATACTATCCAGTGTGATATTCCGAGATATTTGACCTCAATTTTCTGTGATATTATCGCACCCTGAAGTCAAATATTCTTCCATTTAAAGACGACTATTATGCCTGTGCCCAGGTTTATCTTCAAGCTTACTGTCATAGGCGAACGACTTACATGTTTTACGACTTACATGGTTCAACGTTTAGTTTCTAGGCATTCTAACAGGACTTTTAGTATTTTACAGAAATTATCAACAACAGTCCACCCAGGATCGGTAAGACAACGACGAATACAATTTCAGTGCGGTTAAGCAACTATAACGAGCCTACCACAGTTATTCAACTAGAGATACCAGTTAATTGCAATTCTTTTAGTCCTTTTGAAGAGCACCAGGATCGTCACAAAGCTTCGCCATATTCTTAGTCGGTTCATGTTTACTGTTGCACTAATCACGCTTTTTTAAAGTGTATTGGGCTGTTGCTTACAATTCCAAAGAGGTATTGTTACCCGATTTTCTTGAGATGATCCTGTATAGTCAGGGGCCTTCTAGATGGATTGTATGTTGGGCGTTTAAGAAGCCTCTTCCATACTTTTGTCATTTTGAATTCACACAACAATGAGGACCAATATTTTGTCTCCAAATGTATTAGAACAGGAAAATGTTAACCCGTACTTATCGGAATACCGATTATTACTACCATATGTTCGAGAAGTATTGCGTTTAACGAGCATTTCTGGCCAGTGTCCATAACAATCTACGATTTTCTCTATAAGCAATTACCACTTACTTATTGGTTTCCAGCTGTTTATCTTCCTGCTTTTCGGTTAACTTTTTAAAGTCCTTCTCCTCCAGCTGTTTGCTTTCTTTCTTATCATTGCCGTCACTAGTACGCTGTTCATCATCCAACTTATCCTTTTCGTTTTCGATATTTTCAGTCATTTTCCTTTGGATGCCGACGTAAAACTGAAAGTATTTTTGCTGCTAAAATTCAATATTAAACGAAGGAAATTATTTTTACCATTTTATCTTATCAGTGTGGTTATCTGGAATTTAATATCTGGTAGTAGACAAATCGATAAATTATCTGTTGAGGCTTGTGCATATTATGTCTCTAATTTTGTATTTTGTGGGTTTTTTTATTTCGTAGAATTAATAGAAAACGTTAAGCAATTTGTATTATAAGTATTAACTTTTAAGCGTAGGCTTCATTCCGAAAGAAAATGGAAGCCCTGGAACACAGCACGTATTTGTAAAGTGCAATAAATGAAAATTATCGATAAAGAAAAATTATCGTCTATTGAGTTTTATTTCTTGGGAGTCTACAATTTTTGAATGAAAAAATTTTAGTCAGCAAAAGTCCTCTAGGTGTATTGATCTCTAGTGCCACTAGGATATTCCTTGCTTACTCACATAGCTCCTCTCTGACATAACATATGACAAAAAGTCTCAATGAATATAATTCAAGCCGCAACCAGTACCAAGGCCATACTGTGATACCGGAAAGGCGTTTATAGTCGACTTTACTTACTTAATTGGCCATTACAACCATAGATTTGACGATTTTGAGCTACAAAAATATCATATTGACGATTTGACGATTTTTAGAAATTAAAAATTCGCATCATATTCCTAACTTTAATATATTAAAACCCAATTTAAGCTTTGGATTTACTTTGAAATTGTTACTATTGGAAATTTATGTTAGTAATAATAAGGAATAAAGTATTATATTTTTAAGGTACTTTCGAATACTTGTGATGATTTTTCTGTATTTTATTCCTTTTTAATCCCTTAAAAGCCAAAAAATTACGACTCCTAAATAACTTCGCAGTTGAGAATAATTTATCACTTGTCGTTGCAGACAATTTTTAAAATTCGAGTATAGCTTCTAATATTACCATCGGAAGAACGAAAGCAATCGCCGTTTTTTTTTTTTTTTTTGTGTACGACCAACGCTCAGGGATGGATGACATTGTGTTTTTAACTATGAAAATATGTTATGGGAAGAAGGAAAGAGAGAACAATGTTTATCGATACTAGGCTTGTATATTTTTGTATCATAAGTAACAGGAAAGACCTCTGCAGGAAAAACGTATTTTTACTGTAATGCAGTGTGCGATCCACTGGCCAATCGACCACATACGGATGTCCTGGGCGAGAAAGACGATTGATGATTTTCGGGAACAAGTCCCCTTATTTCGTTCGATCAAAAGCCCTTTGTAGTAGCGATAGAACAGTAAAACACAAACCACATTGCAACGATGCTCCAATGATTCAATGGAGTTGGATGCACTACCGTCATTAACGAGCTACTACGGTCTTTCCTGCTCACGGTCGAGAAACCTCAAAATTCTCGGTCGGTTATAAATGGTGTAAATAGTAAGATCATATGATAAAATCCTAAGAAGAAGAACCTGAAGGAACTGAAAACTTTGTCGGTTCCAGCCAACATTACAGTGAATTTTCATGCTCAGAATGAGCTTCTGATTCCTTAATATTTACACCACCCATATATTAAGATGATGCAATATTATTGCTGCGCTCATGTGTCAATAAACAACACTGGGATTGATTCTTTAAAACTTAAACAATTTTTTCCTGAAAATTATATAACATTTCTCCATTTTTGGAAAAAAAATTAATAAATGAAGATGAGGGACGCTAGCTTTTAATTACTAAAAAATTTTTTTAAATGTTTTTGAACTCAGAATGTGCATTCATTGACTTTATATGTATATAGCAATAATTTTGGTTTTTAAAAACTTTAATTTATTTATTTATTTTTTCTGACGATTTTTGGACGATTTCAATAAACGTCTTTGACGATTTTTTCTCAAAAATTGTACGATTTGGTGCCTCATTTATCTAGCAGCTATGATTACAACCCTTCAGTCAGAGTGACTACCTTGTTTCTAACGCTACCCAGGTTGGGTGTGTTAATTTTATCCATGAGTGGCGGGGTCTACAGTTTAACAACGTCGCCTCCATACGACAGATCTGTCTGTAGAGTCGACCAATTTGCTTGTAGAATTCCAACTAGAGACGTCTAGATTAATGATCTGAGAGTCCCCAATGGCTCAAAAATGCTATTCAGAGTAGACTGTGTGTTATATTATTAAAGCTTCTGACAATGACCAGATTTTCAACGCAGAGGTCATATGGAAAACAGTCGCAATGCTAGTTGGCTGGTGAGCTTTTCTCTAAAAATTTCTTAATTTAATCGGACAATCAGGCGGCGTTCATACATAATTTGTCTTTACAACTCTTCAGTCAGGATTACGACTTAGCCTATCACACCCCCTAAGTTGTGTGTATTAATTTTTATACATGAGTGGTGGGACCTACAGTTTGAAGTCGACTCCAATTACATTTTCTCTCTGAATTTTTGCCAGAAACCTGCTGAGAGAAAGTCGCCGAAGAAATATTTTTTCATATTTCATTTTGTTCGAGCAGTCTGACCGGGGATTTGAACCAGACTATGTTCAAGTCCCTCAAAAATGTTATTTAGATGTTCATCTTCGTCCCATTAAAGCTGGGAATTTCTCAAGGAAATTTTGAAATTCTCAAAGGTAACGCTTATATGGGTTCCAGGATTCCAGGGGAGATCGTTGAAAATTGCCTTGCTTATATACTTTTTAAATTTTCGAAATCGAGACAGGGAATAGCTGTTTGGATTGCCTAAGTTAAACTGAATATGTTCTTCTCGTTGGACAGAGAGGCTCAACTTCATTGGCAGCAGGAGGATACTTACTTGCAATATTGCTAGGCATGGCTGCTAAAAGAAGAATAAGAAGAAAACTGACTGTCTTCCATTCTTAAATCGCATGGTTATCCATCGCCCTACAGGGGCTTTCATAGGCCACAGTTTTAATGAAACCCATTCCTTTTGCAAGAACTGGGACTCTGGACGAGAGGAGGAGGAGGAGGATCCTTCATCTTATGTATAATTAACAATTTATTCTTTGACTAAATTCTCAAAAGTAAGGACTCAGGACTACGATTCCGAACAACAGAGTTTTGAAAAAGTTTTCAAGGCAATTTTTATTTACCCTCAGAGTTTTTGCCAGAAATATGCTGAGAGGAAGTCGTCGAAGAACTATCTTCTCATATTTGTTGCAGATATCTGAGCTATGGTTTGAACCGAGGCCTCACGTCTAATAACCCAACACGCTACTTACTAGACTGCGGCGACTTCAGTATCCCTTTGGACCGAAGTTCTATACTAAGTGGGACCTAACCCAACCCCATATGATTATCGTCTTAATGGTGTTATCATTAATCGAAAGCCTTTGATTTTTTACGATTTAAACAATTTCTCCACTTATCGCCACATATTGTTTCATTGCATTTGCTACTGCTCTGTGATAATATTGATAAGCAAACTACGATTGACAAATATTGACAATTAAAACAAATAAAAACCTCAATAATATGCGTATCGATTGCTTATGATTTAAATAAAATTAACCATGAAATTAACTGATTATGATGATACGTACTGATTACTTCCACACACACGGCAATTGAGCGTAGTTGATGAAATACATTGGATTGTTAAGGCAGAAGCAGTTAGAAAATAACGTTAAAAGGAAAATCGTGTTCCGTTAAAAAACATTTTTTTTTCTTTTTTGTATGAAAAAATGTTTAAACAGCACAAAACATTCGATTTGTCTAAGGAAAGACAACCAAAAAAACGTGATACATTCTATCAGCCAAAGAAGTGCAAGTGAGTTCATTAAAATTAATTAAAAAAAAATAAATAAAATAAAAGTGATTAGTGAGTGGTTGTTAGCTTTTATTCTACGCCTAATAAATTATCATACAGGCCTAAATACTTTTCATAAGTACAGAAGTCATATCAGGCATATGCCTTATTTAACACCAGATTCAGAGTTGCTGCAAGATTAGTTTTGATTTTTTTTTTCTTTTTTTGTAAATACCAAATGCTATTAAGCAAAGTGTTTGTCCTCAAATCAATAACACAGAGCTTATAACTCTAGAAACCGTAATTATGTACGTTCTTTTAAAGAGTTTCAAAGGAGGAGTTCACTTTTAGTGCAATTGGCAACTCTGAAATTTGGCAGCTGTCACTTAGGTATCTACAGCTTATTAAAAATGGAGCGGCTCACTAAAAAATAACGGCTTATAGTCCGGAAAACTTATTACAGAATCTCGAATGTTATGCTGAAGCCCGCACGCAAACTTCAAAGAATTTTGTCTCAACCGAGAGTTATCAAAAAATTTTATGATACTGGGTGTCAATTAGTGACAGTAAGATTCATGTGTAATAACGTACAGATCTCTTGAAAACATTGCTGCTATTAACAAGGGGACGTATATTCCATCATGACAATGCCAAAACCACATACAGTTTCGATGAGCCGAAAGATACTAAAAGAAATTGATTGGGAAGTCCACCTTTGGGTCTGGCGGTCTTGACATCTACTGGAGATAACTAATTAAGAATGGTCAAAGAACAGACACTCTGAGGGCATTTTCTCAAGCTCTTTGACGCACCCTGTAGAACTTCTGATAAAACTCCAAAGGGGCGTGCTCAGTGCGGTTGTTGGAGTCGTGGCGGATCATTGCATTACGGATACCCACACGAGGCGCCTTGGTCTGGGACACCTCGCGAACGATTTCTGTAGAAGATGCAGGGACGAGGAGGTGGAAGAGGCGGTTCTTCATCTACTGGGAACATGCCCGGCACTATGTCAAAGAAGGAAGAGTCATCTTGGTACCTACTACATCGGTGATCTGAGTGATTTGTCGAACATTGACGTCGGCACTTTGAGTCGCTTCATTCTAAGCTCTGGGTGGTTCCATGACTAGAGGATAGTGAACGCGAACTGTGATATCACAATGGGCCCCATGGGGCCTAAGTGCGTCCATCCAATTCATTCGGGGGGGGGGGGGGACGGCCACTTATACCTACCTACCTACCACCTTAGGGTCATAACGTGTTGCGATCTCTTTAGAGCACTCTTAATTTTGTCAATTTAATTCCTTAAAAGTCCTGCAAAACGCAATTGAATCAGTTTTTCAATCAGTTTCCACCGTAGTAAAGCAAAAAACGTTTCTCATTTTCAACTCTGAGACATCAGGCACATCTTTAAAGGAAGTTGATACCATTTTCGTGAGAAACCTAACAGTGAGAGCAATACAGCAGCAGGGGAGGCACAGTAGGTGCTATGCTTTACCACTTTATCTCTCCATCTGACAATGTCTAATAATCGCAACCACAAATAAAGACACTTCGCCCCCTTTTTATCCTCAACAAAGAAAGTATGTGCTCCTTATCAAGTTGGGGCCATAACTCTCTCGCTAGACAGCCGTTTCTCATAGCCGACTTTATACTGTTCACAACGTACTTAGTATCACGTTAAAGTTTGCGAAGGATCCCATGGGCACTCCCACAATTTCCACCAGCCCTTGCTTGCTATCAGGAATATCTGCTAAATGCTGTAATGATCTGAAATTCTCATTGAAAAACATTTTCTACGACCACCCCTGAAATCGCTGTAGTCTAGTAAGTAGTGTGTTGACTCAATAGACATGAGGCCACGGGTCAAAACCCCAAGTAAGACATCTTCAACAAAACGAAATGTAAAACAAATATTTCAGCAGATTTCTGACAAAAACTCTCTCAGAAAAATCTGTCGTTCGGAGACGACTTTAAACTATACGTACCGCCATTAGTGTTTAAAAAACTAACACTCACAAAATAGGTGGTGTGCGAAGCTAGGTATTATACAAGTGTGTGCAAGACCACTCTTTCGAAGATATTGTATTTGTCATGGAAATTACGAGGTTTAGAAATGCTTCTTAAACTATTTTCGAGCGGAATCTGCAAATCCTCTGCATAAACTTTATTCGCAAGTATACTCCATAGGTTTTCGATGTAATTGTAATGGGGACTGGATACCTGCCACAGAAGTTGATAAACTTTTTTTTGGAAGAAAACAATTCAGTGCTTTTATGTGTAACATGTAAGCCCCGTTATCCTTCACATATTCACATTCAAATAAGTTGGTGAATTCACATACGTACATACATACTTGGTCATTACAACCCTTCAGTCAAGGGGTTACGTCTAACACGACTTATGTTGCGTATTTATTTATCTACAACTCAGAATGACAGTTTTTTGATAAACTTTTCATGGCAATTTTTATTTATTCTCAGAGTTTTTGCCAGATTTCTGCTGAGATGGTGCTGAATTTATTGTGGTGTTAATGGAGCCTTACCTTACAACACACACCATAATGTTTCCTCCACTATAATTTCTCTTAGCTCTTACAACGCTTGCCGGGTAAAGATCATGATGACAACATCTGTATCACAGACTGACTGAAATAAACCTTTTTTTGTTTGAAAAAATAACATAAGGTGGCTAGCTTCCTGTGAGAAGCTCTGCTCTATATCATACATATTAAGAAACTTAATTTGCTATTCAATAGCATATCAAGAAACTTAATTTTCTATTCAATAGCATATTAAGAAACTTAATTTGCTATTCAATAGCATATTAAGAAACTTAATTTGCTATTCTATAGCATATTAAGAAACTTAATTTGCTATTCAATAGTATATTAAGAAACTTAATTAGCTATTCTGTCAGTCAAGACAAGTACAGTACCCGGGGGTCAAATTGACCCATTGTAAACGTCCTAAAGGAGGGAAGGGGATAGGATAGGGGATAGAATGAAAGGAGAGTGTATGTGAAGTCATTGTTATTTAAATGAATATTTCTTTTCTCTTTCAGATACTTAAAGTTTATTCTGCCTCCAGTATTAATTGCCTTCTTTCTGTTACTAATACTGCTCAATGTGGACTTTAACAACGAAATCTATCAAATACCACAGGCAAATGCATTGCTGCTCGTCGAAGAAGAAATTTCTGTTGGGGATCAAAACCTGAAAATGGTAACTAATGGTGATCACAACGAAAGAATAAAAAATGCAGAGGAAATTATCGAAAGTATGGATGCCAATGAATATAAAATTAATGAATCTACTTCCCCTATTTGGGATGGTCGTTTGAATATCGTTTCTAAGCTAGCTGGCGCTATGAAATGTGATTCCGATGCAGAAAACTGCAGTCTGGTATGTAACGATGGCAGTGTTAGTTATGTGGATGAAAGTCTAGAGCAGTTACAGATTAAATGTGTCAATAGAGATCTGGCTTTAGAAATGAACAAATGCGAGTTTTATAATGGCATATTGAAGAAAACTTTCTTTGGTGGCTATTTTAGCCTCATGTATTTGGCTATAAATGAATGCAATTTACAAACCATACAGGATGCCGCCTTTACCCATGCAAACGTTAAGAATTTACAAACACTTGTATTGACAAACAATCAATTGCTCATGTTGCAGGCATCGACATTGGCTGGCTTAACAAATATACGATATTTTGAATTCAAACAGTTTCCCTTGCAAAAGGAATTTGTAGGCAAAGATTTTCTCAAAGCTATGACAACAGCTGTAACCCTCATCATACAGCCGTCTATAAATTCCACAATTATCAGCGATCCCTTGAAATGGTGGCCGAGTTTAACTTTAGAAATTGCCACACACTTGGATTTAAGCAACACAAATTTTCAAAATGTTTTAACAGTCCAGAGTTTTGTGCCTTTCAAGGCGTTAGAAACTTTAATACTTTTTAATTGCAATCTACATAGTCTTGGCTCAAATACCTTTGGTCCTGTGGCATACACTTTGGAATCTTTAGATTTACGTTTCAATCATTTGACAACTTTGGATATCAACTTTTTCTATTTAATGGAAACTCAAAATGTTCAACTTCAACTCGAACAGAATGAGTGGCATTGCGAATGTGATTTTGAATTGCTGGACTATTTTGAAATGTATAATGCCAATATGATGGATGAGATAATATGCGATAGTCCCCAGGAATATTACGAATTAGATCTTAAACAGTTGTATGCAATATGCCAGAGTAGTGGAACTACTGCGCTAACCACCAAAGTTAGTAGCAGCAGCTCAACCACTACACCTCACATTACAGTTCCTACAACCACAACCCCAGTATCAACTACGGTAACTACTTTACAACCTACCAGCACAAATCCAACTATAATTACTACTTGGGAAACATCTCCAACAACCACTACTTCAGAAATTTCTACAACTACCACTACTTTGAAACCAGTCACTCCTCCACATATGAACTCCACCACCACAACTCCGGCACCAGAACATACAACCACTACCTCTAGAGCACCGACACCAGAACATACAACCACTACCTCTACAACTCCGACACCAGAACATACAACCACTACCCGCCGACCGATTATTACTGAAAAGGTTGCAATTACCTGCTACAAGGATATCCACAAAACAGATGCTTTTAAAACCGATATCGTTAAGGAAACATTGAGATTTACGATATACACCACATCTACTACGAGTGTAAGAATTGAGACTCCTTTAAACGAACAATGGGAAGCGTTTACGGTGCTTTACTTCAGCAACTACAATGACTCTCAGAGTATTAGTAGTTACACCATAACAAATTTGCAACCCTTAAAAGTGTATTTATTTTGTGTAATTAAGGACTCCTCTACAGCCATATCGCCCTATGATTGTCAGGCTCACTATCTTACAGGCATAGAACAAGAAGCCTGGCTGTTACAACAAGATAAAGCCTGGTTGCTTACAACCTCCATATTGTCAGCCGTAATAGTTTTTCTTTGCTCAGTTTTTGCAGTATATTGCCTACTACGTCGTCATCCTTATTGGCTTGTAAAACGTAATGAACGTATTTTACAAGTCCACAATAGACCAAATGAAGTGTTGGTAGTTTCGCGGAAATCAACGAAAGAAGCTTTAAGGCAAGTATTCTATTTTGTTTGCATTTAAAATTCATTTTGAATGAATTAAAAAAAAATCTTCTTAATTTTTTTTAGCTTAAATGCCTCACCAGTTTCTCAAAGATCTTCGAATTATTTAAAGCCTTTGCAGCCCCCAAGAGTTAATGCTCTATGTACTGCTGAGACTTCTTTGTATAGCTCAACACTTACGGTACCATTAACTAAGGCTCCCATCTGTTCGCCTCCTACATGTTCGAGACTAAAGTCACCCGATATGAAACCAGATTTGAGCAGAACAGAATTGTCAACAACAGGTTGCCATATACGTAAAAGCAAATTGGATTCTTTAAGTGTCATTAGTGAACCGATTTATCAGACAATTGATCATTATGAGGCAGTGAATTTCTGAATAAAATCTTGTAATTAAAATTGGTCTATCCAAGCGTTGTTTTACTGTTATGTGTAACCAAAATATGATTTTTTAACATGTACGTGTACATTAGTTGTACAATGGGTCAATTTGACCTCCGGGTACTGTACTTGTCTTAATTGACAGGTACACATCCTATAACCTAACCTAAAATGTACGTGAAGTTAATGCCAATAGCTTAGCAATGTTGCTCGGATTTAATACAATTCTATTCAACTACCTCATGCAAAGCCTTGACTAATTTTTGCTTCACATATAAGGATACAGTAGTATGTTTATGGCGTTTCTGGATCACTTTTTCCATACAAATTTATAATCATGCATAGCTGTAAAAGAATTAAATCATAAGCAGATCGTGATATAAAGCAGATCGCATTCAGTTAACGAATTAAGTCATAAGCAGATCGTGACAAGATATAAGGCAGATCGTTAACAGATCGTGATCTGCTTTATATACCAGATCGTGATATATACCAGATCTTGATATAAAGCAGATCACGATCTGTTAACGTTCTGCCTTATATCTGACCACGATCTGCTTATAATTTAATTCTTTAATTCACGATATGGTCACTATATGCTTATGCTCTGCTCACGATCTGGTATCTGTTTGCAATCTGATCACTATCTGATAACGATCTGCTTTATATCTGATCACGATCTGCTTATGATTAGTTCTTTTACAGCTATGCATGATCCCAAATTTGTATGGAAAAAGCGATCCAGACACACCATAAACATAGCACTATATACAAACATAATTGATCGTTACAACCTTTTAGCCAGGACAACGACCTTGTTTCTCACACCGCCTATGTTGTGTGTGTTAATTTTATATATGAGTGGCGGGACCTACAGATTAAAGTCGACTCCGAAAGATAGATTTTTGAGAAAATTTCAAGGCAATAAACTACAGTTAAAGCATAAGTCTAGTAGGTAGTGTGTTCAAACCTCAGTTCAGACATTTCGAATAAAACAAAAATGAAGAAATACTTCTTCTGTGTCTTTATATCATCAGCCGTCTGGCAAAAAGTCTGAGCGTAAAACAAAATTGTCATGAAATGCTTTTCAAAAATCTGTTGTTCTGAATCGACTTTAAGAAGAAGGTCTCACCACTCATGGATAAAATTAACACACAAACAAGGGCGATATGAGAAGCTAGATCCTATTCCTGACTAAAGGGTTGTAATCATTAATTCAATACCAAAAAGCTTTTATGATATATGTTTTATTTAAACTTAAAGATAGGAAGCCCTTAAAAAAGACCATATATATGAGATTTTAAAATTTGGGTCATTTTTCTACACAGCATTTCATATCGTTTTATTGCTATTGCTCCTGCTGCCTCTATGATAGAATCGATAACAAATTTTTGGGCAATAAAGTCCCATAAAATCCGTATCGATTGCCTATTAAAAACCAAAAGTGGCCATAAAATTCATTAATTATTCGTTTCGCTTCGTTTCGTTTCTATGCCAAGAGCAAAAGAGAACTTATTACAGTATTTAGCAGAAATATCTAGAAAAAGGACGAGTAAATAAAATTTTTTTGAATCAAAAAAATGTTTAAACAGCGTGAAGTATTTAAACGCAATGGGGAAAGACAAACGCCTAAATGGGATGCATATTATGGAACAAAGAAATCCGAGTAAGTTTATGAAAAAAAATTCAAAAGAAAAGTATGTTTTAAATACAAAAAAACAAACACAAATTTAATAAATTCAGGCAGCTGAGGATGTAAATAATATGTCAGTCTGATGCCTTATATGAACCTGAACTGAGGTATCAAGTGTAAACATGTGTACTGGCTGTACGCGACATTATTATCAAACCCACTTTATTCTATACGACCACGGTTTGTATGTTGTCTTTGGAAAAAATTGTGCTTCAAACGTGGTCTGTACGCACTAAAGGTATTGCGAAAATCACGAAAACATCTACTCTTAGAATTCCATCATCTAAGGTTATTTATTGTCACTATATGCCAACCTTTAACCAAACATACAGTGCCATTAACTAAGGCTCCTGGATCACCACCCTCAACTTCTAAAGCAAAAGCATCCTATTTGAGCAAAACAGCGTTACCACCAAGAAATTCCTATTTGCACTGCTGCAAAGTGAATTGTTTGAGCCGTATTAGCGAAACGTTTTACCAGACAATCGATCATCATTATGCAGAAGTGAATTTCTGAATAAAAATTAAATTTTAGTTGAGAGAAATAAAGATTATTTCGTGTTTATTTTTATGCATTACTGTTGGTAGATATTTACGCAAAGGCTAAGGTCTCAGAGCTTTGTTTAGCTGTAGAACTGAACGGCAGCCGAGAGACGTTGTAAGAGGATTTTTTAAGTCTGAAATGATTTCAAAACAAATCATTTTCACATCGAATTATCGCTAAAGATGAAAACTATTTTAGTTATGACCGCGCCAAGTGCAAGAAAACATAGTTAAAGTTCAGATAATAAACAAAATCGACAGCCAAGCTGAGTATCACTTAAGCTAAGATAATGGATCAGTAGGTTTTGATGCCAAGTCACACACCAATTAGTTGGTTTAAAGCAAGGCTCGGAGACGTTCAAAAACTATTTGGAAAGAAATAAAGAGAAACTATTACTCCTTCCGCCATATAGCCCATAACTTGCTCCTTCTGACTCACATCTGTTTCGATCCATACACAACGCTTTTACTGGAAAACACTCTAATAATTCTTGGCCTTAAATGACGTGCAGTTTTTTTGGAACGGAGTCCATAAATTGCCAAAAAAAAAATGAAAAATGAGTCGGAGCTTCCGATGAATAATACATGACATTTACTTTCAAAAAACTGTCGGTGAGAGTTAGTTTAGATTAGGTTGGAGTGGTAGCTTTGATACCAAATGCTCACTTGAATACGCATAGCTATGGGTAAGCGCACTCCCCGTATTGACCAAATTCCACCAAACTCATAGCAGAAATTTGTCAGCTCGGAAGCTGCACATTTAAAGCACGACTCCCCTAAGCTGGAAACCAGCCTGAAAGTTTTATGACGGAAGCTATATCCTTGACTGATAGCTCTGTTAAGCTGACAAGGAATGGAAAGCGAGAGATGGGCATTGCCAAAGAAAGCGGATAACAGTCTCCTCTTCCTCAGCGGATCTGCACACACGGCAGAAGTCGTTAAATGGGAGCAGCAGTCTTTCCGCATGTCTTCGCATAATGCGGTGACCTGTGTGCACGGCCACTGTGATCGAGATGATCTTATGATCCAGTTTGAGTAGTTGGTTGATAGGTCTCCTATCAATCATGGACCAAGTGAGTCTGGCAATTGAGCAAGATTTCTCATTATAAGCACTGGAAGCCGTTGCGGTCTATTAGGTATTATGATGGCTTATTAGAGGCGAGCCTATGGTTCAGACATCGGCTCAATCATCTTGCACAAAACAAAATACGAAAAAATATTTCTTTAGGCAAATTTCTCTCAGCAGTCTTCTGGCAAAAAGTAAAATAGATTTGAGAGTAAAATAAAATTGTCATGAAAAGTTTCTCAAAAATTTGACGTTCAGATTTGACGTTTTTCGTTCGGATTTAGGTCACACCATTCATGGACAAATTAGCACACACAACATGCTTGGGAGCGGAAATAGAAGCGGCCTACAGGAGATCAGCTCTCAAGGTGATTTCTGCCTTCCGCACGGTATCTACTGATGCAGCATTGGTGATTTCGGGGATGATGCCCCTGAGGCTAGTAGTGGATGTAGAGAGGAGGAAACAATACACAAGAAGGGGAATGGATCTTTTCAATCCTGTTCAGTTAGTGAATGACGCTATGCACAGATGGCAGCATGACTGGTCCAATTCAACCAAGGGAAGATGGACCCACAGACTCATACCGAGCATAGGCGAATGGACCAAAAGGGGACACGGTCAGGTGAACTTCTACCTGACACAGTTACTAACCGGCCATGGATGTTATAGGGTAGATCTCTATAAGTATGGTCATGACGTAGACAAGGCATGCCCAGAATACCGCAATGAAAGTGAGACGGCGGAGCATGTTTTCTTTACTTGCCCGCGATATGTTGTTCAACGAAATTGCCTGGAGAGGACAATAGGATTCCAGGTAACGCCCGATAATATAGTTAACCTGATGTTAACCTCATGTGACAATTGGAACGCAGTATGCGTTTTCGCAAGGAAGGTATTGATGCAGCACAGATTGGCTGAGAGAGCAAGGTCAGCAGAATTTGAAGGCAGCACTCGCTGAATCGCTTGACCTTTAACATGAGATATTGTTCCAAAACATTGTCTGTAGTGTTAGTAGAATTTTCTAAACTTTATTTCATACTTTACATGATCAATTCTTCATATAAATCATTATTACAATTACAATTTGGATGTTGGGCCACAATATCGGGTGGCTGAAAACGACGCGGATATGGTCTGCCGGTGGGCGTTTGCTGGAAACTAGAAAAACAAATTATTTAAAATATATTCCCCTTTTTAAACGTTAACTCAACTTACTTGCTTGAGTCCATTTCCAAATCATTATTAAGCCTGCTGCGCAATTTATTAAAGCGACGTTTCCTTCGACGCATGCAAATCAGCATCAAAATTATGCCCAACAAAAGCATTAGACAAGTGCCCAACACCACGAGACTTATAATCCAAACTTGATCTTCTTTTTCCAGCCAGACTTGGGCGACTATTACGGGACGACTGTAACTAAAACAGTCTAAAGGCGAAATATTCCAAATGTAGTCGGCTTTATAACCTTTCAGCTGTTCTAGCACGCAGAATACATAACTGGCATTAGGGTTCAGATCTTTAATGATGACGAGAATTTGATTGTTGTATTGCTGCGGCTGCGATGAGACCATAGTCCCTTCATGGTCTTTTGTAAAATAAACAATAACTGGCTGGTTGAAAACTTTCTCGATCTTGACTTTGATGGCTGTTGCTGTGAGGGGTTTTATGGAAAATTCCCATTTCTTTGCAATCATCGGATTACTGAAGCCTTCGTTGGCATTAGTGTGGCAATAAATTCTAGGGTGCTGTGACGGCGGTGTTATAGGGACTTTAGTTGTTGTAGTTGTTTTGGGTAATGATGTTGTGGTAGTTCTAACAGTTGTTGTTGTTGTAGTCATAGCTTTTGTGGGTGTTGTATCAGTTGGTTCCGTTTCCAGTGACGATTCCGAGCTTGAGCTTGAGCTTGAGCTTGAGGAACTGGATGATTCTGATGTTTCACTGCTACTACTGCTGCTACTACTTGTTGATTTACTTGATAGAGTTGTTGTCTGATTTGTAATCATGTTTGTAGTGATAATAGCTACAGTTTCAGCTGTAAAATGAAACGGAATTTTGTGTAAATCATATAAAAATTTGGAACACAGTATGTAAAACTGCCAGGACTTACCTGTTTCCTCAGATTGAGCTGTGGTCTCACCTGCAATCACTGTAGTCCGGATCAAACAATCCAGTTTTACATCATCTAACAAAGTGTCTCTCTCCTCTATGGGTGTATAACATCGAACATTTGATCTCTTTAGATACCCAATCTCAACCAAATTCCATTGAATGATTTGTAGCATCTCCTTGTTATCACACGAACAGTGCCACATATTGAACGACAAATCCACTTCCATGCCAGGCATTTGTAAAAGCATTTCCCCTCCCAAAGTAGACAATTTATTGTAACTCAAGTTTAAATATTTCAAAGTCTTTACAATCTTATCAAACGTGTTGCTGGGCAGATAACTCAAACCACTTTTTGATAAATCCAAATACTCTACACAAACCAAACTTGAAAATGTTCTTTGTTGTACAAGACCGCCAAAGTTATTGTTGGCTAATGAAACATTTTTTAAGCGCTTCATTGCATTGCCCTGTAGCCACTTTAAAGGATCGTATATGTCACTACTTGAGCTCTCCTGTTGTATATTTAAAGCAACAAGAGTTTCCGCAAAATGCTTAAGAAATCCTTCACCTTGAAACTGTGACCAGCCTTTTGTGTTCAGCATCACAAAATATTCCAACTGTGTTAGGCCCTCAAAGGCCAATTCATCCAAATCAACAAATTGTGTCTTAATCAGCGTTAAGTTGCGTAAATTTTTCACCGCCTCCTGTTGAAATGCTTCATGCTGTATGCTATTCAGATTGCAATTGCTTATGTTGACACTTTTCAAGCGATAGTTGCCAGCAAAGAAATCAGATTTCAGTCTACCCGACGGCATTTGACAATCAATCAATATTAAATCCATGTCTCGTTGACATGATTTATACAAGGCTTCTAACTGTTTGTATATATTGTTTACATTACCGCCTGTACAGATTAGAGAGCAGCTATCAGTAGACGCTATGCAGTTTACAGCACGTGCTAGGAAATAGATTATGTGGCTAGAGGGGAAGGAGGAATACATATATATTTAGTCATGGACTTTGATTTACAATACATTTACATTTTACAGACAGATATTAAGAGTTTAAATGATAAAGTTTAGTAAAGAACATGAACATATAAGGCGTGCTAATTACAGCCTAGACTAGCCTACATAATCATAAGGCCTACATATTATAGAGTAGTATGAAATAGTGTTAGAAAATGATGTCATTCCGCCTTTTTTGCTTTTCAATAGGAGGAATGTAGGAGGATGGGTCAATAAGTTCATGACATGACAAACAACATTAGTTTTTAATTTCCAACAGAGATCTATAGAGTCTTTCAACAACGACCTGTCAACTTTGACAGTTGCTAACGGCCATCTTTTTGAGCTGCATCTGTCTAATAACCTGTCATTTATTGGCAAGTAACAACCGTGTGGTCAAGATTACGACCTAGTTTCTCACACCACTTATGTTGTGTGTGTTAATTTTATACATGAGCGGCAGGACCTACAGTTTAAAGGCGACTCCAAACGCAGATTTTTTAAGAAATTTTTTCGTGACAATATTTTTTACTCTTATAGTTTTTGCTCCGCTGAGAGAAAGTCGCCGAGGAAATACTTTTTTATATATTTTGTTCAGTTGGAGATGTCTGACCTGGGGTTTGAACCGAGCTGTCACTTCTAATAAGCAAACACACTACTTACTAGACTACGGTGACTACAACGATAGACGTCTAAGCAACTCAGTAGCACGTAGAAGTGTGTGCTCTGTTTTGAGTTGTATTTATTTATTTATTTATTAATTACAAAACAATTACAAATTATATTTTAATTATATACGAGCGAAGTAACTTGACTATGTGCTCGGTGTAGTGTCACAGACCAGAGTCTCTGGTGGGAATCGAACCCACGACCCTCACGCTAATAGTCTAGCACACTACCCACTAGACTACCAGGGCACCCAAATGTTCTGAGTTTTATATTTATCGAAAAATCATTTGCAGCAATGAGGACCCTTTCAGAACGAATGGGTATGTGAATCAACAAAATTGTGGAATTTGACACAATACCATGGCACATGAGATCCAAAAGTGTTCAGTGCTTCCCAAAAAAGACAATGTTTTTTGGGGATTTTGTGCTGGCGTCGTAATCGGTTCATATGTCTCTCAGAACAACATTGGCCAGTCTATCACTATCGACGGCAAGCACTATAGTTGCATGATTCCCAACTTCTTTTAGCTTGAATTGGGTTATATGAACACCAACAACATGTGGTTTCAATAGGACGGCGCTACATTCCACACAGCTCATGTTGTATTAGATATTTGTACGAGTAATTTGAGGGCATTTTCATTTCACATGGAAGAGATGGGAACTTGGCCACCAACATCGGGAGACCGCATGGCGAATAAGTTACATACCACAGTGCTCTTCAAAACTAACATAACTCATGCCACCGCACAAATTCAATCTGATTTATACACCAGAGTTATGAAAAATTGAACATTCCGAATGAACTTCACCCAGAGAAGAGTTGGCAGACACTTGAATGATGTTATGTTCTACACACAATAGTTTGAATAAAAAATTTTGATGATATCTCACACACACTTTATTTTATAGAAACTATAAATAGAAAGCACTTAATGCATGACCCGATATACATGTATGCATTATATATTTATAGTATATTCCGCTTTTTCGGAACAATAGTAGTCGGACGAAGGTTCAGGTCTGGACTGAAAGGCAAATGCGAAAAATTTTCTTTTTTTAATTCTGCAACTAACACTCAGGGGATATTTCCTATTCATGCAGTGCATTGTGTTGAATGGAGGAAATTCGATTGAAGGACAAAGGAAAGAGGGAGTAGTGTTCATGTAAGTTAAATTTGAATTTAGCTACGTATTAAGAAAAGGAAATACTTCTGCGAATAGAGCGACCCACATACGTATAGAGCGGGTGAAGAACTTGTCCTTTAATCCGTAGGCCGTTTCTCTGGCCAATCGACCACAAACGAACGTGCTCTGGGGAAAAGACAAGTATTGCGTGAGTATATGTAATTTCCGAAAACAAGTTGCTTTTTTTGCTACAGTGGAGTCCGTTGAAGTCGCCGTAATCTCGAAGGTAGGTTGTTGGCTTATTAGACATGAGGACACGGTTCAGCCCCTGCACAGACATCTCGAACAAAACGAAGTATGAGGAAAAATTGTTTCCTCCGGCAAATCTTCTGGCAAAAACACTGATAGTAAAAAAATTGCCTTGAAAATCTGTCGTTAAGAATAGACTTTAAAATGTAGGACGCGCCCCTCATGTATAAAAATTAACACACACGAATTGAGTGGTATGAGAAGCTGGGTTGTAATCCTGACTGAAGGCCTGTAATGACCAACTTTGTATGTATGTATGTATTCTACTCTCCATAAACTTTTTGACTTCTAATCTCTACAATCTATGCACGATTAATGCCTAATAAATGAAAGCAAAACTGACGAAATGAAAATTGTGTGCTCATAGTGCACAAAAATACAATGTTAGTCACAGCAAATAATGAATATGCATTCATAGTTAGTTGTGATGAAAGCCATAAAGATAATTAAATTACACGATAAAAACAAAAATCAATTGTCATATGGAGGAGTAAATATCGATAAAAAAAAGAAGAAACACAACCACACATGATATGTAATGAACTCACTTCAAGGTTTCCTTAATTGTATTATCGATAGAATATATACGGGCATTTGTTTCATTCCAGGATTTGGGCTGATTATAGGCATTGCCACTAAAATCCACATTCGTTAAGATAAGAAGTAAAATAAAGCCCACCAATAGAGGCAAGACTATATATTTGCACCACCTTTAAACAAAAAATTTTGGAATTTAACTTTAAACACGTATGATTTGATTTGAAGAGGTTGCCACCTACCGAAACTTTTTCGGTTGATATAATCTTTCGCTTGATTTCAATTTATTTTCATCTTTATTCACTTGAAATGAGTTTTTCTTAAACATTTTCTTGATTCCTTTGGATTTAATTTAATTTAATTTTCTTCTTTCTTTTTTATTTTTTTTGCCACACAAGACCCGTCACTATTCAACTTTAAGCGTAAACTGATTGAAGTTCTAGTCTTACGCTGTCTATTAATTATGTTATCGTCAATTTTTGATATCGGTTTTGTATTGTTCGGGCACTAATTTAGCAATTATGATTTACACTTTCTGCTCAACTAATTGATAAATTGGATTAATGCTTATCAATGGCAGAGATATTGTCATTTGGTGGCGTTTCCTGTGTAGCAAGTTAATGTGTGTCTCATCGACCAGTGCCATAATTTAATGGAGAAGTTTTGTTAAGTTTGTTAGGTTTTCAAAATATTGTTTTTTTTTTGCTTATGGATGATAAGCAATCAATTGTATTACGCTAGCGAATAAGACCATCTTAAGGGAAATTATTGCTCACAAGTGGCCCATTTTAGTTAAAACAAAAGGTTGTACATATGTAAACCTCTGACAGGGATTGGGGGCTAGTTTGTCATTCACAGGCTAGTTCACTCGGTGGCCCATACGTGGTTCATTATGTTACGCAGTAAGAAGGCCTCTTGTCATGGTCCATTAGTTGTGGATTTGAACCACGCCGAGCTTCGGCTGAAACCGGCCAGTTCCCTTAGAGGCACGTTCTTCACCATGCCCAGTTCGTCAAACGTTCTGTTACCCAAAAACCAATGACGTAAATGGTTTTGCATATATTCCGTTTCTTTCACATCCTGGCAGAATCTTCAGTAATCCTGGTGGGCTAGACCGAACTTGTCAGTGAAACTGTGAAATAGCGATGTGTCCTGCTGGAATTCCTGTTAGAGTGCGATCCGTTCTCTAGTCAAACTCAAATAGTTCCTTGGTTTTCTCACTTTTTTCCTCATTATTGAGCTTCTTCGGGTATCCAGCTTTCTTGAAGTTTGATAACATCAACTTGAAGTAACTGTACATCCAGGTAATCGAATATCATAATACTGTTTTATGTATTAGGAAAGATCTGTTTCTATCAAAAAAGTGATTCGTTTGAACTAACCTAAAAACCCACGAAATATACGACGATTTATTTTGTCGTACAGAAGTGCCATACGATCTATTGTATTGCCCTCAATCTACATAATGTCCCTTATAATCTTATTGCCCTATTATATTATTGCCTTATTACAAACTTTAGTAAAACTTTCTTCTTATACGTACTTATATTACTTATACGTACTCTTATACTTGATACGCATTCAGGTGTTACTCAGATGTATTAAAGCCGCACAGTTCCAATACTCCCGATTAGGCTGACGCATGACTCATACCTACATATATACATACATACATACATACATAATTCTTCATTACAACCCTTTACTCAGGATTACGACCTAGCTTCTCACACCACTTATGTTGTGTGTGTTAAATTTTATACATGAGTGGCAGGACCTACAGTTTAAAGTCGACAGATTTTTTCAGAGTTTTTGCACAGAAATCTGCTGAGTGGAAATCGCCGAAGAAATACTTTTTGTATTTTGTTTTGATGTCTGGCCTGGGGCTCGAACCCTGGCTTTACGTCTAATAAGCCAACACACTACCTACTCGACTACGGCGACTTCATGACTCATACCTCATTGCATTGTTATTACGATTGTATTAAATCCTTTTAGATTCGGGGGGGAGAGTTTCCGACACCCCTCAGCTTTGTTTTTGCCGAGTATACATTTTCAAATATCTTTTCCTACACCACAGAAAAGTTCTGGCAAGACCGTGCAAATTCATCTGCCTGAATACTGTTGTGAATTTTATGAGCAGGGGGTGACTCCTTTTTCCCCTGTATAGCTAATGGAACTTGTCTGGATTTAGTGAAATGGCTGCTTAACTATCAGTACTGCTTTTCTTGTCCTTTCAAATTGATTTGGTCGATTGCATACACTTCCGCAAGGAAGATATGCGCGCATTATACCATTCGTGCCGATAATTTTACACTAAAATCGAACGCCTTCGAACTATTCTGCCTGATTTGCTTTCCCAAAACAATAGCATTATCGGTCACAATTCGCCAGACCATCATTATAATACGCATCCATTACACAATTCTGCATGCTTAGGTTTTCTTAAAATGCTTTCTGTAGAAAGTTTCCATCCGTAATCGAACCACTTGAAGAAACGTCTTCAATTCCTGCTCGATGGATTTGTTCTTCCACGAGTATGACGCGCAAAATACGGCTGTTAAAAATATGAATACCTCACATGGTTTTGCAAATAATTTTAAGCTATTCCTGACCCACCAAGTTGTCCTCCAACAGACATCTGAAAACTTACTCTGTAAAGAAAAATTCTTGTCGAAATACTGAAAAGAAAATATCGATGGATTGACTCTGATTTACATATTTTACCGGAAAATTTTACCAGCAGAGTAGCACCAGAAGGGGAAGTTTTTTAGGGCCCTTAAAGGCATAAGTATTAATTATTTCTTAGAGCCGAGTAAAGAAGTACCAGGTGACAATTATTTCCCCAGCAAAATTAGGTTGTCTGTACATGTTGTGGGACGCTGAGACGCCGTAGTCTAGTAGGTAGTGTGTTGGCCTATTAGACGTGAAGCCCGTTTTCGTATCCCAGGTCAGACATCAAAACGAAATATGAAAAAAATATTTCTTCGGCGACTTTCTCTCAGCAGATTTCTGGCAAAAACTCTGAGAGTAAATAAACCTGCCATGAAAAAGTTTCTCAAAAAATCTGTCGTTCGGAGTCGACGTTAAACTGTAGGTTCCGCCACTCACGTATAAAATTAACGCACACAACATGATTGGTGTGAGAAGCTAGGCCGTAATCCTGACTGAAGGGTTGTAATGGCCAATTATGTATGTATGTATGTATGTTCTGGGACGCTAGGGTTGCCATGTGGCATTGCGTAGAACCGTCGTTAGTAAAAATGTTATGTATTTTTGCATTGGACTTAGTAAGCATGCGAAATAAGTTCCAACTGTTCTCCTGGTGTTTCGTAGCTAATCACTCTATGACTATATTATGCTCCCTCAAAGTTCAAGTAATTATTTGGAAGGTGAATGTAATTTGGAAGTATTTTTTTAAAACTCTTTAATGGAAATTTGTTTTTCTTCATCTGTATTAGAAGATATGACACTTCAATTTGTTATCGAGCGCTTTAACCACTTTAACTAGGACATCACTTCTTTGGCCGACTATAATTTTCTGTTTTCTTGTTACTCCTACAAACAAAGTAATTGAAACAACAACTTTGCGACTGCAGCTGATAAGATTTTAAAAACAAACTTTAATTTAACTTTTACACAAAATTTTACAAACAATTTTATTTCTTTCAAACCTTTCGACAATATGCCCTTTTGACACGTGTATGGTGCTTGGTAAGATTACTTTTACACACGACTGTCCAACATATAGAACGAGCCCACTTGAGCATATTCGGGTTTATCTTCAGGTTCATTTATTAGCACTGAAATCTGTGCTGGATCATTAGGAATTAAGGGTAGAGGATCATTTGATAGGCGTTTAGCACGATGTGGTATTTCAGCATATTGAACTAGATTAGCAGAGCTACAAACCGTTTCCAAGGGTGTCAAATAACAATTCTCACAGTCGGGTGTAACTATAGCGGTAGTTGTGGTAGAGATGGAAGGGGAATTATGCTCCAAATAGAGGCTAGAAGGCACGGATAAGGACATGTTGTCACTTAATTTAGTATAGGCTGGTATAACTTCATATAAATTGGAGTTAATGTAGCTTTGATAGCTGGCCACACTATCGGTAGAGTTGCGTCGTTTCTGGGAGCAGGAAAAGGGTCTAAGAAAAGAAACAAGAAAATTTATTATAATAAGCAAGGATTGTAGTTTTTGACTGCTTGGTGGACTTACCCCTTTCGTGCCAATTTTTCCTCTTTTTCCAAGATCTTTTGCACGGAATTATCTTTGGGCAGAACCACAATCTCATTACGACTGTTGTGGGTAGTGGTTACTCTTTTGCTGCCTTTTAATAGGATAGGCTTACGCTTGAGCAGCAAGTAAATCATTAAAATGCCAGCAAAGGAAAACATTACAATACCAAGGATGACCAATGACAAGCCAGTAATTCTTTGATCCTTGGTTAGCCAAGCACTATACTGTATGGCCAAATTGCCGCTCATATGTATAGAACGGCAGCTAAAGGGTGAGATGGGCAAATTCTCTTTAAGAATAACACAGAAAGTATAGGCAGTATTGGGCATTAGGTTTAGAATAGTGTTGGCATAGGAAAGGGCATTGTAACAGCCCAAGCCATATTCATTGTAATTCACTTCCATTTTATAATACTGGGTGGTAACCCTGCTAAACCAAATCAAGCCAAAGGAACTATTAAGTGTAGAGGGAGTATTAATCACCACATCAACTTGTAAGTTTTCCTGCATCTGGATATCGAAAGAAATTACAGGCCAACGTATGTCTTTGGACATACGATCGCTTTCATTGTGCCAGGAAGCCAAGCACTGGAATTTCATTAATTCATCTTTATTTATGTAAGTAGGCTTGATCTCCTCCTGGTCGCTGCTGGCTGCAGTGGTATAACTCAGTTTTGTGGTCTGGCCATTCATGCCCATGGTAATCTCTTGTTCTATCTCCGTATCCGAATTATTTATGGTGGACTTCAAGGTAATGTCAGTGGCTGAATTAGCTTCTGTAGAATCCATATTGCAAATATTCCCATCGAACACTGACCAGCCAATGAATTCCTCTGGACCAGCACATTCCAAAGAAGTCCTTTGATACATAAAAATGGCTTTCATTTCCATGTACAAATCACACGAACACAACCATTCATTGTCATTGGCATAGATTTTCAAATCCCTGGCCATTTCACGCCAACCAAATATCGTGCGACTAATGGTTTTCAAATTATTGAAAGACAAATCCAACGAATCCAATGTTGTTGCAATTTCAAAGAATATATACGCGGGCAAATATTCCAGATTCGAATGTGACAAATCCAGATTTTGCACCATGGAAACCTTGCTAAAGTCCTGATCATCCAATAGGCCACCGAAACTGTTGTAACTAAAGTCCAGAAACAACAAATTGTTTAACAGATAATCGCCTCCCGTTAAATTCTGTACACTATTCAGACCCGCCTGTATAGTCAGATACTTGATTTGATATTTAACATGACACAGGAAATCCGAATAAATAGTCCTCAGAGGGCGATCTTTTTGCATAATGGAAAGGGCTGAGAAATCATTGTTTATGCCCTGAAAGAAATCTTTTCTCAATTCCTGCAGACGTAGATTTTCAAAGTGGATCTCCTGAAACGAGCCATCAGCAAAACTACCCGCTTCTATGTCCGATATATTTGAGCAAGCCAGATATAAGATCTCCACCTTATCGCTGTAGCTGCCCAGGAAACCATGACGTAAAATTTTATCCTTGAATTCATAATTATACAAGCGTAGTTCCTCGATTGTAGAGCAAAAATGATTCTGAAAACAACATCAAATGAATACAAAAAAATTTTTTAAATTTGAAAGAATATCCTCCTCATCATATACTCACATTTTTCTTGGATATAATGTCAATGTCCTTATCGACTTCGCTTGATTTGCCATTGAAACAAACGAATTTACAAAGCATTTGTACACAGTTGGGCGGCACTTCCGAAATGGTGATATTGATGTTGGCCCTAAAGAAAGAAAGAAAACAGGTTTTCGTTAAAATTCAAACAAAAAAGAAGAAAAACGTCAAGTTCTATGCATTTCCCGGCTGGGCTTTAAGGACTTTCAAGCCACACTTTTAAATTTAAGAAACAGGACTAAAAATTACATGTGTGTGTGACAATATATGAGATTTGCTGTATACACAGGGCAGTGAGAACATATCCTCCAAAATTGCTAGAGGTTCTATTACATATGATAGTAAGGACCAGAACCATTGTAGCTATGGTTAGGACGATGACAGGCGAGCCTCACAGAAGACTCATCATGGCTTATCGTCACCGAAAGGCTTTCCGTTAGCTCCTTAACTCTCCACTGTACTTACTTACTTACTTAATTGGTCATTACAACCTTTATTCAGGGTTACAACCTAGCTTCTCACACCACCCATGTTACGTGAGTTAATTTTATTTGTGAGTGGCGGCAGCTACAGTTTAAAGTGAACTCCAAATGACAGAATTTTTATTTACTCTTGGAAGGTTTCCTGCCAGCAGATTGCTGAGTGTCAGACTCCCAAAAAATCCTTTGTTTTGCACGAGATATTTGATCTGGGGCTTGTACCACGCACTCGCATCTAATAAGCCATCACACAACCGACAAGAGTATGTCGTTGTGATTGCTTCCCCCCTCTTTTTATTCTACCTTTGTATTCCGTCACTGTGACTACAGAAACATTTTTTTTCCTTTTTTCCAGTTAGCAGTTTGCCTATTAGAAGTCGCCGTAGTCTAGTACGTAGTATGTTAGCTTATTAGACATGAGTACTCGGTACAAACCCAAGGTCAGAAATATTAGAGAATATATCTCTTATGGCTTCTTCCTCCCAGCAGATTTCTGCCAAAAACTCTGAGAGTAAAATAAAATTGCCATGACAAGTTTTTGAAAAAATCTGTCGTTCACAATCGATTTCAAACTATAGGTCCCGCCGCTCATGTATAAAATTAAAGGCACCCAACATAAGTGGTGTGAGAAACTAGGTCTTAATCCTGACTAAAGGGTTGTTATGACTAATTATGTATGTATGTATGCTTGCCTATTAATAGGGTTGACATCTGTAACTCTTTGGAATTAGTCTCTGTAGGACCGTGTTATGTTGATGTAATTCAGTTACTCCCCTATTGATCGAAACTGAACTACTTATGGACTCTTTTTTAATTCAAACAGCTTAAACAAAGGCAGTGTAAATACAATGCAGGGGAGCAGCTCATGGAAAATATTTTCCAACCAATAAGTTCAATCTAAAGTGCTTTGTTGATTATTTCAATGCCTTCTTTGGGCATGGTTCTCATTTATTTTCTTTACCTTTTTCTTTATCTGTGACGTAATATTTTAATCTAACGTTCTGGGTGGCTCGTTGCACTATCTTCTTGAGTTCTGTATTACTGTAAAATTCAAAACTCGGTTAACATAAGCAATAGGGCTCTTGATTGACGATAATGGTGGGATAAAAGAAAAATAAAGTCTGACCACATTTGTAACGCTTGCAGCTGCTTCAAATTTCTTTATAATCTTCACAATTTCATGATCAGCCGATTATGGTGATCATTATCACCCTGAATGCTGGAGTAAAATTTGAATCACCACATAGTTCTAAGTTTGATCCCTTTTTACGTATACTTCTGTTGCTCAGTTTTGGCTTTGTAGTAAAAGGTTCCACTTAGACCAGTATTTAGTATCCCTTGTCATACTACAATCAATCTTCTATCCAGGGATTCCCTTTCCCTAGTGGAAACCAATCCCAATGCAAAATAAATTTTGGTATTTCGCCAATCTTTATATTAAAGACAAGACTGTCTCAAAGTGAGGAGCCAAAAACTTCTTTTGTGACAAGAGCAGAACACTAACACATTAGGTCTACGCTGAGACCAACAGCTTCTAAATTGACGAAATGCCAATTCTTAAGTTGTGCCTACCAAAAGGACAGCGACCCGAGAGACGACCCTTTTGTGCGAAATTTGGCCAACTGATTTAAGATATAGAGGTGAGCCGGTCCTCTTCCATCCGTATTCAAAAGGGTCATGCAATATTTATCATACAATCCTTCCGAAAACGATATTGAGCCTTCGTGTAAGGTATTGGAGATTGTAAGCTCTGTACTCTGGTTCTGGCTGGCTTATCGGCAATTCAATATCCAACGATATCTCTATGTTCCGGAACCCATATAAGATTTACCTTTTATTGATCCGAAATTTCCTTGAGTAATACTTGGTATTCATCGATAAGAACGGAAGTTATAAATACATTCGATAGGGACTTATCCGCAGCCTGGCTGTCCGAGTAAATCAAGAGATTTTTAGAGCAAATCTCGCCACACAAAATAGCCCTGATCTCCTTTGGAAATACTGCAATACTGTTCAAGCAACTTATAAGAAAGTTTAATATTAGAACCCCTAGTAAGTATACCACCGCGCATCTTATTATGTCAGTTGTACGTAATTTACAAATCTTTCACTAAATTTGTGACATTTCTGATGAAAGGCACGCAACAGTCTTACCAGACCGTCGATTTTGAAACCCCTAAATGCATAACCTGACATATTGCTTAGACCGTAGCTTTGTAAATGGTCGTTTATCTTCATCAAATAAAGCGTATTTTACCCCAAAGAAAATGTTTAATTTCAGTTATGTTTCGACATGAAAACTGAACTACTATGGTAGCGACTTCCTCCACATGACCAACAGTGCCTTTGAGCGCAAAACAAACGGCGAGGCATGGCATAAGACGAGGAGGATGATAACCGTGGCCTGTGTGAAGTGACTAATTTGGAGATGAGTCATGGATATTCGTAATTGGTAATAGAAAGGTAGAGTTAAGAAACTAACTAGAGGATAAACAAGGTACAACTCTGATAATAATGATGACGATACTTAACTTTATTGTTTTATTAATTCAAAGATGCAATATTGATTGTATTTTTGTGGTTCTTTGTCTGATAATTCCATATATTTTTAACTCTTCTATTGCAGCACAATATTATAAACGATTTAAATATTTTATCTACGTATATATGTATTAGCACGTACGAGATATCTTGTATTTTATTTGAACGGAAGTACACTAAATACCACACGGTTAATTTGTCTATTAACACTTGCTCTCCATTCCTGCTTTATATCTGCAGTAGCACATACCGAGGCATGTACTATAAGCGTGTACTGTATTCAACAATTTCTTCTTATCTAAACATTTTAGTTTTTAATCTTAATATTCTCTACTTTGAACTGTATGTACCGATGTCTGTCCACTTACGTGAGATACTCAATTTTCGTGAAACAAAAGGCAATACTTGCCTGTGACAAATAGTTTACATACGAGCCGTATAAAAAACTATCGCCCATAAAAGTGTTAACCGTGTATCATCAATTCATAAATCAAAATCTAAACGAAGTATTTTATAGAAGCGAAAATATGAGACGACATAAATTAGAAATCCATCCATACTTTCTTATCTGCGGGTATCAGTGTGACTAAGTTTTTTTTTGCGTTTTTTATATGTTATACCCTACATATGATCGTTTACGTGATACGAAGCCTTTAAAAGTTTCATTGGATTACTCCAATGCGAAGATTCTAATGCAAGCTTCACATCCAAGCTGAAGTTGCACAATTTACGGGAGTGATGATGAAAGTCCCGCAAAGAAATAAAGAAAGAAAGATAGAAAGGTTAGGTTAGAGGACGTGTACTTGCCAATTAAGACAAGTACAGTACCCGGAGGTCGAATTGACCCATTGTACAACATCCTAGTTTCTCACACCACTTATGTCGTGTGTGTTAATTTTATACGCGTGTGGCTGGACCTACAGTTTAAAGTCGACTCCGAACGACAGATTTAAGAAAATTTCCTCGGCAATTTAATTTTTTTTTTCATATTTCCTTTTGGTCGAGATGTCTGAACTCGGATTTAAACCACGGGCTCTCGTCTAATAAGCCAACACACTACCTACTAGTCTCCGGCGTCTTCAATCTTTACTGCAATTTTTATTACAAAATAATCACCGAGCTACATCACGTATGCGTAATATTTTCAAATTAATTGTAGATCATACGCCACCATTACATGTGTAGTGCCACCATCTTCGAGTTTAGCCGCCAAAGGTCAAAGCCATGCCCTTGTAATGCTACTTCTCTTAGTGGTTGCCCAGTCGGCTGAAATGCTGTAAATCTGTAAACATTGAATATCCGAATAATACACTTATCGGCTCGGCCTTTCTTTTTCTGTAACTCAATGCCGCTGGAGTGCTAACCAACTTGCTGGATGGTTTTCGGAAAATATTCGCAATATCATCGAATATGTAATGCAAATATGTAAGCCTAGTTTTCTTTGTCTCCAGTACTAGTTGTTGTTCGATGAGCTACACAACCTTTCGTGGAGAATGTGAATACAGACCTTGTAATCATAATATTTAATCTGTTATGTCGGTAATCGTATCATTTTTTAAATTGAGAATGATTTTGTTCCAGGAGTGAAAGCGCAGGAGGCTAAGTTAGTCTTCGTAATCCATAGAAAACCCACACGTGGTCTTACAGAAGCCAATGCACCCATTACGAGTGATTGTTTGGTGTGGCTTGTGGTGCGCAGGCATCATTGGCTCATATTTCTTTGAAAATGAAGACGGCGCAACCATTACGATCAATGGAGACACTTGGCGCACCATGATAAACGATTTTTTTGTACCCACTCATCGTGATATTGATGTGACCGATGTTTGGTTTCAACCGGATGGTTCAACTTGCCACACATCTCATGCCACAATAGATTTAATGCGTCAAATGTTTGTTGGCCGTTTAGTTAGACGAAAGGGTAATGTCAATTGGCCGCCAAGAAGATGCAATTTGACACCGTTGGCCTATTTTCTAGGGGGGCGTCGTTTAAGAAAAGTATTGTGCCGACAAACCAGATACAATTGAGCGTCTTTAAGGCCAACAGTACCGATGCCATTGTCGAGATATGACCGCATATACTTGAAAAGGTATACGAAAATTGGTCCGATTGAATGAGATACTGTGAGGCCAGCAGCGGCAGCCATATAAATAAATAATATTCCATTTCTAACCGGAAAAATTGTACTTCACAACAAAAGATTATTTTTTTGGGAAAATTTCAAAACGTTTTTGTTTTATTTTCTTTTTAAATTCAAACTTTTAAATTCCCCGCCCTATATTACTATATTTAGTCGCCGTAGTCTAGTAGGTAGTGTGTTGGCTTATTGGACGTAAAGCCAGGGTTCGAACCCCAGGCCAGACATCAAAACAAAATTCAAAAAAGTATTTCTTCGGCGACTTCCTCTCAGCAGATTTCTGGCAAAAAAACTCTGAAAGTAAATAAAAATTGCCATGAAAAGTTTCTTAAAAATCTGTCGTACGGAGTCGACTTTAAAACTATAGGTCCCGCCACTCATATATAAAATTAACTCACACAACGTAAGTGGTGTGAGAAACTACGTTGTAATCCTGACTGAAGGGTTGTAGTGGCCAATTATGTATGCGATAGGGTATCGCATTAACGGCTTTGATTAATTGCCGCACTAAACTTATTATTCGTGATAAGAAAACTAATCGATAAATAAGTATCCAAGCACCGGAGACAAAAATCACTTTGTTTTTAAAAAATTAAACGAAATCCTACATAACTTACTTGGATTCCAAGACGCTTTGCGCTAACTTGGTGGCATTTTTTAAAAGTTCCAACCCATTTGTTTTAAACACTTCTATTGATTGGCAATTATTTAAAGAGATATTGGTAAGGAAGCATAAAATAAATAAATTTAAAAGCATTTTTGTTTTCTGTTTTATTTTAAAATTTTTTTCACTGCTTATGATGATGGCTTTTGGATATCTTGTAAGTTTATGCTGATATTGTGTAAAGCAAAATCCATTTGATTTTATATTTCTTATGTTTCCGTTGTTTCTCTAAATTTTCTGTTATCGTTGATAAATATTTTTTTATTTTTTTTTTATTTTTTGTTTGTTTTTGTATTATTTTTTCAAACAACCGGCATTTATTCGTAAGCACTTTGCTTTCTCGGGGTTATGTTTTGGTTTAAAAGCAACCTGACTCTCTTCCTATACCATAACGACTAAAATATTAGATTTTAAGCTCTTACTGTATTCCATATTCCCTAGAGCGTATCATTATTGCATTGCTATCAGTCGTTCTAATAAGGCTTATCTGCTCTATTTAGTCAGAGAGCCTATTTGGGACTCATTGTCAATGAAAGTGAAATCGTTTTTTGTTTTTTCTTCATTGTCTGCCTTCGTGTGTGAGAATGTTTCCAGATGTCGTCAATTTTTTTTTTTTTTGGATTCATTTCATATGCCGCAACAAAATAATAAAATACAGCTGATTATGACTAGTAGTTCGCTTTTATACAATATTTAATGAATTTATTTTGGTAGCCTTGCATAAAGGTGATGGATCCTATAAATTCGCTTCTCGAAATTTCAAAAATTGAGGAAGAAAATTTAAATAGGATGTCTTAAACACAGCGAAAGGAAGAGAATTTTTCAAATTTATTTTGTATTATCATTCATGTGCGTTTTCCTTTCTTACCTAGTTTTTAGTTAGGTATACTTCTCCCTTTTTGGTGCATTTAATTACAAGCCCTATCATATAAAACAACAGAATAATTACAAATAATTTCTAATAACGTTTAACGAATAATAACGTATTATCTGCGAGTTTAATTTCGTAGATATTTTTAATATCTTAACGCCCTGATAGATAATCTGTTGTTATATATCAGCTCTGATATTGGAAAGCAAGAGAGCTTTGAGATTTCGTCACTCTTACTAAACATGTACATACCTTTTGACAAGATCTACCTTTATAAAGTTTTGTTAAATTTGTGACGGTGGCGTATGATCAACAATTAATTTGAAAATATTACTCATACGTACAGTAGCACTGAGATTACTTAGTAAAAAAGCACTTCAGTAAAGTTTGAAGTCACCGTATTATTCTTTTGGCTGATTTTATTTTGTTCATATATCCATGTGTTCAAGATGTCAAAGCTGGGGTGTGAAACACGGGCTCTCGTACTAAAGAGTCCGCCAAATAATTTTTTTTTTTGAAAATTCTTTAAAAAAACTACTGAATATTCTCTCTAATTTCTTTTTTTAATTGAAAGCACAATCCTTCCGGTTAATAATGGAACATAATTTCACTCAAATGGCTGCCTCGGCTGGCCATGCAGTAGCCTACACGATCGGTCCAATTTTTAAGCACATTATCGATTGTCATGTTTAAACATCTGTTTAAATTTGTACAATCGGTTGTTTCGAATCTGACAATTCTATCATTCTATTCTGTCACAAAATTCTGTATATTATCTCCATTGAAAGTAATGAATCGATTTATGCTTGATCAACTTTGGATTTAATGGAAATTTATTTCCAAACCAAAAACAATTGGTGGGAAGTTGCACGAAAATGTCGTACAAAATTTGGTTGCCTAGAAGGACCAACAGTGCCCGGTATACGCAACTGTATTGCTGAAGTTCGTGAAACAGATTTCATTGCTGATGCGCCAAGACGTGAGCGTGTTCGTACAGTGCGTACACCCGAAAATATCGAAGCTGTGACTGAGAATGTGCGTGAGAATTAATTAAAATCAACTCGGCATCGTTCTCAAGAATTGAACACCAGATTACGTCGAAATTTGCGAAAAGATGTTGGTAAGACGGCTGACAAAGTTCAACTGGTTGAAGAGTTAAAGCTGCGCTAGATGGGCCAACAAAACAATCTTTTCGAATGAAGCTCATTTTCATCTTGGTGGGTACGTTAATAAGCGAAGTTGCCATATTTGGGGCTCAGAAAACTCACAAGTGGTCTTACAGAAACCAAAGTACCCATTACAAGCGATTGTTTTGTGCGGCTTATGCAGCGGAGGCATCATTGGCACATATTATTTTGAAAATGAGGACAGCGCAATCATTGCCGTATATTATAGCACCATGATAACCGATTTTTTTTGTGCCCGGTCTTCATGGTATTAATGTGAACGATGTTTGGTTTCAGCAGGATGGTGCAACTTGCCACACATCTCATGCCACAAACGATTTATTGCGTCAAACGTTTGTTGGCCAAATTAATTAATTAGCCGAAGTGGTGATGTCAATTGGCCGCCAAGAAGCTGAGATTTGACACCGTTGAACTATTTTCCATGAGGCGCCATTAAAGAAAAGTGTTATGCCGACAAACCACACATAATTGGGCATTTGAAAGCCAACATTTGTGATGCCATTGCCGAGATACCCCATACACTCGAAAAAGTGCACGAAAATTATTCCAGCCTCGGCATTTGTATGAACGAAATAATATTCCATTTCAAACCGGAACAATTGTACTTCAAGTGAGCTTCCATGGGGCTGGAAGCTTTCTTTGGAATGGGGACAGATGAATGGCAAAGGTATACTCAACGAAAGGGAAAATATAGAATGGAAAAAACTCTTCTCAAACCAATAGGCTAGGAGGCAATCCAAACTTTTCTTGAAAATAGGAGGAGATTTGAGTTGTACATCTGATTTTCTGCATGAAATAACCTCTAGTAGGGCTTGCACAGTAAAACAATAAATTTTCTTTTAAATCGTTTTATTTTTTATTTTTTCAGTTTCTCTTGTTATTTTTATTTCATTTCATTTTTTTTCTTGTGTTTTTGTTTTGTTTTTTTTATAATTTTGGACTCTGTTTTGAAAATTCATATTAATTTCGTACTAAATTTACCAGCCAGTCCTTTTAAAATCTAAATCTTAATAACTAAATATTTAAATACTTAATTATTAATTAATTAATTAATTAATTAAGGACTAAAATACAATACAATTGTTTAATTTGAATACAAATAAATAAGAAAAATTACAATTTAAATAATAAAAAATGTTCAATAAATTAAAGTTGCATACAGTGGAGTACATAAATGAACGTGCGTATATTTTATAGATGCACTAAGAATAGATCTCACCAAGGTTACAATGATGTAAAGAAAAACAAAATATCATACGTATAATGAAAATGATTACGTGTTAAAGTCATACTGTAATGCAGATTTGTAATGTATATGTAGGAATCAGAGATCAGCAATGAGTATTCAACAATATGAGTAGATTCGAATCATAGTCATAATTTCTAATACAATAATAATACGCATTCATACTTATTTTAATATCCTACTCATACTACTCATATTCAAAGATTGAAATACTCATCGTGCTCATACTTAAGAATACGCATGATGTTGTTGATTTTGACTCTCCTTTACTCAACATTTACAAGAATCACAAAATAAGTATGAATCGCCTACGAATATTCCAATACTAACTAGAAGGTTGTGTTTGCTTTGCTTGCTGTCTTTGTCTTTTTCTTTCTTATTTTTTTTTCTAAATGCAACAACAACTAAGTCTGTAAATTTTGATGAATGATTCGAAACATTCGAATCATTTATGAGTATTATAAGTATTTTTCTACATTTTTGTGAATCTGAATGAATAGGCGTATGAATCAAACATATTTCGAATGTTATGAGTTTGATGTCAACGTTGTACTCATACTCATTGCAACCTGTACTTATAAATCAATGTTGTAGTGAGTACGAATGAATCAGAGTAGTTGAATTTCAATACCGACTGACTCACTCATATTCAAAATTTCTTGAGTAATTCTGAGTAGCGAAAAACCGATTCATTGCTGACCTCTGGTAGAAATGCAGTATTATTTCAGATGTTTTTTTTTTGATCTGCCAAAGAAACTATAATAATTGCTGTGGAAATAAGAGTTTTCAACTTAAATGATGGAATTCTTTGTCTACAAGTGGAGCTTAAAAGTATGACTGGCTTTGAAATTGAATGTAAATTTTTAGTTTTTCTTTTAAAACCACTGTTCTGCCGAATGAATTGCAATGAATTTAATCATCCTCGCATCAAGTGTATGTCCCTTAAAACCTTTGGTAACCAGTAGTAATAAGTTGTGAAGCTGATTACAAGACGTTTTCCTAAAGAAGTCTAGGTGCTCTTGAAGTACCAAACAAAACAAATTGATTTTGTACAAAATAAAACCACATATTTGTGGACCTGCAAGTTAATTCAATTTCTAACCCGCCATTCTATTTATGATATGATGAAACTGCAGAACACGTTGCGTACAAATTCTTGCGATTTTAAAAATACTGTACAGATACGGTCAGAGTTTAGCCGTTTAACATGTGACGGAAGCAATCCTCCTGTCAAGGAAATTTAAAACATCATTGTAGTAATTAAAGGATCATTGCGAGCTTTTGATTAACTCATGGTAATATCACTCGTAACAATAATACAGTCTATTAGAGAAGAAATCAACAGTAAAAGATCTGCCAGGATGCTAAATTTCCTGTAGAGTGCCAGGTCTATTTGAGAAAGAGTTCGGTTAGATTAGCGGGTAATTTGCCGTTCACAGGAAAGTTCACTCCATAGCCCATATGGCCCATTGCATTAGCCCGTAGTAGGTAAGCTCCCTTTTCGTTATCCATTAGTGATGGGTTAGAAACACCCCGAGCTCTAGATGAAACCGGCTAGTTCTCTTAGTAGCACATTCGCCACTTTGTCCAGATCTTCCCTGGGTACAGAGACATACTTTCAAACTATGTTGTGAACGTTTTGAACAGACAGGGTATCACACTAAAATACCCCTTACGTAATCCATGCATGGCATAAATTATGCTGGAAATTAAAAATTAATTTTACTGTATGGCTAACTTCTCGTAAGAAAAACTGAAAGGAACTGTTCAAACGCTAGGTTGAGCTTGTTTATATCTCCCGACTTATTGTGTGGAACTGATTTAACCATAAATTTTTACATACTAGAACTAGAGTCCATTAATATTATTTGCTAATCACGAAGTTGGAGTTGTTAGCTGGCAGTTCAGTCGTGGTTTGGTTGTTAGCCAGCCTGGCAGGCTATATTTTTAATAGATTTTAAACTTGAAATATTTATTTAACGTACTTTTTTGCAGTATTTGAAATCACGATAAAGCGCACAAGGTATTAATTCAAATTGAAATTGAATGATTGTTTATTTGCTTTGGTCAAGTACTCCATCAGTTAGGATGACGTCTGTACGACCCACGTTTTGCATATTAATTTTATTCATTAGCGGCGGAAGCCATAAATTAGTGTCGATTTTTAGCCAGAACACTGCAGAGATAAGGTCGTCAGAAGAAATGTCTTCTTGAGAATTTTATTTTTCAAGGTGTCAGAGCTCTCGTCACGTGTTCTTGTCTAGTAAGCCAAATTACATTCTCTCAGCATTATTACTTGATTTTAGATTTAATCTATAATATTTTAGACTAAAAGACATCTTCTAGATCTAATAAAATATTATGAAATCGCGTATACGTGCTTATATTAAATTTTTTTATTCAAAGTGATTTCAATATGTCGATTAATTTTATGTTTTAAATCGATTTTTTTAATTATTTCTAAACATCTAAGTTTTTTTATTCTAGCCGTAAATCATTAACATTTCATTTAACAAATTTTATAACAACTCAATCCATCTTTAAATAACTCTCCTTTCCAAGCTTAAATTGCTTATAATACCCTACACCATGGATGTAACTTTTATTGTTCTTTCAATTGATTGTTTATTTTAATTGATAAACTCTCAAGTAGGTCTTCAAAGCTGAGCATTCCATACATGTGAAACCAAATGGAATATGTTCGCACCATTGTAATACGCAATAGTAATCACATGCTTTTTTCAATGTTAAATGATTTTTTGGATGAGAATTTCAGTTAAGAAAATTGATTCCACCACTTTTTTTTAATACTAAACATGAAAATTTTAATGGATTCAGAAAGTCCCCAGACAGTTTAAAATTTAATTTACTTTTAGAGTTTTTGGCATAAATCTGCAGAGCGGAAGTCGCCGAAGAAATATTTTTCATACTTCGTTTTGTTGGAAATGTCTGAGGATTTGAACCGTGGACTCACGTCCAACAAACCAACACACTACCTGCTAGACTATGGCGACTTCACTTCTACTGTATCTATCATGAAAAACCGAATTTGCATATATTATTTCAAATAAGCCGCATACTGCATGATGTAGGGTATTATAACGTCTGGAGTACCACATCGTTTAACTTTTCGAACATGTGTAAAATTTTCATAATTTATGTTGTATTGTTTTCTTTTGTACAATATAATGTCGTTTCTTTAATACGTGATAAGTGAATAAATAATACACTGAGAAAAATATTCAATTTATATTCGAGTTATTTGTATAGTTTACAACAGTACATACATATGTATATAGAAGAGAGCAGCATATTATGTAAAACTAAATTGTTTATAAAGCTTTTCTTAATTAATTACAAAAGAAAAACGAGAATTTCGAATTATTTTTAAACAAAATATTTAAAAACATATGTTTTAATTGATAGTATAATAATTTAATTTAATTTCATTTTGTTATTGTTTTTTTTTCATTTTCATTCTTAATATTAAAAGGAAAGTCTTATAGATTTTAAATTAATTTGTTGCTGATTTTTATCGTTTATCACTTAAATTTTTTGTTTTTATAAATATCTATAGGTATACAGCGTTTACAAAGAAACTTGGCTATAAGTTAAGTGCAGCCATTGGCATACTATGCAAATATTTTTTGAATTTCTTTTTGGAGCCAAAACTTTTAATTTTGTAAAGTGTGGAGATTACATTTCATTGCGCAAATATTTCTACATCGTAACAAATATTTCGTATTTTTTTTAATTGAAACTGGATTCTGTTCAGTTTTGTTTTTTCTTTACATGGCAAATATAGTGCCCTAGTTCCTGCAAGCGTTTAATTTGTGTATGTTATCCCAGCGTTTTGTGTAAAATGAAAACACAACGCCTGTAATTCCATAAAATTTAACCCATATGTGCTTATCACCCCATTTTTAAAATGGTAAGATATTGATCAGCTGTGTGGTATACCATATAGATTCCAATAACTACAAAAAATCCATGTTTTTACGAGAAAAAAGTTTTGCACATATGGGTTAATTGTTAGCTCAACCTTATCGTGATTTCAAAGACCTGGTTAGGTTCTGTAATTAATTTAACTTGCAAACCGCAAAATTTTTCAGATAATAATATTTTATTCAAGATTCGATGCACAACCGTCTTATCGCAACTGTTGGATTGTGGTTTCTAATAACAGACGGAGCTCAGTGTCACTCTAAAACTCTGTACACGCCAGAGTGCTATAAACTAGTATGACACTGAATCAATGAAATTGTATATTCGAGTTCAGTAAAGTATTACCAGATGGCTAGGCTATACACAAACAGGGAATATTCATTGAAAAAAGTAATCCTTCTGGAATAATCGCATAAAGGTTAGGTTGGCATAAAGGCTTAATTCTTACTTATGATCCGGGTAAAAGACTCAAGTTTTTGGTAGTCATGGACATTTCGATACATATTTCCCAAAAACTGAGGCGTAATTTGTGAACCGTGCCACGAGGGTAAAGACAACTTATAATATAAGCCTTAAAGTACAAATACTTGGAGAATCAAAATAAATAAATAAATAATAAATAAAATGGAAGTGGAGGAATTGTTAGGTCAAATGAAATGGTCGAATTTCAATCCAGGTCAGGATTACAACCAGCTTCCCACACCACTTATGTTGTGTGTGTTAATTTTATACATGAGTAGGGGGACCTACAGTTTAAAGCCGACTCCGAACAATGGATTTTCGGGAAGCTTTTGACAATTTTCTATTTACTCTTAGAGTGTTTGCCAGAAATCTACTGAGAGGATAAGTCGCCGAAGAAATATTTTCTGATATTTTGGTTTTGCTGACCTGGGTTTTAAATCGTGGCCTCATGTCAAAACTGTACCTACAGTAAGACCCCGCTTAACGGTGCTCCGCTTAATGCTGTTTCAGTATTACGCGGTAGTACAAAAACGGTGCACTATATAGCGACGGTGTATGCTATGTATCTTTTTCAACACTCTTTTGTTAGTCCGTCCAGAATAAAAATTCCAACTATATTTTCCTAAGTCGCAATAATAGTACAAACGCATCTTTTCTGCGTCACAGTTGATTTAATAGTTGCCTCGTTTAACGCTGTTTCGTTTAGCGCTGGAACTTATTGGAACGTATCCCCCGCGTTAAGCGGGGTCTTACTGTATTAGAATGGTAGAATCGCTCAATCATAATCCAAAATCTAATAAAATAGAAGGCGGAATGCAGGCGAAAACCCGATATGGACTACCAATCGGAATGCATACGTACGCTGAATAGGAGTGCAATGAATAAATAGTGCTTGTCCCAGTAAATTAATATCACCACCGCAGTAATATGTAAACGATCCTGAGATGATTAGCTCTTGACGCCATGTTTGAATAGAGGATATCCGCTAAGTGTCAAAAAGAAAATTCATTCTTTTCATATCAAAGTCGGGAATGAACTGGAAAGACTTATTCTGCAAACACTTAGGATGGAATAGAAAACAATGGATATTGACAGGTTTGGTTACGCAACTTCCATAGTTTTAATTTCTGAAAATCCTAATGACGTGTATAATCGTCAAATGGTAGTGACTTCAATGTGAAGACTTTAATTAGTTTCCAAATTGAGCTTTATAGTGGGCCATATCATAGTCGCCGTAGTGTAGTAGGTTGTGTGCTGGCTTATTAGACGTGAGGCCACGGTTCAAACTCCAGATCAAACATCTCCAACAAAACGAAATATTTATTCGCCAACTGTCTGTTCGCAGATTTCTGTCAAAAGCTCTAAGAGTAAAATAAACTTGCCATGAAATGTATTCCCGCAAATCTGTTGTTCGGAGACGACTTTAAGCAGCAAGTCCCAACACTTATGCATAAAAGTAACACACAAAACATACATAAGTGATGTAAGAAGCTGAGTCGTAATCCTGACAGAAGGTTTGTAATGACCAATTATGTATGTCTGTAGTGGACCGTATTAGTGTTGAATTAGTGTGTAAGTGTCGGAAACTAATCACTTAAACAGAATTCTGCAATATAAATCTAACCATTGTCGTATGACATGACTGTAAGTTTCCCCTGGGCTCTGGTCAATATCTAAAGAGGAATTAGAAATATGAAGGCCTGTTAGGCTCAACAATACCTACAGAGACTGGTTGTTCTAATAGTGTTTCTAAGATAATATCATTAGGTTTGTAAAAGCAACATACTTGAGAGATATGTAACTGCGTACAGGCCATTACAGACGTAAGACCATTGGCTTAATAAATATCTCAAAAAAAAAATAGCTGTCGTAGGAATATCCCAATTGAAAGAGAAATAAGAGGAGATTCCAAGAATCGTTTGTAAACGCTGCGTTCGTTAAATAATGTTTTTTTTTCTTCATGAGTAAGATTTGTAACTAAATTTTGTTTTCCTTATTTTTTTTATTTTCCTTAAATATACGTCCTAAGCTTAGATTATTTTTTATTATAATTTTTTATTTTTATTTTCTATTTCTATTCTATAATTTCTTTCTTTACAATAATGTGAGTTCGTTCGTTTGTTTGTTTCTTATATTTTTTTTACAAAAGTTATAATTTTTAAAATGTTTGTTTGTTTGTTTGTTTGTTTGTGTTTGTTTGTTTAAAAGTTACAATTACAATAATTTTTTTAATAAAATAAATACACTTACTTTGAGTTCTAGCAACTAAACCTATGGCTTACAATTATGGAATTATGAATTAAGTTTTCAAAAATAATTTCTTGTGTTTTATTTTCAATATTTTCTTACATTTAAAAAATGATTTTTTTGTCTTTGTTTCCAAAGAAATTGTTTTAATTTTTTTAAGTTTTTAATTGAAAATATCTTTAAAATTTTGAACAAAAAAAACACTTCAGTTTTAAATAATTTCGTTCGCCAGTTTTTAAAACTAATTTTTTCAAAATGTAATCCTTAATCGTTTATATTAAATTAAAAAAATATTAAAAATAATTATAATTTAATAATAGTACCGTTAGTAATATAGAAATACTCATTTACATTTTATTTAAAATTTAAAATTAAAAAATTCTATTCTTTTTTCTTTTTTGAATGGGTATTTTGAGCCCAAATTGAATTAAAAATTATTTACAGGTATGCTCCTCTATGATTTTAACACAAACATCACATTTAACCTGGCAACACCAATGAAACTTGCAATTGCAACGCTCACGCACCACAATATTTTTGGTATTGTAGCCCCGGCCGCAACATAAAATGCCACAGCCATCCAGGCCATTTGAGGTTTTATTACAAACACGGCCATGGGTTCCTAAAAGAAATCAAAACAAAAAATATGTTTTCCTGAATAGAATTCTCTTCAAAGCGATATATAAAGCATTGTGTAATTATAAATACTAGCCTGGCCACTGCAATTGTTTGTTACTTCGACACCAGTCAGGACTCTCATCCAAATACACCAAGTCATGGGCTGTGGGTACTTTGAATTGTGGATCTTTTACCTGTAAACGTCCACGTTTATTTAATTTCACCTCTGTTGATTCCTCATATTTCTCGCGTAAATAGTCACCTAAAATGTTAAACAAAATTATATTAGCAAAGACACCAACCACACCAAGTTGATAATATTGTTCGCTGTAAAAGAATTTTTTTAAAAGTTGTATTAAATTATTGAAGCAAATAATACTGTTCCCCGTAAACTTAACATAGCCATGTTAAATGAAATAACATTCTGTACAACAGCGGGTAAAATCTTCCAAACATTCATACATACATGACTGGTTATTACAACTCTTTAGTCAGGATTATCACCTAGCTTCTCACACCACTTATATTGTGTGTGTTAATTTTATATATAAGTGCCGTAACCTACAGATTAAAGCCGATTCCGAACGGCTTATTAAATTAAATATAAACCCGAATTTGACAACCTGCATGTCCAGAAAACTTAACAACTGATGCCTCGTCAGTATTCGCAACAGGTAAGCATATCTGTTTGGCCTTTTTCTCTATGCAATGGTAGGAGATAATTTTATGCCTGTATTTCGCAGGACCTTCTTTGTGACGGCTTACCATATAAGCCAAGTAATTGTACCTGGGCGACTAGACAGTGGCATGGTTCAAATAGAGCTTAAGTATAAATTTTGAAGCAGATGGGGACTATCGGAAGTGAGTGTGAGAAAGATTTGGTACAGGAAATATTTTTTTCTGGAGGTCATACTTTCTGACAGCGGATATCTAAACGAGATAGCGGAATGGTATGATGGTCATATCGTATGGATATTCCTGGTAACTGTAAGGCGGCTAAACTGGCCAGATGTGGGTAGCACAACCAACGAACGCTCTATTTTGGCCTACGAGGCCTATAATGCAGTTATAGATGCCATTGAGTTGTCGCCGTAGTCTAGTAAGCATTGTCGTAGGTTATCAGAAGTCAGGCCATGGTTCAAACCTAGGTTTCTTCGGCGACTTTCTCTTAGCAGATTTCTGGCAAAAACTCTGAGAGTAAATAAAAAAAATTGCCATGAAAAGTTTTTTTTTTTAAATCTGTCGTTCGGAATCGACATTAAACTGTAGGACTCGCCACTCATCCATAAAATTAACAACATAAGTGGGGTGTGAAGCTAGGTTGTAATCCTAGCTAAAGGGGTGCAATGACAAATTATGTATGTATGTGTATACATATATTATAGATGCCATTAACACCGAAGATCGGCTTCAAATTGTGCAATTAATCTGACTAAAACTGGATAGATAACTCATGGAAAGTCTGTTTAAGCAACAAAGGCGTACGCTCAGTAAGGTTGATGATCTTTTATTGATTATATTAGAGTATGATGATTGGCAAAGCTCGGGCTGTTCTTGGTTTTGTGAAAAGATGAGCTAGGGAATTCATTGATCCTTATATAACGAGACTGCTATACATTTCACTTGTTAGACCTATTTTGGAGTATGCGTCTATTATTTGGAATCCATACTATCGTTGTCATAGTGATTCAATAGAGTCTGTGCAGAAGCAGTTTTTATTATTCTGTTTACGTGGCTTAGGATGGGATTGTGCCAATGGGTTTCCGTCATATGAGGCTAGATTAGGTTTGATAAAACTTCCAACTTTGGAACGTAGAAGGGCTGTTTTAGGGGTTTGTTTTGTTTTTAATCTGATTAAGGGTGATATCGATTCTGAGTTTTTGCTCTGTAACCTGAATTTCAGTATTCCAGCAAGATTTTTACGGCACTATCGTCCTCTTTCTTTAGATTTTTATAGAACGAACTATGGATGTAATTTTCTTTTTCGTAGATGATGTAATGATTTTAACTTATATTATGATTTTATTGATTTTAATGGTAGTGTTTATAATATAAAACGTAGCTTATATGCTGGCATTAATTTGTAAATTATTATATAAAAATGTATTTTCGTTCTTGTCATAGGTAGTTCCTGTTTATTGTTACTTTATTCAGCTTGTGATTAAGTTCTGTAGCTGATTTATGTTCTCGTTGTCATTACATACAGTCCGGACTGCAGTGGATACGTGTCCCTACGTAATGGGGACGAGCCCTCCGCGGTCGGGTGAGGGTGGGTTAGTGTGAGGCCGGGGACGTTGGAAAAAGTATTAACAGGGGATTACATTATGGGCACTCAAGCAAATATCATTGGTTTTCCACACTCTGCATATAAGGAAAGGTAGAAAACAGTGCTTTACCCATTGGGTACATTCGCAGCACTATAACGGACGAAAAAAGCAGACGAACTGAACTGTTAGTAAAGGACCTCAGTGGTCTAAGTCGCTTCATCAAAAGCTTCCAATATTTATGAGCCTTAGGGAAAATGGATTACTAGGGTATCACAATGGGCCTTATGTGTGTCACTTAAGTGCTACTAACCTAACATCTTCGGATACATAATCGCCGGCATCTACAGTCGCACAAAAAAGTGTACATACAGAGATTTATGTAGAATATTTTTTGTTTTTATAATTTCAAGGTTATGTTTTTTATATTCGTTTCTGTCTTCAAACATTCATAATTGTAACTGCCTTAAGCAAAGCTATAACATATTTTTCAATTTGAGGGAAAAAAGTCTACATACAGTGGCGTTTGCAGACATTTTTCTTTAACTGTACATATTAGCGTAGCTCATTTAGTGTATTTTATTTGGTATTCTAACGATATTCTTCCACTATCTGCTGCCTAAGGGCAAAGCAAGGTATATGTTATCGACAAGTAGAGACGTGCGGCGTATTGATTCTCAGATTACGGCCGATAACTATACTTTTAATATAGAGTCAAGGAATTTGTTTACCTTGGCTCCGCCGTTACCACCAAAAATGATGTCAGTCTGGAGATCAAACTCAGGATCACTCTTGCCAACAGGTGCTACTATGGTCTCAATAGGATATTGAGTAGTAGAGACCTCTCTCGTACGACAAAACTAACACTCTACAAGACGCACATCCTACCCGTGCTTCTTTATGGCGCAGAGGCATGGACCCTATTAAGCACTGATGCAGCAGCCTTGAGAGTGTTCGAGAGAAAAGTCCTACGTAAGATCTTCGGTCCAGTGCGAGTTGGCGATGATTTCCGTATCCGATCCAACAGATATAGACGTTGTGCAGCGTATTAATATCCAGCGGCTGCGCTGGCTCGATCATGTCGTTCGAATTGAGGAGGATGCTCCGGCGAGACGGGTATTTGATGCGGGAATCTGCGGAAGATGGCGAAGAGGACGACCTTGTATCCGTTGAAAGGACCAAAACGAGGAAGCCCTGTCGTCGATTGGTGTGACCAACTGGCGTAGACGCGCAAGAAGCAGAGGCGCCTGGAAGGACGTGTTGCAGCAGGCCGAAATCCGTTAATGGCCAATTAAGTAAGTAAGTCTGCTGCTTAAACGTTTTCTATCTTAAGAAGAATAAGGTTACGGTCGTTAGGACTCTGAAAAAATTTGAGTTTGTCGGTAACTGGACTTGTATATATATTCTCTACGTTTAATATGAATTCTTTTTTATCTCCTGCTGTGCCCAGGTTGGCACACACCTGCATTTATATCATTTTGTTTTTTTGGAAAGCATTCACAGTCTACTTTTGTGCATTCTAACCAAAATGGTACAAACCAAAAAATTCTGAACCAGAAAAACGACAAAAACAAGAGAAAAAATCGAAATCGAAACTGTAAATATACTCACCAATTTCTCTTATCGATGACAACTGTTGCCAACAGGTTATTAAACTGCATGAACCAGATACACCGTGGCATTTGCATGTAATGCGGGTTTTCTTAATCACAGCCTGAAAATACAAAACATTTTCTCATGAAAATTAAAGAAAAGCATTTTAAATGAAATGAAATGAAATGAAAAATGCTTCTGATTTGCTTCTGAAGGAAATTAAAAAAAAAACCAAAAAAATATTCAAATTCAGCAAATTTTATTATTTATTTCCAGAATTTTTTCAGCTTTTTTGCTCTTTGTTGCATATGATATGATATGAAGAAGAAAATTTATGAGTTTTCCAAAAAAAAAAAAATTGAAAGAAGAAGTTCACATAGACTAAACTTTTCTTATGCATTATTGCACAATTTTCACCAAAAAAAGAGAAAGAAAAACACAATATAGACGACACTCAGACAGAAAGAAATGCTTAAATTGTCTTTATGAATGGTAATCAAAATAGAGTGTTTATATCAAGCACACTGAGTGCTAAAATTAAAACTTATGATCCCATAAAAATATTGAAAGTCAAGCAGTTTTGTTTGTATTTGTTTATTTATTTAGGAAATACACGAGTTTAACAGTTTTAGTAAATTTGTTGAGTTAGAGCATTAGTTTTGTTAAGCACTGTATGTTTGCTTATATATAATTTATGTTGTCTACTGGGTGTACGGAGATGTTAGAATTTAAAGCAATGTGACCATTATGTACTACGAACAAATAAATCAAATAAAAAACAAATCTGGTTATTGGCCCTACATTAAGCAAAGTTTTGTTAAATTTGAGTTCATGACAATGATAGTAACGTTGACTTTTTGTCGAACATTAAAGAATTTTTTCTGTTAAAAACCTTTTTTTTACCATAAAATTGATTAAGTAGTACCACGTTCAATAGGCGTACCGTTTTAACGTTATGAATAGATCAGAACCACAATTCGTATCATATTCGACATTATCAGACGAGAAGCTTAATATATAAATCGCGACCAATTGCATCACTCGAATACCAGACCGGCTTTCTTGGACACCAAGATTCACGACACAGATGACCGTGGAGCTGCTACAAGGATGACTTTAAACATGGTAATAGGAAAGACGGAACTCATTTTATGTCATCGTTCAGCTCTAGTAAGCTGCAAAGGGACATTGCTCATCGCAAAGAAGGCGTCTGGAAGAAGCAAAGAATGTTTCTACCAGTTACAGACTTCCTATAGAAAATCTGATTTGTAGCTTTTGGTGGGGAATGTACAACAATCTGACCTGAAGCCTCCGGTGTATACCGTCATGAGACCTGGTACCCTATATTTAGCCTCCTTCTCTTCAACCTATCTACCTACCTACCATTACTTAGACCAATTTGGGAGCTAAACTCACATATTACAAGATGGTTAACGAAAGTTATGAAGGGGTCAGCTATAACGTAATCCAGCTCATTACAGTAGATGGTGGTAATTTTCTTATTCCTTGGGTTGGTATTAATTATCATCTTCCCCATTTTCTTAATATTTCTTTGCTTTGTTTTGATTTCAATAATCATGGTTTCCCATTAAGTGATGTGCTGTAGTTGGTCTTAGGATGTTTCATCAAGAGGTGGTCCTCCCTGGATGCTTCCTAAATGGATTAATGGATTGAAGTCTCATAAAATTTTTAAAATTAAAAGCCGTTATCAATATTGATTTGAACCTTGGATTTCTTGTCAATCGTTTAAACCACTACTCTATTACAGCTCATATAGCGTTTGTAGAAGTTATCTAGATCACCGTGCGCATGATATCCATTCAATAACTGCTTAATTCCCAAACGAAAAAGAACCTACGAAACAAGCTCTTTACAACTTTTCAGTCAGGACTAACACCTAGCTTCTCAAACCACTTATGTTGAGTGGGTCAGTTATACACATGAGTGTCGGGATCTACAGTTTAAAGTAGAGTCGATTTTTATGGAACTTTTCATGGCAATTTAATTTCATTCTCAGAGTTTTTGCAGAAAATCTACTGAAAGGCAATCGCTGGAGAAATATTTTTTCTTAATTCGTTTTGGTGGAGATGTTTGCAGCACACTACCTACTAGACTGTGGCCAGATACTAAGAATAAATATATTGAAGTTTTCAATAAAGTACTCGGAAGGGCTATTAAGGTAATACAACCGGCTAGAGAGAAAGGGTGACTAAGTGAAGTGCAGTCAGTTGACTAACAACAGAGCAAAATAATAACGTATGACAGCATTGAGGAGTATGTTGTTGGAGATGGAAACGATTTAATCGAAAAATACAATCCTTTAGACAGACAGCTTAATATCGATTCCAAACGAACCATCAGAGATCTTTACCGGATAGCTGCTGAGAGGGATCAACGAAAGAAATAGAATACTATTCACAAGACAACAGCAACACAAAGTAATAGGATGACATTATGTTAGTTGGTAAAAACACGCCATAATTAATGGAGAATGGTGCCAAAGGTTTTCACATTTAAGGCATACAAATTTTGGGTAGATTTACTTAAAAGGGTGTATAATCCGTGAACAGATTTCATTGTCGAGACAGATTATATAGCAGCCAAGAGAATCTTTTAATTTCAGTTGCTGTCCATAAAAATCGAAAACCTTAGAAGAAAATGGGCATACTTAGGAAAAACCAGGTACTACCAGGGAGGAAGTTGAAGCGGCAGGCAGAAAGAGTAGACTAGAAAGGCGGGAAGATTTCAAGAGAAAGTATTTGGAATAGCCAAACTATCCTTAGAGAATACAAAAGAAAAAATGTTGGTATTAAATTAATTTTTTTTTAAAATATTAACACATATTACACATCAGCCGTGTTTCAAACCCCAGCTCATCCATTACGAAAAAATATGAAGAAAATATTTCTTTCGGCGACTTTTTCTCTTCTAGGAAAAACTCTAAAAATTAATAAAAAAAAAAACTGTCGTTCGGAACCGACTTGTGACTCCTACCACTAGAGGATAAAAATAACATACATAACATGGGCGATGTGATAAGCTAGATTGTAATTTTTACTAAATGGTTATAATTACATGTAAGTAAGTAAGTAATTAACAAACCTTTAAGTCACCGTAGTCTAGTAGGTAGTGTGTTGGCTTATTAGACGTAAAGCCAGGGTTCGGGCACCAGGCCAGACATTAAAACAAAATACAAAAAGTATTTCTTCGGCGACTTCCTCTCAGCAGATTTTAGCAAAAACTCTCAGAGTGAAATAAAATTGCCATGAAAAGTTTCTCAAAAATCTGTCGTTCGGAGTCGACTTTAAACTGTAGGTCCCACCACTCATGTATAAAAATTAACACACACAACATAAGTGGTGTGAGAAACTAGGTCGTAATCCTGACTGAAGGATTGGTAATGACCAATTATGTATGAATGTATGTTAAACAAAAATATATTTTCGATAAAATTTTTTAAAAAATCCCTCTTATATTTCAAAAAAATTTATTCACACAAACAATGCCTACAAAATTGAATTTTTTTTATTTACGATGCCATTTATGTCTTCCACAAATCCTTCTGCATTATTTTCAGTTTTTTGTGTCTTAACTTTTATGACCATTAGTGCCTTACATTAAGCCTACTATGGCCACTTTCTTCACCAGAGGGCTTCAAACTAATGCACCAAAAGTAGAAAAAAAAGAGAAAAACCAGAACGTTCCCAAAAAATCATACAGAAAACTAAGTATTTAAGTCCAATAAAAGAAATGCGTTTTCATATTTTTCCTTTTTTTTGTTCTCTTCTTTTAGGTTTTTTTTCCATTACCGAAAATAAGAAAAGGAATGAAGAGAATGTTTTTTTTCTGTTTTTTGTACACAAAAAACAAATGTCAACGAAATATGAAATCCTTGGAAAATTTATGACATTTTCATAGTAAAGTTTTGCTCATATAAACATTATAAGACATGACATTGTTCTAAACTTTGTAACGTATTCGTATGATATTTGATCGCTAGACATACGTATGTACGTACATACGTACATAGTATGTAAGGGAAGACGACCAAAGCAAACAAGCAAAAACTATAACGAAATTATGCATTTCATATGAAGCAAAAATGGAAAAAGAAAAAGAAAAATGTAAAAGGAAAAGCATAAAAAAGGAAAAGAAATCTACTTATGCTTCAATAGAGCAACAAAAACAAAATAAAAACAAAAGAACTGAAAAATCTACCAATTTAAGCAAAACAAGTAAAACTCTCTCTCTGCTTATGCCACACCAAAAATGCGAAACGAATTTTAAAAATCTTGATGGTTTTTATTGTTTTTGTTTTTGTTTTAATTTTTGGAAAAAGATTTTATTCTTCAAATTTTAATTTTTGTTTTACGTTTTCTTGGTTTTCTTCATTTTTTTGTTATTCTTCGCAAAAATGAAAATTGCATGACGAGAGTATCCAAATTCAGTACTGAAAACCAATACAAATGAAGGGGAAATATTTTATGGCTTGCTCTTCCTGCACACACACGTACGTACAGACTGTTGCCCCTGTTATAAGAGGGAGAAAGAGATAGAAAGAGAAACTGTGTAAGAAATGCAAACCAACCATGTTTTATACACATACTTATGGATAGACAGGCATGCAAACAGACAGAGAGACAGACAAACACAACTACATGCTCAAAATGAATGTGGCATTAAATAACAACTTAATGCCGTTTTTGTGACAAAAATATAAAAAACTTTGTAAAAAAAATGTAAGAAATCATATTTATTTCTTAAATGGAATATAAACCATAAAGACAGAGAGAGAAAGAGCCTTAAATAAATGCAATCTTTATTACAAGTTATTTGTGCTTTTGAAATCGTGATTTAGGCAAGGCTGTCAACCGATGATTGCCAATATTTTTAACCAGAATTAGATGATTTGGATATGGTTTCAACAAAACAGTGCTATGTGCCACACTGCGTACTCAAAATTGAATTTTCTGCATCCCCACATGGAGATGATCTGAACTGGTAACCGACATCGTTGAATTTATATCCGATAGACATTTTCTTGTGATGTTTTCTTAAGTCCCAAGTGTATGCGAATAAGCATTAAACAAAAAAACAACAGAGATAAACGAAACCAATGGACATGGTCAAATTAAGCTTGAAAATTATACATTTAACATGGGCTCCCACCAAAGAAGATGTGATGGCCATTTGAACGATTTCAAATTCCACACCTAATGGAATCAATAGGTACTTCAAGGTTAGATTAGGTTAGGTTAGAGGACGTGTACTTGTCAATTAAGACAAGTACAGTACCCGGAGGTCGAATTGACCCATTGTACAACGTCCTAGTTTCTCACACCACTTATGCTGTGTGTGTTAATTTTATACATGAGTGGTGAGACCTACAGTTTAAAGTCGACTCCGAACGACAGATTTTTGAGAAACTTTTTTTCATGGCATTTTTATTTACTCTCAGAGTTTTTGCCAGAAATCTGCTGAGAGAAATCCGCCGGCGGAATATTTTTTGTAGTTTGTCTTTGATGGCTGGCCTGGGGCTTGAACCCTTGTTTTACGTCTAATAAGCCAACACACTACCTACTAGACTACGTCGACTTCAAAATGGCGACAAAAATGGCGATGATATCTCGCACATGCTTAGTTTAGGTGGTAGCTTGCCGTTCACAGGCAAGTTCTCTCATAAGGTAAGTGTATGAGGTAAACCCCCTTGTCATGATACGTTAGTGGTGGGTTTGACCAACCGCGAGGTCTGGTTGAAAACGGCCAGTTCCCTTAGTGACACTCTCGCCATCATGCCTAGATCCTCAAATGTTCTGTCACCCAAAAATCAATGACATTGGTCGTGAACTGCAAAGCACTCTAATGAAAGATGTTCCACCGATTCCGTTTCCTTTACATTATGGCAGCTTCTGTACTATTTCTGGTAGGACAGATCGAATTTGTGAGCGAAACTGCCAATAGCGCAGTGTTCCTTTAGAATAGCTGTTAGATTGCGATCCGCTTTCTTGTCATACTCAAGTAGTCCGCTTGTTCTCCCGCTCTTCACTGCTGGACATTGCAGTTTTGAAATTCGAGAACCAGGTATGTCAGGCCATTCACGGTTTGTTGAATTCCATGCCACTTTTTCCAATCCAGAAAAGTATTTTGGTCATAAAGACACTTTTAAATAAGGCCGTATATATTTATTATGTTCCTCAGCGGAACTAAGTTTTACATTCATGTAAAGTCTTTCTCTGCGACTTTTGCAGCCTCTAAACGCCTTTCTCTTCTGGGGTTTATTCGTGGGTTTCAGTCGAAAACTGTGCGCTCTATGTTAGCTTTGCTTTCTGGTTAATTCCCATTCATTTGCAGCATCGGTTTGGTTTGTGGTTGTCTACTGGAATTCGTTAGAAATTTCTGATGTTTTCCTACAATGATGTGTAACCCGTAGTCTAGTAGGTAGTGCGTTGGCTTATTTGAGTTGAGGCCATTTGTCAAACCCCAGGTCAGATATCTCCAACTAAAGGAAATATAAAAAAGTATTTCTTCGGCGTCTTAGTCTCATCAGATTGCTGGCAAACATTCTGAAAGTGAAATAAATTGCCATGAAAAGTTTCTCATAAAAATCTGCCTACCATTCATGTATAAAATTAACATACACAACATAAGTGGTGTGAGAAGCTAGGTTGTAATCCTGACTGAAGGGTTGTAATGACCTAAAATAAACTAAATTAAAAAAGAACGAATAACGAATAAAATGCGAGCGAATTAGTAGAGGGCAGAAGTCATCGTAGGCTAGTAGGTAGTGTGTTGGCTTATTAGACGTAAAGCCAGGGTTCGAGCCAGACATCAAAATAAAATACAAAAAGTATTTCTCCGGCGACTTCCTCTCAGCAGATTTCTGGCTAAAGCTCTGAGAATAAATAAAAATTGTCATGAAAAGTTTCTGAAAAATCTGTCGTTCGGAGTCGTTTTTTGAACTGTAGGTCCCACCACTCATGTATAAAAATAATCAAAAACAATATAAGTGGCGTGAGAAACTAGGACGTCAATTCGTCAATTCGACCTCCGGGTACTGTACTTGTCTTAATTGATAAGTACACGTCCTCTAACCTAACCTAACCTAGTAGAGGGCACCAGCTGCTAGAAAACAAGGTCCATATAATTTCAAGGCGCTGGTGTATTGATTTTCTGTATTTAAGATCAGGGAGGAATGTTAGAACTCTTTAGGACAGACTCTTATAGCGTGTATGGCCATCATGTAATGTTTGAGTTTCACCGGAGCTACTATAGAAAAGAATTCATACCTTCAAAGAGCTGCTAAATAATATTTCACGTATGTTTTGAATAAAATACAAGATTTTAACAATAATAAACGAAAAATAAAATACAAATAAAAACTAAATAAAATCTAATATTTTATCATTCATGTCTGATTATATTTCAGCTCAATTGCAAAACATTTTGAAATTTATACACAAGAATTTATCCTCACACATATTTAAACACATTAAATACATATGTACGTGTAGTGGTGAGTAGAATTTGCTGAGTTTAATAGTTTTTTGATTATAATGTTTAATAACAACAACAGCATGAACAACACAAGCAATAACAAGGAGGATATAAAAAAAGAAGAGCAAAAAACGAAAACAGCTAACAAGTGTGTGTATGATAGCATACGTGAATTTGAGTATATTAACACAAATAAAAACACTCACACTCACACAATCACACACTCACACTTCCATAAAGAAACATAAACAGTGTATTACGTTTACTTATGCATTGAAACAAAATGTTACGTTACGTTACATTCCATTCCAAAAACCCAGTTGTATTTAAGGATTTCTTGTACATTGACTTTAAGGACATGGCTGGCATGGCTGGCATGGCTGCATGTTTTGAAAACGTGACAAAACGTTAAGAATCTCGTTTAAAACAGTTTCTAATTTTTTTGCGTTTACTCTCTACCTCTCTCTCTCTTTCGTTCTCTTGTTCTCCTTTGGGAAGTATGTGTTAAAGTGTAAGTAAATGAGTGCGTGCGTGTATGCATATAAGAAATTGGTTTCCTTTTTTCTTTTTTGCTTTCTACTCCTTTGTGGTTATTGCTTAACATGTTGTGTTCAATTTTTATGCTTAAGAATATAGGCGTTTATGCATGTGTGAGTGTGTGTAAGAAAGAATTTTATATCCTTTATGCCACCAAAAAACAAAAAAAAAAGAGAAAGAGAATCTGTTTTTGTAAGAAAATACTTAAAAAGTTGTTAAGCAAAGTAAAAAAATCGTATAACAAAAGCAGGCAAAATGAAACTGTAGGGATATCGTATGATATTGTATTTATAAAACACACGCATATATTGCTGCTGACATACGCATGGCATGGAAATTTATGAAAAAAATGAAATCCCTTCATATACTTGCATATGGCAGGTGATTATAATTTGAAAAGGCATCAAGAAATCACGTTTTTTTAGGACATCAAAATCCAAATCTTAAAGAGAAACTAAGGAACTTAAAGGCCAAATGAAAATGTTGCAAGCTTCTCATTACATACATATATTGTACATACATAATTGGTCATTACAACCCTTCAGTCAGGATTAAGACCTAGTTTCTCACACCACTTATGTTGTGTGTGTTAATTTTATACATGAGTGGTGAGACTTAGAGTTTAAAGTCGATTCCGAACGACAGATTTTTGAGAAACTTTTCATGGCAAATTTATTTACTCTCAGAGTTTTTGCCAGAAATCTGCTGAGAGGAAGTCGCCGAAGAAATACTTTTTGTATTTTGTTTTGATGTCTGGCCTAGGGCTCGAACCTTGGCTTTATGTCTAAGAAGCCAACACACTACCTACTAGACTACGGCGACTTCACATTTCATTTCATTCAAGCTTCTCATTAGTACACGTAAATACGACAATGCCATACATTTTTAGAGAGATAGCGAGAGAGGCAATGCAGCTGGCAATCCTATCATTCCAGAACTTGCTTAGCTGGGCAAGTAGGATGAATTTAATAACGATTCTGGTAGAGAACACATTTCTAAAAAACGACAGTTGGAAATTCTGTCAGACTAGGACTTAATAAAGTAGGCCCATTAATTGCTTAGCTGAAAAGCTCAAGTAAAGTTGAAGTCACCCTTGTCAAGTAGGTAAAGTATTGGTTTATTACACGTGCGGCTGTGGTTCACACTCCAGCTCAGACATCTCGAACGAAACGACATATGAAAGAAATATTTCTTCGGCGATATCCTCTCAGCAGATTTCTGACAAAAACTCTGAGAGCGTAAATAAAAATTGCGATGAAAAGTTTCTCAAAAATCTAAAGAATCTGGCCTTCGGATTCGACTTTAAACTGTAGATAAAATTAATGCAGACAACATTGGTGGTGTGGGAAACTAGATCGTAGTCTGGACTGAAAGGATGTAGTGACAAATTCAGTAAGTAAGTCAGGTGGAGTTGAATAAAATACAGAGACTAGCATGTATTAATATAATCGTGAAAACGAAAATCTGTACGATCTTGTCGCATTTAAGGCCGTAGCTCATCGTAGCTAAGGTTTGCACCACTCATACTATGGTTAGAATAATAGGAAACAGGTCTGAAACGAAAATCATCAGAGAACATCGAAACTTGAGAGACTGAGTAGTTGATAGCTCGCTCCTTAACTGTTCCATGGACAGAACCAAAGAAATCTATGATTTGGGAAAATGCTTTAAAACAAAACTTGAGGGAACATACTGTTTCAAAAGAGAAACAATTCGGTCTTGTATGGAAGTATCGAGGACAGAGAGCGAATTTTTGGTCACAGAGAGGAAAGTTTTAACCCCATGAAGTCAATACCATCAACAGAAGTGCTCAATTCAAATTGGACAGAGCGTACAAAGGCCGGCACATAGCAATACTGTCTGACAGTGTGAGGCTGATTATCTCGTTTATGAGTATCTGAGGAAATTGAACAAGCTAGGTAAAGGAAATTGGACCACTCTCCGACAGATCCCGGGTCAAATGAATATTCACGGCAAAGGACAGACCGATAAGCTTTAGAAGAGGGGAACTGCCGCTTGGCTGATGGAACCAACAAGACCTTTATGTAGAATGGGAAGATATGTTTGGAATGGCATACTCTTCGAAAGGGATGATATAGTGAAGCAGAAAATCCACAAAAACCAAATGCATTTGAGACAATCTAAACTCTTGTTAGAGAATTACTATGAAAAGATATACAAATCATATATCAGACTATAACGAAGCAACCTGAAGTGAATACAACACATTGTAGATGGAAAAAAATTTGTTCATAATCAGGTTCGTCTCGCACTCAATATGTTGTTTTCGAAATGATGAAAATACATCTTTAGGACTCATATTTGGAACCTGTTGGAACATGTCAGAAGAATTGTCTCCTTGTTGACACCAAACAGCATTCTGCAGTTTGTCAGGCTAATAGAATTAAAAGGGATATTGTAGCGATATCATTCGTTGATTGACGACAGTTAAATTGATTCTGTCGTAGGCATCCTACATTGCTAAGTAGTAATTTTGAATGATCGTGATGAGAAAATTTTCCCGAGGATCGATGCAGCGACCACAAACGGAAATGTGTTGCTGCTTCACAGAAGTGTAAGGCGTTATTCTATCAGAATTTCGATGTGTTTTCAGTTGCTGAATCTTAGATGAAAGGAGCACCACACTGGATACCACCAAAATCTGCCGTTCGGAGGATTGATGCCAATCATGTAGCGGGTGATTTTTTAGCTATTATCTTTTTGGCAACACTGGTTTAAACAGCTCACGCACGTTTCGTGTTTTATTTCACTGTCAAACATCTTCAGTTTGGTCTATAATTTACCCATGACTCGTCTTAAAAACGAACAACGCTTGCAAATCATTGAATTTTATTATCAAAATGTGTGCTCTGTTAAGAAAATTCATCGCGCGCTTCTTCCATTTTATGGTCAGCTTAGTCGACCCACTGAAGCGGCTTTTCGGGCTATTGTGACTAAACGCCAACACCAACACGCTTACGTAGAGTACGAACTGATGAAAATATCGCAGCTGTATCGGCCAGTGTTAATGATGACCATCAATTATCGATTCGTCGCAGCAATTGGGCCTCTGTTACTCAACAACGTGGAAAATTTTGCGGAAGGATTTAGGAGTGAAGCCTTTCAAAATACAGCTGGTGCAAGAATTGAAGCCGAACGACCTACCGCAACGCAGAATTTTTAGTGAATGGGCTCTTGGAAAGTTGGCCGAAGATCCACTTCTTTATCGAAAAATTGTGTTCAGCGACGAAGCTCATTTTTGGCTCAATGGATACGTAAATAAGCAGGATTGTCCATTTTGGAGTGAGGATCAGCCAGAAGCATTGCAAAAGCTACCAATACATCCAGAAAAAGTCAAAGTTTGGTGTGGTTTATGGGCTGGTGGCATCAATTGACCGTACTTCTTCAAATATGCTGCGAATCGTAACGTAACTGTGAATGGTGAGCGCTACCGTGATATGATAGCCAACTTTTTTGTGCCCAAAATGCAACAGCTTGATTTGCATTACATGTGGTTTCAACAAGACGGTGCCACACGGCACACAGCACGCGTAACAATGGACTTATTGAGAGGTGAGTTCGGTGAACATTTTATTTCACGTTCGGGACCGCCTAGATCGTGCGATTTAACGCCTTTAGACTATTTTTTGTGGGGCTATGTTGGAGCTCATGTCTATACAGACAAGCCCGCTTCAATTGACGCATTGGAAGACAACATTGAAGCATTTATTCGTGAGATACCGGCCGAAATGTTGGAAAGAGTATGCCAAAATTGGACTAAGCGGATGGACCATTTGAGGCGCAATCGCGGTCAACATTTGCACGAAATAATCTTCAAACATTAATTTATATGGACCGTACTGTCGATTCAAATAAAGATTTCAGACATTTTTCTGAATTTTGTGCTTTTTTTTTTTAAATTTTCCTATAGCTCTTAAAAAATCACCCATTATAAAATTAACACACACAAGACATAAGTGGTGTGAGAAGCTAAGTCGTAACTCTCTGACTGAAGGGTTGTAATGACCAATTATAAGTGTATGTATGTGTATGTAAACTATTGTAAAAATAATCTTCTCACTTTAAATTAGTGCTTCATTAGCTAATGCCTACTGTAACAACTATTTTCTGCTCCAAATTAAAAATTTTTTTTAAATTTTTTTCTTATTTTTTTTTTCAAAATAAAATTTTTTTCTTAATTATTCATTTAAATTGCTATTAAAACTATTTTATTTTTCTAAAATTAATTGTTATAGATATTTAATTGTCGTTACATTTGTTGCTTTTGACAATATCTACTTAAAGAATAATATTTATTTATTGCACTTCAAATTAATCATAATCAATGACAGGGCATTTGTGACAGCATTAATGACACTAAAACTCTTTTTCAAAATCCATTTGCAACATACTTTGCAAATGCTGGAGATTTGTAGATTTCTTAAATGGCGACACTCCTTTATATACAATCCTACCTAACAGTTCAAAATATAATTTTTTCCCCCAAAGCATATGATTTTTAATGGCCATTCGGTTTAAGAGTCAATGAAGAAAAAAAAATTGAAAAAATTTCAAGAAAATAAAATCAAAACTTAAACTGGCATATTGAAAAATGTTGAAAATCTATAAACAATTGTAATTGTTTAAATAAATCAAAGGCATGGATTTAAAGCAACAACAACAAAGGAAATATAAATTGTCTGAGTACTCATATCATAAGTATGCCTAAATGTACGTACATATGTATGCCTCTCTGTAGGACAACAATTTGAAAAGTGTTTAGGAAAATATGCAAAAATCGTGTTAAAATTATTTATTTTTATCAACGACACTTAATCATTTCGCCTATAATTTATGGCAAATAATAGACACAATATTTTTTAAGCGTTTTTTGTTTGTTTTTACCATGTTTTTTTAACATGTTTTTCAATATGTTTTGCGATATGATTTAAATGATAAAAAAATCATTTAATTCCTGTTGAAAATGTGGTTGAAAATAATTTTAAATACAGTGACTGTCAATGGAAAGAGAGCACATTTGTCCGTAATATTCATACGAGGCTTTAGTCAGGATTATATCCTAGCATCTCATACTAGTCACGGTGTATGTGTTAATTTTACTAGAACTTTTGCCAGAAGACTTCAGATATAGAGGGCATTTCCAATAACATTCCTGCGAATTCGATTGTTAGGTTAGGTTAGGTTAGAGGACGTGTACTTGTCAATTAAGACAAGTACAGTACCCGGAGGTCGAATTGAGCCATTATACAACGTCCTAGTTTCCCACACCACTTATGTTGTGTGTGTTAATTTTATACATGAGTGGCGGGACCTACAGTTTAAAGTCGACTCCGAACTACAAATTTTTGAGAAACTTTTTCGTGGCAATTTTATTTACTCTCAGAGTTCATGCTAGAAATCTACTGAGAGGAAGTCGCCGAAGAAATACTTTTTGTATTTTGTTTTGATGTTTGGCATGGGGTTTGAATCCTGGCTTTACGTCTAATAAGCCAACACACTACCTACTAGACTACGGCGACTTCATTCGATTGTTAACACCATGATATATCAGCATATTGACTCTAAGGTCATCTCTTTTATTGAAAAACTACTAAAAGATACCAGAATACCGAATCTACTGTGGGCCCCTAAAGAGTTTTCAAAGTGGCTACTATGCTATGAAATCCCAACCTTAATATTCTACTACAAAACCATGTTGAGAACATACTGCATGCAAAGATCCGATCCAAAAGTTATTCGGAAATTATGAAATCTATGGGGGTCGAGGGTCGGCAATGGCATTACGAATGTGCCTTCAATTGTCTCTCGTTTGTCGGCACAACACTTTTCTTCAATGGTGCCCTGCAGAAAATAGTTCAACGGTGTCAAATCGCAGCTTCTAGGCGACCAATTGACATCACCATTGCGTCTAATTAAACGGCCGTCAAACGTTTGGCGCAATAAATCGATTGTGGCATGAGATGTGTGGCAAGTTTCACCACCCTATTGAAACCAAATTTCGCTTACATCAATACTATAAAGAGCGGGTACAAAAAAATCGGTTATCATGAGGCGATAGGTGTCTCCAGTGACCGTAATGGTTGCGACGTCCTCATTTTCAAAGCAATATGGGCCGATGATGCTTCCGCTCCACAACCTGCACCAAGCAGTCACTCGTAATGGGTGCATCGGCTTCTATACAACCACGTGAGGGTTTTTCTGGCCCCAGGCCAGACATCAAAACAATATTCAAAAAGTATTTCATCGGTGACTTCCTCTCAGCAGATTTCTGGCAAAAACTCTGAGCGTAAATAAAAATTGCCATGAAAAGTTTCTCAAAAATCAGTCGTTCAGGGTCGACATTAAATTGTAGGTCTCGTCACTCATGTATAAAATTAACACACACAAGATAAGTGGTGTGTGAGAAACTAGGTCGTAATCCTGACTAAAGGGTTGTAATGAACAATTATGTGTACGTGTATGTGGGTTTTCTAAGATGGAAATGCGCTTCATTCGTAAAGATGATTTTTTTTTGCAAAATCGACATCATTGTGCAGTTTCCCGTTGGTCGGTCTAGCTAAGCGTAAGCAAAGCGGATAGTCATGCGGCTTCAACTCTTGAACCAATTGAACTTTGTAAGGCGTCATACCGAGAGATCCTTTCGTCGTAAATTGGTGCGTGAAATGTTCAATTCTTGAGGAAGGGTGACAAGTTGAGGATAACACTCTCAGCCACAGCTTTGATATTTTTGGGTGTACGCACTATACCAACACGCTCACATCTTAACGCATCAGCAATGAAACCAGTTTCACGAACTTTAACAATAAATTTGCGTATACCGACCACTGTTGTTCCTTCTCTGCGAACGAATTTTGTACGATATTTTCGTGCAATTTCCGACCAATTGCATTTGTTTTGGAAATAAATTTCCAATAAATCCCAACGTTCCTCAAGCGTAAATCGATTCATTACGTTCAGTGGATCTAATATACCGAATTTTCTGACAGAATAGAATGACATACAGTGGTGGCCTTATAATTAGAAACGACTTAGCAACATGTATGTTTGTTAATTTGTTTTACAGTTTTCGATGTGTAACTGCGATCAAAGGCTTTGTTTGGAGGACGTCTCACATACGTTTTTCCATCAGATTAGGGCAAATTAAACTTACATTTGTCACTCCAGAGAACTCTGTTCCAGAAACATCGTTTCTAATTATAAGGCCACCACTGTAAGTATTGCCAGATTCGAAATAAACGCTGGTTCCAATTTAAACCGATAGATGGTCCACTCGATAGATGTATAAAAAAAAATTGCTAATCATGACGATTCGATTTTCACACGCATTCACTGTATCTTATAAATTTTCATATAATTTTTCTATGAAAATAAGCTCGAAGCATATTTTGATTTTCAATAAATTTAAATGCAATAAAATTACTTCAATAAACACTTATTTTCTGAGGATTTTCAATATTAATGGCAGTTTCCATATGAATTTAAAAGAACTTCCATGGTTGTGGAGAAAAAAAAAAGAAAACAACGCAACCCTCAACCACACATATGAATATTTTCAATAAAAAATTTCTATAAAAAAGAGAAATCCAAACAGAAAAACACATGCTAGTGCCAATACATGAGCGTATTTATTAAATAGAAATAGGAAATGTTATGAAATTAAAAAAGAAAACTATAATAAAATGGTGGAATGAATTACAGTAGAATCTCAATTATATTTGAAGAGAAAAACAGTGAAATCAAAAGATACCATGAATGGCTCTTTTTTTTATCGAATACCTTGTATCTTAACAGCTGAGGGATTAGGTGCTACTTAGGTTCATTGTGATACCACATTTAATTCACAACCTGAGGATCAAACATTCCTAGAGCAAACTAACATGAGTCTAAAGAAAATCCTAACACCGCCTTTATGACAAGAACGGCACTCTAATATATGCGCCTAAAGACAATATTTGCTCCTCCTCAGGCTAACAGCTCCTGTAGATATCATTTGCCGGAGTCCTATGTCCTTCATCAAGCCTATTAAAAGGCCGATGAGAATCGATATTGGTAAAGGGATGGCCAAGCGCTTTAAGTATATAAGTAAGTCGGTTCTCTTCTTATCCATACGTGTCCAGCAGAGTCTAACAATATTACACGTACCTTCTTGCTGCCAACCAAGTTCAGCCTTTCCATAATGAGGCTATCGGAATACCTATGCCTCGTAAGATATCATTGAATGCATACATATATAAATAGGCCCACAAAAGTATACATGCGATTAACAAATTTCACACATTTCTGAACCAATGCAAAAGCTCGTCTTAAAATCAAGGGAAGTGGTCAGACAATTATAAAAATTTTCAACGAAAACGAATTGGTTAAAAAAATGTCTGTAATTTGTTAACCGTATGTATACTTTTGTGGCTGAGTGTACATACATAATTGGTCATTACAATCCTTCAATTAGGATTACGACTTAGCTTTTCACACCATTTATGCTGTAAGTGTTAAATTTACGTATGAGCGGCGGAACGTACAGTCGACTCCGAACTCCATTTCATGGCAACTGTTTATTTCAAACTCAGAAATCTTTTGAGAGGAAGTCGCCTAAGGAATATTTTTTTCTTATTTCGTTTTTGTTGCAAATGTCTTATCTGGTGTTTGAACCGTAGCCCCATATGTCTAATAACCCAAGACACTCCCTACTAGACTACGGCCAATGTATCATATCAGAGAATGTGAGTTCCGAAACGACTCTGGCCAGTTCATCAGCAATACAGCATTCGATGAAATTGAAAAAATCCGTAATTTCTCCGAAAACTTCTTAGAATTCTTCAAAAAGGGAGAAAATCGAGTGGAGTTCGTTAGGAACCTGATTGTTTGTCCGAGTAAATTATGAGACGTTCGTTTGAAACCATTCGCTTTACAGAAACAGGCCCTGTATAGTTTTCATGCGTTTTAGCGTGTACATCACTGCGATCATTGATCGCTTACAGTCTGTTACAGTTCCGATTAGAGAATTAATATGTCGAGTATGAGTAGCTTTCTCATGTTATTTTCGCTGGCCGCTCCTACTATTGCTACCCACTTGTCTCTTACTCCAGCTTTCTTTACCTGATGAGTCAATTTAAGTTTCCTCTGAAGCTAGATACCAGGCTGCTATTCCGATATTTTCATTGTGCACTATCCGCACCAATTTTTCTGTTACTGAAATACCATCCAATGACTGACACTAATGCGATTCGATAATGAAATCTTACACATCCATTGAGTCCACATCGTATTGTATTTCGCAATGCACTTTGGCACCGAAACGTAATGTCATATTCCCGATTTGTTTGTATGCGGTTCTTGCAACAAATTTTGTCTAATTTTTTTGTTTTGCTGGAAATATTTTATGTTGTTTTTGGGCGATATTTGTTTCAAATTTTTTTATTTTTATTTGCGCAAAATATGAACAAAATATGGATTTATTTTATCATTATAACCATGATATGCAACGAATACAAAAAAGGGAAATATTTCTAAAAAAAGGAAACTCACAACTCAACCATATTACTCGTGGTAAGAGTAACTTCGATATGTTATTCCTCTTATGTTTGCTGTTTTTTTGGGGATGGGAAAAATAGGGTTTTTATTTAATATTATAAAATAGTAGAATAAAAAACAAGAAAAACACTCTAACTCTTGTGTACGTATGAATGGATCACATGGTACAATGTTTCAATGTGAGTGGCATTAAAAATATTTTTTCATAAAAAAAAAAAAATTTGATGTGCTTGTAGGATGCAATAGGATACGTACATGCTTAAGTAATAATTTTGTTTTCTCTAGTGGTATAGAAATTGTTCAAAAAGTAACCAATCTTTGATACAGGGGACTCTTGAGTTCGAGAGTTCGAGAGGTTTTCAAAAGGAAATTTTTCATTTTTATTTCTACCATACCAGCTATACGGCTGTTATCCGATGAATGAAAAAATTTAATCCGTATTTCAAAATCTTTCTTTTTTAAACTTTTTAAGTAAAATTCATACTGTTTTGTTAATCCCGCTAAATTTCCGAATAGTTGCCTCAAATTTCGACTCTTCTCAATGCTTTTCCCTTAAACGCTAATATTTTTATATGAACACCCGATGCAAATATGTGCTGGAATTTTTTACGCCCTACACTGAACCAACAAACTCAAACTTATTCCAAACTAATTGGAAATCGTACAAAAGCTACAACAAAACTAATGATGCTGGGACAACAACAACAGATATTTATACGATTCATATTTATAGAACCTCGGCAAGGACGCTATGATCCGTAGCGCTTTGACTAGACAAAAATCAATTTTTGCGTTAACTACCTTTTTACAGAAATTCTTCAAAAATCAACGGACTTTGTTAATCAATTTGTCATTCGGAGACAGTTTACTTTAGGTAGTCTTGGGAATTTAATAGCTATCAGTAGTTTGGTTTACGGCGGTTTACTCGAGAAGAGCTCGCGTTTATAAAACTTTTGGTGTTGCATCTCAAGACTAAAAGTGTTGTACAAAAGTTTTCAAAATCTTAATCTGTGTCCTCTCATTATTTCATACCAAGAATCTTTGAAAAGTTTTTAAGAATAAATTCGAGTCTAAAGCTCCTTGTTTGCATACTCTTTGTAGTTCAAAGTATACTGGAGCATGCGCGAGTGGCACGTTGTGACGTCACAGGTAAGTGCAGTCTTTTTAGTGACCGAATTCCACCAAACTCATGGACGAAGGGAGTCAGCGCAAAGGTTGCACTGGAATGAGCCTAGTAGCCAGTCGATTGCTTTAGCACCCAATCAATCAATAGTCACGTTTCTGTTAATGATCAACCATAGGCGGAGCGCAAATTCTAATGCAAAATACTCAAAATATTAATTCATGAGATATGAGAACGCCGTGGAATCGACAAATTGATATTGATATAATATTGATTTTTGCCTACACTAGGCATATAGCATCCTTGCTTAGGTTATGATACATACATATATAATTGGCAATTACAACCCTTCAGTCAGGATTACAACCTTGCTTCTTACACCACTTATTTTATGTGCGAAAATTTTTACATGAGTGGCGGCACCTATAGCTTATAGTCGACCCAGAACCTTTTCATGGCAAATTTATTTCACTCTCAGAGTTCTTGCCAGAAATCTGCTGAAAGGATGTCATCCAAGAAATATTCTTGACGTGACCTCATATCTAATAAGGCAACACCCCACTTATTGGACTACAGCGAATTGATTAGCGTTTACAATATTGCTCGTATAATCAAAGAAATTGAATACAAGATAACTAATGCTTCCAAGTTTTTATTTATCTTGGATCCGTATACCAAAACAAAAAACGCATTAAAAAATAATTTGGCAAGCAAATCAAATTTATTTCGTATAATAAACTCAAGTATTCTCAGTTAAAGTGCTACTTCCGTTGGGGAGACAAAACTAAAGTTTAGTTTTTTCTGTTTTTAAGGCAACTATTTAACAAAAATTTATCAAACATGACTTCCTATATTCCCCCAAAACTATTATGAAACGTACATCCATATTAGAAGTGCTTGCCAAACGGATGTAAAACTTTTGTTACACAGTTGAAGTATGTATATGACCAGTTGAGATATATGATTTCATCTCCTTTTTTTTGGTTTTGTTTGTCTCTTCCAAATGCATACTCTCAAATAGCCAGTGTTGCACTATTTTTTTCAGTTTTTTTTCGTTTTTTGTAACATACATGTGTCATGACATTTTATTGTTCGTTTACAACAATAACAAACAAAACATAAAAATGAGGAACTGTAGTCAATTTGTATACGATTTTTCTCTCTCTTTTTGTCATCCTGTTTTTTATACAGTTTTCCGTGCTGTTGAAATATTTGATGAACATTTTGTCTCCAGCACCACGCCCCCCGCCCCCAACAACGATTTGTTTTTGCCTCATTTTTTGGCGACAGTTTATCTAAGTGTTCATTTTTTTCGTATTTTTTCTTGCTTTTTTTATTTGGTTCTCATAGAGCATGTGACTTTAGTAGCCTTGTCTGTCCTGACACATGTATGTCTGTCCATGCGTCTGATATTCTATGGCATGGTCGTCTGTGTATTTCTATGTATTATACGTTGCTATTATGAAATTTTTCTATTGAGATTTTTAGTTGGATTTTTTAATAAAAAAAAGAATTTGAAACAAAAAAATTCCGAGAAAAATATAAAAAAACACGTCTGCTGCAAACAAATTACGTTTTTCGTAAACAACATCATGTTTTGTGGTGTCAGTTTGTTGTCTGTCGGTTATATTTTTATATTTGATTTGATATTTTTTTCTAGTTTTCTCTTTCTTTTTTTCATTATCAAACACAACAGCCAGCCACTGTCCGTCTAATAGCACCATAGTGACTAGGTTTTCCTGATTATGTAGCAGGAGGTTTTTTTTTTATTGGAGGCGATTTTTTCTTTTCATATTTTTTTTTTTCGTTTTTTATCATCATCCTCATCATCAGTATGAAATTCAATTTATTATGGTGGGGTTCTCTAATGATTTTAAAACTGTAGGATGTTGATTTAAAATTTTATTTAAAAAAATGAAAAATATTTTCAACAGGAATTAAAGTCATTTTTTTATCCTATATTGCAAAAGCTTTAATAAAGACCAACAAAAATCTTCCAATAGAAGCCTTAGAATACAAAATTTGTAACGTTTTACTACATAATTGGCCATTACAACCCTTCAGTCAGCATTACGACCTAGCTGCTCACGCCACTTATGTTGCGTGTGCTCATTTTAAACATGGTTCCAGGACCTGCTATTTAAAGTCGATTCCGAACGACAGATTTCTGAGAAACTTTCTTGGGAATTTTATTAACTCCCAGAATTTTTGCCAAAATTCTGCTGAAATGCAGTCACCGAAGAAATATTTTTTTTCATATTTCGTATTGTTGAAGATGTCTGACCTGGAGTTTGAACCATGGCTTCCTGTCTAATAGGCCAACACACTACCTACTAGACTATGGCGACCTCATTATTAGCCGTGCCTACATTAGCGTGGAAGTAAATTTTATGCCTCAAAAGGCTAAGGACATAAAGGCTATGGCTAGTTGCCAACACTGGGCTACTGAGCAGTTGCCTAGATAAAAAGTAAAGACCATATGATACCGCGAGATAACTCAGGGTACACTCATTTTGTAAAGAGAGATTTAGAACAGCGGTGCAATGAATTCATAAGCAGTTTACGACTTTGTTCAGGTTTAATCTGATGGTTCCTAATTGGACTGTGGGTGGTGAAATTTTTTTTAGGAATCAGTAAGTATAGCTCACTCCATGACGCTACCGGTTCACTGCAGTATCCACCAGATGTAACTATAGACATGATAGCCTGCGGCGAGAATTATTAGGGTCGGAAATATCTACGGAAGGGATATTACCTTCCGGCATTGAGTTCTGACTAGTATAACTGTGCCAGATATCTCAGTGAGGTAGCCAGACGCTATAATGCTGCTATGAGTATCGGGGCTTAACAATGCTTCAAGTAACTGCAGACAGGATGAACTGGGCAAACCCTAGGGACAGCTCTCGATATTGGAAAGCCCTTTAAAGATCTACAACAATGCGGTTAAGGATTCCGTTAACAATGGAAAATCAGTTTTAGATACAGGCAGAATGGCTCAGCGTAAAACCAAAGCTATATATAGAACGCATGAAAATTCTTCTTAAACTTCAAACTTGTACGTTCAGTAATTTTGTACAAAAATGGCCACTCATGCAAAGCCGCATTGGTTCTAAAAACTTTCGCGAATGATTTCTGTAGAAATTGTGTTCTTCACCTATTGGCTATATGCCCAGCACTATGTCCATGGGTACCTCGATGGCCTAATTGGTGATGTGCTAATGTTCAAGTGCCGAGGCCATGGGTTCGATTCGCACCAAAGACTCTGAGTGTTTGTGATTTTCTGATTGTTTATCTGACTTTAGATATGAATACTTACAATAGAAAAAATGAAATGTGAATTATTACTAAAACGCAATTTTCGATTAAAAAAAAGTGACGAAAGTATATATGTATATATACTGGAAATAAAAAAAATTGTCGCACACTATCTCCTCTTTCCTTTATCCTATAAGCTGTCTTTTCTGTATTCCAACACAATGCGCTGCATGGACAGGGGGGTCAGCTCTTGCGTATTGGTCTCAGTAAACTGTATGTAAAGGACATTAGCAGTTTCATTCGCTTCACCATAAGCTTCGAATAGCTCTGAGACTAGGGGAAAATGTATATATTTCCTGAGTATATCTATTCTAACTTCTTTGGGTGGTAAGCCAACTCTACCTACTAAAGGATACGTTGAAAATCTATCAAGAACGTTACTATGCACAGAATATTTGGCACTGCCGCACTACATATACAAATAATTCAATAAATATCACAAGTGCTACCTACGAATTTGCGATAGGAAAGCCTTAAATGAAGAGCAATTGCCACACGCATACATCAAGAACGCCAAGCAACATTACTACAGACCAAATGCTTAAAAAAAATTATCAGTAACGTTTTGTCTAAGAAAGACATCTCTTGCGAAAGTGCGTACCCATCTTGCGATGGGCACGTTTCTTACCCATGGGTCTCTTACCCATGAGTCTCTTACCGTACATGGTAGGCCAGTTATGATGACAGTTAAGTGACAGACAATTTTTTTCTCCTCCGCTGTAACGAAACTTATAAGAGGAAAAAGTAAGCTGCTTCCACCTCTCCAGTAAATATTTGGCGAGGTCAACCTAGCGGTCGAAAAGATCCTCCCTTCTACATAAGTAGTGGCCAGCCTAGTCTAATAGTGGGTTGACGTCTAAACGAAATGAACAAATCGGTATGTATTTCAAAAGGAAATTTATGGCAGTCTCTTTCTCAAAAATCTTTCGTTCAGAATCAACTTTAAACTGTACGTCCTTCCTAATGTCATTTCCAAACGAGAGATTTTTGTGAATCTTTTCATAGCAATTTTATTTTACGCTCAGAGTTTTTGCCACTAGACTGCTGAGAGAAAAATAACGAAGAAATATTTTTTTAATTTTTCGTTTTGTTCGAGATGTTTTAACTGGAGTTTGAACCACTAGTTTGCGTATTATAAGCCAACACAAAGCCTACTAGACAATTTCTTTTATAAACCAACAATATTCTAGAATGAGAAACCTTTCTCTAATTGAATGGTACTTCAGGTGAAAGGTATTTTAATCTGTAAGAATGTTTCCTTCTACTACCACTACTACTACTACCATTACTTTTGAAAAAATCTTTAATTTTAAAGATCCTGTATAGAAAAAAAACATTTTAAATAAAATTTTAAAATATTTTATTTAAAAACTGCTTGCTTTGTTTTATATTTAAAGGAAAACAATAATAAAAAGGAAAAAACAAGAAAAAAAATTTAAATAGGATTTAAATACGATTTACATACATTGTACGTTTATGCCTTACGGATGTAAGCTTCCATAAAAATCTTTGTTAAATAAAATAAAAATTTTTTAAAAATAATAAAAACAAGGATTTTCTTCCACATGATCTCCTTCATCAAATTAGAATCATAAAACATATTTTTGTTGTTGTTTATAAAATATTTAATTTTCAGATTTACATTCCTTTTATCCCCCATTAACACTTAAATTTTTTTCTTAAATATGCATTGTTTTCCCCCTTACGACCGAAAAATAGAAAAACCTGCAGAATCCTTTTATACAATTTTACAGAGAATTACAACAGCAGCAATACAACAAAATAACTTCCTTTTTAAATTTCGAAGAAATATCTTTACAACTTTCTTCCTTCTTCCTTCTTGGTATTGTTACGCACATTTGCGTGCGTATGTACACATGCATGCATAAAAACATAAATAATTTATTTGTAACAGGGTTATCCTATACAGTGGTTTCAAATCTGGCGATTTGGCAGAGATGTGAGACAAATGTGGATACCTTTCGATCGTTAGGGGAGTGATTAAGGACTTATTGTGCAAGAAACCGGAGGAGACAATTGTGATCAAATATGCGCTATACGTGCACTGTCAACTATATTCATCTCCTGAATGTTTGCCGCAGCCTATAATCCGAGTTTTTCGATCCCTTCATTTGGCGTTCTCAGCAATCGGGCCTGTCTCTTGGCTCATTATCAAAGTTGGAGTGCATTTTGTGGATTTATACGCATATTTGCTCCCAGTAAAGCGGTCGTTAGATTTCTAGAGTGTATGCGTCCACCAATTCTTAGATTGTTTAGGTACGGCAGACGTTTGTGGAGAAGACAGCGGGACATTAAACGATTTGGATTATTGGAAACAGAGTCATTGAACAACAAAAAGGCAAAGGAGGGTATAAAAATATTTGAATGAATGCAGATGGGCAAGCAAGTAAGCACACAAGCTGTACTGATTTGCAAAGGAAAGATGTGCCCCCTATATATAGAGGACAGACAAATCTCGTCTCCCTGCAGGACAAAATTTAATGTTAAACCCAACCAGAGTTAGCTTTAGGAACGTACTGAGAAAACTTAACAACGTCTTCAGCAGAAGCTATAAGAACGAGAGAAAAGACGAGCCTACAGAACATTTCTTCTGTCATTGTCCTGCTCGTAGGAAAACGAGACGAAGAATACTTAGGCACATAGAATTTACCTCAGAACGTGATTTGAATGGAATTCACAACTTCATAAAGCTATCAGGATGGTTGAGGATTGCCATCTGGAAGGTATAGTTGAATGACAGAAAAGGTACCACCGGTATTATAATGAGGCCTTATAATACCCAAGTAAACTATACATTTTGAGCCAGCTGCCAATTTAACACAACCTAACCTACGGCTTATTAGTTGCAAGACAGTGATTTAAAACTCTGCTCAGACATCTTGAGAACAACGAAATACAGATGAGAAAATGTCTTCAATGATTTCCTCTAAGCGATCATCTGGCAAAAACTCTGAAGGTAAAATAAAATTGAAAAGTTTGTTAAAAATTATGTCATTCAGAGCCGTCTTTAATGAAACTCTAAATTTCTTCTTTCGTGGTTAAAATTAACACACACACTGTGGGTGGTGTGAGAAGCTAGGTTGTAATCCTGACTAAGCGTTTGTAATTACCAAACTCATTGTAAATCCTTATGCATTTGAATTTGCACCTCAATCAACATAAAGTCGAGCTCATGAAACAATTCAGGCTGACTGACTTAAAGCCTTAAAGCAATATGCTATCAGCGCTGAATTTTTGACCAACATTTTAATCAATAATGATGCTCATTTCTCACTCGGCGATTATGTAAACAAGCATATGCGCAATAGAGTACTCAGAAATGACTGTGGAAGAGTCATATATTTCAGGAAAATTAAATGTTTGATGCGCATTATAGTCTGAAGGTGTTGTTGAATTCGCCGTAGTACAGTAGGTAGTGTGTTGGCTTAGTAGCCGTGAGGCCACGATTCAAACCCAAGGTCAGACATTTCCAACAAAATGAAATTTGTATATTTCTTCGGTGACTTTTTCTCAACAGATTTCTGGCAAAAACTCTGGGAGATAAATCAAATTGTGATGAAAAGTTTCTCAAAAATTCTGTCATTCGGAGTTGACTTTAAACGGTAGGTCCTCCCACACTCATGTATAAAATTAATACATACATACATAATACATAGGTCGCAATGCTGACTAAAGGGTCGTAATGACTCTGAATGATGTAGATATGTGTGCCATTATATTGTACGGCCATATGATAACCGAGTTTTTTGCTCAGTAATTGAGTATTATGAACTCTGATGGTGTGTGGTTTCAACAACAAAGTGCCAGGAGCCATCTAACGCTGCCTATTCTGGGCCCTATTGTATGAGAAGTATTCCGAAAAAGTAATTTCATATTCCACTAAGATCTCCTGAATGAAGGCAGTAAGCTCTTTTCGTTGGCTACATTAAAGACAGTATCCACACAACTAATCTCCTAGATATTGTCAAGCTATTGACGAAATAACAACTGGAATGTGTGTAAAACTGAACGCATACTACCTCAAAAGGATTCCGCAGCCATATCAACGTATTTCTTTACCATTTTTTTTTATTTACATTTTCTTTTGAAACAGTAAGCTTGATCACCCTTTAATTGTAAGAAACAAAATAAAAACTTTTGCAAGAGAAACGAAAACAATAACATGGGGAGAGTTTACAGAACAATTGCAGAACAATAACAGCAGCAAGTAAGTGAAATTGTATTCGTTTTTTCCTTTCTTTTGTTTTCTCATATACTCTCTTTGCATTCATTCTTTTAATGTGAAAGGAGTATGTAAATGAAAATTTTGTTTATAAATAAATAAATACAATTACACACACACACTCGCAACCATATGTATACATATCGTTTGTTTACATTTACATTTGCTTTTACATTGTTGAAGCCAGCCACTCGCATATCTATGGAAACCTGTTGCATATTCATAAAACGTTAAACAAGAGAAATTTTCTTTCTATCAGAGTAACAGAGAATTACTGTTATTAAGAGTATGAGTAGAAATATTAAAAACAACTACAACTACAACAATTACACAAATAGAGTGAAGTAAACAAAACTATGGTAATATTATTACAAAACTAACATATTGAAAATGTAAATATTGATAGTTTATCTTTGTATGTGTAAATGTTTACACAAAACGGATGATTATGGGAGAGAGCAGGAGAAGGAGAAAGTGAGAGATAATATGTGTGTATTTATTGATGAGTGGTATAGTAGATAGACCCTGTAAATAGCTTTAAACAATAACATGTTTTGTATTCATTTATTCCCAATTTATTTATTTGTTTGTATGCAAAGTAATGTATGCGGAAATAGAAAGAGACAGAGACAGAGAGAGAAGGAGAGCACATAACAAATTGCTGTTATTTGAAGTATATGCTGGCTGGCTGACTGGCTGGCAGGAAATCACAAAAACAGATTTAATTTTATTTGGCCTAAGGCTACCAAAAAATTCAAATTTTCCAAAAAAAATCATAAACAAATTGAGGTGAATGGTTTACTACCAACACAAACAGCAGAGAGTAAAAGAGAAAGAGCGAGAGAGAGACTTAAAATGAGAAAGAGAACGATAGATTTCCTAAAATGTGTGCATATGTGTAATAATATTTGCCTAAAAGTGGATTTATTTTTTTTATTTAAACTTGAAATTTTTTAATGGAAATAATTTCTAACAATTTCAACAGAAAAATGAAATTAAATGAATGAATTGCTCTGGGAATTGTTACTTAAAAAAGAAAATGGCGGTATTTTAAAAGATATTTATTTTAATAATGCATTCTATATACGCTGATGAGCAAAAGTAATTGCCCGGTCAGAATGTTTTTTTTAAAGTGTCAGAAAGTGATGTGAAAGAGAAGAAAATTTAATGCAACTCTCAGCAACAATTCCAATTTAAAACCTGTTTTTAAGGGTACTATAGGGTGCCCTGGTAGTCTAGTGGGTGGTGTGCTAGACTATTAGCGTGAGGGTCGTGGGTTCGATTCCCACCAGGGACTCTGGTTTGTGACACTACACCGAGTATATGGACAAAGTTACTCAGCTCGTATATAATTAGAATATAATTTGTATTGTTAATAAATAAATAAGGGTACTATAGTATGAGTATATGAGTACTATTGTTACTGAACAATCCATTATCATAATCCTCTTGGACACTTGGGACTCTTCTTCACCTATAATGTACATGCTCGGCAATATACTTGACAAGGAAAAGGCATCTAGGTGTCTACCACATAGACGATCGAAACGAACCGCCTGTTTTGTGCACTGGCAGTCTAAGTCGCTTTATCATAAGCTGGGTTTATGCCCAGCAGTATGCTTGACAAGGAAAAGGCATCTTGGTGTCTACTACCTAAACAATCTAAACGAATTGACTTGCGGTCTGAGCCGCTTTATAAGATGCTCCGAATGGTTCTGCGGCCCAGCGAAAATAGAGAACTGTGCTATCACAGTGGCCTAAGTGTGTCTATCCAACTTATTTTTGAGTAGACAGCCAGCTCGACTTACCGATCGTTATTTTAAATTGCGATTCAAAGATATAAAGAATATGTTTCCCAGTATTCGTGTAGAAATTCGTGTGAAAACTGGCAGAGATTTATTAGATGACATGCGTTTTCTTCCTCCTCCTTCGCAACTTCTGCAGAAATCATACGAAGGTATGGCTAGCCTACCGACACGCCTCCTTATGAGGAAATGGCTGTGAGGACAGAGGCTACATAATAAATGCCAAGACGGGGGAGAAAAATGTGCTGTTTCGCCCTCTCTGGGCTAAGATTCGGCCAGTTTAACTTAGCGTTTGAAAAGGTACTCTTTTCTACTCAAGAAGCATTAGTTACGGAGTAAAATTTTTTCCAATTTCCGCCTTTAAAGTGAGTAAGGCATCTCACATAAGGGATTTTCCCATGTGAATCAAAATAAAGGAGGAGGCCTTCATAGACAAATTTGGACATCGATATGACAAGCAAAGGAACTTCATGGCGTACTTGTTCAAGTTTATCAGTATGTGGTCATACAATAGGAAACGTTATGATTTGCGCCTGCAAGACTCTACAATTATCACTTTGTGTATTTAGAGAGTAGTTTTGAAAGAATTCAGCTTCGTTTTTCAGTAATTTTTATTGGGGATGGCGGTGACAGCTGTAGGGGATCGTTCAGATATTTGTAGGGGACTCTATATAATCAATCGGTATCGGGATATAAAGATCTTTTAGTCTGCCAGCAGAATATCGACTTCGACTTAATTGATGTAAGAGCTGGCTACTGTTCCCGAAGAAGTTCAGTACTGATCCAGTTGGTGGCGTTTCACACGGACTCTTTATAAAGATGACAGATTGTGTTCAAACGTCGTCTAGAAGCTTGCAGACAACATAATCGGTTCAACTATTGCCCTGTATAGTACCGGGTACCGTGACCCAAAGATCGGAAGGAGTTTTAGATAGGCTCCGCTCCTAACCAAGGGGAAAGTCATGTCCAAATACATGGCTTCGAATTGGTACTCAAGTGTAGCAGTCTGCTACATTTGGGTGCGTTGGTAGACGCATTGTATTTCACCCTGTGCGAATATCACCGTGGGATTAGGCCTACCCGCACAGGTACCCTCGTTAAATCAATCGTCGTTGCCCTGTATAGTTCGAATGTAAAAGGTTTGAACCCCCATTTGTTCCGGAAGAAGATCAATGGTAATCTAGTTGATGAGCCTTGAGGAACGGACTTTTTATAAGGATGACAGATTGTCTTTAAACGTTGTCTAGAATCTTGCAGACAACATTACCAGTTCAATTACTGCCCTGTATAGTTAGAGTGTAAAGAGTTTGAATCCCCTTTTTTAATTAAACGTCTGCTTAGAGGTAAAGAAAGCCACAAAAGCTTTTCGAAGGAACACTTACTACTTCTATAAAAGTTTGGAATCGAAATCTCCACTCATTTGACAGAGTCCGATACTTCGAGTGTTGAGGAATTAATTCTAGGGATCTTGTATTTATTCTGAATAGCATAGCATGACTTTGATGTCACAATTTAAATTTTGATAACTTTTTCAACAAAATGTTTACGTCTTTAATAGTAAGACGAATGTGAGAACATTTTATAAGTGATAATCGGCTGATTACGTTTCCAGTTCATTTTCATTTTTATTTGTTGCACAATTAACTCTTTTAAGTGTCTGTTGCCATTTCACAAGCCCATATGTTGTGTTTGAAATGTTTGTCGTTCTGTTTCCGAATGCTTAATTTGATTATAACTTTGGAAATTGCCGCTTTCATACTATAACGGTTAAAGCAGTTATAAAACTTTTAACCTGGAATTAGCCATGCCAGTTTGAAAAGTACTTTTTCTCGTACATACTAATGTTTCCCTTTGCATATCAGTGTCAATGATAAGCACAAAAACAACAGGTACATTTTGTTTTTGTTTTTTCGTTTTAGAAAAAAAAAATAAAATAAAATGAACTTACCCTCCTGCCAGCTTCATTGTTGTGTAGATTCATTAAACTTCTGGATTTAGCTGAAATGGCATTTTTCCATTTGCCACTTTGGATGCTGCTACTGCTACTGCTGCTGCTGCTGCTGCCTACACCACCTGGTGCACTTGGACTGTTAGGATAACCGCTTACATCGGCCATCATACCATTGACAGCGCGTTGATTTTTACGTTTCTTTTTACGTCTACCGCCACCATTGCTGGCATCCATATTAAAAACTTTTGAATTTAATATCTCACGATTGATTTTCTCCTAAAATGACATTAAAAAGACAAATTCATTTGCTTATTAAAAAATGCCAAAAAATAAAAAAAAACAAAGAAAAGAAAAGTTTTATTTTCCCAGAATATTAGAGAAATGAAACTTTTTTGTGTATATGAAAAGAAAAGAAAGTTTGTTTGCTAATAAAAGTTACAAAAGTTCAGTTCAATCTAAACAAAGTTAGCTTATGGACAGTGCACAAGGTATTGATAAAAATATAAAGGAAAATGATTTGGTAGGTAACAGATAGCCCTTCAAAGAAGGACCTTCACAAACCTTAGGAAACTGTGGTATTAAAAATCACGAGTACACAGTACGCTTGTCAGTTGAAATTTAATCGCCTCATTGTATATGAATATGCAGAGAAAGTTTACACCAGCACCTCAACATAGACCGATCTTAGTACAATAATGGGATGGTTTCGTGCAAAATTGTACCGAAAAAGTATTGCTTTATAGCTGTTAATAAAAGTGCTGAAGGACCTTAGTAAACTTTATAACATCACTTTGGTCTAAATCATAACCTCACAGTGATCAGATAGACCGAACTGGAAGGGAATATAAATACTACTCCAATCACAGTTAGATCCAAAGACGCTGTAGTAAAAAACCTATATTCACACAACTATCTTGAAGGAGCATATATACTATTCAAATCATTATAAGGTTCAAATAAAACCAACGTCCACAGACATTAGGTTAACCAAGCTGTTCAGCAAATACATATCCCAGCATCATTTCCCGTTTGCAGACCATGTTGGATAATGACGTCAGAGGTCACCATTTCCTCATCCAAGTTATTGTAGCCACGGCAAAAGTTTTGATACGAAATATGAAATCTTCTCACATGAGTACCTTAAACGCAGTGATTTTTTACGTACTTTGAGATTTTTTGACAGTGCTTCACTTTAAACTCTAGCAATCGGCAAACACCTTAAAAGATGAACAAACTGTTCAACATGGTTTTCGAACTCATTTCTTTCGGAAAAATACTGTAAGCAGGAAGCTCCTTAATATAGAAGGCTCAAAGAGAGCCACATCTTCTGATAAAGTAGGCTTTAATAACTACAGTAACTCACCGCTATAGACATTGCTTGTCCATGGAGGCAAACATGCTTATCAGCCTTACACCGGCTATAGTAAATCTAGACTTCTCCAACTTCCACAGAGCAGAATCTCTATCCTTAAGGAGATGAAAACAGTTCAGTGTCTTTATTAGTTGGACTAGGTTTTCCTCATTGCCTAGGTGAATAGTCACACAGAATGCCTTCCCATCTCGCTCAGAAATTTCCGACAAGAGGAATATCGTGTAACAAAATTCTTGTTTTTAGGAGTGGTTGGCAAATTAGGGAAAGTTCGTCCCACCACAACAAAATGAAGCCCATTTTCTTGGTCGTAACCCATACTTGCCAGATGGGAAATCTTCCGATTTCAGTATCAGTGTGGAGCCTTTCCTATTAGGACATTAGGTCAACGCAGTTGATCTCATGGGATATTCTCAGATTGCATGAGTCATCTCGTTGTTGTTTTTTCTAAGTACATAATTATTACGGTGAAATATAGGCACGTTGAAAAAATCGTTAATGGACACTGTGACAGATGACGTCAGAAGAACTACTGTTATCGGTTGCGTTACCCTTTTATGCTTCCATTTAAATTTATCCAGTTCTTCATATCTATCTATCCATAGACGTGAATACCATTCCCTGGAGAAATGGTTTTAATACGTATTGACTTACATACACACATAATTGTTCATTACAACGCTTCAGTAAGGATTACAACCTAGCTTCTGATACCACTTATGTTGTGTGTGTTAATTTTTTATACTTGAGTGTCTGGAACTACAGTTAAAAGTCGACTCCGAACGAGAGGTTTTTGAGAAACCTTTTCATGGCAATTTTATTTCACTCTCAGTAATACAGAAATCTACTGTGGGGAAGTCGCCGAAGAAATTTTTTTTTCATATTTCGGTTTATTGTACGGCGACCACTTAATTCCGTTCTTCGTTCTAGGTATGGTTTGCTATAATTGGGTGTCAAAAGAATCAATAACTGGGGACTGATACCCACTTCCGCGTGCCTAAATCTTGTGCAAATTTTGCAATCTTTGATTAGCTTAAGAATACTTGTTAAAGGGGTACTCAGTAGGCCCTCAAACCTACAGAGAGCATCAGCATTATTAAAAGGGAATTACAGGATAACTGAAGGCACAAGAAATTTTCATTTCCCATACTTAACGGCATTATCATTCTCTACTTATTTTCTATTTGCCAGTGCTTACAATAAATCCTTCCCGCTGGCCGGTTACTTAACATTTCCCATTTAATTGCACAGAATCTGAGTTTTCAAATTAAACCACATTAAGGACGAAAAGAAAAGAAAAAACCGGGAAATAAAGTTATCAGGAAAACTATTCATGTCACAACAAGCTTAACCACTTGTACAGCAATTCATAGCTGTTTTTTTTCAAAACGGAGAGACGTAAACGTAAACGCAGAAGAAAAAATATGAAAAACGAAACGTAAAGTCATACCATTTAAATTGTCCTGACACCAAGTGAGAACATGACAACAGCGTTACCGTACACCGCACTAGCAATGGTTGTCAAGGATGAAGTAAAGCCAACCAATAGCAAAAACAACAACAACAAACGTTTAAACGATTTTTAATTTAAAGCTTTTTGAATAAAAAGTTTTTCACATGAACGTGAAAACAATACACCAGGTTTTTCAACAGAATTTCTGGTTTTTTTCATACTTTGAATGTGACGTGGACCTGCATATTGTCTGTCTGCTTGTCTGCCTGTGTTTTATGACAATTTTTTTTCGTTGTAATTTTTTTTCATTTTCTTTTTCTTTTTCATCGTTCTGATTTTGCTTGTTATAGCCGTGTACTGTTTATTCACCTTGTCAACCAACGCATATTGCAATTTCCCTGTGAGCCATGATTTTTCACTTGAAAGTTTTCAAATGAATTAAACTTTTTTCGTTTTTTTATTAAAAAATATTTTTCCAATTTTTTTTCTGATGTCCTTCCCTTTGTTAGAATTTTTCATATTTTTCGTTAGTTGTCCTGAGAAAATGATTTTCGTATGAAAATGTTGTTGTTGTTCTATTTATTGTAGTTGTTGGCCTTTTATTGAATCGTTTAAAATAGGTGAAGTGTTATAAGTTAGCTGCTGTGAAATAATTGCATGGGTAATATGTTCCAAGATATACGAGTATAAACACGAAATTGGTCATTACAATCCTTCAGTCAGGATTACGACCTAGCCTCTCGCATCATTAATGTTGTGTGTGTTAATTTTATACATGAGTCGCGAGACCTTCAGTTCAAAATCTACTTAGAACGACAGATTTTTGAGCAACTTTTCTTGAAATTTTATTTCACTTTAAGAGTTTTTGCCAGAAATCTGCAGAGAAAGTCGACGAAGAAATATTCTTTCATATTTCGTTTATGTTGGAAATGCCTGACCTGGGGTTTGAACCTGGGCATCACGACTAATAATCCAACAGACTACCAACTAAACTACAACGACTTCAAGGATATTTAGTGTGGCTTTATACAAAGTTAGTTTTACTGATGGCCGCATTCCTTTGAAGGAAAGTAAAGGGTTCGCCAAATAACTTTTTTTTTGGAAAATGCTTTAAAAAAAAACTACTGAATATTTTCTCAAATTTCTTTTTTTATTTGAAAGTACAATCCTTCTGGTTAATAATGTAAAATAATTTCATTCAAATGGCTGCCTCGGCTGGCCATGCAGTAGCTTACACCAGAAGATGCCGATTTTGGCAAAAAAAAAAATCATCTTTTCAGATGAAACTCATTTTGATCTTGGCGGGTATGTAAACAAGCAAAATTGTCGCCTTTGGGGCACAGAAAACCCGCATACATTGGAAAGCCGACGCACCCAAAACGAATCACTGTTTGGTGCGGATTTTGGTCCAGAGGCATAATTGGGCCATTTTTCTTCGAAAATGAGCAAGGAGTGGCCGTTACAATCAATGGAGATCGTTATCGGGCCATGTTGAACGAATTTTTGTTCACAAAAATTGAAGAGGAGGATATTGGCAACATTTGGTTTCAGTAGGACGGCGCTACGTGCCACACAACTCGATGTTTTGCGCTCTGTTTTCGAAGGTCGCATTATCAGCCGCAGAGCTGATGTCGTTTGGCCACCTCGGAGCTGCGATTTGAGACCGTTGGACTATTATTTGTGGGGTGCCGTCAAAGATAAGTGTTACGCCGACAAGCCAGAGACAATTGACGCTTTAAAGGACAATATTCGTGAAGCCATTGGCGAATACACAATCGATAATGTGCTTAAAAATAGGCCCGATCGTGTAGGCTACTGCATTGCCAGCCGAGGCAGCCATTTGAATGAAATTATTTTCCATTGTTAACCCGAAGGATTGTACTTTCAAATAAAAAAAGAAATTTGAGAAAATATTCAGTAGTTTTTTTTTTTAAAGCATTTTCAAAAAAAAAGTTATTTGGCGGACCCTTTACATTAGCAACATTATAAAGTCAAGCGGTATTAAGGGCTTATCCTACAAATGCGATTGATATACGAAGGCTATATCAACACCTGGGCACAATAGGATTATATTTTGCTGGGTCTATTCACTTTATTCAGATGAGTGTGAAATTGATGTAAGAACAGGATGACACTTTGCTGGGTTCCGAGATACAGGGGTATTGTCGGTAGTGAAATTGCTGCAAAAATCGCTAGACTAAAACAGACAGACCTATAGCAGGGGAGCAACAACCGAAAATCGCTAGACTAAATCAGTTATACTGATAAAACCCTTTACCTATAGTAGAAGAGCAGTGACCTATGGGTATGACAATTTTAGAGAAATTTATTAGTTTCTTAACAGTCCACTTCACGTGAAATAGTACTGCAATGTTGTCTGAAGTCGTCGTAGTCTAGTAGGTAGAGTGTTGGCTTATTAGACGTAAAGCCAGGGTTCGAGCCCCAGGCCAGACATCAAGACAAAATACAAAAACTATTTTTTCGCCGACTTCCTCTCAGCAGATTTCTGGCAAAACTCTGAGAGTAAATAAAATTGCCATGAAAAGTTTCTCAAAAATCTGGCGTTCGGAGTCGACTTTAAACTGTAGGTCCCGCCACTCATGTATAAAATTAAAACACACAACATAAGTGGTGTGAGAAACTAGGTCGTAATCCTGACTGAAGGATTGTAAGGACCAATTATGGATGTATGTATGTTGTCTCATCTTTGTTAGACCTACTAATTTTTGAAACCACCCTCATATAGTGAATGAATTTTGAAATTTAAATTTAAAATAATCGAACTGCAGTTTAACCCATTCACTGCCAAGCCTAAATTATATGAAGTCATTCCCATAGCCATTTATATTTTGAGTGTTATTGTTTACCAAAACCCTGTTATTTCTCGGTAAGAGCACATATATTATCATACATAATCATTTACAAGCAGAAAATCAAAGACGAGTATACTCGTCGCTGGCAATAGGAAGGCAGAAGGATATCCTTTTTCGATATCCTTTTTCGTATTTGCGTACGTTTTAGTAGAAAAACAAATAATAAATAACGCAGATGGATAAAATAAAGAAAATGAAACAAAATGAGACACATTGCGAAAATTGGCAGCACTTAAAAATTCACTCTTGTCGATTAAAGTGTCAAAATTCATATTCAAAAGCCTCCATGTTATAATATATTTAAAGTAGGACGAGTATACTCGTTTTGGCAGTGTGGGATACCCTGCGAAAGACGAGTATACTCGTCTTGGCAGTGCGGGTTACCCTGTGAAAGACGAGTATACTCGTCCTTGGCAGCGAATGGGTTAAACATTCGAATTATTTGCTAATAGCGGGCAAATTTTTTCTCTAATGAACGCAACACGGGTGATGTGAGAAGATAGGTTGCAATTCTTATAATCTTGTGGTGTCGTGGGATCTAAATTTCATTTCAGAATTGCTGGCTTGTCAAGCCTGCCAGATGTTAAATATTTATCAGACGAATATTGATCGTATAACTATGGAAGAATGCATGAAAAAAATTGCAGGAGCTTTTGCTAGTCGCCGTAGTCTTAGTAGGTAGTGTGTTGGCTTCTTAGACGTCAGTTCACGTTTCAAACCCCTGGTCAGACATCGCCAACAGAGTGAAATATGAAAAAAATATTTCTTCGGCGACTGCCTTTCAGCAGATTTCTAGCAAAAACTTTGAGACATAAAAATCTCAAAACATCTGCCGTTTGGAGTCGACATTAAACTGTAGGTCTTGGAACTCATGTATAAAATTACCACACACAACATAAGTGGTATCCTAGACTAGATTGCTATTCTGACTGAAGGGTTGTAATAATCTAATATGTATGTATGTATGTATGTATGTATGTATGTATGTATGTATGTGTGTGTAATAGATTTGATATGAAGGAAATTTGCAAAAACAATAAACAAATTTGCTGAGCCATGAAGCTTTACAGATGTGATCAGATCTGTGCATCATTGCAAGATACACACTCTAAAAAATATCGTTTTTGTTAGAGAAAGTGAGCCGGATATCTCGAATTTGTTGATTCTACGGTATTCTCATACCTCATGTCTTAATATTTGGCTTATTTTGCATTAGGATTTGCAGCTTCACCCATTGGTTGTTCATTCACTAAAACGTGGATATGCTTTTTGGGTACTTTGGGTACAATAGGTAAGCTTTTCAAACAAAAGTTTCTTTAGGGGTTAGGCTCATTCCAGTGCAGCGCTTGCGCTGACTAATTTCTTCGATGAGTTTGCTGGAATAAGGTCACTAAAAAGACTGCGCTTACCTTTGGCATCACAACGTGCAGCAGAGCATGTGCTCTGGTAATCAAAGCTACCACTTCATCCTAACCCAGCCTAACATAAAGCTCATTCTACAGTCGTTAGAGGTACGTTTAACCCCGCAGTGATTGTGGAACTGTCATTTCATCCGATAAAAGTGTTTGTTTCGAGTGCGTTATGATCTGAAGGTCTCTGTTATTCTGAGATATTTTTGAGAAACATCAAAAGCATTTGGATCTCTCACTCTGAACTACATAGAGTAGGTAAACAAGGAGCTTTAGGCTCGAATTTATTCTTAGAAAACGTTTCTAAGATTCTTGGAGTGAAATAATGATGAACAATATAAATCTAAGGAAGACAATTGTGATTGTGGGAAGTCGCCGTAGTCTAGTAGGTAGTGTGTTGGCTTATTAGACGTAAAGCCTGTGTTCGAGCGCCAGGCCTGACATCAAGACAAAATACAAAAAGGATTTTCTTCGGCGACTTCCTCTCAGCAGATTTCTGGCAAAAACTCTGAGATTGAAATAAAATTGCCATGAAAAAGTTTCTGAAAAATCTTGTCGTTCGGAGTCGACTTTAAACTGTAGGTCACACCACTTATGTATAAAATTAACACATGCAACATAAGTGGTGCGAGAAACTAGGACGTTGTACAATGGGTCAATTCGACCTCCGGGTACTGTACTTGTCTTAATTGACAAGTACAGGTCCTCTAACCTAACCTAAGCCGATTGTGGATAGACACAGATTAAGATTTTAAAAACTTTTGTACAACACTTTCAGTCTTGTAAGTGGCGCCATGACGGCAACCAATAAAAATATCTTACGGGACCTTGATTTTTAAAAATTTTATTTCTTTTGTTATTTGCCAAAATGGCAGCAATTCATTTGTCTTAACATTCTACTGCTGCCGGCATTGCTTTAAAATAATTTCCAATTTTATTAAACATTCTCTGTACAATAAATTGAAATTTATTTGGAATTTAAAAAGCAATTTAAGACCTTTAAGCTTTAAACGTTAAAAAATTTAAATTTATTGCGTTAATAAAATAAAAAAAATCGATTTCAATTCAATGGCAAACAGCAATAGCAACAGCAACTTACTGGTATGCCACTAATGCCGCCAGCAAATACAAACCAATAAGCTTTTGTATACATATACATACACACAAACACACATACATACATACATACATATACAGTTAGCCAGATAAACATTAAGGAAAAGAGAACTGAAAAAAAACAGGGAGTAAATAAAACAAAAAAAAAAGAGAAAACGAACATAAAACACACTCTTTACTTACACACACATTTACAAGTTTGGTGGCATGCATACATACATAGGTACACCTACACCTACACCTACACCTACCTATACTATATTAATAATGGCTGTAAAACTGTAAATGTTTACCGCTAAATGTTAAGTTTTACCTGTAATTCAAGCATTTCCTTTTCCTGTAATTTCGAATTGAGTATTTCCTTTGTTATGCGTTCTTGTAATTCTAATAAATCTTTTGGTTTAATACGGACACCGCCACCACCGCCACCGCCATTGTTATCCTCTTCGGATGAGAAGTCCTCTTGGCGTGGTGGCGCTACCGATGATGAACGTATTGTTGCTATTTTTGCTGGCGTTAACTGCTCTTCCTGCTTCGTTAGCTGTTGTTTGCTGGAGTTATTGTTGATGTTTGTTGTTGGATACGATGTCATACCAATTTTATTGCCGGCATTGCTAATACCATTGCTGCTACTGCTGCTATTTGTTGATAATGTTTGTATTGTTGTTGTTGTTGTTGCATTTGTGCTGACATTTTTATTGGAATTTTCTAAAGATTTCAAATCACTTGACTTGAGTACAGCAGCTGAGTCTAAAGATAATGTTCCACTGCCTGTTTTATCTTTTTCATCATCATCATCATCATCAGTAGCTGTAGTGGCATCAAATTTCTTATTGTATTGTTGCTGTTTTTGTTGTTTTTGTTGTTTATTTAAATGTGCTGTTGTTGTTGTTGTCATAGTTTCATGCTTTTGTTGTGAGGAGGTCATAGATATTGAAGCATCATCTGCAAACATTTGTTGTTGTTGCTGTTGTTGTTGTAGCTGCTGTTGTCGCCTTTGATGTAAACGCGCTGCCCGGCCACGTTTTTCTGGATTGCCAACGCCACGTGTGCCACGTCTCGTTTCTTTCTCGCGTATATCAATAAAATCTGTTGCAAATCTGAAAAAAAAATATGAGAAAAAATTCATGAAAAAAAAAAACGTGAAAAGAAAGGCAATATGTTTGACTAGAGAGCGAAGGAGAGAAAGGAGCAGACGTTTGGCAAATGGAAAGGAAATATCAATTTCAATATTTTCTATGGAATTAAATTTTTCGCGACATTTTTTTGTTCATTTAGGTTATGCAATAACTATGTTTATCACTGGCCTAGGGATTCTTATACCGGACAGGTAATCATGAAATAGTGGAGAACACTCAACTCGGATTGTAACACCCATTTTCACAGAAGAGTAGAAAATTGATGGGTACACTTATGGTACAGGACTGACTGTAGCTTCATTATAAACTGTATGACAACAGGAACTTTCATTAGGCGGAGATCTTTGCCTTATGGAACACCCTTCGCCTTCTGGTACACAGTCCGGCATCATTTTCGTGGCCAGTCATGCATTACTGCCAAAATTAAATCGCTATGGCGAAAGTGACTCCAAGAATCCTATAGCGGACTATGAGCAGTTCAAAATCATTAGGTAGGGAACACTCCTTGTGCAACAATTAGGTCAGAGTACTACAAATCCTTTACATCAGTTCGTACCGGGAATCAAATATTGCCTTAAGGAAACTAATGTGACTTCAAAACAAATTTTGCTGCCCAGAAATCTTTAAATCGACTAGAGTGATGATAAAAGAAAAGAAAACGTCAAGAACATTCATGGCGTTGACGCATGTGGTGGAAGATATTATTTTCCTTGTCCTCAGACTTACAGTTCCTTGTCTTCAGACCCCCACTTCCTTATCCTCAGATCCATTCACAGTTCTGCAGAAGATAGTGCAGCCCTTGCGCTGACCAACTTCTTCCTTTTCCCTGATTTTGGTGGAATTTGGTTAGTACAGAGACTGCGTTCACCAGTGGCATTAAAACGGGCCGCTATCAAAGCTACCACTCCGACCTAACCTAACCCATCTGCAGAAGAAAATATCGGACGAAAGTACAAGTCTATCGACGTTACTTCCACTAAGACAGACGGAGCAGTAAAATTCGCAACTGTGCGATTAATACATACGTAATTGGCCATGAGATCTTTTCAGTCAGGATTACGACCTAGCTTCTCACACCACCCATGTTGTGTGTGTTAATTTTATACATGACTGGCGGGACCTATAGTTTAAGGTCTTCAGAGATTCTTGATACACTTTTTCATTTCTTTTGAATGAAATTCCCCTGAGAAATCTTTGGCGTTAATGAACGAGAACAGATGCTGAAGAGACGTTCCTTAAGGACTTAATGGCAGCCTGCTTGTCCGAGCAAATTAAAAAATTTTCAGGGGAGATCACGTTAATCGACAATACCTATCCTAACTAAGGCAATCAAAATACCTATGGGCGGTAGTATGTTGAAGATTGCAAGCTCCATACTGGCCCTGATCAGTCTATCAGCAATACAATTTCGGACGATATCCCCGTGTTTGGGAATGCAGTGAAGCATTTGAATAAAATTTCCATGTGAAGTTATGGGCATTCATGGGCAAGAACAGAAATCGAAGGGATGTTCGTCAATGACATAATCACAGCCTGCTAGACCGAAATCGGGTATACAACAGATATAATTTCCCTCTGAAATCTTTGGCCTTCGCAGACTAGGACAGAAGTCGGAGAGACGTTCGTTATTGATTTAATCGCAGTCTGCTTGTCCAAGTAAATTAGAAGATTATCAGGGAAATTGCGCCACCCAAAAATACCAACCCTAACTGAGGCAATCGAAATACCTATGGGCGGTAGTATGCTGAAGATTGCTGATCAGTCCATCAGCAATTCAATTTCGTACGATATCCACGTGTTTTTGGAATACAGAGGAGCTTTTGAATAAAATTTCGCTGTGAGGTTAACGGTATTCATGGGCGAGAATAGAATTCGAAGAGTTGTTCGTTATTGACTTAATCACAGCCTGCTAAACCGAGTAAATCAGAGAACATACATACATAACTGGTCATTACAACTCTTCAGTCAGGATTACGACATAGTTTCTCAAACCACTTATGTTGTGTGTGTTAATTTTTACATGAGTGGTGGGACCTACAGTTTAAGGTCGACTCCGAACGACAAATTTTTGAGAAACTTTTCATGGCAATTTTATTTACTCTCAGATTTTTGCCAGAAATCTGCTGAGAGGATGTCGCCGCCGAAGAAATACTTTTTGTATTTTGTTTTGATGTCTGGCCTGGGGCTGGAATCCTGGCTTTACGTCTAATAAGCCAACACACTACCTACTAGACTACGGCGACTTAAATCAGAGAAATTCAGGGAAAATTCCGCCACCCAAAGAGTATTGCGTCGCTTTCCAAATGAGCATTCCTTCGCCCGGAAAACACTGCAGTGAATAGTTAAGGACTTTAGTATCTAAGTCCTTAATAAATATGCCACAGTGCACTTTGTTCAGCATTTTTTAGAAATCAGCATATTCCTCAAGGATGTCACTGGGAACCAAAGGATCACCAAATCAGCAAATTTCTTCACACAATTTTTTTGTACACTCTGCAGAGAAGATGAAATTCGTTTTTCAAAAGTACATGAGCGCTTGAGTTACCAACCAATTGCACTTGTCTACCTGTGAACGTAATTTCTACTATGGGGGGGGGGGTTAGGAAATCAGTTTCCCTTACAGGCCTTTAAGCCATTCGTCTTAAAACATGCATGCTAAGGTGCTTTCTACAAAATCCCTTAAGTAATTAACGACTATGCCTGTATGAATATTTTTATTTCCTGTTTCCAGAGGCAAAAAAAAAATCTTTCACTTCCATTAGCATGCATGCATTGGCGGTTAAGCCCTTTCATGATTTGTTTATTAAGACAATTTTTATTTTAAAATTTAAATTAAATTTTTAATTAGACGAGATGAGAATGCTTGCCAACAAATGTTTTACTGTTGCTTGTCACCCTTTTGTTTAGGCTTTAATGGACATGCTGTTGCACGCCCCTTTGTAATTTGTTTAGATTTTCCGTTTTTTGTTTTTGTTTTTATTGCAACATTATCTTAAGGGGGTGTGCCTTGTACAGAAACACAATCAAATTTATTTACAATAACAATTTCGTGTTGTTTTTATGGTTGTTATTGTTGTTGTTGTTTTTGTTGTTGTGCAATAAATTAAGTAACAAGATTTTTTACAACTGGCACCCACCCACAAATACAGAAGCAAGCACAAATCCTGGGGTTAATCTAGCCACCCCTTAACGAGGTGTTGTTATTGAAGCAGATGAAGGCAGAAGTCTAAAGGAAGGAAGTGTTTGAAATGAATGGTCTGTGTAGGGAATTAGAAACATTCTGTGCGCTGGAAAGAATACAAAGGAGAGGAATATTTGGATACAAAAAATAGGCCAAAGAGATACGTAAAGTGGGCGAATCAATTCAACGCCTGGGAATTAGAAACATTCTGTGTGCTGGAAAGAATACAAGGGGGAGGAAGCATTTGTATCCAAAGAAGAGGCCAACAGAGATACGTAAAATGGACGAATCAATTCAATGCCTGCTGTATTGTACGTATCACGTATGATACCAGCATAGGTTGTACTGGGTATGAATAGGTATCGAAATGCCTAAATTAAGTCACGATGTTTTTTTATTCTCTACATAGGTATCTTTCCCCATAGTTCGATATTCAATTACAGAGGCATGAAGCAAATTTATTCAAGATATTTTGAATGCCACACCAGCAGTGTTGAACAGGTGATATTAAACTTTTTTCTACCGTAGAATACATTCTTTTAAATCTCTTGCCAAGCAACCACCACCCAAACCTTAACCTCTAACAAGTGCACCAGAGAGTAACAGAGGTTGTAACAAACCACCGGTTTTTGCAAATCTATGGTAACATTCAAGCAACATTCAGTCCGTCACTGTGCCGTTTATTCACTCACTGATTCATTGAAATTTAATTGCATTTGTTGCACTTGGTAGCTGGTAATTGCAATACCCTCAAGGAATCTCATTTTACAAGGCGTTAAGATTTACACTTTTAAGCGCATACTTGCAGAAATTTTACAAAACAGCAACAGCATTACAAAGCAAGAAAACTCGTGGCAAAAAATATAGGAATTGTTTGAAACAATTTTTTTAAACCAAAATGCTACCCAGCAAGCCAGCCAGCCATCCAGCCAACTAAAGCAGCAACAGCAGGACACATTTTCCGCTGTACTCCTTTAGAAAGCCTTTGTACAACACACACACAAATGCACACGTACATGCTTACTCAAATACAAAACAATACAGAAAAAAGGGGTTTGTATTGTAATTTGAGCTACAACTACAAATGTTACAATAGGAACAGCAACAGCAACAACAATAAAATTACATTAATTAACAACATGTGGCATGTGTTAAGATTTCTGGCATAATGTTAGCGGTTGCACAGACATTTGGTCGAGGTGAGTCATGCATTTCGAAAACATGCCCTTTACGAATGCTTGGCCTTTTCTCTGTTTGTATTGAATATTAAACATTCATTCTTTTTATGTATGTTGCTTAGGCAATGTTTAGCAACATGTTGCAGTAAGCCTACTGGTAAGGATGTTTATAGGATTAAAGAAATTTTAAATTTAACGAACATATGAAATGTTTAATAGCAGCTAAGGAAGAGGACAAACGACCGACCAGAAATGAGATATCCAGAGAAGGTCCTCTTACAAAAGTATATTGGGCACTATGGGACAGTTTACGATTGATAAACGGATGCTTACATAGACGTTGGGAAAGCGCTGATGGCAAGAACTTATCCAATCTATTAGTAGTGCCTTCCTCCAAGACAAAAGAAGTGTTAAAGGAGTCTCATAATGGAGCTAGCGGAGGACATCTTGGAGTGACAAAGCCGCTGGAAAGACTAAAACAGCGCTTTTATTGGGTTGGATGTCAGCAAGCCGTGTCGGATTGGATAGCAAACTGTAGCCAGTGTATTGCAGCTAAAGGTCCAGTAAAAGGAAGTCGAGGTCAGCTGCAATAACAAAACTGGGGCGCAACTTTCGAGCGGATAGCGACGAACGTAGCAGCCCATGTCCTGTCAGCGATAGAATGAAAGCCAGGTATGATCGTGCAACAAACATGGAGGGTTTCCATGAAGGACAACTGGTACTATTCTACAACCCAACGCGGAAGAAAGGATTATTCCCCAAGTCGCAACGTAGCTGGGAAAATACTTTGTTAGATTTTATTAGAAAAGTGGTGTGGACGAACATGATTTTAAAAGGTTTTACCATTCAGAATCGAAATTGATCAAAAGGAGTTAGAAAATCATGACCTGGTACACCAGAGTACGAACAAACTACCACATCTACAGATGGTTTTGGATGTAATGAATGAATTTGGTTATAATAGCAGATAATTAGAAGCAATCCGATACAATTCAGGAGCTACAGTTCAGAATCAGAGTTTACGACATCATTGGACTCAACATTATAGTCAATAGAGCAAGGTACGGTGCAATGATTTCTAATTTGTTTGCCTAAAAAGAAAGAATTGGTCTTGGTTGACATATTTTAGCAACAAGAAGACGCAACATATCAAATGCTAAGAGAGTTTGAATCTTAGATTTAAAAGCAGTCCCTTGCCCTTCAATATCATGAAAAAGGATAAGCCAGATACAAGACAAAATCCCTGCTGCTATTGAGTATTTCAAAGTCGTAAAGTAAATTAATTAAATTTTTCAAATTTTAAAACCTAAACGTTGAAAAATTTCCCATTGTCAGAGGATGCTCTGAGGAAGGATCAACAAATTGAGAGAATTGACCCGCTGATCTAATTATCTCAATGGATTCTTTGCAAGTCTACATTAGGGGTTTCTTGATAACAAGTCTTTGTGTTAGAATTTTCTCTGAAACTCTTCAGTTTACCATATTTCTCTGCCTCCCAGAGCACTGGGGGAGTAATAATTGCAGCCTTCTAATAAATACATACATAATTGCCCATTACAATCCTTCAGTCATGAAGTTGCCGTAGTCTAGTAGGTAGTGTGTTGGCTTATTAGATGTAAAGCCAGGGTTCGACCCCTAGTTAGACCTCAAGACAAAGTATTTTTTCGGCGACTTCCTCTCAACAGATTTCTGGCAAAAACTCTGAGAGTAAATAAAATTGCCATGAAAAGTTTCTCAAAAATCCTGACTGAAGGATTACAACCTACCTCCTCACACCATTTGTATCGGGTGTGTTAATTTTATATTTTATATGAGTGGGGGGCCCTACAGTTTAAAGTCGACTCCGAATGACAGATTTTTGAGAAACTTTTCATGGCAAATTTTATTTTACTCTCAGAGTTTTTGCCAGAAATCTGCTGAGAAGAAGTCGCCTAAGAATTATATTTTCACTTTTCGTTTTGTTGGAGATGTCTGACCATGCGTTTAAACCATGGCCTCACATCTAACAAGCCACTACAAATTTCAAAATCTAAAGATTAAAAAAATGTCCAGTTATCTGAGGAAGAATGAACAAATTGAAAGGACTTTCCTGATCTTTTCAGCTCAATATATTCTTTGAAAATCTATATTAAGGCTTCCAAACTTGATAATAACTTGTTCTGACGAAGACTCTCTAGAATACTGTGGGCGAAATAATAACAGTATTCCTATAGACAAGGAAAATATGTACATAACAAAAGAAAAATGTCGCCGTTCCAGTAGGTAGTGTGTTGGCTTATTAAACGTGAAGCTACGGTTCAAACCACAAGTCAGACAAAGAAAATATGTAAGCTAATGGACTAGGGTAAGACGTGGAATCTTTTATCATATCCTATGGCGAAATATTATTGAAAAATTCACCGGAAAATTAACCAGCATTGGCGTACATCCTACATGTGCGAGGGCTGTCAATAAAGTTCGTGACTTTTTGCATTTCGAACTGTTGAGCTACTGCGTCAGGTTAGGTTAGGTTAGAGGACGTGTACTTGTCAATAAAGACAAGTACAGTACCCGGAGGTTGAATTGACCCATTGTACCACGTCCTAGCTTCTCACACCACTTATGTTGTGTGTGTTAATTTTTATACATGAGTGGTGGAACCTACTGTTTAAAGTCGACTCCGAACGACTGATTTTTGAGAAACTTTTTTCATGGAAATTTTAGGAAGTCGCCGAAGAAATACTTTTTGTATTTTATTTTGATGTCTGGCCTGGCTTTTCGTCTAATAAGCCAACACTCTACCTACTAGACCACGGCGAATTCGACAGCAGACTACTGCGTTAGTTAAAAAGAATATGGAAAAACGGTCTAAAATACATGAATAAATCTATTAATCCCTGAGTCCTTTGTCTTATTCCCCGGATTTAATCTCTAGTGACTGTTTCTTGCTTAGAAGCTTGACGAAAAGTGATTCCACTTCAACACTGAAATAATTTCAATTTTGATGGCCTGAACAAATTTTATTTTTTGGAAGTGATCTTCTAGCAAGGCATGTCACTCACATAACCTCCTCTTAAATAATATTGCGGGCTACATTGGCATTCAAAATAATTCTGTAATATACCCCATATAATGGAGAGTAATGTGAGTACATAATTGCAGGATATTTTTTTTTCTTTCTATCAAAACGAAATATAATCACAGCAATAAAAAGATAAACTCGAGTCTTTTACACACAAAAAAACACCAAAACAAACTCCCGTATAAAAACCTTTGATTGTCATAATTTCGAAAATCCTTTAGGTCCCATTGTAATCTTTAACTTTCCTTTTTCAACGAGACAAATATAATTTTATAGACTTCCTTTAATCCTTATTTGTTGCCTACATGGCGTATAATTTTTTTAAGCCTTTGGGACGCACACATGGGAAATTTTATTTCCCAAGAATAACAACAAAAAAGCAACAGAAATAGAAGCAGAGGCAGAATAAAAAAACCTCGCCAGCTAAGGATGTAATTTTACAACATAAACTCAGTATGACTTGTTGGCCGAAAATAAAGAAAAGCAACACAGCAGCAGAGCTGTGGGAATATAAGGCATATGTAATGTGTAATAAACATTACATTACATATACAAACATACTTACGCACGTAAAGAAAAAGAGGAAAAAAAGTAACGGAAATGCACATGTGTATTCTGTTTATTCATTACACATAAACAGTATAAATATTTGCAAAAGGATCAGTAGCTGGATAAAATATACTCGTATATGTGGAGCAGACCTGATTTTATTTCATTTTTTATTTTTATTACAGCGATAGAGGCATACATATGTAAGTGATTGTGTAACCCCCTGTAATGGTTAAGAATTTTCCTTTTCATTTTTCCTTTTCGTTTTCGTTTTCCTTTATTTTTGGTGTTTAAATCTAAAATAGCCTTCTTTTTACGCCTGTTTTTTTCGTTCTTTTCTTTTCGTATTTATTCATTGAAACGCTCTATGTTGTTGCCATTATCGTTGTTATTGTTTGTGGTATTGCTGTTGCATTTGCAGGATAATGTTTGTAAAAAGGATTCACTATTCTATTGTACAGGCTCAAACATATGGAAGCATTTTTTATACATTTTTTATGTCCTACACTGTCTGTCTACTGCTGTTTCTTAAAAAAAAAAATAAAAAAAATTCTGAACGTTTTCTATGCCTAGCAGGCCTTTAAGGATTTTTAAATTTAAACGCGTATGTATGTACGAGAATCTGTGTGTAGATATGGGTGTGAAAGTGTATTAGTTTTTTTTTTAGTTTTATTGTTATTATTGTCTGATTGTGTGCGGTTCAGTTTTATTATCCTGTTATGGTTAAGGAAGTGTGTTACCATTTCAATGATAGATAAGCTTCGTATGTTTAACTTCCCCCTTTGTCTAGTTTATTTTCTAGTTAAACATTTCGAATTTAAGTAGCCTGCTTGTAAATGGCAAGCCCAAGGGTTAGGTTAGGTACGAAGGAGAGGAAAATGTTAGTAATTCTCCTATTGGGGCAAAGAAATAGAAACCTTTGTGATAAAGGTATACAGGATAAAGAAAGGAGAAGTGTTTGAGATTTAGGTCCTGCAAAAACCTGGTAAAAACCTTGTCCAATACATATAAAAATTTATAAGAACCGCTAGACAGTAGTAGTTCTTTTACATCGTGATCGCTGTTCAAAGCCAAACCCAAAAAAGTTCCAATGAATCTGAAAAGTCTTATGCGACATTAACTGACTCTAGGTAGGCCCTTTCAATCCGTTGATAATGAAAGTAGGCGATGCTCTGACGTTGATGATTAAAATCGGTAATGATCTTATATTCATCATCATCATATGAAAGGGCTTGTCTTCTAACATTTGCTGCTATGATTCTAGTCACACTGAGTCACTCCAGCTAGCACACTAAGATGGCCTCTGTATATATTGATCAGTACAGAGGACTCTCTGTGATTATTTTACACAATTAACTTAAATTTTAAGGCTTGTTAATGGGTAACCAAACATTAGGTTCATATTTGAAACAAGCAATCTGATGCTTTTGCTGTATGTCTTATTATCCAGCCATGACCGCCAGACTGTCTAATATTACTTATTGACTTGGTCATTACAACCTTTTTAGTCAGGATCACAACCTATCTTTTTATACCACTTATTTTGTGGTTGTTGGTTTCATTCATGAGTGGCGGGATCTACAGCTTAATGTCGATTCCGAATGACAAATTTTTTGATAAGCTTTTCATAGTTTTTTTTATTTACTTTCATAGATTTGTCCAGAAGAATGCTGAGAGGATGTAGCCAAAGGAAAGTCTTTTTAAATTTCGATTTGTTCCAGATGTCTGATCTGGGGTTTGAACCACGGCCTAACGTCTCACTACCTACTAGACTACGACAACTTTTTTAAACACTGATTCGTAGGACAGTAGCTATAATTATAAACAAAATTTAATATTTTTTAGCCGTCGGCTTAGTAGAGTTGGGGGTTTATCCTTCATACTATTACAGCCTACTTATTTAGGTTGATTGCCAAATGCAATCCAGTGTGACTGTAAACAATTGCTGGCATTGCCGAATTGCACAACTTTCGAAGAGACATCTTTATATTATGAGAAATTTTCTATCACAAGCCATACTCGACTGCGATCGACGTTCTAAGGGTTTTTTTAACACCCAGGATTTCCAAGAAGGGGCGATTATCCTCATACCGTATAAGTATCCCACCCCTGGTCACATGGATCAAACACCAGCAAGATTAAATAGAGTCTGTTTAAATATCCTGAAGTCGCCGTAGCCTCATAGGTAGTGTGGAGAGTAAATAAAACCTGCCATGAAAAAGTTTCTCAAAAATCTGCTAAATCCTGAAATGGATTCTGATGTTTTCTTTGCCGTGATTAACCCAACTACAGTCTGTTTACAGTCACTACAATTATTTAAACAGTTGAAGTATTGATTGGACGTATTGTGGTATTAGAGGAGGCTGCTTACTTCCTTGATTGCTCATTACCACTTCCTGGTTGATAACAAAGCGCAGTAATGAATTTAATACCTTCAAACTCGATTGTTATTTATATGCATACCACGATACTGTAATTTTTTAAAAAAAAAGCAAATTGAAGGTGACGGACTTAACTTATGTATCTTAGGATCTGGGAAGTTGCCTGTATGGAATATGTTGCTACAAACCGGACGTTGCCTAGCCGGCGACTGTTTTTACCGGCTACAGTCCGATTTAAATCATGATTGACCAATTGGACTGCAGTATAACGACGATTTGTAAGAGAATTTGACTATTATTTACTTCCTTTACAGATGTCCAATCACAGCATCTTTGAGGCGGGTCACATATTCTTACAAATTTTCTCTTTAAGTACCTCAATCTGACGAAATGGATTTCAGTTACAAACTTTTTTTTGTGGATCAATTGGTAAACACTTGAAGCTTGAGGTAGTTATACCAATTACCACCCCATGATCTTTTGATCCACTTAGGAATAAAAAGTTAAGTATAAAAGTACCTTTCGGCCACTGGCCCATGTGTGATTCCACGCTAGTTGCTTAAGATCACTTAACATTACTTTCAGCCATAGGTTCTGGATATATTTGATTAAAAACTGGCATCAGAACATTAGCGAACATAGTTGAACTAGATTTTAATCCTTCTGGGTTATAGTATATTCGTTTGTATTGCTTTTGAATACTTCTAAGGCTATATTATCAGAATCAGTATAATCAGCTCCCTTACTTTACCTCCTTAGCTTTATTGCACAGTCTTGTTTAAGACTTTCTTTCAGTTTTTCCTTTAATTCTCAAATATTGTGATGTATCTTGGAAATGTTTGCTGTATGTGCCCCTGTATTTTCTTTTCCTTTCTTACACAAAAAAGAAAAGAAAAACAATTTTAAAGAATGTGATTTGTTTTATTTTCACTTTTTTCCCCCCCCGTTTACCATTTGGGGTTTCACAGTCAGTTGATATGTGGTTATTGCCTATACACACACACATCTTTAGTAGGTAGTATATGAAAGGAAATGTTTAGGCAAAGCTTTAGTTTTTTCTTTCGCTTTCTTTTGCTTTTATTTTCTTCAATTGTAAGTTGATAAAAAGTTTCGTTTCGTTTTTATTAGACTGTCTGTGAGGCCATGCAAAGCAAAGCCTTGTGTTCCCATATTCCATTCATATGTACGGTATACATACATACATACATATTCGCATTAGATTTAGTCCATGTAATACAGATCAGATATGTTTGGTAGAAAAGAAAACTTAAAACACAATATAATTTCAGTTTTTTTATTTATTACACTAGGCTACTGGCATTTTTTCTTTTGGGTGCCTTCTTCCATTTTTCTATTTTTTTTATTTTTTTATTTGTTTTGATATGAATAACAATAAAAATTTATTTATTTTTTTAAATAAAAAATAAAGAATGAAAAACTAAATCAAATACAAATAAAAGAAGTTTGGTTTTACCCAAAGGAGTATGAAGTTTTTTTGTTTTTGTAAAGGAGTTTTGAAAACTTAATTTTCATTTCATATAATTTTTTATGGGTTTATGACGGCACTTATTTACGTACGATACACAATTGGAGTTTATATGGATAAGCATAAGCAGTGCCATAGTGCACAGCAAAACAAAAGCCATCATCATAATAATCATAAAAAACAATGGAAAACTTTAAAAAAGTTTTAAAATAAAATTAAAAAAAAAAACAAAACAAAAACAACATAGAAAACGAAGTGTATTTTGAAAACTAGAAAAACTAATAATAAATAGACTTGAAATAGGATTATCACAACTTCAAACGAGTCTATGTATGAGGCATAGGCAAAATATTGGGTGTATAAAATTAAAACTGTGGCAGCCATGTCCAGCATTTTTCGAACAGGTTGTAGCAGATACACCATCAAAGCCCCTCTTAACTGTATTGCGATCCAAAAGGATCCAAATATATATCGGATATTTTATTAAGGGCTTCCAATCCTCAATTGACTGTTCAAACCCCAGGCCTGACATCTCCAACAAGACGAAATTTATAAAAATATTTTTCGGTGACTTCCTCTCAAAAGGCTGGATAAATGGCAGGCGGCGACACTTCTTAAACACCAAAGAAGTAGGCTCAACACTGTTATCGGGGTAATTACGGGGCATTGTATTATAGGATCGCATGCGAGGCGCATTGGTCTTGGACACTTTGCTAATGATTTCTGCAGAAGCTGTGGAGATGAGGAGGAGGATGAGACTGCTCTTTACCTACTGTGCACATGCTCGGCACTTGGTCGGAGGACTGGGTGCTACTACATGAAGGATCTGCATGACCTGTCATGCGTTGATATTGGCAGTCTGAGTCGCTTCATCGGAAGCTCCAAGTGGTTCCTTGACTAGGGAAGAATGTGCCCAGTGTGCGCTTATAACTTCATCGAGGGGACAGTCACTTCTACCTACCTACCTACCATATGGTTGGATATGAAGAACTGGATAAATTTACATGGAAGCTTAGAGGAGGACGCAGTGATTCAACGGAGAACAGTAGTACTCCTGATGTTATCTGTCGCAGAGTCAATTTATAATTTTTTCAACGAACATATGTATCTGTATTTCGGCATATTTTTCGTGTACTTAGAAACATAACAAAGGCCAGATGACCCAGAGAATATAAGGGCATCACATGAGATCAACTGCACTGGCTCATTATTTATGAAGGCCTCCCAGACATAGTTGGATTATTTACAAATCATTTCCACCGGAAATGACCCCACACTGGGAATGAAATGGGAACATTTCCCGTCTGAACAATATAAGGTTAATTGAAGTCAGAGCAGACATCTCCAGCAAAAGGAAATAAGAAGAAATATTGCTTCGTTGAAAAATTCTGAGAGTAAATAAAATTGCCATGAAAAGTTTGTCAAAAAATCTGTCGTTCGGAGTCGATTTTAAACTGTAGGTCCCCGCTATTCATGTATAAAATGAACACGTATGACATAAGTGGTGTGAGAAGCTACGTCGTAATCCTAAATGAAGGGTTGTAATGACCAATTATATGCGTATGTATGTATGTATGTATGCATCCTTAAATTTAAATAAAATAAAGTGTGTGTTTGAGAGATCATTAAATTTTTTTGTTCGTTTGAAAATCTTATTGATGGATGCTATTATGTGTGGAAGACAAAATCATATTATACGGCTTCTTTGAGAGGAGGGCATCCGAAATCTCAATTTTTCAATGGCCATGACCTATAAATCAGGCTGAACTGATAGCAGGGGCTATGTTGGCATTGGAAACAAAGTATAACGGAGTTAAATCCCACTAACTTGGTTTCCAGTTCATATCACCCCCACCAAGCCCTTAAATCGTGCGAAATATCTGAAATATTATGAGCTGTGTTGAACATAACAGCGTCCTGTAGAAACCTCATATCGTTAGTGTCCAGATCTTACAATTTAAACTAAAAAACAAGTTAATAACCATCAAACTATATATGCTAGCCCCTGACAGTAATAGCCTGGCCCACATGATTATCCAAGAAATATGAGATGATGCCGTCGCCAATCCAAAATTTACAACAAACGGATTTTTTTAGGATGCCTTGGGCGCTCTTGAATCTCATGTGGATTGGCATCATCTCAAATTCTAGAATTTTGTTTGTTTACGTATCCATTTATTTAGAAATGGGCCTCATCGCTGAAAATACCTTTCTCATTGAGATTGGTGTCTGCTGCCACTGGGATCCAGAGACCATTCGACGAATAAGCGTCGTTGTCTATGATTATTCACGTTGATTTCAGAAAATAGACTGAATAAATGACAATTAATTTGACATGTTTAGATTAAAAAGATGGAAGTTATCAACCATTATGCAGATGTTGTCTCCGTATTCCAAGTTCTTTAAGTTTCAATGTAAAGTTCACCAACATGTAGAAGCCCAGGTGTTTTCTTCTCCTAGCTTAAATTGCTATGCAAGTGGTGAAGAATTGATTCCACGTCTCTGCAAATTTTAAAGAACTTATTGGCCAGACGATGAAAGCCGCCAATACGTCTGATATGAACAATGACGCTAAGCGAGTTGCTTTGAAGTGTGATTAGATGTTCCTATCAGACTTACTCACACATATACTGGGTTTTCCATGTGACGTTAATTAAATCCGAAACCACATTGTCTATCCAAAACTGGTAGGGGTTTTTAATGCAGAAATTGAGCGCGAAAATTTTGTGGGTGTATTACAACTAACTTGAACATCGAAATCAATAATGAAGTTGATGTTTTTCTACACCTTCTTTAAAGATCTACGGCAGCCTGATACCATCTATTAAGTCATCATGTAAGAAATTTTCTTTCTTTTGAATGAATCCCACTGCTGGCAAACGTTTTAAAATTGTGCTTGAGCTTGTCTGTCCAGTTCTAGTTAAGTTCGGTACAATTCTAATGGCATACTGCCATCAATTCTTCGCCATTGACATGTTTATTGGCAAACCTGAACTATTTCTGAACCATACAATCCCTCTCCCTCATGTTGACAGCGATTTAGAATAAACTTCGTTGGTCAATTGATATGTTTCAGGAGTCCATGTTTTATTGGCACAAAATTCTATTTCTTCAAAGACTTTGTTATTTACAGTATGGTTACCCTCCCCAAAAGGCCATTGATATTATTTAAAGCCACAAATCATGCTCACAAGGTAAGCCATGTATTTCAAATCCAAATTCCACATTTTCAAGTGAGACAACCAATAGTTTCAACTACATTCTGGCACACATATGTACACACACAAATACTGGCATAATATTACACAAACGTTTCTAACAAAAGCTTTATTTTATTGCCAATTTAATAAATATATGGGTTATTGGCCTCAATTCTACGACCCATTTTTTTTATTTCCAGCAATATTTCTCTCCATCTCAGAGCCAGCCAGGCAGCCAGACAATAATAATAGTGCCGGGCTTGTTTATTGCTATTGATTTCAATTATTTATAATCCTTAGAAATCTAAAGGAATGAAAGACTAAACAGCTGCCATAATTCAATAATCAAAATCGATTTTTTTTTCATTGCATCTGCAATGGGTAGAGAAATACCTTTAATCGTCCTTAAGTGGTAATCACTCGGCCACAGTCTTATTGTCAAGTGTTTCACCCACCATAACTTACAAGCGATTGATTCAATTCATAAGTTATAGTTTTTTATTGTATTTATAAGTGTATAAAGGCGGGGTAAGAGGGCGGGGGTTGTATTTGTTGATTTTATGATTTCAAGCATTTATGATTTCATTGCACAATAAAATTAGTCTTAATGGTCGTCCTCTGTAGACCAAAATGAAATTGCCAATCGTGCATGGATTTATTGAATAGTTTTTGGCACATTTGTTATGGAAAGCCATTTAATGTGAGGAAGGAAATCAAAAGATAAGAAACCAATTCAATGAAAACTTAGTTTTATGGTGCTTAAAGATAAAGGGAAATATTTAATATTTTTAGGGTTTTTGCCTTTCATTACTACTTGGCTTTATTTTATTGCAGCATGAAGTACGTTTTCTTTCAAATGAGTGAGAAAATGTAACTCATTCAGCCCATTTATGAAAACCACCAAGCAAATGGAAGCCAAACTAGCGCCGACATAAGGAAAACAGTGGAATGGATGGTACAAAGAAACTTAACAATTTTGCCTCAATTATCTGCTTCAATCATCTGCTTCAATCACCTGATTCAATCACTTGCCTCAATCTCCTGCACCAATCATCTGCTTCTATCACCTGCATGAATCATCTGCTTCAATCACCTGCTTCAATCCTCTGCTTCAATCACCAGCATCAATCATCTGCTTCAATCACCTTTAATTCTACTAAGTTTCGCCACGTATTTACTCCTTCCGCTTCATTCCCAATATGTTCTTATCTTGACTCTCCCTTGCTGGTTTTGTTAGACTATAAAGTAACTAGGTATCGCACTATTGCCTTGATTGTCAGCAAAAGTGGCAGTAATTTTGCTGAAAGCGCTTTTATATCCAAGTTACATACATACTTATAGAATTGGGCATTACAACCCTTTAGTCCGGACAACGACCCAGTTTCTCACACCACTTATGTTGCAATAAGTCCATGTTTATTTTAATTCCTTAATTCCTTTAACTTCAAGTCCAACAATACTGTCAACAGGTGTCTAGCAGTTGATTCCCTTCGAAATCCTGCTTCATTTAGTCCTTGATAGCAGGCTAACGCATAATGTCGGAAGAAAGGAGGAAACATTGGCTCTCTTCGCCAGAAACAATTGCAAAATTTACAATGGGGTGAGATTGATTGATAATAATTGAATATACGAGGGTCGGTAAATAAATAAAATTAAGAAATTTTTGGATATTTTCCAACCGCAACTTATCGCGATTTTGATGGAAATAATACAAAGAGTGAGTTCTCTACAACCGAAACAATTAAGAAATTTACGATGTGCTGCCAAGGATTTTAAAATGCCATAGGCATCCCCCATGGCATGTCTAGAGTAAAACATCGCTCAAAAGTCTGCCATCGCTCAAATGTCATATTTTTGTCATGGGTTATATTGGCTATGAGTATCACTGCGGTTTGGTGGTGGTTTACTCACACACACCTGCAACTTAAAAAACTCTCCAAGGAAAACTATAATTGGACACAAAATCACATGATCTGGGTAGCCAGTTCACATCACTTCCATACGAGATGCTTATGCCCTCAAATCGGTCGTGAAAAATATCCAGTGAGCTGTATGGCGATGTCCTGCTGAAACCGAAAAAATTCAAGCCTTAGGGTCGTCCTGAAAGAAATACAACTGATGACTCAGCCCGGCCGAAATCCACAACAAACAGTGACTTTTTCAAAATATATTGGAGGCTTTTAAATATCGTGGGAATTAGTAGTCAGCCTAGACTAGTAGGTAGTGTGTTGGCTTATTAGACGTGAGGCCACGGTTCAAACACCAGGTCAAATATCTCCAACATAACTCCAAAATATAAAAAAATAGTTCGTCGGCGACTGCCTCTCAGCAGATTTCTGGCAAAAACTATGAGAGTGAAATAAAATTTCCATGAAAATTTTCCCAATAATCTGTCGACTTTAAACTGTAGCCATCCGCCACTAACGGATAAAATTAGCACACACAACATGGGTGGTGTGAGAAGCTAGGTTCTAAAACTGACTAAAGGATTGTAATGAACAATGTCCGTAAGTAAGTCTGTTGTGGTCAAGATAATTTGCCGCTGGATAAATCAGCTAAAGGGTCCGCCAAAAAACTTTTTTTTTGAAAATGCTTAAAAAAAAAACTACTGAATATTTTCCCAAATTTCTTTTTTTATTTGAAAGTACAATCCTTCCGGTTATTAACGGAATATAATTTCATTCAAATGGCTGCCTCGGCTGGCCATGCAGTAGCCTACGCGATCGGTCCAATTTGTAAGCACATTATCGATTGTGTGCCAAAATCGGCATCTTCTGTAAGTCGATCGCAGGCCCACTTAGTGAAGCGAAAAGGCATTAGATGGTCCATATTCGTTCAGCGGAAGGATAAAACTAATTATCTGTCAAATCAGACATGAGCTAAGTGTTACTATTCACGAAATAAGCACTAGTTGAAGAAAAACGTTAGATGGCGGACCCGATATTTTCTGAAAATTTAAAATCTTTTCGATTGGCCCTTAAGTGTCTTCAAAAATGTTGATCAAATTATTTTGCCTCCATTATCAACCACAAATTACTGTTTAAAATAATTACGTTAAGTAAGTAGACAAATTATTTCTGTTGTTGTTGCTTTTATTGCCGGCAACAATTGCTTGTTAAAGTTTTACCACTTTATGCCATAATATTGTATGCTGCCAGCAACTGCATTAAAACTGACCTCGAAACAGTTTTTCAAATAATTTTGGATACAATTTGTGGTTATTTTCTACAACCATTTTGTCTTCTTTTTTTTTCGTTCTAATTTTTTAATATTAAAGAGGGGGGAAAAAATTGAAAAATTAGACAAAAATACAAGGAACAAGAAAAAGAACAAGAAGAAATTTCTCAAAAGTTTCGACTTTAAACGGAAAAACATGGAAAACGTTTTTCAAACTCTCGTCTCAACTGGAGCAAAGCAACACACACACCAACATTGAATTACCAAAACTGCCTGGCTGGATGGCTGGTTGGCTGGCTGGCTAAACCAAACGAAACCAAACAATTATGCTGCTACTTTAACCAACTGTTGTACTCCCTGGTGGCTTTTTAAAAATTGTTACGAGTTGAAACGTGAAAGTTTTTCATTTTCTAGTTTAGTTTTCTCTTAGTTTTACACACACGCTCTCTCGCTCTTTCCCTGTCCTTGTGTCTCTTGTCCTCATTATGATTTTCTCTTATTTGCTGTTCGAATCCTTTAAGCGTTTGGGGAGTTAGGCACACACACACAAAAGCCATCCCGTATAATTGTATAAAATGTTATGGAACAACGTGACAATATCATCGCCAGCATACCATCTCCAGCACAGAATCACCATGCCTGCTGCCTGTTGTTGGAAATTGTAGTTCGAGTTCGAGGAAGGAACTATAATGCCATGTTTTATGACTGTTAAGGATGTTGTAAGAAGAAAAACGAAAGAATGATTCGCAATGATTTCATTTCTTCGGTGTTTCTTTCCATCAAATGTGAGTTTTATTTGGGTTTCAAACAGTCATGAGCATGTTGACGGAATTTAACGCGATATTAGTGATGGTGTCAGTCCGTTAAAAAAAATGTTTTTTTTTCTGTTTCTCAGCGAAATTGTTAAAGTTTAGGATTTTCTAAACGTGCTTTCAACGCACCTTACAGCTTTGGTTAACCTGAAGCAAAAAACTTTTGATTTTGAAGAGAAATAACACTCATCAGTATCTGTTGTAATGTGGTTTCCTTGGCAATGAATGGAAAGAGAGAGAGCGATAAGGAACAATAATATTCTAATGTGGGTCTCTTAAAATGTGGTATAACACAGTTTCTTTCTATCTTTTAAAGCCACAGACTGGAGGCAATGTTTTCTCATTTTGAAAATTTAATTCTGTTGGAATCGGCACTTCACTATTTGTTAAGAGTAAGAATGTTTAGGTACTACATTACACAACAATTATACATAAAGAACAAACCAACCACTGAAGTGAAGAGCATTTAGAAAAATGCAGTACCACAGAATATATTCGAATCATTACAGTCTTGTACGAAGAGAGATCACAACAGCTGAGCAGCTAAACAACGTCATTAGCTGGTTGATATCATGAGCCAAATCTGCTCGTAGAAAAGAGGAAGTCCATTAAGAACCCAAAGCATCAATCAAGATAGACGATACATACATATGTAATTGGTCATTACAACCCTTTAGATAGGATTACGACCTAGCTTCTTACACCACCTATGCTGTGTGTGTTAATTTTATACATGAGCGACGGGACCTACAGCTTAAAGTCGATTCCGAATGACAGATTTTTTTTGAGCAACTTTTTCATGTCAATTTTATTTCGCTCACATTGTGTTTGCAAGAAATGTGCTGAGAGGAAGTCACCGAAGGAATATTTGTGCATATTTCGTTATGTTGGAGTTGTCTGACCTGGTCTTAAACCACAGTCTAGCGTCTTATAAGCTAACAAACTACCTACTGGACTGCCGGTAAACTAAGCTGCCATGATAAGCTTGTTATTAAGGAGCATGTCGAGTTGACTACATAACATGCAAGATGTAGATAATCAAGTAGCCCGTATGCCTTTCTCAACGATGTTGGAGAATACTACTTCAATATACTCGATATTGTCCAATATTTTTCTTCGTATTTCTAACTGCTTAAGAGCTCTGCTGTCTTTGAAGATTTTACCAATGCTGTCCGGTATTGAATTGCAGACTTGCCCAACTAGTAGACTTTTTTCAGATCATTTGCTAAGGGTATGACAAATTTCCTTAAATATTATTTTGTGGTAAATGTAGTGCTAACATCGGTTCAAAGTTTTAACAATTGTCATGACCTTCGTCTATAAAATACTGCATTAGTCATGCAGACAATACGAAAGAACACTTACAGCATTTTAAAGCCATCAATATATAGCTAAAGGATTCCACAGGGAAACTCCGGATCAAAGTAAGAATTCAAAAACAACATTTCCTATCAAGATTACTTAACACATCTGGATGTGTCTATGGCTTTCCAGATTAGGCCAGTATTTAAGTGTATTGAAGCATACTGGCAACAGCTTAGGCCTCTTGCTGCAATAAAAATTACAGCGAAGTAAGTTGGCCATTGGAAATAATACTTTGGTTGGTGTAGAACAGACTACATTGGTGGTCAGGATAGCAGACTGACTACATTGGTGATCAGGATAGCAGACTGACTACATTGGTGATCAGGATAGCAGACTGACTACCTACGCAATCAATTTATCATTCTGTAAACACATACATAATTCGACATTACAACCCTTCAGTCAGGATTACGACCTAGTTTCTCACACCACTTATATTGTGTGTGTAAAATTTTATACATGAGTGGCGGGACCTACAGTTTAAAGTCGATTCCGAACGACAGAGTTTTAAGAAATTTTTGGTTGCAATTTTTATTTACTGAGAGGAAGGCGCCGAAGAAATACTTTTTGTATTTTTGTTTTGATGTCTGGCCTGGGGCTCAACCCTGGCTTTGCGTCTAATAATTCAACACACTACCTACTAGACTATGGCGACTTTTCATTCTGTAAACTAAAAGCATTAATTGTTAGCAGTTTAGTATTCGTGAGGCTCTACCATAACCAACATATTGTAGACACCGCCTTTATTATACGTTTTTCTAAGGATTTGATGGTAGTTTACAATTTAGGAATTCTAATGAATTTATCAGTTTATGCGTTTATGCTTTCTTATAGGTCCATAGAACTAGGTCTAGGGACCCTTGTGATCGGCCTTTTACATCACCCCATCCTCTAATTATGTCTTTGCTTTTGTTACAGGTTCATTAATCGAACTTGCACACATTATTGTTCGAATGTAAGAAGTTCTGGAATGACAGGGTTGTCATATACCCGGAAAAATTTCTTCTGTCCAAAGTATGGGGATGTTATATGGGACATAATCGTAAGAAACTTTAAGCCTTGAAGTACCAAGAGGTGTCTCTATCAAACCTTTTCAGGCTCTTTGCTGATGTTATCATTTCTGGAGAGACAGGGAGGTTCTACTTTAGGATATATGGAGGGGAATTTAAATTTTTTTTGTGCAAATTGTTTCAAATTTAAACCTTAACATTTAATTCTAAAAAAAATTCTTTAGTTTTCCCCCTGCCAGCTTTAATTAAGCTTCTCAAAAGCTTTTGATTTAAATCAAAAAGCCCCTGTAATACTTTGTGCATAACAAATTTCAAACAAATAAAATTTATTTATTTTTATTCCTTTTATTTTAATTGCAAATAATTAATTTCCTTTTATTTGATTTGTTTTTCTCCCTTCTTTATTGTGCATATTTTTTAACCACAATATTTAATCATTATTATTCACCATCAAGCCATCAGGCTATGTAGAGGCAATCGTCGTCCTTTGTCTTTTAGCAAGGCTTTATAAATTATAATACACAGGTTGTAAATATAATTTCACAATTCATTTATTTTGAATGTGTTAAAAAATATTTCCTTCCCTTTCTGCTATGTAGACTCCTTAATTTCCATAATAAAATGGAAAAAAAAACAAGAGAGAAAAACTGCATACAATTGTAGTAAATCCCTGATAATCACAGAGTCAAACGGTCTGAGAGATTCTAAAAAGGCCAAACACCATGGCCATATAAATAATAAAAAAAAACAAAAAAAAAGGCCAGACAATCAAATGAAGTCCTTTAATCATATTGTTTGTGTGTGCATTTGTGTAACATTTAAACAAAAACGTTTTTACAGCACTGGCCATGGGAACGGAGTAAATAAATCACAACCATCACCCCTTTTGGTAAGTAAGGCTGCTGCCCATTTCTGTTTTCTGCGTTTTTATAGAATTACAAAATATAAATCAATTTAATACCTACCATACCTGTCACAATGCAAGTTAGTTAGAGGTGGAGTCATAGGTCACAAGAAAAAACGGGAAAACAAATCAAAATGAGCGTTTCAGCAAAAAAAAAAAGAAAAAAATTTGATTCATATTACGTTGGTTATAAAAAGTTTGAAACAAAAAAAAAAGAATTATTTTTGCACACACCCTACAATATGGCAAGGAAAATATGCCGAACGCAGAAAGTGTTAGTGAAGCAGCACCATAGGTACTGCTATATACGATACTAAAGTCCTGTTGCATAAAGCATTCGGTTTATGTCAGTTTAATTGAAAAATGATGCATTCTGACATCACCAATGTTGGGTGTGTTGCCTTCAGTCATGAGTGGTGAAACAATCCCGTGGGGACAACGAGGAGGAAATTGTTCTCAGTGTATCGTTCAGAAGTCACCGTAGTCTAGTACGTAGTGTGTTGGCTTATTAAACGAAAAGCCAGGGTTCAGATCCCAGGCCAGACATCAAAACACAAATAGAAAAAGTATTTCTAAGGCGACTTCATCTCACTAGATTTCTGGCAAAAACTCTGAGAGTAAATTAAATTGTCAAGAAAAGTTTCTCAAAAAAAATCTGTCGTTCGGAGTCGGCTTTAAAACTGTAGGTCCCGCCACTTATGGATAAAATTAACACACACAACATAAGTGGTGTAAGAAATTAGGTCGTAATCCTGACTGAAGGATTGTAGGGACCAATTATGTATGTATGTATGTATGTATGTCTCGTTCAGAACAGTGTCTGATGAAGCGGTACTGGTATTGGCGAAAACAATACCGATAGAAATACTGGCGGACAAGATGAGGCGGATATACTTTCGCCACCTCGAGTTCCTCGGACATACTGCAGCTATAAAAACGAAGAAACGAAGGACTTCCATGCACAAGTGGTAGTCATTATGGGAGAACAGTTTAAAGGGAAGATGAACATTTCGCCTTGTCCATAGTACAACCCCTTGGAGGGAGAACGAATATTTCGAGCTGAATTTCTACGTGGCCCAGTTCCTAACTGGTCATGGATGCTTCAGGATATACATAGGCTGACTTCCAAAATGTATCAATACAAAGTTTGTATACAGTTCTACTACGGTATATAAATTTTGTAGACATGCAAAGTTACCAATGCATCAACTATAAATCCGATGCCTGATTGCTTTTTGGCTACGTTAAAAGTATACATTGTCGACGTTTTGAAATAGTATACATTGTAAACATTTTGTACAGCGGCTTTATGAAACACGATACTTGGTTCAAACACAAAGCAACTAACATTTTGAAAGTCAGCCATACCTGCACAGATGTAGATGAGGACGAAGATGCGGAGCATATTCTAATATGCTACCCCTGTTTTAGATGGCCCGGGAAAACGGGTTTTGAGCCAAACTGGCTTATGGGGGAGATGTTGAATTCTGTAATTCTATGGAGCTAATACAGCCGGAGAATGTCTGAGGTTATACTGGAATTCCAAATGTTGGAGGTACGATTGAGAAATTTAATTTAATCAGCGAAATCTTTAAAGCTAATCAGGGAAAGTGGTTGAAAGATGTAGGGGTTGGGATTAGTGCGTAGGCACCAGTGTTGGTGAATCGAGCACACTTTTTTTATTGGGACAAAAGTGTCTTTCAAAGATACCCACCTCCAACTCAATATAAAAAACATACATACAGCGGTGGCTTTATAATTAGAAACGACTTAGCAAAATGTATGTTTGTTAATTTGTTTTACAGTTTTCACTGTGTAATTGGATAAAAGGTTTTGTTTGGAGGACGTCTTACATACGTTTTTCCATCAGCTTGGGACAAATTAAACTTAGATTCGTCACTCCAGAGAACTCTGTTCCAGAAACATCGTTTCTAATTATAAGGCCAACACTGTACATGCATGCATACATACATGCACACATACATACATAATTGGTCATTACAACCTGTCAGCCAGGATTACAACCTAATTTCTCACACCACTCACGGTGTGTGTGTTAATTTTATACATGAGTGGCGGGACCTTCAGTTAAAAGTCGACTCCGAACGACAAATTTTTTGAGAAACTTTTCATGACAATATTATTCCACTCTCAGAGTTTTTGCCAGAAATCAGCTGAGAGGAAGTCGCCGAAGAAATATTTTTTCATATTTCGTTTTGATGTCTGACCTAAGGTTTGAACCGTGGCCTCACGTCTAATAAGCCAACACACTACCTACTACAGATATGCACTACCAAAAATCCGACTTCATATTACTTTGATCTTGCATTGAACAGGTAAACAGTCATTGCCTGCTTTGGTTTTACAGCCAGTCAAGACATCAGTTTCAAATAAATATCCTTGAACGTAATTTACGTAAAACCATATGCCGTCCTTTCCTAGAACATCAAATAGAGTTGTTTACCATGCGGCTGCTCTAAAAGGGACACAGGCAAAGTGTGCCATTGATAACGACTGTGTAATATTACACCGTTTCTTAGAAACCATAAGATATTAAGAAAAACCACTTGTAGGACTCATTAACAACACATTTTCTCAGCGGGAACTAGACGGGATTTTGTTTTACGACACTTAATGGTTGGACTTAATGGTTCTATGGTTTGTTAAAAACCAAAGCGAGCGTGTTTATATTATGACACTGTAGTGCAACAGATGTATTTTACATGTGGTTTGAAAAAATTTCTCACTGAATCTTAATCTATCCACGATGGGATGGGATATTTTACACAATAATTGCTCATGATGTACCGCGATTTCTTGGGTACCAATGAGGGAATTTAAACAATTTGATGGTTCCAGAACAGGATACTACAACCACCCGTATACATATATACATACATACATAATTGGTCATTACAACCCGTCAGTCAGGATTAGAACCTAGCTTCTCACACCACTTATGTTGTGTGTGTTAATTTTTGTCCATAATTGCCGAGACCTATAGTTTATGGTCAATACCGAACGGCAAATTTTTGAGAAACCTTTCTCGGCAATTTTATTTGCTTTCCGGAATACTGCTGAGAACAAGTAGCTAGGATTTGAACCATGAACTCCCATTTAATGGACTATGATGCGGAAATGTAAGTTCTTAGATAGTCAATCATTTCGACTCAACGCTATAGTAAAACAAGAATAACTTCCAACAACTTTACTGTTATGCCTTACTGTTATGCCTTACTGTTATGCTCGATGATACCAAGAATAAAATCTGTCTTGGGAATATAGGTATTACATGGAACCTCTTATGCTTACTTCTAACTTTTGGCTAAACTACCAGCAATGATAGTGACTAAAGCAATACGGTAAAAATTAACTATAGTCAGCATAGAACGTGATACAAGCTAACCAGCCGAATAGATCACTAGTTGGAAAAGGATCATAATACAGTACAAGCCGCTAGTGGCGGACATGGTCCTAGAGCTGAAAGAACTAAAATATTACCTTAGAAGTAATTATCTTAGCGAAGTCGCCGTAATCTAGTAGGCAGTGCATTGACTTATTAGACGTGAGGCCACGGTTCAAATCATAGGTCAGACATATCCAACAAAACGAAATTTGAATATTTCAACGACGGCTTCCTCTCATCATATTCCTGGCAAAAACACTGAGCGTAAAATTGAATTGCCATGAAAAGCTTCTCAGAAAATCTGTTGTTCGGACTCTACTTTAAGCTATAAATCCCGCTATTCATGTATAAAATTAACACACACAACATAAGTGATGTAAGAGGCTAGGTCGAAATCCTGATCAAAGGGTTTCAATGACCAATTACGTACGTACTTTTCTTAGCATAAAAAATAATTCATTTCTTCTTGTTTAATGTTCTGAAAAGTATTTCAAATATAACAAAAACATAAAACTATGTTGCTAAACTAAACTAAAATAAAATGAGTGTAAGTTAGTAAAGCTTAGATTATACCACCTTATGCCTACCTGTCAGCACTTCTACTCATGTCTATGGTGGTAATAAAGAAGGAGTTATTACATGTGATTGATATACTTTTTAGACTTTTGGCCTGCCATCAACATTTAAGCCCATAAAAATTCGAAGATAAGGCCAAAACAAAATCCAAAAAAAAACATTTCCAACTCAACTCAATTCAATTCGTGGAAGCAAAAGTTATGGAACAGAATAAAATATTTTTCAATAAAACTTATGAGTTTAATTTTTACAATAAAAACACCAACAACAACAACAAATTTAGTGGCCAATGTGTTTTACCGCAAAAATACCACGCCAACAAACCCTAAAACAACAAAAATAATTCCCCAATTTTTTTTATACAGAAAAAAATATCAAAGAATTAAAGAAAAAAAATGAGAAAAAACTGAATAGAAAATATTTTCGTTTGTATGTTTAAAATTATTCGTGCAGTAGTAACATGGAATTTAATTTACATACATGTGTTGTTGTTGTTGTTGTATTTCTCTATCGTTTTTAACTGAATTTTATAATAACGAAAAATATATAAAAAAAGTATATTATCCAGGTACTACCACTGCTGGCCACTATTACTACTACTCCATCAGTTACACCTTTCTTCGACAATATACAGTTGAGAGCAAAAATATTCAAAATAGAATATGTGTGAATTTCAATTCGAATTTAACATAAGCAAAGACATAAACCAAAAAATTTTAATACAGCAATGAGCTGCTAATCCTTCAAAAATGTCCCAGCTTTACTACATCCTATTTCTTTGAAAATACTTGTAGTTTTTATACAAAAAAAATTAAACTAAATTATATGGGGAGTTCCATAAGCAATGTTATGTATAAAGAAAGAACTCTTGGGAAAGAATTCAGCCACAAAAGTATACATACGGATAACAAATTTCAGAAATTTTTTAACTAATCCGTTTTCGTTGAAAATCTTTGTAATTTTCTGACAACTTTCCTCGATTTTAAGACTGTCTTGGTTAAAAAATTTCTGAAATTTGTTAACTTTTATGGGTCTGCACAGGCCCACAGACGATTTTAAGAAGGTCTTTTGCATTGGTTCAGAAATTTGTGAAATTTGTTAATCGGATGTATACTTTTGTGGGCCTGTGCAGGGCCACAATTCAGTTCAATTTCAGAAATTTTTTAACCAATGCAAAAGACCGTCTTAAAATCAAGGAAACTATAATTTTCAATGAAAACTTATTTGTTATAAAATTAACCGTTAACCGTATGTATACTTTAGTAACTGTGTGTATACTTGTACCCAATGTCCTGTACTCATGTAAAAAGTTGCTTCTGTTAAGCACTCAACATTGTTTTGTTAAAATCAGAATTTGCTCTCTTAATGCCAAAATTGGTAATCGTTCTAGTCTAGTAGGTATTGTGTTGGCTTATTAGACATGAGACCACGTTTCAAACCCCAGGTCAGGTACCTCCAACAAAACGAAATATGAACACATATAGTCGGCGGCGACTTCCTCTCAGCAGATTTCTGGCAAAAACTCTGGGGATAAAAAAAATTTGCCTTTAAAAAGTTTCCCAAAAATTTGTCATTCGGAGTCGACTTTAAATTGTAGGCTCAGACACTCATTGGATAAAATTAACACTCACAATATAAGTGGTGCTAGGTCGTAATCCTGATTGAAGGGTTGTAATGACCAATTGTGTATGTATAGTATGTAATGTCAAAATTGCCAGTGTTGAAATTTTTTGAGAAACTAGGTCGTAAGTCTGACTGAAGGGTTGTAAGGATCAATCACGTATATATGTAATGCTAAAATTGTAAGTGTTAATTTTTTTTTTGATTTGCGTCTTGGGTATACAAATTGTCTACAGATGGCTCTAAAATGTAGTGCCACTGTACTTTGCTTAGAACGTGGCCGTATTTGATTTTAAAAATGAATGTAAATTGGGAACATATATATATATATATGTTCCTCTTACTCCTCTAGGGAGCATAGGGCCGCAACAAATTGGTTCCAATGAGCTCGATCGTCAGCGCGGTTCCGTTCCACTGTAGACGTAGTTTGGATAATTCGATTGTGATTTGGCGTTTCCAGGTGTATGATGGTCGTCCGATGCGCCTGCTTCCCTGGGGGTTCCAATGTATGGCTTTCCTTGTGATGTCATCTAATGGCTTGCGAAGAGTGTGCCCAAGCCAGCCCCACTTGCGTCTTCTTATTTCCATCTCTATTGGTTGCTGGTTTGTATCTGACCAGAGTTGCTCATTGGATATTATGGAGGGTCAGTAAACACGCATGATTCTACGCAGGCATTTGTTAACAAATACCGGAATAGACTGGGAATCTCGGGTTGCCATATTCCACGTTTCGCAACCGTAAAGTAATGTGGATTTGACGTTGGAGTTGAAAATTTTAATTTTGGTGCGTCTCGATATATTAGACTATTTCCAAACGGGGTTAAGTTGAGCAAAAGCTTTGCGTGCCTTATTAATGCGGCTGGCAATATCTGCTGATGAACCGCCGGATTTCGGAACATGACCTTCATATTTTGTTTTTTTATTATAAACAAGCCAATAAAGCGTTACTTTCCGTGGAAAAAAGTTTACCGAGAAGGCTCGATGTGATCGCTCTGGTTGCCCAGTAACGGTCAGCAATAACAGGACATAAGCATTTTAGACATTTTCCATACAATTATCTACCATTATAAGAAAGCTGGATATGCAAAGAAGCTCTATTTATCTTAGGAATGTGTTGTCATTGCGTCTTGTTGCGAGAGGTTAATTCTGAACTGTCTGTAGGAATTCAGTTTGCTACCAGCACTGTCACCCATATCAGAGGGTCTTAAACTGACCTCAAACTAAGAACTACTGTCTATTAGCGTATGTAGCCGTTGTTGAGGTTGCTAATACACGCTATTCTCCGTCTTAATTGAGAGGGTTTTTTGGCCCAAAATTTAAACAAATTAACCTTCTTCTATACAGTAAAACAAAATCTAATCCTTCCTGTAACGAACACCTAAACTCGTTAGACAATAATGCGCATAGAGGATTATGGACTAGAGGGTGGCAAATCCAGCTTTGACATTAAGTAAGCAAATGCTGTGTGTCTTGTAGAATTGTAAAGGAATTATTAATTACGCCAAGGGAAATAGACTAGCCCTACGCTCTAGCATACAAGGTCATATGGCAATAAGCAGGCAGATAAGTTTGTAAGAAGGAAAGCTAATAGCGCCAGAATCTTTAAGTGCAGCGGAAAGAGATATATTCGACTAAAGGGATGATAGAGAGAAGCGAATGTTAAATGTGACAAATGGGTATAATAGGTTTCAAACAATCTAACTTTGTGTGATTTGTTATTAAAATTAGAATCAAATTGTCAGAGAGTACAGCTGAGAATAATAAACTGGCTTCCAAGAGGGCTTCTAAAGAACACTTTTTTTGAATGGGAAGCACTGCAAGTCCATTATGTACGTATATTTAGTGATGAGGAGAATTAATATCAAAGAATACACTTGGAGTCTATGTAGTGTTATACTTTTTTAATCAACCGCCTGGGAGTTATCTTTACAAATGTCAGTACACAGTAACAGAATTCGGGGAGACATTATAGGCCTAGGTTGAGGACAGTACTCTAGCATCTCTACGCGGCGAAGCAGAAGATAAGTATGTTTATGGCAGTCCAGTGTTCCTTAAATATAGACAATTATTTAAGTTAAGTTCAAAGTTGATTTCTTTCTGTCCACAACTGTATGCTATAATCTAGTGTGGGTAATCCTGTTACAACCACTGATAGATTTGCTAGCATTTATGTAAACGTCAATATTTCTCTTTGTTTTTTTTTTTTTGTTATAGTTTTCTACATTTTTCCCTCTTTTTTAATACCCATGAAAATGTTTCAAATGATTTTTTTTTTAATTTTTGTATTCTTTTTTTCGATGTGGGATTATTTTAATAAAAAAAAATTATTTTTCTACAGACAAAAACTTTTTGCATTTATTATACATGAGTGCAAAATTTAAACAAAAACAAACTCAACTTTATTAAAAACAACAAAAAAAAAACAAAAACAATGCGAAAAATTATAGAAAAAAAAATAGAAATACATTACAACATATTATTGGTCGAAACCGACCAAAGGTTATAGAAACTGAAAATTATTCAGTATTTATATGCAACGGAATGTATGAGATTTAAGAGAAAATGATTTTAAATTTTCAGGAAATTTGGGAAAATTTCGTTAATAAAAACCAAATAAAAAACTAAAGGAAAGGATTATCACACACACTATTTCAAATATGGTTAAATGGTTACGCAAACACTGTGAAATTTTTTTAAAAATTTTATTAAAAACGGAAGGAGGCAAAAGCGATCTTAAAACAAGGACTTTTTCTATTTAACAATACATACATACATATATACATATGTATATAATGCGTCATTACAACACTTAGAGTTACAACCTAGCTTCTCACAGCACTTATGTTGTGTGTGTTAATTTTATGTAATGAGTGGCGGGACCTACAATTTCAACTGGACTTCGAACGACAGATTTTTGTGAAACTTTTTATGGCAAATTTTATTCTCTTCTTAAAGTTTTTGCCTGAAGTCGCCGAAGAAATAATTTTTTATATTTTGTTTCGTTGGAGATGTCTGACATGGAGTTTGAACCGTGGCCTTACGTTTAATAAGCCAACACACTACTTACAAGACAACGGCAACAACGCTGACCAACTTTTTCAATGAAATTGATGGAATGCATGAATGAAATGCCCTGTAGCTCCGTATCGGAGGTGGTCAGCGATATCCCTATGTCCCACAACCCGTATAAGAGTTTCGTTAACAAGTATGGATGGTGAACTTGCATACGTTAGCGACTTAATCGCAGCCGGGCTGTCCGAGTAAATGATTAGATTTTCAGGGCAAATTTCCACCACTCAACAAGCTTTGTACCGCTTTCAAATATGCCATGACCTCTGCTTGGAAGTCGCCGCAGTCTAGTAGGTAGTGTATTGGCTTATTAGACGAGAGCCCGCGGTTTAAACTCCATCTCAGACATCTCATACAAAACGAAACATGAAAAGATATATTTCTTAGGAGACATCCTCCCAGCAATCTTCTAACAAAAAAACTCTGAGAGTGAAATAAAATTGCCATGAAAAGTTTCCCAAAAATCTGTTATTCCGAATCGACGTTTAAACTGTAGATAACCTCTGCTCATGGATAAAAATTAACACACACAACAAGGGTGGTGTGAAATGTTAGGTTGTAAGATTGACTAAAGGGTTGTAGTGGCCAATGAAGTCAGTAATGGATCTTGCGGCACTACCTAGAACATTTCAATTGCATTCAGATACACAAGACTGTCGATCTATGCAGTATTGTTGGTTATACTATTTCCCTGTATAACCAGGATGTGATGAAGGGACTTGTAATTTACATAAAGCGTCCTACGAAGTCGCCATAGTCTAGTAGGTAGAGTGTTTTCTTATAAGACAAGAGGCCACGTTTCAACCCCAGCTCAGACATCAAAACGAAATACGAAAAAATATTTCTTCGGCGACTTCCTCTCAGGAGATTTCTGGCAAAAACTCGGAGAATAAATAAAAATTTCTATGAAAAATTTCTCAAAAATTTGTCGTTCGAAGTCAACATAAAGCTGTGGATCCCGCAACTCATTGGATAAAATTAATACACACAACATAAGTGGTGTGAGGAGCTAAGTCGCAATCCTGACTGAAGGGTTGTATGTATCGTAGTTGATGTCATCCTAGTAATAATGATGGCAGATCTGGCCCTTGGGTACATATGCTCGGAGGCTGGGAATACCACACAACATATTTTGCATGACAAGGAAGAAAAGAAGACCGCCGGACATTTCCTCTGTGATTTGGAACCTGACACACCTTCAATATCATCAAGTATCAGGTCAGTATGAAAATGCCAGCCAGGCATGGATGCTATCGGCATTACAAAAGACCTTATAGGTCTCTAGTAAACAATGCTTATTAAGACGTCTACACATGTAACCTCAACCAACGTACAACCGCACATAGGCTGATTAATGAGCCTTTGTGTGTATAAGGATCAAAATAAACTGCCTTGTTATAGCCTGTCACAAACGTTGAATTTAAATCGAATAGATGTTCATGTTTTGTATAGAGGGGCCCTCTTTACATACTGATGGATTTATTATTGAATTATAAAAATGATAATTCTTTTCATTTTGAATAGATATGTATGTTTGTCTATTTGTTTTAATACTTTGTAACAAGAGAGAATTTTAATTAAATTAAAAAAAAAACAATTTCGAAATGATTCTTTAGAAAAGACTCACACAATATACTCTACATAGCAATGCAATGCAAAACAATATCATATTTATGGTTATTTATTAATGAATATTGCTGTTGTTTTTGTTGTTGTTATTATTGTATTTAAAGCAAATAATTATTTAATTAATTAACATACGAATTAATAGAGAACAAACAGAACATAACACATATACACTGTGTTTGTGATGTCCTTTTTATGTTTGTGATTAAAATAAAGTCTGTATGTTTGCATTTCACTTACTTGTAAGCATATTCCAAATTATCGCCACAACCACCCCAAGTCCAATCGTCATTAAGCTGTTTGGGTCTTGAGCCACTGGAACAACCACAGGAAGCCAACTGGCCATCACGACAGGCGCGTGCTATAAAACTGGTAACAGTGGCAGCGGCCAAAGCATGTATAAACGCCATTTCCGGTGAACCTGTTTGTGTGTTAGAAAAGTAGTTTAAAAAACGGTACTTTATATTAAAATTAATTAAATATCTATTAATTTATATTAAAAAAAAAACAAAGAAGATAAAAGTCCAAGCAAAACAAAATGAAAAATAAATAGAAATTGCCTTGAATGCCCGTAGTGGTGGCACGGGGAGATTGTAAGTGTATTAAACGAAATTAATTGTGATGATAATAGAGATGAAACATTATTAAATACAGTCTGGTACCAATAATAGCTAGACACACTCACACCTAATTAACAGCAAAAAACTAAAAGACCCATACAGGATCTTTTAAGTATGAGTCTCTTTCTTCATACAGTTTTATTGTTCATAAAAAAACTCTTTTTTACTAATTTTTTCGAAGCAGCATCTCAGAATGTCCTTGCACTACCCAACAACTTTTCAGACTGAAATAATTACTACAAAGACTGCCGCTAGACGAATCCAGAATTAAAGTATATTTTTATATAAGAGATACCGTGGTAATAAACTAGAATTAGCCGAACATTCACGGAACGTACGGTTGTTTCTAACATGTAAAAGGCAATGGGAATGATTACCCAAACGTAATGGAATTTCGTTAGACATTTGCATTATTTCCGTATGCTATAAACGAACTTACGTTCCATTACGTTGCGTGCACGTTTGGCTAATTCAAATTTAACTCGGCCATTAGATCATTAGAGAGTGTTTAATCACCTCTACGATTAGTCAAATATGCCACCTACCCATATAGGTACAGTATATATCGATGCATTCGACTGTTGTAGTCACATGGGTACATGGAGATGAAAACATTGAAGGTATCAACAAAGCTGATGCACATGCAAAGGAAAAAGGGATAAAGCATTGAATTGTTTAGAAATTGAACAAATATAGGCATGGGTTAAGCCTAACCAGACTTCACATTAGGAACTTCCTTGTATTTATGGCGGTACACTGGTACTGAGCCTTCGGTATATTTCCCAGGAGCATGGGAATACTTCGTAACGTCTTCTGTACGTTGTTCCATCGGGGATTGTTTCTATAAATCTAGAGGACTCGAGACACCGTCATCAGGATGGCCAGGAGAAAGGATAAATGACAGAACGCCTACGATCAGCATTACAATGGGTTTTTATAAAACTTTAGAAAGTCGAGCTTATTTAGGCATCTCAGGCATCTCAGCCTTCTACCACCCAGAAATACATAAAATTGTCTACCAAGCACTGCCATATCAGATAAAGCAGTTCTTAAAACCGTAACTATGTTATTGTGGTCAAATGAAGCTGACATAAGAAACTTTGACACTGGTCCTTGGGAAGCGTTAGTGCATCTCAGAAGGAAACGCTTGAGTGTTTAACAATTGGAACGCAAGTTAGCAATGCTGAAGTTTGTTATTGCAATGTGATAAGAGGAGACATTATAAATACAATCGATCAAATGGATGTAATACTCCAGCACCTACCCACGACAATTATTGCTAGATTGCCATACGATCTGTAGAAATGACTAACAAATGGAAGTTAATACTGGTGCGGAGGCTACGCTTCGGAAAGCCACTCAACATATAACTCTTGGACAGGTGCTGTGTTGGATTCCGGGGCATTGAGAGATACATTTCAAAAGACAGTGGAGCGGTCAGTTAAACTACCATTGCGACGCTTCTTTTTATTAAATAAGTGATCAGATATAGAGCGGACACTTCATGAGGGAATAGAAGAGATTGTAGAATTTCCAATTTTCGCTCTTGAACGGAAGGGGTACCGAATTTATCAGGATCCCGGCAGGTTTTTGAATAGAGCGTAGATGAAATTTAGTTAAGATTGATTCTTCCGAAGACAGTCTGTATATAAGTTCAGGCGTGTATATAAGATTTCTGTATACTGTGCCCGCAATGACCTTAGGGTCCTATTGGCTTCTGGAGAATTTTATCTCTGGACTTAGTTGGTTGATGAGAAGACTCTTTACTCCATCCGTACTGCTTTATGTTCTGTTCTTTAACTTCTAACACTTATCTCCTCTGCATAATTTATATTTTCAATAGTTTTTTATTTTTAAAATTTTTCTTTCTTTTTGGGTTTGGAGGTACTCGCAATGGACTTATCTCTGGGCTCTGAGCCAAGATGTATATCTCACCTCACCTAAGGTCCTCCAGGAATAGTTTCTATAACTTGAAAGACAATATTCATTGCAAAAATGACAAAAAATTTCATGTCAAAAATGATCATCACATATAAACGTGCTTATAGACAAAATTGTCAAAATGTAAAGCGAAACTGAAACTTGATAAACCCTGTATAAAAGTTTTCCTTTAACAATTTAAAAAGCAAAAACAACAAAAAGAAAAGAAAACGAATACGAAAGATGTGAAAAGAAACAATTTTATCAATGTCTAATGATGCCAGGCGAATCACCTGCTGCTGCTGGTGCTGATGGCAACCGAAAAAGGACAACGAAAGCTTAATTTTTTTTTAATTCTCTAACATTTGTCTTCTCATCTCACTTTTTCTATACGCCAAGCCATTATCTTTTTTCTTTTTTTTTTCTTGTTTAAAAGTAAGGATAAAGTTTTGCTTCCATTAAAAAAAAAGGAAAGAAAAATTTTTTTCTAAAAGCGGCAAACTTGGTGTGGTTTTTTTTCATTCTTAAGAATTTACTCTGCCTCAGTCTCTCTTTCGGGCTTTGTTGTCTTTTTAATGGCCAATGACATTTAATTAATAATTAATTTGTTACCTAGCCGCTGCTCTCATTATTATTATAAGGATTCTTTGTTGTTGTTGTTTGTAATGGTAAAAGGACACTTTTAGTTGTATTTTTTTTTTCGTTGGAAAGTTTTTGGCTTTGCCTTTTAGCTGAAGGCTATTTATTTACTTTAATGGTCGAAATTAATTTTTATGAATAATTTCTGTTTCTTTATTAACGTTGTTAGCCCCGCAGACAGCCAGTCAGTTAGCCAGCCATAGCTGGGAGTGTACTTTGATATTGGCTGGCAACATTAATGGGTGACTTTTTGAATTATTAACACATCATTTGGGCAAAGCAGCCAAACAATAATGAAAAGAAAGTTTTCAAAGGCCAACGAAAAAAAAAATAATTTTAATTAAGATGGAAGCGTTGACTGTATTCAGAAGTTTGGGGTTGTTTTAAGGGCGCTAAAAGCCCTAAAAGGTGTTTGGAAAGGTGTCCAATATTGAAAACTGCAAGGGATTTGAGAACAAAAAAAAAATGATACAAAGTCAAAGGTGTCAAGGCCACTAGGAAGTTAATGAATTTACATTAGCACAATATGCCTAGGAAGCTCCGGAGTGTTACGTAGTTCACACCACCATGAAATTACTCCAGTATTTATATTGAGTGTGTATTTTCATCTCAAGTAGTCATCAAGCCAATTTTTATTTTTAAATCAACTGAAAATAGGCTTCACCTCGAATACCCTACCAGGTCAAATACATTTTCTTGCCTGCTACTATTAATAGAAATATCGGTTGTATATTTTTGCCTTGGCAAGATACTACGTTATGCCACACTAATCACGAAACAATAAATTTTTTGCAAACAAAAATCCTGTAAAGAATAGTTTCCAACTTAGTTCGTTTAAAAGCCAATGGTCTACTTCCTGCCCGACTATATAAAAAATATATACCTCGAGTTGAAGAGAATGGGTTGAAAGGCAATACTGATTGAGAGAGAGAGTCTTGAGAGAGTCCCACTGCAAGGTGTTATAAATCGTTCATTATACAAAGCTCCAGGACGGATTAAGACCACCAACAAAATTTTAAAAATTACACTGAAGACAATATCGTAGGTGTTCTCCAACTTTTTCACCAACTATTAGAAGCAATCCAAGTCTATAAGGCTACCAGATCACTGCAGCGTCTTTCAAGCCGAAGTGTCGGCAATTCATTTTTGTATCACATGGGTACCGGGACATAGAGATATTCCCGGCAACTGCAGAGCGGATGATTTGGCCAGAAGGGGCACGACCATCGAACTCTCTGATGAATTCTCTACATTGGGGATCGCTTTGGATACCTGCAGGCTTATAATTGACAATGCAATCGTGGACCTTGTCAACAGTAGGTTGGCAGCTGCGGATAAAGGCAGAACGGCGCAAAAAATCTGGCCAAGGCTGGATAGGAGGCGCATGGCGACTCTGCTTAAACTCCAAAGAAGCAGGCCCAGCGCTGCTATCGGGGTTATTACGGGGTATTGTATTATAAGAACGCATGCGAGGCGTATTGGTCTTGGACACCTCGCAAATGATTTCTACAGAAGCTGTGGAGATGAGGAAGAGGATGAAACAATTCTTCACCTACTGTGCACATGCCCGGCACTTGGTCAGAGGAGAAAGAGACACCTGGGTGGGTGCCTACTACATGGAGGACCTAGATGAACTGTCTTGCATGGATATTGGCAGTCTGAGTCACTTCATCGGGAGCTCCGAGTGGTTTCTGGAATAGGGGAGGATGTGAAACTGTGGTATCACAATGGGCAATGTGTGCGGCCTAAGTGTGTCCGCTCATGAATCCATTGAGGGGACAGCCACTTCTACTTACGTACCTACTTAAGTGTGTGTGTGAGATATCATTGAAAATTGTTATTCGTTTGGAAGACCTGATGATCCCATTATATGTGACATATAACATCCTTCAAATGTGTGAGTGGAGTAAATCCGAAATGTCCAATTTTTCAAGACTCTGGCGTATAAGCCTACTAGAATCTGAATGATGGCTAGGGCTATGTAGGCTTTAAGGACCGCTGTGGACACATTCAAAATTAGAGACTTAAGAACACCTCCACGTAAGACCAATTTGTCTTCAAATCGCTTGTGTAAAATACCCCTTGTGACATAAGTTCTCTGGCAAGCATCACCAAACTGTTGAAATTACATCAACATCAGGCAATTTAAGCCAAAAGGAATTGCCAATTATTGATCCATTATCATCGAGTGTCATTCCTTAACTAATGGGATCTCATGCTTACGAAGGCTAGGCAATGATACAAAAAATTCTACATCGTTTCGATGTCTTTACCACATGCCCTACATTAAGTTTTAGAAAAAATCTACCCACTGGTACTGCAATAATCTGGACAGCCACTTCTACCTACCTACCTAAGTACCATCACTTAAGCCCTATTCGGACTCCTAATACTATAGGCAAGAGTCTTGCACGGGCAATATAGAACAAAACGCCACACACATTAATCGTCGTTGAGGAAAGTGAGGACTTTTTGGACAACTCCTACAGCGCCAACAGTTAGGACGGAACTCCTCATCATTCATTATCATTACCTACGCCCGACCGATTCAATTGCCATCAGGAATGCTTGATTGTCACCGTCAATTCGAATATGTGCCAGAAGGTGAGAGGTCTTCGGTATTGTAAATATCTCTTGATACGTGACGTTCCACTTGTCAAATAATTTTTATTGAAGCTACAGTGACAACAGCACGAGTGATTTCATTGAATTTCGGCTGTTTTGTGAAAATGTGTGGGCCAATCTGAGACGAATATTTCTTATGATTCCGTATACGGAATGAGAATACCCGAACCACGGATAAACTTAAAAAAGTAAAGAGGCATACTAATTTCCATATGTCCATGGGTAATATTGCATCTCTTAAATCTGTTGAAGTGAGTGAAAGTGAAGGTGAAGTTCCTTTACCAAACTAGTCCTAATTCCACGGCATGATTTATGGGCAGTATATCGATGTAAAGCGCATTATCTTAGATTGGAAGGTGGAGAGGTATCTTAAGATTAAAATTTCGCAAACTATTTTATGCTTAAGTTGTGAAACTCCTGTGAATATACAGAAACCTCCCGAATATACAGAAACCTTTGCCCGTGTCAGAGGACCAGTTTTCCCTATTATAAGGTAGGACTGTAAAAATATTGCTGCATTATTATGCCAGATATCAAAAATGTTTTCAACTGGACGAAAGGGGGCACCTTCTCTTAAGCTTCACTACAATGATGCACTACTTTCCCGACATAACCCTGGGATATCGAATTCCAGCAATGCATATAAGGAGTTATACGTCACTACGGCAGCAGTTTTATATGATTCTGTTTAAGAACCACTATTACCTGTGGAGTTCAGCCATTTCTCATGATTCTGTTTTAGAAATCCTATTATCTGTTGGGTTTGAAAATTTCTAATCAGGTGGCCTTTCCAAATCCGACTTGATTACAGCTCAGGGTCCCAGTGCCCCATAATAATACTACCAGTATTTTGATTTTCTTTTGGAAACTATTCTTAAGTTTGTGTTTGTAAAACTAAAACGCAATTGAGAGACCCTATACTTCATAATGTTCTTAACAAAAATATGTTTTTTTTTATAATAAAAATAATTAAAATAAGGGCGTCTAGCCTTATAGGATTTGTTGCGGTCTATAATCTGTTTTATGACGCAGTTTTTTTTTAAAGAAAATTCCATAAAGTTACACTCTACACCATAAACTACTTTAACAAATTGAAACTGAATTAAAATGCTGGTGGGGTTGTGTCTGTGAAAGACAATTCAAGTCAATAATCGTGATAAAGGTTCAACAAATGCTTGGAATAGTTTAGTTTTGTGTTTTTAAGGAAGGCTTATTATTATTATGATTTCAAAGAAAATTGGCTTTGACACACATATTTTAGATAATTGGCCATTAAATATAAGCAGAAGGAACCTTTTTCTCTCTTACTACAACAAGGCAACACCCTTGCTAGTTTTAAAACACCATACATGCATAGCCAACCAAACATCCCTTTTTGGGAGAATTTCAAAAAATATTTTCTAAACAGAAAGAGGAAGGATAGGAAGCGAAACAATAAAACCCAAAACATAAATTTACATAAATGAACAACAACAACAACAACAACAACAACAATTGAATTGAATATAACAATAGTATTTAATACACCCTCTGGTCTTTAGGTTTAACAAAACATATCCTTTTTCCCTCCATCTCTACTGCTTTCTCTGTCTTTATTAAGTTTGAAAATGATACACTTTAACTGTCCCCACCATAAATGCCCTTTTTAGGCACTTGACTTCTCTCTCGACAATGTGAGTCAATCTAGTCTAGTCTTTATTAACCCCAGCATATATTGCCCGTAAATCATATTCTTTCCTAAGTGCGTCATATCAGCTCATAATCATAAATTTGTGCAGAAGAACTAAGAGACAAAAGAATTTGGAAAAGTTTCTGCAGAAACATGGAAATGAAGAGAATTTATTGAAAGGAGTAGTGTGGCGGAGAATATTGCAATTGCCATTTGCTAACGACTGTCATCTTGTGCTCATTGATGCACGACAGTATGATGAAAATGGAAAAGGATGGCAAGGATTGTTTTTTTTTTTTGTTTCATTAGTTTTATTGGAAAGCGCATTAGAGTTATAAGGATAATGAAACGTAAAAGAGGGCAAACAGTCAAAGGAAAATATATTAAAAATTACAGTGAACGAGATTTATTTAAGGGAAGGCTTCGAAGCCTTCTCTGTTCATAATCAAACTTTTTAGATGAAGGCATAAATAATGTCAAATCCCTGCTTAGCTCTTGATATGCAGCCACTTGGTTCCCCCGTGGATGCATTAGAAGAATGGGTTCCAATGGTTCATTCTCAGTGCCCCAGAATCTACATGTTCAGCTCGAGCCAACCACCCATTCTGAATAAGTCTACCCTGGGTTTATACACACATTCATACATAGTTGGCCTTTAGTCAGGATTACGACCTAGTTTCTCACACCACTTATGTTTTATACACAAGGAGCGGGATCTACAGTTTAAATTCGGCTCCGAACGACAGTTTTCTTGAGGAACTTCTCATAGCAATTTTTATTTACTTTCAGAGTTTCTGCCAGAAATCTGCTGAGGAGAAGTCTCCTGAGAAATATTTTTCATATTTCGTTTTATGGGAGATGTCTGACTTAGCTTTTGAGTTCTAATGTGATGAACTCCAAGACGGTGTACGGCTGTCGCAGATATCTCGACGAGATAGCGGAACGATATGACATCCATATCGTATGGGTACCGGGGCACAGTGGTATTCCGGGCAACTGTAGAGCTGATGAACTTGCCAGGCGAAGCACGACCATCGAGCTCACCGCTGAGTTCTCGAATCTGGGCATACCAATGAGGACCTGCAAGCTCATAATTAATAATGCGATCGTCGATCCGTCAACGACAGGTGGGCGGCCTCGGACACGAGTAGAAAGGCTCGTAAAATCTGGCCAAGACTGGATGAGGGGCGCACAATGAGTCTACTTAAACTCCAAAGAGGCGCGCTCAGTGTAGTTGTCGGTGTCATTACGGGGCATTGCATTATGGGTACGCATGCGAGGCGCATTGGACTTGGACACTTTGCTAACGACTTCTGCAGAAGCTGCAGAGATGAGGAAGAAGAGGAGACTGTCCCTCATCTGCTGGGTACATGCCCGGCTCTATGCCAAAGGAGAAGAAAGTACTTGGGTACTTACTACATGGATGATCTGGAGGAACTGTCAGGGATTGACATTGGCAGCCTAAATCGCTTCATCAGGAGCTCCGAATGGTTTCGAGACTAGGGGATAACGGATGACTGTGTTAGCACAATGTGCTCAGTGCGGCCTAAGTGTGTCCATCCAAGAAAATTTTTCTTGGATGGGCAGCCACCTCTACCTACCTACCTACCTACCTGACCTAGCTTATAGTGCCCTGTCAAAAGATCGATTACCAGCCTCAGGTTATTACTTTTAAATGACTCACATCTCCTCTTATTGTAGTTTCCCAACAAAAGTTTCGATTGCCTCAAATCCACTTGGTTTGAGAAGATTCTTTAACGCTCTTTATCTTCCCTTTCGTTGAGCATACCATTTCGAAATCAAAGCCATAAAGGAGGACTCTCGATTTTGTCTCTCTTTGCAATATAAACTGAACAAAACCAGTGTAACATAATTAAGTTGCCTCAAAAGAGGGAGGCACTCACTGTAGAATGATGACACTGACAACGGCAATGTACTGAAGAATATCAGAAAAATTTTGGAACCTACCAACCAGCTTAAGATCAGCAATCCAGCAAAGTGCAACTGTCTGTAGGATAAGCATCTCCTTTATGTCTAGGCATTACGGACTTCCTCAAAGTACAGTGCAACAGTTCAACATCAAACAATCTTGGTTTTGTTTGGTCACATTGGGAGCTGCCTCAATAAGTTTATTTGAACAAAAATCATGGTTTTTCATGAAGGTATGGATTTCATTGAAATCATCTTCGCCAAGATACTTTCTTTTAATAAAATCTGTGTGCCCAAGAATCTTTCGTGCCCAATCATTTACCACGCAGTCCTATACTGACAACTGCAGTTGGCATCATAACACATAACCATGTGAGGTTCGCACTTAAAACAATCTATTAGACCCTCTATATTGCCTCTATATTGTATTTAATTAAAACAGACAGTCTTGTAGTCCAAGCCTCCCCGAGTATCTTATATACCGGGCAATGGCTCATATCCTGGTTATATGCAGGCCCACCAGGTAAGCCAAGAATATGATTTTTAGTGACATTGCAAGCTTTCGTGCAACTGTTGTGCCGTGACTCGTTAAGTAACAGACAATTTCTTTTTCTGCCGCTGATTTGAAACTCCTAAGAGCCAAAATTAAGTTGCTTTCACCTCCCTAGGTGAAGATTCTCCCAGCTCAAGCAAGGTGTAGTATAACCCACTCATGGCCAAGTTGACACCTCAACGCAATGCACAATATTGGGCGTCGATATGTCTTTCGAAAGGAACTTAATTGCAACTTCCTTCTGGATGAAGTCACCAAAGTCTAGTAGACTAGTGTGTTGTCTTATTAGACGTCAGAAAACGGTTCAAACCCCAGCGACTTCCTCTCACCAAATTCCTGGCAAAAAATCTGAGAATGCAAAAAAATTTCCATGAAAAATTTCTCAAAAATCTGTAGCTCGGAATCGACTTTAAACTATAGATCCCGCCACTCATGTATAAAATTAACACGCCTAACATAAGTGGTGTGAGAAGCTAGTTTGTAATCTTAACTGAAGGGTTGTAATGACTAATTATGTATGTATGCATGTATGTAATGTCCTAGAAGACACTGCAGTGAAACAAATGATCGTATGAGTTCTTGATATCTAAGTTTTGTATTCTCTTAATACTGTTGTAGTCCGTACCGTATCTGTTGTCAAGTGATTGATGCCTCTCTTAAAAGAATTTCCTTCCCTGTTCTTAACTATTATCAGCACTATCATTGAGAACGTTATGTTACCACCAAAAAACCACTCACTATTCGTGGTTGGTTGGTTGGCAAATGAAAACCAAAACGACATTGATTTTGACTTACATTTATGCGCTCGAGTGAATTTTAATGAAAAACTTTATTTAAGCCGCTTATGAAATGAATGTGCATGAGTAATAAGCCAAAAATAGAAGAACAAAAACAAAAAAGAACAAAAAAAATTAATAGAAATAAAACTGAGAAGTAATGGTGGAAATAAACTGAAACGCAATTCATATTTTACCATACCAAACTACTTTCTCCAGCCAAACAACAGTTTTGTCTTCAATCACACCCCCAAACACATCAAGCAGTGATGTATTGTGAATTGATAGTGACACTTAAAATGATTTGCAGCCAATTTTTTAAGCCAAAAACAAGAGAAAAAGAAATAACTGAATAATGCTAAGGGAAAATATGGTTTGGCGAACAGGTGGTTTTCTTTTCAACATCAATCATCATTTAAAGGAAAATTTTTCAAATTTGGTTTTCTTTTTTCCTTTCAAAATTCTTTTTTCTTTCCACTGTGGCATATTGCTGGGAGAGGGAAGAGTTCAGTCATGTGACAACTTAATCATTTTAAATAATGTCATGATTTATAAAAGAAAAAATGTATATATTCCATCTCATCAATCAATCAATCAGTCAATCAATCAAGCACACATTAAAGTGAGTCATTCATTAAATTATGTTCGCATTTGTATTCACAAATTTAGTGCATAATGAGCCAGCAACCACAGGATTTTTAAGGTGCCATTTGGCTTGTCATTCATTCATGTTATGGATTGAAGGTGTCAATATTCGCATTGCTAGAGATTTTCGTGCGCGCATTAAACGAATTATTAAAAATTTAATGAGGCATTAACGTTGAAGACCCATAGCCTTGTAGAGAGAGAGTGCCATACACCACATTAACGAAGCAGGCACAGTGTGTGTGTGTGTGTAATAAGGTGTTAAAAGCATCACTTAAAGGCAAGTTATGTTAACGATGCCATCGATTAAGCACGAACATGGAGTATATTTAACAATAGCAGCAGCAACAGCCGCAATTATTTTTCATTTCGTATAAAAGCTCAAGTCAAACGGTGACAAATTTTACGTGAAATTTATGAAATATTGTGTGCGAGTTTTAGATGCGGCATACATATGTCACACATTATCACATTATAACGTTGGCGAGTAGAGTAATTCGATAAGGTAATGTGATATATTAGGAACAAAAATGAAATGAAAATTGCTTGTGATGAAGTAGGCAATTGGTTATCCTACAATGTTCTGTATAAGGTATACATTTCTAGGCCATAAATGAATTTTAAAATCAGTGCTTTGACTTCAAAATATAAAATCCCAGTAGCTACGCTTCAATTAACTCATTTGACGTATTGAAACTAACCTGGCCAGTTCTGCAAAAGAGCTGAATTGTCGCCATGTAGAGATGTCTTAGTACTGAGACCATTCCATTGTTTTTACTTTCCTAGGGTATATTTTCTTCAAACCTAGTTCGCAGACAAATTTAAGGATTCTATCCGATATCAACAGGAGCAATTCCTGTCGAGCAATTTATATGCTACCAGGCGTTTCTTATTGTAAATATACTTCCTTCTCATCATCACAGAGTATACATGTTGGACTCGAAACGATTCCCATTATAAGCAAGTATACTGGGAGTCTGTCTCTGGTTATTGCTAAATAGTCAACAGAAGTTTACATACATACACACCAAACTGGTCACTACAACCCTTTAGTCGCGATTACGTATTAGATTCTCACACTTCTTATGTTATGTGTGTTAATTTTATACATGAGTGGCAAGACTCCGAACTACAGACTTCTGAGAAACTTTTCATAGAAATTTTTTATTTATTCTCAGAGCTTTTACTAGAAATCTGCCTAGAGGAAGTCGCCCATGAAATATTTTTTTTCCAATTTCGGTTGGAGATGTCAGATCTGAGATTTGAACCTTGGCCTCATGTCTAATAAAACAAAACGCTACCTGCTAGACTACGGCGACTTCCACAACAGAAGTTTAGATTGCCTTAAAACCATTCGGTTCGAGAAGTATTTGTGCCTCTACTTATGTTGCCTTCCATTACACCCTTTTAAACATTTGGCCAATTCACACGACTTCGAATCTTGTATGTTGTATTTAATACACTTGGTTGTTTGTGAACGGTTAATGCTATGCTGTATTGTGTATGTCGTATTATTCTTCATAATTTTTTTCATCTACACAATTTGATAGCACGACCAACCAATACAACTTTTAAAAACATATGAAAAAAATGTGTATAAGTGTATCGGATTTTACATGAAAATTATCAACAACAAGCACACACAGTTGTATAGTCGTGCAACAATACAATGAATACAACGATACAACGGCTTGTGTAAATTGACCAATTTATTCCCAAATCATAGAAAGTTTTTGTCGCCTACAGTAGCACGGATGTTCTTCTCCCAGGGGAACTCATTTACCTTCCCATTGCTGCAGATTTTCACAAGGCCTGTGACCCTCTGGCCAGAGTAACCTTATTCTCCCTATAATGCTGATTTAGCATATAGTCCTACACTATCTGGTAGTTGATATCATTACAGTCGAGTACTCACATGGTATAGTATAGCTATGTACCGTCCTTTGTGCTTTCTATTTAAGTTGAATTGGATTGAAGAGTTGATGCAGTAGACACTCTTGGAGCTCATATAGACAATTTCGTTCGTTTACATTCTCATCAGAGGTCAGCAATAAGTATTCAAAACGATGAGTAGATTCGAATCATACTTATAATTTCTGATACTTATACGCATTCATACTTATTTTAATGTCATATTCATACTACTCATATTCAAAGTTTGAAATACTCATGGTACTCATACTTAACAATACGCATGATGTTATTGATTTCCACTCTCCATGACTCATCGTGTACACGAATCACAAAATAAATATGATTCGCGTACGAACACTACAATACTCATAAGAAGGTTGTGTGTTTGCTCTGCTTGTTGTCTTTGTCTTTTTTGTTCATGTGTCTTTCTTGTTTCTTTCTAAATACAACAACAACTAATCACTTATGAGTATTATATGTATTTTTCTAAATTTATGAATCTGAATGAGTAGGCGTATGAATCAAACATATTTCGAATGTTCTGAGTTTGATGTCAACGTTGTACTCATACTCATTGCAACCTGTACTTATAAGTACGAGTACGAATGAATCAGAGTAGTTGGTTGACTGACTCATACTCAAAATTTCATGAGTACTTATGAGTAGCGAAAAAGCGATTCATTGCTGATCTCTGATGCCCATTCATTCATGTCTAAATTGACTTCTTCACTGATGAAGATGATTTTTCAATGAAATTAAGGGTTTTCTGCCAAATGCACGAAAGCCCATTCAGCGAACTCACGAGGTTTTCTATGGTCTTCCATAGTGATTTGGCAAGACACACTGAATAAATGACAAATAATTTGACAGACGTAGCTTCAACAAGATGGTCTACGTCTGAAAGACCCTTTAGCCCCTGCAAACTGTTTTAGACGTTCGATACACAAGCTTTAGTATGCAACAAATGAGTTTCTTTAAAACTTCTTGTTATCAGTGAATAACGCAAAGTTTTTTTTTTTTTTTACAATATTTTTACTAGGTAAAGGGTCCGCCAAATAACTTTTTTTTTTTTTGAAAATGCTTTAAAAAAACTACTGAATATTTTCTCAAATTTCTTTTTTTATTTGAAAGTACAATCCTTCCGGTTAATAATGGAAAATAATTTCATTCAAATGGCTGCCTCGGCTGGCCATGCAATAGCCTATACGATCGGTCCTATTTTTAAGCACATTATCGATTGTGTGCAACTGTATTTCACCAATGACTTCACGAAAATTGTCCTTTAAAGCGTCAATTTTCTCTGGCTTATCGGCGTAACACTTATCTTTGACGGCACCCCACAAATAATAATCCAACGGTGTCAAATCGCAGCTCTGGGTGGCTCTGCGGCTGATAATCCCATCTTCAAAAACAGGGCGCTAAACATCGAGTGTAGCTTCGGCTGTGTGGCACGTAGCGCCATCCTGTTGAAACCAAATGTTGCCAATATCCTCCTCTTCAATTTTTGTGAACAAAAATTCGATCAACATGGCCCGATAACGATCGCTATTGACTGTAACGGCCACTCCTTCCTCATTTTCGAAGAAAAATGGCCCAATTATGCCTCTGGACCAAAATCCGCACCAAACAGTGACTCGTTGTGGGTGCGTCGGCTTTTCAATGTGTGTATGCGGGTTTTTTGTGCCCTAACTGCGCCAAGATCAAAATGAGCTTCATCTGAAAAGATGATTTTTTTTTTCCAAAATCGGCATCTTCTGGTGTAGGCTACTGCATGGCCAGCCGAGGCAGCCATTTAAATGAAATTATTCTCCATTATTAACCGGAAGGATTGTACTTTCAAATAAAAATAGTAATTTGAGAAAATATTCAGTAGTTTTTTTAAAGCATTTTCAAAAAAAAGTTATTATGGCACAGCAATCATTAACTCATTTCAGCCCTTAGTGATCACATTAAAATTTTGTTTTTCATAATTGCGGACACACGCACATAATGAAGTCATGAAGTCTTGCTCTTGTTCAAACACTGGATTTATGCAACCAGTCAATATAACTTTAAAACAAACCTTGGCCTGACTGACTAACACAACTTGACCAATATTCTGCACAAAAATTTTATGTGTCAGCATAAGATTCTTTCTTTATCATTTTGTCAGTTTGTTTTTCGGCCTTCCTCGTCCTTCTTTTTTTGCTATTTTCAATTAAATACAGCAAAAATCCCCAAAATACTTAAATTGACAATAGAGACTGAAGTGATTGTGAAAGAGAAAGAGAGAGAGAGAGCGAGCGAGAGAATGAATGTGTGTCAACAAAATAAGCCTTTAACTCATGAAATGAAGTATGAATTGTGCATGGCAATGCAAGTTTGTGCATAAATTTTAAGCCTACAGGGCATTTTTTTTTTGGTTCATATTGATTTTCTAATGGAAACCTCACTCCTCCCTGTGCCACTCTCCTTCTTTCATTTTCTCCCGCTCTGTGTAGCTAAGCAGCAGGAGAGCAAATTGAAAGTAAAAAAAATATGGAAGAGAAAAACAAATCATTGCAGTTGATATGGCCAATATACAGTCATTCAGTCATTCATTCATTCATTTCTTCATTCATTTAGTTTCATTCACTGCTGGATTTCTAAATGGCTATGAAACAGAACGAGAGAAAATAATTATATTTTTTGCCCTCTTTTCAATTTCTTTCAATAACTAAATTGTTGTTGTTGTCCTTAAAAAAATGGAATTAAAAAAAGATTGAATTTCTTCATTCATCTGTCAATGATTGCATTGCATGAACTAACTAACTGACTGACTGACTTGACTGACTCTGTTTGCCAATCGTTTATTTGCCAAATGAATACTCTCGTATGAGCATAACATATTCTGGTTACCAGTGATGACGATAATGATCACAAAGATGATTGTGATGATTCTTTAAGGATTATCTTTGCTGGTGATGGTATAACGAGTAAATCGAATACCATTTACAATGTATGTCACAGTGAAACTGGTCACAGCTGTAAGGATTTCTTTTGTTATTTTAATAAACAAATATTTACCCTTCAGAAAAGACAAAAAAGCATGAAACAAAATAAAAGGAAAAGGAAAGTATTATAATTCCCTTAAAAGGTCTTCAATTTTTTTATTTAACTTTTTTGGTAATTTCTCTAAGCACCCTACAGTTTAATCTGAGGCTTGACGATATGCTTGATGCGAACAAAAATATGTTGAGCAGCAGATTGAAATTAATTGTATAGATATTACTAATTACAGAAGTGTTCATAACAGTTTTCGAATTTAGAAAGTGAAGAAACTTCAATACCCTACATATATAAATTTTTTGTTTAATGTGAGGCTTGACGATATGCTTGATGCGAACAAATATATGTTTAACAGCTGATTGAACTCAATTGTTTGGATATTCCCAATTACAGAAGTGTTCATAACAGTTTTCGAATTTAGAAAATGAAGAGGCCCTACAAATATACGTTTTTTGTTTGTGAAAATTGTTTTCACCAAGAACGCGAATTAAAACCAAACTTTTTGTCGTGTCCATAATACATACATACATACATACATACATACATACATACATAATTTGTCATTACAACCCTTCAGTCAGGATTACGACCTAGTTTCTCACACCACTTATGTTGTGTGTGTTAATTTTATGCGTGAGTGGCGGGACCTACAGTTTCAAATCGTCTCCGAACGACAGATTTTTGACAAACTTTTCATGGCAATTTTATTTACTCCCAGAGTTTTTGACAGAAATCTGCTGAGAGGAAGTCGACGAAGAAATACTTTTTGTATTTTATTTTTATGTCAGGCCTGGGGCTCGAACCTTGGCATTTCGTCTAATAAGCCAACACCCTACCTAGTAGCCCATGGCGACTTCATCAGCAAGTGCCTCAGAATAATAGCAACATAGATCTCTGGAACTTTGCCAACGATAATAACGGAAATAAAACAAAGGAAATGAAGATGGATGGTCTATACTGTTATAAAGAATCGTAATCTATAACAGGAATGGCCCTAAAGTAGAATCATGAAGACCCTAATAGTGTGGCAGACAAAAAAAAAATCGTTCAAATGTCCGCCTAGGCTTCTCTAATTTTCCTTGACTGTATTTGATCAATTACATTAATTATGTTGGCTTCGAGGATCACTGTGTTTCTGGCTTATTCGCATTCATGCATGCAAAAACCCTCAATAAAGAGTCTACCGGAAGCAAATCGAAAGTGCCCAAATCGCGGAAGCAAATCGAATGATCTCGGTGGCCAGTCCTTATCACATCCTCTGCTCATGCAGAATATCCAATATAGTATGAGCTGGATTGAAGTCGCCGTAGTCTAGTAGGTAGTGTGTTGGCTTATTAGACGTAAAGCCAGGGTTCGAGCCCCAGGCCAGACATAAAAAAAATACAAAAAGTATTTCTTCGGCGACTTCCTCTCAGCAGATTTCTGGCAAAATCTCTGAGAGTAAATAAAATTGTCATGAAAAAGTTTCTCAAAAAATCTGTCGTTCAGAGTCGACTTTAAACTGTAGGTCCCGCCACTCATGTCTGAAATTTAACACACACAACACTAATTGGTGTGAGAAACTAGGACGTTGTACAATGGGTCAATTCGACCTCCGGGTACTGTACTTGTCTTAACTGACAAGTACACGTCCTCTAATCTAACCTAACCTATGAGTTGGATTGCATGAAGTGCTCTACGGTTGAAATCACTTCTTCTTGTTGTCCATTTTATCTACATCAGGGCAAAGGAAGTTGGTAATCCTCAAGATATATTGTGCTCGCTGTTACCAGGTACTGCCTGGACAAATTCGTTCTCAAAGAAATATAGAGCGATGTCGGCGGCCAGGCGAAATCTTGGATCTTATGTGGATTGGCATCGTCAGGAATTCAAAAGTTCTGTTTGTTCACGTCGCCATTAATCCAGAAATGGGCCTCATTGTTGAACGTAATATTTCAATGAAAATTAAGATCATTTACTAACTGTGCCCGAACACTATTTGTTGTCTACGGCCGTTAACTTTCAGTTCCTCAATCAGATGAATTTTTTTACGGGTGCAAAGCCCAAGTCACGTCATAAAATTTGTTAAGTTGCGATCTGCGTTATAACAACATTAAGATCATATGCTAATAATTTCAATAAACAACAACAGGATGCTCTGGTAGTCTAGTGGGTAGAGTGCTAGACTATTAGCGTGAGGGTCGATTCCCACCAGAGACTCTGGTCTGTGACACTACACCGAGCATATGGTCAAGTTACTCCGCTCGTATGTAAATCGAATATAATTTGTAATTGCATTTTAATAAATAAATAAATAAACAACAACAGGAAATAGCGTGAATCTGTCAAGTCGCTTGTTACCAGTCCTTCTTCCTTTTTATGCGTTTTTTCATCTAAAAATTGTTCCCATAAATATTTGATTGAAAATATTATGCCAGATCACATTGTCATCGTTCATATTCATCTAACTTTGCATGTAAATTGACTTCTTTGATGCATGATTCTCTCTGTCTGTGTCTCTCTTGCAAAAAAAAGCCAACAAAGTCAAAAGGAATTACAAATACACACACAAAAAAAAAACACAACAATGAAATTGGAAAATCATAAAAAAAAACACAAACTTACTTACGTATCTATTAGGAAAAAATCTGTGAATAGAAATTCAACGTATAATCTGTTAAAAACCCTCCCTTCCTGTTGTGTTAAAGAGAAGAGAAAACAAACCATTCAACTGCGCTACAGGCTACAGGCAAGAAGGACAACAAAATTCTGCACAAATCCATATACAAATAGATAGAGTTTCAATTAATAGATGATATGGACATTAGTATATGCATGCATATGTATGTGTGAGAAAGTCTAATACAGTATACAAGACAGTAATACCACCACAATGATATTTTAAAGCGCTGAAGAGTGTAGCTGTGGTGTAATGGTGGTGGTTGTGTAAAAATCTTGTGGATTTATTTGATTTGGTATCTGCTTCTTCTAAGTAAATATGTATGTATGCATTTCGATATCAATCTATCCATATCTGCTGCTGTCTGTTGCTCTCTGTTGGATAACTCTACTCTGTTGTAATGGAAAACAACTGTCATATTTTGAATATTCCTTCGTTTTTATATACGTACGTATTGCAGCAATTTAAGAGAGAATGAAGGGAGAGATTCCTTTAAAAATCCTTTAATGAAACATGCAAAATACTTCTTCTTCTTCTTCTTCTTCTTTATTTTTCTAATATTTTCCTGTATATTTTGTTGGATACTCGATGTTTACATAAATATTTATGGATGAGTATTTTCAATTTTATGGTGAAGGAAAAACAAAGGTCACATGCATGCAAGACTGTTGTGACTTTTTGATTTTTATATGCGATCATCTATGAATGTATGGTTGTAAAAGGTTTTCATTTATTCATCCCTCAAAGATACCCGATATGTTTCGTTATGCCAAACAAAAATATTCTTTTAAGTAGTAGGTGTTCATGAAATTATAGCTGAAGTCAGGTCTCTTCGTCGCAAATACATTTTTAGTGATTGGCTGTTAAGAGGCGTATTTGTGATATCAAATAATAAGAGTAACCCATCCACTCTAATGTAAAATGTCCTACCCCCTAGATTATAAGGCAACAAGCCCTTCATCACATTTTCGATAAGCAGGTCTGTAGTTGAACCACTAATGCTGTACGGATTGAGCGTTTGGTCAAAGCAAAAAATCTATAAAATTCTGGCGGCATCAGAAGGCAATCTGTCATTCTACCTTCCTTTCATTGAGAACGAAACCAACCAGAGTACTTTCAGCATTGATGATGTACCGACTGCTCATGAGGCAGCAACCAGGTTAAACTCAGTAAACAACTAGCCCAAGTAGCTCAAAGATGTTCCTTTGATGGTTGACGTCAAGTCTTTTCGTCAATCACTTACTTACTTAATTACTTACATAATTGGCCATTAAAAACCCGATTAACGGATTTCGGCCTGCCGCAACACATCCTTCCAGCCGCCTCAGCTTCTTGCGCGCCTACGCCAGTTAGTCACTCCAATCGATGACAGGGCTTGATCGATTTGGTCCTTCCAACGCATACAAGGTTGCACTCTACGCCGACTTTCGCAGATCCTCGCAACAAATACTCGTCTCCCCAGAGCATCCTCCTCCATTCGAATGACATGGCCGAGCCAGTGCAGCCGCTGGAAGTTAATACGCTGCACAATGTCTATGTCGTTGAGATGCTCATACAGCTCACTGTTGGATCGGATGCGGAAATCGTCGCCAACTCGTACTGGACCGAAGATCTTGCGCAGTACTTTTCTCTCGAGTACTCTCAAGGCTGCTGTATCAATGCTTAATAGGGTCCATGATTCTGAGCCATAAAGAAGCACGGGTAAGATAATCGTCCTGTAGAGTATTAGTTTTGTCGTACGAGAGAGGTCTCTGCTACTCAATTGCCTATTGAGACCATAGAAGCACCTGTTGGCAAGAGTGATCCTGCGCTTGATCTCCAGACTGACATCACTTTTGGTGGTAACGGCGAAGCCAAGATAAATAAATACCTTGACTATATCAAAAGTATAGTTATCGGCCGTAATCTGAGAATCAATACGCCGCACATTTCCACTTGCCGATAACATATGCCTTATTCTGCTCTCATTTACTGCCAGACCCATCTTAGTAGACTATTTCATTCACATTTTTAGTAATTGGCTGATCAGTGTACCTTTTTTGGTATCAAATAATAAGAGACACCCATTCCAACTCATAAATATAAGCGAGAATGTGGTAAAATACGAGAGAACGAACTCTTCATCATATCTTGCCAAAGCAAAGCTATATTTGAGCCGCAAATGCTGTACGAACTGGCCGTCTAGTGAGACTGCAAATTTGAACGTTTTTCTGTGTTTTCCACATAAACCGGCTAACGTGTGAAATTGTTCGTCTTACAAAAACAGGCGACTAAACCTTATTAAAATTGTGGTTTAAACCCCCAAGACCAACATATCGAGCAAAACGAAATATGAAAAAATATATATCCTAGGCGACTTCCTCTCAACAGGAAAAGCTTATTAAAAATCTGTCTGTACAGCTCAGCACTCATTGATAACATTAATAGGCACACATTAGTGAGTGATATGAGAAGCCAGTTTGTAATCACGGTTGTAATGGTTGAAAGTAAAGCTATGTGATGCGCGTATTAAGAACTAGGATATCAGGAACTCTTAGAGACACCCATATTAATGCAGTATTATCCAGGCAGAATGGTAATGCTCATGGTGATTAATGAACTGCTAATTAGCAGGAAGGATTATTTCCTGAGAACATTCTGATATGCCCAGACAGTTAGGCTACCACAGTAGCCCTTTCAAACATCATATTGTCGGCGAAACTTGCCACATATTTTTCCTGGAGATTGTTGTTTATTTTAAGATCTCTCTTATTTGGCTAACTGGACACAGGGACGTAGCAGGAAACTGTGTTACGGCTTCACTGGTCAAAACGAGTATCACTTTGGAAAACCCCACACTCATGACACGCATATAGGTGTACGTACGCTTGACTGCGATAAGACGGAAAATTGAATAAAAATTCCATTCCTCGACTAACACTTCCTGGGTATGAGAGAGAGGAGCTTTTCGAACAGTAGGTTAAGCTAGGCGGATGCTAATCCAAAGGGGAGGAAACGGCTTATTTTTCTATTTTGAATTGGCATACATTATGCGGCCTCTTACCTCACTTGAGACAAATCCTTACGTTAGGGGCCCTTTAGAGTAGCTTCTACACAAGCTGTGACTGGCAGGAAGAGAAAAAACTGCCTTTCACTTAAGGCATCAATAACCAGAACTTAGGGGGAACTGCCAGAATACTGTACATGCCATTCATAGTATCCCTGACGGAATGTTTGAATTTAGGGACATTGCCCGATTTATACTGGGGTGGCTGACTTATAGGCTGACTAACGGTAGAGACATCATGTAGTTTACATGCAGAGTGACTCCTGGAACGGCTACTAACCTTAACAACTTAAATTTTCAAACAAACAAACAAACCAGCAGCTGCTGTTATCGATATCTATTGATAATCAAATTGTTTTCTTTTTCTATGTTCATTTACTCTTATGGAAATTTGTTATAGTATTTGTGATTGTATGTGTAAATAGTATGTATACGTCTCTGTATGTATGTATACATTTTAAATAATTGATAAATCTTATGTAAACATGTCAGTCAGCATATCATGTTTCATAAAATTGAGTTCAATATCCTTAAACGAGCAAATAAAATGGATTTCAATAAAAAGACGTACGGCAACAAGGAGAATTTATAAAACGAATATTTTATTTCAACATTAAACAAAAGGGCACCGAAAGTGTCGTACAAAGTGCAGAGCATAGATTTAGAATTCATTGAACATTGTTTTGAAAAGCAAGTAAAAATATCAGAAATTTTAAATAATTTATTGTGTATAATTAATATGAATATAGGGTAACACATTTCTACATGACAGGAGCAGAAATTCTGAAAAAAATGATAATTTTTTTAAAAAAGCACATAATTTGACCGTATATTAATGAAAATTATTTGTGGGTTTAATTATCTTTCTCATCGTTTATTTATTGAGTTTGATGAAGAATAAGTGATCGAATCCTATACTAGGTTAGTAGTTTGAAGTACCAATTCTGTTCGTCTGAGAAAAATCATGATGAATAGAAAGAAGTAAACAAAAAGAATAGAGAGAGTAAGGGTGGGTAAATAGAAACTAAACTATTCCCAGCTGCTCGGGGAATAGGCTGTGGGATTCCACATTCCAGCATAATACCACAATATAAGTCAGAAGAACCTGAATACCGATTCCCGGCAGAGATCAACCATGGTTGTGGAGAATAGCAAAAGCAGAGATTTTGGCAGTTGATAACGACTATCTGGTTGTATTGAAATTAGTTGCCATTTATTCATTCTACTTACTTACGTACTTAACTTCCTGAATTGGTCCTTACAACTCTTTAGTAAGGATTACAACCTAACTTCTCACACCATCCATGTTGTGTACGTTATTTTATTTATGGGTGTCGAAACCTACAGTTTACCCTCAAAAACGAACGATAGATTTTAGAAACAATTCATGACAATTTTCTTTACTCCCATAAGTAGCCAAACAAATATTTTATCATGTTTCGTTCTGTTAGAGATGACTGAATTGGAGTTTGAACCATGGCCTCAGGTCTAATAAGCCAACACACTACCTACTAGACTAGGCCGGCTACTAATTCCCATGATATTTAAAAGCCCCTCCAATATATTCTGAAAAAGTCACTGTTTGTTGTGAATTTCGGCAGGGCTGAGTCATCCGTCATATTTCTTTAAGAACGACATTGGCCAGAATGTGACTGTTAATGGCAAACCCTAAAGCCTGAATTTTTTGCGGTTACAGCAGCACATCGCCACACAGCTCATTGGATATTTTGGACGACCGATTTGAGGTTATGATTATCTCGTATGGAGGTGATGTGAACTGGCTACCCAGATCATGCGAATTTGTGTTCAATTATAGTTTTCCTTGGAGAGTATTTTTAAGTTGCAGGTGTATGTGAATAAACCACCAAACAACCCATGTCAAAAATAGGACATTTGAACGGAAGCGATGGCAGACTTTTGAACGATGTTATGTGCTGCACATAATGGCATCAATAGGTATTTCCAATAAATAAATAATTTCGAGAATATTAAACACGTATACATACAGTGGACAGCAAAAGTCTTAGTACTCCAAAATATTTTGACAATTTCACAAATTTTAAACAACAGTTTGTATAAAAAATTAAAAAACTAATTTCAATGTTTTTCATAAAACAAGAGAAAAATAAGGAAAAGTTTCAGATGTCTCCATAGGTACCCCAAGGAGTACCCTGTGTAAAATTCAAAATTCAATGGCATAATACATGAATATATTATTCCTTGTATTTAGTAGAATATCCCTTAAGGACAAGCACTGCATTTTACCCATTTGCAATTGCATATACAAGTTGTGCTTAATGTCTTCTGGTGGCACCATGAGCAAGTTTTTCGGTTGACTTTTGCTTGAGGTTAAGCAATTGCGTAACCGTTCTTTCAAATGATATCCTAAATACTCTCTTGAAGTCATATCGGGACTTTGTGCAAGAGTATTAAGCCTATGGGTCTGTTTTTTCGTCAAAATATAATGGAGTACTAAGACTTTTGCTGTCCACTGTATGTACATGCATACACAGCTGGTCATTGCAACCTTTCAATCAGGATTACAATCTAACTTCTTACACCACTTATGTTGTGTGTGTTAATTTTATACATGAATGGCGGAACTTACAACTTAAAGTCGACTTCGAAGAACAGATTTTTGAGAAACTTTTCATGGCAATTTTATTTTACGCTCAGAAAATCTGCTGAGAGAAAATCACGGAAGAAATATTTGAAAGAAATACTTCATTTCGTTCGAGATGTCTGACCTAGGGTTTGAAGCCAACATACTGAGCTTTTTAAAATACAATCCTAATAAGTGTGACTAGTGTTGGGACCTCCTTCCAGGCTGTTATGGACTATGTTAACCAAACAAATAGCGTTAAAGTTTAATAATAGTCCAGACAATTATTAAATAAACTTGTTGTTGTTGTTGGCCAGTTTGTTGTTCTTTATGCTGTAGTTTAAAGTAGTAAAGTTTTATTTGTTAACAATTGTTTGTTCAATGTTTACTTTACTTTGTAGTTTTTCAGTTTTCTTTATGCCCAAACGGTAAATATTTACCAGAAGCAGTTAATACTGCGTTACACTATAATTAAACGCGCCATTAGCGTGAGCAACAAATAATTCATGGCAAAAGTATCATAAAAAATAGAAGAATTTTTGTTTTTCGATTTTAATATTTAATAATGGCTTATGGATCCTAATGCATATTAAAGCGACTCTTTATCTGATAATTCATAGCCCTTAGGGTGTTTTTATAGGTAATTTTACGAGTTCAATAGTTTTCAAATTTGGAAAAAAGAGGAGGAAGAGCACGTATTATTTTCTAGCTTTAATATTAAACAGGAGGAAGAGTAGGAGAGGGAAACAATAACTTGAAATAGATTTTATCAGCGTAAGCAATAGAAAGGACAAACTGGCCAAAATTACTTAAATTAATTACTTTCTAAAGACTCAACTGCTTATGTGGTGTACAATGGCAATGTAGGTATCACAGCAATACTGTGATTACTTTAATTAATTACAAGCGGATAATGACAATGTGGAAAAGCTGATCAAAAGATTGTTATTCGAACGGAAATATGATAACAATATGGTAGCCAAAAAAGTACAAATCTTTAGCCATCAGTTTCTTTGCAATCAATTTTGAAGATTTGTGAGGTCGGTAGGTGATTTGATAACACGTTTGTTTTTATTACAAATTTTATAAACGTTTTCAAGACGAATAAATATTTATAAAATCCCATAAATCACTTAAGATTCGGTCCTACAAACAATACAAGTTCAACGAAAGGGTTGATAAAGAGCGTCGAAGACTTCACTCAAACCAAGTGGGTTTGAGGTAATTACATAAAGAGACAACCTTAGGCATGCATTAGACCCTCAAAAAATACTCTGAAATACATTACTTTTCTTTTGGCAGAGCCCTGTAGACTCAAAGAAAGGGAAGATATAGGAAGGCAAATAGTTTTCTCAAACCTAGTCTATAGAAGAGGCGTTTTCAGGCATGCTTCAAATTATCAAAAAATAATCTGAGGTAGATTTCAATTCTTTTGACAGGGCACTGTAAACTCAACTAAAGGAAAAACAAAGGGAGGCAAACACTCTTCTCAAATCAAGTGGTTTTCACACAAACAAAACTTTTGTTAAAAATACTCTAAGATGGTTTAGGGGTCTTTTTACCCATTAGCCTCAAGGTACACTTATTCAGAATGGAGACTGTCTCCACCCTAACATATGAACTTTGTGTCGGTGAGCATTAATAATCGGAACAAATTCTTGGAACCTGTGGGTACATAAGCATTGCAGGAATAAATACCTGGATATATATCAACGTTAGTTGTAGTCTAGAAGGTAGTGTGTTGGCTTATTCGACGTGCGGCCACGGTCATATATGGCGATCAAAACGAAATATGAAAAAATATTTCTTCAGCTACTTCCTTTCAGCAGATTTGTGGAAAAAACTCGGAGCGTCTTTCAAAAATCTATTGTTCAGAGCTGACTTTAAACTGTAGGTCCCGCCACTCTTGTATAAAAATTAACACACACAGGGTTGTAATCCTGGCTGAAGGGTTGAAAATGGTATGTAAATATGTATTATTCCTTGAAAAGACCCATTGATGCAATTATGTGTACCAAACACAACATCGTTCAAATGGGTTTTATTATCTATGAGAATCGCTGTAGAATATGTTTACACCTGCAAATTAAGAAAACTTCACAAAGAAAAATCTAATGCGGTCAACATTGCATAATCTCGGCAGCCAGTTCACATCACCTCCATCCGAGGTGATCATGCTCTCTAAGCGCTCATGCAAAATATCCATTGAGCTGTGTGGTACATAGCGATGCCCTCGCATGTTATGCAATTCAGTTGACAGTCACATCCTAGCCAATGTCGTTCTCATAGAAATATGAACCGATGACTCAGTCAGCCCGAAATCCACATCAAACAGTGACTTTTTCAGGATATATTGGAGGATTTTAAATATCATGTGAATTAGTTGTCGCCGTAGTCTAATAGCCAGTGTGTTGGCTTATTAGACCTGAGGCCTTTGTTAAAAGCTTAGTTTGGAAATCTCAAACGAAACGTGAGATGTCTTTGGTCAATGCTGATCAGCAGATTTTTGGCAAAAACTCTGAGAGCGAAATAAAAAATTGCCATGAAATGGTTCTCAAAAAATTTTGCGTTCGAAGTCGACTTTAAACTGTAGGTCCCCCGTCATTCATCTATAAAAATGAAAACACACAATATAAGTGTTGTGAGAAGCTAGATTGTAATTCTGTAAACGTAATGTAAGTTTAGTGGGGCGTATGGCTTGATGGCATGTGGGTTCAACCAGAGAGACGATTATTATTGTTGCCATTGTATTGCGACGATGCGATCTAAGTGTCCCTATAAAGCCTTCTCCCAGCCTAAACAAGCATGACAAAGGTGCAGATCAGAGATCAGTAATGAATCGTTTTTTCGCTACTCATAAGTACTCATAAAATTTTGAGTATAAGGGAGTCAACAGTATTGAAATCCAACTACTTTGATTCATTCGTATTCAGTACAACATTGATTTATAAGTACAAGTTGCAATGAGTATGAGTACAACGTTGACATCGAACTCATAACATTCTACTACGCCTTCTCATTCAGATTCATAAATTTAGAAAAATATGTACTTATAATACTCATAAATGATTCCAGTGATTCGAATCATTCATTAAAATTTACAGTCATAGTTGTTGTTGCATTTAGAAAGAAAGAAGAGTATTGTAGTGTTCGTACGCGAATCATAATTATTTTCTGATTCATGTATACGATGAGTCATGGAGAGTCGAAATCAATAACATCATGCGTATCGTTAAGTATGAGTACCATGAGTATTTCAAACTTTGAATATGAGTAGTATGAGTATGACACTAAAATAAGTATGAATGTGTATAAGTATCAGAAATTATAAGTATGATTCGTATCTACTCATCGTTTTGAATACTCATTGCTGAACTCTGGTGCATACTGAACCTCAGTGCCAACAAGCATAATTCCATGTACTTATCCTTTTTGATCGCACTGTTTTTTAACTGTTTTGTCAGAACGTACATTGCGATGTAGGGTATCACATTGAGTTGAGCTGCAAGGCCTTCATTTTGTTTCTAAGTTCTTTAGTTTCCATATTTAATTTCATCATAACAATTATTAATAATTCATACTATACTTGAAGTGTCATTTATTATGGTTATTATTATTATTATGATTGTTGTTGTTGTTGTTGTTGTTTGCAAAAAAAAAACAACAACTGAACATTTTATTAAATATTAAAGAAATATAATTAATTTATAATTAGTTTTTGCAGACATATTTACACTCTTTCTCTTTCCCCTTTCTATACAAAAAGATTGAACCAAAAGAGATGAAAATTATTTCTATGCAAAGTTAAACACACAGCATACAGCAAGGCAACACTTTAAGCAGGCATGGGAATACATACACAACTAATATGGAAATAAAACAAAACATAACTTAACTTATTGTTTAAATGGAAAGTTTAAAACCAAACAGAATAAAATCCAACCATATTTAGAAAACTTATCGCAATAGAAACAGTAACAGAAAATAATTAAATGATGATGATGCTACTGATGATGATGGGGATGATGAGGATGCTGGTATGGATAGAAATGACGGCTGATGGTTTAGTAAAGTTTTCCAAAACAATGTTCTTCCAAGTGAGGTTAATCCAGCATAGTTTTAGCAGTCATTTTAATATTAGATATGATGGCAAAATAAATTTGTTGTACTTCTGCTAACAATCAACAATGAGGCAAATGAATAAGTAATTGAAAAATAGTTGTATGATGTCTATACAAAGCAAAAACAATGAGTTGAAAGCAAAAATTCTATTTTAAATACAAAATTTTCTCATTAAATAATAAAATTCATATCAAGTTTTAACCCAACACTTATCATGAGAAAAACAGACACACATACAGTGGTGGCCTTATAATTAGAAACGCTGTTTCTGAAATAGAGTTCTCTGGAGTGAAGAATCTAAGTTTAATTTGTCCCAATCTGATGGAAAAACGTATGTAAGACGTCCTCCAAACAAAGCCTTTGATCCCAGGTACACAGTGAAAACTGTAAAACAAATTAACAAACATACATGTTGCTAAGTCGTTTCTAATTATAAGTCCACCACTGTACATATACGAGCTTACGTATTAGAATTAATTGTCAAACATTTTGTAAGCATCCCTAGTATCATCAGCTGACTTACACTCGGCTACAAAACCTATACAAATTCTAGTATTTGAATGCCAGCCAAAGAAATTAAAGAAACGGAAACAAAGTTACTGTGCATCAAACGTACGAAATTATTGTGCAAAAATCATAGAAAAAAATTTTTTAATTTGAAATTAAACTCAACATTACACAGACACTGAGACAAAGGCAGATACAAAGCCAAAGACAACGTCAAAGTATTACTCATTTGGAATGGAATGTGAATGTAATGGCAGATAAATTATTTATGTATTAATTCCTTTTAAATTTATGCTAAAAACCGAATATAGAAAATGGAGAAAATGTTAAAAAGGGTTGCCTAGGTTATCTTATATAGATAAGAAAAGAAAGGCAGAAACGCTTACAATATTTAAATGAGTTTCAAGAAAATTTCTTATAAAATTAGAATGAATACCACAAATTTGTTGGGTTACTTAGAAACGCAATTTCTTGTACTCAAATATGAATTCTTTTTCAATGAAAGTCATAATTAAAGATGCTCAAAATAGATGATGCATACGAGACACATAAAGAAATGGAGAAAGAGCTCAACACAATAACTCTTGGCTTTCTATAAACATGTCGTTTACACTGCGAACCAAAGTAAAAACAGATTTTTATATTGAAAAACAACAGCTCTTGCAACACATTTGGAAGCTAATGATGCAACAACAATGACGTTATCAACTAAGAATCTTAAAAAATCTTCTTTGCGGGCCGCGGCCTTTGGAGTCGGAAAGATATGTTGTTGAGAAATGCAATGTCTTCTGATGATTACTTAAAAATCGTCTTCAGATTAAATTTTTTCAATTATGCAGCTGTGTTGTCTCTACTCCTCTTCTTTTTCTAATTTCTTTATCTGCTTCACTATTCTCTCCTCTCCTCTCTCTCTCTCTCTCTCTCTCTCTCTCTCTCTCTCTCTCTCTTCTAGGACGAATTTAAAAAGGGGATTTTGACCAGAGGTAAGCAATGAGTATTCAAAACGATGAGTAGATTCGAATAATGCTTATAATTTCTGATACTTATACGCATTCATACTTATTTTAATGTCATACTCATACTACTCATATTCAAAGTTTGAAATACTCGTGGTACTCATGCTTAACAATACACATGATGTTATTGATTTCGACTCTCCATGACTCGTCGTATACCCGAATCACAAAATAAGTATGAATCGCGTACGGACACTACAATACTCACTAGAAGGTTGTCTGTTTGCTTTGCCTGCTGTATTTGTCTTTTTCTTTTTTCTTTTTTTGTAAATGCAACAACAACTAAGACTGTACATTTTAATGAATGATTCGAATGACTGGAATCATTTATTAGTATTATAAGTATTTTTCGAAATTTATGAATCTGAATGAGTAGACGTAGTAGAATCAAACATATTTCGAATGTTATGAGTTTGATGTCAACGTTGTACTCATACTCATTGCAACTTGTACTTATAAATCAATGTTGTACTGAGTACGAATGGATCAGAGTAGTTGGATTTCAATACTGTTGACTCCCTCATACTCAAAATTGTATGAGTACTTATGAGTAGCAAAAACGCGATTCATTGTTGATCTCTGATTTTGACCTCTGTATATTGGACTTGTACCAATGACAAGTATACTTCCTCAAACATAACCTAACCTTATTGTGCTGTCACTTGGTCGCATCACACGAACGCCGTCAACAAACAACCTGGCAAGTTTTGCGGCGTGACTTAAGTACGCACACGTACAATCTTCAACCTAACCAGGAACTGAAGTAAAACGACCATAGAGATCGCTGAATAGGATCTGGAATACTTGGCAACTGACACTAATGAGGTGATGAGGTCCATTTCTGGATACATAAGTAAGCGAACAAACAAAAATATCGATTTTGGAGCGGTACTAATTCACATGGGATCTAAACGCGTCCAATATATCGTAAAAAAGTCTCTGTTTGGTGTGGATTCCAGGCTGGCGGCGTCCTCAGTCATGAGATCTAGACGCATCTAATATATCTCCTGAAAAAGTCACTGTTTGTGTGTATTTTAGTCTGGCAGCGTCCTCAGTCATATTTCTATAAAAACAACATTGGCCAAGATATGACTGCGAACAGTGAACACTATGGCTTGAATTGTATGATTTGAACACCAACGACTTGCAGTTTGTGCAATACGTCGATGTGTGACACAAAGCTCATTGAATATTTTGCTTGGAGGTGATGTGAACTGAAGTAGCCGTAGTCTAGTAGGTAGTATGTTGGCTTATTAGACAGAAGGCCACGGACAAAAACTATAGGAGTCAACAAAAAAAATTACAATGAAAAGTTTTTCAAAAATCTATCGTTTCTAGCCGAGTTTAAATAATAGGTCCCACCAGTCATATATAAAAAAAAATTAACACACAAAACATAAGTAGTGTCAGAAGCTAGGGTATAATCCTGACTAACACAATGTAATGATAAATTATGTATGTATGTATCACCTCACATGAGATGGAAAAGTGTCCAATATATCTTGAAATAGTTACTGGTTGGTGTGGATTTCGGGCTAGCGGCGTCATCGGTAATATTTTTTTTTGAGAGCAAAATTGGCAAGGATATGACTGCGAACAGAGAACACTCTAGCCTGAATTGTATGACAGGCGGTTTCAGCAGGACATTACTATGTGCCATACAGCTTATTGGATATTATGCACGAGCGATTTGAGGACATGATTATCTCTTATGAAGGTGATGTGAACTGGTTACCGAGATAATGCGATATTGACTCCATTAAACATTTCCTTGTGTAGTTTTCTTCAGTTGCAGATGTAGGTGAATAAACCAGAATACATAGAGATCCTCATTGCCAATATAGAGGCAAAAAAATGACATTTAAACGATGTTATACTTATACAGAATGGCACCAATTCGTCTTTTCAATGAATAAAAAGTTTCCATGACATCTCACACATATATATAAACATGCATACAGCCAGTAATAGAAATCGTCGTAGTCTAGGTAGGTAGCGTGGGTAGTGTGTTGGCTTCTTAGACGTAAAGCCAGGGTTCGAGCTTCAGGCCAGACATCAAGACAAAATACAACAAGTATATCTTCGGCGACTTCCTCTCAGCAGATTTCTGGCAAAAACTCTGAGAGTAAATAAAATTGCCAGGAAAAAAGTTCATCGTTTGAGTTCGGAGTTGACTTTAAACTGTAGGTCCCACCAATCATGTATAAAATTAACACACACAACATAAGTGGTGTGAGAAACTAGGACGCTGTCAATTCGACCTCCGGGTACTGTACTTGTCTTAATTGACAAGTACACTTCCTCTAACCTAACCTAACCTACAGTCAAGATTACAAATTAGCTTCTCACACTATTTATGTGGTGTGTGGTAATTTCATGGATGAGTGATGTGGCCTACAATTTAAAATCGATTCCGAACGACAGATTTTTGAGAAATTTTTGCGTGGAAATTCTTAATTCATTCTCAGAGTTTTTGCCAGAAATCAGATGAGAGGAAGTCATCGAAGAAATAATTTTTCATGTTTCGTTTTATTGGAGATGCATGAACTGGGGTTTGATCAGCACACAATCTACTACACTACGGCGACTAAAGCTAACATACGCTTTGTTTTAATTAAATTTATAAATAAGAAGCTCTCAATGAAAGCCCCGATATAAGTTAAACGTAAAGCGAAGTTATGAAGTTAATGGAACCTATAATTGTCTGTGATTGAGTGTTATGGTAGCACAACTATAAACAACATTTCAGTGGCCGGTTTTTTAATATAAAATTAAGCTTTCTTCGCTTTGCAGTCTTGAAAGAGTGATGCATTACCTCTGTCGGTGAATAAGGGCTACAGCTAGAAAAATTAGTGAGTTTACAACGTTATCTGGTGCTTAGAATCACCACGACATTAAAATTTCGTAGTTTGGTTTAAACAAAAGCCCGCTAAAGTTCTAAAGGTTGGGGGTAATAATTTGTTTGTGTCTTAATAATTATCCAGCTATTTGGCAATCCTTTTCATACCCAATAAATACAACTTGAAAGGACATTTTTACACGTTTAATCCTCAATTTTTATTTGCTGGTCTATTATAAGACTTAAAACCTTCAAAAGGAAGCAAAATGAAGAGCCAAATAGTGATTTTCTTTCGTTTTTTTTTTTCTTTAGCAAATGTTTTCACAAAATTTCTATTCAAATTCAAACAAAATACAAAGAAACGAACGCACACAAATACGCTTTAAAACTTTGAGCATAGTTAAGAATTTTATGAAAAACTTTCACTGTTTTCGCCGAAGAAAAAAAAAAACAGAAGATGATGAGAAGTGGTGGTGCAGGCAGCAGGCACAGTCGACACGTATAAAATATTACACGCTTCACCTAACCGGGAATTAAATTTTATGCTTCATCTTCTTTGCATATTTTAAAACGTTTTTCCCTCCTTTACTCTTTTTTCCTTTTGCTTTACCAGCTTACCCATGTGTCACAAGAACATAAAACCACTTAAAGAAATACGAAGAAGAATAGAAGAGTAAAGAGTGTGTGTGTGTGTGTGTGTGCATATTATGGAAAGCTGAGATTACAATGGCTGCTGTAAGTTGGTTGGAATGGTTGGTTCGAATGGTTGGTTGGAATGGTTGGAATGGTTGAATGAATGGCTGTGTGTTGTATTGCATATATTAACTCAAGTTATCTTTTGTGGTAAATGTTGTTGTTGTTGCTGCTGCTACTGCTCAAAAACAGGAAGAATACATTATTTACCCTCAAAAATTACTTGACATTATTATCATACTCATACCACCACTTGTACGAGTATATTGTCGTATACTTGTAAACCATCTTATCATCAACATCAACATCATCTTCATCAGCATTGTTGACGATGACGATGACGACGACAACGACAACGAAGACGCCGGTGTCAACATTGTTCTCATACTGATCATCATCATTAGTATCATAGCCATCGTCATCATCGTCATCATACTTCATCAACACTTTTAATACGTGCGTAGGTATACATGGTAGTCAAATACATCTTAGCAGCCTTGAAGTTTCCTTTTTTTTTGGAATTATTTACTTAACTGGGAATAGAAGGATAAAGATTTACCCTTAGACACTGACAAACCTGTATTTATCTTTTATTTTATTGTTGTATTCAGTTAAAGTTCTATGAGTTTTAAGCACATTTTTAAGGAAATCCACCAGAGACTGAATTATTTTTTTTTTTTTGGGTTTCAATTTTTGTTTTTTGTGGCTTGGGATGGCTATTATTTTAACCAAAAAATTGCGTGTTTTAACTAACAATTGTTTAATTTTGTCGAGAGTATTATTGTTTTTGTTTTTAGTTGAGTTTTCTTAAATGCCCTACACTCCGAAACATAGGTAAATAGCGCACTACTTAGCACGTTGAACGGAATTTTGACAACGTCTTGTAGGTTTAAGCACATACACACATACATAATTGATCATTACAACTCTTCAGTCAGGATTACAACCTAGCTTCTCACACCACTGAAGTTGCCGTAGTCTAGTAGATAGTGTGTTGGCTTATTAGACGTAAAGCCAGGGTTCGAGCTCCAGGCCAGACATAGAGACAAAATACAAACAGTATTTCTTCGGCGACATCCTCTCAGCAGATTTCTGGCAAAAATAAATAAAATTGCAATGAAAACAGTTTCTCAAAAATCTGTCGTTCGGAGTCGACTTTAAACTGTAGGTCCCATCACTCATGTATAAAATTAACACACACAACTTAAGTGGTGTGAGAAACTAGGACGTTGTACAATGGGTCAATTCGACCTCCGGGTACTGTACTTGTCTTAATTGACAAGTACACGTCCTCTAACCTAACCTTCTCACACCACTTGTCTTGTGTGTTTGGCGGGGGCCTACAGTTTAAAACCGTCTCCGAAGGAAAGATTTTTGGAGAAAATTTTCGTGGCAATTTTATTTTACTCACAGAGTTTCTGCCAGAAATCTGCTGAGAGGCCAGTCGCAGAAGAAATTTTGTTGGAGATATCTGAACTGGAGTTTGAAACGTGGCCTCATGTCCAATAACACACTACCTACTAGACTATGGTGACTTTAATTGTTTAAGAGCTTTGGGTATTTATTGCTGATCGTGAGTTCAAGAGACAATTTTAAAATAGAGACTAGTCATGGATGCCTCATTATTTTTGCTTATTTACAGCCCTTAGTCAGACTTACAACCTAGCCTAGCTGCTCATATCATACACGTCGTTTGTGTTAATTTTTTTCATGAGTTCTAGGGCCTTCAGTTTAAACTCGACTCCAAACGATAGATTTCAAAAACTTTTCATAACAATTTTATTTTACTCGCACAGAATTTGCTAGAAATCTACTAAGAGGCCAGTCGCCGAAGAAATTTTGTTGGAGAAGTCTGACCTAGGATTTGAATCGTCCTTTAAGCCAACACACCACCTACTAGATTACAGTGACTTCAAGTGTTTAAGTGCTTTAAGGTTTTGTTGCTGACCTTGATCCAACGCAATGACTAGTCATGGATGCCTCATTATTTTTGCTTATTTACAACCCTTAGTCAGGTTTACAACCTAGCTTATCACATCATACACATTGTGTGTGTTAAATTTTACCATGAGTTCTAGGACCTACAGTTTAAAATCTGCATCAAACTTCAGCTTTGAATAACTTCTCATGGCAATTTTATTTTACTCGCACAGTTTTTGCCAAAAGACACCGAAAAAAATTATTTTTCGTTCTTATATATCGTTTTGTTCGAGCTGCCTCAGCCAGCGGTTGAACCTATTAAACTACGACCTCATCATGCACGCAAGTGAAAGTACACACGAAAATCTCAAACAACAGTAGAGCTCCCATGTATTCATTGCTAGCTCCACTTATTTCGTACATCCACCCGCCAAATGCTGTTTAATTTATAATATTGAACACATAAAAAGGCTCATACACTTAATAAAATACGTGTAAATGCCACCATTGGGATGACGTTGAAAAACCTGTAGACATGAGTGTTTCACAGTGAAAATCTCAGTTAAAAGGGATTAAAGACATGCAAAATAAGCGTTACACTGTCATTTTGCATACATAAGTAACAGCAACACAAGCATTATGTATGCGAATAAAGGATATCAAAAAGAGGGAAAGGGAAAGGGAAAGGGAAAGACAGACACACAGCAAGAGTATGTGGAAAATGTAATAAACGCTGATACCCCCTGTCGTAATTTGACAATTTGTTGCGGTTTCAAATTATGATGATGCTGCCACGATAGTAAATATTTACGACAACACTGCCTGATGCAACAACAACAACAAAGCAAAGAGAAAAAAGGTTCAGCATCTATTGAAATTCAAATACAAAGAAAAGTATGCAAGCGTTTGAGTCAATGTGACAAAGGGGTTCACACAAAAACCGGCTGAAGATATGCGTACGTTTCCCATTTTTAAATTTAAACAAAACAAAGTGTGTGTATGGGGAATATCATGTTATTTTTTATACGTTTGAAAGACAAATTGATGTCAGGGCAACAGGCTTGAAGTAGACATTATTAGAGTATCCCTCCCCGGGCACAGGTTCCAGGCAACTGTAGGACCTTGTCAGAGAAGGCACACTCCTTCCGGAAACCTCGAATTGGATATGCCACTCACCTCGGTTAAATTGGCCATTAAGCAACAATTCTTTCGGGACGCTAACATATCTAGTGATAATTAAGGGTCTTGGTAGCGGAAAGACTGCAGCTCCCATCTAACGACTACTGCCGAGGTTGTGGGTCTGTTGAAGAAGAGGGAACTGTTATCCAATTCCTTTGCCAATCCCATCTTTTGCTAGAATCAGATTTAGGTTATTTGACTCTCCATTCCTTGTCAACTTAACTAATTATCATCCATTGATATCAAGGACATCCTTCATAAAACTTTCGGACAACTCTCTTCTATGAGCTCGGCAGAATTTGGTCAGTACAGGGACTACGCTTACCCGCGGCATCACAACGGGTCGCTATGTGTGCTCAAGTAGGCTTTGGTAGCAAAGCTATCACTCCAACCTAGCCCCATTACGACAGATAATATTAGAACAGTAGACTTTGGACCTACATACTAAATATATCCAACTTACTGACCTTTATATAGAGCCTTTCAATAAGCGCTTCCTGTATTTAAACTTAAATAAAATGAAGAGTGTGTATATGCGATATTATCGACATTGTTTATTCATTTGAAAGACATCTCGAAGCCATTATATGCGGAACATAACATCGTTCAATTGACCGCCACGATTTTTCTGGGTGAATCGCATCCGAAATATTCAATTTACCATGACTCTACATGTCGTTGATATCCAGATCAACCAATTCAGTTCAAAAGTAGTTGATAATCATACACAAATTGTGGCCTGGACCAATCACGCCGCCAACCCAAAATCCACACCAAACCGAGACTTTTTCCGAAACGTAAAATAACTCTGGCGAGTAAATCAGGTTGAATTTGATCGATGGCGTGGGCTATGCTGCCTTTGAGAACCGCTGTGGCTTAAGGCTTGTTTGAATACATCTGCAACTTTAGAAAAGCCCACAAGTCAATGTCTAACAGGATCAAATGTAACGATCTCCATGGCGGTTTTACGTCACCTTCATGCTATTAATCGCCATAATCTAGTAGTTAGTATGTTGGCTTCTTAGAAGTGAGGCCACAGTTCGAACTCCAGCTCAGACATCACGATCAAAACGAAGTATGGAGAAATATTTCTTCAGCGACTTCCTCTCAGCAGATTTCTGGTAAAAAATCTGGGAGTAAATAATAATTGCCATGAAAAGTTTCTTAAAAGTCTGACAAGGAAGTCGCTGTAGTGTAATAGGTAGTGTGTTAGCTTATTACACGTGAGAACAAGTATCCGCGACTGCCTCTCATTAGACTTCTGGGAAAATCTTTGAAAGTAAATAAAAATTGTGATGAAAAGTTTCTCAAAAAAAAATCTGTCGTTCGGAGTCGACTTTTATCTGTAGCTCCCGCCACTTATGAATAAAATTACTACGCACAACATAAGTGGCTTGAAAAGCTTGTTCGTAATCCTGACTGAAGCGTTGTAATGACCAATTATGTATGCATGTCATGCTATCCTATGCTATGACGAGAACTTAGCGTAACATGAGCTATGAGGCATGTAACGCCGACCTGTTGATGATCAGATCATTGAAAGTAAATAAAAATTACAATAAAAAGTTTCTCGTTCGGAGTCACGACATAAGTGGCGTGAGAAGCTAGGTTGTAATCCGGACTGAAGGGTTGTAATGACCAATTATTTATGCATGTCTTGCTATTATATCGCTCGTTGAGAACATAGTGTGGCATGAGCTATGAGGCACGTAGCGTCGACCTATTGAAATCATATACCGTTTGTGTTCAGATCATCGAATTTTTTTTATAAAATCTGTTCAGTCCTCTTCCCTCTTGATTTTCCTTGCCACTCCATTGCTTAAGGATTTTATGCGAACAGTGCTTTATATGATGGTTGCAGCAAGCAATGCCTATGAATTTGAACCCTGAAAATATTTTTTTTGTTTCCCTCTTATCTCCTGCCCAAAACCTCTAGTGCTTGAGCGTAAAAGGGTGGCAGTTAATGGCTGTTGTTGTAGTCGTTTTCCTTTGTCCTTTTATGCTTATTAATATATTTGTTGTCATACCTTTTTCTCCTTTTCTTTTTGTTGTTGTTGCTATTCTAGACCTTTTATTGTTATTATTGTTTTCATTTGTTTTAGAGATACATTTAAGCCAGCGAGATTTAGACAGCGTTTGTTTAAGGGTTTTTCAATGTCGCTCGACAACGTCGTTTTGTTTACATACTACTTTGGCGTTGTGCTTTTGTTTGCCTTTTTTTTGAAAAATCCATGCCATTGTTGCTGCTGCTTTTGCTGTCTTTGTTGGCTGTATTTAAGGGGTTTATTAATAAATACCTCACGCAATACCAATTGAGGTTTTATGTTTAATTAGTAACGCTTTAAATGCGCAATATTTTCCTTACTTTTCTATGCTTATTTCTCGTTTTGTTCCTAAAATATTTAAGCATTCACTGTAAGTGAGTAGATGTGTTTTTTTTACCCCAAATTAAAGGTATTTATTAACGTCGAGTAGAGATTGCATGCTTGAGATTTCCTATTTCAATAATTTTTAATGCCAGTCTTTGGTAATAAAAATTGTTTGAATAGTCTTAGGCTTCAGTGGAAATCCAGTCCTTTTGTTTAAATGCTGCCACTGCTACTGCTGCTACTGCTCCTGCTACTGCTGCTACTGCTGCTGCCGTTGTAATTTGTGTATGTCACTCGAACAATAATAACAATTTATTTTAATTAACAAAATTTCCCCCTTTTAAATGGATTATTAAACTTAAAGTTTTAAGGCAACGAAATCAATTCTAATTTTCAAATTTAAACGTTTAATTGTGTATGAATGAATGTAATGACGACGTAAAGAAATTAACTGAACATAATTAATAAAGTTTTGAATTTATTTTGGTTGCCTAATTCTGTGACTGACAGCCTTGGTTTCATTCGTTGTGCAGCGAATTAAAATTTCTGCTAATCGATAGCGCCAGCAAATGAAATCTTTATAGCAGAAGCATAACTTTCTCTTCATAAGATTTTGCAGATAATAGAGCAAGGGTTTGAATCATGGGCTCGCCGGAATGCAAGATACTAGATAATCATCGCTTCATTGAAGAGTACAATGTCTCACAATGATTTTTGAAGGCAAAATAGCGATATTAGACGTGAGACCATGGTTCAAACACCAAGTGAATGAAAAAAGCTGATTTCTTCAACTCTAAGAGAGCTCTGAGAGTAAATAAAATTGCCATGAAAAGTTTCTCAAAAATTTGTCCTTTGAACTCAACTTTAAACTCTAAGCCACGCAGCTCAAGTATAGAATTAACACACACAACATAAGTGGCGTGAGAAGCTAGGTCATAAACCTGACTGAAAGGTTGTAATAGCCAATTAAGTAAGTAACTAAGTAATGATAAGGAAGGAACTTGAGAAGAAGGATCTTTAAACAAACTAAACTTTACATAGAGTACATGTAGTTACTGTAGTCGAGTAGGGAGTGTGTTGGCTTATTAGACGTGAGACGATGGTTCAAACCCCAGGTCAAACATTCCAATATAAAGGAATATTTCTTCGGCAACTTCCTCTTAGCAGATTTCTGGAACTCTGGGAAAAACTCAGAAGTAAATAAAAAATCCATGAGAATTTCTGTCGTTCAGAGTCGACTTTACTGTAGATTCCATCACTCATGCAAAACATTATCACACACACAATACAAGTGGTTTGAGAAACTAGGTCGTAATCCCGACTGAAGGGCTGCCACTTCTTACTTAAATTATTCTTCTATTCAATGCCTACACAATTAACGGTAGAGGTATTACTCCTCTTGAAGTCGCCGTAGTCTAGTAGGTAGTGTGTTGGCTTATTAGACGAAAAGCCAGGGTTCGAGCCCCAGGCCAGTAATCAAAGACAAAATACAAAAAAGGAATACTTCGGCGACTTCCTCTCAGCAGATGTCTGGCAAAAATTCTGAGGGTAAATAAAATTCTCATGAAAAAGTTTCTCAAACTCGACTTTAAACTGTTAGTCCCACCACTCATGTATAAAATTAACACACACAACATAAGGGGTGTGAGAAACTATGACGTTGTACAATGGGTCAATTCGACCTCTGGGTACTGTACTTGTCTTAATTGACAAGTACACGTCCTCTAACATAACATAACCTAACCTATCTTTTTTGGTTTTAAGCTTTATCATCGCTATGTTGTAGGGCTGAATTTTTTCCTCTTTACCTTGTTTGTTTCAAACTTCAAACAAAACCTGCGTATAGCCCTCGACAACTAGAGGACTTGTCTTGTTTAATTGTGGAATTAGCTTCTAATTCCTCCTCCACCTCCAGATTACTGCATTCATTTTTCTTACTATGTCTCGTTGCAGAGCATTTTCCAAAATCTTAGAGTCTGCCCATGCTGCTCAAGGGAATAGTTAAAGAAGAAGCCAACAGCGATTCGATTCATTAAGTCAAACAATATGCCGAATGAAATTTATGTTAGATTTGTCTACTTCGAAGTCGCCGTGGTCTAATAGGCGGTGAGTTGACCGATTAGACGTAAGGCCACGGTTCAAGCACCAGGTTAGACTTCTACAACAAAACGATGTATGAAATCATATTCCTTATGTGACTTCCTCTCAGCAGATTTATGGCAATAATTCTGAGGGTAAAATAAAATCGTTCAAACCCCAGGTCAAACATCAAAACGAAAATATGAAAAAATATTTCTGCGACAGATTTCCGGCAAAGGCTCTGAAAATATATAAAATTCCCATGAAAAGTTTCTCAAAATTATGTCGTTCGGAGCCGACTTTAAACTGTAGGTCCCAGCACTCATGTATGAAATTAACGAACACAATATAAGTGGCGTCAGAAGCTAGGTCGTAATCCTGACTGAAGGGCTGCAATGACCAATTATGGTATGTTAGAATAGTTATTACATTATACGCCCTTTAGTTAGGTAGGTTGAAGAAGACTAAACCAACTAATGGTCTCATGCCAATTCTCAAGCCGTTATGTAAACTTTCTGTGAATCCCTTTAAGATCTAGAAAAATGTGGCATAAAGTCTGTGTAACTTGCTCTTCTAGTAAGAAAATCCAAACCAATCTTATTGATTTATGAAATCCAAAGAAATTCAAATTTAAAATCCCGTACGTAAATTATGTGGTAAATAACATTGTGATGCCTTATTGGGATGCTTTAAGACTTTAATTCTTAATTACTTTTAATTGGTTTAAATATTACGTAGAGAAGTCCATTTAATTGTAGGAATTCCTGCTTAAGGACTCATTGTATAACACAGTGTTGTGTAACGTTGATTTCACAGCAGCAGTTGTAAACAACATGTCTGTCTGTTTGTCTTGAACTATCTCCACGTTGTTGTCTGATAACAAGAAAAAAGTTGAATTGTGTTCTTGAAGTTGTAGTTTCTTTTTTATTTATCTCATGGCTAGACTTTTATGTAACAAAACAGTTGTTGGTTGTTGTTGTTGTTGGTGTTCTAAGAAGAACCAGGAAAATAAATTAATTAAAATGTTTTCTATTTGTGGAGTTTCTTGCTTTTTTCTCTGTTTTTTTTGCTTTTATTTCATTTCAATTTACTTTGAGTTCACCTTGTTATACTTAAACTTCTTAAGAATAAAGGAAAGGAAATTAAAGAAATGGAAAGAAATGAAATGAAAAGAGTTTATAAGTCATCGTATCAACAGCCATTGGCAACTTTAAGAGAGAATGTCAAAAAGGTTAAGAAGTTTTGTCTTTATCTGTTGCCGTTATCGTTCGTTACCTAAACAATCTTAGAAAATGGCCAATTAAAAATAATGTTGTTAGTATTGTTGTACAACATAACTTTATAGTTGTAAGACCAGCATATAACTGCCGTTTATTGGTTACTTTTTCTCTCTCTCCTCCCTCCTAACATTTTAAATTTTGAAACAAATTTAAAGGATTTGTAAAATTAATTTCAATTTTAATTTTCTTTTGTGTTGATTTTTCATTTTTTGGGGTTGTTTTTCTATGTTTGCCTTGTACGTTTTGTTGTTGTGTTAATCAATTTCACTCATTTCATTCCATTTTTTTTTTCTTTTTTGTTGGTTAATCATGTTGAGATTTAATCTATGTTTGTTGATATTAAATTTCGTTTATGAATTGTTTTACCTAACCAGGTAAGACAACTAATTATTTATGAATTGCCTTTAGGCTTTATACTGCTAATGACGTTTTAATGGCATGTAAACATTATTTATGATTTTTGTAAAAGCTGTGGTTTTCGTTTTTCCTGGCATACATCGTGTGGTTTTTGTTTGTATTTACGAATTTCAAATTAAATTTTTCGTTTCGTTTCTTCAAAGGATTTTGGCAAAGCGACAAAACCATTTAATTTCCGTACATACATATATTGCTACTATCTTGTATAGCCATAGTCTTCATTAACGCCTAGGTTGCTAGTTGTTTTAAAAGGTATGGCTTTGTTGGTCCCATTGTAATACCGGATATTATATACCCCTTCAATGAATTATATATTTTGCCCGGCATTCCTCAATCATCCTGATAGCGTTTAATGAAGCTGTTTTCTTTCTAAACTCACCTTTAAATCACCTTTTTCTAGACATACATAATGGGCCATTACTATCCTTCAGTCAGGATTACAAACTAGCTTCTCACACCACTCAGGTTGTGTGTCTTCATTTTATACATGAGAGGCGGGACCTACAGTTTTAAAGTCGACTCCGACCGACAAATTTTTGAGAAACTTTTTTGAAGGCGCTGTAGTCTGGTAGGTAGTGTGTTGGCTTATTAGACGTAAAGCCAGGCTTCGAGCTCCAGGCCAGACATCAAGACAAAATACAAAAAATATTTCTTCGGGGACTTCCTCTCAGCAGATTTCTGGCAAAAATAAAAATAAAAATTGCCATTAAAATGTTTCTCAAAAATCTGTCATTCGGAGTCGACTTTAAAACTGAAGGTCCCACCACTCGTGTATAAAATTAACACACACAACATAAGTGGTGCGAGAAACTAGGACGTTATACAATGGGTTAATCCGACCTCCGGGTACTGTACTTGTCTTAATTGACAAATACACGTCCTCTAACCTAACCTAACCTTTTTAATGCAATTTTATTTTACTCTCAGAGAGTCTTCGCTAGAAATCTGCTGAGAGGAAGTTGCCTAAAAAATATATTTTTTCATTTTGTTGCAGATGTCTGTCCTGGGCTTTGAACCGTGGCCATACGTTTAATAAGCCAACACGCTTTAGGTCCCGCCACTTATGCCTACACATTAACATACACAACATAAGTGGTGTGAGAAGCTAGGTTGTAATCCTGACTGAAGGGTTGTAATGTCGAATTATGTATATAAAGTATCGAGTTTGGAATACATTTGGGCTTCAAGTATTTTTTTGAAATTCGAAGAATACGAGGTAGTATTAAACTAGTCCTGAGCAAAGTTTTTAATGAACGAAAATGTAAGAAAACTATAACCCGATCTAATAGTTCATAGGCTGAGCCGGTACAACACCTCTTTTCCGAGTGTCCTGCACTTCAGAACAGACGTCATCGGGTTTCACCGCTAACAGATCAAACTGGGGGTGTACTTGTCTGTAAACCTCATAGACGTTGTGAATAGAAGTACAATGGATGAGGTCTCAGTCGATAAGAAGGTTACAGCTATTTTGTTGATTTTAAGTTACACTCTCTAACACAGAATGCCGGTGGTGTGCAATAGGAAGGAGACTTATAGCCTTGTAATTGGCGCATACGGTTTTATTCCCATTTTATACACAGGGCTTAAGACAACGAGGGTCCAAGCATAAGGGGTATGCTCTACCAGACAAGTAGTTATTCGTCGGCAATTTGGAAAAAAAATGTTATTTTCATATACTCAGCATATACTTGCGTATTTACATATCCATTCTTGTATTGTAAAGACAATTAAAAGTCTATTAAAGTGTATTTATACCTCCTCTAAATTTAACAAAACGTCTCTTGACAAAAATCAGAAAACTATTCCACAAACGAATAAGCCATACACGATTTTAATAATCAAAATAGAAATCCTTTTAGACACAATTTCACTTGGCTTTTGTACAACAGAACTTAAGAGAAAACAAACGAAACGAAAGGAAAGAAGAAGAAGGACTAGAAAAAGTATCAAGAAAAGTCCTTTAAGTAACAAAGTTTTCAATTTTATTACAATTATCGTAAGAAATCTTAAGAGGGATAACACAGAGACACACGCACACAGAGCGCTATAGAGAGAGGAGAGACAGAGAGAGATGGTAGAGGAAAAATGAAAAATTACCATTTCGAAAAAGAAAAACTAAAGAAGATCTAAAAAAACAAAAACTTTAACATTTTGTATCCTTTTTTTGCAAATTTTCTTATTATTTGTATCATAGAAAGCAAATAAGAGTAAGGATTTGATAGAGAGAGAGAGAGCGGGGTAGAGAGCGAGTTAGAGAGCGAGCTAGAAGATGAAATAATTTGTTGTTGAACTTTACAGACAGGAAAAATTATAAATAAATTTGTTAAAAGTGCCAGAGTAAATGCCGTTTTGAGATGTTCTCTGTGTGATATATTCTACGACTATGAATACGAAAACATGAGTAACAAATTGATATTCTTCGTAGTTGTTTCCTTTATTGTTGTTGTTGTAATGTTGTTGGTTGTTATATTGTATTGTGTTAATTTGAGTGATGATGGTGTGCGTAGTTTTACTGATAAAAACTTGATTTTTATTTGGGGTGACAAGGTATCCTAATTTCAAGAAATGTCAAGCAATTGCTGTAAAGTGCATAACAAGGCAAACAACATGAACAGGAATTCTGTGATTTTGGCAATTTTGCCTCCACCAGAAAACGTTTCCAAATTGGAAAAACCAGTATGGAATTCAAAAAACTGTGGGCTGTCCAACATATTTGGTGTCCGCACTTCATAACTGTTGTGTCCTGCAGTAGACAGCGAGAGAACCATGGAACAACTTGGTTCGAATTCTAACAGGAATTATAATGGGATGCTGCGCTACAGGCGCTACACTGCAGTGGGTAGCAAGAGAACCATGGAACAACTTGAATTCGACAAGAGCACGGTTCGAATTCTAACAGGAATTATAATGGGATACTGCGCTACAGGCGCTACACTGTAGTGGGCAGCGAGAGAACCATGGAACAACTTGAATTCGACAAGAGCACGGTTCGAATTCTAACAGGGATTCTAGCAGGATACTGCACTACAGGCATTTTAGCTGACAGCCTCGGTATGCCCCACCAGGATTACTGGAAAAACTGTCATGATTTGGAGGAAACGGAATCAGTACAAAACCTTTTATGCGAGTGCCCTTCACTTCAGAACAGACGTGATCGGTTTATGGGTGACAGAACATTTTAAGATCTGGGCATGGTGGCGAACGTGCCACTGAAAAACCTGGTCGGTTTCATACTGATCACCGGGTGGTTCAAACCCACCACTTAGGGATCATGACAAGGGGGCTTACCTCACACTGGATAATATAATGGGCCATATGGGCCACCGTGTGAATTTGCCTGTGAACAAGAAGCTACCCGCTAACCTAACTTAATCTTGTGTTTCTAATAATTTATACGTACATATATAACGGAGGGCACACAGCTGAGTCTCATTCTCATTTAATCATGGAACGAAATGGTGTAGAAAAAAAGCATCTCCTGTCAAAATATTGAGACCGCAAAGCCTTTCGGAAAACTTTGCTTTACGTGCTGTTATTTAAGAACTCCAATGGCTGATCTAATCTTATCCAGGTTTTATTACATACATACATACAAACATACATACATACATACATACACACATACATACATACGTACACACATACATACATACATACATAATTGATCATTACAACCCTTCAGTCAGGATTACGATCAAGCTTCTCATACCACTCGTATGTTGCGTGTGTCAATTTTATGCGTGAATGGCGGGACTCACAGTTTAAAGTCAACTCCGAGCGACAGATTTTTGAGAAACTTTTCATGGCAATTTAATTTACTCTCAGAAATCAGCTGAGAGGAAGTCGCCTAAGAAATATATTTTCATATTTCCTTTTGATAGCCGACCTGGAGTTTGAATCGTGGCCTCACCTCTAATAAGCTAATACGCTACTTATTAGACTACGGCGACTTAAGAAGAATCCAGCGTATATTACTGCACCAGGGATGAACGATGTAGAACCCTGTTATTGGCATACAAATCACTAAAGACAGACTTTTGGGTGAATGGATCGTCCAATACAATACAAAAAGAACTCGTTGTGCAGCCGAACTATAGTATGGCTGCCTTCCAAAATGTATCAATACAAAGTTTGTATGCAGTTCTACTACGTTATATAAATTTTATTGATATGCAAAGTAACAAAACAATGCATCAACTATAAATCCGATGCCTGATTGCTTTTTGACTGCGTTAAAAATATACATTGACGACGTTTTGAAATAGAATACATTGTAAACATTTTGTACAGCGGCATTATAAAACACGATACTTTGTTCAAACACAAAGCAACTAACATTTTGGAAGGCAGCCTATATCTTGTAGCCATCACAGTCTAGTGGGTAGTGTGTTGGCGTATTAAACGTGAGTCCACGGTCCAAACCCCAGTTCAGATATCTTCAACAAAAACTCTGACAGTAAATAATAAATTGCCGTGAAAACTTTCTCAAAAATCTGTCGTTCGAAGTCGACTTTAAATTGTAGGTCACGAGCAATATAAGTGGTGTGAGAAACTAGGTCGTAATCCTGGCGGAAGGGTTGTAATGACCTATTATGTATGTATTTGCATATTTTTGCTTTCTTTTACAATGAAGACAGAGCCAATACTCATCGGTTGTAGCAAAAAAAAGGCAACAGCATGAGAACATATGTATTTGGAAGACGTTCCCCAATGTTGCATAACAATTTAAGTTTTTTTTTGGAAAGTGATGTTGTTGTGTTGTTGCTATTTAAACCATTGTCATCTGTCTTAATTAAGTTGAGTAATGCTGAAAACTGTTTATAATGAAATATTTTTGTTGCAAAACTTAGAATACAATACAGCAGATACAAGCACGGATACAAGCGGGGAAAATCATTTTCAAATATTTGTTAATAGATTAGATTAGGGTGGTAACAAATTTGTACATTCTCCAGGAGAAGCAAACACCAACTTTCTTAGTTTAAGCATTTAAAACTTCTTTAATATGCGTCTTCCTATAGTTGCGTACATACAAATTATTTCAAGTCCTTAAAGACGTTTATGCATCAACACAAGAAACTCAAGAAAAATGCAGAAAGAGAATGGGAGTGTGGGTAGCTGCTTTGGTTAGTAGTTTGACATGAAAATTCTTTCCTTCTTTTTTTGGCTAATGATGGCAACAAGTCAAGTCAACGTAGAAAATTTTAATTCAATTGTCATAAGGGTTGCATAAATTTATTGTTGTTGTTCAAACAAGTTAAAAATTTAATTGAAAAATTTAATTTCAAACTTAAAATTCGTTAAAAAGAAGGAAATTCACTTACCTAAGCCAGTCATAGGGCCGAATACGGTATTGTCCTCAGTGGTTGTACAATTCCAGCGGCGATTTTTAAATTGAAATTGACATTCCTGCAAAATAAATCACAAAAAATGTTCGTTTGTTTATTTGTTTGTTTGTTTGTGTATAAAAATATGTTAATATTTTAATTAAATTATAAATTATTGTGTGTATATCGCATATACAACAATAACAATAACAATAATAACATGCCTATTTATGTAAACAGTAAATGATAAATGAAAATGCCTTGGCAATGGTCGAATATTTAAGGCACTACATGCAGAGGAATTTTCATATTTGAACAACAAAACTTAGAAAATTCTGATGTAAACTCTACTGAATGACATGGAATCTAATGTAAGAATATTTTAAAACAATTTATGTAGTATGTTGCATATGCAGTTACAAAGGTTCTTATAAGTTTAACTGTCTATTTCAGTGCATTTCCATTTATTTGCAAAAATTAATTTCTTTTTAAATTTTTTCGTTTATGCGTTCATTTTTACTTGGGAAACTTACTAAAATCTACAGTCAAAAGTGCAAGCTTGTGAAAACAATTTAAAAAAATTCTATAAAGAATAGGAAAATCAGAAACCGCCGTAGTCTAGTAGCTAGTGTGTTGGCTTATTAAACGTAAAGCCAGGGTTCGAGCCCCAGACCAGACATGAAAGACAAAATACAAAAAGTATTTCTTCAGCGACTTCTTCTCAGCAGATTTCTGGCAAAAACTCTAAGAGCAAATAAAATTGCCACGAAAAAGTTTCTCAAAAATCTGTCGTTCGGAGTCAACTTTAAACTGTAATTCCCACCACTCATGTATAAAATTAACACACACAACATAAGTGGTGTGAGAAACTAGGAAGTTGTACAATGGGTCAATTCGACCTCCGGGTACTGTACTTGTCTTAATTAACAAGTACACGTCCTCTACCCTAAACTAACCTAACCATAGGAAAATCAAATTGAATGTCTAGACATGAAAAATAAAATAGAGCTCTCAGATAGAGGACAGCGTATCGAAATTTATTTGAAAGGTTCTTAACATCAAAACAAAAATTTACTTTAGATTTATTACGGGAGACATCACAGTTGACAGTTTCAACGATGCTCCATCAAAGTGTGCTTGTCTCTTCCGCAGAGCACAACATACACTGCCAGATTGGCCAGGAGATATCACCATGGCTCGCAGACATCGAAATCATCGCATTTGGAATGGTTAGAGAACGTCTTAACTGACATGTACAGTACCCGGAGGTCGAATTGACCCTTTGTCGCATTTGCAATACAGTAATCCCTCGATTTACGTCACAGTTGGTTCCAAAAAAAGGCGACGTAAATCGAAACGACGTAAATCGAATTTTATATTGATCATACTACAAAGTGGTATGTTTTTAACAAGGAACTTAAAAAAGTTACAGTTTCCCTCAATTTACGTCGCAGTTGGTTCCAAAAAAGGCGACGTAAGTCGAATGACGACGCCAATTGAAGTTAAAGGGAGCAAAAAATTAGTCGACGTAAATCGAAACGACGTTAATCGAGGCGACGTAAATCGAAGGATTACTGTACTTTTTCGTAGAAATTTTTACTCTCCCTTGTAACCTTTTCCTGTTAAAACGTTTGCTTTCTTCACAGAAAACCTAGTATTTTATTCCATACATACATACATAATTGGTCATTACAACCCTTCAGTCAGGATTACGATCAAGCTTCTCATACCACTTATGCGTGAGTGGCGGAACCTACAATTTAATGTCGACTCCGAACGACAGATTTTTGAGAACGTTTATGTGGCACTTTTATTTACCCTTACGGTTGGTCGCAGGAATCAAACAGCGTATATTTTCCTGCCAGCATCCAACCTCATCCAACGTAATACCAAGGACTTGACCGTTAAGTCAAACAACGTTTATTATTATTTATTGTCGCGAAGAGATGTCTTAGTACTGCAACCATACGATCTATTGTACTTTACTCAAACTGTGCAGGGCATCTCTATTATATCTTCTCCAAACATATTATCGTAACAAATTTCAAGCAGCTGCTGGATGCCGGGAATAACAGTTCCATGCCTAGCACTTGATACATGGGCATATGTCAGCTTCTGATACGCAGTAATGCCACACAGGCTCCAAGAATCGTCACAGAATATACAAGTTGAGCTCGAAACAACCCCATTTTGAATAGGTTTAGTCTGAGTCTACTGTTAAAAACACAACCTCAGGTTATATCTGGATAGTTTGTTGCATGACTTAGCTTTGTTTTTATGGTACTTTCCCAAAAAAAAATTATTGCCTGAAAATCAGTTGGCTTGAGAAGAGTCTTGGCATCTCTTTATCTTACCTTTCGTATCTTTCCAAACATCAGCTTGCACTCCAAAAAAGCGTTAATTGGCGGGACCAACAGTTTAAAATTGACTCCGAACGACAGATTTTTGAGAAACTTTTCATGGCAATTTTATTTCACTCTTAGAATTTTTGTCAGAAATCTACTGAGAGTAAGTTGCTAAAGAAATATTTTTTCATGTATCGTTTTCTTGGAGATTTCTGACCACAGTTTTGAACCATGGCCTCACGTCTAATGAGCTAACACACGGACTACGGCGACTACAGGGGACTGTTAATCTTCTAATGAATTTCATATCCTACTTGTCTCCTATCAACTTAATCGCCTTAGCCTTCATTACCATATTCAGCGGACTAAAACAGAGCATCTAACAAATCTTCCAGCGCTGCTATAGGACAGGGTCTCATTGCCTCTGTTATACCAACACACGTTAGCCTGTGTAACTTTTTCAACTACTATTGAACTATATTGAGAAAATAGACAAAATTGGGAGTGATATAAAGTGCATCCTTCCGATTTAATTATGAAATTACTCTTGAGTTAGATATGAGTCATATTAGATTCTCATATTTTGTGTACGATTAAATGCAGTTAGTGTCCTCTAAGTGTACTTGTCAATTAAGACCCTGAGGTTGAATTGACCCATTGCAGAAATCGATTTGACAAATTGCTTTCAGTTTTAAAAGAGTAGATAGGATTAGAAGTTATAGGCAGAATGTTATAAAACAAGATAAAAGGCTTCGATGAGGATAGAACAGAGTCTTATAAAACCATGGAATTTAAGCCGAACATATTTTTATACAGGAACTTCTACAGTGCCACTCCTGAAAAAGCTGTATTTAAATCGAAAGACGATTGGCGGCATCAAATGCAATAATCCCTGTTATTGCCAACTGGTCATTAGCTTCACGGTAAGTGGATTTGTATTTGAAAAGTAAACTCGAACGTACAAGACTGTGTATTTAAATTATAATTTTTCCTTTTTTTCTCTCTCAAACTTACAATAATAATTTTAAATTGAATATCATATTTGATGTAAACATATTTGATTTTTTGTTTGTTTTTTTTTTTGTTATTTTGTTTTAAACATGAGTCCATATAAATATTAATAACACAACCAATTTGTTTAAATGCATATTTTGCCTTAATTTTTGTTGTTGTTCTTGTTGCTGTTTGATTTTTTTCTTGTTAAATTTCACGAAACAAACCCATTATCTGCATACATATGTATGCATCTGTATCTGCATATTTGTATTGACAGAGAGAGATTCGTATTTAATGAAAAAGTTTTTGTTGTTTGCATATATTACTTAAAGTTGCTGTTGTAATATTTGTGCAATATAATGAATTACAGAGCCTTGAAGGATTGAAAACTTAAAATGAAATTAGTTTACGTAGACCGCCACTGAGATCAAAGCAGGATTAGTATGTTCAAATTTTTTCCATGTTTAAATACTGTTAAATACCTTGTATCTAAACTATCATTTATTATTTGTAATTGCATGGTAATTCAAAACTAAACAATTCAAAATAGAAAACATTCTTTTAAAAACTGCAAAAATTATTATAAAAAAATAGAAATCAGAGGGATTTAATTTGTAATTTTAAAGTTTAAAATCATGAATACTTCCACATGAATGAGCAACAACTAAAAACAGCATGTGGTTTTTAAGTGTAATAATTGTTATACAAAAAAAACACGCCATATGGGTTATTCCATGAAAAATTTCACTCAAAAAAAAAATTATTAAAATCCACACGGAAGAGAATGTAACATGAATATACATTAGAATTTACAGGAAAAAGAAATGACACGTTTACCAAGATACTGCTTGACAATCACAAGCAGTATGTGTGTCTCGTTTCCAATCATTTATCAAAATGGCGAATTGTTTCCATCAAGCAGTTTAGCTGTACACCGTATAGCCTCTAATTTATAAATAAATTCCTTGCTATGCTTTCCTAACTGTCGAGTCATCGCTATTGTTTTCGTTTGACAAGGTTAAATTTGATTCAACTTTTTAATCAGTCCCGGTTTTGTTGCAAGAACCTCAAACACAAACTTCTCTGATCCAAAAGTCTGAGTAAGTCTTTGTGTAAATGGCAATGATGTTAGAAAAACTCTGCTGAAGGCACTCTGATATGGCACCGAATAACATACATACAATCATACAAAATTGGCCATTACGGCCCCTCGGTAAGGATTACAACCTAGCTTCCCACACCACTTATGTTGTGTGTGTTAATTGTATCGATGTGTAGGGGGACCTACAGTTTAAAGTCGACTCCGAACGACAGTTTTTTGAGACACATTTTCATGACAGTTTTTTATTAAGCGATCTGAACAAACAACAGGTATATTTAGACATCATAATGCATAAACATGCATGCCTATACATCACAGATGCCATGAAGTCCATCCCAATAACGATTATGGTGACTCTTTTGAATCTAACGTCGAATAACGAGGCGATACAGGAGCAAACTACTATCAGGATACCAACATTCATAAGAAAGCGTAGGAAACCCTATTGATCTTCTCACGATTTAGGATGGAATCGGCGATATATTCTGTTTCGTGCTAGTGAACACATAAACCCTGTGTTTTGTTATATTATAACATAAACGGAGGATTGTAAATTGAAAATGGCTAAGCGTAGAATTACAAAAGAGGGTTACAGTTGAATTCAAAATGCTCAAGGACAGCACATGTTCCTGTGAAGTTCTTTCTGCTGGCCATTTCATTTCTGCGCTTCAACAAGAGTTTGTCGCCTGAAAGGGAAGACTAGGAAATAGCCAGCTTCTATCCTGTGCAAACATTACAATGACTCTGTTAAACTCGACCATTTCAAAACCCTAGCCTGCTTTGTCGCCAGGCGAGCATATTTTGCAATGAAATTGGGCAGGAAAAGATTGAGCACACTTTCAGAAATACTAAGAGAAACTACAAGGTAGGCTTCTGTTCATGATTATCATTATTCGATGTTTGTTCTGGCAGATTATGGTTTCTAGTTTTAAGCCGCTAAACTTATATATGCTGGGTTAAGCAAACTTTTTTGCCTGAAGCACATGATATTGCTTGCTTGGCGCTCTAAGTCTTTGATTGACAAGAAGTTGCACAAGACGCTAACAGTGGAAGCTGAGCCAAAGGTCGCCTTAAACGCGACCTCGTTCTCATGGCATTACATTACAATGCAAAAGTTTGTGGAGTTATATACCCTCTTTCAGCTATAACTACGTAAGTATTGGAAGACATACTCATATATTTATCGACAAATTTACTGTATTGGTTGTCCTGGTAGTCTAGTGGGTAGTATGTTAGACTATTAGCGTGAGGGTCGCGGGTTCAATCCCCACCAGAAACTCTGGTCTGGGACACTACACCGAGTATATGGTCAAGTTACTCCGCTCGTATATAATTTGTAATTGTATTATAATATGGTGGGTACTGGGAAGCTAATAAGTAGTCTAGTATGTAGTGTGTTGACTTATTAGACGTGAGGCTTTGGTTCAAACCCCAGCTCAGATATCTCCAACAAAACGAATTATGAAAAAAAATAAATTATAAAAAATCAATCGCTCGGAATCGGCTTTAAACTTTAGGTCCCGTCACTCATATATAAAATTAACACACACAACATAAGTGGCGGGAGAAAGTAGGTCGTAATCATAACTGAACGGATGTAATAAACAATTATGTATGTAATCACAATCCATTTAGCGGTCGTGTAAAGAAATTCTAGCCAAGAGGTTGATTACTCTGCATTTGACACCCTTGCAGGGTGTAATGTTAATAATAAAGTGGCTTTTAATACATAAAAATCGGGCCATGATAGGTTATGACTTCCATTATGTACCACACATGCTACAAACAACTCTAATTGAAGTCTTTAGAAAGATTCAACATAAAACCTGTGCACTAACTCACCCATATAGCCTTGAAAAAAAAGAGAATCGGAGTAATTTATTTTATAATATGCCCATTAAATATTATGTGCTTGTATAATTCTAAAATTACAATATTATAAACATAAACACAAACACATATACAGATAAATATCAATACAAACACATTTAGAAAATGACGTTTTTGAAATGATTTTTTTTACTCCATTCAACTAAATAACTTCAATAATAAATAATTTTTTGAAAAAAAATTATTACACAAACATGCACTAATACCAACACACACACACACATTAAAATAAACATTAAAATCCTCTCATAAAATCAAACATTGTGAAATTAAAAATTAAAGAAAAAAAATAAAAACTCAAATCAAATTGAAAAAATTAAAAGCCATAATATGTACGTACGTACCGACCAAGTGGGCGTATGAGTAATCAATCATAACCAAGAGGAAAATTAAAAATCAAGAATTTTACATTAAAACACATTCAAACACAATCGAATTTATGAATTTTCATTTTCAATCAGCAATTATTTTTAGATGACTTTATCGCCTTTTCAAATGGACTGTCACGATGGATCGTCCTGATTACATGTTAATATCAAGAGCATTGTCAAGCGCTTGCACTGCCGAAAATATTGCTTCTGTTAGAGAAAAAGTGGCAGATATTTCAAATTTGTCCGCTCTACAGCGTTCTTAGCTATTTCTCAACTTAATTTGAAAATCTATGTTTTACTCGTATGTATATGAAGTCCAACTCACGCCTACGACCTCACGCCTAAAATTCATCCGACACGGGGATCATACTTTCTCTAAGGAAAATCAAATTGACTCGGAATAAATCTTGCTATTAAAACAAATATTTATACTGGCGTGCTGTCAAGAATCACTGGAAAGAAGGGATTAAAAATCTACGCCACTTAATGCCAAGAACTGGAAAACTAAAAGTAGCTTTAAAAGCCATTCGATGGAATGCTATAGACACCGATAAGAAATGCTTGTCCATACGATTTAAGCACTGAATTGAATCAATCCTCTTCTTTTCTATACAAGTACAACATAATGTAGCAATATTGCACACTCCATTCTGCTACTAAAGAAATTCAACGTCCCAGTAAAACAGGCGGAAAATACTTATTTTAACTGACGCAATACCTATGTTGCAACTTGTTGAAGATTGTGAGCTTCATACCATTCCTAACCAATTCATCAGCAATACAATTTCCAACGATATCCTTACGTCTTGGTACTCACATAAGAGGATAAGTGAACGAGGTTCGTGCCTGGCTATCTGAGTAAATAAAAAAAAATTTCAATGTCAGAAGTCTTAACAAAAATATACCACATCCTACAGCCAGACCAACCATTTTGGAGCCATCAATCAAGGGTCCCTGTGGGAACATTCCGATCTTTAGTTCCCTAGACGGAATTCTAAAATCCAATAAAAATATTCTATTCAGAAAGTTATAAGGAATTGGATTGTGTTTAGGTCTTGCCAGAATTGCAGCAAAACCATAGAACAGGCTGAACCAGGACTTAACAGCAATTTAGTCTTCTGCGTCGAAAGAGGTTCAGAGGTAAGCCAATTAAATTCAAAAATATAATGTCCTACTGACCCAAAATGTTGGACTAAATGGGCAGAATAAAATTTTGTTTCAGATGCACTCTACCTAGAGAAACCTTGTCGGACATTTGAACGATCCTATATTCGACATATAATAGCAGCAAGAGGTCTTTCAAACGAATGGAAAATTTCAATGATATCTTGCACACATTTTATTTTATTTAAATCTAAAGATTGGAAGCACTTAATAAAAGACTCGATAAGACAAAAAAGTCGGTCATGTCCAAATTTTATATGAATTAGGTCTTAGGTTAGGTAAGGTTAGCCGGTAGTTTGCCGTTCACAAGCAAGTTCACTCGGTGGCTAGTATGGCCCATTGTGCAGGTCTGTGTGAGGTAAACCCCCTTGTCATGATCCGTCAGTGGTGGGTTTGAGCCACCCCGAAATCAAGATGGAACTAGCCAGTTCCCTTAGTGGCACGTTCGAGACCATGCCTAGATCTTCAAAAATCTCAAAAATCGATGACGCCTTTTCTGAAGTGCAGAGCACTGTCATAAAAGGTGTTGTAGCGATTCCGTTTCCTCCACATCAGGTCAGCTACTGCAGTAATCATGGTGGGGCAGACCGAGCTTGTCGCTGAAACTGTCAGTAGCGCAATTCCTGTTAGAATACGAACCGTTCTCTTGTAGAACTGAAGTAGTTCCATGGTTCTCCAGCTGTCCACTGCTGAACACAGCAGTTTGGAAATTCGGCTAATATGTTGTTGAATTCCATGCTGCTTTTTCCAATTTTCTGTAGTGTCTAGTGGGTAGTGTGTTGGCTTATTAGGCATGAGGCCTCAGTTCAAACCGCAGGTCAGACATCAAACAACAAAACGAAATTTGAAAAAAATATCTTTTCGGCAACTTTCTTTCAGCAGATTTCTGGCAAAAAAAAGTAAATAAAATTGCCATGAAAATTTTCTTTAAAATCTGTCGTTTGGAATCGACTTTAACGTATAGGACCCCTCACCACTCATGTGTAAAATTAACACACCCAACTTAAGTGGTGTGAGAAACTAGAATCGTAATCCTGACGGGAGGATTGTAATGGCCAATTATGTATGTACATATGTATGCATATAGCCAATATGGCACATTGCGTCATCCAGTGTGAGGTAAGCCCCCTTGACATAATACGTTGGTGGTGGATTTGAACCACTCCCAGCTCCGGATGAAATCGACCAGTTTCCTTAGTGGCACGTTCACCACCATGCCTAGGTTTTCAAACGTTTTGTAACCTAAAAACCAAAGACGTCTTTCTTGAAGTGCAGGTCACTCGCCCCTTGTCAAGATCCAACAAAAGTGGGCTGAAGCCGTTCCAGTTCCCTTAGTGGCAATTTGACTACCATGCCCATATCTTCAAACGTTCTGTCACCCAAAAACCGATGACGTCTGTTCTGAAGTGCAGGGCACTCGCATAAAAGCTGTTGTATCGATTCCGTTTCCTCCACATTATGGCAGCTTCTGTAGTAATCCTGTTGGGCCAAACCGAGCTTGTCAAAGTAGAGTCCCGTTAGAATTCCTGTTAGAATGCGAATCGTTCTCTTGTAGAACTCAAGTTGTACCCTAGATACAGCAGTTTTGAAATTCTGCCACCAGATATGTTGGACCATCCACGGTTTGTTCAAAGCCATGTTGCTTTTTCTAATTTAGAAAAGTATTCATGTAGAGTGGCACATATCTCCTCTATCGCCCCCTACTCAGGCATATCCTAACCCTTCACTGCCAGTTCGTTTGGCTTTTCGTTTTTCTCTATGCCACAGGGGCCTCAAACCCAGTGGATTAGTCTTTTCTAAGTACAGGACTTATTGGTTTCTTGCACTAAATCTGAAGTGTTTAAATCAATGTTAAGATAAGACATCTTCTGTATGATGGCATTTGTTTTCGGTAATGGATAATTGGAAAAGGTATACGTATTATATTTGAAGAAAAAAACTTCTCCACTTTCCTGTGTTTGTACATTGAAGAAGTAATGTTTCACTCTTATTAAATTGTTATTAATTTTCCTATGTTTTCTTTTCTGTTATACGGGAGATGTGAAAAGATTTTTTTATTTAACTTTCACTCAACGAAGGCCTTCTTGTCATGTTATTCAGGTGCCACCAGGGAGGAGCATCATAAATATTACGGCTTCAAAAGTTACACAAGGGTCTTAAACATAATGTAGGCTGCTTTGTGTTTTAGACAAACAAAAATTCAAGGTAAAGGTTTTACAAAAAAATTGTTTCAAACAAATTTAAAGAGTTTTTGTTTAAACTTTATAAAGAATTATTAAAAGCAGATTAACAGCAACTTTTCAGTTTAATTTCAAAGTTCATATGCAGGTTACATACATGTGTATGTATCATATTGCAAAGGTATTGTATATTTTACATTAACATACATCTACATGTACATATGTATGTATGTATGTATTGTACATATAATATATGATTTTATAAATCATTTTTAAAACAAAATAAATCTCAATTTAATTGTTTAAGAATTTTGTCCACGAACTTTTCTCATTTATACACGTAAGCCTGTATATTTAAAATTAATATTGTAACAAAAGATACACATATACAGACACATACATATACATATATACATATATGTATTTCACACATACAAAAAGATTGTCGATGTAAGGCAAGTATAATTAAAATTTACAACTTTCTAACACACAGACTCACACACAAGCCTAGGATAAGCTTACCAATACACTTATGCCATTACATACATACGTAAAGGATATTTACTCATAAACCTATAAATATAATTGCTTTATATGTTACGTCTGGATATGATACTTGATATCTCTTTAATGGCAACAGATATGTAGGTGTACGCACACGTGCATACATGTCTATGGGAGAGAGAACATTTGTTTTTGTATTTGTATTTGCACAGCATACAAGTTATCATCATGGTCTGTCCTAACATCTGGCAGAAAGTATACAGTGTTGCCACAAGACACAATTTTTTTGGAAATAAATGAAAGCTCTTGGGACACATAGTCGCCGTAGTCTAGTAGGTAGTGTAAGGTCAGACATCTCCTACAAAATGGCGACTTCCTCTCAACAGATTTCTGGCAAAAAGCTCTGAGAGTTAATAAAATTCCCTTGCAAAAATTTCTTAAAAAATCTGCCGTTCGGAATCGATTTTAAACCATAGGTCCCGGCCAGAGATCAGCAATGAATCGCCTTTTCTCTACTCGTAAGTACTCATGAAATTTTGAGTATAAGTGAGTCAACAGTATTCAAATCCAACTACTCTGATGCATTCGTACTCACTACAGCATTGATTTATAAGTACAAGTTGCAATGAGTATGAGTACAACGTTGACATCAAACTCATAACATTCGAACTATGTTTGATTCATACGCCTACTCATTCAGATTCATAAATATAGAAAAATACTTATAATACTCATAAATGTACTGGGTCAGTACAGCGACTGCGTTCACCCGTGGCATCAAAACGGGCCGCTATGCGTGCTCAAGTGAGCTTTTTGATATCAGAGCTACCACTCAGACCTAACCTAATCTATAAATGATTCGAATGATTCGAATCATTTATCAAAATTTAGTCATAGTTGTTGTTGTAGAAGAACGACACATAAACAAAAAAGACAAAGACAGCAAGGAGAGCAAACACACAACCTTCTTGTGAGTATTGTAGTGTTCGTACGCGAATCATACTTATTTTGTGATTCGTGTATACGATGAGTCATGGATAGTCGAAATCAATAACATCATGCGTATTGTTAAGTATGAGTACCATGAGTATTTCAACATTTCTCAAACTCAAGAAAAAGTCTGATTTTGTTGGTCACAGTACAGAGGAGCACTATGTGAGATGACCATAACCTCAAAATTGCTTTTGTAGAATGAATACCAAATGCGGCATGAGATGGGTAGCAAATAAATATCAAATTCGAAACAAAGACGACTAAAAAACATTGCAATCATCTACCTACAGTGCTAGCCGTTGACACCGTTATCGCCGTTGACAGCGAAGACCCAGCTAACATCGTTTTCAAAGAGCTAGGGACCGATGACTCTGCCAGAAAAAATGCACATCAAATAGCTGCTGGTGCCCTTCAAGTTTGTTTAATGTATCCTCTTTAAGCTTACAAAGCTTTCTCATATTTCATGCCTTATATGCGCACACTAATTCAAGGTTTAACATAAGTATCGCTAGGATGGCAAACGCCGAGGCGCCTTAAGCACGTATGAATTCAAAGAATTTAACAACGAGCCATCGCATAGTGGTGCAACTGCACTATAAACATATACCACACAATTCAAAACCATGTATTTGAACATGACTTTCACATGGTTTAAGTTACGAATCCTATCTCAAGCTCCTACTATTGTAAGAGACACGGCATTTGATTAAGAGTGTAACAATACAATGTGGTTATACTATCAAACCACTATTTAGCTAACCAAGTGGTCTAGCCGCAGTCTGGCAAAATTAAATTTTTCGTGAAGGATACGGCAGTCACGATATCTAGACACCACAACGGCCAATATAGAGATACCAAATTCGATTGACAATACCACTGTTGTCAATGTAATTTCCACTGTAATTGCCGCTGTTGTCACTGTAATTTACTCTGTATTTGCCGCTGTGTCCTCTGTAAATAATAAAAAAATCAACGCGCTACCATGACGTACATAACTGAAAGGTTGACCTACCGCAAGTTGAGTTAACTCATGAAGCTTTAGCGTTGTCCTACTAGGGTTCATCATAATCCCCTTCTCGTTGGCACCTACTGAAAGACGTAAAGCGTTCGTGGTGTTCAGTGCCATGACATTTTTTGAGGACATTTATCTAAGACGGCAGACAGACTTCATCAGCATAGTCAAGACCTGCCAAACGATCATCCAAGCATTGTACTACGCCTCTGTACTCCTCAGTTATAAGCTGATATATTGCATGGAAGAGGTAGGAACGGTTCTCTCTATCCCAAAATGATATTGAATTCAATCTTTGGATTCTTTAGCTCTTTATTTACAAAATTCACTTCGTAACCGAGAAATATCAGTTAGGAACCGTACCTTGTACGATTTTCACTGACATTTTCGGTATAACTTCGCTGTAAAGTATATGCTTCAAGGCTTACGAAAGTTTAAATTGTTAAGGCGAAGGCCTAAAGACTTGTAAAATTTACAAATGAAACGGCAATACCGCTAGAAAGTTTTGATTAAAAACCGCCATTGATTTCTGCTCATTAGAAAACATGTGTAAAATTTAATCAGAAAAAAAATTGTTGCTCGCAAGATTAATGTTTTTCTTTTTGTTTTTGTTGCTGGTGTTTTGTTGTAGTTGTCATTGTTGTTGTAAAGTTTAAAAGTTTTATTATTGAATACATTCTTAAAACATTAAAACGTTTCTCTTTATCTTGTACGTTTTCTAACTCACTCGGTCTCTGACTCGTTTGTATTTGTGTGTGTTGGTGCCATAAATTTTAAAACAACTTCTGCTCGCCTACAATCTTATGTTGGTTGGTCTGCTGTTCGGCCTGCATGTCGGCATGCCTGCCTGTCTGCTTGGTTGTGTCAAACACTGTGTATTTGTATCTTTTCTGTGCTGGTCTCTCACTCACTCTACTTAGCTGTTTGCTTACGTCTGTCCGTAAGTATTTATAAACATGAAAGATTTGGTTTTTCCTGGATTACAACAATAGCAACACAATAGAAAACAAGACAAAACAAAAGTTGAAAAGTTAAAATTAGGGTTGTTATAACAATAATACTTATATATAATAACAACAATACATAATAATGTTGACTTGACTATGCCCAAGCTCTTAACCATACCAGTGCCCATGCCCTGATCCATTTGAATTCATTATCTGGCTTGTTTGGTTTGGTTTAGTCGTGCAGCATCAAATGAAATCATGTTTGTGAGTTTGGCTAGATGAGCCACAGTCTGTCGTCTAGCGTTTATCTGTTACCAACCAATTCAACATGTGTACCTCGCTTGTAGTTAATGGTGGCGAAAAGAAAGGAGTTTTAAGTTTAAACTTGAAATTAAATTAAATTGTTTACTACACTACGCTTCGGTAGTTTAATTTGTTGTTGTTATTGTTGTTGTTAATAAAGGGCTGTAAATAAAATGCTTTTACTTTTGTTTAAATACGAAATAAATTATGAAACATTTTGCAGTTTGTGGGTGGCTACGTTTATGGCATGGCAATGTGGGTGAAAAAATGGTTGAATAATGGCACCCAGTTAACCAAAACGTCGTAATTATTTAAAGGAAATTAAAGAAATTCATTTGAAAGAAAATTAATAGACACCTACGGCCAATGTTTTTGTGTAGAAATAAGATTCAAATTCAGATAAAAAAAAATTAAGAGTAGAAGGAGTAACTTTCTTAAGAAGGAATGATAAGTATACAAAGAGTTTAAGAAGAGGTGAGAAAAGGAATTAAATTCTGGCAGAACTTTTTTGTGTAGGACGATACTTGGTGACGCAATAGGATTGGATGTGGGCTAAAACCTATCGAGTTGATCAATTTTATATGAATTAGAGGATGTGAATAAAATGGTTTATTAAGGGGTTATCACTCAAACAACATACTTATACATGATGAAGTCGCCGTAGCCTAGTAGGTAGTGTGTTGGCTTATTAGACGTAAAACCAGGGATCGAGCCCCAGGCCAGACATCAAGACAAAATACAAAAAGTATTTCTTCGGCGACTTTCTCTCAGCAGATTTCTGGCAAAAACTCTGAGAGTAAATAAAATTGCCATAAAAAGTTTCTCAAAAATCTGTCGTTCGGAATCGACTTTAAACTGTAGGTCCCACCACTCATGTATAAAAATTAACACACACAACATAAGTGGTGTGAGAAACTAAAACGTTGTACAATGGGTCAATTCGACCTCCGGGTACTGTACTTGTCTTAATTGACAAGTACACATCCTCTAACCTAACCTAACCTATACATGATGCCTGGGTCTTCGTCTTATTCGTCTCTACGATTTCTGCAATGCAATCAAAAAAACGGTTTGTAATTTTTCAAATTATATATTCTTGTTGTGAAATACAATTGCTTCGGTTAGAAATGGAATCTTCATTCATACAGCTGATGCGGTGGCCCTCACAGTACTTCATTCGATCGCACTAGTTTTCATGCACTTTTTCGACTGTATTAGCTCGTATCTCGGCAATGGCATCATAAATACTGGCCTTCAAATGCTCAGCTGTCTCTGGTTTGTCGGCATAATACTTTTCTTTAACAGAGCCACACAGTAAATAATCAACGATGTCAAATCGTGGCTTCTTGGCGGCCAATTGACTTTACCATTTCGGATAATTAAACGGCTATCAAACGTTTGACGCAATAAATTGATTGTGGAATGAGATGTCTGGCAAGTTCCACCATTCTGTTGAAATCGAACATCGTTCACATCAATACCATGACGAGTGGGAGTGCAAGACAATCGGTTATCATGGTGCGATAGGTGCTTCCATTGAAATATGAACCAATGATGCCCCGGCTCGACAAGCCGCTCCAAACAGTCACGCATAATGTTTGCATTGGCTTCTGTAAGATCGCTGTGGGTTTTCTGAGCTCCAAATAAAGCAAGCAATAAACTTGCGTATACCGGGCACTGTTGATCCTTCTTTGCGACCAAATTTTGGATGACATTTTCATGTAATTTCCAACCAATTTTCTTTGTTTTGGAAATAAATAAAAAGTCGATTCATTACGTTCAGTAAGGCTAATATACTGAATTTTGTGACAGAATAGAATAACATAAGTATTCCCAGATTCGAAATAACCAATGGTTCAAATTTAAACTGATAGATGGCTCAGCCTATTGTCATTAACGGTAATCTCGTTGAAGATACATCTGTCAAATTGGTTGTCATTTATTCAGTCTGTTAGTATTCAGCAAATCATCGTGGATGGATAGACGTGGACATGGACAAAGACGACTTGTAGTTCCAACAGGATAGCAGTACGTGCCAGAGAGCTTATGCCGCAATGGATATTCTGCCCGAGTAAATTGAGGATATGTTCATCTCACGTGAAGGTAATGTAAGCTGATTAGCGAGATCGTGCTATTTGACTCCATTAGACTATTTCTTAAGTCGTAGATTTATGCTAATAAGCTCCATACCATAGCGATGCTAAAAGGCAACATAACCCGTGCCATTGGGCAAATTCAGCATAAGTTCAACCCAGTAAAGTTGTGGCGGACATTTGTACTTTTTTACATTCCAAACATAATGGCATCAATAGGTCTTTCAAGCGAATAAAAAATTTGAGGATATCGCCTACACAGACTTTTTAATTTAAATTGAAATATTGGAAGGGCTTATTGAAAGACCGAGTGGACAAGGGATCTTTATCCTAATCGAGCTAGCGTCTATGAGTTTCTGTATTAACATCCCCAACATCTGTTCTGATCCAAAGCTGTTTAGCGTTTATTATATGTACTTAAGGTCGCCACAGTCTAGTAGTAGTCTGTTTGCTTATTAGACGTGAAGCCACAGTTCAAACAACAAGTCTGTCATCTCCAACAAAACGAAACATGATAAAATCTTTCTTTGGTCACTGTCTCTCAGCAGTTTACTGGCAAAAACTCTAAGAGCGTAATAAAATTGCCATGAAAAGTTTCTCACAAGTTTGTACTTCGGAGTCGATTTAAACAGACAACATAAGTGATGTGAGAAACTAGGTCGTAAACCTGACTGACATGTTATTATGACCAATTATGTATGTATGTGTGTGTCAAGCTATTTTAAAAATACTTTGGAGATATCAATTTCTATAATAAACCAAACCTAGCATTCCTATCGAAGCACATTCAGAACTTTTGTTTGAAAAGTTATTCTTTTAGCTGTAAACTGTTGGGTCCAAATCTAAGACTTCCTCTATTCTCCCTTCCCAGCCAATCCACATATTGAAATTCTTCTATGTGGTAAATGCAAGTTTGTTTGTCGACAACATACAATCAGGTGATTTAATATTCAGGCTTGTTTCGTTGAGTTTTTGTAAAGTTTATGGTGGGACTCTATGAGATTCTTTGAAAAGGTTGATCGAACTTCTTTTACATGTTTCTTCACTTCATTAAGCATAGAATTGTAAGTATCTGGTATTCTCCCATTTAAGTTTTTTTCCAAACTTCTAATATGAGTCTTCATGTTGTTTAATTGAACAGTCTGAGGGAAGCTGTATTGCTTTTTCAAAAGGACAATACCAGACTACGGAATTTGATAGCTACTGTCCTGATTAGTCATTTAAATAAATCTTTTACACCATTTCTATGCAGAATCCATAAAAAACCTCTCCTATAGCCGTTATAACTGCTGCTCAAGCCGCCATAATTATTTTAAACTGTTCTCTGTCAGCTCTTTCATGGTATGCTGGGTTAAACCAGATCCACTTTTGGTTTCCTTACTGGCAAAAAGAAAAACAGACCTTTTTTCCTTAATATTCCTTCGCTTAAGTTTACAGTGTATATTGCCATATAAAGGATATCACAACTAAAAGTAGAAAATACTAGGGTTTGTAGAACATTTTTTTTTTCAACCAACGCGTATGTAAATGGCCAAGTGGTTGGTTTTTAAAATAAGGAAGCAGGAGTGTCTGCCTGACATTCATTTAAATGCGAAAACAATTACAATCACAATTTATAATTACACATTTGTTGTTGCTATCGTTGTTGTTGGCTTTATTATTAAATAACACTCCTGTTGTCTGGAATAACTCGCACACTTAAGATCTCATATAACAAATGGCAACACACAGTAATTAGTTTATAATAGATTTATACAGGAGAAGAGAAAACAAGAAAAGGACAAGAGAATGAAAACAAATTAAGAAAAGGTATTCGTAACATCTACATCCTGAAAAATGGAGGGAAGAAATCAACATAAAAAGGGTGGCAAGTATGTGTTTAAATTCAGCTGATTAAAGATGAATTTCATGCTTAATTTGCTTTTAAAGAAATCATTTGAATTACTAAATTAAATGCACATCCACAGATACTAACTTAATCTCAGGGCGCCAGCCAAACTCTTAGGTCCTAGGAGTTTGACTTGAGATAAGTTGGTACTGTGTAAGCAATATGAAGCAGGTAGACAAAGGAACCCAGGGTCATATGGAAATTTAGGCCAATAGGGTCAAAACTATTCTGTGGCAAGGGAAGAGGATTTCGAAAATGTAGTTCCTGCAAAAACGAAAATAAAAAGGGCAGACAGTCTTCTCAAGTCAATCGGACTTAAGACAATCTAAGCTTTTACGGGATAATTATAGTGAAAGAAAATTTAATCTTGTGTCAGACTATCCAGCGCCAGCCTTCTGACTGCACACTGTCAAGTACTAGGCATGGAGTTATCCTTACTGGTCCTGATGATAGTCAGGCCATTAGGGTAAGGTAGAAATTATTGGGTTGTTCGGAAAGTAACATCGATTTTTCCCGACAGAGGATTTAATTGTATTTTTTTACACCCAACTTCACACTTAAGCCGTATAATTCTTATATGCTTTGAGAGCTGATATAACAAGGCTTGTGTGTGAAAAATTCCAATTAATTCTACGAAGTAGTTTTTGGTTGGTGCCCTTTTAAATATGGAGAGCGATAAACAGCATTTTCGACATATCTTACTATTTTACTACAGAAAGGGTAAGGAATGCTGTTCAAGCCAGAAAGAAATTGGCCGATGTGTATGGAGAAGGTGTGTTGACAGCATGCCAGTGCCAGAACTGGTTCGATAAATTTGTATCCGTTAATTTTCATGTCGAAGAAGCGCCACGTTCGGGAAGCCTGGTTGAAGCTGATAGAGACGCATTAGTTGATGCGAACCGGTGAATAATAACACGTGAGATCTGAGTGAATTTAAACTTATCAAATTCAATAGTTTATGACCACTTGATTGATATTATACGAAAACTGTCATTCATTTCCACAAAAAAAAAACAGAAATTACTTTCCGAACAACCTAAGAAAATACCGATTGCGGTCAGTGTATCAGATCGTCTGCTGATATTACTTTAGTACGGTCGTCAGTTTCAGTTTCAGGCCATGCTAAAAACATCAATAATTGCGATGATTTTTTAGGCACCAAAGTGTCACTAAGTGCTAGTAGTATTCACCAAGTAGAGCATACACTTCAACCAACTAATTTTGTAATCAAAATTCTGGAAACCATTGCAATGGTGCCTCATTTGGTGAATTCACATAAACCAGCTCAGTTCATGCTAATCATATAGCAATTGTGAATAGATTAAGCACCAATTTGAATACGAAACTATATGAAATAAAATCAAGGATAACTTTAATACACAGGATTTACATCTAAGCTAGCCACTAACTAGAAGAACTTTGACGAAACGAGGTATTCCATTGCCTTAAAGTATTTTAATATGGACTGAAGATAGACACTGGTACTGGAAATTCGTTTTATCTTGCAGAAGTGATAAGAAATAATAGGTAAAATTCTTCACTCTAAAATCCAAGCATAGATTTGAATACCGCAGATGTTAACAATTTTCCACAAAAGCAGTTTCGAAATTTAAATAATAATTATGAGGCTTCTTTCGCCTTAAAAAAGTTTATTCACAAACCACTTTACTACCTGGAGAACATAACAATTAAATGAGTAAATATCCTTACTGCTACACTTAGAATGATAAGCCACAGAGGATATTGTTTATAAGCGAGCTTTAATTCACTGGATTTTCAATTTAGCGTTGGATTCAACCTCAAAATCCAAGACACGAACCTCATTTACAAATTCAAGATTTTTTATTTTTTTCACACAAATTTGTTTTGAAAAATGAAACAAAAAACTAACTTCGCGGATAAAAAACATAAAAATATTCACCTTGAATAATGCTTTATTATCTAAATGGGGAATTTCGTGTCAAGTGACCCAATTTTTAAAATCGATGTCTTCCGATTTGGATGAAAAATCTTATTCTTGAATTAAAAAATTATTTTTTTATACATATCCCACTCGCATCCCATTAAGCGATTATAAGGGCCTTAAAGGAAATTGTATAAGCTTTCTTTTGAGCAAAAAAAAAAAAAATTGGCCCATTTTGAAAAAAAAAAAATTAATTTAAAAAAAAATAAAAAAAAATTTATTTAAATTAAAAAAATTATTTTTGGAAAGATTGAAGAAATAGCTATCTAATATCCTTCGGAAAATTTTTGCTAGGACCAATAGGTGAAAAGTTACACACATTTTATAAAAACCCTGTATGACCAAAATGACCAAATTTGACCCCCTCTAACTTCGGCAGTTCTAGACTGATAGAGCTGAAAATTTGTGTCTGGCCTACTATCCAATAGTACTAACCTCGATCTAAATCGGAAGACATCGATTTTAAAAATTGGGTCACTTGACACGAAATTCCCCAAATATTACAACAATTCCTTTCAAGCAAATTCCACAACCCATAGTCTAGAAAGTTCACTAGCAAATTTTGACTTTTTGGCAATTTCGTCTGTGTTCGCTCGAGTATTTTTGATAGATATGGTGCGCTAAATTGAATCAATTGCTTGTAATATTAAAAACTTAATTCAAAGATTTTAATAAAGAAATGCGCAAACACTGAAAATCTTAAATACTCTTCTTAAACATTTTACATTTTCCAGATCTGGTTACCCTTATTGTGTGTGTGTTTGTGTAATTAGAAAAGAAACTCGTATGGCAATCATATGAACTCAATATGAACGAAATAATATGATGGTGATGATGATGCCCTACAGCAAATTCTGCTGTAATACTGCAGCAATATTTTACTGCAGTGGTAAGTGTAAACTGTGCATTAAAACGTATTTTATGCCACTTCATTCTAAACCATTCATTCACTCATTCATTCAGCAATTCAAACATGCATTCACAACTATGATCTGCTTGTTAGGGCCACATAGCAAGCAATTGAGTGTAGATTTCTAAGCAGTCTTCGTTGGTATATGTGGAAAGAGAAGAGAGCGAACAGAGCTATGGTTTAATGTATTGAAATGAAATGAAAGGAGAAGCAATGCAACAAAAATAAAACGGATATCCTTTTTTGCCGCCATTCAAGTACATTCTTTGTTTTTTTTTCCTTGCTTTCTCTCCCTTTACTATACAGCTCAGCGTTTTATTTGTATGCAATTCTGTTTCTTCTTCTGGCCCAAAAAAAACGAAACTGAAAGGATTTTTTTTTGGTGCAACACACAATAAAAGAAAAGAAATTCAAGAGGAAAAACTCTTGGTTACATTTACCCAAAGCTGCAAGCACAATTTCACATCACATTCACTTTCATTCATTCAACAGAGAGAGAGAGAGTAAGGGAGAGAGTAAGGATACAAAAGTAAAATTTTTTAAACTTTCGCACAAAAAGGACTCGAAAACAAAAGCAACAAAGTTTTGATTTTTTTTTAGTAGAGAAAGGTTAACTAACTATAAAATAATGAAAGTTATTCAGTTATTGTATTTGGATTTGAATTTCTCTGGGGGTTGGTTTAGAAATGAAAACCAGAAAGAAAAAAAATTTTTTCAACAAAATTTACCCGCTCACTAGATCATCTTTAGTCTCACCCTATGCGTTTAAGTTAATTTAAGAACTTAAAAACTGTATTCCAACAAATTAAACTGCAATCAGTCTGAGAATTTAAACAAAAAAAAAAGAAAAATATTCCAACAGGGGTTGCTAAACGTTTGCAGAGTCCAGTAAAATGCTTTGGGGTGCACGTTAATTTTATGGAAATAAATTAAAACGGATTTCATTTGTCGTTTTTGTTTTGCTTACAGGAATAAAATGAAATGAATTTAAAATTAATCCAATAACTCGTTAGATTTTCCCTAACAATGCATTTCATTTAAGGAGCACAAATCCTGGAATGTACTTCAATGAATATGATTAGAAATGTTCAATGTCATCATGGAAGCAAATAAAAACTGAGGTTGATCATTTCATATTTAGTGTATCTGCAGTCCAAAGCAGATACATTTTCTATTAATTTTCGTTTTTTCCTACAGGCCACATGAGGCCTATTGTGATAGCACAGCCTAACATTTTCCCCAATATGCCGGAATCATTCGGAGCTTCTAATAAAGCGACTGCGTACATCCATACATAATTGGTCATTACAACCCTAAAGTCAGGATTACCACCTAGTTTCTCACACCACCTATATGTTGTGGAGTGGTGGGACCTACAGTTTAAAGTCGACTCCGAACGACAGATTTTTGAGAAACTTTTCATGGCAATTTTATTTACTCTCAGAGTTTTTGCCAGAAATCTGCTGAGAGGAAGTCGGCGAAGAAATATTTTTTGTATTTTGTTTTGATGTCTGGCCTGGGGTTCGAACCCTGACTTTACGTCTAATAAGCCAACACACTACCTACTAGACTACGACGTTATAATGGTGTGATTGCACCCATTAGACGAAGCACTGTCTCCTCCTCTTACTCGTCTCAACAGTTTCTCGTTTGCCAAGCGTTTAAGATCAATGCTCCCTGCATGAGCGTTCATAATGCAAGGTCCAGTTATGACTCAACAACCACGCCTGAGAGTGCTCCTTTGAAGCACCACAATCCAATTCCATGGCCCTGCATGAGTGTCTATAATGAAATGTCCAGTAATGACTCCCACATCTACACTGAGGGTGCTCCTCTGGAGTTTAAATAAACTTTTAGTGCGTCTTTCATCCAGCTTTGGCTACATTTTGCGTTACATTGCGCCGTTCTGACCGCATCTTGTTTTGACGGAATTCATGGCTGCATTGTTAATTATAAGCTCGCATTGCAGAGTTCAAAGGTTGTAACGCATATGGTCACTTCTTGCGCTCTTCAGTTACCTGAAATATCATTATCTTCTGGTGTTCATATGACATGAACATCGTATTGGTCTACTACCTCTTTAAGACATCTCTTACAGTTAGAAATTATCTTGGAGTTCGTCACATGGACATTTAATTCTTTGACAGGCATCTGGATATGAGAAAGCATGGTAATATCCCGAATTCTCACCGCAGCCTGTATTGTCGTTAGCTCGGTCTGAAAGGCGCTACACAGATTCAGCAGCCTTTCCAATTAGTTTAGACAAAATTCCATAACATACAGTTCCATCACAATTTGAAGCCGTCAGAGAAGATTTTTACGGAGTCTTTTATGACCACTTTCAAGGTCTCTTTATTTGGAATAAATGTCTTGAATTTCTTTGAAAAGTCGTATCGGGATATCATGTAATCATTACTCCCAATAGCGCCAAATTCTTTCAGAATACTTGTGTATCCAGCCTTTAACCCAAGCAACTGTCCAATTGCCCAACAATCTTAGCCGCCAATCCCTTCCAATAAAGATCAAGCAAAAGGAGGCACAAAATTATCATGTTAACGCAGGTCCAGTGCTCATGACACCAATAATAATTATGCATGGAGGTCCTTGCAATCGCCGTATCAATTTTAAATTTGTTGTATTGTACCAAGGAATTCCCACACTGTACTAGATATCCACAGGTTAAGATAGACCTGACAACAGCTGCATATATCGAGTGAGTCATGTAGTCCCTCTATTTTTCCTCAACATTTTGGAACAAACGGAGAAGGAGGCTTTTTCTACTCTGTTAATGATATCCGATTTCCAAGACATCTTTCTATGCGAAACGAGCCTTAAAACTTGAGCCGCATCTTTCAAGTCAAGCTCCATCCCCTGCAATTTCAGTGGCAGAGAAGGCGGCGGCTTGTACCTTCTTGTGATGAGTACCACCCCTGTCTTTTCGGCATTAACATCCAACTGCGACCCCTTGATCACACGCCTACGCTTTTTCTCACAGCTTGTTGCATTCTATCTGTAATAGAACCTACAAATCTGTCAGAAATTGTAAGAACCAGGTTATTCGTATAGCCAATAGCTCCACATATAAGATAATTCAACATCAGCACAAGTTTCCATAAGAATGGTTTTCAAATGAAAGTTTTCATCAGCAATAAAATTCAGTGTTTTCGATGTAGTCTAGTAGGTAGTGTGTAGGCTTATCAGGCGTGAGACCACGGTTCAAACCCCGGGTCAGGCATCTCCAACAAACCGAAATATGAAAAAATATATCTTCGGCTGCTTGCTATCAGCAGATTTATGGCAAAAGTTCTGAGTGAAAAAAAAATTGCATAGAAAAGTTTTTCTAAAAATCCGTCATTCGGAGTCGACTTTAAACGCTAGGTGCCGCCACTCATGTATTAAATTAACACACATAACTTAAGTGGTGCAAGGAAATGCCATTGGGCCGTATTAAACGCGACTATTCTTGGCGAAGTCGCCGTAGTCTAGTAGGTAGTGTGTTGGCTTATTAGACGTACAGCCAGGGTTCGAGCCCCAGGCCAGACATCAAAACAAAATACAAAAAGTATTTCTTCGGCGACTTCCTCTCAGCAAAAACTCTGAGAGTAAATAAAAATTGCCATGAAAAGTTTCTCAGAAATCTGTCGTTCAGAGTCGACTTTAAACTGTAGGTCCCACCACTCATGTGTAAAATCAACACACACAACATAAGTGCTGTGAGAAACTAGGTTGTAATCCTGACTGAAGGGTTGTAATGACCAATTATGTATGTATTCTTGGCCTGGAACTGAAGATAATTAACGGAACTGCATGTGGTTTCAACAGTGCAATGGCACTACTCGCGCAATACGATCGACTTTGTCTTTATTGCACAATAACTTTTATTATTATTTTATTACAACTTGTTTGTCCAGACAACAACCACTCTTCTATCACCACCGATGTTGCGTGTGTTCATTTTTCGTTGAGTGGCAGGACAGTTCAACGGTCATTGTGAAACATAGTTTTGAGAAACTTTTCATTTCAATTGGCCATTAGACCGGACAGTTTAACCTCCATTCCGAACGAAAGTTTTGAGAAACTTTTCTTTTCAATTGGCCACTACGTAGGCAGGCCACTAATGTGGCTTTAAATTCCTTTTTAGTGTTGCTACTTCTAATGGAAATTAAGTCATAGCTTCAATGGATCATCTGGAAGCCATTCTAAATAAACAAAGAAAAAAATTAAAAAAATATTTTTAAAGATTATATTGCAGACGTAAAGCTTGAACTATTTCCCAAAAACATATATTTTTAGAAAATCTTCATAACTTAAACAGATATTGGCTCTTGTTTCCATTAATTTAAGCAAATAATTGATGGTTGTTTGCATTCTTTGTTCGTATTTGTATACAAAAATATATGCAAACACACACACACACCTACAAAGTATATACAAAAGAGATGCTTTTTGCATGGGAGTACCCATGTAATCAGAATGTATTTTGCTTTTCTATGCTTCAACACAGAGAAAGAGTAGAACGTACATAAGCATGTGCAAGTGATAAGAGTAGTTGAACACACATTGCATTCAACTGAATGAGTGAGTGAATGTATGCGTGTGTGTGATGGCTGTTAACTCGTCCTTCAGATTTGTTGTATTTCTAGCATTTAGTGGGTATGAGTTCTTGCTCTCTTTATTTTTCGATGCTGTATGGATGGTATGTTCAACTCTTCTATAGAAAGTTGAGATAAAAAAAATGGAAGAGAAAGAGTATAAAGAAAACAAATACAAATACAACGGAATGAGTAACAAAATCAACTGTAATACACAGCTCAGGCAGATTTAATCTGGAAATATACTCGGGAGATTATTTCTGTTTTTTCGTCTTCTTCTTCTCGTTTTTTTCTATTTGTTTTTAGTTGTTGTATTACGTTTCGTTTCATTACATTTATTTTGTTTAACAGTTTTTTTCGTTTCTTTATAAGTATTTGTGTTGCAAGCAAGCAAGCTTTACATGCACATGCAAGTGCACGTGTATAAGTTTTTAAAATTTTATTTCATTTCAGTTCAATTTTTTCTGTTTTTTAATGCAAAAAAAATTCTTGATGGTTTCCTTCATACAAACCCTGTATGAATTTCATTTGAAATGTTTTCTTCTGTGTTTTTCTGTTTTTTGTTCAACAAAATTTTTCCTTTATTTTTCATATTCAAAGTTTCTATGTTTTATACGTATGTATGTTGGGGAGCAAAAAATAAAAAACGAAGAAATCCATTATAAATTTCAACTTGAATGCCTTTAGTTTTGCTGTTGTTTTCAGCAGCAATTTTTTTCCGCTGCTTTGTTCTGTATTTATATTGCTTAACACGGTTGGCTTCAGCGCTTAACAAAAAAAAAACCCAGAAACAAAGCAAAAAGAAAAAAAAAGCCGAGAAATAGTGCAAGAAAAACGTGTTGTTTGTTGTTTAACACACAATAAGAAAATAAAATACAAAGAAAAAAAAACTTGGTCACCTTTCACTCTAATGCTTCCTTCCGTTCTCACTTGGAATCTTAACAAAAGCAACACCAGCAGCCAAACACTTACATACACACACACTCTAGTATTAGTTTCAATACATTTTATGTCCTGTACGTACATAAATACCTACATACATACATACAAATATGTATCTAAGTATGTATGTATGTTTACAAAAATTTATAATAAAAATAATGCAGCATAAAACTGCAGCAGCAGCGCCAGCTTAATGCAGTATTATGCAAAACAAAAACAAAGAAAAAAAAAGATTGTTGCCACTCAAGCAAAACATCATATAATGCCACCATTTGTACGAATTCCTTTAACTTGGTTACTACGTGCAAATAGCTGTTGTTGCCTAACCTATCTTGTTCGTTTTTATTATATTTCTAAACAGTGGTGCACAACACATTGGTTTTTTTATGAATTAAAGGATTTGTAAACTTTAAATGAAAGTATGGAAGAAAGATTTTTAATTGCTTTTTAATTTGATTTGAGAAGAAAGCATGAAAATGTAAATTTCTCTTTGAGTTCAGTGTTGTCCTTGTAACAACAGTTTCATCTAGAAGATAAATTAGTCAGACTAACGTCTAACTATTCCGGGTTTAGACCCGTAAGTAGCTTAAATGAATTCCAAGCAAGAGTTAAATGAACCATCCTTTATCACAGCATGTTTGAAAATAATGGATATACTGCAAGTGGCGTTCTTCATGAAATTCTTGCGAGATCTAATTGATACTACTGACAAAATTGAGCATATGCTTGAAAATCGATGAGTCCCTAAGACAACTATCCAAGCAAAATTAGCAAAGCAGGCTGTGGAATGTTAAAGCTCAGCTTTGGTCATATAAATTACCGTAGCTATGGAGAGGTCGACTATCACATGTGCTAGTGTTCAAGGGACATAGAGCATACCTTTATAGATTCGAACATTTTGACTCGCTATTATGCCCAGAACAGGACGACAGCATTGAACAAGCACTGTTTATATATAAACGGCTTGATTTAGGTTAGGTTAGGTTAGGTTAGAGGACGTGTAGTTGTCAATTGAGACAAGTACAGTACCCGGAGGTCGAATTGACACATTGCACAACGTCCTAGTTTCTCGCACCACTTATGTTGTGTGTGTTAATTTTATACATGAGTTTCTCAAAAATCTGTGGTGCGGAGTCGACTTTAAACTGTAGGTCCCACCACTCATGTATAAAATTAACACACACAACATAAGTGATGTGAGAAACTAGGTCGTAATCCTGACTGAAGGGTTGTAATGACCAATTATGTATGTATGTATGTAAAAGTAGCCATATGCGAATAAGCAACTAATGTCAGCATTCATCAAAGCCAACTTAAGCTATGCCATCGTCCAAATTCAGATGCCCTCCACTTAGAGAAGCCATGGTGGACATTTGACGACGTATATAATGGTACTAATAGGTCTCTTAACTGATTAAAAATAGGTCGATTGTATCTCACGCACACTTTGTTGCATTTAAGTTAAAATATTGGAAGAGCTTTATAAAAGACTTGGTATTTAATTCAAATCGAATGTTTTAAGTAAGGTGAAGGTAAGGTTAGAGGACGTGCACTTGTCAATTTAGGCAAGTACAGTACACGGAGGTCGATTTGACGCATTGTACATAGTGAAGGTAAAGCATCGAAAAAAATGAACTTCAATCCCTTCTCCTGTAATTTACTCACAGTATTCCAATACAATGCTATTGTACGAGTAGGGGGCAAAACAAACCAATTTCTCTTCAATTCCTTTGATAGGAATAATGTCCTCCAATAAAGTGTTTTTCCTTTTGCAACAAAATTTAACTTTTCGTTACACTGTGCTTTACTTTTGATACATTGCAACTGTATCCTTCCATTCCTAATATTGGTCAAATTTTTTTTTTTGCTGCCATTTCTTGTGTCTTTTTTTTTCTTCCTTTTTTCTTTTGTCAAGCATTGCTTTATTTCGTTCGCATTCACGTTGATCTCATCAAATTTACGTACATATTTCCACAGCTGAGCTGAGTTGTGCCACTTTCCATTTCTCTTTTAAAATTTTTCAGATGCAATTCAATCTCTTTTACTTTGGTTTTTTCCCACTTTTTTTTTGTGAATTTTCCGTGCTTTTTTTTCGCTTTGCCTTTGCCAACATTCATATTTCAGCCAAGTGTCAGTATAGTTTATGTCCTTATTTAGATTAAACTTAACGAAACAGAAAGAAACGAATGAAAGAGAATGAAGAAAAAAAAAGAAGTTGAAATTTATTTTTAACAAATTTTATATAATTTTTCTGTTTTTTTTTTTATTTGCTTGTTGTTGTTGTTGTTTTGATGCTGCTAATATTGTGCTGTTAGTTTTATAAAAAAATTTGTTTAAAAGAATTTATTTGCGTCCTGTTTTTTCTAGAGCAAGAAATTATTTTTTTCTACTTTAAATGGCTTCATTTTTAAAGCTTAAAAATAGTTTTTGTTGTTGTTTTCTTTTTTTTAATATTTTTATTACATTTTTTTTATTTATTTTTAAGGGTATTTGTTTATCAAAGTTTTTTTTATTTATTTATTTTCACAAAGTGTTGTTTTTATTTTCTCTTTCTCTTTCCCACAGTGTTGAAAAATTTAGTACTTTTGTACTTTTTTAACCGTAGATCGAGCTTTGTATCAAAAATGATACATTTCAACTTTTGAGACGATATAACTTTAATTCAGAAAAAGTTAGATGCCTGATATTTTTATAATTCGTTAGTATTGTTATCGCCATTATTTTAAACCAAATAAAAAAAGAAAATTTCAAACAGGGGTTACAAAATTCAAAAATTTCATAATTCTGCCTTATGTATCTTTTTTGATACATACGACTTTCGTAGAGATTTGTTGGTGTCGTGTACGTAATTTTTGTGAAGTTTTATCGTAAATATATACGCCAAATCCTGGAAAAGAGCCACGAGAAACAAGTCGACACACACCATCTTTTTGTCGACTATAAGGCTGCCTTTGATAGCCCCATAAGGGATAGTATTTGTGCCGCAATGTCTGAGCTCGGTATACCTGCGAAGCTGATAAGGCTATGCAGAATGACGTTGAGCAATTCCTGCAGCTCCGTTAGGTAGGAATGGACCTCTCCGAGCCTTTTGATACCGTGCGAGGTTTCAGACAAGGCGACCTCTTATCATGCGACCTCTTCAACTTCGTCATGGAGAGTGTTCTGCGAAAGGCGGGAGTCCATCGCAATGGCACTATTTTTCAAAAAAGTGTCCAGTTGCTTGCGTACGCTGACGACATTGACATCATAGGGCGTACGAAGCGAGATGTTACAGCTGGCTTTAGTGCTATTGAACGCGAGTCTACTAAGATGGCTTTGGCAGTAAATGAGGGCAAAACAAAGTATATGTTATCGTCAAGTAGAGACGAGCGCCGTATTGATTCTCAGATTACGGCCGATAACTATACTTTTTGATACGGTCAAGGAACTCATCTATCTTGGCTCCGCCATTAACACCAGAAATGATGTCAGTCTGGAGATCAAGCGTAGGATCACTCTTGCCAACAGGTGCTACTATGGTCTCAATAGGCAATTGAGTAGCAGAGACCTCTCTCGTACGACAAAACTAACACTCTACAAGACGCTCATCCTCCCCGTGCTTCTTCATGGCGCAGAAGCATTGACCCTATTAAGTACGGATGCAGCAGCCTTGAGAGTGTTCAAGAGAAAAGTACTGCGTAAGATCTTCGGTCCAGTGCGAGTTGGCGATGATTATCGCATCTGATACAACAGTGAGTTGTACGAGCTCTTCAACGACATGGACGATGTGCAGCGTATTAACATCCAGCGGCTGCGCTGGCTCGGCCATGTCGTTCGAATGGAGGAGGATGCTCCGGCGAGACGGGTATTTGATGCGGGAATCTGCGGAAGTCGGCGAAGAGGACGACCTTGCATCCGTTGGAAGGACCAAATCGAGGAAGCCCTGTCATCGATTGGTGTAACCAACTGGCGTAGGCGCGCACGATGCAGAGGCGCCTGGAAGGATGTGTTGCGGCAGGCCGAAATCCGATAAACGGGTTGTTATGGCCAATTAAGTAAGTAAGTAAGTTATCGTAAATAATACATTATTTATGGTATTTGAGAAGGAATTGAAAGTTATGTAAGTGTGGGACGAAAGTGAAAAGATTGAATTTTCTATTCTTGATATGTTCTTGATATTGATTGAAGTAGTCGTAGTCAAAAATGTAGCGTGTTACCTTCAGACGTGTTAGACGTCAGACCAAGGTTTAAACCTCAGGTTAGACATTTCCAATTTATAACGAAAGGTTGTAATGATCGATTATATATTAATTTTATATATAATATTCCTGCTGTTAAAGACTTTTAAGAAGAAGAAAATAGAAGCTCGTCATACGAACTGGAGAAAGTATTGGCAGCAACAAACATGACAACAGTATGTTTATCGCCAAAGATGGAACAGAACAACCTGCGTTTAGTAGTTTGGGATGAAAAAATCTAGTAGTTTCTTCTCATATTTATCTCACGTGACAGACAAATATTAGAAGAATGTGTTTTGTACCATGTTTTATTACAGATGATAATATTTCGGTCAACTACGTACGTATGAGATAACAGAATCATTCGCTTTGATAATGATATATTTACACCTATTACGCCTTTTCGAAAAATAAGCTGAATGTCTTGCAGCCTTTAATAATCATGCTTAAAGACTTCTTTTGAAATTCGAATAAAAAGGATTTTTTTTCTTAAAAAAAAAAATATATTTTTAAATTAATTTTTTGTTAGAAAATTTTAACCATTTTCATAAAACTTTTATCACACAGCTTGTAGTTTTATGTAAGAAATAATACTGTATAAATAGTTTGGGATTAAAGATTATACTTTCAGAGCAGCCCAAATATCCTTTTTTAAGATTTTTAAAAATTGCATTTTTTGTTCGCCTGAAAGGTAAGAAAATTAAAGAAAATATATTTAAATAATGATGCTTATGTTTTTATTTTCCTTTTTGGTATATTTTCATCTCAAATTAAAGTTTTTAGCAGAACAGAATTCAAAACTTTTTTAGTTTTATTGTGGAAAATGAAAATTACCTCCAGGGATTTTAATTGAAATTTGATATCTAATAATGGAATACTTACAGTGATTGTTAGGGAAATTAATTTAAGGATATTTATATAAATCAAGCTTCATAAAGAGATTTACGGAGTAATGCTTGGTATTGATTTATGTTTTCTTTCCTTTTGTTTTGTTTTATCACCTTTTCAACTCATATTTAAGTTTGTCGCTGTAGATTAGAAACTAATTGAATTTGATGGTCGTTATAAATTTCGTGGTCCACCGAAGTCGAATTGGCAGTTTTAGATACATGCTACGTGCGTAGCAACTACTTACAACAAGGGGAAACCCGTATCCGGGAAACCAGAGAGGAATCAAAGAGAGAAAATTGTTATTGCACATAATCGATGTTCTATAGCAACAGGAAACTTTTTTACCTCACATGACGTTGACAACAAATATTTCTAACGAATCACAAGAATGGTTTGTACCATCAGGTTTCAGCCAGTCCTCAACAGAGAATTTTACTGATGCGAGTGACAATAAGCTGTCCTATCTAAGCAATTGAAAACTTATAAATTGCAACAAAGCAGTGTGCTAAACGTCAAATTATTACCATTTAGAAAGAAATGAAACCAAGCTGACATGAAGTGCTTGATTTTTATGTAAAAAAACCATGCCAATGTAGTTTTTTTAAGGCTCGATCTACGGTTAAGTACTTTTTTATTTCAAAAATACCGCAGTACTGCAGTGACGTTTTCAGTACTTTTTTATTCTTATTACATATTTTATGTGTTGCGCTTTTTAACTATTAATGCATTAGCAACATGTTCAACGTAGATTTAGGCTTTAGCCCCGCTTACCCCAACGTCCACGGAACGTAAATTCGTTTTTAGAACACGAAATCAATGAAAACGCTTGCCGAATGGTAATGTAATTCGGTAAGCATTTGCATTGATTTTCATATGCTAAAAAACGAACCTATGTTACATTACATTCCATCGACGTTTGACTAAACGGGGCTTTTACGTTTTATTACGTTCCGAAGTAGCTGTTTTTGTCTTGTATGTGAGGAACACGTATAAGTCATTCATTTTTCTGTTTGACTTGCTGGCAAAAACTCTGAGTGTAAATAAAATTGCTATGATAAAGTTTCTTAACAATCTGTCGTTCGGAGTCGACTTTAAACAGTAGGTCGCGCCAAACATGTATAAAAATTAACGCACATAACACAAGTGGTGTGAGGAACTAGGTCGTAATCCTGACTAAAGGGTTGTAATGACCAATTATGTATGTATGAGGATATTGCATTATATGCCCAAACATTCCTTCTCCTGAACCGCAACCCATCTTAAATAAGAAATTGTCATGAAAAAGTTAACAAAAAACTGTCGTTCGTAGTCGACTTTAAACTGTAGGTCCAGCCACTTATGTATGTAAAAAATTAACACACCCAACGTAAGTGGTGTGAGGAGTTAGGACATAACCCTGATTGAAAGGTTATAATGAGCAATTATGTACATATGTATGCATTTTTTTACAAAAGTACCATTTGGTGCAAAAAAAGTCCTTTTTCAGTTATAATTCAGTACCATTTCAAAATCTCAGTTGTGCAACACTGTTTTTTTTTTATTGTACGGGAGTATTTATTTTAAAGGTAGAAAAGTGCAAGTACAACGTATATTTATTTCTATTTATAGTTGTTTTTGTGTTTTTGTTTTTCTATTTTATCCACAGGATATTTTTGTTTTCCTTTCCCCAGTTGTATACGTACATAGTTTATCTGTGTGTTAGTTTTTCATTTTCAGTTTGTTTTTTCTGTATTTTTTTGCTGAGCACCTCGCAATCAATTTGTTTTTAGTTAAGCTGTGAGTATTAGTCATTGTGTTTTTCTATATCCGCCATCATGTCCATCAAGTGATGGGGATTTAAAGCATGTAAATTGGTCCACATAAATAAAGCCAGGCAGGCAGGCAGGCAGGCATGCATGCATGTCTGTCTCTCTATTGGTACCGAAAAAACTACGTTTTTTTCTGGGATAAAAATTTATAGTTTTTTCAACAATTCAATGGAAAAAAATATTTAAAAAAACTACAGAGAAAAATTAAAATAAATTGAAATTTTATGCTGATGGGCAAAACAAAATAAAAACAGAATTAAAATAAATTGACACAAATTATTAAATCTTCTTGTGAAATAAACAAATAAATCGAAACGGAAAGAAACAAAAAAAAAAATTGTGAAAACACTGTTAATACCCTACCACCTGATATTCAAATATGCATTGAAAATAACAAGAATTTTTTTGAATTACATTGAGAGTTTTTTGCTAAGGACAATGGACCCATAGACCAGTAGTTTCTGTAGTATAGGGTAAGCCATATGAAAGTTTGAACATAAAAATGCAATCAAACAGAAGTCAAGTGAAGTCGCCGTAGTTTAGTAGGTAGTGTGTTGGCTTATTAGACGTAAAGCCACGGTTCAAATCCCAGGTCAGACATCAAAACGAAAAATGAAAAAATTTCTTCGCCGACTTCCTCTCAACAGATTTCTGGCAAAAAAACTGTGAGTAAATATAATTGCCATGAAAAGTTTTTCAAAAATCTGTCGTTCGGAGCCGACTTTAAACTGAAAGTTCCGCCACTCATGTATAAAATTAACACACACTATATGGGTGGTGTGAGACGTAATGACCAATTATGTATGTAAAGGGTCCGCCAAATAACTTTTTTTTTGAAATACTTTAAAAAAAACTACTGAATATTTTCTCAAATTTCTTTTTTTATTTGAAAGTACAATCCTTCCGGTTAATAATGGAAAACAATTTCATTCAAATAGCTGCCTTGGCTAGCCATGCAGTAGCCTACACGATCGGTCCAATTTTTAAGCACATTATCGATTGTGTGCAGCTGTATTTCACCAATGGCTTCACGAATAATGTTCTTTAAAGCGTCAATTGGCTCTGGCTTATCACCCCACAAATAATAGTCCAACGGTGTCAAATCGCAGCTCCGAGGTGGCCAAACGTCATCAGCTCTGCGGCTGATAATACGATCTTCAAAAACAGGGCGCAAAACATCGAGTGTAGCTTCGGCTGTGTGGCACGTAGGGCCGTCCTGTTGAAACCAAATGTTGTCAATACCCTCCTCTTCAATATTTGTGAACAAAAATTCGTTCAACATGGCCCGATAACGATCGCCATTGACTGTAACGGCCACTCCTTGCTCATTTTCGAAGAAAAATGGCCCAATTATTCCTCTGGACCAAAATCCGCACCAAATGCGTGCGGGTTTTCTGCGCTCCAAATGCGACAATTTTGCTTGTTTACATACCCGCCAAGATCAAAATGAGCTTCATCTGAAAAGATGATTTTTTTTTTGTCAAAATCGGCATCTTCTGGTGTAGGCTACTACATGGCCAGCCGAGGCAGCCATTTGAATGAAATTATTTTCCATTATTAACCGGAAGGATTGTACTTTCAAATAAACAAGAAATTTGAGAAAATATTCAGTAGTTTTTTTTTAAAGCATTTTCAAAAAAAAGTTATTTAGCGGACCCTTTATGTTTGTACGGGGTCGTATCTCGGGGTCGTTGGCCTTCAAATGCTGAATTGTTTCTGATTTGTCCGCAAAACACTCTGCTTTAAAGATGCCTCACAGAAAATAATCCAACGGTGTCAAATTGGACCTTCTTGGCGGCCAATTGACTTCACCATTTTGGCTAATTAAACGGCCATCAGACGTTTGACGCAATAAATCGATTGCGGCATGACATGTGTGACAAATTGCATCATCCTGTTGAAATCAAACATCGCTCACATCAATACCATGACGTGCGGGTGCAAAAAATTCGATTATCATGGTGCGATATGGGTCTCCATTGACCGTAATGGTTGCGCCGTTCTCATTTTCAAATCAATATGGGCAAATGATGCCACAAGAGCAAAAAAAGCAAAAACGGCAATTTTGCTTATTAACATTTCCACCAAGATGAAAATGAGCTTCAAACGAAGAGATGAAGATTTTTTTGACAAAATCTGTATCATCATGCAGTTTCTTGTTTGCCCAATAAATTCTAACGTTACTTAAGCGTAAATCGATTCTTTACGTTAAATGGAGAGATAATATGCAGAATTTTGTGACAGCATAGAATGTCATGAGTATTGCTAGATTAAAATAATCGATGGTTGAAATTTAAACCGATAGATGACAGACCCTATACTATTATTCATACAGTTTCTAGAGATCTGTTATACATCTGTAATCTTAATTGGCCATTACAACCTTTTAGTCAGAATTACGGCCTTGCTTCACATACCACCCATATTGTGTGTCTTAAATTTTACTCGCAGAGTTTTTTTTTTGTCAGAAGGCTGCGGAGAGGAAGTCAACGATGAAATATTTTTTTTAATAAATTAGTTTAGTGCGAGTTATATGAGCTGAGTTTTTACCACTGATCATAATTTTTAATACCATGTAGTCCACTTGTACAATTCGTTCAACTCTTTACCCTGACTGCTTGTTTATTTACTGTTTGGATTTAGAAAATCTTTCTTTATTTTCTTATCAGACACACACACTCACACAAATGCACAAAACTTTTATCTTGTTAAACTTGAGTAAAACATGACCTTTAATCTGTTTGTTTCCCTTTTTTAAATTGGCTGACTCATATGGCTGGCTGTCCTTAATAAGGACAAAGCCTACACTGTGACATTAGTTTTCTTTGGATTGATTCTAAAGAATGATAATCAATCATATTTATCATTGAACACTGCCTGCTGTTCTCACAAACTTCGAAGGGTGGTGGCGTATTTCTAACCAAAAGTCAAACCAACATGACAAAAACAGCCAAAATGTCAAAAACCACAGTTGAATAAACACAAGATTCGTCGTAACAGAGAAAGGAAAGGAAAACAAAAAAGGGATTTCAATGCTACCAACTGTTAAATAAACAGTTGTGGAGATACAAGTGCCAGAATAAAAAAGCAGAACCTTAAAGTAATGTAAACGTATTTGCAAGAAGGACTTGAAATATTTAAAAAATTAAACGAAAAAAATTCATGGCATTGAGCTGTAATCGAATGTGATAAGGACAATGGCCCTAATACTTAATATGGCTGAGTATCACAAGAATTCTGGTAGATTTTTGCCTCTAAAGGACCAGGTTAGGTTAGGTTAGTTTAGAGGACGTGTACCGGAGGTCGAATTAACCCATTGTACAACGTCCTAGTTTCTCACACCACTTATGTTGTGTGTATTAATTTTATACATGAGTGGTGGGACCTACAGTTTAAAGTCGACTCCGAACGACAGATTTCTGAGAAACTTTTTCATGGCAATTTTATTTACTCTCAGAGTTTTTGCCAAAAAACTGCTGAGAGCAAGTCGCCGAAGAAATACTTTTTGTATTTTGTTTTGATGTCTGGCCTGGGGCTCGAACCCTGGCTTTACGTCTAATAAGCCAACACACTACCTACTAGACTACGGCGACTTCCAACCAGTTTGAAAGTTTAATAAATCTTGTGATCAATATGAGGCTAAATACTTAGGCGACTGTGCTCTCAGCAGATTTCTGGCAAAAACTCTGAGAATAAATAATAATTGCCGTGAAATTTTTCACAAAAAAATCTGTCTTTTGGAGTCGCCACAACTGGTGTCAGAAGCTAGGTAGCAATCCTGACTGAAGGGTTGTAATGACCAGTTACGTATATATGTATGCATGGGATCAGCATATGTGTTCGGGTATACATCTAACATCGTTGGCAGCTCAGTGATTTTTTCTGTAAGTCTAGACTAACTAGTGAAGTAACCTAATGAAAGTCTTGTACTCCTCGTTGTACACAAAGTTTATCCACGAAAAGTCAATTTCCTAATGATTTGTGGTTGATTTAAGTGAAAAAGCTGACAAATTGCTAATGATCGAGATGCCTTTGAGAAAAAATTCTATTCTGGGTCTGCATGTGCCTGTTTATGCCTCAACTAGCAATTGTGTGTGCGCTGTGCTGTTACATATGCTGAATGATTTAACGGCTTTCCCAAAAAAAAAAACAGAAAAAGCTTTCAATGAAAATGACATGTTTGCTAATGATGCCGCATAAAAAATCCAACCAAACGTATGAAGCAACAACAACAGCTTAATGAAAATCCGAAAAAATTAGCTTAAAAGTTAAGGGAGCAGCTCAATGCCATTGCCCCCCCCCCAAAAAAAAACACAAAAAAGACAATACAAATGTAAAGGGCTGGAAGAAAAGACTGCTGATAGACAATGAAAACAACAAATCAGCCAGTCATCCAACTAGTCAGTTAGTCAGTCAGCTATTCTCCTAAAAAGAAAAAAAAAATCCATAAAACCGTACACACACATGCTGTTCGCGTGCGGGTACATGTAATGAAACGTATGTTAATATCGAATGTTAGCGCGTACCAGCCCTGAAATGATATGTCATCCCATTGCCATGCCATGCCATGCCATGCCAATGTCATATTCTGTTCTCTACATATTTCGGGGGCTAATTATTATGTGTTGGAGGAACACAAAAGGAATATCGCAAAGGCAGATTATCATTCATTCAGTTGTAATGTTTTAGGCGTGTTCTACGTAACTGTCAATGTCAACAATTGTTAAAACGCTTCAGAGTTTGTGCACATAAAAGGGAAATGAATGTGAAATGCAAGAAAAAAAAGAAAAATGGAAATAACACATGGAAATGAAGGAATCGTTAAAAAAAACAAATAAAACGCAACACGGAAATTTCTCATTTTGGAATGACGAGTATTAATAATTCTTAAAATACATCAGCCACCACCACCTCGATTGCCATCATCATGAAATAAAACTGAACAATCGTAATGAAGAAATACTTGTAACACTTTTAAACGCAAGTGAGTACAATCGCTTGGTTTTTTGTTGTTGTTTTGCTGTTATAAAGACACGCAATATTTTAAGGCGAAATTAAAGGGCAAAATGGAACCAACTATTAGAGCAGGCCATAGGCAACACACGGTTACTCATATTTATACATCACAGATTATACTATGGAATAAACTCTAACGCAGTAAAGGAGGCCCAAAACACTGCACAGTAAGCGTTAAACCAGATCTTTCTCTTCGGCATCACAGCTAACAATAACCGTCATTATGCTGGCAGTCATGATCACTAAACACCCACTATACAACTATCTTGCTATCGCCTTGTGGAGCGGGGGCCCATATGTCTTTGAAATTGAGGACGGCGCAACCATTACGGTCAGTAGAGGCATCTATCGCAGATAACCGAACGCAAATGGTACCGTCAATTGGCCGCCAAGAAAGAAAAGTGTTATGCCGACAAACCCGACACAATTGAGCATTTGAAGGCCAACATTCGTAATGCCATTGCCGAGATAGGACCCCATCCGATCGAATGAGGTACTGGGGGGCCGGTCGCTGCCATATGAATATGGCTCCGGCTTCCAGACAAACATACGGTCTTTCAAGGCTTTCAAATTACCTTCGATGAGAGAATGTATAATAATTTGGTTATCTCGACACATAGGTATTGAAATAGGGCCCTGAATGCCCTAACACCGGATTAAGGATTGCTTTGGAATATGAGAAGACGATTCACAATTACCACAGGCATGGCTCAGCATGGTCATCAAGTGAACGGAAGCATCACATGCAATGTTAAGCAACAATGTCACACGAGGAACAATTTTAAAGATAATCTGTGGTGATGCTGATTGAAGCAAACCAGGAGCATATTAAGACTAAGTAAACGTAACTTAAGTACATTAATGGGCATAATCAGGGAACAATTCGCCTTACACACAGATCTGAACAACATGCCCAGCCTTCGTAAGCTCGATAACCAATATTTTAGGGAAGATATTAGGTAGGAGTGCCAGTAAAGGAGGCATATCTTCACTAATGAGCGCCCTAAGGACAAGAAAATTTTCAGATATAATCGGGGACGAACTTAAATAGGTAAGACTCAGTTAAGGCAACTTAAGTACACTAGTGGGCGTCTTTATGGAACCTAACGCCGTACACATACATCTGAACAACATGCCCACCCTTCATAAGCTCGATATTTCAATATTTTAGAGAAGATATCAGGTAAGGATACCAGTAATGTTAGCATAAGTGAGCGTCCTGATGGGAGAAACATTTTCAGAGATAATCGGGGGCGATCTTAAATAGGTAAGTCTTAGTTAAGGCAACTTAAGTACACTTAATAAGCTCGATATTTCAATATTTTAGAGAAGATATTAGGTACCAGTAATGTACCAGTAAAAAAGGAATAAGTCCGCTAGTGGACGTTCTTATGGGACATTCCCCCATACGTTTACAACTGAGTGAGTCCATGTGGAGAGGATGGAACACTTTTTATATCATCGTCCTGCCTTTTTAAGCTTGATATCTCAAAATTTCCAAAATCAAATCTATTTCATGAGATTGAACTGATGAAGATATTTAATTTCACCGGGAGTTGCACCACGGAATCTTGTCTAATAAGCCAAGACACTATCTACTCGACTACGGCGATCCGTAATCCTTAGTCCTTTCGGAATATTTTTTAAAAATTCCGGTTGGTCACATTATTCCTGCCGGCATTGTTAACTGTCATGCAATATTAGCCAAAGACTGATGATTGAAACAAAACACATGTTTTATGATGATTTCCAGAATTATGAGCGCCTTCTTTAAAAACTCCTAATGAATGGATATCAATCCATCATACTTAAGTATACGGGAAAAAGAAATTGACGGAAAAAAAATTTGAAATATTGCATGGCATGCAGCCTTATATGCATGCAGTAGAGGACGTTAAAATAAAAAAAGGAAAGAAAAATTTTTAAAAATATGAAATGAAATGAATTGCCAACCCTAATAGGAAGTAGAATTTCACTTTTTAGCACTTGAAACCAAAAAAAAAAAAAACTTGGAAAAAAACTCGTATTTAAATAGCTTTTCAAAGCAATTGTTGTTTAATTTCACTTTTTCACTCTCTTGTTAAATTTGATTGCTTTTGATGGGAAATATCGATGAAGTTTTTTTTTTGATTTCCTTCATTGCTTTGTTTTTCACTTTCGCTTTTTGTTTGTGGGGAATTCTGATGATTTTTGCAATATTTTTTGTGTGTTTTTTGTTGAAATGTTTTCAATTTAAATGCAGCAGCAGCAGTTTAAATCTTTCACTCATGCTTTGCAAAATAAAATGTATTGGTTGTGTGGCAATTGTGGTGGGTTCTGTTGTGTATTTTTTTTATAAAAAAAATACAATTTTAATATTGAATTTAATATTGTGGTGGTTTTTTTCATCATCATCACCATCATCATCAACATGATCATCATCGTGGTCTTTAAAGTGTGTCATAATTCACTTTCCATCTGCTCTACTGGGATGCTTTTCATTGCATTGCATTGCCTTGCATTGCCTGGCATTGTTGCCCTCACTTGCAACATGCCACAGATTTTTGTTGTTGACTACTGTCGATGTTCAACAACAACAAAAAAAAACGAATCAGAAACAGAAAAACATCATCAGAAATCGTAAAACATAATGCAACAATCATTTGCATTATAAGTGCCACAATAATGCCTTTCAGTCCTCCATTCACATTACCAACAATGCTTCAGAATGCCTCTCTTCTCCCTTCCCTACCTCTCCTCTCTCGTTTCAATTTTTGATGGTTGCTGTTGCCACAGCAGAATATATTTTTTTTATGCAACACGCGCTTGCAGTTTGTGGTGGTGATTTATCGAAGAAACGCGTGTCTCGTATCGCTAATTTCCATTCTTTTTTTCATCTTTTTTGTTTCATTCTGTTGCAGTTTTTCTCGAATTTTTTGTTGCCCATTGCATTTGTATTTGCCACCAGATATGAATGAGGCATTGGGTTGTGTTGCAAGTTTTAAATTATGCTGATTATTTTTTTAAATTACATTTGGTTGGGTATCATGTCATAAAATGAGTACGAAATCATGATTTACATGCAGGAAGGGAAAAAAACAAAATCTTTCAGAAATTTTTTTGAAAGCAAATGAAAGCGAAAGTTTAGGACTATTGAAGTTGTTCGATGAAGTCGCCGTAGTCTAGTAGGTAGTGTGTTGGCTTATTAAACGAAAAGCCAGGGTTCGAGCCATAGGCCAGACATCAAAACAAAATACAAAAAGTATTTCATCGGCGACTTTCTCACAGCAAATTTCTGACAAAAACTCTGGGAGCAAATAAAAAATTGCCATGAAAAGTTTCTCAAAAATCAGTCGTTCGGAGTCAATTTTAAACTGTAGGTCCTGCCACTCATATATAAAACTAACAAACACAACATAAGTGGTGTGAGAAACTAGGTCGTAATCCTCACTGAAGGGTTGTAATGAGCAATTACGTACGTATTAAAGTTGTTCGAGGATAAAGAGTAAATTCTTAACCCTTATAGACCTAGCTTTCCAACGAAAACACCACAATATTCGCTGAAATTAATACAAATATTTGAAGGAGATTTTTTAACCCGTAGTAAATCGTTTTCAAAGTTGTAAAAGGCATACAGACCAGAGGTCAGCAATGAGTATTCAAAACGATGAGTAGATTCGAATCATACTTATAATTTCTGATACTTATACGCATTCATACTTATTTTAATGTCATACCCATACTAATCATATTCAATGTTTGAAATACTCATCGTACTCATACTTAACAATACGCATGATGTTATTGATTTCGACTCTCCATGACTTATCGTATACACGAATCACAAAATAAGTATGATTCGCGTACGAACACTACATACTCAAATGAAGGTTGTGTGTTTGCTCTCCTTGCTGTCTTTTTCTTTTTTGTTTATGTGTCTTTCTTCTTTTTTTGTAAATGCAACAACAACTAAGACTGTAAATTTGGATGAATGATTCGAATCACTCGAATCATTTATGAGTATTATAAGTATTTTTCTAAATTTTTGTGAATCTGAATGAGTAGGCGTATGAATCAAACATATTTCGAATGTTATGAGTTTGATGTCAACGTTGTACTCATACTCATTGCAACCTGTACTTATAAATCAATGTTGTAGTGAGTACGAATGAATCAGAATAGTTGAATTTCAGTACTGTTGACTCACTCATATTCAAAATAGCATGAGTACCGTAACAGAACAAGCTAATTGTTTAATTAAAACCCTTTAGTCAGGATCACATGAGTAGCAGTGCCTACAGTTTAAAGACGACACCGAATGACAGATTTTTTTAGAAACCTAGCCTGGCAATTTTATTTACTCTCAGAGTTTTTGCCAAAAGACTGCTGTTTGTTCCAGATTTATGAGCTGAATTATGAACCACGGGTTCTCGTCTAAGACCAAACACTATCTACTGGACTATGGCTACTTGGTATATAACGTAGAAACGTTAATACCATGATGGCTTATTTATTTAAATATTTAGTATTTAGTGATGTCTCTGTTGTCTAATAGGTAGAATGTTGGCTTATTAGACCTTAAGCCACGGTTCAAACCGCATGTCAGAGATCTCGAACAGATTTCTACAACACAGATTTCTGCAGACATCTGGCAAAAACTCTGTGAGTGAAATAAAATTGCCATGAAAAGTTTCTCATAAATTTGTTGTTCAGGGTAGACTTTAAACTGTATGCCCCAGCACTCATGTATAAAATTACTACACACAACAAAAGTGATGTGAGAAGCTAGGTTGTAATCCTGACTGAAGGTTGTAATGAGAAATTACGTACGTATGTATGTGTGGCATTTAGTTTGGGTTCGAAAGCAGTTAATGTGTGATAGGAACTGAATTTCATTCAAAAAATTTCAAAAATATATAACTTCAGCACTCCGCCCTATTTTCCAGAGTAGTCTAGTAGGTACACTACTTGGCTTATTAGACGTAAGGCCGGGGTTCAAACCCCAGGCCAGACATCAAATATAATACGAAAAATATTTCTTCGGCGACTTCCTCTCAGGAGATTTCTGGCAAAAACTCTGAGTGTAAATAAAATTGCCATTAAAAGTTTCTCAAAAATCTGTCGTTCGGAGTCGACTTTAAACTCTAGGTCCCGCCACTCATGTATAAAATTAACACACACAACATACGTGGTGTGAGAAACTAGGTCGTAATCCTGACTGAAGGGTTGTAATGACCAATTATGTGTGTATGTTGCTTGGGTAATACCGATGGTGTCTGTTTCATCATTTAACTAAAATCCCTGGTTGACATATCTTAACCATCAAAATCACTTATGGCAACACATGTACTGTCAATAAATTCTAGGTGCCCAAGAATATTTTCTCTGAGGTTCCCTAGTGCTGGAGTATGATAGATACAATGTTCTGTGATATCCTGTTCTTCCTTGTCATTACATCTACTTCAGAGGTCGAGCCAGAGATGGACTCTGCATATGTCCAGAGCGAATTAGATTTGTCTGCCCTCTATAGGAGTGGATATCGTTTGTGTGAGATCATTTCTTGTGTGCCTACCTCCACTCTATACACTCTGATGCCAAATTCGCACGGCATGCAAGGACCTAAGTCACGTAGTCCTAGTTCTTCTTGAGAAGTGGTCCCTAAGATGTTCATTACTGATGTTAACAATAATAAGTGGTGATGATAAATGAATCACTTATGACCATGATGAGATAAAACAGTCGTGATTGTCAGCCGTTTAAACTCTTAATTCGGAGCTATATCAACTCGCTATCGATCGCCTGTGGGCAAAATCCGCACACTAACGAGCAACTCTGATTCATGAGGATACAACCGGGTCACACTTGCCGCCTGAAGCACTACGGGGACGACGATTTCTATGGGAAAGAGAAGTTCCACGTAAAAATATGACATCGCAGCGAACAAGTCTCCTTCTTTCATTAAAAGTTGTTATTAAAAAACGATTTTTTTTTATAATATCTCCCGAGTCTTTACAAAAAGCTTGAAATCAAATCAAAAATTATATTTTCTACCCTCTCTTCTTACCTGTATTGCTGAACGAGCACCGCGACTTATGGCTGGCATAACGCTGGTATGCAAAACGCACTGTTTCTTTTGGCCATAACTCATGCCATCCACCATATAACAATTGTCAGGATTCAAATCGATAGGCTCCGAATAGGCGGGCACAGTGGGACTAGGTGTAGTGGCATTTGGTGTTAACATGCCAAATTGTTCTGGATTTGAAATGAGAAAATCTCTACCGCCTCTTCCCGAGACCGTAGAGTCACGCTCTAAAAAAGCACTCGTGCCATATTTTGAAGCGAATTTATCGCTTGTAGATGTAGAGCGGCCCGCTAAACCTCCACCTATATTACGTCGTTTGTGTGTCGACCTTACAAATCTCGAGAGAATTTGCAAACTTTCCTCTCCCCGACCAGATGAAGAGGCGGCGGAATCATTTAAGGGTATTTTAAAGGAGTCGGGTATTTCTATGGATACAGCAAAACGTTTGGTATTGTTTAAGGTCTGCATATAGGGCTCATAGCGCGGCATATATTTCTCTTGCTCTCTCAGCAAAGCCTCACGATCACGTTGCCGTTGCTGTTCCTCACGCTTGCGTTGTCTTATGCATTTGGGTGATTCGGGATTACGTACACAGGGTGGCAGTTTAGTGGGTTTAGTAGGCCTTCGGGTTGTCGTTGTGGTGGTTGTAGTGGTAGTCGTTGTTGTGGTCGTTGTACTGCTAGTGGTTATCGGACTGGAATTTATTCTTCGGCCACCGTTTACCTCTTTATTCTGATCGTTTAGTAGCAATACTTGCGGCACAATGGCTATTTTATCCTTGGGATGTACTGGCTGTAGAAATTGTGACAGCGAATCATCGTCCTGATTGTGGTAGTAACCACCAAACGGTGGTGTTTGTGGCACTTTACTATTTACACTGAAGGAAGTGGGTTGTGATATTTTCCTTGTTGGCGGCCCATTATACTGATATATCGGTCTCATGGGTACTTTGGGTACGGCAGTGGTAGCCACAGTCTGTGGCGACTTCTGCTTATCCTTCTGCAGACTGGGAAAAACCACAAATTTTGATTGAAAATTGCTGTCGTGTTTGGTTAGGTTTTGCAGGAAGAGTATGTGTTTCTTTAGATCCTCTATGTTGGAGGCAAACTCTGGTGTGGCCGGTGTTGTAGGCTTCTTAGTGGTTGTCGTCGATGTAGTTGTTGTTGGTCTGGCCGACAACATAGAACTTCTCGCCATTGTTTGGGCATATCTGGGATCGGGTTGTGAATTTTTCAAAGCCATAGGCACTATAAATTTGCGATCTTCTTCTGTTAGACTGGCCGGTAGGCCATTTTCATCGGTATCCTCATCGAGCAAAATAATTTGCTTCTGATCCATTTCCTCTTGTATTGGATGTTGACGTCGCTGATTCTGCATTCTTTGTGTGGCCACAGGTGATACCTTTTTCGTAAGATTAGCCTTAACAAACCCTGTTTCCGAGTCTCTTAAATCGACGGGTTTTATGAAAGTGCCCAATTTTCTTAGGCCCTCCTGATGCATTAGGGCCTGTTCATCTTTTGTGATATTTAAAGGGATGCTATTGTTGACCAGCACCTCGTATTCGTTTCGAAATTCAATAAATGGTGACTTTAACCCCAGCGATCTGAAAAAGTTAGAAAAAAAGAAATTTTTTAATAGAAGGAAAAAAATGTTGTAGAAACATTGTTTCAGCAACATGTTGATAACACAAGTAAACATTTTAAAAATTAAACTCTTGACTGAAAGGTAAACAATTGTTTGCCACCCTTCAGTGGACTGCCAATATCAGATGAGAATTCATTTCAATTTTCTGTTGGATCAGCCCTTAAAAACCTGACAGCTTTATTGCTACTTTTCCTGCGTTTAGGAACCCATGCAAGAACAACCGCCATAAGACTTGTTATCTCTTCTAAAGACAGCCTACAATTTTGGACAATCTTAGATGTCCTACACACTTCCAGGGACCCCTTCTACAGGACATTCGACAACAGACGTGCTTGCAGGCGAGCTTGCAAGGAGGTGAGCTTCCACGCTGTCAATAAAGTCAGATCTCCCCTGAATGGTGACGTATATTTGAAAAGGTATGCTCAACGAAAGGGAAGATAAAGAGAGGCAGATGGTGTTCTCAAACCAAGCATTCTATGACGATGCGAATGAATCATCGTAACACATTGTTGAAACCAGTGCATATCAAGCGCCCGGCAAGGAATTCTTAATAGGCCATTGGCTTTAGGGAAACATTATAGGGATACCCTACAAAGTTGGAGAGGACCACAATAGATCATATGGACCTATTCAATATTATCGTGGTAAAAACAGAATGGCGTACACAATAGGCATATCCAGAGCTCAGACACATTACTACATCGTCAACATTTGTTTCGCCAATAGGTCTGGTGGTAGACGGTTAAGAATTTCTCTCATTTCTATAAAGCCAACTACCTAGACGCAGTTCCGTAGAATAGATTGGGTTTTAATGCAAAGTAGTGGAGTAGTTTAAGGCTTTCTTGAAGTAAAAAACGTCAATTCTCATTTGCATCGTGCATACATATTTTCGTTTCTTTTGCTGTTCGAAATGACTCCAAGATATTGGGCGCAGAGAGAGGGTTAATGCATATGGATAGTCGTTTCTGATCGAGTAGAATCCCAAGTCTATTTGATCCGAAGCAGTAATATGGTTTCTTAGCGGACTCCTTGAACTATAATTTGTATACAGTAGCATATGGGAGCTTTTTAACATTTTTTAGAAATTGCGCCTAGTCGTCCTCTAGAGAAGTTTCAGGAAAGAAATTAATTTTTTAAAACCAAGTACAATGCCAATTAAAAATTTTTATTATGAATTCGATAAGCTTTACATATTTTCTATTGTATTTGCTAGTGAAGTTTTATAATTTTAAAAAATTGTATGTGTTTAAAAATTATGTTGCTGGTCAACATTTTATTGGCAACACTGAAAATATTTTAATTTTTGTCATCAACTTTCCAAATACACTCCTTTGTTTATTATAAACTAACGAATTGAACTATAATTTATGACAATGTTTCTAGCAACATGTTGCAGAATGGTTTGCATCTTGGATTTTCAAATACGAATTCATTTTCATAGACATATTATATAATTTCATATAAAAATTTTAAATTTTTTACTCTATATGGAATGTTGCTAGCAGCATGTTGCTTTATAATGGATTTCAAATGGATTTGTTTAGAAAATTTAAAGAAAATTTGCCAATTACAAAATTTTTAATATGAATTCGAAGTATTTTATCCATTTTCTATTGTATTTGCTACTGAAGTTTAGAAGTTTTATAATTTTAAAAAATTTTATGTGTTTTAAAATTATGTTGTTGCAACATCATTTTATCGGCAACATTTAAAATATTTTAATTTAAGTCCTACACTTTTCAAATACATTCCTTTGTTTATTACAAACTAGTGAATTGAACTATAATTTATGACAATGTTTCCAGCAACATGTTGCAGAATGGTTTGCGTCTTGGATTTTCAAATACGAATTCATTTTCATTGGCATTAAATAAATTCATACAAGAAATTATTTTTTCTTTACTTTATTTGGAATTTTGCTAGCAACATGTTGCTTTATATGTTCAAATTGATTTGTTTAGAAAATTTCAAGAAAATTTGCCAATTAAAAACTTTGACTATGAATTCGAAAAACTTTAAATATTTTCTATTGTATTTGCTACTAAAGTTTTATAATTTAAACAAATTTAATTTCTTTAAAAATTATGTTGCTGCAACATCATTTTATCGGTAATATTTAAAATATTTTAATTTTTGTCATACACTTTCCATAAACATATTTTCCTCCATTAAAAGCTAATAAATTGAACCATAAATTATGGCTATGTTTCCAGCAACATGTTGCAGAAAGGAAATTTTTTTGTTTTTTTTATTTTATTTTTTATTTATAAAATATTTTAACTTAAAATTACACAAAACTATCACTTAAGAAAGTCTTTAACGGCCCCAGATTTCTACCTGATCTTTAATACTCTTGCCACGTTCCGATTTAAATTTGAGGGTGGCACCTTTAGAGCCGGGACCACCACTTACCAGGTCAGCGGTGGCACCATTTTTCTTCATCAAATCTTTTACTCTAATGGCAGTTATTGTATAGGCATCCATTTGCTAAAATTTTTTTAAAAAAATTTGAGAAAAATTTTAAGAAATTAAAGTTTGAAAATAAAATTTCAGACAACGTATGCTTACATCTTGCTTGAAGACAAATTTCTCAGTTACACGAATACCCAAAAAGAAGCCATGACTAACAATTTTCTTTTCAATCAATATATCCTTTTGCCCAATTTCACCCCAGAGGTAATCTTTGCCTGCTTGAACGGCCACCAGGCAGCCAATAATTAAAACACACACGACCAATAAGGATTTCATGACTTCTGACAAGTGCCGTGGGTAATGAAAAATTTATGACTGTCCGGTATTCTAATATTTTTGAAAGCTTTTATAATATCTAATGTACTTCACATACAACAAATCTTATCTAGTGTTCTTGAAAATAAACAATCACCACCATTGGCGTTTGCGTTTTTTTATCGATAAATTGCTGTCCAAAAATGCAATTAAAAAAAAGAAGATTTCACACGTCAATTTACGTTTTTTAAAAAACTACAGATTAAATGGAACAAAATTGATTAGTTTTCGTGCGAAAACAAAATATAAATTGACACTATCGTTTTATGGCTATCAGCACCCCTTGAGGTTAATCGATTTATTATCAGAAATTTTATACAATTTTTTAACAAATTTTTTCTTTGCGGGAGATATGAATGTAATCTGCATTTGATTTAATTGAATTGTAAATAAAAATAGTTTTATTGTGTAGAAATGTCACGTGATTAGCTTTACTTAGCAAAGGGTTTGCTTTATAACGAGGGTCGGCTATTGAGAAAATTATGCCATAAATTTTTTTTTATTGTTTCAGTTGAAATATTGTAAAGCATTGAAATATTTTAGGTTTTTTAAATTTATCTTATAAAAACATACGAGGGTGGATCATTAAGTACGTAAATTTTTGATGTATAAATCATTTTTCTTCAGTCAAATATGTTCCACGGAGATATTTTCTCAGTTTTAGCAACAAGCTATTATCACACGTAGCTACTTTAGCCCATTCGCTGCCAAGACGAGTATACTCGTCCTACTTTAAATATATTATAACATGCAGGCTTTTGAATTAGCAAATTTTTTTTTGCCTTTCGAATGCCTTTCGTTGCACAAACTCTACATTTGCGAGTTGGGTTTTTCTTTTGTTGTGTGTGAGGAATAGCACATCAAGATAATGAAGGGAACATTGTTCTTGGGGTATGGTTGACGTAGATTGATGAGATTGAATGACTTCATCTTGGCTTCCATTTAGCCAATATTGTAGAACTTCACTAAAAATATAAATGGCACTGGAAATGACTTCATATAATTTAGGCTTGGCAGCGCATGGGTTAGGGAAAAAAAGGTGGAGCAGGAAATAATTCGTAGCCTAATACACGCAGTTTTTGCAACAGAAACTGCATCCCTTCATTGTGCTTTTGTAGGTTAGGTTCGGTTAGGTTAGAGGACGTATACTTGTCAATTAAGACAAGTACAGTACCCGGTGGTCGAATTGACCCATTGTATAACGTCCTAGTTTCTCACACCACTTATGTTGTGTGTGTTAATTTTATACATGAGTGGTGGGACCTACAGTTTAAAATCGACTCCGAACGACAGATTTTTGAGAAACTTTTTCAATGCAATTTTATTTACCCTCAGAGTTTTTGCCAGAAATCTGCTGAGAGGAAGTCGCCGCAGAAATACTTTTTGTATTTTTCTTTGATGCCTGACCTGGGGCTCGAACCCTGGCTTTACGTCTAATAAGCCAACACACTATCTACTAGACTACGGCGACTTTTGTAAAAGTCGCTGTGTAATTGCAGTCATTTTTCTTAAAATCATCATTAAATGATCCAAATAATCTGGCATAACACTCGCCATTGTTTCTTTTACAAACTTGAAGGTGGTCAATGTGGAAACCACTTGTATCCTAAAACACGATCGCTACAACTATATCTGCTAACAAACTAGCCGTAGACTAGTAGATTGTTGGCTTATTTTACGTGAATCCCCGATTCAAACCCCAGGTCAGACATCTCGAATAAAACGAAATAAAAACAATATTTCTTCGCCGACTTACTCTCAGCAGATTCCTAGCAAAAACTCTCAGAGTAAATGAAATTTCTTGAAAATCTGTCGTTCGGAGTCGCCTTTAAACTGTAGGTCCCGCCTCACATGTATAAAATTAACATACACACAACATAAGTGGTGTAAGAAGCGAGTTTGTAATCCTGACTGTAGGATTGTAATAACTAATTATGTAACTCGGCATAATACTCGCCATTGTTTACTCTGCTCATTTAACACGTTGACTGCCGCGGCAATTTTCAGAAAACTGGCCACGCAAGCCAACATAGACTTTTTGTTCTTTTCCCAGAAGCCGTTTATCGATACTAGCACTGATGTAATACGATTATATTCGTAGCTACACAGAAATGGCAGGTTTAGTGAGTACGAGATAACTCGTAGTTGGCTCCCTAGAGGGGAACGTAAACTACGAGTTATATCGTAGTCGGCAGTCAACGTGTTAAAGATAGTTAATGTGGCTACCACGTGCATTCTAAAAAGCGATAACAACAACTTCATCGGCCAACAAATTTACCCTCGACTTCTGTGTTTATATAATATCTTGTGTTGTTATTATTGTCGAGTAGTACAATGGTCATACGATCTATACGGTGTGCCGCCAATATATAAGGAATACCATGCTTGCTGTCAGCAAGAACAACATCCTGCTCAACGTCTAACACTTATCCGTACTTTTAGCTTTCCGATGTAGTAATAATGCACAGTTAACAAGTATAGGGTTTTTAGTTAAGCGCTTCCTATCATTAATTTGAAATAAATTAAAAAGTGTGAAGAACCTTTTGATGCCAACATGTATGAAACGTAACAAATATTTGCATTGACTTCTCTGTTTGGAGAGCATTCGATACATCTAAATTTTCTTCAGTCTGGCTCGCAAATAAGACTGAATTTGACCGATGAGCATGCGTTAAATTGGCTTTGAGACCAGTTGTGGCTTGTGACTTATCGGCATACACCTACGACTTAAGAAAACCACACAAGAAAAGGTCAAACAGAGTCAAATCGTACGATTTTGTTGGCCAGTATAAACTGAACGCCAAAAGTGAGCAAACACCACTGAAATAATTCATTTTCTTAGGATAGCGAGAAAAGTAAATGAGAATAGTCGAATAAATTTCCAAAGTTAAAAACGTTTATTTATTACTTATAAAATGTTAAAATAAAAACAACAATTCATGATAAAGGAACTTTTTTCATACTTAAGAACAAAACTGTTTTATACTTAAGAACAAAAGTATTGACTCACATATGGCGCTCACTGCATATCTTATCCATGCCCTTAAACCGCTCATTTAGAATATAAAAGGGTGACGTATACTTTGTAGCATGTAGCGCTGTTCTATTGAACCCGATTAGCCAGTTCAGGCCAAAAGAATTTGATAATCATCGGCCTAATTGCTTGCCGTGGCAAGTATGGTCTGTCTCACGCCGTTCTCAAAGAAATACGATCTGACGACGCCACAAATCTAAATTTTGAAGGGAAGCTACCTTAATAAAACGTGAAAAACATTTCAGATTTACCATACCCATGCGCTTTTTGGCAATTCTTTATATCACTTTCAGAAGTAAAAACTTTTCTTTAATACTCACAAAATGTATTTAAAAAACACAATCATTGTTTGCAAAGCTTTCCACAATGATTCACCTTTTTTAGTTTCTTATGAAAAAGAAATTAATTTTATAATAATCACCCTGTATTATTTACTTTTGAATGTATGATACAGTCTGCAAAAATAGAATCCCCTCCTCAGACGTATGTACGTATTTGAGTACGTTTAAATTAAAAAATACTTACTCTTGAGCAAATAGAGAGCAATTAATATTGAGCGCTCATCATACTAGTACCCATGACACCCTACGTATTTACGTCAAATATAAGGAATTAAAAAAAATAAACCCGATGTAGAATTAAGTCTGGGACAGTGTTTGCTTTCGTTAACGACTATAAAAACTTTCTGACGATGTTAAAAAGAGACGGCATGAAGTGATCGGCAACTTAAGGTGTCCACGCTAGAAAGTGTTATCGTATGACCGTTGCAAAAAGATATACGCACTAGTTGAAATTCAAAAACTACAATACATTGCATATCAATCGAATGAGCAAAATTATGTGCAAGATATGCGCAGCATTTGCTTATAGTCTAGTAAAAAAGCGTTAGGAATTGATTTGCTGCCCTAAAACCGATTTTTGCATCGATTCATATCATAGACAAGAACCTCATGAAAGCTAACAGTCCAATCGGTGTACTGTGTTAGAAGAATCACGCCCAAGGAAATGGGACTTCACTGTTTAAAGACGATTGTCCTCAAAAAAGGTAAAGACTACCAAGAAAACTACTGACAGCCTTCAATTTATGGAATTAAGAATAAAACGTCTGCATTTGAAGGAAATGAAAAAAGTTTGATCAAAATAATGCACCACCAGATACTAATGCGATCAAAAAATATATACATACATACATACATAATTGGCCATTACAACCCTTCAGTCAGGATTACAGCCCAGCTTCTCACACCACTCATGTTATGTAAGTTAATTTAGACGTGAGTGGCGGGACCTACAGTTTAACGTCAACTCCGAACGACAAATTTTTGAAGAACTTTCATGGCAGGTTTATTTACTCTCAGAGTTTTTGCCAGAAATCTGCTGAGAGGAAGTCGCTGAAGAAATATATTTTTTTTTATTTCGTTTTGATGTCTGACTTGGAATACGAACCCGGGCTTTACATCTAATAAACTAACACACCACCTACTAGACTATGGCGACGATTAAAAAATCTAAGAATTAAATTTCGAAATGCTTTACCTCATCATTTTATTCTTCTAAATGAACAAATTCCTTATATTGGGGAAGTCGCCGTGGTCTAGTAGGTAGTGTGTTGGCTTACTAGATGAAAAGCCAGAGTTCGAACCCCAGGCTAGACATCGAAACAAAATACAAAAAATATTTCTTCGGCGACTTCCTCTCAGCAGATTTCTGGCAAAAACTCTGAGAGTAAATAAAATTGCCATGAAAAAGTTTCGCAAAAATCTGTCGTTCGGAGTCGACTTTAAACTGTAGGTCCCGCCACTCATGTATAAAATTAACACACACAACATAAGTGGTGTGCGAAACTAGAACGTTGTACAATGGGTCAATTCGACCTCCGGGTACTGTACTTGTCTTAATCGACAACCTAACCTATATTGTTTATTAATTGGTCATTACAACCCGTTAGTCAGGATTAGAACCTAGTTTCTTACAACACCCATGTTGTTTATTTTACTTTTACCTATCCGACGTATATCTTAACGTCGACTTCGTACGTCAGATTTGAAAAACAACAAACCATGTTTCCTATAATATGTTGAACGACCAATACCTAACCCTTTTAAGTAGGGTACTTAAATAAAACCACACTCATATTTATTTATTTTTTTTAATAGATAAACAACTACGCTAACAATAGCCCGCCACTTGTATATATGAAAAGTTGTGTGTTTTTTTGTTCATTTTAAAACTGAATTAAATCAGTTTCAAATTGTAATTGCTGCTACAAACTTATCAGCAGACGAGAGACTAACTTGCTTTAGAATTGAAAAAAAAAACTGAAATAAAAAACTTGAAAATTCATCCCCCAAATAGCAGGCAGAAACACTTTCAACAGAATGTTACTGAAATTCAATATTTTATTAATAATCTGTAGTATATTCACTCACCATCATCTTCTGTCTTTGGCATCGAAAAGTGAAAATGCTGACAGTCATAATGCTGTCTGGGGTGCACGCAGTCAACGAGATGTTCATTTAAGTCGCCAAATCGTTGCGGACAAAGCGAAAACTATGCGCATCATAAGTGGTGATTATGAGTATCGGCCAAAGGTATGTATGTATGTATTTTTTTTGTTGTTTGCGATGTCAACTTATAATTCCATTTGAATAATTTCTCGTTGTTGAATAACAAACAAACAAACAAACAAACATTTTATTTAGCCGGGCGATTTGAATTTTGGCAAAACAATAACACAAATACAGGTGACCGATCAGTATACGAATGGCAATGGCGGTTATGCCACACTAAAGGATGGCGGTCCCAGTACCAATTATGCTGTCATACATTTGAAATCTCAACGTAATCATGGCTATAATTTCATTATCGATATTTATGGTCAATGAATGGATGAATGCATGAATGCATGAATGCAATAATGTAAGAATGTACGTATGTATGAATGAATGAATACTGGTACACTGTGTGTTGTTGCGTTAATATTATTGTTATTATTTATTGAGTTAATTAAACAAATGAACACACCAACAAACAAATAAACATGGCCTATTTATATAGGCTGTATTGGTTATTTAATTAGTATTAAAAAAACAAAAACAAAAACAACAACAACAGAATGAAAATTAAAATTAAATAATATTTGTTTGTAATACACAATAATAATAAACTTGCAATGTTATGAAGCAAATACATAGATACAGTATGTAAATGGGTGTTGTAAAAAGTTATCCTACAGCTTAATGGTTTATGCAATTTAATTGACTTAGTACTATTTAAACAAGCATAAAATAATCGCCATTGGAGAGAGGAAATTACCTACATTCCAACGTGTTATTCAAAGTTTAACGCACATCAATCATATGAAAACCACATAGAGAGTCAATCCCGGATTATTTATTCTCTTCATTCCGTTAATTACAAAAATATCCCATGTTCAATTGGAAAACTAGCTAGTGCCACCTCTTTTGAAAGCAGCAGGTCAAAATTAATAAATGCTTCACCACTATACCCAATAATATAACTTAACCCATTAGTGCTCAGTGGCAACTTAAGTTACCAGCAGACGTTGCCTTAGCTTTTATGCTCTGAGAGGAAATTGAGTGTAAAAAACAAAACGGTAACCGTTAGAAAGTCGCCGTGGTCTACTAGGTAGTGCGTTGGCTTATTAGATGAAAAGCCAGGGTTCGAGTCCCAGGCCAGACATCAAAATACAAATACAAAGCTAGGCCGTAATCCTGACTGAAGGGTTGTAATGGCCAATTATGTATGTATGTATGTATGAAATTGGGATTGACGGTCAAGAAGGAAAAATTAGTGGGGTTATCAGATAACCATTCATCATGATTTGCGACCTTTAAGCCAATTACTTAATATCACACTTAAACTGCAAGTCACGGTCAATGGGGAACTAATTTTATTTTAGTAAGACCGTATCCAGCGATAGTGACCCTACTTTAACTCTGGAAGCTAAGTTTTAACAGCTTTTCTCTTCTTTTTCGACCAACACTCAGGGGGTGGCCCCTACTCACGCAGTGCATTGTATTGGAACTAGGAAAATATGTTATGAGAAGGAGAACACTAGATTTGTTTCTCTTAACATAAATGACAAGAAAAACCTCGACATATTACGATGCCGTCTGAATCTGGACGTCACTTAAAACGGTAGTGTTGGAAACTAATCTTTTAAAGGAGATTTATTTTGCCAACAATCGGTCTTTTTGAGGGAAGATATCGCTTTCAGTTGCCAGTTCCTATCAGCAGGGCAAGACAAATGCTTTTATACTGAAACCTAATGCATACGGTAGAGGCTCACTTAAATCGACTGAAGGAATTTCCATCAAAATTGTTCAAACTTCTAACACAAATAAAGAAGACTCCATGCTGCCTTAATGTATTCTTTGTACAACACCTCCTAATAGAGTTCCCGAACCCATTGTTTACATGGCATTATGTTTGTGAAATAAAAACCACAAATCTAGAAACATATTGAAGTTAATCAATGGCACATTATCACAATTTTGCCAATTATTTTAACTAAAAAATGTGTGACAAAAAAAAAGAAAACTAATATGTCTGCACCCTAAACCCAGCCTTTATTTATAAATTATGATGTGTTTGCCTTACCGCCCTGATTCGATAATTAACGAGTCAATTGACACACTGTTTTGTGGTGAGTATTTCCATAGGTTTTGTGATTCATTGCGGAGGATTTTTAAAAATAAAAATTGCAATTCCAAAGCAATTATTTTTACACAAAATGAAAATGAAAATAAAAACTGATAACACACAAATATTGGTATATTTTTGTAATTGAAGATTAAAATTCGAAAAAATTCATTTGAAATTTGAATTTGAAAAATGACAATCGTTTGCTGCTGTATATAGTGCACTCTGCTCCAAAAAAAAAACATTTGACAATAGGCGATTAATGGCTTTTGCTGGGTACGTGAACAAACAAATTATTGACTTTAGGCGATAACAATCCACATAAGATCCAAAATCATCCAATGCATCCTGATATAGTTAAAATTTGGGAAGGATTTTGGGTTGGCGTCTGTATCGGTCCATATTTCTTTAAGTATGAAATCGCCGTAGCCTTGAAGGAAGTGTGTTGGCTTATTACAGGCGAGGCCACGGTTCAAACTCCAGGCCAAACATCTCCAGCAGAGGTTAGGTTAAGTTAGAGGATGTGTACTTGTCAATTAAGACCACCACTTATGTTGTGTGTGTTAATTTTATACATGAGTGGTGGGGACCTACAGTTTTAAAGTTTTAAAGTTTTGAGAAACTTTTTCAGGGCAATTTTATTTACTCCCACAGTTTTTGCCAGAAGTCTGCTGAGAGGAAGTCGCCGATGAAAATACTTTTTGTATTTAGTCTTGATGTCTGTCCTGGGGCTAGAACCCTGTCTTTACGTCTAATGAGACAACACACTACCTACTAGACTACGGCGACTTCAACTCCAGCAAAACGCAGCGGATTTCTGGCAAAACCCCTAAGATAAAAAAAAATTGCCATGAAAAGTTTCTCAAAAATCTGTCGTTCGGAGTCGATTTGAAACTGTAGGTCCCGCCACTCATGTGCAAAATTAACACACGCAACAAAAGTGGTGCGAGAAGCTAAGTTGTAATCCTGACTAAGGGGTTGTAATGACCAATTATGTCGTCGGCCAGGTAAACACTGCAAACGTTGAGCATGAAAGGTCGTGATTACCAACTTCTTTTAGGCCTGAATTGGAAGATCTAGACATCAATGTCAAGTTGGATATTCTGCTCGAGCAATTTGACAGCATGGTCATCTTACACGAAATTGTTGTGAACTGACCATCGGGATCATGCGATTTGACCTCACTAGAGGTTTTGTTGTTGGGTTTTCTTAAGCCGCAGTTGTATACGAATAAGTCACAGCCCACAGTGATCTTGAAAGCCAACATAATCCACGTTATCGGTGAAAGTCAGTCTGATTTATGCGAGTCAAGTAATATCGAACATTCGGATCTGGTCCACACAAAGAACGACGTTTGAACGATTTTATATGCCGCCCATAACGACATCAATAGGTCTTTCAAATGAAGAAAAAATTTCTATAAAATCTCACACGGACTTTGTTTAGCTACAAGTTGAAGAGCGGAAGTGCTTCCTAAAAGACCCGATATATAACCCCTTATTTCCTTTGAGTTATAACATGACCAGCAACAAATCCAAGGTGCAGGAATACTCCTCTTTTCTGCTATGGTCCCATAACGTATACAATATTGTAGTACAGGGAAGGGTCGCAATCAAACCTCAAATCCGGACCCCTAAGAATGTACGCAATCTATTATTCTAGTCCAAAACAGAAAAACATGCTTGAGTAGGACCCATCCCCTAAGTGATGGTCACATACACAAAAAAAAAGAAATTAAGCTCTTGAACGTATAATTTTTGTCTCACAGCAGAATTAAGAAAATCTACTGCCACGATCAGAGGGATATGTTTTTCAAATGTAACCCCCTTCATGGATACGGCCCTGTACAGAAAAGCTTTTTTTTATTGAATGTAGAAACGCAGTCTACTGCAACATACTTTAAGGCTGAAATTGACGACACTTTCCAAGAGAACTTTAAGTAGAACACAGGGTGTTCAACTCAAAAGCGATTTTTGTTTACCTACGAGTGATGTAAAGCACCAATAGTGTATACTGTTGATAAGATAACAGATAACAGGTGTTTTTGTGCTTACAGTTAAGGTAAATACTACAAACAAAAACTAAAAAATGAACGAAAAAAATACCCTCTTCAGGGGCAATACAATTTCACTACAATAAAGTACCCTTCAGTGGAGTGTGAGGAGCTATGACTCAACACAACAGACTGATGATGAGGAAAGTTATAAAAGCATATCAGTACGATCGACTAAGAAAGCAAGAAAAGATAAACAACGAAATAAAAATTATTTGCAAAATGCATTCATAAGCCAGTTGACTTAAAACATTTAAAACGTTAAGACAAATTGTCTTAGCAGCAGACAATAAGAATTCGAAAGAAAAATTATTTAAAGAAAGAAAAACTAAAGAAAAAACAATGAAATCCTTGAATTTTATAAGCATTTTAGTTGTGTCCGCGCTGTGCATTAGTGTTGTAGTGCAAGCAAATAATGTAACCTGGGGCTATGTAGGCCACTATGATCATCTATTGGCCACAAATTATATTAAAAAATCATCCGCTTTCTTTGGCAAACAAACTGTCACAGTGATATATCCACCAAAGGTAAGATTTCTTTCAAAACAATAAAGATTTTCAAGTTTTTTATGTGTTCTTCATCACTTTTTCCTTTTCCAGGCCCACGTTAACTATGCCACTATAACTGCCATTAAGGCATTGGATTATGGTGGCCGCAAAGCATTCGGACATGCCGCTTTGACTAAAGGCGGGCCAGGCCATCGTAATGCCACCATTGTTTTGACATCCCAAAGTGGCAAGGGCCTCAATTTTACCATTCAATATTATGGACATTAAGACAAATTGTGAAATTAACTTAAATCCCAGGCAGTATGTGGCTTAATTTTAATGCAGCATAAAGCAATAAAAATCTCAAAAAATAAATTAAAGAAATGGATTAAAAATAATTTTTTTGTTTCCTTTAAATATCTCAAGATTCCGAAGGGTTTACCGCAACTTATACCGTGAATAGTTTCGCTTTGATTCCCCAGAAAGGCTGTAGGTCCAACAAACTAATTTCTCCAAATTTTAAACGCTTATGACGACTGTACATGGTGTTTACAGTAGCACAAACTGATTTTCGTTAAAAATTCTTTGGATATCCTTTGCTAGGACTCTTCTGTGCAAGTCGTTTACGGGCGTAAACAAAAATCTCCAATAACATGTGTTAAGACCAGTGAGTAGTCACACAGACTAAGGGATCTCATGGAATCAGATGAGTCAACCATTTCTCTATGATAAGTCCAACGAGTGGTCCTAAAGACTTAGGCATCGCATAAAATCAGACGAGTCAACCTCTTAAACTTTTTTCATTTCTTTTAAACTCTCTTATCAGTCGCACTCGAATTTTTCACAAGGCTCGAAGACATTTTAAAACTTCTTCTTCTTCCCCTTTTACGTACATGCATAATTGGCCCTTACAACCCCTCAGTTTGGATTACGACCTGGTTTCTCACACCACTTATGTTGTGTTTGGGACCTACAGTTTAAAGTCAATGCCGAACGACAGTTTTTTCGAGAAACTTTTCATGGCAAATTTTTTCCTCAGATTTTTTGCCAGAATATGCTGAGAGGAAGTCGCCGAAAAAAATTTCCGTTTTGATATCTGACCTGGGGTTTGAACCGTGGCCCTAGGTTTGAAGTATGTATTACGATGTCCCCTATCACCCATCAAAGCATCTGCATATTGGATTTGAAGCCATTTATATTCAATAGAAATGTTCTTCGAGTGTTCAATTCTCGTTGAGTAACATAAAAGTCTCAAATCTGTAATTACCCGGTTTAAGTTTAGATTGTCTCAAGCCTATCTGGCATGAGGTACTCCTTTCTTTTTCCCTGTCCCCATTAGTGGTATGGTAGCTCTCCCATCATGGCAAATTCATTTGTTCGTTCATTTGTGATTTCAAAAGCTCAAGGTATTGCGAAAAACATAGGATGTTTGCCGTAGTTTGCACTTACATAAGTTGGAACAGCCCACTTATTGCACTTCTACTAAATAATTAATTGCTGGCCAGAATAGCAGATGCAGTACCATAGCAATAGCGAGTCAAATTCATAAGCGAGTTCAACTACATAAACCTTGTAGCGGCGATCATGATATCAGATAATATTGCTATCGTCTGGACTTTGTACCCCTTAGGCAATTTGAATTAAATTGAACATCTTTCGTTGAGGTTAACCTCAAACTTTAAAAATATTTACGAGTTTCTCTATCTTGAACACACCTTTTTCTATAAAGCAGTGAGAATTACAACGTTACGGTCCGTGGAGCAGCGTAGCGTACGACAGTGAAAATAGAAAATCTGGATTTGATTGACATGTGCGTTCAACAATATGGTATTTCATGCCAAACGGATTGTTGACCCTGAACCTATTGAGAGACGGGTTTAGGGAGCAATTAATTTCGCGATTTGGTTTAATTTTAGCTTCTACACTTTTCTTGGTGGTCTTTCGTATATAGGGACAATGCTAACCACAATTTCAGCTCGGTAAGTCAGTTTTAAAGCTGCTTTTTGTGAGATACCAGACAAAAGGCGGGGGGAGAAGTAAGTCAAAATTGAAGTTCACGAATAAATAGACGGCAAATTTCATTTATTTTTGCAATATTTTTTTTTTAGAATTTTTGAAACCCAAACCATTCAAAATGACCCATTAGTACCATGCCTTCTATTTAACACCACATGGTGGTTATTTGAATTTCTTTCTTTCGAGTTTTAATGCCGGTTAAAGCCAAGCACTACTGTGCATACTTTTATGCTTAACACTGAGTATTAGCCGAACGCTGAGTACAAGCAGCCATCAATTTCACTTTTTCACCCTGTAAAGTTGAGTAGACTTACATCGTAGTGGTAGTTTTTGTACCTTAAACTAGCTATAAAAATAAATTAAACTAAAAACCAAATGAATAAAATTAAATATAATTTTTGTTTTATTTTATTTCATATAAATTTTTTTTTTTTTAGTTTAAATGCTAAAATAAAGATTGTTTATAAATTAAGATTATAAAAATAGAAACACATTAAAAAATAAAAAATAAAAAAAAATAAAATATTATTTGCCATAGATTTCTACGCGGAACATTAGACCATAATTGAATTGTGATTGCAATTTGATGTTGACAAAATTGAAGCCAGGTCCACCAGAATAAATGGTTGCATGTCCTCCAGTGCCATTTGTCACCTGATCAAAGGCTCTGATGCCGGTAATAATGCGACCATTACCAATGCCCTATATTAAATACCAATGTAGAGTACAGTAGAGCAGATAATAATGATTAATTGAATATTTCTAGAATCAATGATGATGATGATGATGATGAGATTGTGAAATGCTGTTCCAAGAAGTACATTTTTATTGAGAGTGGTGGTTTTAATGGCTTTTCTAAAAACAAATAATTATTAAGGCTTGCAATATCCAACTGATATATTGTAGTATATACGACTAAGAAGCTGATGGAAATAGTGCATTTAAATTTCAAAATATCTTCTTGTGGTTAGAATCTGTATGAATGTACATACTGTCAAAGATAAAAGTCTATATACAGCGTATGTAGACAGGAAATACTAACGTGAATCATTTAACCCCCCACAGTTTAGCATTGAGTTTGAATAACAGAATAGAGAAGCATTTTCCAGACAATTAGTTACACTTATAGTCGCAATTATTCTCAAATCGTCTAGTAGGTAGTATGATGACCTATTAGATGAGAGACCACGGTTCAAACCGCAGCTAACACATTTCAAACAAAACGTAATCCGCAAATATATAAAGAAAGTGATAAAAGCATATCAGTACGATCGAATAATAATACAGAAAAAGGTTAACAAACAAATAAAACTTATTTGCACATTTAAAACATTTAAAACGTTAACACAACTTGTCTTAGCAGCAGACAATAGGAATTTAAAAGAAAATTTATTTGAAGAAAAAATAAAGAAAAAACAATGAAATCCTTAACTTTATTAAGCATTTTAGTTGTGTCCGTGCTGTGCATTAGTGTTGTAGTGCAAGCGAGAAATAAAACCTGGGGCGATATAGGCTACAATGATTATCTATTGGCCACAGATTATATTACAAGACCAGCCGGTTTCTATGGCAGAGTAATCGTAGAATATCCACCAAAGGTAAGATTTCTTTCTTAAGAATAAACATGTGCAAGTTTTTTATGTGTTCTTCGCCATATTTTCCTTTTCCAGGTCATCAACCATGCCACTATAACTGCCATAAAGGCTTGGGACCATGGTGCCCCCAAAAGATACGCACATGCCGAGTTCATTGACGGCGGACCAAGCCATCGTGATGCCGCCATTCTTTTGACAAGCTACAGTGGCAGGGGCTTCAATTTTACCATTCAATATTTTGGACATTAAGACAAATTGTGAATTTAACTTAAAACCCAGGCAGTATGTGGCTTAATTTTATTGCAGCATAAAGCAATAAAAATCTCAAAAAATAAATTAAAGAAATGGATTAAAAATAATTTTTTTGTTTCCTTTAAATATCTCAAAATTCCGAAGGGTTTACCGCAACTTATACCGTGAATAGTTTCGCTTAGATTCCCCAGAAAGGCTGTAGGACCTACAAACTAATTTCTCCAAATTTCAAACGCTTATGACGACTGTACATGGTGTTTACAGTAACACAAACTGATTTTCGTTAAAAATTCTTTGGATATCCTTTGCTAGGACAATTTTTTGCATATCGTTTACGAGCCTAAACAAAAATCTCCAATAACCTGTGTTAAGACCAGACCATGGAATCAGATGAGTCAACCATTTCTCTATGATAAGTCCAGCGAGTGGTCCTAAAGACTTAGGCATCCCATAAAATCATACGAGTTAACCTCTTAAACTTTTTTCATTTCTTTTAAACTCTCTTATCAGTCGCACTCGAATTTTTCACAAGGCTCGAAGACATTTTAAAACATTCTTCCCCCCTTACGTACATACATAATTGGCCCTTACAACCCCTCAGTTTGGATTACGACCTGGTTTCTCACACCACTTACGTTGTGTTTGGGACCTACAGTTTAAAGTCAATTCCGAACGACAGTTTTTTGTGAAACTTTTCATGGCAATTTCATTTTTACTCTTAGATTTTTTGCCAGAATATGCTGAGAGGAAGTCACCGAAGAAATATTTTTTGATAATTTCGTTTTGATGTCTGACCTGGGATTTGAACCGTGGTCCTAGGTTTCAAGTATGTATTTCGATGACTCCTATCACCCATCAAAACATCTGCATGTATTCAGTAGAAATGTTCTTAGAGTTTTCAATGTTCGTTGAGCCTAATAAAAGTCTCAAATCACCGTAAATACCCGGCTTAAGTTTAGATTGTCTCAAACCTATCTGGCATGAGCTGCTCCTTTCTTTTTCTCTGACCCTATCAGTGGTAAGGTAGCACCCCTAGCCCCATCATGGCATATTCAGTTGTTCGTTCATTTTCAAACACAAATTTGAACGGCCCGCTTATTGTTCTTCTGCTAAATAATTGATTTCTCTCCAAAATATCAGCATCAATTATAATTAAGACTCATAAGCATAAAATCTCTTCCACTTGAGATCAGTTTGTCAAATTTCTTTTGAATCAATAAACCCAGAGAGACTTCCGAACAGTTTGGCAGTTGATAACGATTGTCGTTCTAAAGTTTTCTTTGTTAAATTGATTGTAATTTATTTAGTCTGTTTGATCAAATGATCATACACTTTAGATAAACGGCATTAGATAATGACGTGTGCTCGCTGAATGTGTTCTGAAGCAGTTGACAACCGGCTTTAAGTTTTATTGAAAGATCACCTTCAGCCATGAGGCCCAACTCGGTCTAAATGGGCATGTGAACAGACAAAATTGTCAAATATAGGATGTTACAAATTCACCTGAGATCCAAAGTGCCCCATGCTAGTGTGAACATCACATACTTTAGCTGATTCAGTCTACTCACCCCGTACCATAGTGGATCAATTTCATAAGGAATAATACTCTCATAAAGTCAGCTAGTATTTCTATCATTTGGACTTTGTTTACCTTAAGGAATTTGAATTGAATTGAACATCTTTCATTGCTGTTGTCATTTTCAACTTTGAAAATATTGAGTTTCTCCATTGCATCCGCATATTAGATCCCGGTCTTGAACACATCCACTCCTGAACCGTAATTTTTCTCTAACAATGGCAATAACAACGTTAAGGTCAATAGTACCGTACGATAAACAAAATAGAAGAACTGAACATGGTTTACATGAAGATTCAATAAGGAATTGGACAGTTTGCCGCACCCTGGACGTATTGAGAGTCGTTGTTGGTGAGCAATTAATTCCAGGTTTTGGATTAATTTCACTATTGTAAGCTAAGATCATAAGATTTGAACCTTTTATTAATTCTCCCGTGTACAGGGTCAAACCAGCCACAATTTGAGCTTTGCAACTTATTTTTCAAAATCAAAACCATTAGTTCCATAACTTACATCGCGCTTTAGAGGATGGTTATTTAAGTTTGTTTGTCCCGAGTTTTAATTCCGGTTAAATCCCAAGTGTATTTGTGTTTAAACCTAGTAATTAAACACTGTATACAAGCAATAGTCGTCGTAATCTAATATTTAGTGTATTGGCTTATAAGAAGTGAGGCCACGGTTCAAACGCCATCTCCAACAAAACGATATACGAAAAAATATTTCTTCGGCGACTTCCTATCAGCAGATTTCGGGCAAAAACTCTGAGAGTGAAATAAAAATTGCCTTGAAAATTTTCTCAAAAAATCTGTCGTTCGGAGTTGACTTTAAGCTGTAGGTCCCGCCACTCATGGATGAAATTAATGCACACCATATGAGTGGTGTGAGAAGCTAGGTGTATGTATGTATTTACGTATGTAATTAGGACCAAAGGGAGGTTTTGCACCCTGTAAAGTTGAGTAGACTAACAGAGTAGTGGTAGTTTTTTTTAACTCTGTTACAAAAAATTTTAAAAATTAAACTAAAAACCAAATGAATAAAATTAAATATAATTTTTGTTTTATTTTATTTCATATAAATTTTTTTTTTTTTTAGTTTAAATGTAAAAATAAAGATTGTTTATTAATTAAGATTATAAAAAAAAACACATTAAAAAATAAAAAATAAAAAAAAAATAAAATATTATTTGCCATAGATTTCCACGCGGAACATTAGACCATAATTGTATTGTGATTGCAATTTGATGTTGACAAAATTGAAGCCAGGTCCACCAGAATAAATGGTTGCATGTCCTCCAGTGCCATTTGTCACCTGATCAAACGCTCTGATGCCGGTAATAATGCGACCATTACCAATGCCCTATATTAAATACCAGAGTAGAGTACAGTAGAGTATAGTAGAGTAGATGATAATGATTAATTGAATATTTCTACAATCAATGATGATGATGATGATGAGATTGTGAAATGCTGTTCCAAGAAGTACATTTTTATTGAGAGTGGTGGTTTTAATGGCTTTTCTAAAAACAAATAATTATTAAGGCTTGCAATAGAATGATGATTTGTAGCAGCTATTGTTTATATCCAACTGATAATAGTTTACACGACTCAGGAGCTGATGGAAATAGTGCATTTAAATTTCAAAATATCTTCTTGTGGTTAGAATCTGTATGAACGTACATACTGTCAAAGAAAAAAGTCTACATACAGCGTATGTATGTAGACAGGACATACTTGTGTGAATCATTTAACCCCCCACAGTTTAGCATTGAGTTTGAATAACAGAATAGAGAAGACAATTGGTTATACTCACAGTCGTAGTTATTCTCAAATCGTGTAGTAGATAGTATGATGGCCTATTAGATGAGAGACCGCGGTTCAAACCCTAGCAAAAACATTTCGAACAAAATGTAATCCGCAAAAAATATTTCTTTCGACAACTTACTCTCATACATACATACATAATTGGTCATTACAACCCTTTAGTCAGGATTGCAAGCTAGTTTCTCACACCGCTTATGTTGTGTGCCTTAATTTTATACATGAGTGGCAGGACCTACAATTTAAAGTCGATTTCGAACGACAGATTTTTCAGAAACTTTTGACAGCAATTTTATTTCAGTCTCAGAATTTTTTTCAGAAATCTGCTGAGAGGAAGTCGCCTAAAAAAATATTTTTTCATATTTTCGTTTTTTTTGAATCGAGGCCTCACGTCTATTAAGCCAATACACTACCTACTAGACCATGGCAAGTGCAAGGAAAGGAAAGGTTTCTTAAATATCTGTATTTCGGTGTTGAAGTTTGAAATAAAATTAATGCACTCAACATAGTTGGTGTAAGAACCTAGGTTGTAATATTGACTAAAGGATTGTAATCATCAATTAAGTAAATGAGTTACTCCTTGAGTGTTTACCTTGAGAATACTGAGAGAGGAAACTCTGGGGATTTTAACTAAATTTGGTGGTGATGTTAAAAACAAAAACGAGAAGAATACTAAAATAGAGCCACGAAAGAAGACAGAACTTCTAGACATAACCCATATTTAAACAAAATAATATCAATTGGTGATAAATCATTAAATTATGATACATTTGCAATAACGAAAGGGGGAAAAATAAATTCGAGATAATGGAAAGTATGTGTCAAGTAAAAATCAAAAGTTTAGACAAAAATTTTGCGTGGGAAGTTGGAAATATTACGTGAAAGCAATGCATCAGAAATGTGAACATGTTTTAAGCGTTTTCTGTGGGTATTTGCCGCCATGCACTCATGAGCAAGTCATTCAGTTGCCTTTTGTTTCAGGCTTAGCGACTACATGACCGTTCTTGCAAATGATCTCTTAAATACTGTCGGGACTTTCTCCAAGAGTATTAGGCCTGTGGGAAATGTGGTAGGCAAATCACATCTTCACATTAGCTGTCGTATAATTGGGTTCATTGACTTGTTGGATGTAAGAAACAGTACGTATTCTTAATTCTCTCGAAGGTTTGGGTAAATTTGTTCTTTAGACTGTTTAAGACGTTGACTGCCGCGGCAATTTTCAGAAAACTGGCCATGCAAGCCAACATTGACTTTTTGTTCTTTTCCCAGAAGCCGTTTATCGATACTAGCACTGATGTAATACGATTTTATTCGTAGCTACACAAAAATGGCAGATTTAGTGAGTACGAGATAACTCGTAGTTGGCTCCCTAGAGGGGAACGTAATCTACGAGTTATCTTGTAGTCGGCAGTCAACGTGTTAAATACTCCGTCTTATTCATTGCCATTTGGTTCTCATAGGGGTTAAAGAGAGTGGAAGTGTAAAAATCAATCCGCTTCCAAATCATACATCTAAGAAGATTCCTATCGCCTTACCAGCTAGAGAGCAAATTTAACGTCTTATTTCATTTGTTCATACTCTGGTTTGTTCTCTTAAAGTTTCTGCTTGAAAATTCTTATACAAGATGTTAACGATGGTTACGCATATAATAGTGAGATAAGGATGACAAAATCACCACGTATAGGATAGCATCTGCAATGAATATGATGGAAAGCCTGGGAAAAACTACTGGGCTGTAAATGAAGGGAGGGCTCAATGTGCAAAATTTGTCAGACGTACAGTCAATACAACCAACGAATGTCTTATCCTAGAAGACCCTGTTTAGAGGCAACGATAAGTGGAGATGTACAGCAATCACCAACTAATTGGGTTTGCGAAACTTGATCAATGAAACGATAATAAAGTCGGCAAATACTGACAACTATGAAGACATTCTTAGCGACAGCTCTGTGCTCCTTAAAGAAACGAAAAAATGCATAAAAAAGAGACAGAATTACAGTGATGGAGGGTATTTTGCACTCCAATATATATCCGAGCAATAACATTATAGAGAGAGAGAGAGAGAGTAAAAAAGAGCGAATCTATCCTTTTATCCTTCTAAAGAGGCCATAAACAAGATTTAAATGCTTGGGCCGGCCATTGCAAGCTTTTGTCGATTTAAAGATTTTATTTTCCGATGATCCAGACGTTACTGAATGACCTCAAAGTGCTAAACAGAGTAGCCTGTGGGTTATATATTAAGGATTCTGACTTTAGATTCTGACATTAATATAAAGGGTATCTGATGCTCATGATCATGTTCAAAGTTGGACAACACTTGTAGGGTGATAAGATTATCCCCTTTAAATCTCTGCACTCAAATCACTCACATTACATGGGACATCCGGTCTTGCCTGTTGTTAGAAATTTCTCAGGGAAGTTTCAGGTAAATCTTATATGGGTTCGTTCGAAATTGTATTGCTGTTGAACAGGTCTAGAACACAGCTTAAGATGTCCGCCATATTACTGGGCATACGAGTTACGTTTCTTACAGTTAAACTTGGATATTCTCCTAACGATTGTCAGGGAAGCTCAACCTTGTTGGCAGTGAAATTGTTAGGCTCTTATAGCCTGCTATGGATAAGAAGAATACTGATTGCCGTTTTCCTTCCTTCACAGACCATTGTGCTTTTGGAAGAAATAACATATGTAGAATAGAAACATTGCGATGACGTCATTTGTCACACTTCTCTAATAATTGAATTTTCCATTCGAAATCTAACTTAATTGAAGACAAATATTATCTTTTGAATTTTTATTTCAATGTTTAACAAAATAAACCATTAAAATAGAAGCGGAACCTTAAGCTATGTATGTATGGCTTAGTGCTGGCCATTAAAGAGAAATTTTTAAATTCTTATTTTTAGAAATTTTTTTTATTTTTAATCGTAAAGGTTTTATTCAATGAACTTGTATTTTTTGCAAAAGAAAAAAAAAACACTATTGAGCGTCTCTTAATATTTTGCGTTTTTGCAAAAACTAAATTTATTTTTCATAGAGAATGTGTGCAAAAAAAATGGCCAACTTAGAAGCAGCATGTGTTTAGCATGATTTCCTTACAGAGGCTGGGCTTATCAGTGAATATATGTATATAAATATATATATGGATGTATGTATATATATGGGTATGTACATATGTATATTATAAAGCAACAGCATAAGATTTCCGGTAGCAGGAAAACGCAGTTTTTGCAAAAAAAAAAAAATATTTCATGAAAGCAAAAACTACAATACAACAAAACATGATTAATTTCTTTATAAAACAATGAACAATATGAACACAAATGAAATGTGAAATTAAAATTAAAAATTTAAATTGAAATTGAAATTGAAATTCCAAAAATATGAATTGACTTTCAAAATCGATTTTCATGTCGCATTCTTACTTCTTCAAGCAATCAAAAGAAATAGAAAGCAACCTTGAGTGGAAAGAAATTCAATTCAAATGGAAAAGAAAAAAAAAAAAGAAAAAAGAAATTAAAAATCGTAGATAAGCCGCTAAAATAAATTTCAAAAGAAAGCAAAACTGAAATTCGAAATCTTGACTTGACTTCTACACTTACTTACATACGTACGTACACGTAAAACAAGTGCAAAACATAAAAGAAATGAAAGTAGAAGAAAAGTAAAGAACAGAACAGAAATGAAATTGAAATTGAAACTGAAATTTTTGATAAGAATGCCTGCCAAAAACCGCCAGAATCTTTTCTCTTTCACTGGTTAAAAGAAAATGTACTTTGGATATTAATGAATATAAATGAATGAATGAGTGAATGAATGAATGAGCACACACATAAGCTTACATTTTTGGGAAATTTAATTTCATGAGTCACATATTTGCCCGTTGACGAGGCATTAAAGACTTGTTCGGCATGCAGCAGTTGTGCCGAGTTTGATATATTGCCCCAGGTACTGGATATCGCATAAGTGGTGGCCATCAGGCTTATCAGCACAATTGTTACAAGAACTTTTATATTTTGCATCTTTTTATTGTTGTTGTTGTTGTTGTATTTTTATTAATTTATATTTATTTTTTTTTTTTTTGTTAATTAAAAATTTCTTTCTTATTTAATTGTATAATACAAGTACACGTTTTACTTTCTCTCTTTCCTTTCCTTTACTTTCCTTTCTTTTTTTGTATCTTTTTTTTAAATTGATTTTCAATTTGATTTCAAAATTCCCCCAAAAAATATTTGCTTCTTTTGGTTTTTTTTCTTTTAATATTTATTTCGTTTACTTTATTAAATATACAACCGTTTTCTAGCAAACAAATTTTAAAACTAAATTTTCTTTTAATTCGATTTTAAAGTCTGGATGAAGAAATTTAAAGAAAAAAATTCTAAGATTTTAAACTGAGCAGTCTGAGCAGTACTCAAACAACGAGTTTTAATCTCTACTTAAAGACACACTCAAAAAGTGTAAACAACGAACATTTAATACCCTGCCACATATGGTACACAAATCATATCTTATAACACTTTCTCAGACAAACAAAGGATGGAGATTTCCTTTTGACATAAATTATGTCTCAGGTAAGTTATGTATACTGCTGGTTTTCTCTAAAATAGAAAAGTTACAGGCAATTAAATCTGGTTTCAAATACAGTTCTGTATCGGGTCTACTAACAGGGACTTTCAAACATTGACACTTCATAACGGCCATCTGTTTGATCAATTTTTCTAATTTTCATCAAAAAATCATTTGACTGGCTTCGTAAGCAAAAAAAAACTTGTTTTTTTTGAGACACTGACAATCCAAATGAGTTACAAAAGAGAGAGCAGGTCGCATCGTTCAGCAGCGTCATCGTTCAATATTAATTTGGAAACGATGTTGGCGATGTTGCTGTCAACGACAAATACTACAGATCAACGATTACCAGTTTCTTTGGCCGGAATTGGAAGATCTACATGGCACTATACAAGCGATCGTTGAAGTCGCCGTAGTAGTAGTGTTTTGGCTTATTAGACGTAAAGCCAGGGTTCGAGCCCCAGGCCACACATTAAAACAAAATACAAAAAGTATTTCTTCGGCGACTTTCTCTCGGCAGATTTCTGAGACTGAAATAAAATTGCCATGAAAAAGTTTCTCAAAAATCTGTCGTTCGGAGTCGACTTTAAACTGTAGGTCCCACCATTCATGTATGAAATTAACACACACAACATAAGTGGTGTGAGAAACTAGGACATTGTACAATGGATCAATTCGACGTCTGGGTACTGTACTTGTCTTAATTGACAAGCACATGTCCTCTAACCTAACCTAACCTATACAAGCGATTTTCTATACAAGCGATTTTGCCATCATGATTATCAGTGTTATGGCCACGTCAATACAATCTTTTTTTTTTTTCAAAAAATCTTCAAATCTAGTCTGAATGTGGTTTCAACAGAAAGGCTCTAATACCACATTAGATCTTTTGTACAAGGGCTTTGAGGTCATTGTGACCACACGCGTTTGCGATGTGAACTGGTCAACGTTAACACAATCTTTTTTCCGTAAAATCTTCAAATTTTTTTAAGAACGTATAACAGACCAGAGTGTCTGGTAGAAGTCAAACACTCAGCTAATGTACTCGCAGATTAGCATATTATTCAAAAGACTCACTGGTCTACCTAGGCACACTTTTTTGAAGATTATTTCACGTAAATATAGCCCTCCCGTTAAGCCGTCAATTTTGGCTTAATTTCCAGTTCTTAAATATTTTTTTGCAGCTGACAAGATGTCTGCCTGATCTGATATTATGGCTATAAACGACAGACTTTGTACATTCCCACAAAATATAGTCAAGTGGTATCAAATCTTTGGTATCAAATCTTTTATCAAAATCTTCATCGTTATTGAAGCTTTTAGTGGTGAAATGGATCCACTAACCACACCGAGCAATGCATTTCTCAGAGTGTAATGGCAGTTCTCGAACAGTTTCTTCACAACAAATACAAAATGCAACGCTGAAGAGAATTTTCGTTAGACAAACTTCGCAAGATTCATTGACCATCCAAACGACATTGTGGTGTCTCACCACGCTGCGGTTCTTATAGCAGATGAATTTTCTATGGTTTTATAATAAAGCTATTGGCAACCGCTACGAATTGCTATATCGCGACATTCATGGATACGGTGTTCAATCATATTGGACATAACAGCGCGAATAGTCTGTACGGTGGATCGATTGTGATTACAATAAAATGAGTTTTATTTACGGGATGCAATTTTCTCAATGAGTTGAATGCCATATTAGTTCACTAGCCTATACAAGGCCTCAGCCACATGTTACGAATCCTTTTTTTACACTAAAAAGTTTTGTTTATAAGACAAAATTATAAATAAGCCACTTGTCGAACCTTAAACGATGTATATAATCTATTGGATACTGCCGAGAAACGTGTGTCGACGTAAGAGATGATTTTGCAAAGAAATAAAGAAAATGTTTCCGACAGTTGTTCTGATTTAAACGAGTATATGTTACCACTGGAAAAGAGATTACAATACTTTGTAATAGTCAGGCGGCTGTTAGATTGCTGGTTCATTATGTAATGACCGCTAGAATCATCTACGGCTGTCGTAAATCTTTCAAACAGATGACAGAGCCGAACAATTTTCATATCATACGAGAACAAAGTGATATACCGGGAAAACTAGAGATCAGATAAGGTGACAGGATATGGCACGACCAACGAATTTTGGAATGTGTTCTCTACTTTAATCACCGTAGTGTAGTAGGTAGTGCGTAAGCTTATTATATGTGACATATTTTCCAAAACAAAATATAAAAGAATATTTCTTCGGCGACCTTTTCTCGGCAGATTTCTGGCAAAAAACTCTGAAAGTAAATAAAATTGCAATGAAAAGTTTTTCAAAAATCTGTCGTCCGGAGACCCTCCAGTCAGGATTACGACATAGTTTCTCACACCATTTATGTTGCGTGTGTCAATTTTTATACATGAGTGGTGCGACCTACAGTTTAAAGTCGATTCTGAATGACAGATTCTTGAGGAACTTTTTCTTGGTAATTTAATTTACTCTCAGAGTTTTTGTCATATTTTTCATTTTGTTGGAGATGTCTGACCTGTGGTTTGAACTGTGGGTTCACGTCTAATAAGCCAACACGCTACCTACCAGCCTACGGCAACTACTTGCCTACAGAAAAAAAAGGAAAAAACCTGAGCTGTTGTTATGCTGATGATCTCATGAATCTGTTGAGGATTGATACGGGAACTAGAAATGGATTCTTTGGATCTCCTGTATGTGTTCAGGACTAGAAGAAATATAAAGTCTCTCTCCTCGGATTGTCTACAGAAGTTCTTTATGCCTACATGATCTACATCAGGGTACTTTTTCTCAAAACAAATCGGATTTTGATTATATTGAGTGACATTTTTTTTAAATTTCTTTTTAAAAGCAAAAGAAAAAAACTCATCGTATATACAATAGTTTCTCTTCTGATCTTTCTTTATTTTTCTTTAAATATATTAAATTAAACAATACAATACAATATAAAACAATACACAAGTATATTTAAATACAATATATTTTTAAATACAAATATGTACTCGTATACGTATGTATGTATGTGGTATAAAAAATTTCGCTAGAATTTCTTATCAGTCAGTCTCAGTTACTTACAGTCTCCATCAATTTGTATATCATTTTGAGTGAAAATCGAAATGAAACAGAAAAATTATACAAATCATGTGGCGATATTTCTTTGCTTTTTCTTTTTATTTTTTTAAACACACTTTAACTCACTGAATCATAGAGTTTATTAAACACACACACATGCACTCTCACATTAAGATTATGATTATTTATATTCCATTTAATTTTATTTTATTTGAATTCCTTTTTAATTAATTTGTTGTAACAGAGGCTTGTGGTAATAATGATGATGACAATGTGAGGAAATCTGAAATCTAAATATAAAACTATGAAGACTATATTTATTACAATGATTAAATAGACAGACAGACGAACAGACAGACAAATACTAAAAATAGAATATGCTTTCTGCCTTTTTTTCTTTTAATAGATAACCAACGCTCTAAGAGCTATCTGCGTTGGCAGCCAGCATGGAAACCAATTGTATGGCTCAGTAGGGTAGTGCGATAATGGCACGATAATTCAATACAGTTTTGGTGCCTCATCATGGTACTAAATTATGGTTTTTGTAAAAAAATGTCCTTTTTTTGGTCAATATTTGGTATGTTTTATTGATAAAAAGATGATTTTTTTAAACAATTTATTTAAATTATAAAACATTTATTAAATAATAACAATAAAGTATTTATTGTAATTCAATTTAATTAATTATTATATATGTGTGTATGTGTGTTTTTTTAATGAACTCATACATACAACACTTGTTAAATAATAATTAAGCAAAAAACGCTAATAAAAAACATCCCTTTTACGATTTAATTGAATTAATATTATAGAGAGAGAGAGAGAGAGATAATAAACAAAAGAGAAAAAACTTGTATATGTATATATATGCCCCTAGACTTCTGTGTACGAGATGAAACTAGACTGCTAAACCCAGTAAGTTACATACATAACATACATAATTGCTCATTACAACCCTTCAGTCAGGATTACGATCTATTTTCTCACAACACTTATATTGTGTGCGTTAATTTTATACATAAGTGGTGGGACCTACAGTCTAAAGTCGACTCCGAACGACAGATTTTTGAGAAACTTTTGAAGGCAATTTTATTTACTCTCAGAGTTCTTGAACGAAATCTGCTGAGGGGAAGTCGCCGAAGAAATACCTTTTGTATTTTGTTTTGATGTCTGGCCTGGGGCTCGAACCCTGGCTTTACGTCTAATAAGCCAACACAATACCTACTAGACTACGGCGACTTCTAGCCCAGTATGTTAATTTATCAAAATAGTCACCACTGCCCTGACATCTTTAAGTCTTTGTGAAAGTAGAAACGAAGTTTAGAGTGTGACACACTATCAATAGTGGTGCAACACAAAACACAACACTCTGAGACCCTGTTCTTCGAGGTGGAACTCATTTACTGCATACATGTGATTAGTAAATCAGATTCACAGACATTCTGCCTCTATTCTTATAAAAAAAAATACAGATAAACGTGGTCATCACTTCAGACACTTACTGAATTGATTATCACAATCCTTTAGTCAGAACTGCAACCCAGCTTCTCACACCACCCATGTCCTGTTTGTTAATTTTATCCATTAGTGGCGGGGTCTACAGTTTGAAATCGACTCCGAACGAACGATTTTTGAGAATACATTACCTACTAGACGGCATCGACTATTCAGAGAATACCACTCCGATTTAATGCACCAGAGATGAACGATGTAGAACGGTCTCATTGGCATACACCTCACTTAGGATTGATTTTTGGCCTAAAGGCTGGCACAATTCAACAGCGAGAGAATTCGTTCTTTAACCGAACTATCTGGCCTATTGGACATGAGGTCATGGTTCAAACCTCAAGTCAGATATCTTCAAAAAAATTAAATATTTCCTGTATGTTAATTTTATCTATTAGTGGCGGTACCTACTTTCATGGCAATTTTATTTACTTTCAGAAACCGAAGACTGCTGAGATCTCTCATCTAATAAACCAACACACTACCCGCTAGACCATCAGTAGCTTGTGATATAAATAGTTAGGATTACAACCCAGTTTCTCACACCACGCATGTCCTGTACGATAATTTTATACATTAATGGCGGTACCTATTTTTATTTACATTCAAAACCAGAAGACTGCTGAGAGCTCTTGTCTAATAAACCAACACACTCTCACCTAGACCATCTGGACTTTCTGCTGCAGTTGTTGAAACTTTTAATGCCCCTCCTCATCAGACCAGTAAGATCGTTTGCATGAAAGAAGCCAATTTGTTTTCCTCTCCTATTACAGACGTAACGCAAATTTCCTCATCTGGCTTGTCTTTGCAATTGAAACAGAAATCATTGGTCATATACCAACACCAATGCAACTCGCATGAGTACTCAACGAAACTGAACGTGTTCCTTTGGAGTTTGAAAATATTTTCTGTGCAATCTTCATCTAACCTTGGACAGATTCAACCAGTATGTGAAGGTGACCACGTTGTCGTTCGCTGTTTATCAATGGAATTCCTAATGTACAGTCTTAAATCGAAATTTTGATGATTATGTCTCTCGGTCCCGGTACTCATATGATGATAATGTTATAATGTTACCGTATAACAGCATTGGGACAGTCAATCGACTATTGAAAACCGTCGTAGAGGACATTATGTTTAAGCACAATGCCCTCAAAGCCATCACGATACCAGAAAATTTGCTAATATCGCTCTTCAGTAATCATCACCGTACTTAAGTGGACCTTTAGTCCAAAAATATGCCTCAACCCACAGCGTCCTTTAGTTACAAATTATAATTGCGATATGTGCGGAGTCATTTGCGACGTAAGCCACATTACTTCCACATAAATAGACGATTCGAACCTCCCCGACCATGTAATCAATACTACTGAAATTTTTAAATTAAATTAGGATAATCGGGTACTTGATCAATATCAATGCCTAGGGTCATTAAGAGGGGATTATCAGTGTTAGCCATTTTCAGATAGACTTTCAAAATTGTCTCCAGCGCCGACATAGGCATAGTATGCAATGCAACGGTAAAAATATTGCAGACGTACCTTTGTATCCACGTTGTCAAGATGAGATTAGTTATCCCGGCAAAAGATTCCCAGCGTACTAGACTCCCGAACAACAACTACATTAGTTGCACAGTCAATTGTCTCTATGCTGACATGTTTCAACGTCAATAGCGGTCCGTTCATCATAAAATATTATAAGAGGGAGGGTGTTTTCTTGTCCTATCCTTCTATAAATGAGTGAGCTTTTTGGCATCGGTTCCTCCAAATAAATTCGATATTCAGCACACCATAATGTCCAGTATACCTAGGCATACACATTATTGAAGGCTATCTATATAACCAGGAAGGCAAATAAGGTACACTTCTTTCGTACCAACAAATTGTTTAATATAAAATTTAGGGTATCTTTCTTTAACTGCTTCCTAGTCTAAAAGGTAGTGTGTGTAGACGCAAACCAGTGGTTCAACCCCTAACTCAGCCATCCCAAACAAAACAAAACATGAAAAATATTTCTTCAACGAACTCCGCTCAGCAGTCTTCAGGCAAAAATTCTGAGAGGAAAAAAAGCTGCCATGAAATGTTTCTCAACTATAGGTCCTGCCACTCATGGATAAAATGAACACACTTAATATGGGTGGTGTGAGAAGCTAGGTGGTAATCCTGACTAAAGAGTTGTAATGATCAATTAAGTAAGTATGGAGGTTGCTCCCTGCATAGTTTGCCACAAACTCTGGCACAAGTTAATATCAATAAGACGCTCCATGGTGTCCAACCAAAAGAAGGAAGAAGAGGCTAACTAAGAGCGGAACGCATTTTATTTAAAATTTATTTTTATGGGTTACTCAAAACAAAAATTAAATCTTTTAAATGCAAAAAATTTTTATTTTAAATTCTGTACTCCACGAAAATTAATAAAAAAAAAAATACAAAACAATACAAAGTTAATTTATTTATTTGTGTTGAAAAACTATTTTCACTTTCTCCAATCAACAGTTGGATCATCTTGAGATCTATTTGGTTACCTTACGGCCATACATCTCCACGGTGCTGTTAATGCCCATTGACTTTTGACCCAATAAGAGTATAACGGTTGAATTCAAAGCATTACCTTTGTTCATATTAGCGGTAGTGGCACGTATGGGTCTGGCGCCAGAAGAATTCCGGAAATTATCGATCACAGTTATTGATGATACAACAGTACCAGGTTGTGGTGGGGCATCCTTTACAAAGAGAAAAACAGTCCTCTTATTAAAAATTTGTTTGTATTACAATTACACTTGACATAGAACTTACCAAACTTGGATAGCTAACATAGGCATTTAATTGTTTACCCTTAACAGGTAGAAAAACAACTTTTCGACGAAACAGTAATTGATCACCTCTATTGTGTTTGCCCCAAGTCATGTTTGATGACAAAGCCACGGTGGCTAAGGCGGCGATTAATAGGAAACTTAATAAAAATTTCATTTTTTTTCTTAAAATTCTTTTGTACGCGTTAACAAGTTTGTAATACTTTTCAGCTTAGCGTTGAAAGGCAATTGATTTGTAGATCGTTTTCCACTTCACTATTTGAACGAAATGTCTGTGGTGTGTCTAAGATTTTCTATAGAAATGTTTGATATTTTTATTGAGTTATGAGTCTCATGCAATATTTTTAAATTGCTTTTTTAAATAGCCTTCAATAGAAAACCTTGTGAATCAGAAAAATCGAAAGAAAAAATTTTAAAAATAAGAAAGTCTTTCAGGTCTCATTGAGTAAGTCATTGATATCGGCAATCAGAAGAGATCTTTCATAAGGTTTATGTTACCACTTTCGCCCCACATCACAGTATACATGGCCACATGGGTGCCACCCGATCAAAAAATACAATTTCAAAGTAACCACATAGCTATTGGTAAACCATGTCATAATAGGAGTGCGAAGCGTACGATTATTGTAACGAAAAAGCAATGTTTGGCTGCAAAGAAAAAACAATCCCCACTACGGTAAAGATACGATATCTTACACAGAATATGCATATTCCATCCGCACATCCAAGGAACAACATCACAACAGCGTTATAAAACCGCGGGACATAGGATTGTCGACGGAAATTCCGAATACAAGGAACGGATTTAAGAAATGCATGTGTTCTTCTATCAGAAGAGAAGAAATTTAAAGCGAACCTCAAGACAAAGACCCAGAGATTTAACACGCGAATAACTACACATTACAACAGCAGCTGATTGAAAACGTTTGCTTATTTTGATATCTGGAAACCATTATTACAGCAACTAGTAGCTTTAGAAAGGATATTGAGAATCCTATGAAACAGGACCAGACAAGCTCAGGACCTATTATACGTAGTGAGAAAGTGCCAACACGCTTCGCAATGCATTTAATTGAATTTTTGCTTTGTTTGGAGTTTGCTCACCAAATGCTGTCAGCATTTCATTCCACTCGGCATACATTTTCAAGTAAAAGTCAAACGAAATTGTTGGTCTAAGACGGATGTCACAGACACTTTCAGCGCAGAGCATTGTCCATCACAGCCAAGTCCACATTTAACTGGAATTTCCAGCATAGTCGCTAGAGAAGCTGTTCAGCCCATACTTGGCATCGGCAGCTGTATACACATACAAACATACTTGGTCTTTACAACCCTTCAGTCAAGATTACAACCTAGCTTCTCACAGCACTTATGTTGTGTGTGTTAATTTTATACATGAGTGGCGGGACCTACAGTTTAAAGTCGACTCCGAATGACAGATTTTTGAGAAACTTTTTCATGGCAATTTCTTATTTATGTTCAGAGTTTTTGTCATAAATCTGTTGAGAGAAAATTGGCGAAGAAATTTTTTAATATTTCGCTTTGATGTCTAACCTGGGGTTTGTGTCATGGCCTCACGTCTAATACGCCACCACACATCCGCTAAACTACAGCGGCTTCTAAGCTGTACATAGAGCCAGTGCAGCTAAACAAATCGGGGACTGAATTAGGTGAAGGCTTCCATAGCAGAAAAAAGTCTTCGCTGTTAACATAACTTTCGGTTCGAAATGAATTGGAATATCCAAGTCTATAAGGCTACCAGATCACTGCAGCGTCTTTCAGGCGGAAGTGTCTGCAATTCAGGCTGCGGTGAAAATTATTGTGGACAAAAATGTTCACAAGCGAAAAATCACCATACTTTCCGATAGCCAGGCGGCCATCAAAGCATTGGATTCTAGAGTAATAAGCTCCAAGACGGTGTACGACCGTCGCAGATGTCTCAATGAGATCGCGAACCGATATGATGTTTGTATCACATGGGTACCGGGACATAGAGATATTCCCGGCAACTGCAGAGCGGATGATTTGGCCAGAAGGGGCACGACCATCGAACTCTCTGGTGAATTCTCTACATTGGGGATCCCTTTGGATACCTGCAGGCTGATAATTGACAATGCAATCGTGGACCTTGTCAACAGTAGGTGGGCAGCTTCGGATAAGGGCAGAACGGCACAAAAAATCTAGCCAAGGCTGGATAGGAGGCGCTCGACGACTCTGCTTAAACTCCAAAGAAGCAGGCTCAGCGCTGTTATCGGGGTTATTATAGGGCATTGTATTATAGGAACGCATGCGAGGCGTATTGGTCTTGGACACCTCGCGAATGATTTCTGCAGAAGCTGTGGAAATGAGGAGGAAGATGAAACTATTCTTCAGCTACTGTACACATGCCCGGCACTTGGTCAGAGGAGAAAGAGGCACCTGGGTGCCTACTACATGGAGGACGTAGATGAACTGTCTTGCATGGATATTGGCAGTCGGAGTCGCTTCATCGGAAGCTCAGAGTGATTCCTGGAATAGGGGAGAATGTGAAACTGTGGTATCACAATGGGCCACGTGTGCGGCCTAAGTGTGTCCGCTCATGACTCAATCGAGGGGACAGCCACTTCTACCTACCTACCTAACATAACTAAGTATTTCAGGTTTCAAAATAGCAGGAGGTAAACAATTTTTCATGGTGTGTTAATAATCAAAAAATCAATTCAAAAGCTTCCTATACAACTTATATCGCAAATCCACACATAAGGTCTCTCACTACCATTCCCAATGCATTTTCACAGCGGGTATAATTTCTTCGGAATGACAGTTGGTAACCCTTGGGTCCTAGAATTACTACATAGTTTCTCACACTACTTATGTTGAGTGTGTGTATATACATACATAATTGATCATTACAACCCTGTAGTATGAATTACGACCTAGTTTCTCACACCAATTATGTTGTGTGTGTTAATTTTATACATGAGTGGCGGGACCTACAGTTTAAAGTCGACTCCGAATGACAGACTTTTGAGAAACTTTTTTATGGCAATTTTATTTCACTCTCAGAGCATCTGCCTGAAACCTTCTGAGAGGAAGGCGCCAAAGAAATATTTTTTTTCATATTTCTTTCTGTTGGAGATGTCTGATCTAGGCTTTGAACCGAGGCCTCATGTCTAATAAGCCAACACACTACCTAATAGACTACGGCGACTTCTTGCATCCTAGAACCTGCTATTGAAAATCAATCAACGAGTGCAGTCACTGTAGTAAAAGTTACCTTTTGACATCAGACAAACCAGCAACTACTCTATCATGATTATAGGGCTTGCACAGGATGTGCCACATTCTAGGGCTGTACACTTTATTAGAAAGAAGTACAGTTTTGAAGGTTCTTTTTTAATTAAAAGATCAAGAACACCGTTTATGGCAAATATTGTTCAAATGTCAGTGCTAAACCATGGTACAAATAACGATTTTTGTAACTTACAGATGGTCCCACAATATATTGGTCACATTGCACTTTAAATAAATAAAATTTATTTATAAAATGAACATAAAAAAGGGAAAACCACAAGACCTGAAGTATTTCTGTAGCAATATGAATTCATTTCATTTGCATAAGAATTCAGTTTTAAAACCTACTTTGCCTAGAACAGTTGAAAATGAAATTTTTATTGCGTTTCTGTTTATTGCTGACACTAACAACCGTAATTCTTTCAAAATCTGCTATATTTGGTAGACGTGTACCGGGAGATATTTTGCTTTATCGCGAAGATGTTGAACGTTTCCCCATAAGATCTCGTGTACAAGAATACAATGTGACGTATCCACCACTTGTAAGAATTTCTTTGTAGTTTGTATTTGTATTTCTTTTTTTTAATTTTTGTAATTTAATTTTTCTAAGACTGCAAGTCAAAAGGTGATTGTAACAGCCGCTTACATTTATGATCATTACACCAACACATCTGGAGCCACGCCGAATCTAATTAAAGTCAAACACAGTACGTCAGATGGAGATTCCGATTCGTACATAATTTTGTTAAGAAGTGAACGTTCGCATGGCATAAATTCGACCGCGGAATTCTTTGGAACATTTAATAAATTACTGGATATAGGAAATGATTATTGAATTTCATTATGTTTGAATAAAAATAATAAAAATAAATTAAAATAATATGTGGGGCCCCCAAAGGTTCCTTTCTGTGTAGAAAATTGTAAAATATAAGGCACGAAGAAGATAAAGACTTCAATTTCCAGAAGGCTGCAGCAAGCAAAAGCTGAGATTGGAAGTGGTTCTTCGATCGCTTAGGCAGTATTATGCTTGAATTCATTCAAATTTTTAATTATCAGAACACTAAGCAATCAATATGAGGTACTATTGTAAGTAAGCAAGTGTGACAAATGACGTCACGATAACCACATTTCTATTCTATATTATATTCTATAGATCTGTTGTCTGGTGTGTTGGCTTATAAGCCATGAGGCCTCGGTTCGAATCCCAGTCAGTTACATCCAACGAAAAAATAATATGAAAAAATATTCCTTCGGTCACTGTCTCTCAGCAGGTTTCTGGCAGAAACTCTCAGAGTAAGTAAAATTGCCATGAAAAAACTTCGCAAACAAAAGCTGTGATTCAGAGTCGTTTTTAAACTGTAGGTCCCGACACTCATGTATAAAAATAACACACACACACACAACATAAGTAGTATGTGAGGTTAGGTTTGGTTAGAGGACATGTATTGTCAATTAAGGCGAGTACAGTAAACGGAGGTCGAATTGACCCATTGTAAAACGTGCTAGTTTCTCACACATGGCTTATGTTGTCTGTGTCAATTTTATACTTGAGTGGCGGTACCTACAGTTTAAAATCGATTTCGAACGACAGATTTTTGAGAAACTTTTCATTGCAATTTTATTTCACTCTCAGAGTTTTTGCCAGAAATCTGCTAAGAGGAAGTCCCCGAAGAAATACTTTTTGTATTTTATCTTGATGTCTGGCCTGGGGCTCGAACCCTGGCTTTACGTCTAATAAGCCAACACGCTACACTAAACTACGGCGACTTCTAAGTAGCGTGAGAAGCTAGGTTGTAATCCTGACGGAAGGGTTGTAATGACCAATTATATATGTCTGTATATTGAAGAATTTATGTCCAACATTTGTGTTTGAGAGACTTCACGATAAGCATCAACTAACAGGTTATAAGCTTTCTGCCTATCGCTTAAACAACTTATCTCACACGCCAAAGCATTGATTGGATCATGCTAAGTCTACTATCAAGCAGATATTTATATCAGCTTTTATTTTAGGCCTCATAGGAAATAATAAAACACAAAACACTTTAGAAATATAAAATTTTATTATAAAATGAACATAAAAAAGGGAAAACCACAAGACCTGAAGTATTTCTGTAGCAATTTGAATTCATTTCATTTGCAAAAGAATTTAGTTTTTCGAAATCTCTTGACTTGAACGGTAGAAAATGAAATTTTTATTGGGTTTCTGTTTATTGCTGACACTAGCTACACTTATCCTTTCAAAATCCACTAAATTTGGTAAACGTACCCAAGGAGATATTCCGCTTTACAGTGAAGATGTTGTAAGTTTGCTTAAAAAGTCTATACAGGAGTACACGCTAACATATCCACCAAGTGTAAGAATTTCTTTGTATTTTTTTTTTGTTTATTTTTTATAAATTTTTTGTGTTTACTTTTTAAGAGAATAAATCGGAAAATTAAACTAGCAGCGGTTGAAGTCTATGATTATATTTCCGACGATAATGGAGCTGACGCACAATTCATTGAACCCAAGCTTAATAAACCATTTTGTTAAAAAGTAAACCATCGTATGGCATTAACTCGACAGTGCAGTTCTTTGGATTTATGAATACGATGTATGACAGATGGTCTGAGCTTTAATGCCGAGAATTGCAAATAATTTTGCGTTTTATTGTGTGGTGAATAGAATAAAATAAACTGAATACAATATCAACCGAATGATGATAATCAATTCGGTTTTTAAACCCTTAAACGATATTACGAACCATTAGGTCTAGGTCTAGCTACATGACTTAGGCTGTATATACATATTCTGACTCATACCAAAGAAAATAAAGTATAAAGAATGTGCATTTTAACATATTTTGGAAATTTTATCAAAAATATTTCATGACGCGGGGGGAAAAATAGAAGGGAATGTTTTTGTTGTTTGACCACTTTTTATTTATTTTTCTGGTGTTAAAAACAGACAGGGGAAGAACATTTTCGGCTTTTTACACACATCAAGAATGTTCGTTAAAAAGAGCGTAAAAATCTTGTCAGTTTTTAAAGAAGGTTCATGTCGCTTTTTTCATACTTCAATGATACACCCAAAGAAATATCACAGTAGTATTCACTAATATCAATGAGAAATGATTTCGATTTTTGGAAGAATACTTGCTAAGTTAAATACGGTGCCTTGGTGTCTTAGTGCAGTACAATTTTTCTATATTTTCCATTCACATATACATATCATTGGGTTAATAAGTAGACTTGACATTATTACTAAAAAATTTCCTCTAGGTTAACACATGCCCATGGTTATGGATTAGTGAGTGAGAGAGAGAAAATAAGTTGAGAGAATTTATTTATTTACAGCCATATAAAAGTGTTAGTAATATACTCTATTTTTATTTTCATTTCAGCAACATACATATGTAAAGCTATATAACTTTGGCTTAATAATTTTGGATAAATAAAAATAAAATAAATCATCGATTTTATTATTAAAAGAACATAAAGCTATCCATCTTTGGCTTAAAAATTAGGCCATGTTTTATAGATAAATAAAAATAAAAAGAATAAAAAAACCATTCTTTATTAAAAGAAAAAAACGAGCATTCCAAAGCATTTAAAAAAAATATACTATGGCACAAAATAAAAAATAAAATACGCCCAGCTAATAACATAGAACATTTTTAACACAAAATATTCTTCGAGTGTTATTCTGAAATAAAATGATAAAGCATCCGCAGCACATGTATTCTTGTCGCAGTCTGATCGACAACTAAATCAAAAAACACAAGAATTCATACACATGTACATACGTACGATGAGAGCAACACATTGTTACGCTCTTTGTTTGTGTTCATTTTCCTTCTGTCTTCCTCCCCCCTCATGAGGAAATGATTTTTAAAAATATTTTGGTGAGAGCGGGTCGTAATGCTACGACCCGCCATAAGAAATTTTACTTCTACATGATGCGTATTCTTTATATCCATATTCTTTGCTCATACCTAAGCTCAGGGGGCAGCCATGAATTTACATTTCCAACAGACGACAAAACAACTAAGATTAGAGGTTTATCATGCTGAGGTATCCCCACATCTGAGGTCGGTATGTGTGTGTTGGCTTATAAAACATGAGGCCGTAGTTCTTAAACATCTCGAACAATGAAATAAAAAAATATTTTTTTTCAGCGCTTTTCTCCCAGTAGTCCTTTGGCAAAAACTCTGAGAGTAAATATAACTGCCATGTAAAATTCCTCAAAAATCTGTCGTTCGGAGTCGACGTTAAACTGTAGATTTAATACACCCAACATGGGTGGCATGCGAAGCTAGGTTTTAATCCTGACTAAAGCGTTGTAATGACGGCTCTAACCAAACTCTAAAGAATCGCTTTTCATTACAGTTCTGTTTGGCTTTTTAACTAAATTCAATTGGATTGTCTTTATCACAACCCTTTCAAGACCTTTTGAAAAGCTACACTCAGCCACAAAAGTATACATACGGTTAACAAATTTCAGAAATTTTTTAACCAATCCGTTTTCGTTGAAAATCTTTATAATTGTCTGACATTTTTCTTCGATTTTAAGACGGTCTTTTGCATTCGTTTAGAAATTTGTGAAATTTGTTAATCGGATGTACACTTTTGTAGGCCTGTGTAGGGCCACAATTCAGAAATTTTTTAACAAATGCAAAAGACCGTCTTAACATCAAGGAAACTATAAAGATTTTCAACGAAAACGGATTGGTTAAAAAATTTCTGAAATTTGTTAACCGTATGTATACTTTAGTAACTGTGTGTACTAACACAAAATGGATTCCAATAATATGGTTTATTATCAGTTGTGAGGTCAGCACTCTGCACAAAGGATCGAAATAATCAGACCACCCAACCCAACTTTAGCCTCGTAACTTACACAGATTAATACGCTGATCATTGAATATTGTTGGAGTTATTTTTACCGGACCATGTGGAATTAAATGTCACACGGGTAGAGAATTTATGCTTTAACCGCTTAACATTGGTCTGTTAAAACTTTTGGTTTTTGTCTGTGCTAATTAAATTCGCCTTTATGGTGTCAATTGATCGATTTTTTACGAAGCAGTGGGATATCTTGTTGCTATTTATTCGGACAGTAGGACCTAATTGGAGCTAATCCGATGATGAAGAAGTAGAGACAGAAATTCCTCAGATATTTGTATGAATTGGTTCTATAAACAATAGCTTCTAGAACCTTAGTCAACTTAGGCAGATCAATCATCACAGATGATCAATTGCATGATTACAGGGCTTGCACAGGATGATACATTTTCCATGCCTTTATTAAAAAGAATTGAAGTCATGCACGTCAAATAATGTTCAAATGTCTGTGCTAATCCATGGTACATAAAAATATTGCAGTCACTTGAATAAGACTACAATTATTTTAATAGGACATTGAGTCATTTAAAGAAATCTAGGGTAAGCAATAATAAAAAAATGTATTTATAAAATGAAAATAAGAAATGAAAACCTCAAGACTTTTAAGTATTTATGCACGACCTTAAATGTATTTCATTTGCATGAGAATTTAGTTTAACGAACTACTTTGCCTAGAACAGTTGAAAATGAAATATTTATTGGGTTTCTGTTTATTGCTGTTACTAGCTACACTTATCCTTTCAAAATCCGCTAGATTTGGTAAGCCTGCACCAGGCGACATTTTGCTTTATCGCGAAAATGTTATACGTTTCCCCATAAGATCTCGTGCACAAGAGTACTATCTGGCATATCCACCACTTGTAAGTAATTCCTGGGATTTGTATTTCAATTGGATTCAATTTGCTTCCATTTTTTTATTTTTTTAATCATTTTTCCTAAGGGCGTCTATCGAAAAGTAAATGTAAGTGCCGTGTTCGTTTATGATCATTTTACCAACAGCTCTGGAGCAGTGCCACAACTTGTTAAAGCTAAACGCAGTGCCACAAATCCACGTTTCAATTCGACCATGGTTTTGTTAAAAAGTCAACGTTCCTATGGCATAAACTCGACAGTGGAGTTCTTTGGTAAATTATATGCGAGCTATTGAACATAATTTTTGACTTTGGAAAGTAAAATTAAAGAAATCCAAGACATTTTTTATTAAATATTTTTTAAATGCTGAAGAGCGTTTGATTGGTTGGCAAATATTAAAAAACACAAGAAAAAAAATTTATTTATCAAATCAACATAAAAAAGAAAACCACAAGATCTGAAATATTTTAGTGCAGCATCTTGAATGCATTTCATTTCCATGAGAATTTAGTTTTCAGAAATCCCTTGACTTGAACGTTAGAACATGAAGTTTTTATTACGTTTCTATTTACTGCTGACACTTAGGTTAGGTTAGATCGTAGTGGTAGCTTTGAACATGTCACAAAGCTCACTTGAGCGCGTATAGCGGACCAGGGAGGAGGAAGAAGTTGGTCAGCACAAAGACTGCTCATCAGAAGCACGACTACCCCACGCTGGAAAACCAGCCAGAAAGTTTGATGAACGAAGCTATATCCTTGATGTCAATAGATGATAGCTCCGTCAAGCTGACAAGAAACGGAGAGCCAAATAATCTATTCCTGCACCTAGCAGGTGACAGACACTGACAGAAGAAGTGGATCGCAGTCTCTTCTTCCTTAGAGGATTTGCACCTGCGGCAGAAGTCGTTGAATGGTAGCCGCATCCTTTCCGCGTGTCTGCCCATAACGCAATGGCCCGTAAGCATGGCCACTGTGGTCGAGATGTTGTTACGACCAAGTCCAAACAATTGGTTCGTACGCCTACTATCTATCAAGGGTCAGGTGAGTCTAGTAATGGAGCTACTGCTGACACTAGTTACCCTTATCTTTGTAAACTAGGCTACATTTGGTAAACGTATCTAAGGAGATAGTTTCTAGACTCTTGCCCCTTGGGCCCGAAGTTCTGAAGTACCCTGTAACATATCCAGCAGCGGTATGAATTTCATTGTATTTTTTATTTGTTTTCACTACGATTCGAATTTATTTATTTTTTAGATTTTATTTGCTGACAATGTTAAGGGCGTAGATCCTAAAATTAACCTAACAACGGTTGAAGTCCTTGATTATATCCGCTAGGGTCATGAAGCTGAGGTAAAACTCATTGCACATAAGCCTAATGAACAATTTACTAAACCAGTCACCATTTTATTAACAAGTAAACCATTTAAGGGCATTAATTCGAGAGTACAATTATTTTGATTTATGAATACGATTGGATTTTAATTTATATTTGTTGCATACAAGTAAATGCCGACTACGGTAATTAATTTTACGTTTTATTGTTTTGTGAATAATAAGTCGCCGTAGTCTAATAGGTAGTGTGTTGGCTGATTAGAAGTAAAGCCAGGGTTCGAGCCCCAGGCCAGACATCAAAACAAAAATACAAAAAGTATTTCTTCGGCGACTTGCTCTCAGCAGATTTCTGGCAAAAACTCTGCGAGTCAATAAAATTGAAATGAAAAGTTTCTCAAAAATCTGTCGTTCGGAGTCGACTTTAAACTGTAGGTCCCGCCACTCATGTATAAAATTAACACGTACAACATAAGTGGTGTGAGAAACTAGGTCCATAATCCTGACTGAAGGGTTGTAATGACCAATTATGTATGTATGTATGTATGAATAGAACGAAATAAAGTGAATAAAATAATAACCAAGTGATGACAATAAATTTGCTTTTTAAGTCCTTAAACGACATTGCGAACCTTTAGGTCTAGGTCTACATACATATATGACAGCACGAGGACTAGTGACTCAAACCTAAGCTCTTGGGGCGATCATGAAATAACATTCCCAACATACGACTAAACAAAAAGAATAGAGAATTATGGTGCACTTTTAAAGACTGGAGAGAGAGGGAGAGCAAAACCCCTTCTGCTACTGAATTGCCCGTTGAGATCATAAAATCAGCTGTTGGAAACACTAATGCTGCCAACTGCCATCATTTTTGCTGGTAGCCTCTTAGTCAAGATAAGTAATTTTATTAAAAATGTCACAGGAATTGTTATTGTATACTTAGTCTTTTACACTCATTTACTACTAGAACTCGCGTTCGTAGATCACATGAAAATGTGTCGCCTTCTCTGAAATATTGCACGGTATCAAAAGGATCGCAAAGATTACTTTCTACCTAGACGGAGCAGAAATTGCTCAACACCATTATACACAGCCTTATTAGCTTATTTTAAATGCTGCCTTATAGGGGTCAAAACAATAGTGTATCAGCCTAGTTTTAATCAGTATCCAGGACTTGAGCTACTGCACATATCTGAACGATTGTGGACAAGATCTGAAGCTGCACAGGTAAAGCGACTGGCTTCTGTGTTATATGCAATAGGGTGCTTATCACATGGTCTCATTACGATCAAGTTCTATCGATTTTCTAAAATTAATACTGAAAAGTAGCTGTAGTCTAGTAGGTAGAGTGTTGGCTTCTTAGACGAAAGCCCGTGGTTCAACTCCTGGCTCCGATATGTGCAACAAAACAAAATATTTCTTACGGGGCGCCTCTCACCAGCCTTCTGGCAAAATAAAACTCTGAAAGTAAAATAAATTTGCCATGAAAAATTTCTTAAATCTGTTGCTCAGAGTCGATAGGTCTCGCCCCGCATTGATAAAATTAACACACACAACATGAGCGCTAGGTTGTAGAAGCTAGGTTGAAAAGTTAGGTTGTAGACCTGACTAAAAGGTTGTAATGGCACTGAGAGTACATTCTTTGTGCTTGTTCGGCGCTTAGCTGATAAAGACTTCAATATATTGATGAAGTTCTCTTGCCTGTAAGTTACTAGTGAACACAAAGTCCAGAATAGTTCGAGAAGTCTTTAAGTGTTTTAGTATGACAGGTTAATACACTAGGTCTTGCACAACAGACCGTTTTGAATGCAATGCTTTCCGGTATGGAATAACAACAAGAGTAATACAATGGCAACATATGTTTAAATTGAAACAGTAGACCAGACTTGACTCTACATATTTACGAGTCATTTATAAGGCACTGCGAGTAATTTTAGCTACACTTTTACAGAAGGCAGCTACATTTCGCCATCACATCGTAGATCACTTGATGGGAAAAGTTTAAATCTGAAAGACTTATGACGCTCTTCATATAGAAAACGTGAGATTTCAGATCGTATAGTACAGCCTTGCAGAAGCTTAAGATTTTAGTTGAAAACTGAAAATATTTTTGCAAATGAACTGAAGTAAACAATTCATCTGTCAATCAACCAGTAAAGCCGTGCAGTAGCAAAAGCTTTCAACAAACACGCTTTCGATTGGAAAATCCACTCAGAGTCATGATTTAACAAGGAAAGCTTTAAGTGATTGCGTATGGTAAAGGGAAAGTCCCCTTTATAAAATTCTTGGAAAACAGTTGGTAAGGTTAAAACACAACACAGACTTGTTTACAGTACAGTTTACATACATATATGCGTTGAGAATAAACAAAAAAAGCTTTCATTGTTTCTTTTCTTCTGCTTATTCAATGCTAATCAAGCCTCTGGCTGGCTGCCTATATAAACCGCAGACAGTTCAGGCAGGCTTTAGCTTTCTGTTAAGTCTCTGAGTGAAACAATGAAATTCGTTTTAAGTTTCTGTTTAATCTCAGCTTTGGTGTCGTACTGTGCAGCCAATCAAGCTGTATATGGCAAGCGTGTCGTAGGCGATGAACTGTTATACCGTGTTGATGTCGAACGTCCTAGTATTGCAGGTTTCTCACATGATGTCTACGTATCATATCCAAAAGATGCAAGTTTTTTCTAAAAGAAAATATTTTCGATTTTTATTTCCTTTTTTTTTATTTAAAAATAAAAAACAAAATAATTTTTTTTTTAATTAGTGGAAGGCCAGTCAAGATAAACAAATAACAGCCGTTTATGTTCAGCATAATACACAAACTATTGGCAACCCACAAATTGTACTGGCCTATGATGCGGACAAGGATTGGAGTGTATTGAAGCAGCTCGGCCTGATTTTAAGAGGACAATCTTCCGAAGGCATTGATACAACAGTCGAGTTTTATGGCAAAGATTTATAAAAGAAAAGTATGCGAATAATTTAAGAAATGAAAATAAATTTGAAACCTCTTGCCTAAAATGGTGGAAAACCAAGCTTATATTGGATCAACGTTTTCTTTTAATGAAGAGTGAAACGCGTTTTCATTTAAAAATAAAAACAAGTAAAGAAAACATACATAATTTGTCAGAACAACCATTTAGTCATTACAATCCTTTATAATTTCTTCGGAATGGTAGTTGGTAACCCTTGCGTCCTAGAACCTACATACGTACATAGATAGATAATTGGTCATTACAACTCTTCAGTTAGGATTACGACCTAGCTTTTCACTTCACTTCTGTTGTCTGTGTTAATTTTATACATGAGTGGCGGGACCGACAGTTTAAAGTCGAAGCTAAACCGTCACTTGTGGATAAAGTAAGACACACAATAAGAGTGGTGGAAGAAGCTAGGTTGTAGACCTGACTAAAAGGTTGTAATGGCTGATAGAGTCTTCGTGAAGTTGTCGTGCCTTGTGAACAAAAGTCCAGAATAGTTCGAGAATTTTTTAAGTGTTTTAATTTGGCAGGTTAATACACTAGGTTTTGCACAACAGGCCGTTTTGAATGCAATGCTTTCCGGTATGGATTTGTCTTTAATAATTACGAGTCATTTATAAGGCACTGCAAGTAATTTTAGCTACACTTTTATAGAAGGCAGCTGCATTTTACTATCACATGCTCCCCCATACCACAGCGCTGAAAAAATACTTGTGACGCTCCTCCTACAAAAAAAGTAGGCTTGAAACTCATAGAGCTTGGCTAATACAATGTAACGCTGATTAAAACCTTGCAGAAGCTTAAGATTTTAGTTTTAAAATGAAATTTTTTTAACAAATCAATCTGTCAATCGACTTTCAAAGCAGTGTAGTAGCAAAAGTTTTCAATAAATACGCTTTCGATTGGAAAATCCATTCAGAGTCATGATTTAACAAGGAAAGCTTAAACCGATTGCGTAGGTAGGCAGAGGGAAAGCCCCGTTTATAAAATTCTTGGAAAACAGTTGGTAAGGTTGAAACACATCGCAGACATATTTACAGTACAGTTTACATACATATAAATATGTATGCGTTCAGAATAAACAAAGAAAGAAGCTTTCAGTTTTTTTTTTCTTTTGCTGATTCAATGCCAATCAAGCCTTCGATGGTCTATATAAACCGCAGACAGTTCAATGTCTGGCTTTAGCTTTCTGTCAAGTCTCTAAATGAAACAATGAAATTCGTTTTAAGTTTCTGTTTAATCTCAGCTATGGTGTCGTTCTGTGCTGCCAATCTGCTTGTATATGGCGGGCGTGTCGCAGGTGATAAACTCTTATATCGTGCTGATGTACAACGTAATGGCAATTCAAATGTTTCACAAGATGTCTACGTATCATATCCAAAAGATGTAAGTTTTTTAGAAAAAAGAAAATATTTTCGATTTTTTTTTTATTTAAAAACAAATCAAAACAAAATAATCTTTTTTTTTAAATTAGGGGAAGGCGAGTCAAGATAAACAAATAACAGCCGTTTTTGTTCAGCATAACACTCGAACTACTGCCAACCCACAAGTTGTACTAGCGTATGATGCGGACAAGAATTGGAGTGTAGTGAAACAGTTCAGCCTGATTTTAAGAGGACAACTTGCCCATGGCATTGATACCACAGTCGAGTTTTATGGCAAAGATTTATAAAAGAAAAGTACGCGAATAATTTAATTTTCGTCAACTGAAAATAAATTTGAAACCTCTTGCTTAAAATGGTGGAAAACCAAGCTTATATTGCATCAACCTCAATAGGAAACGTGTTTTCATTTTAAAATAAAAACAAGTAAAGAAAACATACATAATTGTTCATAATAACCCTTTAGTCATTACAACCCTTTAAAATTTCTTCGAAATGATAGTTGGTAACCCTTGCGTCCTAGAACCTACATACATACATAGATAATTGGTCATTACAACGCTTCAGTCAGAATTACGATGTAGCTTCTCACATCACTTATGTTGTCTGTGTTAATTTTATACATGAGTGGCGGGAGCGACAGTTTAAAGCCGGAATTTTGAAAATTTTTTCATGGTAATTTTACTTTACTTTCAGAGTTTTTGCCGGAACATTTTTTCAAATTTTGTTTTGTTGGTATTTGAACCTTGCCCTCACGTCTAATATGCCAACACACTAATTACTAGATTACGGCGACTTAGAAAGAAAACATGTTCCGTTTAAGTGTAGAATAAAATATCATGCAAATGGCCGCCATGGCTCTGATAATAGGTCATCAGTTTTTGCCTGAAATTTTCCAAGATTTTTTCACAGAGATGTGGCCTAATCTTATCGATAACATGTGTCGAACACAGGATTAGAACCCGGGAAATATTTTTGTTTTATTCGCATTAACCACAGATTTCACAAAAACTCAAAGAAGAAAATCTTACGAATTTAACACGTTCATCACCACGATAGTATCAGAAAAATTTTCACATGGGCCACGGTAACTTTATTAGATAATTTAGTTAAAAATGTATCAAGGAAACTTAGTGTATCACAGAAATAATTCTTTTGCCAAAATTCCCGGAAAAACACTATTTTTTATGTCAGACATATATGACTGACATAGCCCTGTATTAAAACTTCTTTTCTCGACAAGCCGTGTCAGTCTTATATGTAGTAAGCCGGGAAATTTTCAGGTTTTGTTCCTGACAGGCCAAGCTTTCGAAACATAATGCAAATGTATCGTTTGCGTCGGACATCTGTGGTTTACGTGGCCTTCTACCAAATCGCGTACGTCAGACACATATGACTGACATGGCGATGAACAGCACACTGTCTTGAGATAATTTGTTCTGGAATGTTTTGCTCGGGCTTCGTTATGACGTTCATGTAAGGAATTTCGTTAACAATCACTGTGAATCATTGTGGGGTGTGCATTAGTTATTCGGGAACTGCAAGCCCTGGGTCTCAAATTCAACAATCTTGTGTAAGCTATTCGGATTTATACAGTCATTTTGAATTCCAAGCTCTCTTAAAAGTGTAATTATGTTAACTAAGGAAGCCGCAATAGCACTTTATAATGCAGAAGAGATCGGAGGTTTTAGACCAACCATCACCTACTGGCTGTATCAAGTCGTGTTAGCAGCAACCAAACACCAATGCCACTGCCTACTGTTAGACAGAGTGCACTGCGATTAAGTTGCCAACAAACGTATTCTCCATGGTCCGCGGAATGTAACTCATTTTATTTAAACTTATCTACAGTTAGTGACTGCCTAAGGCCGTCCACTATAGGTGACTATAGGTGAACTTACTTTCTTAATTGCTCATTACAACCCTTTAGTTCAGATTACAACCTAGCTTCTCACATCACCCAAGTTGTGTTTTTTAGAATCCCTAATTAACTTTTCTTCTGATTTACATTTTATTTCAACGTATCTACAGTTAGCAACTGCCTAGGCCGACTTCTATAAGTGACTGCAGGTAAAATTACTTTCTTAATTGCTCATTACAACCCTTTAGTCAGGTTTACAACCTAGCTTCGCACAACACCCAAGTTATGTGTATTATGAGTGGCGGAACTTTCAGTCAAATGTTGACTCCGAACAACAGATTTGAGCAGCTTTCCATGATAACAGAATAAAATTCTATCATACAGGCCAGCCGTTCCTCAATTAAAATCATAAAGCTGAGTGCCTAAAAATAATTTAAAGGGCCACCCAGAAGTAAACAAAGTTGTATGAAAATTTGTTCTAAAAATGTGATCATCTTTCAAAAAAAAAAAGAAATATGTACTCAGGCTTTCATTAATTCGGTCTACAGTGGCTCAAACGAACCTTAAGAAATACTTGTTTTCGTAGTGAATGTGTTTGAGTTCCTAACAGCTGTCTTGTTTATCTTTTTTTTTTCTTGAGTGGTGATGGCACATGCTTAAGCAGAACTGGATTTGTTTTCTCGATGTTGACAAAACAAAAATTTTAATCTCTTTAAAGTCCGAAGTTATCAATCCTTTTGAAATTATTTCCCCAGAACTGTTATCTCTCGAAATTATGAAATAATTTTCAAAATTCGTAGTAAAAAATAGGAAGCAATTTCAACTGAAATATATTTCAAGTGTTACTTTCTTTTTTTCCAGTGAAGGTTTTCGCAAGAGATAAAATAAAATGTTTCAATAGTTAAGACAATAGTAAGGGTATTCACTTCACAAATTTAATTCATTTTTTTATTTTAATTCCAATGATACAATATCCGGGACAGCATATCTGCTTCTTGGCGGCCAATTGAAACCAAACAGCGCTCACATCAATACCACCAAGAGTGGGTACAAAAAATTCAGTTATAATGGCGAGAAGAAAATTTAGCTAATGATGCCTCCGCTCTACAAGCTGCACCAAACAGTCACTCGTAATGGGTGCATTGGCTTCTGTACGACTACGTATGAGTTTTCTGAGCCACAAATACGTCAGTTTTGCTTATTAACGTACTCACCAAGGTGAAAATGAGCTTCATGCAAAAATATGCATTTTTTTGCAATTAATTTCCCACAAATTGTCTTTGTTTTGGAAATAAATTTCCAATAAATCCCAATGTTGCTCAAGTTTAAATCGGTTTATTACGTTCAGTGGAGATAATTTACTATGTTTTGTGATAGAATAGAATGTAATAAGCATTGCCAGATTCGAAATAATCGATGGTTCAAATTTAAACCGATAGATGGCCCACCCGTTATTATCGCTGTTTGATTGTTACTGACTGGAGGTCATGGCATAAGAATTTGTTAATAAATGCTGATAGACAAGAATGATAGACGCTTAAAATTTGAATTTTCTGCGCATGCAGGGGATATGACGTCACGCTACCAATTTGGCATTAAAGACCTGTATAACAAAGACTAAGAAACCATTGTACAAGGGAATTTCGTTAGCTTTGGTTCTATTATTCTATCGTGATCTATCGTACCAAGAGAGCAGCCACAAAAAATTACTTTGCAGCTGATCCATAAAGGAACTGAAGGGAACGTATATACATATATGCTTTCATTGTCATTTATAAGAAATCGAAAACATTTCTTTTGTTTCTCACTTCTTAGTGAATACACCTACTATTTCTTACAACTGATAACAACCGCACCACAAGTGTGTGCCACTCGGTCACTGATTAAAGAAAGAAAAAAAATCACCGTCTCTTTAATTAATATTGATAATGATAATAAAATTATAAATTATTAATACAAATACCAAAAAACAAACAAAAAACAACAACAAAAACACCAATTGCCATTATCAAAACGATTGAAGTTTTATTATAAAAACATTCAACAATTCATTGAAGTTCAACAGTTTTGTGAAGAACTATCTACTGCCACCTGCTACCATTTTCGAAAATGAAATTTCTCGTTACCTTGTGTTTATTGTGTTCTTTGGCTACCGTTGCCTGGACTAGCAGTGCCAGCTGGGGCAGACGTAATGCCAATGACGTGCGTTTGTTACGTGAAAATGTTGTACAATACCCACTGAAGGGTAACTACAGAAACATCAATGTTAACTTCCCCAAATCGGTAAGGCCATAAAGCAAATTTTTTTTTAAATTAAAAGCAAGAAAATAGAAATTAATTTCGATTTTCTTTTTTAATTTCAGGGCCAAGGTAATAACAGAAATATTACAGCTGTTTTCGTCTATGATCGTTTTACCAATAGCTCTGGTGCCCAACCTAGTCTATGGTCCGGTGGTCCTGGTTTCACATTTGCCAATATCAACTTGAAGAGCCAATATAACTATGGTATGAATTCAAGTGTTGAAATCTATGGTCGTTAAATGCCAAAAACCGTTTCGGAGAAATGGTGTGATTTTGTACTTAAAAAAATGAAAATGAAAATAAAAACACTCGATTTTAAAAATATAGAAAAATAATGAAGAGAATTAAATGAAATATTTTAGTTTTTATCATTCAAGTATTTACAAGTATATACAGTCACACAGATAATTATACGTACCCCCCTAAAAATCTTTTTTCTTAAATGATAATATATGGACAAGTCAACTGATTTATGCTCAAATTTTTTGTTTTCCGTCACAGCCGAACAAATTATATTTGTTCTCATGACTAAATGTTACATTCGCCCAAAAATCAGTCGACTTGTCCATATATTATCGGGCAAATTCCAATCATGACTTTTTCTCGGCACTGGGCTGCGGAAACCGTTCTTTCTTAAAACACTTCGAACTGTTTCGGAATGCACAATAACATTGTGATCACTTTCCGAGGTATTTCGTATTTCTACGGCTGTAGTCCTAGGATTTTTATCCACAATACCTTTCATATACCGGGCTACCCTTTGAGAAATTTTATACAAAATATACGTCGTACGTATAATTTTCTGTGGTGCCATATTGGTTTTAAGCAAACTACAGTCACAAATTCATAGATTTTGGGAATCTTTTTTCTTTATTTAAGTAAATGTGTCGTTACAGACACTAATGTAAAGAAATTTTAGATTAGAAGTTCATTACTTTTTAAAGAAATGATTTTTAGGGGGGTACGTATAATTATCTGTGTGACTGTATGTAAAGGAAACCTATTCCGCATACTTGACATATCACTTTTCAAAAATATCGACTATATGTATGTATGTGGAGTCGAATACTTCAAATTATTGCTTGAATAACCTTGAATAACGAACATAGAAAAATAATTCGTTTAGGGCAGGCCCTCTACTAAGAGAGGTCTTGTAGACTCAGGAGTCCTCAAACGTGAAGGAAGACTCTATATGTGCGTTTCTTAGCATAGGAAGCGTTTTTAATAACACTCCAAACTAAATCAGAGCTAAGAAGGCACTAGATAGATACAAGGAGTATTGACCGATGTTATCCAGATAGATAACGAAATAATAAAGGTCGGCACAATCACCCAGGGTGGTGTCATTTCACCACTAATGTTCCACTAGGTTTGGGGGCGAACTCTTGAAACGCACATTGTCTGCAAAGCAGATAATGCAAATAATATAGTTTTGATAGGTAAAGGAACAGTTTAAAGACACTCTTTGTAGTATAATTAAACGAGGTCTCGAGATTGTAAGTCTGTGGTGTATGCCACTGGGCTTTAGGTTACAATTTTACCTACTACATGAAGGAGAAACCCTTATCAATGGAAGAATATTCGACTCCTGGTTTAGGTAAAATATCTCGGAACGACCGTGGATAGTAAATTGACATGAGGAAGTCATATTGAGTGCATCTAAGGATATGCCATAATAATATGTAGAAGGCTTATAGGAATAATGCACTGAATGTATGCCATGATGGTCAGAATAGCTGGAGTTTTAGGTCCCAGAATGAAATATTAAAAACCAAGAGTAAAACTCTTGTAAGCTGATGCCTATGCCATCAAAATATGTGCTCAATTCAGCTTGGATGGCACATACAAAGGGCGAGACATAGCAATACTGTTAGACAGTCTGACTAACGGGCTGTCCGAGAAAGCTGTACCAGCTAATAAGTAGATAAAGAAGGGTTACTTCTGGTGGGAATTGGCGGTAATGAGAAGGCAGATAAGATTACGGGGAGGGGAGCTTCCACGTCTCTGTTGGGGTAAGAACCTTCTGTGGAATAGGAGCAGATTTTAGGAAAGTTTTATTCAACGAAATTGAAGTTAATGAGAGACAACGCATCTTCTCATACCAAATAGGTTTAAGGCAATGAAAATTTTTGTTGAGAAATTATGATAAGATTAGTTTGAGTAACGCATCAAACTACCCGAGAATAACCCGATGTTAGTAATCGGCCTTTGGACAGAGCACAGTAAACTTAAAGGAAATCTGTTAAGAATGGTCATCGTTTCCAAGTGTAGATCCTGAAATCTGTGAGATACTAATGCATCCCAGGGGTAAATACTTCGGAGCATATCAAGTGCTGAACAGGAAATTATCTCTGCTGACACCATTCAGCATTCTGAAGTTAGTTAGGTCAATCGGCTTGGAGGAGACATTATAAGATATTGTTTGGTTGCAGTACTATAGCACCGCTCTATGACAATAATGATAAAAGGCTACACATCTAAACCATCCTATATTTTAAAAGAACCCTTGGGGACCATTGATTTATTTTATTAATAAATAATCAAGACAATGTACTCTTTATAGTGTAACACGTCCATACTGCCATTGACAGACTAGACTACCAGGGGCATAATCTCTTGATATTCAATTAAATAAATTGCCTCATTAATGAAATTATTATATTATGGAGCCCATTTAATTACAATTTTTATCATTTTAAACCAAATAATTTGTTATTGTTTTATAGGCCATATGCTGCCAATTTTATTTCTTTATTAATGTCCTTCAACATTTACATCGCAACATATATTTCTGTTGTTGCCAACTTTCAACAACGGCAGTGGACTTAATGCCGCCGACCATTTTCTGATTTTAAATTGACAGTGTGGTGAAATTTATAACCCGGACCAATGGACCATACACACACAAACACATAGGCAGACAGACATAGACGGCCAGTAGTGCCAGAGGTGTGTTTGGAAAAAAAACGTTCATTGGTTTGACCCCAAAAAAAATAAAAACACAGAGAGAGAGAGATAAATACACATGTATGTATGTATGTACATAGAGTCTGTTACTGTATATGTATGGTTTACTATTATTATTTTACCTACACGTAGAACATATAATAAAAAAAATATTGCAAAAGCAAAGGCGTTTTTAAAGGCATTTTAATGTACACTCTGGGGGGAACATATACACACAGCAGCCTGTAGCTTGCAGTCATAGTTTGTTTGGCAGGCAGTGTTTGTAATCGTAACATTACATTTGACTCAAACTGCTACTACCATTGCTACTTAGTGGCCAAGCGAGCAACATAAAGAGCCACAAAAACAATACAGCAGTTTAGACAACGCATTGCTCTTCCGTTTTTGCTTGCGTAGGTTAATTGGTTTTCTTTTTTTTAAGGTGGCGTTGTGCCATATTGAAGTTGAATGACTATTTTTAGATTTTCCACGAAATTCCTTAATTGTCCACAATCAAAATTTAATAATCGCAGCAAGGTGCTCACAATATCTTATCCATAAAGTATTAGAAATAAAAACAACATTTCAATACTTTTGAAATTCCAGTCATAACGTCGCTCTTTTGGGTGAATAATAATTTAATCAAAGCAAAACAGTTCATATCAGTTATTTTAGGGGATTTTCATAATCTAAGGTGCTTAAACTAAGAAAATTTACATGAGTTTTGAGTTAAAAATATTTAAAAATGTTAACATTGTAGCCAATTGAGTCATAATGGTGTACAACAGCAAAATCATTTCAAGATTTTAAATCACTGACGTTATTCAAAGATTATAATTTGCTTTTCAAGCTGGCTCTTATATGTGTGAGTGAGTCTTGATTTTAGGGTGTTCTAGGTTTAAGCCGAATAGGTTTTTTGAAGTCGCCGTAGTCTAGTAGGTTGCCGTAGTCTTGTAGGTAGTACGTTGGTTTATTAGTCGAGAGGCCACAGCTCAAACCCCAAGTCAGACGTCTCCAACAACACGAAACATAAAAAAATATTTCTCTGGCTACTTCCTCTCAGCAGATTTCTGTCCAAGCCCCTGAGTCAAATAAAATTGCCTTGAAATCTTTCTCAAATATCTGTCATTCGGATTGAAATTTAAACTGTAGGCCCCACCACTCATGTATAAAATTAACACACACAACATAAATGGTGTAAGAAACTAGGTTGTAATCCTGATAAAAATCCTGAATCTCCTGCGCATAAAGGTGATATGACGTCACGCTCTTTATCATTAGAGCATTGTGTAATATAGAGTAAGAAACCATTACGCCGATGAATCCACATTATCCAACAGAATATTATGGGCAATTCGTTAGCTTTGGATCTGGCATTCTTGCTAACAATCAAGAGAGCAGCCGCAACTATTAGGTCGTAATTCTGATAAAAAGGTTGTAATCACCAATTATGTACGTATGACTGGGTATTTTACAGCGTGTCCTATCCTCCTCCAATGCAGCAATAGTATTTTGGCTCTTAAAGTAGTTTTCTCAGCTTCGCAACGCAATGGCAATCAGCTTAGATTCAAAGCTAACACGTATAGGAACTTCCAACAGAGATTTCCGAACATTAATAGTTAATAACTGCCATGTTCTTGAAGCTACGTCTGTCAAATGAGTTGTCATTATTCGACCACGACCATAAGCAAAGGCTTGAGTTCGCTAAGTGGGCTCTAGAGCAGTTGGCAAATGGAAATAATTTTCAATGTATTTGGGATGATAACAATCCACATAAATCTAAGAGCGTTGAATGCATCCCGTAAAAATCACTCTTCGGTGTTTATTTTGAGCTGACAGTGTCATTGCTTCATATTTCTTTGAGAACAACCATGGTCAGGCCCTCACTGTTAAAAACGAGCACTATAGGTCGATGATAATCAATTTTTTAGATGATTCTATTTTTTAGATCATCTAGACACCAATGAAAAGTATTTTCAACAAAACAATGCTACGTGGCAAACACTTGATGTCCCGTTGGATATTCTGCACAGGCGATTGAAGACATGATTATCTCACGTAGGGTCTAAGTGAACTGACCATTAAGATTGTAAGATTTCAACCCATTAGACTACCTTTTTGTGGTGTATTCTTAAGTCGCAGGTGTATATGCAAAAGACACAAACCCTAGCTAAGCTTCAAGCCATCTTTCAAATTCAGCCTGATTTATGCATCAGAGTCATAGAAAATTTACCACTTCAGATGACTTCCATAAAGAGAAGCTGTGGCGGACGTTTGAACGATATTGTAAGCACATATTATATTTAATAAGGCTTTCAAAACGAATAAAAGATTTCTATGATACCCTCCCACACGTTTTACATACGTACATACATACATATTTGGTCACAAGAGCTTTCAGTCAAGATTACGATCTAGCTTCTCATAGCAGTTATGTTGTGTGTGTTAATTTTTATACATGAGTGGCAGGACCTACAGATTAAAGTTGACTCCGAAAGACAGATTTTTTTGAGAAATTTTTCATGGCAATTTTACTTTACTCTCAGAGTTTTTGTCAGAAGTCTGCTGAGAGGAAGTCGCCGAAGACATATTTTTCATATTTCGATCCGAGGTCTAACCTGGAGTTTGAGCCATGGTCTCACGTCTAATAAGCCAAAACACTACATACTACACTACAGCGTAATGTTTCGTATTTCATTTTGTTGGAGAAGTCTGACGCTGACCTCGCGTCTAATAAGCCAACACACTACCTATTAGCATACGGCGACTTCTTCCATAGCTTGGTTCAATTCGGTCCGTCAGCAACGGGCCGCTATGCGTGCCCAAATAAGCTTTGGTAATCAAAGCTATCACTTCGACCTAACCTAACCTATGTATCAGAGTCATAGAAAATTTAACATTACGGATGTGTTCCATACAGAGAAGCTGTGGCGGACGTTGTATTCCACACATAATTGTTCTAATAGGGCTTTTAAACGAATAAAAAGTGCGACATTATGCTCTAGACGCGATATTTTTTAAAATTGGAAAAGAGAAAGGGGTTAATTGAAGACTCGATATTTAAGGAAAGTCTCAACTCCTATAAAATTCGATCATAATGTAGATGTCACAGTAGAAATATTTAAAAGTGACATTTATCCACAGGAATATTACAAAGAAAGCTTTGATTAAACAAACCCTGGGTTTAGTTGGCTTCTGAAGTAAGGCACACACTTGCAGGCAAGGGCTTCTGCATTCGTTAGATGACTAATAGATTCGATCGATTGCAACTTTTAGAAAGTATAGTCAATCATAGTCAGTAAGGTGAACCATTCGTCTGATTCATTGCTAAGTAATTGCGATTTGTCACAGACTTAACAACTCTGATTCCAATTGTTTTTAAATTAAATTACAATCCTTTTCTGATTAACTTTAATTTACTGAACAATTTTGTTGTTGGATTTTTGCTGTTTTATTTATGATTTTTCGCCTAAATTGAGATTAATTCCAAAAATGTTTTTGCATTTTTTTCTTTTTATTTACAAGAATAAATATTTTATTTAATTTGTATTTTGTGTATTTCATATGCTTTTATAAGGATTTTAATGCGTTTAAATAATTCACTTTTTGCATATTTTAAATAACAATTTCGTTTAAGTATAAATTTCTGTATAATTTTGTTTTTTTTTTTTGTTTTTGTTTCGTTACTCTTTAGCATTTTAATGAGTTTGAAAAATAAATAAAAAACAAAAAATGATAGGAAAATTAAATAATTGAAAAACAATTTGCTAAAGTCCAACAATATTTGGGATATTCGCAGTTAAGCACATGAGCTGTATTGTTTAGGTCCCTTTCGAGACCTTTCTGATGCAATATGATGCTATGATTTGTTTCTTTTTGTTTGAAAGGGCACTCATACATGTATTTCACACTGTGTAGAGGACCATGACCTTTCTTGTTTCTAAAATATGATCCCTCACGAGAGGGTTCAAAAGGTCAAAACTAATTAAGGCTCATGTGTAAACTTATGTGCTATTTTCCATTGCAATTAAAACCACTACAAAGCCATTACGAAAAGCATTACAAAACCATTGTTTTAATTCCTTTACATCTGTCAGTGAATACCCATAATGTGGCCAATTAAAATGCAAAAAATTTAAGTTAAATTATTCATATTTTGTCACATATTTATAGGCATAATTGTTTTACATGGCATACATTTATAGTTTTCAATTACACTCGAAAATTAATGTTAGTTAATCAAGCGAAACATGCAAATATTATGCCAAGTTTATTAGCTCAGGTTTTATGTTTATTCCTTTAACGTTATCCTTTTTGATAACTACAGTATCAAGTTTCACTTGTTTTGGGTATTGTTGTGTAGAGTTACTGAAGTCTAGCGACCAAAAGACACCAACACTGTTGTCCTGATAAATCTTCTGATGCTGTGCAGTATTGGTAAGAATCATACTCATCTTAAGTCCGCTTCTGAAATCTATTTACGCCTCTCAGATTTCAAGTATGCGTTCCAATGATTCGCTTTCCTTCTCACAGAATCTGCATATACATACATACATACATAATTAATCATTACAACCCTTTAGTCAGGATCACGACCTAGCCTCTCACACGAAATACGCTGCGTGTGTTAATTTTATACACAAGTGGTGGAAGCTACAGTTTAAAGTCGACTCCGAACGACAGATTTTTGAGAAACTTTTCTTAAAAATTTTTGTTTACGCTCAGAGTTTTTGCCAGAAACATGCTGAGAGGCATTCGTTGTAGAAATATTTTTGTTGAACGAATTCTAAGCCGTAGCCTCACGTCTAATAAGCCACTTACTAGATTGGTGATTCTCCTTTTTCCAAGAATCTGTAAATCCTCAAAAATCAGACAAAATGTCGTTTATCAACTCGATCTTCCAGATAAGCAGATGCTAGATTTCAATCTCTTCATACTATCGGTTCTGCTTTAAGAGCTTCTAGTCTTCAAATTAAAATAAAACAGAGTGTGCGTGGGATGTTGAAGTCGCTGTAGTGTAGTAGGCAGTGTGTTGTCTTATTAGACGTGAAGCCACGATTCAAGCACCAGTATAGACTTCTCAAACAATACTAAAACATGAAATCATATTCCTTAGGCGACTTCCTCTCAGCAGATTTCTGACAAAAAAAAACAAGAACTCCAAAAGTAAAAAAAAATTGCCATGAAATTTTTCTCAAAAAATCTATCCTTCAGAGTCGAATTTAAACTGTAGGCCCCGACACTCATGTATAAAATTAACACACACAGCATAAATGGTGTGAGATAGGTTGTAATCCCGACTAAAGTGTTGTAATGATCAATTTTATATGTATGTGTGTACGTGCATGTGATATCAACGAAATTATTTATACCTTTAAAAGATCTATTGACGCCATATTGTGTGGAATCTAACGTCTATAATTTGTGGGTTATTCGTATACACTTTTGACCTAAAAACATCCCCACATAAAAAAGTTTAACGGAATCGTATCACCTACAAATAGAATCCAATTAAATTGATGCTCAAGCCAGGAACTAACTAAGAACGTAACTTTGACAATTTCTGTGAGACGTAAGACATTAAACATCGGTTATACTTTATAATTGAATGGACATGTGTTTAACGAGCTATTTCAATGAGAAGAAAGGGGGATTGGTTCTACGTGAATGGGCGACAGCATGGAAAACTAGACTTTGGAACATAACATTTTCAGAAACAGTATTGGCTGTAAGTTGGAAATAAGTTGCAAGGTGTTTCATACTTTTCCAACTCTTATACATATGCTGCTGATAAATAATACATGGGCTTATGCATAATGTCCACATGAATAACTTCATAAGCTTTTGACTATCAACAGTTTTTTGAGCGTCTATACTATTTTGCAAATTAATTAAAATATTTATAAAACTATATTAAACTCATTTATGTATATCGGTATCACTTTAAATACAAAAAATAAAATAAAAAAAATAAGGAAAAACATTTTAAAATTTGAATTTTAAATTGTTTTAAATGTAGATCATGAGAAATTCCTGTGGCAAAAAAAATTATTCAAATTCAATAAAAATATTTCCATAAAAAAAGCAGGAAATTAAGTACTTTTTTCCAATCTAATGTAATTAAACTTTAAGAAAAAAATAAATAAATAAATAAAAACGTAATATGTTATTGTAAGAGTACAGAATTACGGAAGTGGTATTCACTTGAACTTAACAGGTTATATCTCCCACTTAATTTAATTGCAAGAGTTAGATGGCTTAAAGAAAAATTACTCCCAATACAGGGCCTTTTTTCAGTACTTACATACATACATAAGTGGTCATTACAAACCTTCAATCAGATTTACGACCTAGCTTCTACACCACTGGTGTTGCGTGTGTTGATTTTATACATGAGTGGCAGGACCAACAGTTTAAATTCGACTTCTAACAACAGATTTTTTTGAGAAACTTTTCATGGCACTCCTGTATTTAGACTCAGAGTTCTTCTCAGAAATCTACTGAAAGGAAGCCGCCAAAGAAATATTTTTTTATACTTCGTTTTGTTGGTAATCTCTGATCTGGAATCTAAACCATGGTCATTTCTAAGTTCTTAAGAGCTTCCTGTCTTCATAGTTAAATAAAATAAAGTGTGGGCGTAATATCTACGAAATTTTCTATTTGTTTGAAAGAAATTGATGCCATTATGTGTGGTATATGAAATCGTTTAAAAGTGCTTTATGGTTTCCTGTACGAAAAGCATTCGAAATGTTTCCATTACTTTGGCACATAAATCAGATTGAATTTGTCCGATGGCATGGTTTATGTTGGCTTTGAGGACACCTGTGCTTAATAGCTTTTTGGAATACATCTGCGACTACAGAAAACCACATAAGAACATGTATAACAGTGTCAAACAGTGTCTTGGTGATCAGTTCGCTTCACCTACACCTGGGGAGACCACGCCCATGTGGGTTATCCAATGTGCCATGACCTGTGCCTTCCTATTAAGACCACATCTCGTTGTCGTCTAGATCATCCAATTTAGGCAAAAAGATATTAGTAATCATCGAACTATAGTGCTCGCCATTGAGAGTTATGGCTCGGCCAACGTTGTTCTAAGAGAGAAAAAATGCCCAAAGACCCCGGCCAATAATTCACATCTAACACTGACTTTTTCCAGTTGAAACGAACGCTAATGAATCTCACATATGCAAACTCGATAATTTTGTTTGTATACGTATCCATTCATGGAAAAATGAGTTTCGTTGCCGAGTACGATTTTTTAACGAAAACTAGGCTCATTTGCCAACCCCTACAGAGATCATTCAGCGAGCACATGTCATTGTCTATGGTCGTTTATCTGCAGTTCCTAAGACAGTTGAATATTGTACAGGTGCATACCAAAATCAGGATGCAAGATTTAACAAGTTCTAGTCAGTGAAAGACGTAGTCTTAGGGAGCGATGCGAATTCGACTGCATCGGATTCTCCTGCATACTCTCACGGCCAGTGGCTTACATCCCTTAGATGTAGTGCGGTTGATCGATCGACCAGTGCTCTCGAATTTATTCACCCACTTAGTAAAATGGTGAAAACGTGCTGTACGTTGACTGAATAGAATACTAAATCTTATAAACATACATACATACATAATTGGTCATTACAAACCTTCAGTCAGGATTACAACCTAGCTTCTCACACCATTTATCCCGTGTGTAATTTTAAACATGAGTGGCGGGACCTACAGTTTAAAGTCGACTCCCAACGACAGATCTTTTAGGAAACTTTTCATGACAATTTCTTATTTACTCTCAGAGTTTTTGCCAGAAATCTGCTGAGAAGAAGTCCCCTAAGAAATATTTTTTTTGTAGCTTCATCAAGAAGGCCGTTGTCAATTGTCAAAATTCGAAAGTCCCTGTTAAAAATGCAAAAGATAGAAGATACTGCAGTGGTAGCCCTGAATTTAATATGAACTCATAGGGTAGGAGTTGGCGTGATGGTGACAGTCTCTAGCGTGGTTCTAACCCCAACTCAGATATTTCGAACAAAACAAAATACGAGAAAAATATTTTTCTTGGTGAATTCCTCCAAAACTTTGAGAGTGAACTAAAATTGCCATGAAAAGTTTGTCAAAAAATTAGTCCTTTGGAGTCGACTTTAAACTGTAGGTCCCGCCACTTATGTGTAAAAAAATTCACGCACACAACATAAGTGGTGTGAGAAGCTAGGTTGTAATCCTGACTGAAGAGTTGTAATGACGAATTATGTATGTATCCATGTATCTGGGTCGACTTTAAACCCTTTTCTGCATTTAGAAAAAATTCTTGTTTTAATTTTGTTGTTTACATAATTTCGGCCTACTATTCTATCTTCTCCTAGGGATAGTCTTCAAGTATTTGGTTTATTTTTTTAATACTTTTGGGTTCTACTGGCTAATTGAAAACAAATTATTTTATTTCAAATTTTATGATCGATCACAAAAAAAAATTGTTGTTGTTTGTTAACTGGTTACCATGATAGAAATCTTTACAAAGAACGAATAACAACAATACCTACGAGGCCAAATAAAAGGCAAGAATTTCTAAAATCTTAACAGTGCACTATGGGTAAAAATGAAGAAAAGTTAAAAAAGTAGAAGAAAAGGAAACAAAATGTAATTTAACCAGCAGTTAAGATTTACGACTGTCATAAATAATTTGACCAATAAAAATGAAAAGAAAAAAACAAGAAGAAAAAGAGCTGACTTGTGACAAAAGTCAACAAATAAACTAAATGAACAAGCATACATACTACATATATATTTAGGTATGTATTTCAAATAAAAAATTAAATATTTTGTTTAGAAAAACACAAAGAAAGTTTTTTTATTTTTTTATTACGAATTTTTTCTTTGATAAACCAAACTGTAATGAAATTGTAACCTGAAGAAATAATCGTAATAAAATGAAAAAAAGAAAACAAGAGGCATGTTTAACAAATTGAAAAACTAATTTTTTATGACAATTTAAAGTGACTGATATTTTTCCAAAAAACACAACAAAAAGAAATACAGACATACACTGAACATACATACATATAAATTAACAATTAAATCCAACCACAAATCGTAAACTCACGACATTTATAAGCCTGTATGCCATGCATGCATGACTAGCTGATTGACTGTCTACCAGCCTGCTTTACTGCCTGATTGCATGTTGGGATGTGTATGACAACATGCAAACGCGCTTGACTGCCTGCTGTTTGAATGACTTCTATAATTTCTTCATAATTTTTTTTTTTATTATTCTGCCATCATTTTACATGAAATAAAACATAAAAATTATGAAATTTATGAACTTTTTTTTTCGGTAATGAAATGAAACAAAAAAAATTTTTTTGATGGAAATTCATTGTTGGCAAGTGAGAGTATTTTTTCAAGTGAATAAATGAAATTAAAGGTACTCTACAATAGTCATTTGTTACGTTAACATTCACTAACTCCCCGATTTAACATGTTTGTATCTAACTTATCATTTTATTAGAAAAACATGTTTTATATTAGGGCCAAAAGACAACGGGTGATTTTTTCAATCGTTATGAATCGTTATGAAACACAGCACTAAAGTGAATGAAATATTTATTTGTGGTAATTTATTAAGGCCTGCCTTTTTAAGGATTTGTTCATACAAATGTGATCCCTTCTGGAGCCAAATTGCCCCCACCAATCCGTCTGGCATCCTACCAATTACAGCTGTAATGTTGTCTTACAGAGCTAGAATTGTGGCTGGTTAATCTCTATACGCGATAGATTGCACATGGACTGCTCATTCGTGATATCAATTACTCGCTAGGCTCGACTCTCAATAAGGTCGTGTTATTGAGTGCTGTCTTACGGAAGTCACTTGTCAACCGAGTTAAATTCCTTCATTTCGGACACAAAAAGTTCGGTAATCATAAAATGCGGTCCAATGAGGCCACAGTCTACAAACCATACAAAACACTGCTTCTGCCAGGGAGCATTGGCAATTCTTAACTTATCTTCGGCTAATATTCAATAAATCAATCCGAAAATCCTGTTTGGTGACGTATACATTGTAACTCGTGGATATCTTGCGAAGCGAGAGTATAAGTCATGGAAAGATATGCTCAATTCAATTTGGATAAGAGGTACAAAACACAAAATATAGCAAAACAGACAGGCCATCATACGAGAATCGAAGGGAGCTTCCCCAACGTTGATGAGGCTCGAACCCTTCTGTGAAGTGGTGACGGATGTTTGAAAAGGGATGCGATTCTCAACTAAATTAAAAATAAGAGGAGTCAAAGACGTTTCCTTCTCAAACTTGGTGGGTTTTAGGAAATAAAAACTTTTGTTGTGAAATAACAATAAGAATTAAGCTGAGGTTATTACACTTATTCCCAAGCCCAACATGTAAATTCTGAGACGATGAGAATGAATTACTTTCTGGAAACGTGTGAGGAAACGCTTGGCCTCAGATAGAGCCCAGCAATAATATTCTGATCTGTCGATACTTTAAAATTAAAATTGAAGATGATACAGGCGGGTAATAAGACGCGCCATTTCTCAAATATATCCTAAGGCAGTCCACTATCAAGTTATATACATACATACATACATAAATACATACATACATACATACATACATACATACATACATACATACATACATACATACATACATACATACATACATAACTACATACATACATATACACATACATAAATACATATGTGTATACCAAATTGGTCTGGATTAGGACCTAGTTTCTTTCACCACTTATGCTAAGTGTGTTAATTTTATTCGTAAATTATATTATAAAAGTTTTTGAGAAACTTCTCATGGCAATTTTAACTACTCTTAGAGTTTTTGCCAGAAATCTGCAGAGAGGCAGTCGACGAAGAAATATTTTTTCATGTTTCGTTTAATTGGAGGTGTCTGACCTGTGGTTTGAACCGAGGCCTCATGTCTAATAAGACAACACACTACCTACTAGACTACGGCGACTGCCAAGAATTTAGAAAATAATGACCCTTCAGATCCGTAGATAGAACAGACACAGCTCGTCGCTAAAAATCTATACGAAACGCCAATTTATAGACGATTTTATGCCGAATATTTTCCCGGACAGATCTGCTGAAGGCGAGACATGAAAAAATATTTTTTCGGCTACTATCTCACAGCAGATTTCTGCGAGTGAAATAAAATCACCATGAAAAGTTTCTAAAAAACTCTGTAGTCCGGAGTCGTCTTAAAACTGTAGGTCCTGCCACTCACGTATAAAATGAAGACGCACAACATAAGTGTTGTGAGAAGCTAGGTCGTAAGCATGACTGAAGGGTTGTATTCAGCAATTCCGTATGTATGATCTGCTGAAGATTCAATATTAGGCTTACAAGCTATTAAAGGATTATAGCTATGGGAACTTTCTTCAGATAGAGGCCTGAAACTTATAAGTTAAATTTAAAGAGGGTAGACCAACAATAGCTGAGTTGTGTAATTGCACAAATATATTCTCAGGCAATCAACAAACAAGTGGCATCCCTGAGTTTGAAGCAGAGATCAGCAATGAATCGCTTTTTCGCTACTCATGAGTACTCATGAAATTTTGAGTATGAGTGAGTCAACAGTATTGAAATCCAACTACTCTGATTCATTCGTACTCAGTACAACATTGATTTATAAGTACAAGTTGCAATGAGTATGAGTACAACGTTGACATCAAGCTCATAACATTCGAAATATGTTTGATTCATACGCCTACTCATTCGAATTCATAAATTTAGAAAAATACTTATAATACTCATAAATGATTCGAATCATTCATCAAAAGAAGAAGAAGAAAGACACATAAGCAAAAAAGACAAAGACAGCACGCAGAGCAAACACACAACCTTCTTGTGAGTATTGTAGTGTTCGTGCGCGAATCATACTTATTTTGTGTCTCGTGTATACGATGAGTCATGGAGAGTCGAAATCAATAACATCCTGCGTATTGTTAAGTACGAGTACCATGATTATTTCAAACTTTGAATATGAGTAGTATGAGTATGGCATTAAAATAAGTATGAATGCGTATAAGTATCAGAAATTATTCGAATCAGACGAATCTACTCATCGTTTGGAATACTCATTGCTGACCTCTGGTTTGAAGGAATTGAAGCTTCTTCATTCTAAAAATTTGCTAAATGGAAAAGCTTTTGAACAAGGATCGTTTATTCCCCTACTTGTAGTAGGTGTTACAGTATCATTAGCCTTTGAAATTGTAACAATATCGGGCAAGTAAAGTCCTGTAAGGCTTCAACTTTTCTCTGTAAGGATTCAAAACCATATTTTTGAAAACCTTATGTAACGCTTCTTTTACTTATTGGCCTCCTATTGCCTCATAACACGTATATGAAGTATTCATGTAACACGTTAAAATGCCATAAAAATGAATTCATCATTTTATTTTTGTGTCATATTGTTTTCTTTTATGGATTTTATTACTATTTTACCTATGCTCGCTTACATTTTACTAACAAACGATATGAATTATGCAACCAGAAAACATAAAAAATTTATTAAAAAAATGAAGGAAAATAAAAAAAGAATTATTGTTTACGTCATCATATTAAAATTATAAAACCCGAGGAAAAATATTAAAAAAAATATCAAAAAAAAAAACAAAAACAAAGATTGATTTTTTAATAATAAAAAAACAACAATAAAAAGAAACCAACAACAACAATAACTTGTAATAATTGTCAACAGTAACAATGGCAATAGCAACAGCAATAATAACACTCTGACAGCAACACCAACAACTTATGCACTTGAAATATAAATAAAAACAACAACAACAACAAATGTGTATTTATTTGTTCTATTATTTTTATGTTGTTGTTGTTGTTGTTGTTGCAGTAGTGGCAGTTGCATGTATGTAGTTGATACGAGTTACAGATGTTGCATACAAATTTGACAAGTTACATGGATTTATAGTTCACGGCTTTTTATGACAATTTTTTTCAATTTCTTTGTTTTTTTTCTCGCTTTTTTTTTATTTCTTTCTCAATATTTTATGAGTGTAAAATGGTAATTGAAAATGTAATGAAAATAAATAAATAAAAAATGGAAAATATACTGTTATTTAGTAACTGTTTGTCATTTCGAATTGGAGGGCCTGCTACACAGGCAATTATTTTGATTTGGTTAATCGTTTAGCTCAAAATATAGGCCACAATGTTAACGTCTCTCCGAATATATTGTCTCCATAATTCTGAAAAAGTGTGGAAAAAACAAGAAGTCTAGTGATGAAACATTCATCGTTGTATTGGTGATCTGTTAGAAATATTTTGGGAGGCAGCATCCTCTATTTTTGGCTAAAGTTAGGTTGCGTCTTGAGAAATTGCAAACGATGTGTCACGGAGAACTCTCAGACGGGACAAGGTTAGGTTAGGTTAGAGGACGTGTACTTGTCAATTATGACAAGTACAGTACCCGGAGGTCGAATTGACCCAACGACCTAGTTTCTCACACCAATTATGTTGTGTGTGTTAATTTTATACATGAGTGGCGGGACCTACTGTTTAAAGTCCACTCCGAACGACAGATTTTTGAGAAACTTTTTCATGGCAATTTTATTTACTCTCAGAGTTTTTCCCAGAAATCTACTGAGAGGAAGTCGCCGAAGAAATACTTTTTGTATTTTGTCTTGATGTCTGGCATGGGGCTCGAGCCCTGGCTTTACGTCTAATAAGCCAACACACTACCTACTACACTACGGCGACAAGAGTTTGCATTAATTTTTTCCTGATCTGCGCACTAGCAAGTAGTAGTGCCTAGCAGTTGTTAAAATACTCTTAGCAATCCAGGTTTAAAAGACATAGAGGCTGCCTTCCAAAATATTAATTGCTTTGTGTTTGAACAAAGTATAGTGTTTCATAAAGCCGCTGTACAAAATGGTTGCAATGTATTCTATTTCAAAACGTCGTCAATGTGTATTTTTAACGCAGTCAATAAGCAATCAGGCATCGGATTTATAGTTGATGCATTGTTTTGTTACTTTGCATATCTACATAGTTTATATACCGTAGTAGAACTGCATACACACTTTGTATTGATGCATTTTGGAAGTCAGCCGATGTCTCACGAAGGTGTCTTATACAGACGACAACAGCGTTTGCATTAATTTTTTCCTGATCTGAGAACTCGCAAGTAGTAGTGTCTCGTAGTGGTTAAAATGCTGAGCAATCCAGGTTTATTACATATGTATTTATTTATTTATTAATTACAATACAATTACAAATTATATTTTACTTATTTACGAGCTGAATAACTATGACCATATGCTCGGTGTAGTGTCACAGACCAGTGTCTCTGGTAGGAATCGAACCCACGACCCTCACGCTAATAGTCTAATACACTACCCACTAGACTACCAGGGCACCGAATCCAGGATTAAAAGACATAGAATTTGAAAACATTTGCATCATGATTTGTAGATTACAAAAATTAAGCCGCTTTAGTCCTCTTCACATAGCTCGACTCCTAAATGCTGCTCTACAGAGAAGATAACTTTTATAACAAAAGTTTTGGAGAGAAGACAGAGGACTAAACTAGTAAAAATTCTCACATACATATACACATACATAATTGGTCATTACAGTCCTTCAGTCATGATTATGGACCTAGTTTATCACACCACTTATATTGTGTGAGTTAATTTTATACATAAGAGGCGTTACCTACAATTTAAAGTCTATTCCGAACCACAGCTTTTTGAGAAACTTACTCTCAGAGTTTTTGCCAGAAAATTTGCTGAAAAGAAGCCGCCGAAGAAATATTTTTTCATATTTTCGTTGTGATGTCTGACCTGGGGTTTGAACCGTGGCCTTACGTCTAATAAGCCAACACACTACCTACTAGACTACGGCGACTTCTCACCACCGCACCTAATATTGGTAGTATTACGTAAAAACGATGACTTGCATTGCTTATGCGTTGTTTAATGCACATCGCAGTCCTTTTTTCACGACAAAAAATATTTCAGAGTGTCGAAAAAACAGTATTTTCTGGACTTTCTGTACAGTCACTTATTTTGCAAAGGAAACTGCACACGCTAGTCATCGTTTGCCTATGGAATCATACAGTAAGCACGCTCTATTAAAAACACAATAGATCGATAAAAATTCGTGTCAGACGCAAGAAGAGCTCGCAGAGTTATTAGGCGTAACTGAAGCAGCTATGTTAAAACCTGGAAAACCAGAAGGATTCATTAAAAACAAGGAAATTATCATGATGTGACATATCGGAAATGGGTTTGATCGCTTTAAAAAGAAATCGTTTTTACATCAAATTATCGCTGGCGACAAAAAATGGATTCATTACGACGACCCTAAGCTTAAGAAATCGTATGTAAACCACGGTCAATGGGTTAAATCCACCGTCAAGCAGAATATCCTTTGCTTCAAGGTAATGCTCAGTATTTGGTAAGATCAGAGGAGTGTGATCCATTATGAGCTGCTAAAACAGGGTCAAACCATCACGGTTGATCACTGTAGATAACAACTAATGCGTTTGAAACGAGCATTAATCGACAAACACTCTGAATATGCAACCAGCCACAAGGCCGTAATTTTCCAGCATGATAACGTTCGGCCACATATTACGGCGTCAGCCAAAAACTATTTGAAGAATAGTTGACGGGAGGTTTCACCTTAACCGCCGTATGGTACAGGCCTTGCTCCTTGTGACTTTCAATTCTTTCTTTCGATTCTGGAAGCTTACGGAACTCGAGGTAAGACAGTAGAGTTTCCTAATACCTATCCCTGGATTGTTCTCTTGGTAGAAGCTCATGTATTTTTTGATTCTGTGTCTTATCCTCTTGTTCGTTCTTAAAACTTCTTCGGAATTCATAGACTAGATTTCTAAGTCTCTTCCGCATAGTGAGAGTGTCCGGCAACAATGTTCTGTAGCGAAACCAACAATCTTGCTGAGTGCAATATACGTAAATAACAGAGTTTTCCTAAGCAAATACACGCCAGAATATCTAAAAACATGTCATCCTGAAAATGTTGCTTTTTTCAATAATTACCACAGCAACCTGTATGGCTGATATTGCTGTATGAAAACGCTGCAAAAGTACGGCGACTTTATCCACTCAGCCATAATTGATCGAAAAATTTCCTTTTAAAGAAAGTTGTGATCAAAATGGATTATAAATTTCAATAAAGTGTTTGTCAATGTTTCAGTGCAATAATGCCGAATTTTTCTTGCGATTTGTAATCATAAATGAGATGTGGATGTTTCACTATACATCTGCAACAGAGAAATAGTCAACACAATGACTACAATTGGGAGAAACGCATGAATAACAGGCGAATACAGTTCAATTTCTATTTTTTTTTCTTTGGATGCGAGTGGTATCCCGCATAAGTATGAAGCTGATGAAGTTGCTAGAGTAGGTACATTTCTCACACATGCCAATGAACATTTGCATGTATAGATCACACTTTCGTCGCCATAGTCTAGTAGGTAGTGCGTTGGCGTATTTGTAATGAGACCATGATTCAAACCCTAGGACAGACAGCTCTAACAAAACTAAATCTGAACAAATATTTCTTCGGAGACTTCCTCTCAGCCGATTTTTGGCATAAACTCTGAGAGTATATAAAAAATTGTCATGAAAAGTTTTTTTCGTTCGAAGTCGGCTTTAAACTGTAGGTCCCGTCACTTATTGGATAGAAATAACACCAACAATATAAGTGGTGTCAGAGGATAGGTCGCAATCCTGACTGAAGGGTTGTAATGACTAATTATGTATGTATGTATGTATGTATGAATAACACTTTCGTTAAGCTGTCTGTTTTTTAATGGGCTGAAGCAGAACCGTGCAATGTTGCTGAACTTATTTAGTAGCGTAACAATCTATTACTTAAATTGCATCATTTACGTATCATTCCCCTCGGTCGTTATGTTATTGATCGGTTGAGAAAGAAATTAATATACCCAACGTTCTATAATTCATTTTTTTTTTGATGTTCAAGGGTTAATAAATTAAAATTTTTCTTCTGTAGTCCAGTGTAATTGTATACGCAAATAAATTTCAACAAAATTACCAGAAATTAGAAAATTTTCCTAAAATTTTGTTACACACAAACCTAACCGAACCTAAAAATTTTTTTGATGTTCAAGGGTTAACAAAAAAAATTTTTTTTGCCTTCAATTTTAATTGTATATGGAAATAAATTCCTACAAAATTACAGCAAATTAGAAAATTTTCCTAAAATTTTATTACACATCTCCGGTTTTATGTCATAAAAAATGTGACAAAATTTAAAAAATTTTGATGTTCAAGGGTTAATAAAAATTTTTTTCTGTAGTCCAGTGTAAATTCCTACAAAATTACCACAAATTAGAAAATTTTCCTAAAATTTTGTTACATAACTCAGGTTGAAAAAAATGTGAAGAAATTAAAATTTATTGATGTTCAAGGGTTAATGAAAAAAATATAATTTTTTTCTGTGATCCTGTGTGATTGAATATGCAAATAAATATCAATAAAATTACCACAAATTAGAAAATTTTCCTAAAATTTTGTTACACATCTCAGTTTGAATGTCATGAAAAAAAAATTCTTTTCAAAATTTCTGAAATTTTACATGATATTTGCAGTAAGGCTTGTCAGATGTCAATGAAAGTAATTAAAATTAATACAATATTATTAACGTAATACTTGTAAAATAAAACCACAAAATGTTAATAAAAGTGTAACAAAAAAAAAGGAGAAAAAAACAATAACTTGCCACAATGACCCGAATAATGAACTGAAAATACGAATACAAAACCGCACAGGTGACATTATTACAATGAATTGAATTGAATTGAATTGAATTCTAATGAAATGAACTTTCACACAGTACTGTAGAGCTATTGTTTAAATTGTTTAAATTGTGATAAAATCAGATGTGGCAACTACATTAATAAACTTTAGTTTGTTTTTTGTTTTGTTTTGTTTGTTTGCCGGCGTCTGACATCAATCCATTTATTGTGGCCATAAAATGGTCAAAATGTATACAATTTTGTAAAAAAAAAACCAACAACAACAAAGAGAGCAAATTAATGAATAAAATAAAATGAAATGAATAAATAAAGTCAACAACAACAACAATTTTAAATTAAAATAATAAACATGTTAATTAACAAATCATTTGCAACAAATTTTGTGAAGCACGAAACACAATAGCTGCCAGGCTAATTATTGTCACACATTCTTACGCTGAGGCCATAAATATTTTTGGCTTCAAGCATTTATTTGGCGGCTGGCATCAACAACAATTTTTTATTTTATAATAAAAAAAATAAAAAAACATTAACAACAGTAGAAGAAAATAAATAAATTTTATTTAAACAGCCTTACCAATTAGTTTTATAGGCCATAAAATCAACTGCCACAGTTTATTTGAGTTGAGTTGATGTGGCAAAGAATGAAAATGAAAATTTTCAAAATTTTTTTTTTGAATTCCTTGCCAAATTATTGTTTATAATTTAGGCGAGTTTTGTCTATTAAATGGGGTTAATTTAATTTATTTACCATTGTTTTCATATTGTTTTCAGTCTTTGTTTATTTGCTTTTGCATTGAATTTTTGTTAATAAAACAATCACACACAGGGGGCCTTTTAAACAATTGGACTGAAATGTGTATGAAAGAAAAATAAACTTGAATTCATTATTTTGGCAAGAATAAATTTGAAATCCAATAAACAATTAATCATGCAATGCCACAAAAGCAAATGAAGTTTATTTATTTGATACCCTACACTGCGAGCAACTACACCATCCTATCACCAGAATATAATTAAGAAACTGGACGTATATTCCCTCAATGCGTAATTAAACGATAGGATGGCTAACACACCTATCACGTCCAATTGTATCTTAGTTAAGAGTAAAAATGCACAGCTTTTCGTGAAATATTGTTGTTTCATGCTTGTATGTCTTTAGACATGATAGATAGGATGGTACTGGCACTTTATATAAAAAAAATGAAACTAAGCTATGCCTCCGACTATTGCTCCATAATACAGTTGTCTAAATGAATGAAGGTTCTAAGCAAGTGATTTGACTGTTAGGGGTTTAAATATCCTCACAGTTGGGTATGGTTGGTCTGAATACAACTATTGACTACAGTAATCCTTCAATTTACGCCGCCTCGATTAACGTTGTTTCGATTTACGTCATAAAATTTTTTGTTCCCTCTAACTTCAATTTGCGTCGTCATTCGATTTACGTCGCCTTTTTGGAACCAACTGCGACGTAAATCGAGGGATTACTGTAACTTTTTTATGTTCCTTGTTAAAAACATTCTACTTTGTAGTAATTTTGTATGAAATTCGATTTATGTACGTAGCCGTTTTTTGGAACCAACTGCGACGTAAATCGAGGGATTACTGTACACGATACCCGAACCTGTTTTCGATCCTGGTCTTACACCGAATATACCGGAGAGACTCTTTTATGATAATGGTTTAATCCTTCCGGGAAACATTATTTAAGTTTTCACTACGAAATAATTGTAGTTCTTTGCAGGCGGAAATAATGGCTACAAAAATTGGCGCCCTGCGAAGTCGATATGAGAATACTTGCTGTAAAGTAAAGCGACCATTAGATCCCTAGAGAAAGTGTACACCACATTTAAGATTGTCTAAGAAAGTCGGGTTTCTCTGGAGGATATAGCGAGACATACGATGGTTACCCTTATTTAGGTTCCTGGCCACGGAGGCATCAAAGGTAACACCGAAGCTAACGCACTTGCTAAAGCTGGCAACACGGAAAATTCAATGGAACTTCTACATAAGATTAGCGTTCCTCTATAGAGAGGCAAACAAATGGTCTCCCATTAAAATGAGATAATGAAATTGTCATGAAAAGTTTATCTAAAATGTGTCATTCGGAGTCGACTTTAAACACTCGTGTATAAAATTAACGCACATAACATAAGTGGTGTGAGAATCTAGGTCGTAATCTTGACTGAAGAGTTGTAATGACCAATTATGTATGTATGTATGTAATGAAACCATTTGTAGAGACAGATCAGACAGATCAGGGACATCGTCAATTTTTTTGAGAATGTCATCAAGATTCCAACTTAGGAACCTTCTGGGTGTTCACACCAGGAGACTAGGAATATCTCAGGACGACTTCTACAGAAACTACAACGACAAAGACAAAACACAAAACATCTTCTCTGTCATTGTCCGGCACTTGGTGAACTAAGAAGAAATATTCTTGGACACCCAGAATTAAGTGACAAAACCTGTCTAGCAGAAGGCGATTTGAAAAAAAATCACACCTTCGTATGTTTTTGTTGAGAGATACAAACCAGGATCTGTAATTATATGGCAGAACCTTAAAGAATACGAGTAAGGCATGGCTTTAGACATGGAGATAGGATGGCACTTTATATAAAAAAAAACGTAACTAAGCTATGGCTATAGTCGCCGTAGTCTAGTAGGTAGTGTGTTGGCTTATTAGACGTAAAGCCAGGTTTCGAGCCCCAGGCCAGACATCAAGACAAAATACAAAAAGTATTTCTTCGGCGACTTTCTCTCTGCAGATTTCTGGCAAAAACTCTAAGAGTAAATAAAATTGCCATGAAAAAGTTTCTCAAAAATCTGTCGTTCGGAGTCGACTTTAAACTGTAGGTCCTACCACTCATGTATAAAATTAGCACACACAACATAAGTGGTGTGAGAAACTAGGACGTTGTACAATGGGTCAATTTAACCTCCGACAAACACACTACCTACTATGGCGACTTCAATCGGACAATCTTTTTGACAAATTGCTCCCTCGTTCACAGAGTGAAATGCTTAGCATAAATCTTAGATTTTCTCTTGAAAATCTTGTCCAACGCCTAAGAGATTTATCTTCCATTTGGAGACAATGCATTAGAAGTTTAAATCAAAGTTCCACTAATTTTATTATCCGATAAAAAAACTTTCATGAATAGAACCTGAAGAGCTTGTATTTGAACAGTAATTGGCCCAATTTAAATAACTTTTGGTTGCGTAAACTTATTGATACTGACATCGTTGGAATAAAAAGTGATTCATACTAAACCTGTGTCAAACTTTACTGCAAATTTTAAACTTACCTGCAAATAAAAAGAAAGAAAATAAATTAATATGTTGGCTTTCAAGTGTTATATATTAATATACAAGGTAAAAACAGATTCGTGACATGTGACAAGCAAAAATAGAATAATAAATGCGCAAAGTTGTTCAAGTCATTGAAGCTTAGATTTTTCAATGTAAATATGGACATCGTTGTGTATGGTCGTCCATGGAGATTTGTCAAAATAAACTGCTCAGATAACAAATTTGTGACAGATGAAGCTTCAACAAGATGGCTGTCATTAATTGTAAAAGTGCAGAAGCCCTTGTTAGAAGATCCTATAGAATTTTCAAAATTAATTTTTCAATTTTCCTTTTCAAAAAATAACTCAATAAAGAAAAATTTGCGGTGTATTGTGCCAATCAAACAATTTCAAAAACTTTATTGCAAAACCACAAATTTATGTCGTAGTTTCGTTACAAGAAAAACTTTACGATTTTACTCTCATTTTGAGGTTCCCACAAAGCCAATAAATTATTCACTAGAATAGCCAGAAGGCAAGCGAAAAACAAGCCAAAGAGATTTGAAACAAAAAAATTGCACAAAATTGATTACCTTTACACACGTAAGGAGTGACGAAACTTCGTTTCAAACAACACTCGGGCAAATCAAAATCAAGTTAAACATGACACATGAAGAGTAACGCCAAGTCATGAGAGGCAAACAGCCACACAGATCTCCTCTGTGATTTCTCTTTAGTTTGAGGATCACGAAATGCCAAATGATTTTTAAAAGAAAAGAAAATCTTGATGATGATGATGATGAAGAAGAAAAATTATTTTTTGAAAATAATTGAACATAAATTTTCTTAAATTTTCCTCATTCATTCAACATTTTACGCGCAACACAATTTGCCTGATGGCTGGCAGAGTAATGTTGTATGATGTGCCACAACTCGTGGCATGTTTACAAACAGATTTTTTTTCTATTCGTGTTGCTATAAGTGTGTCTACCTCATTGAGTAGAAAAATCGCAACTTTCGAGTATTTAGACGTTGGATTTATCATTCAACATCAGCATCAAAGTCACAAATCGCTTTAAGTGCTAAATTTCGTGTTATAATACGTTGTTATACTGTCTCATCCCCCCTGTCACCTCCTCAGCCAGCTGTGCCAGCAAACAAAATCTTGACTGCCATTTAGATGAGTGAGGCCTAAAATCTATTTTCACAATGTAAGTGTGCATGCCTAGCTGTTGATCCGTTACGATGTATCCGTTGCATTGCATTGTTAAAAATTTATGGAAATAATGACGATGACTATGAGGATGACGATGAGTATGACGTTGAGCATGATGTTGCTGCATTTGTTGCCTGTGTGTTATGGCACTGCATATGCCTTACATTTTAGCCTGGCGGTGTTTACTGCAGCAAATAATCGCATTACATTTTATTTTCATTTTAATTTTGATTTCGTTTTCTATTTTTCTCGATGATTTCCATGTTTCTATTCATCGTCGTTATTTGCTGATAGTGATTCTATTTTTTTATTTGGGTTATTGCCTGCATTGAGATTTGTGCATAATTAAAGGCAGCCAATAACAAAAGTGTAGGCACTGCAAAGGCATCACTTCATTTTTAAGCATTTTCCATTTAATTTTTTGTTAAATAGACAGACAGACAGGCAACTAAGAGCTAATATTGTTACACTCAATGGGGTATTCACCGCCAATAAAAACAGAGCAAGAACTTTTCATTCATTTGCAAACAGCTTCTATCAGGGTAGATAGAGATTATAAAGCTTAGTTTACTTGCTTGCTTAATTGGCCATTAATAACCCGATTAAGGGATTTCGGCCTGCCTTAACACATCCATCCAGGCGCCTATGCTTCTTGCGCGCCTTCGCCAGTCAGTTTTACCAATCAATGAAAGGGCTTCCTCGATTTGGTCCTTCCAACGCAAACAAGGTCGTCCTATTCGCCGATCCCTCAAATCAAATACTCCTCTCGCCGTAACATCCTCCTCAATTCAAACGACATGGCCGAGCCAGCCAATGGGTGTAAATACGCTAAACAATGTCCAAGTTGTTGCAGAGCTTAAACAGCTCAACAGCTCATTTTTAAATCGAATGCGTAAATCTCGCGAACTCCCACTGGACCGAAGACCTTACGTAGGACTTTTCCCTTGAATACTCTCAAGGCTGCTGCATCAGTGCACAACAGTGTCCATGCCTCAGCGTCATAAAGAACGCAAACAAGATCGTCCTCTTTGCCGATTTCCGCAAATCCCCCAAATGAAATATCCCTCTCGCCTGAGCATCCTCCTCCATTCGAACCACATGGCCGAGCCAGCCTAGCCACTGGATGTAAAGACGCTACATAATTTCCAAGTTGTTGCAGAGCTCAAACAGCTCATTGTTGAATCGGATGCGTAAGTCATCGCAAACTCGCACTGGATTAAAGATTTTACAAAAAACCAGATCACAAGCCTCTACAACGGTTAGTTCTGGAAATAATATTATTCGATATGCACATTGCTGGAACAAGAATGTTGGATGACATAGTAGCCTCCTTCGACATATGTTAAGAAGGTCAAATGAATTTAACAGAGTCAGCTGGAATTTTAAAATTGGAGTCTAGAAATTTGCATTATTTCACCACCTTCATGGCGATATTAGGAGAATAGATATGGCGTTGATAGATGTTGGTGAAATTGCATGGGCCAGGCTTTGTATTATTCAGCGTTAATGCAACAAACGCCTTTACTTCAGCAAATAAAAGAAATTAAAAATGATGCTCTAAAATTAACAGCATACAGCCGCCAATTGGTTGCTGGCAACATGTTGCTAAGCTTAAGAACAATGCTTAGCAACATTTATTACATAATGTTGTTTAATTAGTTCAAAAACTCATGCAATTTTTGTATAACAAATCCTGATGTTTGAGAAACTATATAAAACAGAACTGCCTACTGGATTTTATACTGAAGGCAAATGACATTTCAGTCTCCACTGGAGGGTTTTAGATGCAATCAGATCACTTAATTGATATGATTTTTGGCTAGCAGGATATCTGGATTATTAAAACAACCATGAATTTTATTTACAATTTTAGGAGGCAATTACTTATTTTATTTGTATGTTATCTGGAAACATTATAAACTCCTCTGGTGTTATTAGGTAGGGCGGATGCTGAACGAATAAATCGTCAAGCAACACATAGAGGGAATACTGTACGACTCTATAATGTTGGAAAGTGTTTTGCAACCAGACTTAATTGCAAAAATGAATGTAGTATTCTGGAAGCTGTATACTCTTTTAAAAGAATGCATATTTTGTGATATACAAGTGGGTCAAGATAGCATTTTTCGCAAGAAGCAGGAGTTATTGTTTCTAGAATGAAATATTCCGAGACAAGAGGGAAACTCGCGGGTATATTCTTAGGAACGAAAGACGTGTTCAATTCAAATTGGATAGAATTTGGAATCTGTCAAGCAAGCCGCCATCGAGACACTCGGTAATTCGGAGTTAAATCACGACTAGTTTGGGAAATGCTGAATCAGCTAGATAGGCTTTGAAGATAGATCAAGACTAGTTTGGGGAATGCTGAATCAGCTAGATAGGCTCAATTAGGTTATCCTTCGCTTGCTTGTCTGAGAATTCTCAACAATGAGCATGCATAGGAGCTTACGAGGAGCAGTGCCACATCGTTGATAAGGTCAGAACCCTTCTGTGAAATGGGGGATGTTCGAATTCAAAAGGAAAAGTAAAGAGCGTCTAGACACATACCAGTAAGAGAATAAATAGCAGCTACATGGTCAGCAAATAAGAACCTACTGTCAGGTAATGCCTACTGGGTTGCGGAAATAATACAATTTTGAATTAAGAGCGAACGAAGGTTTCCAGCAGGCATGTCTGATGTATCAATCTGACTGACAACACGCCTTTACTCCAGCAAAAGAAAATATAAAATTTTGTGCTAAAACTAACAGCATACTTCTGATAATTTTTTGCTGGCAACATGTTGCTAAGATTAACAACAATGTTTAGCAACATTTTTATACAATGTTGTTTAATTAGTTCAGAAGTTCAAGTGACTTTTGGAATCTCTCAGTGTATTTATTAAAAAATTAAAACCCGGAAAAAACCTACAACCTCTTCCACAAACTGTGAATATCCCTTAGCATAGTTATCGATATTAAATTGTTGGTGTTGTGTTCCATGCAATGCATAAACGTTTGCAAATGGTAAAAACATATTGCTGGCAACCATTTATTCATTGTCTACTACTACTACAGTAATGAAATGAGGTTTTTTGTGCTGTTTTTTCTGCATCTTTTTTGTTTTCTAAAATGCAAAAACAAATCTGAAGGCAAGAGAAGAATAGAGAAGCAAGAACGGCAAATAAAATAAATAAATGTTGCCTACATTTGGGTATTGTGTTTACTATCAATTTTACAAAATCAGGCAGACTACGTTCGTCGGTACGCCCTCCCTAGTCTACCTTTTGGAACTAATAAAGCCTCTGCAGCTATGGTTTGTTAGTTTAATACTGCAATTGCTTTTTAAATCGATCAATCAATCAAATAAACACAACAGCAACATCACAATAACAACAACAACAACAATATTAAAGTTACAATCAAAAAAAGAAGAGAAAATATAGAAATTGAAACGACTACAGCAACAGCATACAGCATATTGGTGGTGCATTGCGCTGCAATGCTGCAATCTAAAACTAAATCCCATCAAAATATAAACATTTCCTGGGCATTCAATTTTCGATGATTATTTTTAAATTCGTTTTTTTCTGTCTTTCTTTCTCGCTTTTATTTCTGTTTCCAGTTTGTTTTTATTGAAACAAAAAAAATTTGAATTTTTTTTATCTGTTTTAGAGAGTTTTACTGGTACACAGTTCAGTTCAGTGCAGTTCAGTTTAAGTGCATCAAAACAAAACAACTGGAAAATCTCATCCACTGCTGGGATTTTTATATTTAAGGTGAGATCTGTATTCATTTTTTTTATTTTTAATTCAAGTTTTTTTATTTGTTTTTTAATTTTCTTTCTGTTTCCTTTATTTTATTTTTAATTTAAACAAAAAACGTTTCAAATTTTAGCAAAAAAAATAAAATTGCACTTATTTTAGTCTGCCGTATAATTTGCTGTGGGAGTTAGTTTCGTTTCATTTCATTTCGTTTTGGCATCTTTTTTTTCTTGTCCAAATTCTTTGGTCGTTATGGTTCTTCTTTTTTTGCCAGTTTCTCTGTCTTCCTTTTTTCTTTTGGTTTAAAGTGTCTGCCATTATAGAAAATTATAGGAAATCATGCTGCCATATGCTTAAGTTATTTAAGCTCTCTGCTCTGTTATTTCCATTGTTAAAGTAGTTTCAGAGTATTTTTTTCACTGCTTTTCTTACTTATCACTGGATTATATTGAAAATGTGGGTGTTTTAACACTTTTTTCTTTAATAAAATAAATACCCTATTATAGGTAATACCAGCTTTAAAGTTTATTTAAAAAAATGTTGTTGGCAACATAGTTTTTAATATCAAGCTATTAAGCTTGCTTAGCAACATGTTTCAGCTACATTTACTTTTAAAAAATGCAAAACTCTTTTTAAGAATAAAACAATATTCTTATTGATGACATTACGTATGGAATATAAAGCCGTTCAAATGTCTGCCACAGTTTCTCTGCGTGAAGCCAAACCGCATGTCAAATTTTTCAAAACTCTTGCGTATAAATCAGGCTGAATTTGACTGATGACATGGGTAATGTTGGCTTTGAGAACTGTGGTTTATTCGTATATACGTGCAGCACGATCATGGTGGCCAGTTAATATTACCCCCACGTGAGATGACCATTCTAGCAAATAGCTCGTGCAGGACATTTAATGTGGCCTGAAATGTATGGCACGTAGCGTTGACCTTTTGAAATTACATTCCTTTGGTGCTAAGATTATCCCATTCAGGACAAAAGAAATTAGTAATTATAGACCTATAGTGCTGTCGTCGACAGTGATACATTGCCCAATGTGATATTTAACAATATATGGACTGATGACACCGCCAGCCAAAAATTTCCGCACCAAAAACCTTTTTGTGTAACATTAGATGCTCCTGGATCTTATTTCGAGTTTCATCATCCAAAAGTGGGCTCTATCGCTGAAAATGATTTTTCCATTAAAGATAAGATCAGTTAGCAATTGCTGCAAATCCCATTCAGCAAACACAAGTCGTTATCGCTTACCTTCGCTCTTGTTAGTGGCACGAAATCGAATGCCTCGAAATTGAATGTTTCGGAACACACATCTTGTATTTCCTCAACGTACGGGTGTTAGTCGATAGTCTACTGAACTAGTGAATTCGAATTTATCCCCCACATTATGAATAGTTTTCATAGGAAGGATAATGATTTAATCGTCATAAATTGAGTACGACACGAAATTTAATGCCTCGGAATGCCTCTGGCACAATCTCACAGATAGCAGCAATTTTTTCAGCAGATCACGTGTTTCATCAATGTACGGGTATTAGTCAATCATTTACTGGACCAATTGAGTTAAATTTTTCCACCACATTGTGAATAGTTTTCTCTGTAGGATAACGATTTAACCACGCGGTACGTTGCCCAAACAGAATGGGTATTCTGATAAAAGAATTTTTATTATTGGCACATATTGTTGAATTCATGGTAATTTGGCAATTCAAACTCAATAATGACATCGGATTTGATAGATGTAGCGTTATAAACTGTCAAATTTATGGAACCCATGTTGAAATACAGTTTTTGCAGCACTTTGTGCAAACTAAAGCGCTACAACATTTGTAAATGTACGGCAACATATTTCAGCAACATTTGGAATTCAAACATCAGAATATAACATTGTTTCAGTATCGTATTTTGAAAATTCTGTTAAAATGAACGTAAAAATTTCAGTATTAAATAAGCAATGCTGCTGTAACCAATCTTTTTCGGATATACAATATAAAATAAGTTGCATTAGTTTAGGTTGGATGAGTGTACGCCATCGAAAGGCAAGTTTCACATTGATCAGATTTTGTCACAATTAACATCCATCAAACACACAGTGGCCGTAAGAAATCAAGTCAACTCTAAAATAAACAATTGACAATATTGCAACATGTTGCAGAAACATTTTGTTGCTAAAATCGTTGATTCAAGAAAAATATTTTTTAGCAATTTTGTACCAAACATTGCTTCATTCTGTTTCAGGTACATCTAGTCAAAGTTGCTGTAGGCTAGTAGGTAGTGTGTTGTCTTATTATACATTAAGCCCCAGTTTAAACCCCAGGTCAACAATCTTCAATTAACGAAATATGAAAAAGTATTTCTACGGCGACTTTCTCTCAGCAAATTTCTGGCAAAATCCCGAAGAGTAAATAAAATTGCCATGAAAAGGATCTCAAAAATCTACAGATCGGATTCGCGTTTAAACTGTAGGTTCCGCTACTCATGTATAAAATACAACACACACCAACATAAATGGTGTGAGAAGCTAGGTCGTAATCCTGACTTAAGGGTTGTAATAGCCCATTATGTGTATATGTATGTATATCTAGAAAGGGGTTCCCAGTTTATTCCCTTTATGGGAGTATTGAACAACGTCATATTAAGCGATATATGGTCCTTCCTCCTCTTTCGAGTTCAGTAAAAATCGAGCAAGTAGGCGCTAATTGGCAGCTCATACATCCATAGTAGGCAGTGTCTTATAAAGATAGAGACCACATAGTTAATGTCTAACATTTGCGATTAGGTTGATTCCCAGTAAATGTGAGTTTGATATTTATTTGCAGCTGCATTTGCAAGTCTTCTTAAATTTAATTATAAAAAATTCATAAGTAATGACCTACGCTGCCGTTTCCAACCATTTTGTGTTTCTATTTGTCTGGGTTTTTTTTATCAATCTTCGTAGCTTCGTAGGTGGTATTTTTTCCCTGTTAATCTACAGCAGCAGTTAAATAGTGAGTGGATGAATTTTTTTCCTCCTCTTTTTTTCTTTTTGGTTTTGTGGCAATAGTGATAAATGATTGTTACGAGATAGAAAATCAAAAGTTTTAAACTTTAAATGCAACGATTTTAAGCAACGAAAAAAACGAGGTAATTTAACATTTTCCCTCAGCTCAAGCAAGGTTTATATTCGATTACAGTAATAATATTGGATTATACAGCAGAAACAGAAAAATATAGAGTTTGGGAAGGCAATAGAAACGAATATAATGAGAAATTTTTTAAGCAACTGATTGCACTGATTTATCAAAAGCATTTCAATTTCAAATACTTATTTAAATTACTTGCTATTAAACTTTCATTTTCAACGAAAATTCAATTTATTTTTTGCAGTTAAATACACTTAAGTTTACAAATATTCAATTATAGAGAGAAATTTCAATTTGATTCCAATAAGTCTTTCAATAAAATACTTAAAGTTTTACTGGCTATTAATAACTGAATGGATTTCTGTCAACAAATGTTCGATTATCTTATTCATTTTGTGTATTTTGATTGGATTTTACATCCCAGTTGTTTGAATTAAATTTTTAATTTGTTATTAATAACAGATTAAACAAAAAATAATTCAAAAAGCTTGTTATTTAAAATTGTTTTGAATACTTTAGACACATGTTGCTAGCAACAAAGTTGATGAATAACATATATTGCTGACATCATCAAAAGATTGCTAAGGGTTGAAGGTTATGCGGAGAAGATTATTAAAAAAATAGCAAATAAAGCTTCAGATAGAATAGAACCATCAGGAATTTAGGACAAATTAATTCTTTGGTACCCCATCTAGAGCAACCTCTATAACTCATTGCTGAGAAATTGTAGTTGGCATACAAACTTCTACCCAATAATTGATTCATTTCCAATTAGTGTGTTAGGATTGTATCAGCCTCAAACTTTCGGTTGATAAAATTGGTAGCGCCAGCATACCACATATAGGGCGATCCATATAGTGATCTCATAACGACAGTCGGGTCAGACTGTATGTGGTAGATTCTTGCTACAAAATGGCATGGTCCCTTATAACCATTTTTCAAATATTACGGCGCTTTGTGATCCTCGTAGTGTGCAAGGAAAAGGCAAAATTATAAAAAAATTTAAGAGAAGTAAGCCTTACAGTTGTAATCAGACCTTACAATGTCGGACTATGGAAAATATTGCTTCTGTTAGAGAAAGCGTGAAGGATAATCTGAATTTATCGATTTCACGATATTCACAACACTTCGTTTCACTAAAGTCTTAGAAGATAAAACTACACACACATACAAAAACTATACACAATGAAGTTTAGAACTTCCATTCCCCACAGACGCGTTTGAAAAGCGGTTCAATTTACTTGGCGGCTATCAGAGCACCGAGTATGATCGTCTTTGGTTTTCTGCTTGTAAATGATTATGTATGATAATATATGTGGTCTTATCAAGAAATAACAGGGTTTTGGTAAACAATAACACTCAAAATACAAATGACAATGGGAATGACTTCATATAATTTAGGCTTGGTATAATTTAGTGGGTTAAAGACCACATTTATATGAATAATAGCCTGACATTGAATCATTTAAAAAAATATTGGTGAAGTTAACGCCGAGATAAAGTCCAAAATGTGCAAAGAAATGTTTGAAGACTACCTATATAGGCGTTCACAAGTTAAGCTCTACAAGGATTTAGAAGCATATTCACAACCTTAGCTTCCTGTGTATTTTATTTCACTTTATTTCTGAATTCGATATATGGCGAACCCATTATTTGGTTCCTTTTTATTTTATTTAGAAAACTTGCAAATTTTTTTTAAAATATTATTTTATCACCGCAATTGAAGTGAATACCCCTTATCTTTTGAGCAAGTCTATCATTTGAACCACATTCAATAGCTCAGATTGCAAGTGTTTTAAACACTCAACAATGAAGGCGTACAAAGAGTTAAATTTCAAGCAGAAATTTTATGCTAAAAAATATAACAAATTGAAGAGTAAATTGTTAAAAATAAAAATTATAAACGAAAAAAGAAATAAAAAATGGAAATAATAATTGAGAACAGCATTTAAAAGCAAAATAAATTGAAGGAAAAATGTTACAAATGAATAATTTCATACAACAAAAAAAGAAGAGAATTTTTTTTCATTTGTTTTCTGGTTTTTTAATGGAAAAAAAATTCCTAATATTTTAAACTTTTAAATAAAAATAAACATAAAGAAGAAGAAAACAATTTTTTTATAGTTTCGTAAAACAAAAATAATAAAAACATAAAACAAATTTAATTGAATTTTATGCAAAAAAATAACAAGTTTTTTTTGGGGCCCCCATAACAAATGTATGAAAAAAAAAAACTTTGTATGCAAAAAACTCATGTGTGAACTTCAATTTCCACAAGGATTGAAAACAATTCAAAATAAATTAAAAAAAAAATAGTTTTAAAACCAGACCTCTCCCGCTTCCTTTCTAACGGTATTAGACTAGGCTGAATGCTAATATGGCCAACAAAATATTATTTTAACACAGAAAATTTTTTTTGTTTTTCCACCAAACAATTCAAATTAATTTAACAACAACATCCGGTCGCGTACGTTACGTACATGAATTTTGATTATTTTTTAAGTGAAACTAATTAATCAAAATTAAATATTCAATGAAATTTGAAATGGCAACTGCACGATAAATAAGCTCTGATAACCACTTTGAAGACAGGGAAAAAATGGAAATTGGAACGAGAAAAGTGTGTAGTTTTCAGGTAAAAACGAAACTGAATGTATAAAACATTACAAACAATAAGGCGCCAATAATCATGTTCCGGTTGAGTGAAAACAGCACAGGTCAGAGAGAGTGAGTAAAAGACCCTTCTTAGTACATAGTTTTTAAAACACGTAAGTTGTCTGAGAAATTTGTTGATACACGTTATTTGTAGAATTAAAAGGCTTCTTGTGGACCTAAATATAGGATGGGAAATTTTAAACTGCAATCAAACAAAAATGGTTTGAAACTTTGCTAAATTTAATTTCTTGGCTGTCAAGTACAATTTTTCCGGTTGTTTCGGTTAGTAATGGAATATTATTTCATTCATATGGCTACAGTGGCTGGCCTCACAGTACCTCATTCAATCGGACCAATTTTTGCGCCCTTTTTCAAGTGTATGGGCTCGTATCTCAACAATAGCATCGCCAATGTTGGCCATCAAATGCGCAATTGTCTCTGCTTGGTCGCCAGAACACTTTTATTTAACGGCGCCTAACAAAAAATACGCCAACGGTATCAAATCGCAGCTCCTTGATAGCCAATTGACATCACCATTTCGGCTAATTAAACGGCCATCAAACGTTTGCCAAAATAAATCGATTGTGGCATGAGATGTCTGGCAAATTGCAGCATTCTGTTGAAACCAACCATCGTTCACATCAATACCATAAAGAGCGGGTACAAACAAAATCGGTTATCGTAGTGCGTTAGGTGTCTCCAGAGATCGTAAAGGTTGTGTCGTCCTAGTTTTGAAAGAAATATGGGCCAGTGATGCCTATTCTCCACAAGCCTCACTAAACAATCGTTCGTATTTGGTACATTGGCTTCTGTAAGACCACGTATAGGTTTTCTGATCAAAAAACTAAGTCGCCGTTGTCTAGTAGGTAGTGTGTTGGCTTATTAGACGTAAAGCCAGGGTTCGAGCTCCAAGCCAGACATCAAAACAAAATACAGAAAGTATTTCTTCGGCGACTTGTTCTCAGCAGATTTCTGGCAAGAAAATAAATAAAATTGCCATGAAAAAGTTTCTCCAAAATCTGTTGTTCGGAGTCGACTTTAAACTGTAGGTCCCACCACTCATGTATAAAATTAACACACCCAAAATAAGTGGTGTGAGAAACTAGGTCGTAATCCTGATTGAAGGGTTGTAATGACCAATTATGTTATGTATGTACCAAGATCAAAATAAGCTTCGTCCGAAAAGATGATTTTTTTTTTTTTTGGCAAAATCGACATCATCGTGCTGTTTCTCGTTGGCTGATCTAGCGTAGCGTAAATGAAGCAGATGGTCATGCGGCTTCAACTCTTGAACCAACTGAACTTTGTAAGGCGTCTTAACAATCTCTCTTCGCAAAATTCGACGTAAATTTCGGCGTGAAATGTTCAATTCTTGAGAAAGATGACGAGTTGATGTTGATGGATTCTCCGCACACTCTCAGCCACAGCTTTGATATTTTCGGCTGTAAGTATTGTATGAGCACTCTCACCTCTTCATGCTTTAACAATGAAACCAGTTTCTCGATCTTTGGAAATAAACTTGCTTATACCGGCCACTGTTGGTCCTTCTCTGCGTTCAAATTTTGTACGGCATTTTCGTGCAATTTCCGGACAATTGTTTTTGTCTTGGAAATAAATTTCCAATAAATCCCAACGTTGCTCAAGCGTAAATCGGTTCATTACGTTCAGTGTAAATAATCTACCGAATTTTGTAACAGAATATAATGACATAAGTATTGCTAGATTCGAAATAAACAATGGTTCAAATTTAAACCGATAGATGGTCCACCCTATATTAACAAATCTTGTAGATCGGATGATATTGATAACGTTCCATTGTTCTATAAGCCACAGGTAGGAATTAAAGTAAAATCTGCTCAATAGGCTGATTATCTCTTTATTCACCAGGATATTTCTTTAGAAATCTTTTTACAGAGCCAGAAATTTTGACTAGGCAAGTTTTAGATCCTTTTTAATGAGCGAAATTTCTTTTGATCTCAATATTCTTGCTCAAAACTTTGTCCATTGTTCTCTATTCCCAGCATATATACTTTCATATACATTATATCCTTTTAGACAGGATAAATACAGCCTAGCTGCTACGCTTTTATAAAGGATAAGATTACAGCCTAGCTTTTAGACATGATTAGATTACAACCTAGCTGCTCATGCCATCCACGTCAGGATCTTCGGTTAAACATCGACCACAAATTACAGATAAGAGAAGTAGTTTCATGACAATTATTTATCTTTTGCCAGCGAACTGCTCAGTGGAGATTACCAAAAGAAATATACACTCTTTTGAGATGCTGAGATGCATAGCTGAGCTTTGAACTCACGAGTAAGTCCTACTAGACTGCGGCAAGTCTATCTAACATATACATAATTGGCCATTACAACATTACAGTCAGGATTACGGCCTAGCTTCGCATATCACTCATGTTGTGTGTGTTAATTTTATACATGACTGGTGGAATCGACAGTTCAAAGTCGATTACGGAGGACAGATTTTTGGAAATTTTTCATGACAATTTTTTATTTACTCTCAGGAGTTTTTGCCAGAAGTCTGCTTAGAGGAAGTCGCCGAAGAAATACTTTTTGTATTTTGTCTTGATGCCTGGCCTGGGGTTTGAACCCCGGCTTTACATCTAATAAGCCAACACGGCGACTTCAACCTAGCTGCTTACGTCAGCCATGTCAGGATATTCGGTTAAACATCGACCATAAATTACAGATAAGAGAAGTATTTTCATGACAACTATTCATTTGTTACCAGAAACCAGCTGATTGAAGAACGCCAAAAGAAATATACACTGTTTTCAGAAGCCCTAGCTGAGGTTTGAACTTATGAGTTCTCGTCTTACTATACTGCGCCCACATATTTTCAATTTATATTCGCTTCTTATGTGCTCTTTTCATAGTGTTTGCCTAAAAAATTTTCTTTTATAAACAGTCTATAAAGTTAAGTTCCTGGACTTCTCAGACATACCTTATAGTGGAGTTTAAGCATGCAGTAAATTATTCATTCATGCTTTAAATAAAAAGGGGGTAATATTTTCAACTCAATGGTTATAATCAAGGCAGTTATGGTATCAACTACTAAAACTCTAACAAAACAAACAGAAAAAATAAAAATAAAATGAAAATGAAAACAATAACTACTACTACAACAACAACAACAACTACAATAAACATTTAGAATAAAGGAAATTGAAAAATATGCAACACCCTATTAAAATCCTTAACATTTTTTAAACCAAATTTTCATTAAAAAGTGTTCTTTCGTACGTTCTTCTCCTGCTGCTGCCACATATTTTAAGCAGAGAACATGATTTCCGAGTTTTTTTTTTTTTTTTTTTTTTTTCTTTTTTTTTACAAAAACAGGGGAAAATAAGGAGACGAGAAAACAAGTGCTACACCTTAACTACTACATGTCTTACCTATTTTGCTTGTAAATAATAGGAGTAGTAAAGCATAAGTTGCAACAGCAACAATAACAATAACAAGTTTAAGGCATATCACGCACATGTTGTATATGATGATGACGATGATGATGATATTGTACGTATGTACGTATGTACGTATGGATTTTTTTTTCGGGTAAGTGAATTATTGCGTGTCGTCTACTGATTGTGTTCATGTTGTAAATAATGACATACAAGCTGACAGTCTTGTTGTTGTAGTTGTTGTTGTTGTTATTATGATTGCTATTAAGCAAGTTTTCGGCGTTCAGCATGTTGATGATAACGTTTGCTTGTTGGCTCTCATAACACTTTATGTCCTCAGGTAAGGATTAAGAGGAAAGAGTTCATTTGTTTTCCTTTCGTTTTCCAATTTTTTTTTCTTTCTCCTGTCATATGACAGCAACAAAATAAACTCCGTTGTTTATTTTTCTTTGTTTTTGACAGATAAACATCAAATTTTACGCTTACATCAGTGAATTGTGGTGGAAGGAAGAGGACAAAAAGGGGAAGAGAAAACATTCGCACGTCTGTTAAATGTATTTAAAAGTCAGGGGGGAGAAAGAGAGGGAAAGCATTTATTTTACAAATTTTCAGGTATTTTAAAGTGCCCTACATTAGGGCCTTGGTAATCTAGAAAGCGTTTGTAACGCAAAGAATTCAAAATGTTGCCGTAGTCTAGTAGAAAGTGTGTTGGCTTATTAGACATGTAAGGCCACGGTTCAAACCCCAGGCCAGACATTTCCCACAAAACGAAAAATGAAAAAATAATTATTCGGGGTCTTTTTCTCAGCAGACTTCTGGCAAAAACTCTGAAAGTAAATAAAATTTACATGATAAGTTTAGTAGATCCCACTCACTTTAGTAGATTGTCACTCAACATAAGTGATGTGAGAAGCTAGGTTGAATCCTGACTGAAGGGTTGCATTGGCCAATTATGTCTGTATTGGTGGTGCGAGAAGCTAGGTTGTAATCCTGACTGAAGGGTTGTAATTACCAAATCATGTATGTATGTATGTATGGTTGACTATGTAAAGAAGGAATCAACAAACCTGGTAGCGATCATTACAATATGTGGACTTGGAACTACATCTTCCTCTTAACTGGCAGACATGTTGGCGAATTGGCAATAATAAGACTGAGCGCCACAAGAGCATGCAAGAATAAAAGCTACGGTCATGTATACATTCAATCTACAGTCGATCTGCATTTACTTATCGCCTACAGGATACTTGAAGTCATTCTCGATTCTCCTGGCTTTATAACAAAAATACCAGACGCTCCCCGGAAAACATTGTTTAGGTATCCACCGACAAATCCACATTACGTAGTGGAATCTAAAATTTGCCTCGCATGGGATGAGATGGGATGCATGCAAACAAGGTAAAGTTTCTGACTGTGGCCAACTTGGCGACCTCCAGGACTATTCTTGTCTTGCAGTATTCAAGTTGAAACGCAGCCTCCACATGGCTCCTCCTGGATAGCATACTTGCACCCTGTAGATGTTAACTAATGCATGCAGCGAAATCAAATCCCCTAGACTTTAAATTTGGATTGTGTGTAGGGCTTGGAACCCACCACGTAAAAATATAATCCAATGGAAATCAACATACGGTAGAGTACTATTGAGAAAATGCTACTGTGTGAATGCGCTAACAGAGTATATCGGTTGGATATATGCAGATATACTGACAGAAAACTGGTCATATTTTCTAAAAATACGGACGGCTCTGTAGGAGATAGCGATACATTAGACAGTTCCGGGACATGGGTACATTAAAGGTAGCAACAAAGCTAACGCATTTGCAAAGACTCACACAGCTGAAAATTTAAATAAGTTCAGACTTGCGATTGTCTTACAGAGAGGCAAACTAACATAACCCTCTTACAAACTTTATTCAGTTTGCCTGCTGATTGTCGAGAATTCATGCATAATCTAACACCTTATTTTCCCAATCTAGTCGATTCAACTTCCCCAGACAGTCGTATACTACTACTACTTCGATTTCGCCTCATCAGAGCCGAGTGCTTCAATAGTGGCTTAACTATCAGATAGTATTGCTATGTCCTGTCTCCTATTAAAGTTGAATTGAGCACATCTTTCCACGACATAGAATTCCCGCAAGTTTCCCCATGGATTCAAAATATTTCATTCTGGAACTAAAAATTCTTGCTCCTGTTCCGAGATCCCTTCTTTACCCATCCGTATACAACAAAATAGTCCTCCTTTTAAGGGACTATGCAGCTGCCAGATTACGCCAATAATTTTTGTTACAAGGTCTCCACAGCACAGTTAATGCAGGAGATGTCAAACAACTGCATGCACTTATGTATAAGGGGATACTGACTTCTGGGCACACATTGGAATCCTCTACGAGTAGTAAGGAAGCAGAAGCTGCAAAACATTTTCTTTGTTATTGTGTGGGACTTGAGAGGAGATATTCTTGGGCATCCAGAATTTATTGACAGAACGTGTTGTAATTTAAGTAGAGTCCACACCTTCGCAATACGAATTCATCGATGCTTATTGCTACTGCTTTCTAGGCTGTATAAAAACAAAAAACTGGCTGAACAAATTTAGTCGTAAACTACAGACTAAATAAGATGATGTCGGCATTCGAAAGATTTTCAGTATGGTTGACCATATACCATCCAAGTGAATAAATTGGAGGATATTCAACGTATGTATGTGTGAGGTTTATATACTAGGGTATATTAAACATAAGTCTGGATAAGGAGCACCTCAAGGTATATGATATTTCGAGACACTACTCAAACAAATTTAGAAAATAAAGATGGGCCGTTCCAAAGCCAGGAGAAAGCTGAAAGGATTACACGCATGACACTAGAGTGAAATCTACAAGGATCAAGAAGCTGTAATCAACCAAAAGGCTCAGTAAAGGACAGCAGCTAACCGTGAGAGATGGATATGCTTGTGGAAGCTGTTTCCTTGCAAGTTGTGGTTATAAAAGTTGTTTTATTCATCGTTTCTTTTCAAAATTATATCTTTCTAAATAACGTCTCAAGGGTATTCCCTGCATAAACTCTCACTTGCCTGTCGTCCTTGCCTGTCAAAAGATTTTGTCAATTCCGTTATTATTGATGACTGGCCACATACACTTGAACAGTAATTTTCCTTGATTCTTCAACTCTTTACTGCCACCCAGTAGCTAAAATAAATATTTTTTCAAAGCAATAAACAAAACCTATACAAAAAAAAGAAAACGAATAAAACAAAAACGCAGAAATAAAAGAGAAAATCAAAAACAAATCCAAATCCATGATGATTGAAATATGTTCCAATGTCTTGTATTTTTTTTTTTTCGTTTAAACACTCTTTATAGCCTGTCATCGAAGCAGACATGTCTTGCATAAAAATTGATGAAATCAACACTTGAACAGTTTGTTGTTTCAAAATCAGCAAAAAAGAGCAGAAAAACAAAAGAAAAACAGAAGAAGAATAACCAGGCATAAAATCCATCATGCGTAAGGAAATAATAAAACGGAGTAGAAAAACATGAAATCGAACAAACTATGGAAGATGTTGTCAAAATGAAAATAAACAGAGAAATGCCGAAAAAAGCAGTAAAAAATAAAGAAAACAATAACAAGTCTCTACAGCTAGCTGTACAAAGTATTAACGTAACTCGCAACTGCTACTGTCCAGGACATACCAAAGCTTTAAAAACATTTTTATGAATATCGCTAGTAACCTGTGAGGCCAGGATATTCTTTTCATTTAATTTTCATGCTCAAAAAGTATCAGTTCTTTTAGGAAATAAGATTCCTACGGTGAGAAGTTATGATTCCTTGGTTTCAAAGGCATTAACCACCGGCATTCCCCAACCTTATGATAAAAACCAACCTTCAGAAAAGTCGCATTGTACTTCAGCTGTTTCCAGCTGCATATTATTAAACGATCCTGTTGGAAACTACAGAGAGACAGCTACCCTTAAATATTATCTATATTGAGCTGAAGCCGTAACAAAATCAAACTCAAACCATATGTTAATACGCATCCACTAGCCATACATCAAACCTAATCGTACTTAATTTTTTTTTGAAATCGAATACCCACATAAGCTAGACTATCTAATGAGTACCCATGTACATATATAGATAACAATAGACAAAGGCAGAGTAAGTGAACGATAGTTAATTTCACTCTCCTCTATGTCATTACAGCAAAAGTCGTGATATGGAAGCCGTAGTCTTCTCGCATAACCACCTATTGGGCAGCAAATATAAAGCAAAGCAAATGCTATGTGCTGGCTGTATAAGTAAAGTCTAGGAAGGTTCTTTATCGCATTAAATATATGCTAACGTCTGTAGCGTGCTATTTTTGTCAATTTTGATTGAATGGAATTAGGCACCACTCACGTGATTAAAGCCTGTATTGGAAGTTAGTCCTTGCTTTAACTAATACATCAACTCCACAAGAACGTGGAATAATAGTCGCAATATCTTTCGCGTGCATGAATTTAGCAGAAGATTTCCCGGTCTGATGCGGACTGGACAGACTGGACGTTTAGGAGCCCATCTACACAAATAAGAAATAAAATGAGATGCTGTCAGGTCTGGGGCGACACGTTTTGATGACAGTATCGGGGTCATGGACGTAGAAACTGTGGAAGGCCTCGGGGTATAGACCGGACGACTTGCCACATACATACATATGTAATTGGCAGTCAAAAGCCAGTCTTAACAGAGAATTTTAGCGAAAGACTTGAGAACGTTTCCAGACTATACATCATCTGTTAATCGTGTATTTGAGTGTTAATTTAGATGAAGATTTACCGATCGTCTGATGAGAACTGGACAAACTCTACAGTGTTTAAGAGCCTATCTATACGAGTAAGGACCAAATGAGATGCTGTCAGGTCTTGCACGATCTATTTTGCTGAGAATATCGTTTGGAGTACCAAGGAGTATTGACCAGACGACTTGTCAAGCAATTGGGCTTCGAAAGAGACCCTTAACAGAGAATTTTGATCAAATACTTTCCCAGGCTATACGTCCTCTGTTAACAGTTGACCGCCTTCTACACAAATAAGGAACAAAATGAAATGCTCTGAGGTCTGGAATGAACTGTTTTGCTGACAATATCGCGGCCATTGCTGTAAAAACAATAGAAGACCCCGTAGTATCGAACAGACGACAAAGAATTTTGGCAAACGACTTTTCCAGACTAGATATTCGCTGCTGATCGTTAACCTCTAGGTGCCTATAAAGACATTCTGTTTTTCAACCACGAAGAAGAAAGCTTGTCATCAAAAAATCATAACGAGCGATGTGATCAACTGCCAATTAAATTTCAGTGGAGAGATTATTAATAAGAAGACTTAGCGGTTGAGGCCCACAGATATAACATATAACGCCATTAGACTCGCTCTTAGTAGAATCCGCGTATAATGCCATACACACTTTCCTACTTACCGCACTGAGGTTTATTTCTTCAAATACGGTCAGGACCAAACCACTACTGTGAGTGACAAGCGCTGCAGAACCTTATTTAATGGCTTTCTTTAACCGCAATAGGCTAGATTGGAGCTAGAGAACATCTTTTGGAAATAGGATGGAATATCGTAGTATACTGCGCGAGTTACAACCGAAATTCAGAGGGCAACACTTCAAAGTCGCTTAGTCTCTCGTTTTGATAGTTACAACTGGGCGTCAGGATCGTTTGATCTAATCGTTCTAAACTTCTTGAAGACATGAGTCGATGTTAATAGGCTTACAATTCTTTAAATTCCTAAAAACAAGGGGAACAAAAGGGGAAGTTCTGCTAAGAGCGATGAATCATACTGTAGGCATCCTTTTGGCAATCTAACCGTTCTAAGCCTTTTGAAGACATGAGCCGATGTCAACAGGACTCAAACTCTTTAAGTTCCCAAAAACAATATGCGCCTGGGAACGGGAAAGAGAAGTTCTGTTAAGAGTGATGGATCCCGCTAACGGCATCTTCTTGGCGATGCCATTAAGACGTTGGAAAAACACAATCCGATAACAAAACGTAAGTCAAAATACATTGATTGCATAGGCAGTCCTTAAAAAACTACAATCTGCTCTTAACGCCAAACAAACAAAAGTGAAAGCCGCCTGATAAAGCGTAGAAGTGAGGGCATTTTATTCAGGTTTGACGGGATTATCCTTTTCAATGTTGATTGTTTCAACTTGATTTGATTTGATTTTTTGTGTTCGTTTTGCTTTTAAACACCCTTAAATTGAAAGTAAAATCCCGAAAAAAACGTAGACACTCAATAAGAAAGAAAAAAATCACCATCAGAAGGGGTTGTTCTGTGTTCACAGTTCTACTGTGTGTAGCAAGCAGTTTGTGTAAATGATTCTTGAACCAGGCATGCCATTACCGTTCATCATCAATTTTAGAACAAAATCTGTCAGTCAGTCAGTCAGTCTTTTCATTGTTATTTATTTAAAGTTGCTTTAAAGAGCATTTTTAATACTCATGTTTATTGTTTTTATTTCGTTTTTTATTTCCTTTTTTTTTTTTTTGAATACGAATTACGGTTTTGAACTTTTGAAAAGAAATTTGATACTTTTCATTGGAATCTTTTAGAGATTTTTGAATGCCGTTGTTGTTATTGTTTACTTTTCCAAACGAAATTTCATTTTTTATTCCCATTTTGTAAAGAAAAACGCTGTTGAATCATTATGAATTGAAGATGAACGAGTAATTTGAATCTATGGACACGCTGTTTACAATGTAAGAAAATCATTTCGAATTAAAAAAAACAAAAATCTGCTGAATTGATTAATGTTCGGCGAACAACAACATCAAGTCTTAAGAATATCATTCTGTCTTCTGTTTATTTGTTGAAATTTTTATAGCTTTTCAACAGAGTTTCATTTTACATGCGGCATTTTGTTCACACACACCCAGAGAGAATATTATTTTGATTAAATCAAGATTATCAAAGAATTTAAATGCGTTTGATGGGGCAAACAAAATGAACGAAAGAATGAAAGAACGAAACGGTTTACAGATGCCAAAAGCATTTTGAAAAACATGAAGATGTCATGTTGTTAATCGATGTTAACAAATCCCAGAGGTTGTGTCATGCAATTAAATGAACATAAAACACTGGCATGGCATGTGGAAATATTTAAAAGGTCGTTTGCTTGATGGCAGCTTTCTTTCGGAGAATATTAAAAGAAATTTATTCTTATTTGTGTCTCACTCTCTGTAGCTACATATGCTGTGCAGGATGTAAACAACCCACATTATACAGTAAAACATTCGGCACGAATAAGTCCATCAATCATACTTATTCATCTCAATTTACGCACATTGCATAGCTCTGTCTTCTAACATCAGAATCGTCTTTAATTATATCTTGTAAAATAAGAAAGACAAGCTATTCTTTGGATTATAAGGTCAAAATACCACGTTTACTGAATTACGTCAATCAGTGATCACCATAAGACCTCAATATTAGAGGCCTGACCAGATCATGGAATTCGTAGAAGTATTCATTTGATTTTTAATATTAGCATCGTCTTTAATTCTATATCATCAAATAGAAAAATAAGTTTCTCTTTGGATTATAAGGTCTAAATACCACGTTCACTGAATTATGTCAATCAATGGTCAATCACCATAAGACCTCCGTGTTAGAGGTCTGACCAGTTCATGTAATACGTAGAAGTATTCTTTTGACTTTTAATATTAGCATCGTCTTTAATTCTGTCTTTTAATACAAGAAAGACAAGTTTCTATTATGGATTATATGGTCAAAATACCATGTTCACTGAATTACGTCAATCAATGGTCAATCACCATAGGACCTCAATATTAGAGGCCTAACCAGTTCATGGAATTCGTAGAAATATTCCTATGTCTTCTAATATTAGCATCATCTAAATAAGAACAATAAGTTTCTCTTTGGATTATAATGTCAAAATACCACGTCCATCATTCATCAATCATCATAAGACCTCAATATTAAAGATATGATCTGTTCATGAAATTCGTAAGTCTTCAATAATTCCACATTTCAAACTATTTCAGCCTGTTCAAATAGAGGTGCAAGCTATTGTGGAATGTTGTAAAATGGAGCACCCTTAGCAGCATTCACCATTAAAGTTCATTAAAAGCAGCTTGTCAATCATCTCTAAGTCATGCACCAGCTTGATACTTGTGAGTTATTTGATTTCAGCGCATTCGTCTGCTTGAGCATAAAATATTATTTTATCGTTTATCCACTTTTTTATCCGTTTATTCGTTATAGAAGAAAACAGCCAGAATAGTAGACGATCTAACTTAGGACGGAACGGTTGATGGTTGGGCCAATCAATCATCTTCCATAGGAAGACTTTCAATAGGTATAAAGGCGATATAAATAAGGCAAAAAAACATCGCGGATACAATACTACGAAGCCATAGGATCCGTAAATGATTTATAAAAGTTTAGGTGTATATTACCAAAAGACAATGCGGTACCGCGTTCATATGTATATGGAATTGGACCCTGAAAACCCAGGATTTACTTATGAAGACCCATTTTCCTGGCTATAAAAATGTGGATAGCAATACAACTGGATGGGGATCAGAGCTGGTAGACGGAAATGGACAAAGCGTCCTTTGCGGAGAACACATTCGAGCCGTATAAATCACATGGTCCGGTTGAAGTTTTTCCAGCCAAAATGCAAAACTTATATGAAAGCGTACTACAGTTACTGACCGATATTTTTAGAGTATGTTTGCTTAAATGTTACATATCTAGGAGATCAAAGTGGTTTTCATACGAAAAACTTTAAAAATCTGCCACTCAAACCCAAAAGATTTAAGAGGCTGATTGGTTTTCATCTTAGGAACACAACTAATATGCCAGCCATAAATGGATCTCAGTATGACTACCTTTTGAGGAGGTTGTTGGTTACCTAGAAAAGGGTTTGTAGTATAAGGAATATACGAAAGCATCTTTCTTGTCTATCAATGGAGTTTTTCATAACATTGACATAGAAGAAGTAAAGGAGGCATTAGAATTTATACTCGAGTAAATAAGGCTACTGCTCGGGTTTAGAAAGCGAAAACGGTAAGGAACTGAAACAATACAGAGAAGAGAAAATCATTCAGACATTTAGCTGCCCGAACTTCATATGATGTCAGTGGTTGGGACCCCTGTAGCATCAATGGCCTTCCTGGTGGATTATTTGAAAGAGAGTTGCTGAAGAGAGGTTGCTTGTTTAATGCTGTATTCTAGCTTGGAACTCGCCATAGTCTAGTAGGTAGTGTGTTAGCTTATTAGACGTAAAGCCTGGGTTCGAGCCCCATCCCCAGACATCAAAACAAAATACAAAAAGTATTTCTTCGGCGACTTTCTCTCAGTAGATTTCTGGCCAAAAACTCTGAGAGTAAATAAAATTGCCATGAAAAGTTTCTCAAAAATCTGTCGTTCGGAGTCGACTTTAAATTGTAGGTCCCAACACTCATGTATAAAATTAACGCACAGAACATAAGTGGTGTGAGAAACTAGGTCGTAGTCCTGACTGAAGGGTTGTAATGACCAATTAAGTATGTATTCTAGCTTGGGATGCTTGAAACTGTTGTCAAATATTTTAAACACTGCACTACCTTACGTCACCGGTTGATCTAAAATTACTTTGAGAGTGGTGTGCTTAAGATTTCTGTGGCACATAGAACAGACAGCTCTACCCTCAAAACTGGGGACAAAATGGACTATATTCGGTTTCAGATAATATGACTGCTTCGTGCAGTCAAATTATATTTCATTGTTAGCTTGATGATGCTCGTTTTCTTAAGGTCTTCTGGTAGTTCTTTATTGCTTTATTGCTTTTTAAACTTTGACCAGCTCCATTGTTATACCGTTACAGTTAATCCCGTTATGTTCTACTTTCAAACAGTTTTTTTTTATATAAAATAACAATCGAATTTAGAATAAAATTTCAAAATGATTTTAGACCCCCCACCTCTCCGTATAAAAATTTCTATAAACAAATCATTTTTCTCAACTCCATTAACACTCACTTGAGATTGCCACTTTTGATAAGGCAACCCCAGCTGTTCAACAGCAACAGGGTGTCTGTTGTCCCTTTTCAATTATCGAAATCTCGTTAATCTGGCCACCTAAAGTGTTTAAATTTTCAATAAAAACTATAGAATTCGAAACAAGAATAGTTTTACAAACTACCGACTGATTGTAGCCGAAAAACCAGCATAAATAATTGATTTTAAAAAATAAAGTGATAAAATTAAAATATTTCAGAGAAATGGGATCTATGACCACCTGTAGGGTGGCTATAAAAAGTCTTTATAAACAACACCATAGGCTATCGAAGACAGACATTATTTTTCGAGTGTAAAATTCGAATTTGTTTATGAAAAATGATGGGTGCGTGTCGTGTTTTTCTTTTGTTTGGCCCTTTAAAAAGTTATTAAAATTAAAAGAATTTGTTTAATAAACATTAAATTTCGTTTAATTCTTGGAATTTGTATTGAATATCGAATACACCAGACACTTGGAATTCAATTGATAGACAAAACATTTGGCTACAAAGTTCAAGTTCATTATGAAATCAATCAAAACAATTTCTTCGTTCTTTTCTTTTATAGAACAAGAACAAACGGTTCTCTATTTTAACATACAACAACAACAACAATAACACATGATTCGTGTTGCCTCAAAGAAGAAAAAAGTTGTGACAACAACAACAACAATTACAACATTAAAGTTATTTTAATTGTTTACAAATAGGCTGTTTCCCCACTCTGTTGCCCCCTGCTCATACCCATCACTGGTCCCAGTGGTTCGCGTTCTATAGAAAAACGTTTTGCTGGAGGAAAAACAAAAACAAAAACAAAGAAACACAAAAATAGATACAAAACTACGATGAAAAACTCATTGAAAAATAATTGTGTTGCATGCATGTCTCATTTTTATTTTCAACCAAAAAAAATTTTTTTCTCTTTTTTATTAACGCTGTTGCTGTTGCCACAACTGTTGTAGACGTTTTTTTTTATGAGTTCACTCGCATGTGTTATATGCCAACATACAAGTGCTTTTTTTAAAGGTTCTATCGTAAGCAGAGTCGTAAAAGAATAGAATGTTTTGCACAATTTGGAAGCGTTGTACTCGACTTCAACTATTCGCGAAGACTTGCTACATCTGTCTGAAGAGGAATGTGATGGCCTGTGATAGTCTGTACAGGCACTAAGCTCTTTATCCAGACTTGCAACATCTGTTTGGACAGAAATGTGATGGCCTATGACAATCTCACCTGTCAAACCATATTTCTCGATATCTATGATACACATGCAGCATAAAAAGTACCTGGTGATTTAAATTTCTCAATTAACAACTGTCTCGTGTATGTATGTTTTACTCAGCAAAAAGTACCAAATACGATCTGTGTGCTTAAAAAAGCACTAAAACGTTTATTTCTAGAAAAGTACCAACATAGGTACTTTTTAAAAAGTACCATAATATACATATTTTTTTTAAGAAGTACCAAAAAGTACCAAAATATGTGATTTTAAAAACCCGTGATCCTGTATTCTCGGACATCTTACTGTGACAGCTTGAAATAAATTCTCAACTTCCGTGGTTGGTATTCAAGTTCGCTGAAACCTTTCAAAAACCTCCGGACGTTTTTTAAACTCCCCGTATTAAAAGAATATTTTAAAGAATTTTGTCCTCATGTGACCACCACTAACTCCATTCTGTTGGAGTAGAACTCTGGCACTGCGGAACTCAAATCGTCTTTCGGAGAGACCCAAAAGCAGATTATGCTTAGAGGCGGGATATGTGTTGCTCGCCTAAACATTTTATTAATTGTGTCAAGCACACACTATACTTTGCACGATGGCCATTACCAGGATTACCAGGCTAGAGAAAAATCTGGAAGCGTCGCAGCTTCCATCTCTTTTGAAAACCTCATATCGGCATTGCGAATAAAGAGACTTTAAGCGTGATGATTAACCCAGGTACTTTGTAGTCATGCAAGCGAATTGGTGTATGTAGCACCCTTTCGAACATCATGTTTGATCATACCGCTCTGGACAACATCCTGTCAAAAATTTAATTAAAAGTTTTAGGAGGTTCTAAGCATTGGATATCGCGGTGATTTTAGTAATTGGAAGGCCTATGCCTATTGCGGCTTCGTACCTCGCTAAGTATGAAGATCCGAAGTCACTGTAGTCTAGTAGGTAGTGTGGTGGCTCCTTAGACATGAGAACTTGATTCAAACACCAGGCTCATTAGACATGAGGCCTTGGTTCACACCCCAGGTCAGACAACTCCAATAAAACGAAATATGAAAAAATATTTCTTCGGCGACTTCTCAGCAGATTTCTTGCAAAAACTCTGAAAGTAAATCAAAATGGCAAGAAAGCTTTATCAAAAATCTATTGTTCGGAGTCGGCTTTAAACTGTAAATATCACCATTCATGGATAAAATTAAGACCTAGAACATGGGTGCTGTGAGAAGCTAGGTTGTAATCCTGGCTAAAGGGTTCTAATTAACAAATTAATACGAAGTGTATATGAAGATTCATGCGACAAGATTGATTTAGGCGGAGTTAGCTAATGAGTTGGCTTATTAGACGTGAGGTCATAGTTCAAACCCTTGTTCATATATCAAAATGAAATAGAAAAAAATATTTCTTCAGGATCACCCTCTCAACAGATTTTTGACAAAAAACTGTGAGTAAATAATGAAGAGAGATTTACAAAAATCTGTAGTTCGTAGTCGACTTTAAACTGTAGGCCCCGCCGCTCATCTATTAAATTAACACACACAACGTAAGTGGTGTGAGATGCAAGGTTCGTTAGCCTGACTGAAGGGTTGCAATGAGCAATTATGCATGAATATGTGTATGTATGTATGTATGTATGTATGTATGCATGAAGGCCCATGCTTATTACGGTCTAGAACTGCTTTATACCTCGCTAAGTAAGAACATACATACATACATACATAATTGGCCATTACAACCCTTCAGTCAGGATTACGGCCTAGCTTCTCACACCACTCATGTTGTGTGCGTTAATTTTATACGTGAGTGGCGGGACCTACAGTTTAACGTCGACTCCGAACGACAGAATTTTGAGAAACTTTTTCATGGCAGTTTATTTTACTCTCAGAGTTTTTGCCAGAAATCTGCTGAGAGGAAGTCGCCGAAGAAATATTTTTTTTTTTTCATATTTCATTTTTGATGTCTGACCTGGGATACGAACCCGGGCTTTACAAATAGTAAGCAAACACACTACCTACTACACCACGCTAAGTAAGAAGGCCATAGAAATTATACAACAGTTTCAGGTTCCACCTCATTACCGCTCATTCTGCTGCAAACAGGAATATCTCAGTCCAACAAACTGATTCTCGGTCTCAGGCTCCACCGCATTAACGCTCATTCTGCTGCAAACAGGGCTACCTCAGTTCTGCAAACTGATTCCCGTACCACCCTTTCTGCTGCCATCAGGGCTATCACAGTTCTGCAAACTGTTTCTCGTTATCAGGTTATAATGTCAAGCAAAAATCCTATCAAAATTCAAATCTCCTATCCTGTTAGACTCCTTACCAACCTGAACGATTTCATTTTATAATGCGCTGTCTGGGTTATGAAAACCTGGAAAATAAAGACCACAAGATATTTTGCTTGTTTCCAATAACCTACTCTTTTATACAACCTCTGGCCCTAAAAGTATTGCGTCCAAATGAATTTATATTCATTGTAAGTGTGTAACATACTCGTGCATACAGATGCACACCCAGCAAGCTGTCGCATAGACGTGGTTGTATGTTGCAAGCGTAGCACATATTTTATTACGCCGCATGAGTAGTTGATACGGATGCCTTTTTTTTTTGTTTCAATGTTTTTTTTCTTTTTTTTTTTGTTGTTGTTCATGCCTCAATGCATAATGTCAGTCATTTTTATTTAAATGCACATTTAGAGAGTGCTAGCAGACAGTTAAATTAATGTTGCTTCTTGTTGTTTTTGTTTTTTGTTTTTGTATTTCTTTAGTTTATGCCACATTATGGTGCATGGTTGGCTGCATAGTAGTGGTACGTACGTCTGCTGCAGAGTATTGCTTAATACTTTTGGACTTTTTTTAATTTTTCTTCACTTCTTTTTAATTTTTTTTTTCGAATGCATTGTAGAATTGTATGTGTCTGCTAGTCTGAGTAGATTTCAAAGGCACACAGAGTGCGTTTGATAAGTTCAAGATACAAAATATCAAACGCTTGAGGTATTATTTTTAAACAAAACTATGTAATGAAGTAATGCAGATGGTAAGGGAAAATGTCTTTTGTATGTATTTGGAAGTAATAGAGTGTAACGAATCTTATTTAATTCTGCCACCTTTTTTTTGGTTTTTTTTTTTGATAAAGAACTTGCCCCATTCCTTTTGCTATTATTGCCATGATTAAGTGTGGTATGAATGTAAGTGTAAACACATTAATTATGGTTTTTTGCTTTCATTTCATTTTATGGTAAATTACCGAAACAATTTTCTTTCTGTCTTTCTTTTTATGCCACAGATCTAGTCTTTTTTCCTTACAGCGGCCGGGTATTTCGTTTGATTTTTTCTTTGAATGCTTTGCGTTGAACGTTCTTTTTTCCTTTTTTTATAAAATTTTTGGTTCAATTTATGACCTGCTTTCAATAAGCTGCCGGCAATTGTACGTTCGTCTGTCTGTCCATCTCTCGAAGTATAATAACATCAGCATCTCTCTCTTTATTCTGTTTTTTTTTCTTTCTTCTTAAGACTGCCAGGTTTTTTCTGTTTTTTTTGTTTTTACTTTGGGCTTCTAGTTTTTGTTACTTTTGTTGGCCTTTTTTTAATATCTTTTACTTAAGTTTTGTTGGTTTTTTTGTTTAAGTAGAAAACCCATTTATTTTTTTAGGTTTTTGTGTAATTTTTTTATTCTTTTATTTTATATCGGGTGTCGTTTGTTATATGTATGTATGCCTCTCTATAATTATGTGCCAGAAATGACAGCCGCCAAGTTAAAAAAATATAGAAATAGAAAACCAAAGTAGTCGGCTTTTTTACAAAAGGGCCTATCATCGATACCCTGAAAAACCACAAAAAGTGATTGTATTGCATCCATACACATTTTTTTCGTTCCCATCATCATTAAATTATAAAAAGAAATCCAAAATTATGAGAAACGAAATCCGAAAAAAAACCAAGAAAAAAATTCTTAAATCTTTAAACAATGTTTTCAAAAACTAGACATGTTTAATTGCTACTTGCTTACATAGAATCACAAACAAATTAAATCTTAAAATTTAAAAATTTCCATACGAACATCAGAAACTCTATTTCGTTTAAATACCAGCACAATTAATCTCTTTTGTTCAGCGCAACCTAATGAAGTCTTATAGAGAATCTTCAGTTTTTTGGAAATTCAATTCCACTAAACAGTTAAGAGATAAAATACTGGATGTATAACTTAACAAAAGGGATTTAAAGACCTATTGATGCCATGAAGTCGCAGTTTAACTAGTAGTCCAGGTCAGACTTCCTCTCAGCAGATTTCTGGCAAAAAATTTTAAGAGCAACTTGAATTGTTATAAAAAATTTCCCACAAATCTGTTGTTCAGAGTCTGCCATAAACTGTAGGTCACGCCACTCATGTATAAAATTAACACACACAGCGTAAGTGTGTGAGAAACTAGATTTTAATCCTGACTAAAGGATTGTATGTATAGATTGATGCCATTAAGTGTTGAATATAACATCGTTCAAATGACCGGTACGGCTTCTCTACGTGAAGCACGTACAAAATGTTTAATTTTTCATGATTCTGGCGCATAAATCAGGCTGAATTTGATTGATGGCCATGCGTTACATTGGCATTGAAAACGATGTGGTTTGTTATTTATTCCCGTATATTTGCAGCTTAACAAAACCCCCCAAAACAAGTCTATTGAGATTAAAGCGCACCAATTACATGTTCAATATATCCAATGTGGTCGAGATAAAACCACATGTCGTTGGTGTCCCGATCATTCAATTCAAGTCAAAATAAATTGGTAATCGTAGCTTTTTAGTGCTCGCGAGTGACATTCATGCCGCCAGCGTAAATTCCACGCATACAGTGGCTTTTTCGGAATGCATTGAATCTCATATGGGTTGGTACCTTCACAAAGAAGACAATTTTTGTTACTCACGTACCCATTCATACAAAATTGAGCCTCATTGCTGAAGATGATTTGTGAATAAAATTATGAGCTTCGAAGCCCATTCAGCGAATAGCGCTGTTGGCTATGGTCGTCTGTGATGATTTGGCAAAACACCATCAACAAGATAGCCGTTATCAACTGTCATAGTTAGGAATTGCCTGTTAAAAGATTGTCTCCATGTTCCCATGGTTCTCATAAGGCGCATAGAGCCTCAACAAATGGAGTGAATATATTTCGGTTTTGTGTCAACGTTTTTATGTCGCTTCAAGCTTTTTCCTTTGCAGCTATTTTCGTATGAATCTCTTGATTCCATTCTATACAGTTCTTTGTTGTGTAATTAGTGGCTCATCGTACAGTGTATTCAATTCACTGTCGTTTTCTGCCATAGGTTTACTATATGTTTGGCCTGTTCCCACAATCTGTTGCTCTAGATGGGAGTTGGACGGAAAATGTGCAAGGTAGACTCTATATGTACAGGACATCTATTACTAAGGACTGATTCATTGTGTTACCTCATCAAAAATCCTGGTCTAATGGTTAGTTAAGTTGGAATACGAGTAAACTGATGATAGGTTTTCTTACAGGATAATTGATCCGTATGCCTTTGAGCCTCATATGTGAGGCAAATAATAGCAAATGGAGGGCATTTAGAAATTGTATCAAAATGGTATGTATTATTGCCCAGGTCTTAAGCCTTTTAGATCCCAACTCTTAAGTTCCTTCTTTATTTGTGTTTCGAATAAATACATACATAATTGGCCATTACAACCCTTCAGTCAGGATTACGGCCTAGCTTCTCACATCACCCAGTTTGTGTGTGTTCATTTTTTATACATGGGTGGAGGGACCTACAGTTACGACCTACCTACGAACGACAGATTTTTGAGAAACTTTTCATGCCAGTTCTATTTACTCTCAGAGTTTTTACCAGAAATCTGCTGAGAGGAAGCCGCCGAAGAAATACTTTTTGTATTTTGTGTATGATGTCTGGCCTGGGCTTTGAACCGTGGCCTTACGTCTAATAAGCCAACACAATACCTACTAGACTACGGCGACTTCAAACAAATATTCGAGTAAATATTTTCATTTAAAAATATTTTTTCTATGTCCATAAAGGAACCAATAATTTTTAGTACAAACATAATTATTTCTACATTCAACAGGTACTTTTTCTATCCCCTTAAAAATGCGAATCTTTAAATTTATTTTTTTAGAATATTTTTGATTGACATAAGATTTGTGGGAATAAAACAATGCCATGAACAAGATAATTCTGAACAAAAGTACCTTAAAGAGTAAGCAAACGTCCCAAAGGTACCCTAGACCTGGTATGAAAAGAAAAGGCAAAGAAAACCCCATTAAAGTTAGGAGCATTGTGTCTCAATGAAAATAAAAGTTATTTTCCCATAACGATGCCATAAAAAATTTTTAACAAATTTCCCTTTCATTGTACTTTTATGGGGGAATAAAAACTGAAATCCCCCCAAAAAAATTAAACTAAAACTGTTCAGCATATAAAATTGCAAAAAAAAAAGAAATGAATAGAGAGGCCAACTGGAAAAAACATCATAATTATGGTTGTAAAATCATTATGGCCACTAAAATTATATCCACTGTGTGACACCATTAAAGCCGTACAACGTTGTACATGATGACAACGTTTCAACAAGAGTGTACGAGTATGTACGGTTATAGGGGCAGTGTATGTACGTTCATATGCAACAGGATACAAAGTTATTAACGTGAACGTGAACGTGGTCGTGGTCGTGCTAGTGGTCGTATTATAATCACAATCACTGTAAATTGTTATAGTTTTTGTTGTCGTCACCGGTGTTGTTGTAATGATAGTTATAAGTGCCACATAAAGCTTATTTATGTTCATGTTAATGTTAATGTTGCTGTTTATGTTACATATTGTTAATAACCTTAATACCATATATTTTAACACAAACACACACACATTAACGCTCACTTACACTCTAATACATCCACTTATTATTGGCTTGAATACCTCTACTATACTACAGTGCATAGTTTTAATCCAAATACACGACTGGCTGTGTATAGCCATTAAGGTCCATAAAACATAGAAAAAAGTAAAGAAATAGTCTTAGAAAATTTATGATATTTACACATACACGTACAAATACACATACAGGTATACATACCATAGTAAACCTAAGCTATTTAAATGACTTGTAGTACGAGTACGAGTGTAAAATCTTAAGCCCCCAATTCCATTCGAGTGGTTTAAAGAAATTTATTTTTTTTTTTAATAAAAATAAAAAATTTTCAAAAATGATTTAAAAAGTCAATCTGTTAGTGAACAGGTAAAATGCTGTAGAAAAAGCCCAGAATTTATGGTGATAAAAACATTTTTTTACATACCGAACGAATGAGTGCTGGTGCTTTTAAGGTCAATAAATTATTGATTTTATTGCGTTAAATGTTAAGGAAAGAAAATTTATGTAAATTATGGCCATAATAATAAGAGATTTTTGTTGTTGTTGTAATATTTTAAAAGCTACAGCCGATTAATAATTATTATACTCAGTGTATACGCATTTAGACTAATTTGATTTGAAATGATATTTCATTTATAATTTATGGCCGAACATTATGAAAAGCTTATGCTGAATGCAGCAAAATTTTTAGAGGAATTTTATAAAAAAAAAATAATCCTAAAATTAAAAAATAAATAAATTATTTACGGAACCATTTTTTCTTTTTTTTTTTTTGAATAGAGGATGTTTTCTCTAAAACAGGCAAAGAAAATTTTTAAATTCAAAATTATTTCTAAGGAAATGGTCACAAGAAAAGGGGTTACATGCAATTAATATCACTTACCAGTTAAGTAAAGTCATTACAACCCTTTTTTCAGGGTTACGACTAAATGAGGCTAAATTTTGAATGAGGAACCAGTGACACACATTCTTTTTTTTTTGTACAATGGGCCAATTCGGTCTCCGGGTACTGTACTTATCTTAATCGACAAGTACACATCCTCTAACCTAAATAGTGACATAAAGAACGCTCTAGAATGGAATCAAGAGATTCATACGAAAATAGCTGCAAAGGAAAAAGCTTGAAGCGATGTGAAGGCGTTGACACAAAACCAAGATATGTTCACTCCATTAGTTGAGGCTCTATGCGCCTAATGAGAACCATGGGAACATGGAGACGATCTTTCAACAGGCAATTACTAACTATGACAGTTGATAACGGCTATCCTGTTAATGGTGTTTTACCAAATCATCATAGATTATCATAGACATACATACATACATACATAATTGGCCATTACAACCCTTCAGTCAGGATTACGGCCAAGATTCTCACACCACTTATGTTAATTGTGTTAATTTTATACGTGAGTGGCGGTACCTACAGCTTAACGTCAACTCCGAACCACAATTTTTGAAAAACTTGTTCATTGCAAGTTTATTTACTTTCATAGTTTTTGCCAGTAATCTGCTAAGACGAAATCACCGAATAAATATTTTTTTTTATTTCGTTTTGTTGTCTGGCCTGAGGTTAGAACCCAGGCTTTACGTCTAATAAGCGAACACACTACCTCCTAGACTACGGCGACTTCAACTTATCATAGGCAACAAGCTCGTATGCGTTGAGTGGACTCCAGAGAAGTTGTTGGCAAATGATCATAATTTTATTGAAAAATCATCTTCAGCGATGAGGCTCAATTTTGTATAAATGGGTACGTGATCAATCAAAATTGTCTTATTTGGGACGATAACAATTCACATGTGAGCCAAAGTGCGTTCCAAAGTCACTGTTTGCTGTGGATTTTGAGCGTGCACTATAGGTGTCGATAATTACCAACTTATTTTGACTTAAATTGGATGATCTGGACACCAATGGGATGTGGTTTCAACACGGCCACGTAGCATATTCTGAACGTGCGATTTGTGCAATTTAATTGCGTTGGATTTGTTTTGTGAGAAAAGGTTATATGCGAATCTGTCCCTAACCCATGGCCATCAATCAAATTCAGCCTGATTTATGCGCCAGAGTTTTGAAAAATTTAACATTTTGTGTATACTTCACACAGAGAAGCGATGCCGGACATTTGAACGATGTTATATTCAACACATAATGGCGTCAATCCATACATATTGTTACACAAATCGAAACTACCTAATATCGTTTAACAACAAAAACGATAAACAAAAGCCACACGTACAAATACACACTAACACTAAGAATACAATGAACGTGTTGATTATCAAAATGTGCGCCTGGTACCAACAACATGTATGTGATAAAAAGGGATAGACAACATAAGCAAAGTACACAAACAACAATGTATTAGCAATATAGCTCTCTATAAGGCGAGATCACGAACCTTCCACTTCAAGAATGTTCGTTAGACTGGTTGTGTCGGACTATAAAAGGCTGGACAAAGCAGGCAGCAGTCAGTTATAATTCAGTCAGCCTTGTGTTTAGACGCGTTGCGGTTTGAACGTACAAGTGGTATTTCTTGCAAAAAGGTTGTAAGCAGAGGAGATCTAACGAACAGTTGTTAGTGTTAACGCGGACAGAAGTGTGAAATAGAATAGTGTAGAAGCAAATTATTGTTGTATCGTTAAGTTGTATATGGTGGCACTCAAAAGTAGTGTAAAGAATAAAGAGAGTTTTGGAGAAAATAAACACATATTTGTTTTTACTAGGTTTGCAATTAACGAACATTTTAAAAAGGTAAAAACGTAACAATATGTATATACATAATTGGTTATTATAGCACTGCAGTCAGGATTACAACCTAGCTTCTCTTAGCACTTAAGTTGTGTGCGTTAATTTTATATATGAATGGAGGAACCTACAGTTTAAAGTCAACTCTGTATTAAAGTTTTTTGAGAAACTTTTTATGGCAATTTTCTATTTACTCTCAGAGTTTTTGCCAGAAATCTGCTGAGAGAAAATTGCCGAAGATATATTTTTTCAAATTTCGTTTTGTTGGAGATGTTTGATCTGGGGCTTCTATCGTGTGCTCACGTGTAATAAGACAACACACTACCTACTAGACAATGCCGACTTCACACCTATACAATGCCCATTTATTATACGCTTTAGGAGTTTAAGCAATTTTCTTCCAAAGAACACGAAAGTACTCGTTCTTTACTTTGACAAATAAGGCTAGAGGACTTTGGAAATTGTATAAATGATTGGGTGTTGACCTAACTGAGTTCCCATCTCTAATATGTACGAATACAGACCCACAATAACTGTTTAGAACTTAATTGTCTTCCATTTGAATTCGTGTCCTCAAAAATTAAATGAAAAACTATCCATGTTTCGTTTAATCTTCAATGTTTTTCATTTTTTCATCTACCAAGTATTGTTGAATTGAAATGAATGTCAGTCATTGTCAGTTTTAACTTAATTACCTTCACGTTGTGTTGTTGTTTTTTTTTCTCCTTTTTTGGATATTTTTTTGTCTGAAATTTGTTACCAAATCTTTTCTTACACAGTTTTCCAATTAAGTTGGTCGGTTAGTTGGCTATTTTATTTGAATTTTGTTTTTTTTTTTTTTGGTTTTTGTTTTATTGATTTTGTTTTTCAAACTTTCTTTTTAAATTTTTCTCTCTTCTCTCTACTTTTTTTATTTTTTTCATCTCTTCGTTTACAGAATTTTCTCTCCTCTTTCTCTTTTTGTTTTTTGTTTTTTATCTGTGATAATAAATCGTTTATTTGATGGCGCTGAGCCACAGTAACCATTTAAGGCTATATTGGTTACCCTGGGGTGACCAGAGTGGGGAAATTAATTTACATACTCATTTAATATATTTTTTTTTATTCTTTTATTGCTTGGTTTTTGTTTTTACTGTGTTTTACGAAATATTTTTCTTATTTGCCTCTCTGCTAACCAGAGAGAAGAAAATTTGAAAACCACTTTAGTGAGTTACAAGGTGTGCAGAAGGTTATATTGATTGATTCTTATCTTTAATTTGGTTGCTGTCTTTAAGCATTTTGTAAACAATATTTATTAGCCATACGACGGACGTTATCTTTCTATTGTTGTTTTCCCATCCTCCCCCCTTCTTCCTCCCTTTTTATTGGATTTTCTAAATTTGTAATGCAAATTATGAAATTTCTCTTCTCTTTTTTGCTTTCATTAAAATTCAATGTTGAATTCTATTCCCATGGCAAATAATGAAATAATGAATGAACGACGGACGATGAAAAATTAATTGAAAAAATATGAATTAAAATCGAATTGGAATAATAAAAAAAAAATTGAACGTAAAATAATAATAAAAACAATAAAGAAATGCAAATCAATTGTATATTAAATCAAATTCAATTCATTCATTCATTGTAATTCATTCATTCAAAAGCTTGCATCCAATGTGGCAATATTCATTAATAATACCGCCAAACAATAATAAAAACAAAGAAATTTCTTTTTTTTATTTTTTTATTTTCATTTTCATTGTTGTTTATGAATACATATTCAATTTGAATTTTTATTGAATTTGAAATTGTTTTAAAAATAATGCATAATAATTCCATATCACCTGTGAAATGTAATGCTACACCATCATATTACTCTGTAATAGTAATGGCAGATGAGGCTACTACAGTAAAAACCAAAATTTAATCGCTTTAATTCAAAAATGTTTCTAAATCCTCTAAACTCTCTGTCCGAGAGTAGACAAATATCGTCGGCAAAATTCAAATCCTCGATTTGACGTGAGAGACTCCATTCTCCGTTCTCCTAGAACAGTCTTCGCTCATGATATTGTTACGAAACTGAAGAATTTAGATACTGGTGTTTTGCTTTTACATCGCTTAACATTAAAATTATAAACAAAAATGCAACAACAAACACCAGCATAAAAAATGGTAAACGAGTAAACAAAAATACAACAACAAACCCCAGCATAAAAAATCGTAAACGAGTAAACAAAAATTCAACAACAATAATAATAAGAGTAAATATAAACAAAGTCGCCGTAGTCTAGTAGGTAGTGTGTTGGCTTATTAGACGTAATGCCAGGGTTCAAGCCCCGGGCCAGACATCAAAACAAAATACAAATAGTATTTCTTTGGCGACTTCCTCTCAGCAGATTTCTGGCAAAAACTCTGAGAGTAAATAAAAATTGCCATGAAAAGTTTCTCTAAAATCTGTCGTTCGGAATCGGTTTTAAACTGTAGGTCCCACCACTCATGTATAAATGATTTGTCATTATGGAAGCTACTGTCTCAGGATGCAATTTGTGAAAGCATCTGCTACCACATCTTGTTAACACATCGATATCAACGGAAAATGAACAGAAGTGCGAGTTGCCTATGCAAGATTTGAATTGTGCGAACGCTATCTTGGAGGCCTCACCTATAAGGTCAATAAAAAGAGATTTTATAGACCTGTCGGACCTCTAGACTTATTTAGCACGAAAATGATATCAGATTCTCTGGTTCGCTCATCGATCAGATATAGAAATGTATTAGAAATGTTGTATCCAAACAGTGGAATCGGCTGGGTGTATGGGTTCTAGCAGTTTCGGGGTCGTATCTAATCAAATCCCAGATCAGACATATCCAGCAAAACGAAATATGAACGAATTTATCTCTGGAAGTAAATAATGCAGAGATTTCCAAAAATCTGTCGTTCGTAGTCGAATTTAAACTCAAAGCTCAAAGCACTTACGTATAGAATTAACACACACAACATAAGTGGTGTGGGAAGTTAGGTCGTGTTCTTGACTGAAAGGTTGTAATGACCAATTATGTACGTAGCAGCCCTTTTATTCAAAAGAACATAGCTTAGGTTAATAACTTACTGGGCTTGTTAAGAACACCAGTGACTAGAAATTCTTAGTTCTCCAAGCACGAGACAGCATTTTAACATGAACACTCTGCTTCTACAAAATTTTGCAATTTTTTAGTACAGAGGCGTATATAGTGCCACTGCTTCTAGAGTGGTTTAATACACTTAAAATCGTAAAAACTCTTGACTGAAGCCCTTATAGCTGACTAAATAGGACAGGAAATATTTATTGATTTAAAATTTTTTCAAATTTTTTGGGTATGGTTGAGAGCCTACAAAGACTCCATACTCTTTAAATGATTTCCCATAAACAAATCCATTTGTCTTAACAAATGAAACTTTTGTGGTTTAAAATCATATTTCTTGCAATGATTTGCAAGCCAAAAACAAAGAAACAATTTATTTCACAAAGTTTGATTTGATTTTGAGTCCCTAGACCTCATATTGTGACAATTTTGAAATTAAATCAGTCACGGAAGAGATTCTTTAAAGGGAATTGAAAAAAGCTTTTTTGTTTTCACGGCAATATATGGACCAGAGAAACATATTTAAAACAACAAAACTAAACAAATTTATTTAAAATAAGAGTTTCTTTATAAAAACTAAAGGCTTTGTTTGAATCACTCTACATGAGGTAAAACTAACGGCAAAGAAGAAAAAAACTCCATTATTTTTTATTCGAATTTAACCCCAAAGGTCTGTTTTTATTTTCTCTGACAAAAACAATAAATATCAACAGAAATAGAAACAGAAATTGTATAGACCAACTACAATCAAAGCAAAACAGATAGATGCAATGCAACAACATATTGCAACAATACCAGGTTATTGTAACGTAAAAACAAAAATCAATTGAAATATGCTTCAAACGATATACTCGTACAAACGTTATTTGCAATGAAAACTAACAATTTTCTTTAGAGTTTGACTTTTGGCAATAGACCCAGCATGGCATGGCATACCATGGCATAGCATGGCATAGCAGTTTAAACGTTTACAACATCATCGTTTGCATCATATGGCTGTGATGGCAAAAGAAAAAAAAACGTTTCTTTGAAAACCTGATATATAGTACGTTGCATGTACCTGCAGCATTGTTGCAAAAGAAAACGCAAAAAAAGAAAAACATTAAATGACAGAAATGATCTCTTTTCTATAAAAGAAATATTGATTGAGTTTTTTTCTTCCTCTTTTTCGTTTTGCCTTTTCGTAGACACAAAAGCCATGTATGAAATTGTGTGGAAAAGGCAGAAAAGAAGAAGTCATCATATGATCCCATTAGCGAAATAGTTGGCTTTTTGGCATACAAAGTTTTAGTTTCTGCTTTAAGTCGTTAGTTGGCTGAAGTCAATATTTTTATTAAATGTGACAGAATATATATGTATCGAGAGTAAAGAAGTATAAACAACAAAAATTTTATATGTATTAATAGAAGAAATATTTCTTAATAGACACGGTACTGTGTCTATTTCTCAAAAGGTATAGAATGTTAGATGCCGTAGTCTAGTAGGCAGTGTGGTGGCTTATTAGACGTGAGACCCCAGGTCAGACATCTCCTACAAAACGTAACATAATAAAATATTTCTTCAATGACTTCCTCTTAGCAGATTTCTCGTACAACCTCTGAGCGTAAAATAAAAAGTTCCCATGAAGAGTTTCTCTAAAAATCTGTCGTTCGGAGTCAACTTTAAACTGTAGATCACGCCGCCACTTATGTATAAAAATTAACACACACAGTAAAAATGGTGTGAGAATCTAGGTCGGCATCCTGACTGATCTCTAAAGAGGTGTCGGAATATATGTAGTGTTCTCATTCAACCAGTCTAACTATCCCCAACTTAAATAGGTTTTCTTGCTCCTTTTATATACCGACACTAAAGGAGAAACAGATTTCAGTGTTGCCCATATTTCAGTCATATTTTCTATTTTTGATAGAAGGTTGCTTATAAAGGTTTGGGCTAAAGATTTCTGCTCAATCAGAGGTTACAGAAAGTCTAGTTATCCCTAGATATATTTAGAAAAGTCCAATAAGCTCAATGAACATCAATCCGCTCTTCTTGAAGTGATCTATTGCCATTACTTTCCAGAAAGTGCTTTAACCGAACAAAACAAGCAATACAAGCACTAATACAGGAGAATATCTTTCTCATCGACAAATGCAAAAAAAAAATTCAAGTCATCGACAAAAATGCAAGTCATCGTCTGAAAAAATGTAAATCATCGACCAAATAATGCAAGTTATTGTCGCCGTAGTCTAGTAGGTAGTGTGTTGGCTTATTAGACGTAAAGCCAGGGTTCGAGCACCAGGCCAGACATCAAAACGACTTACTCTCAGCAGGTGTCTGCCAAAAACTCTGAGAGTAAATAAAAATTGCCATGAAAAGTTTCTCAAATATCTGTCGTTCGGAGTCGACTTTAAACTGTAGGTCCCACCACTCATGTATAAAATTAACACACACAACATAAGTGGTGTGAGAAACTAGGTCGGAATCCTGACTGAAGGGTTGTAATGACCAATTATGTATGTATGTATGTATTGTCCGAAAAAATGCAAACCATCGACCATTCGAAAAGGGCAATTCACAGTCTAAAAATTGCTGGTAATGGTTCAAAAAAATGCAAGTTATCGATCAAAAACTGCAAGACATCGACAAAAATGCAAGTCATCGACAAAAATGCAAGCCATGGTCCAAAAAAAAAATTAAACAATGACCAAAAAAAGTGCAAGGTCATCGACTAAAAATATCCAAGTCATCGACAAAAAAAAATGCAAGCCATCATACAAAAAGTGCGAATCATCGACCAAAAAAGGTCAATTCACAGTCTAAAAATTGCTAGCAATCCACCAAAAAATGCAAGTTATAGAATTAAAAACTGCTAGTAATCGACCAAAAAATGCAAGTTATCATACAAAAACTGTAAATAATCGACCAAAAAAGGGCAATGCACAGTCTAAAAACTGCTAGTAATGGTTCAAAAAAATTTAAGTTATCAATCAAAAATTGCAAGTCATCGACAAAAATGCAAGTTATTGTCCGAAAAATTACAAATCATCGACCAAAAAAATGCAAGTTATAGTTCTAAAATATGCAGATCATCGACTAAAAATATCCAAGCCATCGACAAAAAAAAATGCAAGCTATCATACAAAAAATGTAACCAAAAAAGGGTTAATCAGGGTCTAAAAACTGCTAGTAATGGTTCAAAAAAATTCAAGTTATCGATCAAAAACTGCTAGTAATCGACCAAAAAATGCAAGTTATCGATCCAAAATTGCTAATAATCGACCAAAAATTCAAGACATCGATCAAAAACTACAAACCATCGGCCAAAAAATACAAACCATACAAGAAATGAAAGCCATCCACAAATCATCGACACAAAAACTGCAATGCAATAATGTTGCCCGCTTTATATAGAAAACGGTTTATTGCTTATTTGAAGAAAATAAATTGCTTCGTCGCCTATCTTCTAAAAGTGGCCGACCATAAGGAAACCTGTTTTGGAATCCTTGAGAAAATGGCCAACCACTTCCACTACAAGCCCGTTTTTTATCCGATTTAACTGCATTTATGCTGAGCACTTTCTATTTGCTCATTTGAAGATAACGATCCTAAGTAATGCCCGATCGAAAGGAAACCTGGTTTGGAATCTTCGATACCATGAATATACAGTGGGACAAATGTGACTAGGTGTAGTCACATTTTTCCACAATGTTCTTACAAAGAGCTGTTGTGTATGCTCAATTGATTTTCGCTTATTTAATCGCGAGAAGTTGATGATTATGTGATATCAGTGTGTGTCAAATAGGTGTTGATAATTTGATCTTGCCTGTACGATTTACACTGGCGTTCACTGTTAAGCTTATTTGTAATATTGTCCACCATTTGGTTTTTTTTTTCTTTTTTTTTTTTTGTATCGAAAATATGATAAATTTTAATTTTATTGTTTAAGTTCATTCACTTTTGCTGCACTTTGATGAAGCATTTGTTGCAAAGACTTTAGTTTTTTTATTGCAAAGGACAATTTTTTTTTTAAATGATTGTCCTGCTTTAATATGAAAGTTTGGTAAAATCTTCCCGCCGGTATTCTTTGTTTTAAAAGAAAAGAAAAAAAAATTTTTTTTATTTGCTTTCATAATACTTACATCCATGTTGGTACGCCTTGCAAACCGTGGACGGTGGTAGTTGCTGCATTTAGCACAATAATACTGGCCATGATTATAAATGTTGTTGTCGTCGTCGCCGTCGGCATTGTCGTCATTGTAATCCACAATGAAAAATGTTTTCTTTTAAGGAATTCCATTTTAAACTTTATTATGTTGCTGTTCCGGTTTTTTTTGTTTTGTTTTTGTTTCTTAAAGTGGCTCTAAATTGGAGGGAAGCTGTACAAATTTGTATGGAGTTTGTTTTTCTTTTTTCTTTTTTTCTTTAGGAGACAATGGGTTGGGTGTCTTAAAACGTCTTACATGTGATGGCTTTTTAAAATATTTTTTAAGTAGAGGGTAGGGTTATTTTAAAGCCAGCCAAGCCAAGCCAATTCTTAAGAATTTTTATTTTATACGAACGTAATGTAACGCACTTTGCTGTTTTTTTTTTCTTTTTTGTTTGTGCAGAATTTTTCTTTTTTATTTTGTTGCAAAGTGTTGCAAGTGTTTTTAAGCGTGCAGTTGCCAAAAATATACGGAAAAATAGATGAAGAAATGAATGAATGTATGGAGGGGAGGGGGAAATAAATGTTTTTGCACAATTTCTTTGGTGTTCTTTTTGCTGTATTTATTAATGGCGTTGCACAGCTTTTGTTTTTGCCGACGTTTTTGCGTTTTTCTATACGTTTGTTTTTGTTTAGCTTTTGGCTTAAAACGGACATCCGCATATGACCACAATCACATATTATAGCTTCCGTTTATTTGCTGCTGTTGCTGTTGCTGTTGCTGGTGTTGGTTATTTGTTCCTGTCCCCATTTCTTTTGCCAGATTCTTTTACGTTTTACATTTACTTTAGAGATCATAAAACATAATTAATCACTGAAGGGCTTTATATGCTCCCCACAAGTACGTTTTTCTTTCCTTTATAGTACTTTTTCTTCTTTGTTTGTTTTCTTATAGTTTTTGTTGTTGTTTTTCTAAAAAATGATTGGTTATTATTTACTTCAGCTGTGTGTTAGATTTTATTTTTTTTTGTCTTCTTACAACCACACGACTGACTATTTGAAATAATTTTTCATCTTTTTTTTCTGTCTTCTCCGTTTTTTTTTAGGTTTTTTTTACGAACCTTTCTTTTTTTATTCTTTAATGGACATTTTTATTTCCTGTTTTGTTTACTAATGAGATTTTATTGCGTTGACCGAAAATATATTTGAGTTTAACATGATATTTGTCTGTTTGTTCGCTTGGCTCTGCATTGTTATTTAAGAGATAGACACGCCGCCCGTCTATACGTACATACGTATTAAGATCTATAAAGAGAAAAAGAGAAAAATAAAATGAAAATTAATTTAAAAAAAATAACATTTCATTGTGCTTTTATTAAAACAAAAAAGGAGAAGCCATTCTCATCATTTCAACCATCATAAAAATACAAAAGAATTCCAGGCCTATTCAAGAGATGAAAAATAAAATACAAATAAAGCCTACAAACTTTTTATGACACAAAGTGGCTGGCTACACTTTAAATAACCGTTATTTTTATATTATTACTGGTAGTGAAAAGCTGCCATAGTACTGCAACAAAACTGTACTCCTTTCGGACTTTATAGGACATTTGCCTATGGGCCTAACAAACTTCAGAATTTAGATTAGTAATCTAATGAGTCATTCTCATCATCATCAGAATCTATATGTTGAGTTAAAAGCAACCGGCCTTTTTAAATAAGTACACTCGCCGTGGTCTAGTAAGTAGCGCGTTGGCTTCTTAGACATGAGGCCTCGGTTAAAACCCCAGGTCAGCCATCTCCAACAAAAAACAAAATATGAAAAAATATTTCTTCGGCGACTTCCTCTCAGCAGATTTTTGGCAAAAACTGAGCATAAAATAAAATTGTGATGAAAAGTTTCTCAAATTCTGTAGTTCGGACTAGGCTTTAAACTGTAGATCCCACCACTCATATATAAAAAAAATTCACGCACACAACCTAAGTGGTGTGAGAAACTAGATCGTAATTCCTTCTAAAGGGTGCTTAGAAAGAAGAAATCTTGAGGCCAAAGTCGGCGTCTGTATTGTCGAAAACTTCTGCGATGTACTTCTGAGCAGCGAAGAAAATTGGAACAGCATGGCCAGTGACTCTGAGGCCTTGCTAAAATCTAAGAAATTTGACTTGAATGAGAGAATTGGAATGGATGTTTGAATACCTTCTCAGATTTCGTTGCGCAATCCGGACGCGGTTATGAATACAAAGAGGCGAAATGGCCAGACGGACTCCACTTCGCAGTAATGCCACAGTAGTTCCGGAGTGGGCACAAAGACTCCAAAAGAGGAAGGGGAGATTTAGTGGGTGAGAGTTCCACACACGGGGGATAGTAACCTATGGTGCGGTTAGGTACATTTAGTCCTTCTCAGCGAAAAAAAAATATAATTATAATGATCAACTATGTATGTATCAGAGGTCAGCAATGGCTATTCAAAACGATGAGTAGATTCGAATCATACTTATAATTTCTGATACTTATACGCATTCATGCTTATTTTAATGTCATACTCATACTACTTATGTATATTTAAAGTTTGAAATACGCATGGTACTCATACTTAACGATACGTATGATGTTATTGATTTCGACTCTTCATGGTATACACGAATCACAAAATAAGTATGATTCGCGTACGAACACTACAATACTCACAAGAAGGTTGTGTGTTTGCTCTGTTTGCTCTGCTTGCTGCCTTTGTCTTTTTTGTTTATGTTTTTTTCTTCTTTCTTTGTAAATACAACAACAACTAAGACTGTAAATTTTGACGAATGATTCGAATTACTCGAATTACTCGAATCATTTATGAGTATTATAAGTATTTTTCTAAATTTATGAATATGAATGAATAGGCTTGTGAATCAAACATATTTCGAATGTTATGAGTTTGATGTCAACGTTGTACTCATATTCATTGCAACTTGTGCTTATAAATCAATGGTGTAGTGAGTACGAATGAATCAGAGTAGTTGGATTCATTGCTGATCTCTGGTATGTATGTACACTCTGAGAGTCTTCTTGTCAAAAAACCAGCACAGATTATTGCTGGATAGTTGGAAATGCATAATATGCATAATGCATTCATAAAATGCCAATCACTTGCAGCTGCATATAGTGCACTCTACTCTAAAAAGAACTTTTACCAATAGGCACTGAGGGGCTATAAATAAAAAGGTACGTGAACAAAAAAAAATTGTCACCTTTGGGACAATAGCAATCCACACGAGATCAATGAGCAGCCTATGCATCTCGAAATATAAAAACATGATGGGAACCTTGGACTGGCGTCTTTAACGATCCATATTTCTTACGAAAGTATGAAATTTCGTCGTCTAGTCGGTAGTGCGTTGGCTTATTAGACGTGTTAAGACCTCAGATATTTCTTCGTTGACTTTCTTTCACTAGATTTCAGGCAAAAACTTTGAGCGTAAAATAAAATTGCTATGAAAAGTTTCTTAAAAAATGTGCGATTCTTAGTCGACTTTAAACTGTACAAAAAATGAACACCCAACATAGGTGGTGTGAGAAGCTAGGTTGTAATCCTGACTGAAGGGTTGTAATAACCAATTAAGTATGTATGTATGTATGTAGTCTGATGCATGGCTAAAAATTTTTTCTTTTTATAATTTCCCACTACAAGTTTTGAATTCCTCACCTCATTTGATTAGAAGGAAACTTTACCTCATTTAATAAGGGTTTTCGGCTCAATCAAAGGCAAGGAAGCTTCCTTCTTCGCAAGCTCATCTGCCGGCTTAATGCCAAGAATTCTTACATCTGAAACCCAGCTTAGGTGCCTAATCAACTACCAAATTGATTCAGTCGCTGGAGGGCAATAAGTAGTGTGTTGGCTTATTAGAGGAAAACCTGTGACTCCACCAATGACTCAAAAATCTCGAATAAAAACACAATTTAAAAAAGTCCACGAAAGGACTTCCTCTCAGCAGTTTTTTGACAAAAAACCTTTGAGCGTAAAATAAAATTGCCATGAAAAGTTCATCAAATCTGTTGTTCGGACTCGACATTAAACTGTAGCTCCCGGCCACTCATGGATAAAATTAACACACAACATGAGTGTCTGCCCGACTCCATATTTCTTTTATATGTTCAGAAGTGAAGTATAAGCGAGCGACCTACAACATGAGTGGTGTTAGTGAGTAAGTGCCTCATTCCGTATTTCTTTTATGTATTCAGGAGTGAAGTAAGTAAGGTAAGCGACCCACATTCATTGTGATAATAGAGTACAGTGCCATAAGGTCGACCTTTTATGGTTAAAACTTCATTAAAACTTCATTGTTGTTAATTTAGAAGTTTTTTTTACTTTTTATATGAAATATACGATAAAATTTCTTTTTTGTTAATTTTTTTTATGAGTATGACTTGAAATAACTCTTCTCTTTATTTTCCGTAAGCTTTTCTTAATAAATTTTTGTTTAAATATCGTTTAGTAGACGATAAATTGTGTTCATAACTTTTCAACACAGTGAAAACAGTTATTTATGATCAACTAATTTTATTAGAAACATAAAATTACTGGAGCCATTTATCGCTGGGTAATAATTTTTTCCATTTTATATGAACGCACGAATACAGAAATTTGTTATTGAAATCCTAAACTTGAGTCGATGGTTAGTCAATAAAACTAGAGAGATAATAACAACAACAACAAATATTTAACAAAAACGTTAGTGTATGTTGAGTATGATGTTACACTTGAGTTGAAAAATTCCAAACAGTGGGTTATAGTGGCTCCATTTCTATGAAAGAAATTTTTTTTTTAATCACATACCTTAACTAAAAGCATCACTTGTTCGAAAGTTAAAAAGATGTGTTAAAGGATGAAATAGCAACAGCATGCAACATGCAACAATATTTTCATATACGAGCATATTGTTGCCTCTACTTTCCTTACCACTTACTTAGCCGTACATATGAGTTGTATGTTTATAAAAACAAACATAAAACTCTGGTTATCCTATCTCTAGTCAAATAAATATATTTAAAATAAATTTATTTGACTTTACAAACAAACACACATTAAATCTAAAATCTTTGTATACACTTCGGTGTACAACATTAAAGAGAATCCATGTTTTAGATAAAAAAATTTTTTTTTAAATTTCACTCGTAAAATATTTAACATGAAAATTTCTTAGTTGCCATAAAGAAATATTATTAACTCAACTCTTTGATGGGAAAATAAAAAAAAAATAATAAAACACAAGACAACTGACTGTTCAAAGAATATTTTGAATTTCTTTTTTTTAATATTTATTATTTATGTGTCTCTAGACAATTTTAAAGAACTAATTTTAGTGCCCAAAACGTCTGGAAAACATAAAATATTTTCATTTTCAAATTGTTTGAATTTTGTCAAATAACCTGCACATTTTTTGTCAAATCAGAATCTGCTTTTAAACTTTATGACTTTATTTTTTTAAATTTTAAATTTTTTTCAAAGTCGCCGTGGTCTAGTAGGTAGTGTGTTGAATTATTAGACGTAAAGACAGGGTTCAAACCCCAGGCCAGACATCAAGACAAAATACAAAAAATATTTCTTCGGCGACTTCCTCTCAGCAGATTTCTGTCGAAAACTCTAAGAGTGAAATACAAATTGCCATGAAAAGTGGTGTGAGAAACTAGTTGTGAGAAGAAAAGAGGGGTAGTGCGCGACAGTTTCTTTCTTTAAGGACTAGTAACCGGTATACACCTGACCTTCGTCACTTTTTTCATCGCGTGCTCTTCTGCATGTGTTTGTTGAAAACAAGTGAGTAATTACACCACAGAACTTTGCTACATTGACTGCAATACTGCGTTTTTCATTATTTTTAAATAAATACAATGAAATGATGCCATTGATCACACAAGTTGTCAAAAACCAGTGCGTGTCTCAGGGTACATTGCAAACTAGATACCCATTGAACCAAAAATGAGAGTCTATTATGAACTTTCAGAGTTGGTAACGACCATCTCTTTAAAGCTACGTCTGTCAGACTAGTTGTCACTTATTCAGTCTGTTTTGCCCGATCACCGTGACCAAATCACCGTGGCCGACGGACATCAACGTACAGAGACGTACTTCGACGTACATAGACGGACATCCACGTACATAGACGTACACCGACGTACATAGACGTACATAGACATACATCGACGTACATAGACGCACATAGACGTACATCGACTTACATCGACGTACATAGACGTACATCGACGTAAAATCTGCAAGACCAGCCGAAAACATTGCCACTGTCCCTAAGTGTGTGCAGGAGAATCCGAGGCAGTCGACTGCACGATAACCGCAAAAACTCGCCGTTTCGCATACCACAACTTGAAGTTTTCAATCGAAGCCATGGCAGACATTTGAACGCTGTTATATTACACACATTGTGGCATCAATAGGTCTTTCAAACGAATACATAATTGCTAAGATATCGTACGTACAGTTTGTTTTATTTTAATATAGAATTCCGTAAGTATATTTACCCGAAATTTAGATCAAGCTCAGACCTCATTCTCCCTAAAGCGTTGTATTGTATTGTATTATGTATGTATGTGTACATCAAAATATGTCCAACTTCTGCCAGATTTTCTCATAGAGACAGAGAATATAAAATAAATAGTCTAATAATCTAGGGTGTGAGATGTTTCTGGATATCCTTCCCCATTGTATTCTTGTATTTTTCTGTTGTTGTTTTTCTCTCTCTCTCTCTCTCTGTCTTTAGGAATTTTCTTTTATTATTTTAATTTCAATTTAATCGGTTTTATTAACTGTTACCATTTCATATGGAATTTATTGTTAAAGAAGAGATTAACTAAAGTGCTGTTTAATGGCAGAAGGATGTTGGCAAAAAAAAAAGGAGACAAAGAAGACAAGGAGAAAAAAAATAAGCCAAATGAAAATAAAAATAAAAGGACTAAAAAGAACTAAAAGAGCTGGAAATATAAAAAGTTAAAACTATAATCCGCATGAATTGAAAATAAACATAGACAGAAAGGCATGAAAAAACCGGATGTATGTAGAAGCGGATAAATATTAACCCACTGAGGAGAGAAAACATAGGCAACAAGTAGGATTTTTTTTTAGATTTTAAACTGCATCTTCAAATGGTGATACGGCGTATGACTTGCATAGGTGGATCGTCCAATAGCATCTGTGTTGTATTCCAGGGCTGGAATTGTGAATGGCTGTAAAATAAACGAGTTGATCTACATTTTGAATGCCAATTGACAGCTGCAAAGCAGTGGATTACATACACACATAATTGGTTCTTACAACCCTTTAGTCAGGATTGATTACAACCTAGCTTCTCACACCACTTATGTTGGGTGCGTTAATTTTTTATACATGAGTAGCGGGACCGACAGTTTAAAGTCTGCAATTTTATTTCACTCTCAGAGGTTTTGCCAGAAATCTGTTGATAGGAAGTTGCCGAAGAAGTATTTTTTTCATATTTCGAATAGTTGGGAATGTCTAACCTGGGGTTTGAATCGTGGCCTCACACTAACTACTAGACTCGTTCCCACGGCAATCGGATCTTCGCTCCCTAACGAAACAACTCATCATTGGCCAAGGATTGTCAACCCAGCGAAAGCTGTATCAGCCGGAAGTTTTTTACTAAGGGAGATACTTGAGGAGACAGCAGCAGAACTGTTGCAACAACAACAGCAACCTACCAGACTACGGCGGCTGTATTAAATTGTATTCAAGTATGTTTCTCTTTAAGGGTTAATAATTCTTAACACACACACATACTCGCAAGATAAGCCTTCCAGTAGAAAATTGAAAAAATAAACCAGCATGCATAGGAATTGAAAGAAAACTTCAAGCGGAAAAAATCCTTTTTCTACTTTCATCACGTGTTTTTCTTTTATTTTCTTTGATTATTTTGTTTTCATTACCCCTTACAAGGAGCCAGTAGAAGAATTTCAGATTCAAAGTGAAAGAAGGGAAGATGAATGAAATCAAGAGAAAAGAAAACTTTTTCATTTTATTTACAATTGATTTGATTTTGTTATTGTTATTATTTTTTTATCCTTTTTTTGTTTGCTTTTCTTCTGCAGCTTCACTGATTATCCTTACAAGTTGTTCTTATGACCAATTGTAGGTTTTTCTTTCTTCGTTTTTTTTCTGGGGATTTTTATCCTATACACCTCTCTTTAGTTCTTCACATGAGTTTCAATAATACAATACCTTTGGAATGGTGGTTATAAAATAAAAACAAAATCGCATATGAGTGGCGGCATCAGTAGAAATGGCAACATAAGCGTTATATGGTTATGGCCATGGCCATTATTTTCTTTTCAATTTATTCATTCATTTATTCACATGAAGGATTCTTTTTTTTTTTGATTTTTGACTTGTTTCAATCGAGCCTTTGATTCATTCATACGGACGATTGATTTCATTCAATGGCTCACATGCATGCTATACAGCCATAATCAATTATTTTGGGGCAGTTTTTTTGCTTTCTTTTTTAACTAAAATTGATTGATATCGCACAACTTTATTCAATTCAATTAAATCATTTTCTATTATTTTATATCAAATAAGTTGTAGTTGCAGACAGTCCTTTATATTCACATTCAAGGTATCTTTTTAAAAAGTTTCATACTCAACAGCTGAACTTTTAATTCTCGTTCTTGTTCATTTAAATTTGAAGACTTTTGTTCAATCATTTGGAAGAGAAAGTAGAAGGAATACAGAACATATACAATTTAGAATAGTTGGATATAAATTTGTAGCCTTTAGTCCTTCAAAATGCTTAAAAAATCGTCATTTAAAGAAAAACAAGCAAATCTGAGTTCAGAGGGTCATAGAATCTAAACTACCCGAATATTCCAAACGATATTTGGTATGCGAATGTACTCAAATGTTGGGAATAAATCCTCCAAGCTTCAGCTCTATCGGCTTTAAAATAGAAATGTTGTCGACATATCCTTTATTTATACCAACTTCAAGCTCTGCAGTATGTATGCTATGCAGGATTGTCAAAATAACAACTCTTGGCAGCAGTAATAATGAATTAATGATGCTGTGACTCTAGTTTATTCCAAAAAGCCAAATAAAATATTAAAAAACCATAGTTTTTCAAGCCTACTTGTATCCTCCTCCGAAGTATAGGGATGTGAGACAATAACATACCTATACCAGGTATGCTAAAAGGAAGAGAAACGATTTTTGGTATGTGAATGTACTAAAGTGATGAGTATAAGTTCTCCAAGTTTCAGCTCTATCGGGTTTAAAATAGAAATGTTGTCCACATATCCTTTATTTATACCAATTCGAAGCTCTACAGTATGCTATGCAGGATTAACAATATGACAACTGTTCTTGGTAGCAATGATGAATATATGGTGCTGCCACTCTAGTTGATCCCAAAAGCTAAATAAAATATTAGTAAACCATAGTTATTCAAGCCGACTTGTTTCCTCCCTCAGACTATAGGGATGTAAGACCAGAACACACGTCAACCAGAAGGCTAAAGAGTATGAAGGAGGCTAAGGCAAGCAAAGCAAGTTTGTGTACTCGGTATTGCTTCTGAAAGAAGGTGCACTTGTCTCCTTCTTCAAAGTATAGAGTGGTCAGGCAACAACACATGTTCACCAGACTGCTAAGAACCATAAAGGAGGTTAAGGCAAGCAAGGAAGGCTTGTGTACTCGGTATTGCTTCTGAAAGAAGATGAACTTGTCTCCTGCTTTAGAGTATAGAGTAGTGAGGCAATAACACACGTATACCAGACTGCTAAGAACCATAAAGGAGGTTAAGGCAAGCAAGGCAGGCTTGTGTACTCGGTATTGCTTCTGAAAGAATTTGTATAGGGATTTGAGACAACAACACACGTATATCAGGCTGCTAAAAGGCATAAAAGCGTTTAAGAAAAGCTTGTGTACTTGCTATTGCTTCTGCAAGAGATGTTGGGTCAATGCAGTCTACATATGTACATAGACAGGAGAAAAAGAAGAAGAAAGGGTAACAACAGAAAATGTTGAGTGTTGAATCATTAAACGTGAGTAAACGGTTCAAATCCCAGGTCAGACATCCACAACAAAATGAATAAATATTTCTTCGACGATTGCCTCTCAGCAGATTGTTGGCAAAAAAAACTCTGAATGTTAATAAGAAAATTGCCATGGAAAGTTCCTAAAAAAAAATCAGCCGTTCGAAGAAGACTGTAAACTGTAGATCCCGCCACTCGTGTATAAAATTAACACCCACAACATAAGTGATGTGAGAAGTTAGGTCGTAATCCTGACTAAAGGATTGTAATGATCAAGATAGAAGTATGCTTAGCCAACCACACCATGTTTGAGAAACTGTTACCGAATGTGAAAAATTTTGGACTGATGAGTCCGCCCTCCTTCTTTCAGCAGATTTCTGGCAAAATTCTAAGAGTAAATAAATTTGCCATGAAAAAGAATCTCAAAAATCTGTTGTTCTGAGTCGCCTTCAAACTGTAGGTACCGCCACTCATGTATAAAATCAACACACAAGATAAGTGACGTGAGAAGCTGGATTGTAATCCTGACTAATGACCGATGACGTACGTAAAGGTTGAAGTATGCCACACCATGTATAAAAAATGTCAATGAGTGAGAACAACTTCGGACTGATGACTCCGCCCTCCTTCTTTCTGTAGATTGGTGGCAAAAACTCTGAGAGTCAAGAAAAAATTGTCATGAAAAGTTTATCCAATAAATCCGTTATTCGAAGACGTCTTTAAGTTGTAGGTCCCACCTCTCATGTATAAAATCAACACACACAACATAAGTGGTATTGGAAGAAAGAACGTAATCTTGACTGAAGGGTTGTATTGACCAATTATGTATGTATGTAGTCCACCCTCCTGACTTCAAAGGTAACGAACGTATTAAATGTCATTGCAACTCACTTAAAGTTACAATATTCTTGTAAGAAGGACATACTCTAGTTAGAGGTTTGAAACGATAGCTGGAGTGTAGCAATAACCTTCCTCCGGTAGGTTATGAAATGTTTAAAGGCATTAACTCCGAGTTCATTAGTTCATATATTCATAGGAGTTCTTGTGGATTACATAACCATAACAATGGTTGAAGAAATTATGAAGATATTGAGAGGGGACAGTCTTTACATTTCACAGAATGGTGGTGCTATCGTGTAAAATTGATAATTTCATGGAAAGTATTATTGATATGGCAGATGATTTTAGTCTTCATGAGGCAAAAATAAATAAAATTTATTTGCTCATCTTTTGAAAAAAAAATGAGAAATTATTTGTAAGGCTGACACAAAAGCTCAAAGATAGTTTCAAAGGCAAAATTTTTTATTAAAAAAAAAATAAGAAAAAAATAATGATGCCGGAAATGCCCCAAAATTTTTAAAATTTCTTGTTTAAAGGAATTCCAGGTTAAATTCCTGCCAACGCAACAGTATTTAAATACAATAAAACCGTTTAAATTATAGGCCACGTAATTGAATTGTTAGCCAAGCATTTAATTTTCTTTCCTCTTGGCAATAATTACTTGCAACTTTTTTCTTTCCGCTTCTCTGGAACATAAAGTCTACTTAATACTGATGAGTTCATTTACGGGGTTAAATCTGCAAGTGAATGAAATCAAAGCAGTGTCAGTGACAGCGGCAGTGGCAGTGGCAAGCGGCGGCTGCTGCTAAAACTTAAATCCCCCCGTTATTTTCTTTTTTGTGATATATTAATGGTCCTTAATTGAATATATCAATCAATTTATTTAAGCGTATTGTAGCCATTTGACTTGAAACAAAAACGACAATGACGACTGCGACAACGACAATGACGATGAAAATAAAAACAAAATCTGCCAAAAGATTAAGTGACATTAACAATGAATACATCAACAGCCAAAACAAAACAAAAGCAAAAATACACTCATCCGAGGACAGAGAAATTACAAGAAAAGAAATTCCCTCCATTTGGAAAATAAGTAGAAAAAAAAGGGGAAAAGTGTAGAAAAACTGGAAAAAAACGAAGAAGAAGAAGAAGAAAGAAAATAATCAACTCAAAGAACAATGAAACAATTTTAATGGCATTTACTGCAATTTTGTTACACACAAAAGCATAGAAAAAAAACAAGTTTCTCTTAAAGAAGAATGTACAGTGAACGACAAAAGAAAACATACAAAAGATTAGTAGGAAATCAAGTTAAAGAATTTTGTAACCTGGTTTAAATATTCGCCACGTCTTCTGTGTTTAGTGCACACCATAAATATCCATCTTCCAACCATGATGGTACATAAATCAGGCTAAATTTTTTCGATGACATGGGTTATGTTGCCTTTGAGAGCCACTGTGATTTGTGGCTTATTCGCAATGAATCGTTTTTTCGCTACTCATAAGTACTCATGAAATTTTGAGTATAAGTGAGTCAACAGTATTGAAATCCAACTACTCTGATTCATTCGTACTCACTACAACATTGATTTATAAGTACAAGTTGCAATGAGTATGAGTACAACGTTGACATCAAACTCATAACATACGAAATATGTTTGATTCATACGCCTACTCATTCAGATTCATAAATTTAGAAAAATACTTATAATACTCATAAATTACTCGAGTGATTCGAATCATTCATCGAAATTTACAGTCATAGTTGTTGTTGCATTTACAAAACAAAAAGAAAAAGACAGCAAGCAGAGCAAACACACAACCTTCTTGGGAGTATGTAGTGTTCGTACGCGAATCATACTTATTTTGTGATTCGTGTTATTGTTAGTTGTTATTGCATATTGTTAGGTATGAGTACCATGAGTATTTCAAACTTTGAGTTTGAGTAGTATGAGTATGACATTAAAATAAGTATGAATGCGTATAAGTATCAGAAATTATAAGTATGATTCGAATCTACTCATCGTTTTGAAAACTCATTGCTGATCTCTGATTCGTACACTTGACTTAAAGAAATCCTACAAGAAAAAGTCTAACAGGGTCAAATTGCGGCCAATTCATATCACATCCACGTTAGATTACCATGCCTTTCAATCACTTACACAAAATAACTAATGTGGTATGAGTTAAGTAGCACATAGAGTCGCCACAGATCCTCATGTCCAGATCATTTCATTCAGGTGCAAAGAACTTGATAATAATGGACGTATAGTACATGCCCTTGACTGTGATGGCTTGACCAATGTCGTTCTTAAAGAAATATGGAACGATGATGCCTCCAGCCTTAAATCCTCACCAAAAAGCAACTTTTCCGGAATGCATAGAACGCACTTGGATCTTATTTGGATTGGTATCACCATACAATTTAACAATTTTCTTTGTGCACATAACCTGTAATTCATCCAGAAATGGTTCTCATCTTTGAAGATGCTTTTTCGATTAAATTTAGCGCCAGTTGCTGTAGAGCCTGTTCTGCAAACACACTTCATTTTCTATGGTGTTCTACAGTGATTTGGCAAAACTGACTGAATAAGCGACAACTAATTTGACAAATTCAGCTTCAGCAAGATGACTGTTAATAATTGAGGAAGTTAGAAGGCCCTTAATGAAAGATCATAAACGTGCTCGATTATCTTGCGGCCGTTGAGCTGTCGTTTTAAAAGATGTTTTAAGTCTACAGAATGAGAAGTTACGCAAATTGTTCACAGTATAATCAGTGCATAGCTTAAGTACATTTTACTGGTTGGTCCATAACATTTTATTCGCCATTTGTGCACGCATTTCTAACTATCAGCCTGTTCCAGAGGAGTTTGTTAACCAAATTCGTCAACGACTTCCTTGTGGTTATAAACCAATAAAGCAATATCGATAGGTAGGCATGCATATAGAACACGTTGTCGAGCATCGCTAACGTAGTATCAACTTTGTTGGTTGGATACAACATGTCAACTCTCGAAGCAATAATATGTGTGGGTAGGATGCCTAAATACCAAAAAATATGTACATTTTCCATTGGATTGTTTTCAAGAGTGGGAGTTTGCATGCCATTAGACTTTATAAACATTATTTCGGTTTTCCACCGATGTAGTCGATGCTGTAAGCCTCATCGCCTAACTTGAACTTGTGTCTTAATTTATGAGTGTTTGTATATAAGCAAACATACTTTATCTGGTAATAAAGTTCACGACGTTTACCTTACTGAACGGTTGTGATTCCAGTGTCATATTGTGAAGGTCTTGCTTTGTAAATATCAAAAGAACAAACTGGCAAACTGTTCTTTAAAGCTGTTGCTCATATTAAATATGGCTTTATGCTTCTCCAATACGATCCACCTAAGAAGACCACTCCCCTTTTGCAAATGGAAAAAGGTTAACAATAAGAATCACAGATCAGCGATGTTCCCAACCACTACACCAAAAACTCGCAAGGCGTTGTTAGGTTAGGTTAGGTTAGAGGATGTGTACTTGTCAATTAAGACAAGTACAGTACCCGGAGGTCGAATTGACCCATTGTACAACGTCCTAGTTTCCCACACCACTTGTGTTGTGTGCTTTAATTTTATACATGAGTGGTGGCACCTACAGTTTAAATTCGACTCCGAACGACAGATTTTTGAGAAACTTTTCATGGCAATTATTATTTACAATCAGAGTTTTTGCCAGAAATCTGCTGAGAGGAAGTCGCCGAAGAAATACTTTTTGTATTTTTGTTTTAATGCCTGGCCTGGGACTCGAACCCCGGCTTTACGTCTAATAAGCCAACACACTACCTGCTAGACTACGGCGACTATAAGGCGTTGTTTCTTGGCGACAATAGATAGCAACAACACTACCCCAAGGATTTGCTACAGCAAACCAATCACCGGCTTAGTTGGAACAACAAAAAGATTAAAGAAATGGAAACAAGGCTTCCAAGAGGGGCTACATTGCCATCTCGAAAGTTGTTAGACGAGGGGTGTAGATGTAGAAAAAACACTTGACACGTCGAACATACATGACATACACACATACATACATACCTAATTGGTCATTACAACCCTTCAGACAGGAATTCAACCTAGTGTGTGTGTTAACTTTTATCCACAAGTGGCAAGACCTACAGTTTAAAATCGTTTCCGAACGACAGATCTGTTTGAAAAACTTTTCATGAACATTTTTATTTAATCTCAGAGTTTTTGCCAGATATCTGTTGGGAAGAAGTCGCCGAAGAAATATTTTTTCAAATTTCGTTTAGTTGGAGATGCCTGACCTGGTTTTTGAACCCTGGCCTCACGTCTAATAAGCCAACACACTACCTACTAGAGTACGGCGACTCCATGTCACGTCGAACACGACAACTAAAACCACAGCATAGCGCTTCATTTAAGCCTACAATCTACCTTTGAACACCTTTGCACTCATAGCAAAATCTTTCTTTAAATTGATGAAGTTTTACTATAACTTCCGTCGTTCACTGTATATAAATCTGTTGAGCTTTTTCATTTTATTTTAATGCCTCCTACCATTGATAACAAAAAACAAAACTTTGGGCACTCTTTCCTTTCTCTCTTTGTGTGTACTTCTTTGCCATGCGGCAATACGCTCGCATGGTTTCTTCTTTCTCGCCATCTTTTTTTTTTGGTTTTTTGTCGCCATTTTAACAAAGTTAATTAGTCTCATTTACAGTTAGAAAAATACAGACAAATAGAAATCGTTACACTCTGTAACCGTTACATGGTTTTTGATTTTTTTTGTTGTTTCGCCATTTAATGAATTCAATTGAATTCGGTTTTTAATTTATTCCGTTTAGTTTGCTTAGGTTAAAGTACCTTGTTATTCTTCTTGTTCTGCTTTTTCAATAGCTTAGAATAAATTGGTCCTCCCCCCGCCCCAATTTGTTTTGCTTGTTTCTTTTATGTGTCAAGGTAAAATTCATTGGTTTTGAATTGTATGCCGATAAACATTGTATTTTTAATTCTGTTTTGAAGGAGAATCCAATAAATTTGATGCGTATAAGAAGCAAGGCCTGTTAGGCTTCAAGGTGAACTTAAAGAAAGATTGGTGCAGGGGGCAAAGTATACAAGCGAGATGGTTAGGCTGGTTTTTGTAGAAGGTTTGATGATGTAGAGAGAGCTGAGATTATTACTCACATCTGACACCATTGAGCATGAGAGAGTTTCTGGATTAAACCTTTCAAGATGAACTGCCAAATTCAGCCATCACCGATGTTCGAGAATTCCACGATGCAATACGCGTACATGCCTTATAACATGACTAGCTTTGCCTTCGAAGGCTGGTATTTATTTTCACATGTAAAAACTTTGTAAACGATATTGAATCTGCCCTAGCATTGCTGCTACTATTAATGCTCACAACCAAACAATTCATTTCGAACAAATTGTGCTTAAAGTGTCTACCTTTTAATTGTCGCAATGTCTTCTTTGATTTTTTTATTATGTTTTCTAGTGACCAGTTTTTCCATGTGAACAACAAACATGAATGCGAAGTCTTTTGCCAATGTCACATACGTAATAAAAAATTATGATTCATAATTGCTGTCTAAAAGCTGTCTGCTGTTATCGCCGGCATTTCATGTAGCATTTAATGTTTTCCATACAATTTGTTTGCCTCTTTAATCTCCATACAAAAAAAAAATCGTTGTGGAGACCAACGACCAGTTGTGTTGTGATTTCCAACATATTTTATGCGCCATTAATTTTGTTCACATAAAATATAAAATTTGTGATGGATTTGCTTATCACAAGGACAATTTGTTTATAAAAAAAAAATAAAAAATAAGCCGGCTCTTAATGTGGTCTTCCAAAAAAATTATCGTAAAAATAAAAAATTTATTTCCAAGTTAGTTGGTGTTTATTCTACCGTCCGTCATAAAGTTTTAAATAAAAAACTAGTTTAAAAAATAAAAATTCTTAAAAGATTTTTCAAGTAATTGTGTCGTAAAAAATTATCTTCCAAACACAATAAAAAATGTGTTTACCTTATGGTAAAAGGTCTATTTATTGGCTTAAAAGCATTTAGAAAAAATCAAGCAACACAATACCCATAATATGCTTAAGTGTTGTAAAACGAGGAGTTTTTATCGTGAATACTTAAAGCTACGGAATGAAAAATCTCATGAAGAAAAGCCAAAACTTTTGGCAAGATGGCGGAGTATTAGCGTAGCTTAGATTGCTTTGCAGAATGTAATTGGATACTTCAAAAGTGATGGTTGATCCCATTTAAGGCTTAGTACATGGATGTAATCGAAGCATCTCAATAGAGCTCTACTTACTTTATTGGCCAATACAACCCTATATCCCGAATATCAAAGCAGCCTCTCACACCACCCTTACTGTCTGTCTTAATTTTTTCCATAAGTAAAGGCACCTAAGCTTTTTAATAGCAATTTTATTTATCCTCAGAGCTTTCAGAGAAGACCAAAATCATCGATTCAAAAAATACAAGTTATCGACCAAAAAATGCAAATCATCTACCAGAAAAAAGCAAATCATCAACAAAAAATGCAAGTGATCGACCCAAAAACTGCAAGTCATTGAACAAAAACTGCAAGTCATCGGCCAAAAAAATGCATGTCAAGCATCCAAAAAATGCAAGTAATCGACCAAAAAAATAAAAGTCATCAAACAAAAATATGCAAGTAATCGGGCAAAAAAATGCAAGTCATCAATAAAAAAAACTGCAAGTCGTTAACCACAAAATGCAAGCCATCAACCAAAAAAAGTCATTGACCAATAATAAAAGTCATCGATCAAAAATTGCAAGGACTAAAAATATGCAAATTATCGACCAAAACGTGCAAGTCATCGACACAAGAAATGAAAACCATCCACAAACAAAGCATGTTATCGACAAAAAGACTGCAATGCGACAATTGTGCCCCTTTATATAGAAAACATTTTATTGCTCATTTAAAGAAGGCAATAAGCTTCGTCGCCTATATCTCTGGTCCCCAGTAACGCCCGACCTTATGGAAACCTGTTTTAGAATTCTTGATACCATAGCTATCCAGCCTTCTAGGTCCACTTCCCCCTCAAGTGCATTTTTTTATCCGATTTAGTCTTATTTATATTGAGCCCTAGTCGCCGTGGTCTAGTAGGTAGTGTGTTGGCTTATTAGACGAAAAGCCAGGGTTCGAGCCCCGACTTCCTCTCAGCAGATTTCTGGCAAAAATTCCGAGAGTAAATAAAAATTGCCATGAAAAAGTTTCTCAAAAATCTGTCGCTCGAAATCGACTTTAAACTGTAGGTCCTGCCACTCATGTATAAAAAAAATTCACGCACATAAGTGGTGTGAGAAACTAGGTCGTAATCCTGACTGAAGGGTTCTAATGACCAATTATGTATGTATGTATTTATATTGACCACTTTATTTTGCTCATTTGAAGAACACAAATAGCTTTGTCGCCCTGTCACAAGGGTTACCCGAACGTATCGAAGTGTGTTTTGGAATTCTTGATCCAATAGCAATCCAGCCCACTAAATCCGAACCCTCAACCTTTTATATTTTATTGAATTTTATCCCTTTTTAAGGAGGACACTTTTATATTCTTATAAAAATATTAGCTTCGTCGGCTAGATTTTCAGTTCCAAAAGTTAACCCGACCATAATGAAAACTGTTTTGGAATCCTTAGTCAAATAGCTATCCAGCGCACCAGATAAAAATTGCACCTTCTTAAATTTGATCGAATTCAAAGGCTTAGTTTCGTCTTCCTTTCACTTGTTCTGCAATTCATCTCTATGTTCCTGATTATTTAAGATTTTCTTTCTTCACTTCTCAAAATTTTTGCCAATCTGTTAACTTAACAGTCTCTGTTAACATAACATTCATTGTAAAAAAAAAGAATATAACTTTCGTAGCTAACTTCACACCCATTAACATGGCAAAGATGGCGTCTAAAAATATGGCAGACGCGGCCATTATTGGGTTTCCATATTTGATGCATTCAATCGAAGTCGTAATGGCGGATATGAGAGAGAGACTCACTTCTGCTGCTGCCTATTTAGTGGCTATGGTTGACAGGTCCTAGCAAGTACATTATCAGATGGATTGGCTGATCTTGGAGCTACCGAAGTCAGACTTCTGTAAGAACTTTAAAATGTTTTGAACACACTTGAAGCCATTTATTGGCGATAACCTGAGCTTTCCTTGATTATAGATTCTTAACAACTTTAAATAGATTCGAACGTGATTGTTCTCTAATGAAGCAAATGGCTGGATGTTGTATACTGCTTAAAAGTTTTCTCGTGTCTATAGTTCTACTTCAACTTCAATTTCCGATTAAAACCCGCCTGTGAGTTATAGCAGACAGCGAGAAATAATTCTAGATTCGCATGGAGAAGGCCTATTTATTTTTAAAAAATTTATTTGTTTTTTAGAGGCCTATTTACCGCATTGCAAGCATTGGAGGAAGTCGGCAGTAATTGTGTAGCAATTCTCACTTTTATTTTAACAGACACAAGGGTGGGCGTTTACTAATCATGTCATGACGTACAAATATCATATACCAGCACTACCAGTCTTAAAAAATATTTCGTTTTTATTTTTTGTTTTTGTAAATTTTATTAAGCCACTTAACAAACGAAAGGCTACAATGGCCAAGTACTCGTATTCTTCTACAACTTGAAAATAGTTTTTGTAGCAGCAGCACGACAAACAAATTATCAGAGTCTTGAAATTTTTAAGTGCCTCTGGCAGGCCAGCCAGCAACACTATGACAGTGCCAGACTTGTAACATTAAAACGAAGACTTTAGCTGTTGTACAACAACAATAACAACAACAGAAATAATAGTAAAAAAACAAGCAAGAAAACTAGTGACACATTGCGTTGGCTGTTAAATTACGCATGTTACGCATACAAAACGTTGCAGCAGCAGTCCACTCGAGTAACTTTAGTGAAGAGTGAGTGTTTCATGCATATGATGTGATGCAAGTGACTGACGACTGACTATTTCCATAAAATACAACAACAACAGCGACAAGAGAATGAAACAAAAAATGTAACCAGAACTTCTGTATGCAATTGTGTTGTAATGTGATGGTGGTGTGTGTGTGTGTGGTTTGTAAGATTTAAAGTGTTAAAATGAGTTGACAATTGACATGACAGGCATCATGCGTTACATTTTATTAAAAAGTTCATAATTTTTTGTAATTCTTTTTGTATTTTTTCTATTCTTTATTGTTGTTTGTGTTGTTGCTGTTATTATTATAATAAATAAATGCCAACATAATTTAGTAGAAAATGAATAGAGAATGATTTGAAATGATTACAATCTCATGTAAATTAAAAGAAAGGGAACGTTTACACCCTACCCACTGTCATGCAAGGGTTTGAGCTTGGTTTACTTATAAACTGTTACCAAAACTTTGAGATCTCCATTAATTCCCTGATAGAAAATTCTGTGACGAACCATTGCTTGACTACGAAAAAGCATTTTTTCTATTACACACTGTATGTGAGTTAAACTAAAAAATAAAGGAGTTCCACAGGAGATCATATCTGTAATGAGCAGCAGCTTTGAAGGTTTTCAGTATACTATCCTGTAGGAAACGTTGCAGATTCAAAAAAATTGCCTTATCCAGTGGATTCCTTCATTATAGTAGTTTAACCCAAAAAAGAAAAACAACGAAGCGGAAATAAAGAAAAAATGGAAGAAAACAATTGCAAAATAAGACGCAGAAGTGATAAAAGAGAGAAAATAGAGGAGAAATACAGTGTCATCTTACAAACCCAATAATCCAAAAATTCAGAAAACAGATGCCAAGTATACTGAGCCTTCCGCCATGGAAAAGACACAGAATGTTCTTGACGAAATAAAACTCCAACACACTTTTAAAAAACCCTGCAGAATGAAAAGGTGTCTGTGTCTTACACACTGATCATTGCCTTCAGAGCAGAGTGTCTAGTTCCAAAACCTTTCAAGATCCAAACAGATTACGTCAAAGAACGATCGAGCCTGGAATATTCTTTAACATCCCTTATTTCGCTATTCGGGTCAATCAGCATTTAAAATCGTCATGTGGTTAAACGGTTCATCTGGTCCTCGCGTTACACACCATTTCTTGCCAGCCCATTTGCAACAAATAATTCAGAATGCATCATAGTTCATCCAAGAGCCATTTAAGGGTCTTTCTGCAGATCGACAACGGGATTAATGCCCATTTAGTGGCTTCAAGGCAGCGCGACTATTCACATAAGTAGCGACCACTTCACCATCCGTTCCCAGACCAACGCTGCAGCTTTGATAATTCATGAACATTTTAGAGGTGCAGATGCTGCATTCATTAGAGGGCCGTAGTTATACCCCAAATCTAGATCACCTCCACAAAACGAGATCACCTACCACCGCAGCAAACTTTTCCAAGCTATGACCCGACAATTCCTTTTCGCCAGTCGCTTTATTACCACCTCTGTGGGATGAACTTTCAAAATCATCACCAACAATGCCTGGTAAGCCCTCTTAAAGGCATCTGATTGCACTCTATAGACCTTTTTAATCTCTAAGACCTTCCAACACACTATGCAGATTTAAGTGAGAACTCGTACACCTTAAACTCTCCTCCTCATTTACCCTTTTCTCTGCTTTTCGGAAGAAAAATTGGACAGTTAACTCCGGGCAAAAAGATCTCCTTCGTTTCGAGGTGCATTGAGGATGGCTCTTGTATTAAGCTCCATATACTCTGGTTTGTGTAGCAACTGCGAAGTCTTTTGAGCTGAAGCCGCTACTATTTCTTTACCGCAAGTACTATGGCGAAATAGATGCCAGGGATATTCGAATCCCGACAGTTAAAATTTAAAATCCATGAATATCGGACAAGACTTTCTTCAATACCTGTAGTCTGGAGCCACGACCCAGAGATAGCCAAGCCAGATATTACGTTGCTTGCTTCGGATATTGACCAGATTATTGGTGTCCTTTTTGCATCAGTAAAAGAAGAGGCGCTTAAAATGAAACGCCAATTGGTCTGTGAAACATAACATGGCAAATTTGGATACCAAATGACAGGATTTATACCTTCTGGAGGAAAGAAACAGCACCACATACATAATTGATCATTACAACCCTTCAGTCAGGATTACGACCTAGTTTCTCACACCACGTATGTTGTCTGTGTTAATTTTATACATGAGTGGTCGGACCTACAGTTTAAAGTTGACTCCGAACGACAGATTTTTGAGAAACTTTTTCATGGCAATTTTATTTACTCTCAGAGTTGTTGCCAGAAATCTGCTGAGAGAAAGTCGCCGAAGAAATACTTTTTGTATTTTATTTGATGTCTGGCCTGGGGTTTGAACTCCGGCTTTACGTCTAATAAGCCAACACACTACCTACTAGACTACGGCGACTTCAAGAAACAGCACCAACTTATCAGAATTAATGCGAAAACCCCTCACAGAAACTCATTGGATTTGAGACCAAAATTTTAGTGAAAATGTAAATAAAAAGGTTTAAAGCATACTTTCTACAATCAAAATACTTCTTCAATGCCATCTGAGAGGACCGTTCTTACTGAGAAATTTTACAAGCGAACTCATATGATAATTTAAAAATTTTTTTTTCCGAAATTTGTTTCAAATTAATCATTGATTATCGAAACAAATGGGGATGGCTAAGCTTGGCTGACTGCAATACGATTTTAACTTAAAGAAAACTTTAACAAATTAAATTATGTGGTCTTATGAACACCTACTTACTTCACGATATAATCTAATCGATTTGATTTTGAATTTCAATTTCATCTCAACCTTATATAGAGGTGTGTATAGTCGCTCTTGACATTCACTGTTACTTTTCGTAACAGTTCTTATAACGAAAGGTTGTCCCTTAAATTTTAGTTAACTTTCTATACAAATAATACAAAACATTATGAAAATTATCTAAAGGAACACCCTAATTTTGTTGGGCACACCCTTACAATTTTAACTGTTGAAGGAAATTCTAAAAAAAAAATTCCGTAAAATTTTATTCATTTCATTAAAAGAATGTAACTGTAGAGGGGAAAAAGAAAAACTTTCATATGCAAATTCATTCCAAACGTTAATGGAGTGTAAAGGAAAAATTTTTCTATTCTTTTGCTCCTCTTTTTTTCCATTTTTTTGCTTTCTTTCTTTTGTTTTTTTGTGTTTAAAATTTAAATAATTTTCTCATTTATTGTGAACGTAAATACGATGAGAGTCTCACACAAACAGACTGCTAACAGGTTTGTCTTTTTATGCAGACTCTAGTGAATTTGGTGTTTTGTTGAAATTTTCTTAAAATGCCCGCATAAGTACTTATTAAGTTTTCGAATTTATCAAAAAAAAGTACCAGAAATTTAGCCAAAACGGTGACTATGTTTCAGCCAAAGGAACCGAAATGTATCGGTTATAGTCATAGTTAAAGTGCTTGATTCCAAGGAATACAAGGAAATTTTAAAAATTAAGAAGCCATGGTCTTGCTAAAGAAAGACCTCCCAACACTATTTACAGGTTAACATGAGTGTATCGGTGTCTGTTTCTGTTTTCTTTGTATTTAAATGAGAATCAGGATGATTTAAATTAATTTTGTTTTTTTTCTCTCTTTGTTGTTGTTGTTGTTATTGTCCAGACTGGTTAATAGATGCAACATTCATGATTCAAAAAAACTGGCCCAAATTGAATACCAAACTCTAAATAAATCGGTGAAACACACGTGTAGTAACGTCAAACGATTCCGGATTAACTGTACTGCATCAGAATCAGAAACTGCGCCAGCATATGACAACTCAAAACGCTTGTCGGCAAGGCAGAAGAATGGCAACGTCCTCATAAGCATAAAGGATGGTACACTTCTCACTGTAGAGGCGGTTCAACTTTTGCGCAGGTATTGAACACTTTTTTAAATTTTTCCAGTTTCCCCGTAGGACACTCGCCAATCAAACAGAATCTGAGTATAAATAAGATAACAAGGCAAGGTAGATGACATTGACAACGGGACTGCGGAACTTTTTACTGCTGACATCAAATTATCTGCTTAAGCTTTACAAGTTACCCCAACACTACACCAAATACTGGGAGGACGTTGTTTCTAGGCAATGATAGAAGGCAGCCCTATTATTCTAGAACCTGCTACAGCAGGCCAATCACCTGCTTGGCTGGAACAACAAAAAGGTTAACGTAACGGAAACAAGGCAGAATAACAAGAAACTGGACTTATGGCAACATCCTTTGGCATACGAAAGGACGATGCAAAAATAAAAGCCTTGGAAGCGATGGAAATGCTTTGTGGATGCCATATGCACCCAAGAGGGGTAATGGAGAACAAAATAAATAAAAGAGAAACTTTACACGAGCAATTTCGATATCCGAGATTTCCCGATTGGCATCCATGGTGTTAATATATTTATTGATAGCCTCAGGGCAATTAAAGCAGTAACGTCCAGAGTCACATGGCCTAGGACTGTATTGGAGTGTTAGGAAGGGATTAACGATTTTTCCAGGGGAGGCACGGTGCGGAGTATTTGTTTATTTATCCAAAAGGCAGTCGGAAATAAAGAGACAAGTGATGAAGCTGACATAAGTGGAGGGTCATATGGTGAGGAAAACTTGAAGAATCCAGTTGGAAGTGAAAATGTTGCGGTCACCGCAATGGAATAGCGATGTAGTAGGCAAAGATGCTATGATACTCTGGGCGGGAGCACATATGAAGAAGATTACGAGCATCTTAATTCTGGACAAGAGAAAATTGTAGGTATCCATATAGAGCACTTGAGATACATACGGGAGATACGGCAAATAACACCAAATTCAGAGCATATATAGATGTAACGATCAAACATGATAGTCGCCGTGGTCTAGTAGGTAGTGTGTTGGCTTATTAAACGTAAAGCCAGGGTTCGAGCCCCAGGCCAGACATCAAAACGAAATATGAAATAATATTTCTTCGGCAACTTCCTCTCAGCAGATTTCTGGGAAAACCTCTGAGAGAGAATTGCCATGAAAAGTTTCACAAAAATCTTTCGTTCGGAGTCAACTTTAAACTGTAAGTCCCGCCACTCATGTATAAAATTAACACACAACAACATAAGTGGTGTAAGAAACTAGGTCGTAATCCTGACTGAAGGGTTGTAATGACAAATTATGTATGTATGATTGAACGTATGAGGTTGAAAGAATACGTAGAAGACAATCTCTAAGAGGATTAGGAAAAATGAAAAAATACGTACACGTAACGGATTTCCAATGAAATTTTCCTGGCTGGTATTTCTGATTGATGAGCCTACAAAAAATACGCCGACATTATTGGCTTAAGCATGAGACAATGGGTAATAGTCCCTTTAATTCAAGCTATCCCTGAAAAGCATTTCATTATTGAATTTTCTCTTGCTCGCAAATAAAAAATCTTCTTCGAATTCACTTTTTTGTAGAGTCCAAAACATCTGCGAAATTTTTATGTCGCATTGAGTTCTACTGGCATACAGTTCTTCCATCTCAACTGGTCTTTTTAAAATATTTCAAACAACACGAGTTATCCCGTCATTAACAAGCGGAAATCTCATACCCAAATAAATAGCAGGGAATAGAATATGAAATAAAAAAAAGATAAAAAGATACTTACACTCAGCCACAAAAGTATACAAACGGTTAACAAATTTCGGAAATTTTTTAACCAATTCGTTTTCGTTGAAAATCATTATAATTGTCTGACATCTCTTTTCGATTTTAAGACGGTCTTTTGCATTGGTTCAGAAATTTGTGAAATTTGTTAATCGGATGTATACTTTTGTGGGCCTATGCAGGGCCACAATTCAGTTCAATTTCAGAAATTTTTTAACCAATGCAAAAGACAGTCTTAAAATCGAGGAAATTATAAAGATTTTCAACGAAAACGGATTGAATAAAAAATTTCTGAAATTTGTTAACCGTATGTATACTTTAGTAACTGTGTGTATACAAGTATTTTCATAGAAACACTATTAAAAACAACTGCATGAAGTAGGCTGCAGGCCAGTGTACTCAAAGCTCATACTTCTATAACTCTGTGTGGTCTACACGACCACAGGGGATTAAGGACCTTTTTATCCGGATTAAAATATCTTTTGCTGACTTGAAAAATATTTAATACTTGCAATAGACAATGCTTTCTAATTAAATTAACGAAAATCTAGAATTTTAAGCATCTGGTAACCTTGGTATCAAATGAATTCTTTTTTTTTTTGATTTTTTGAAAATTTTTTGAAAGTGAAGTGCATAGGAATCCCACGCTTTCACTTTTGTTCCTCAAATATATAAAAAAAAAAAAAAAAACTTGCATACATGAAATGAAATGCATGCCAGTATGTGTGTTTGAGTATATGTATGTTGATAGCATACATATGTATGCATAATTGTAAAGTTGCTGATGTTGTTATTGTCAAGTACTTGAATTTGTAACAACAGCAGGCTGACATACTCATTTTCATGCATAAGCAACAACAACATGAAATTATGCACAAGTTGTTAGACGTGTGCTCCTTAAAAACAAAAACAAAAACAGAAACAAAAAAATAGAGAAGAGTGCTACTATTTGAATAAATTTTGTTTATTTGTCTCGTTTGTATATTCGTTTGCTTGTACGTTTCTTTGTTTGTTTACTTGTTTGTTCACGTATGAATCTGTGCTCTTGTTTATTTGCTAAGAAACAGCCATATGAGCCTGTGCAACTATACATACAGTGGTGGATGATATTATATGGACACAAAAAAATTTCAATATATTCTTACATTTTTAATTACACTTTGAAAATGGAAAATTAAACGTACGCCTGACATCATGTTCAAGTCAGTTATGTCACGAAATGTTGCAGGATCCAACAGCTGTTATTGATCAATTATAAAGTGTCCCTATTATTTCTTTCACCACTGTATACACATGTATGAGTGTGATGTACATAAAGCATTACAATTGGGTACAATGAATAGGAATTTTCGTTCACATACTCGTTCGTATACATTGTTTACGTACAACATGTACACATGTATTCTCATCTTCGTACTCTTTAAATGTCATGTTGCTGTTGCTGCTGCTGTTGCTGCTACTATTATTGTTTGTTGTAAATCAACAGCAACAATGAAAGAAGTGTACGTATGTCTATTTACAGGTTAACATGAGTGTATCTGTGTCTGTTTCTTGTTTTCTTTGTATTTAAATGAGAATCAGGATGATTTAAATTAATTTTGTTTTTTTTCTCTCTTTGTTGTTGTTGTTGTCCATAAACTAATCATGTGTACTCGTATGTTAAAAAACAGAAGTTGTTTAATGTTTTCCTTATTATTGTTGTATTTTATGTTGTTTTCTTTTGGTAGACAATTGTCAAATGTAACAGAAACTTCCTGATCTTATTATGCCATTAAGTGAGAAGTGCTTCATTTTATCATTAATTGCTAATGAAGAACTCAAACGCTTCTATTTAATATGGCGAAAATTCTGTTTGTTCATATAGTGAAGTTTACTACATTTGCAAAAATAGGTTTCAGGGGAAGAAAAAAGATGCAGATGCAGTGGTATTAGACATTATATTTCAATCTGTCATCAATCAATCAATCAAGCAATTTCAATCAATCATTATAGAATGTGGGATTATAATGGGTTTGATTAAATGATGTTTGATTCAATGGAATCAATCGATAGAAGTGAGATTTGCTGCTCAAGTGCGACGAATGAAAAGCATTATATTAAACATTGGGAAGAGCTTCTATCCAAACAAAACGTAGCCTATTAGGTTATCCTGGCTAAAGTCACTCCCTCTGGGACTGGCTTCTTGAACTCTATGAACTCAAGACAGTTGTTGTAATGCAGGTACTGCAGTTAACTAATAAGGTTAAAGAAGAGTAGCCATGCTGAAAGAAATGCACAGAGACATTACGTTGGCACTCACAGTGAGCGCCTATACACAAAGTCTGTTATCCAGACATGGAGTGGTCAATTGTTAGGATGGTAGGTCTATTCACTTTAGTAACTAAAGAAGACACTAAAGCAGTTAAAACTTAAAGAAGATGTGTTTATTCAAATGTGGCCTCTCTTTTGGGACTGTGTGCTGGTGGTAATCTTTATAATTGATCTGCTCTACAAGAAATTGTTAAAATTATCAAGAAATTTTAATTTTAAAAGCATTATAGATGTGGCTTTGTTTGTACATCAACAGAGGAAGTAGGAAGCTGGAATTTATCGACCTTTGGAACAGGTTCTCTCTTACGGTTTGTACGTTGCATTTTTTATTTCCATTTGCACACTCATTTACACAAAGATCAACTTACGTAATGCTTAAAGTCCACTATATGCATACAATGGTATGACTTTACACTGCAAGTTTTTTGAACAAAATATTCCTTAGTGATGAAGCTCACTGCTCACTCGATGGCTACTTAAGTAAGCAAAAGTGTCGCATATGGGACTCGAACAACGCAAGAGCATGTTTGGAAAAATCGGAAAAATGATTGTTTGGTGCGAATTATTTTGTATTGTACAATAGTTTTTCGAAAATGAGAGTGGAAGAATCGTAAGCGATAGTTCAGAACGTATGATAGTTCAGTCGTATGATCAACTGCTTATTTTGGCCTGCAATTGAAGGATATTAACTAAAATGGTGTCACAAGCTACACAACACTATCGAATTTGTCTAAATTACAGAAGAAGTTTCCAGACAAAGTAATTTCTCGTTCTGATGACGTCAATTTCAAGATTATAAAGGGCGACGTGTAAGAACCCCAAACTTTGAAATATTTGAGAACGAATAGTCAGGACCATTAATATTATGGTCCCCATAACACTTGAAATTTATGAAAAAGTTGACCAAAACTACCCTAAAAGAATCAAAAAGTACATATGTACATACATAATTGGTAATTACAACCCTTCAGTCGGGATTACAACCTAGCTTCTCACATTACTTATGTTGTGTCCGTTAATTTTATACATGACTCGCGGGACTTACAGTTTAAAGTCGACTCGGAACTTTTTCATGGCAATTTTACTTTTACTCCCAGTGTGTTTGCCAGAAGACTACTAAGAGAAAGCCTCCGTAAGAAATATTTTTTCATATTTCGTTGGAGATCTGGGGTTTGCACAATGGTCTCACGTCTAAAAAGTAGACACACTACCTACTAAACTACGGCGACTTCAACTCATTGAAATACAATCAGATCACTTACTACTTAATTGGTCATTACAACCCTTAGTCTGGATTACAAACTAGCTTCTCAAACCACTTATGTTAACTGTGCTAACTTTAACACAGAGTGGCAGGACCTATAGTTTAACGTTGACATGTCATTTTGATTTACGCTCAGAGAATTTTCATAGAAGGCTGCTGAGATGAAGTCGACGAGGGAATTTTTTTTTTTGCTGAATAACCGACTGCTAAGACCAAACCGAAGATGGTCACTTAAAGGACATTGTATTTCGTGTATAATGGCAATATCCAAGTATTCTAATGAAATAAAAATTTCATCGCCATGATGGCCTTATTATGTCTTCTTTATTTAAATTTAGTTTGCAACTCAAAAATGGATAAACTTGCGCATAATTATTGATATATTTGCTGTTGATTTAAATATTTCTATTCAAGATTTGTTTTATTTTCATGCCACAAATGAAGGCGATGAAAAGTTTTCATTTTAAATTAAAAAAAATGTTCATTCGTTTCTAAGAGACTGCTTAAGAAATTACCCCCCAGCTGGAGTTAACACGCACTTTAGTTATGTGAAATATTATTATTTGATGGCTGTATTGATACACCTTCATTCAGTCTATTATTTCAATTACAGTCGCCATAAATATGTCTCATCTTTTTTTTTCTTTTTTTCCATTCAATTCAATTATTTGTTGATTAATTTCAGTGGTTTTTTCTGTCAAAAGAAAAAGATGCTTTCAAAGCAATTTATTATTGTTAAATGTGTGTGTGTGTTTGTGAGCTAAAGATAATGTAGAGTGATAGACATGACACCCGCTGTTTTAATAAACTCAATTTGCCTGTCAATGCTTATGCTTGTTGTTGTTTATTGTTGCCGTTTTCTTAGTCAATTTGATTTTATTGTCAGATGACATGTTTTTGTTGCACGATGTTATTGTTTTCGTGTCACTTTTTTTTCTTTCGTTTATCTCATCACACGTTTACACACACATTTAGGCACTCTTATGCCATTAGTGTGAAAGCCGAAGAGTTTACGTTGTACGAGAGAGAGAGAGGCAGAGTTTGGTATGTGCATGACAATGGGTGTTATGAGTGTCACTTTTATATCACTGACGTTTGTCTCTTGCTATTTATTGTATAACAATGTATCATAAACACGCATTTAAACTCAACACACACACACACACACGCACACACATGAGCACTGGGATCCCATACTCATACATATATCACACGTACTGTAAAAATTTTCTTAGTCTTACTCTCCTCTTCCTGTCATACATGTGTTATCCATACAAGTGTGTTGGAGTCTGTGTTTTTTATGATGGGGGCTCTGTCTGTCTGCCATTTTTCTTTTTTATAGTGTTATCTTGTTGTGCAAGAAGGAGAGGGGGAGGGGGGTGGCAAAGGACAAGTGTATGTGTGCCATAAAAAAGGTGTCAAAATCAATTTTTTTTTGTTCTACTGCTTGCGCTGCTGTCACACTTTGTTAAATCTCTTCAGCCGCACGTGAGTTTTTTGTTTCATGACTTTCCAGCTACAAAATGTAGCTGCCAGTAGTAGGGTAGCGTGGCTACAAATTGCAAACAGAAGCAGCCATAAATGTCACCATCAAATAATAATTCTGCTGTGTTCTGTTGTGTCATAAGCAATTTCTATTTCTTATCCTTGTTTTTTTTATTTATTTTTTTGTTGTTGCTGCTGTACCTTTTCCGAAAATGTCATTTTGACATTTTATTTGTTAAATATCTGTTACCTGGTCTTAAATGTTAAGAATCCAACTTATGTTGGATTTTTTTCATTCTTTTTTTTTGTCGAACAGGGGTGTTTTTCTCTTCTGTTTTTTGTGTGTGTATTCTTACCCTAAATGTCATTCATTCTTGTCATAAGGAAACAATTACGCCACAATTTTAGTGGCTAATTTAGAAAAGAGAAAAAAAATAATAAAAACTACACAAAAACATTTGTTCTCTTGTCGTTGAAATGTTTGAAATACTTCTGCTGCTGCTTGTGCTTGACTGAACAATGGTGCAGGGGCCATAAATTACAAGCGTTCTTTTAAATGATCCATTAGAAGCGTTTAAACAAATTGCTGATTGCCATGGGAACATTTTTTTCGTTCTTCGAATTTGCTGCTGAAGAAGTTAATGACAAAAAGAAAGAAAATGAAGAAAAAATGTTTTTTTTTTCATTGCTTTTGAAAGGCAATTTATGGTGAGAAAACATGTAATTGGGTTTCTAGAATTTTAGAATTTTAATAGAAGTTGCAGTTGTATAAAAAAAAAGATCATAATTTGCAGTTTGTCACAGCTAATCATCACACCGTATAACTATGAATATTGCGGTAGATGAGGTAGTCTAAGGGAAATAGAAGGATAAGAGATTCTTAAAATCGCACAATAGTATCATTGCTGGGAAAGATAATCTCCACAAATGAAAGAGAATTAGAAGCGTGAGTAAAACATCGCATGGAAAATGCAGCAAAAATAGCGCAGGGAGTAAGGCCCATATTAAGGGCATTTTAAAGAGGCCTAAGCATTCCATGAATATACAACGCTTCAGTCAGTATTACAACCTAGCTTCTCACATCACTTACGTTGTGTGTGTTAATTTCATACCTGAGCGGCGGTACCTACAGTTTTAAGTCGACTCCGAACATTAGTTTTTTATAGAAACTTTTCATAGCAATTTTATTTACTCTCAGAGTTTTTGCTAGAAATCTGCTGAGAGGAAGTCGCCTAAGAAATTTTAGAACTTTAGAATTTAAGAACACTTGTGTGTACGTTGGCATAATCAAAGCCTTAAAGACTTGTAATATAATGGTGTTAATAGAATTTCAATCCTTTGCATATGATAGCCAAGATCAGTTCCATGTTCCATATAGACAATGGCTAATGAAAGGCAGATGTAATGCGAAATTCATCAGAGGGTATCGTGACTTTACAGGTTGCTTATTTGAAAGCTGCCTCCTTAACTGCAAACTCTTTGCATTTTTAAGACAAATACTGGTAGTAGTAATAGTAGTAGCAGTAGTGGTAGTAGTAGTGGTAGTAGCAGCAGCAGTAGGAGTAGTAGTAGTAGTAGTAGCAGAGTAGTAGTAGCACTAGTAGTAGTAGCAGAGTAGTAGTAGCAGTAATAGTAGTAGTAGCAGTATTAGTAGCAGTAGTAGTATCAGTAATAGTAGTAGTAGCAGTAGTAGTAGCAGTAGTAGTGGTAGTAGTAGCGTAGAAGTAGCAGTAGCAGCAGCAGGGCTAGTAGTTGTAGTGGTAGCAATAGTAGTAGTAGTAGCAGTAATAGTAAAAGTAGCAGTAGTTGTAGTATCAGTAGCAGCAGCAGTACTAGTAGTTGTAGTGGTAGCAATAGTAGTAGTAGTAGCAGCAGTAATAGTAATAGTAGCAGTAGTTGTAGTAGCAGTAATAGTAGTAGCAGTAGTAGTAGTAGTAGCAGTAATAGTAATAGTAGCAGTAGTTGTAGTAGCAGTAATAGTAGCAGTAATAATAATAGTAGTAGTAGTAGTAGTAATAGTAATAGTAGCAGTAGTTGTAGTAGCAGTAACAGTAGTAGTAGTAATAGCAGTAGTAGTAGGTAATGTATTTTAATTATTAGACAATAGACCAGGGTTAAAACCCCAATTCAGACATCTCTAACAGTTTCTCTCAGCACATTTCTGGCAAAAACTCTGAGAGTAAAATAAAATTACCACGAAGAGTTTTTCAAAAAAATCTGTCATTCATACTCGATTTTAAACTGTAGATGGCGCCACTCATGGATGAACATGAACAGATAGTATAGAGAACGAAACATGGGAATACTTCGTGACATTCAGACCATGTGAGTATTTGGTAGTATGGAGTATCATTGAATAATGACTCGAGAGTAGACTGCACAAGCTGAGTAAATGGGCCAGCAAATGCTGGGTCTCATTTTTTATGGGATTTCAGAATAATGAGGAAAGTGCAATCATCGTAATTGGGACCAAAACATTACGGTAGAATAGACACGGAAGCTTACAAAGCTAAACTCTTCTTACATCAGACAGTTGAGACAGAAAAGATTGACAGATTCTACCACTAAGAAGGCATTAATCCAACACAACAGGTTCCACCACTTTACACCTGGTATAAATGAATTATCAAAGAAAGAGGCTGTATAAGGTGGAGCATGTTGAATGAATGAGAAAATAATGAGCACTGCTTTATGCAATGAGTATGGAAATTTTCTCATTATGTTACAGCTGAAATAATATTAACGCGAATTGTAATTTCCCTTTAAACCCCATAGATTAATTATCCTGTTTGATATGTTTTCTTTACTGCCGTATGCTTTCTATCACTTCGTTTAACTTTTTATGTTGAAATCTGTCATATTTTACTTGACACCAAACAGAAAACACGAAATTTTAATCATAATTTTATTTGTAAAGGCAACATGTCCGGGTTTCCATGGCAATTTATTCTTTCCTGTTGTCATATTTAAATATTTAAGGCAATTGCTTGAGGCTTTTTCTTACATCAACTCTCCCTGTTCTTCTTTCCCCACAATGAATGCATGTTTAAAATTTTGTATAGAAAATCTTGTGAGAATTTCGACTATAAGTTTCACATAAAATTTGTTTTTGTTTTTGTTTGCTGACAAAATAAAAAAAAAAAACAAAAACCAACAACAAACATTGAAAACTCTAGTCATAGTGACACTTTACCGTATGCCAACTGTCAACAACAATGCTTCTTTCTAATGCCAACAAATTATTTCTATGACACAAATATTTAAATAACAACTAAAATAACAACAACTAAAACAACAGAATTAATATAAAAAAAATTTAAATAAAAAATTTCCCAAGAATTATTAAAAGAAACACAACAACCAAATGAATGAATAAATGAATGACTTAATGGCTGACTGGTCGAATGATTTCCCTCTGCATTAGATGAGTGTATCATCATCACACACACCCCACCACAAAAGAAAGGAAAAAACTACCCAAAACAGAAAATGTGCCACAAACAAACGAAGTGCATAAATTAATATGAAAAATAAAAAAGAAGAAATAAAAAATAGAAAGAAAAAAACAAACGAGAAAAATAAATTAAAATTCTTAAAAAGTCTTTCATTATTTCTGTCTTTAATTCCATTTTCTATTTTTTATTTTTCCACTCACATGCCATCACTTTAATATAAAAATTGTGTTCTTTTATGACATTTTTTGGGTACTAAAATGTTTACAAAAATGTGCATAGGAGAGCGAGCGCTCTACATTCATCGTTGGTGGCATTGGCTAGAGAAGTTTTCAAATCTTCTTAAATGTTTTTTGAAAACATTTCAATACTTTATTGTTACTTTAGGAAAATTTAATTAATTTAGTTAAGCTAACAACCTATTTTGCTTATCAAATTTAAATGCGTTTACAAAATTAAGGAAAATGACGAAATCTGATAAAAAAAATTCATACAAGAGCCTTAAATGCATCCCGAAAAAGTTACTGTTCGTTGTGGCCATCACTGTCAATGGCCAGTACTATAGGTCGATGATTACCATGTTCTTTTGGTCTGAATTGGATGATCTTGTCACCAAAGACATATAGTTTCAACAGAACGTCTCTAGGTACCACACAGCTTATCTCACATTGGATATTCTGCATGAGAAATGTGAAGGCATGGTTATCTTACGCGCATGTGCACTAAACATCGAGTCGTGCACCAACGACACATAGTTTCAACAGAACGGCGCTAGGTACCACACAACTTAACTCACATTGGATATTTTGCACTACAACTTATGGCTTCACTCAAATTTAGCTGTATTTATAAGCCAGAATGAAGGAGAGTAGGATATTTCGCATGCGCGTCACCCAGACAAGTTTTTAAATTATTTTATATTCTACATATAATCGCTTCAGAAGGTCTTTGAAACGAATAAAAAATTTCTTTAAATTTAAAGACAGGAAGCGCTTAAAAAGGACCCTATAGTCCTTTAAAATTTTCTGAAAATTTCGAAAAAACTGCTCCACTATACATATATTTATTTTCATGCCCGTATTATTAAGAAAAACGTAACTAGTCAGCATTGTTTTCGGTAGGTAGTATCCGCAGGTGGGCAGAAGTGGATGATGTTCCGATATGAAAGGCATATTATACAAAATATGACCCATTTGATATACCACAAACTATCAAGAGCTTCTGATGAAGCCATTTAGACCCCCCAATCAAAAGATCACGTGCATAGTAGAAGCCCAGTTCCTTTCTCCTTCTAGACAAGAACAATAATTTCCTCCTCTTTCTTGCATCTGCAACTAATTGACAATTCATTGGTCATTTCAGCAAAACGATTGCGGCTCACGTGTATGTAGTAAGAAATGTGCAGCAATGACACTTAGCGTACCGTTTGGAATTTCAAAAACTTTACTAGATTTCTTGCGTCCTTTTCCATTTCTAAAGCTGCCCAGCAGAGTTGATAGAATCCATTGTGGCATTAGCGATTCTACGCTTGTAAGTTCTCAATGTTGAGAATCACTGGCATATTCAATTGAAAGGCTCATGGCAGCCGAGTTCATTATGTAAGAACCCAGTGCCATGCCATATGCCATATTATACATACATACATACATAATTGATCATTACAACCTTTCAGTCAGGATTACGACCTAGTTTCTCACAACATGCCATATTATATTGCTTCATAATTGGTGGTCATGGAAGAGTGAAAACTGTAGCTAAGTAAGGATTTATATCCGGAAAGATCTTGGGTGTTTGGAGAAATATGCACACATTCATCTGCATGATCCACACATAGTCTAACTCGTTAGCTGTCGCCAATAAAAGTGCTTTTTAATCTTTAAATATGTGAATCGTTTCAATCATACATGCATACATAATTGGTCATTACAACCCTTTAGTCAGGATTACGACCTAGTTTTTCACACCACTTATGTTGTGTGCGTTAATTTTTATATATGAGTGGTGGGACCTACAGATTTTTGAGAAATTTTTCATGACAATTTTATTTCACTCTTAGACCTTTTGCCAGAAATCTGCTGAGAGAAAGTCGTCATATTTCGTTTAGTTGGAGATGCCTTACCTGGGGTTTGAACCGAGGCCGCACGTCTAATAAGTCAATACGCTACCTACTAGACCACGGCGAGTTCAATCGCTTCTATTATTTATTCTTATGACCACTGCACTGTTTTCTAATCAGAAATCGTGGCAATTTTGAAAGCTGCTCAATGAGTGTAAGAATTTTTCCTGAAAATCTCATAATTTACTCGGATAGCTGGGCTGCGATTAAGTCCCCAATTAAGTCCCTACATATGTCCTTGTCTATGTATGCCAGGGATTTCTTAGAAAAATTTTTAATCATTCAAAGGTAGCTCTTATATGGGTCCCGGAACATTGGAATATCATTGGAAATTGCATTGCTGACAAGCTGGCCCTACAAGGGCCGCTGCAAAGCTCTCAATCTATGATATGTTACAGGGTATAGGTATTCCGATTACCTCAATAAATTTGAATATTGTCACTCCGTGTTACAAGGAGGCTCAGTCTCGTTATCTGCACGAGGGTACGTGCAATATTTTAGACTCTGCTGGACATGTATGCACCACAAGAATGCCGATTCACCTCTGTCCTTAAATCGCATGACCATCCATCGCACAATCAAGATTCTTGCGGGCCACTGCCCTTTTGGTAGGCATGCCAAAAGACTTGGCATTCCGACGAATGACTTTTGCAGGAGCTGTGGATCTAAGGAGGCGGAAGAGATTGTGTTAGTGCCCTGCTCATATGCCATAAAAAGATGGAGGTTTTTAATCTCGCATTTGACATGTCTAAGGGAGAGATTGCTGCAATAACAAAATATATTTTGGACTCGGGATAGTTTCCTTTAAGGAATATTTGATCCCAGTGTAGAGTAGATTGTGGTATCACAATGGGCCTTAATGAGGGCGTAAGTGGGCCCTCTTCCTTAAAAGAGGGTCCGCCTAATCGCTTCAATAGAGGATTTTTAAAAAGAAAATTATGGCATTATCTTTAAATGGTAAACAAACTTATCATTTAGACATTGCTTCATTTTATTTGAAGCCAAGAAAAAGACTTATGAAATCACTTAATGATAAAAATATATTTAATTTTATATTGTATGTTACCTTGAGTATAATAAAACCACGCTTTAATATATTCGAACAGTACCTGTAAGTAGAAAAAAAAACAAAAATAAAATTAAAAATTAATTTTGAAATATTTTTAATAGACTTTTAAAACGCACTTAAAACAGTGCCTTGCACGGCCTTAAACAATTTTAAATATTTTTTTGCTCCATAAAGCTGAAGCTTTAAAATTTAAGTGCTTCAACGTAAAAGTATCATGTTCTTGAACGAAAAACTTCTTAATTTTCCATTTAAAAACCCCAAATCCTACAAATTTAAATGGGTTTTTAAAGAATTTTTTCTGTTTAACAAAAATCTCTTTTTAATGACTGCTTTTAAATGCGTTCAATTTAAGAAAACATATATAAAAACAAGAACAAGAAAGCAAATGTTGTTGAAAAAGGGAAGGAAAACCTATTAAAAAATTTTATTTTAATTTCTCGTTTTTGTAATTTAAAGAAAATAACCAAAACCAGCGAGCCAACCAACCAACCATCCAACTCTTAAGAAGAGGATGACATTATCATTTTGGGTCATTAAAAAACCTTTTTACTAACGAAACAGACACAACGAACTGCAGACAGACAAGCAGTCAGTGATGGTTGCAGGCAAGAGTAAGACAAAAACAAAAACAAAAGAAAGAGGAGAGAAAAACTGAACAAAACATTTCAATTTCTGATAACAAGACCATTTAAGAAAATGACCCCTTTTATGCTCGACATTACAAAAAAAACAGAAGAAACAAGTGTATGTCATGTAACAGGAAAACAATATTAGGGTAGTTCGAAATAAAAAATATATAAAAAAATTTATTGGCAACACATTAGAAACATAAAATTCACAGGGGATGGTGTACATACTCTACATGATTATCGACCGAAAGTTATCTGAACTAGACACCATCGAATTGAATACGCGGGAGATATGTTTGTGCAGTTAAAAAACATGGTGAATTAGCATGTGGCCTGAAAATTTCGTTACAATTTTTGAGCTGCAAAAATTAATAAAATTTAATTGCCCTTAAAAGCCATATAATCCATCCTGATAGACCCCTGAGGCTCTTCTTTCTCCGACAAAGGAAAAAAATAAGCAAAGTTTACCACATTTTTCAAAGAAGCCACTGTTATTAGGCAAAATTAATAAAAAAAAATTCCTATAGTAAATGTATCGATTATTTGCATTTTTTATATGTAGTACATATGTCGATAACTTGCATTTTCGATAGTGATGATTCCGCGTAGTCGCCGTAGTCTAGAAGATAGTGTGTCGGCTTATTAGGCGTAAGGCTACGATTCAAATCCCAGGTCAGACATCAAAACGAAAATACAAAAAAATATTTCTTCGGCGACTGCCTCTCAGCAGATTTCTGGCAAAAACTCTGAGAGTAAATAAAATTGCCATGAAAAGTTTCTCAAAAATCTGTCGTTCGGAGACGACTTTAAACTGTAGGACCCGCCACTCATGTAGAAAATTAACGCACACAACATAAGTCGTGTGAGGAGCAAAGTATGTACGTATGTATGATGATTCCGCAACCCCGAAACTCCACAAATCCAGAGAATCAACGCCAAAAATCCATAGCCTCACGGTGATTTATCCATTCTACGGTTTTGAAAGTGAATTTAAATAAAAAAGCGCATAATGCTTTGATATCGAGGAAACTCTCATTTCATTACAACGCCTGGCCCCTGCCTCCTCTGCGTTTGTGGCAACAGTCCATGTTTTTGAGAATTTCTTTCACTTTTTTGCACATTTCAGATGATATTTTAACAATAACTTCGTGAATTTTGATTTTCAAAAGACAACAACAATTTAATCAAACATTAAGGGAATATCCACGTAGACAACTAGACTTATGATGTCAAACTGCGCGCTTTGATGGCCATTGCTCAGCTCCAACATGCATACATATACAATTCTCCATTACAATCCTTCCGTTAGGATAACGACCTAACTTCACACAACACTTATGTTGTGTTTTGTTCATAAGTAGCGGGACCTACAGTTTACAGTCGATTACGAACGACGGACTTTTTGAGAAACCTTTTCATGGCATTTTTATTTACTCTCAGAGTTTTTGACCTCTGAGAGGCAGGCGCTGAAGTAATATTTTATCATACCTTGTTTTGTTGAAGATATCTGAACCGGGGTTTGAACCGAAGCCTCACGTCTAATGAGCCAACGAACTACATACTAAACTACGGCGACTTCATCTCGACATAAACATGTGGACTAAAACCAAATATGAAGGGAAATATTTCTTTCGGCAACTTTCTCTCAGAGTTTTCAACAGAAAACTACTGACATTCAACTGTAAGACCTACCACTTATGAATGAAATTAACATATACAACGTGGATGGTGTGAGAAGCTGGGTTGAAATTCTGACCAAAGCGTTGTAATGACGACTAATTGAGTAAGTAACAAATCGACCCAGACCAGAGATCAGTAATGAATCGTTTTTTCGCTACTCATAAGTACTCATGAAATTTTGAGTATGAGTGAGTCAACAGTATTGAAATCCAACTACTGTGATTCATTCGTCCTCCCTACAACATTGATTTATAAGTACAGGTTGCAATGAGTATGCGTACAACGGTGATATCAAACTCATAACATTCGAACTATGTTTGATTCTACTACACCTACTCATTCAGATTCACAAAAATTTAGAAAAATACTTATAATACTAATAATAATAATAAACAAAAAAGACAAAGACAGCAAGTAGAGCAAACACACAACTTTCTTGTGAGTATTGTAGTGTTCGTACGCGCATCATACTTATTTGGTGATTCGTGGAGAGTCGAAATCAATCACATCATGCGTATTGTTAAGTACGAGTACCATGAGTATTTCAAACTTTGAGTATGAGTAGTATGAGTATGATATTAAAATAAGTATGAATGCTTATAAGTATCAGAAATTATGAGTATGATTCGAATCTACTTATCTTTTTGAATACTCATTGCTGATCTCTGGTCCAGACCTATACTATACAGAATCGAATTGAATAGTTTAAAGCATACATAGAACGAAATAGTCGATTAGTTTAATAATCGTCAAAGTATTCCATCAGGTCATGGTAACCCGCATGTAGCAAATTCCAACTAGAAACAGAAAATTCTTGTAGGCAACCGGTTCATCAACTCTCCAATAATCCAGATATGCTGCTGCCAACAACTAAGCCTTGTAGTATTATGTGTAGTAAGGAGGGTATTTGAAATTTGCTCGTTAAGCCCACATCTTTTTCTTTCGTGGTTGATTTTATCCTTTCTGGAAAGTCAACGGTCAGTGAAATTCCAGCATATGGTACCTACATATAATGCGATTGAAGCCTTTGAAGTTTTAAACTTCCAACACCATGACTAAGATTTTTCCTTCCATTTAATGGTTTCAAACCAGATTTACTTGCATTGAGAGCAAGGATTTTAACCACTACACCTCGACTTAACATTTAAAGTTGTTTTCCCCAAAAAATTAGAATTTTTTCAAAGTTTTCTGTTCAAACAATTTGTACTTCCCTACTGCAAAAATGTGCCTTTTCTTTGTAAATTTTCTTTGTTTATCTTTTGAGCCATTCTGGTCTGGTCCTTCTTTATTTACCTTAAAAATTTTAGTTAATGCGGTGATTGTGGTTGTGTTGTTGCAAAATTTTTTTCTTTTGTTTCGTTTTTTTCCTTTTAATTTAAATTATTTTGTTGTTTTTGTAATTTTGTTATTATTATTGTTCATTACATTTCAATTATTTGTTGTTGTTGTTGTTGTCGTAGTTCTATTTCACTTGAATTTCGTTTCTATTTGTTATTAATGTCCTTTTGATTTTGTTTTGTTGTTGTATTTTTGTTCTTGTATTTGCTTTTTGTATTACAAATTCCATATCATGTTCATGTTGTTGTTATTGTTGTTCCACAGTGGTTTGTTGTTTTTAACTCTAGACAGAAATTCATTTAAAATTTATGACATTACGACGAACTGGTTACATACGTATCTATATTGTCACAGATTAAAAAAATAAAAAACAAAAAAAACCCTGACTTTAACACACACTCATGTTATTGCATGCATGGTTATATGTATGTATGATTGCATATGTGTAAATCACACACAGAGAAAATGAAGTGAAGGTATTAAGTTAGAAAAGAAAGGGAAATGAAAAGGATATACATGATGGAAAATGAAAGAACAAATACAGAGAATTAAAGCAGGGGAATTTAGAAAAAAATTTAAATTTTTTGGCTTTAAGAAGAAAAAGGTAGAATTTAAGAAAAAAGGATAGAAAAGTGAAGTCGTCGTATTTTAGTAAGTAATGTGCTGACTTATTAGACGTGAGGCCACGATTCAAACACAAGGTCAGACATATCGAACAAAACGAAAAAAGGACAAATTTTACTTCGGCAAATGACTCTCACCAGATTCCTGGCAAGAACTCTGGAAGTAAATAGAAAACCGCTATACAAAGTTTTTCTAAAAAAATGTCATGACTATAGGCTTTCGTAAACCCAGACGAGATCCATTATAAGGTTATCCATTTAGTGGTTTTACAGCCGTTGATCCGTGAATATTTTTTAATTTTTCGTTTTGTTCATGATGCCTGAATTGAAGTTTGAACAACGCGTATAAGGCAACACACTGCCTACTACACTACGATGACGCGTCGTAGGCATTCATACATAATTGGTCATTACAACCCTTTAGTCAGGATTACGACCTAGTATCTCACATCACTGATGTTGTGTGTGTTAATTTAATACACGAGTGGCGGGACCTACAGTTTAAAGTCGATTCCGAACGATAGATTTTTGGGAAACTCTTTCATGGCAATTAAAAATCCCAGAGTTTTTCCCATCAATCTGCTGACAGGAAGTCGCCAAAGAAATATTCTTTCAGATTTTCGTTTTGATGTCTGGCCTGGGGTTTGAACTGAGGTCTTACGTCTAATACGCCAACACACTACCTATAACGTACGCTGTCATTCAGGCATTTTAATGAAATAAAAAAAACGATTCCCTTGCTTCACTAATAAGACCGAGTTCCTCAGCATGTTTTTGCTGAAATAAATCTTTTAAAGGCATTTTATTGATTGTGTCCGGTAAGACGTAACTTGTAGGGATCCTACATAAGTCTTTACTATCAAATATTATTAAATTCTTAACACTTTTTATGGTTTCAAACAAAGACTTGACCTATTGGGCTTGAATTCTCTCATTCATATCGACGTCTCCATCCTATAACGTTCTAAGTGTACTTAGAACGTTTTTAATGTTCTTGCATTTTTAAATTCTACTTTCTCTTACTTAAATACTGTCCAAATTTGGTTAAGATGCGCCGATCCGTTCCGAAGTTATAGGGAAAAATCTCCTTAGAATACACATACGGTCGTATGTCGCGTGAAAACGTTGAGAGCTCATAACTCAAAACACACTTTTTCGACTTAGAATGTTATAGAACGGAGGCGTCGATATGTCCTTACAACACCTACATATGTTCGATCGTGAATGGAATACATGTATGGGTAACATGTATGGGTCATGTGCTATGAAGTCAGTTTTAAAGCTTCTCAAATCGTTCCCAAAAGTGGCGTATAATTACGCAGTTCTACTCCGTTAGCTACTGTTTATCCATTCGTTTTGAGTAGGCCAGTGGAGCGTCAAATGCATTATAAAGAGAATTCATACTTTAATGTTCGTCTTGCCGATACTTTCCTGTGATTTATAATTTATATTCACAAATAACGTCCATTTGACCATCGACAACATATTTTCCTAGCATCGAGAGAATACACTATAAGAGCAGGGCTATCCATTGAGTATCGATCGCCTATTAACACTTTACGTCTTAAGGACTAGCAAAGGGTTTCCAGTAGGAACTTCTGATTAGTATTTGCCAATAACGACCATTTGTTAAGGGTATATCTGTGAAATTTTTATTACCGTCGCCGTAGTCTAATAGGTAGGGTGTTGGCTTATTAGACGTAAAGCCAAGGTTCGAGCCCCCAGCCAGACATCAAAACAAAATACAAAAAGTATTTCTTCGGCAACTTCCTCTCAGCAGATTTCTGGCAAAAACTCCTGAGAGTAAATAAAAATTGTCATGAAAAGTTTCTCAAAAATCTGTCGTTCGGATTCGACAGGTCCCACCACTCATGTATAAAATTAACACACACAACACAAGTGGTGTGAGAAACTAGGACGCTGTACAATGGGTCAATTCGACCTCCGGGTACTGTGCTTGTCTTAATTGACAAGTACACGTCCTCTAACCTAACCTAACCTAGAATATTCTTTTCTGCCCATCCACAAAATATTTTCCCAGCTTCGAGAGGATACGCTATAAGAGTAGGACTATCTTTTGAGCATCAAAAGCCTAAAAACAGTATACTTTTTAAGCACTAGCAAGGGGTTTTCCAACAGGGACTACTGAATTATGTTTGCCAATAACAACCATCTTGTTAAGGGTACATCTGTCAAATTGGTTGTCATTTATTCAGTCTATGCCGCGAAACCACCACAGACGGATACGGCATTCAATAACACGTGCAAATAATTCAATTGTTTTCTCAAAATTGGTATTCTGTTCGAACATTGTAAGCCGTGCTTCGCCTTCTTCAGCAAAGAAGTCCATTTTTGAATGAGTAGGTAGGCAAACAAACGAAATTATCAAATATGGGGCGATACCAATTCATTGGAGACCCAACAGCGTCTAATGCATCCAGAGAAAGTCGATGTGTGCGAAGATAGATTGTAAAACCTATTATCCTGGACGCAAACCAAGTCAGTTAACAACGCTCTGTTATGTTACTAACAGAAGAGAAGAGAACAGAACAGTAAAGAACTCCAGGGTAATAGATTTTAAAATCTATTTTTACATGCATAAAAAGCCACTGTTTGATGTGCATTTTGGCCTGGCGGCGCCATCGGAACAAATTGCTTTAAGGACAACGTGAGCTAGGCAGTGACTATCAACGGCAAACTCTATAGGTTGATGATTATTTGGCCTAAATTAGATGATGTCGACCACAAATATATGTAATTTTAACAGGACAATGCTACGTATGATATTGCTCACAACACATTGGATACTTTGAACGGGCGATTTGAGGGCTCGAACATCTCACGTAGATTTGATGTGACCTAGCCACCGAGATCGTGCTTTTTGACCCCATTAAACTTTTTCTTGTGGGGTTTTCTTAAGTCTCAGTTGTATGCTTATAAGCCACAAACCACAGAGGTCCTCAAAAGCCAACATAACCCCTGTCATCGACCAAATTTCATTCATCATTTAAAAGCCAGTGTTAAGGAAAATTTTATATTTCGCATGCTCTCCACACATGGAAGCCGTTGTGGACATTTAAACGCTAATATATTTCACACATAAGAGCATCAATAGGTCTCTCAAATTAATAAAAAAAAATTCAAAGATTTCTCTCTTTCGCACACTTAAAGGCTCATCAAGCTGATGTAGGTCAGAATTTTAACAATAATTTGATGAAATCATCATAATTCTCCTTCATGAATAGCTTGGTGTTACTTGACTTAAAGTTCTTGTGGAGAAGGGAGGAAGAATATAAAAATTAAAATCAGAATTTAGATTTTCGTGGTTACTTATTAAAGAGCAGCCAACATTAATCTGCCTTGTCCACTCGGACATTATGTTTGAAAACCATTTTTATCTGCTTATCTGCCTGTCTGTCTATCTGTCTCTCTTCGTACAGGTTTAGGTTGTTTACACTGTTGTTCTGTGTTGTTTAACCATGATGCCATGATTACTGCTTTTAAGTAATTTCGTTAAAAGTCCACAGAAAAAGACAAGAAAAACTTGCAACATTCAGCCATAAAATGTTACCAACAACCATTTCCATGTCTCTAAGGTAACTTAACTACAATACGAGTATTTTCTTCAATTTTTTTGGTATTTTTTTTTTAGTTTAATATTCTAGCCAAAGGCCAAAAACTTTCTTAATGTTTTTATTTTATCCACAGTTTTTCTTCCCTGTTTTTTTTTTTTTGGATTTTAAGGGGCTACAGCTGTTTTCATATTGAAATAAATACACAAGATAAAAGGAATTAAAAATAATTGAATTCCTTATAAAGCTGGAGGAGTATTTTATAATAAAATTTAAAAAAAATCTTCCTTTTTTTCGTCTTCATCTCCCTTCATAATTTTTATTTCACAACGACTGTCAATTTTTGTTTTTGTTTTTATTTCCACGAATAAATAAAACAGAATTTTGTATTACAACAACAAATACAAAAACAACAAAAGAAAACCCCGTAAAATTTAAGAAATGTAACAAATAAAGAAGTCCAGGAGTATAAACAGAGTGTGGTGGTGGTGGAGTATGAAATAATATTTCTGTTGACCCAAAAGGCATGTTTTTGGTTTTGTAATGAAATGTATTTGTCATACATTTTTAATGTCATGGCTTTAGAGGGCTGGAGCGAGTGGGGGGAAGTTGTATTGGGTGTTTAATTTAAAAATGCGTACTACTTCCATCATAATTTTCTGATCAAAAGAAACCAACACCGAATTACGGACATTTCCTGCACTCTGTTCTGAAATAAAACAATGTATTCCAGTGAGTGTGTTCCGCAACAATCGAAATACATCGCGATCAGATCCTCATTACAAAAGGAGTAAACATAATTTCTAAATAAGTTTTGAAACAAGCCTACACAATAATTAGGGAGGCTTTTAAAGCCTGTCAACTGTAGCCTATGGGGGATGGTATAGCCAGAGCCATGAAACATATCATGAAACGTATGCATTTTGTTGAGAATTTCAAGTGTTATAACCATAACGATTAGATATCGGACATACACACAGTTACTAAAGTATACATACGGTTAACAAATTTCAGAAATTTTTTAACCAATCCGTCTTCGTTGAAAAGCTTCTAAGACGGTCTTTTGCATTGGTTAAAAAATTTCTGAAATTGAACTGAATTGTGGCCCTGCACAGACCCACAAAAGTATACATCCGACTAACAAATTTCACAAATTTCTGAACCAATGCAAAAGACCGTCTTAAAATCGAGGAAACTATAAAGCTTTTCAACGAAAACGGATTGGTTAAAAAATTTCTGAAATTTGTTAACCGTGTGTATACTTTTGTGGCTGAGTTTATCTATTGCGAGCGTCTCCATAATTTTAATACCAGTTCTCGACAAGCTTGATCAAACGGAATGTTGGTCCTTGAGAACTAATAGAAAAGGGCAGCTTTAAACATAGGCACCAGACTGCATTGGCTGTCTTTATAATAGAACCGGCAATGCTTTCACTCTTACTTACTTAATTGATCATTACACCCTTTAGTCAAAATTACAACCTAGCTTTTCACACCACCTATGGTGTTGTGTGTTAATTTTATTCATGAGTGGCTGAACCTACTGTTTAATGTCGACTTTGAACCAAAGATTTTTGAGGAACTTTTCAAGTTTTTGCCAGAAGATTGCTAAGAGAAAGTCGGAAAATAAATAATTTTTTCATAATTCGTTTTGCTCAAGATGTCTTAGCTAGGACTTGAACCACCGGCTCCCATTTAATAAGCCAACACACAATCTACTTGATTAAGGCGACTTCATCCAAGGAAAATACGATTTTCCAGGCAAATGCAAGAGAGATCAAGGAGTGTGTACATACATACTTACATACATAATTGGTCATTACAAACCTTCAGTCAGAATTACGGCCTAGCTTCTCACACCATTTATGTTGTGTGTGTTAATTTTATACATGAGTGGCGGGACCTACAGTTTAAAGTCGATACCGAACGACAGATTCTTGAGAAACTTTTCATGGCAATTTTATTTACTCTCAGAGTTTTTGCCAGAAATCTGCTGAGAGGAAGTTGCCAAAGAAATATTTTTCATATTTCGTTTTGATGTCTGACCTGGAATTTGAATCGTAGCCTTACGTCTAATAAGCCAATACACTACCTACTAGACTACGGTGACTTCACTTTTGGTTCGCATAGGCCTCAACATTTTAGTGACAGCCAAATGGCGCCCAAAGACACAAGTTCGCGAACCGTTTCAAACTAAAAGAAAGCGTAGAACTATTCCTCTAGGTATGGAATGGTGGTTTCAGTATTTGCGTATCTTGTTGCCATGAAGTGGTCCGATTTGACTATCTAGTCACCATGGGACAGGTCGGGAATGAACAGACAAATGATCTATAACACATAGCCAGTGAATCACAAACTGTAAACTTGAAAAATTCATGTCATGAATTGGTGACATTAAGCCACCCTGATATGGAGAGGAACATGCGCCGAATAGCAGTAAACTGAAGGGGACGACTTTATAGATGCTTATAACACCGCATAATTGAAACGAATAACAAAGAATGCAGGCAAGTAGAAATCACATCGAAACACTGGAACAATTACTACTTCAATGCTCTGGTTTTGAACGCATGCATACATACATACATACATAATTGGTCATTACAACCCTTCAATCAGGATTACGACCTAGTTTCTCACACCACTTATGTTGTGTGTGTTAATTTTATACATGAGTGGTGGGACCTACAGTTTAAAGTCGACTCCGAACGACAGACTTTTGAGAAAATTTTCATGGCAATTTTATTTACTCTCAGAGTTTTTGCCACAAATCTGCTGAGATAAAGTCGCCGAAGAAATATTTTTTGTAATTTGTTTTGATGACTGTCCTGGAGCTCGAACCCTGGCTTTACGTCTAATAAGCCAACACACTACCTACTAGACTACAGCGACTTCTTTGAACGCATGCGATCTTAATAATTTAAGACGACATAAATTTAGCAGAAACTAAAGAAGGTATTGGGTACAGATTTCATATAACGGTATATTCACATAAGAGTACAGATTTCATATTACGAGGCAAGTGTCTATCATTCGTGAGCTTACATCACGCTGACGTGATAACTTGAATGTGTGCCCACAATTTATTTGAATGTTGGTCTCCATCCCTAGCTTATCTTACAACATGACTGTTTGAATAAATCCGTCGTTTTTGGACCAATGCTTAAATCAGATAGCCTGTGACAGTCTGGTATGATTTAATAGATAGAATGACTTGACCAGACAGTGACTTATGGTTCCACCTCATAGCGAGTCATAAATTTCTCAGAGTCATAAATTTTCGTATTTCACATTAACTCGTATCGCTGGCTGTGCCTCACATATGAGTTTCTGAGCCTCAGATTATTCTATCTGAAGCGTATCTATTTTTCACCGGCAAAAATTACTTTTTTTAATGGCTTTCGTTCATGCAAAACTATCTGTCAACGTATTTTACCGTCACTATTTCGAATGCGTCTTTATGTTTGTAAACATTTTGAAATTTTTGCTTGAAGGATTCACATTCACATAATTCGAGAAGTTTTTGATGGAGTAATGGATTCAATTTGTTCTCTTCAAGTAGATTTGACGGACCTAAGCCGTCTATGCCCGCTGTGTCAAAACCTTTACGTGTTCGCTTTATACAAAACAATAGTGTTTGTGATAGGGCCGCAGTGCCACCATGTTTCAGCGGCTTGGACTGGACTGTTTCCATCAAATACTTCGTACGTACAAATCAACCATAAGTCCTCCAATGAAATCGATTGAACACATTTGCTATGAATTTCGCTTATCAATCGGCGACTATGTCCCATTCAATGCCATGATGCTTGAAAACGTCGTTTAAGTTATTAAAGACACAAACCAAATTTTAAAACGATTCTACTTCATCTGCTGTCAATCCCTTATTTTTACACCCAATACCTACAAACAGTTACTTTCGCAAAAAAAATGAATTTTCCAGAAAATCAACAAGTCAAAGAGCATTAAACATTTCCCTTTTAACTATTCATTTTGTCTTCTTCTTCTTCTTCTTCGTCTGCTGCTTTTCATTTTTTCTTTACAATTGAATTAAAAATTTATGAAAAATAAAATATTTTTCTTTTGTTTGTTGTTGCTGTTGGAAATTTTCCTTTTTTGTTTTTGGCATAAATAAAATGGCTTATAAAACACTTTAACGAAGTTGGCTAATTTTCTTCGTTGAGCGGCATTTATGCAAACATTTCTTTGCCTGCATAATTATTTACGTTTTTTTTTTCTTTGCATTGTTTGCTGAAAATAAAAATCCTTTTAACAGAAAAATTAAAACTAATAAAAATATCTGCAACAACAACAACAACAACCGCAAAAAAGTAAATGCTTTCAACAGCAGCTTAAAACAAAACTAAAATATGTCTCTGTGGCAAGGGGCGGAATATTATCCAAGTAAAGTGCAAAGACAGACAACAGATTTAAGAGACTGTTTTACAAGGATTAAGAAAACAAATGAAAAGACAAACACACACACACATAGACACAGGACAGTGGTATGCGTTAGTAAAACAAACTTTTAGTTTTCTATAAAAGAGGGGAAGAACATATAAAAGTCATTAAGACTTCACTGGTGATCTGGATCAGATAGCCTTCAGAAACCCTATGAATTTGGGGTGCTCTAAACTTTTATTGAGTCATGCATCAGATTGTCCATTAACAAACAGAGATTAGTAACCGGCATCAAATTAGTAACCGATAGTAGAGACGTAACTAGCCGCCATGCGTGCTCAAGTAAGCTTTGGCATCAGTTTAGTAACCGGTAGTGGAGTCATAACGGGCCGCGATGTGTGCTCAAATAAGCTTTGGACATCCAAACTGCCACTCCAACTTAACCTAACCGGAGATTAGTAGCCGATCTTTTGATAAGACATTGTAGAATCAAAGAACACTTGTTAAGAAAGAGAATTGGCTGGGGCTCAACATATAGATTCTGTGGTAATGAGTATAAATCATCAGAATATATACTTCCGATGTTAATGCGTTCCATTAGAAAAAAACTGTACGTGCATCAGGTCTTGGGTAAAGCGTTGCGCCTATTGACGCAATTAACATTTAAAAGTTTATTCGGGCAATAGGATTACAGAGATTTTATAGGCATAGCAAGAGTAAACCTCTTCAAGGATTAAAGGGGAGCAATAGTACAAGGATCCGTCTGGAAATAGTAGACTATCGTGCTATCAATTCACTTTCTATTTTCGTCAACTGAGACGAAAGTACGTGCATAAGTCCGTAGCTTTATCCATTCTCATACCCACATCTACATACATATTTGGTCATTACAACGCTCTGCCAGGATTTCTTACACCACTTATGTTATGTGTGTTAATTTTATACATGAGTGGCGGTGCTTACAGTTTAAAGTCGACTCCGAACGACAGATTTTTTTGAGAAACTTTCCATAGCAATTTTTGTATTCACTCTCAGAGTTTGTTTACCTCTCTTAATTCAAAAAGTAATACAGCTCTAGGCATTTTTCAGTTGACTCCTGTTAAAATTCGAAGAAACACTCCAACCTAAGCTAGGCTTGATAAACATTGTGGGAACTTTGCATGAATAATTTCAATAGTAGGTTGAGGTCTCTCGACTTTAAATTGTAGGTCCCGCCACTCATATATACAATTAACAAACATATCGTTGATGGTGTGAGAAGCTAGGTCGTAAATCTGAGTGAAGGATTGTAATGACCAATTATGATATGTAAGCTCTCTAAATTCGTAACAATTTTAAAAAATACAGGATATGGTGTCTGCCAAACGGAGTTTGTAAGTTTGAGAGCTTTTGTAGTAACCAGAGTCATCCCAATTGACTCTGTGGGGTATGAGAATGTTTTCAGTGTTTTGCTACGCGTTGGCGTATGACACATGAACAAACGTGAAATTATCGGGCCCTTTCGTAACCGTGGCCGAAATATAGAATCACTGCAACACATCAGAACAAACATCAGCAATCCAAACAGGGATTTTCTCAAGTCGTTGCTTTTTTAGAGAGAAGAAGAGAAGAGAAGCATTAGGCCTGCAGGCCTCTAAAGTAATGACTACCATTTTTTTGGGATGAATGAGATAAACCATTTTGAAAGTCCTTAAACTAAGATTTAGAAAGACGTATTCAATAGGAAGAAATCCATAAATTAGTCTACGAAGCCTGTCTCCTTTTTCGTATAAAGAGATTTAATTGTGAGTGACTACGTCTTCTTTCCATATCCACAAACATGCATAATTGGCCATTACAACGCATCAGTCAGGACTACAACTTAGCTTCTCACGCCACCTATCTTGTGTGTGTTCACTTTATACATGAGTGGCGGCAGCTACAGTTTGAAGTAGACTACGAACAATAGGTTTTCTTTCTTTTCACGCTCAGATTTTTGTCAGAAGCCTGCTGAGAGGAAGTCTACGAATAAATCTTTTGTTTCGTTATGTTGGAGATGTCTGACCTGGGGTTTGAACCGTGGCCTCACGTGTAATAAGTCAGCACAATACCTACTAGACTACGGCATGCTAGACTACGGCATACTAGACTACGGCGTACTAGACTATGGCGTACTAGACTACAGCGTACTAGACTACGGCATACTAGACTACGGCGTTCTAGACTACGGCGTACTAGACTACGGCATACTAGACTACGTCATACTTGACTACGCCGTCCTAGACTACGGCGTACTAGACTACGGCGTACTAGACTACGGCGTACTAGACTACGGCGTACTAGACTACGGCGTACTAGACTACGGCGTACTAGACTACGACATACTTGACTACGCCGTCCTAGCCTACGGCGTACTAGACTACAGCGTACTAGACTACGGCATACTAGACTATGGCGTACTACACCACGGCGCTTTCGTAACCATGGCCGAAATACGGAATCGCCACAACACGAAGCCTTCCTCCTTTCCTTATCTAGACATTGAATTGCAAGTGACTGTCTTGTTTCCTTATCAAACAAGTTCGAAGGCGATCACAAGTCTGTCAGCAGCATATATTGAGTGCAGTACAATGGAAGTTCTTGCCAACTGTGCTTTGTTTTCTCTCAACCTGCCTCATAAATATTTAAAAAAAATCCTACTAGGCCCACTGTAGCTTATAGCTGAGCCAGCATTGGCAAACAACATCAAATGCTTGTTTTACATTAATGGGTTAAGTAAACATAGTTTCATATGAAATTGATTTTTAAGAGGTGTGTACAAACAACTTGAGTTGAACTTGGGCTAATAAATTCATACATGTTGGTAGCAGTCAGCCGGCAGCCAACAGCATGCAAGCAGGCATTTATAATGAACTCAACAACAATGGAAAAAAATATCACGACCAACAATATCAACGCTATCATCGTCATCATCATCATCGTCAGAATAGTCAACAATAGAGGAAATCAAAGTTGAATAAGAAATAAAACGTGGAAAAATGAAAAAAAAGAAAAAACTGTGTTGCACTAATTTATTCATGCAACATAATTTTCAAGTGCCGCCTTTTGAGTTAAGAACAGCACTTTTTTTCGGTTCTTATAGTTTGGTTAGCTTTTCTAGACAATTTTTTTTCCTTATTATAAACACTTCTTCACTTATTAATATTTCGTAAAAGTTGTGGATATAAAGTGGCAAGCAAGCAAGTTCTGGAGGCAACAAGGCGAGTTCAGATATGAAAAAATGCCGAAATAGAACATTATTGCTGCTGCTATTGTGTTAAAAACAGAATAAATTTCACTTCATCTATTGTTTTTCTATTATTCAGAAGTTTATTTAAAAAGATTTTCTTTCATATACTAGCTCTCTCTGTCTCTCGTTCTTACTTTCTGCTTGAATAGCGCTAGTTCAGCATAAATTATAATCAGGAAAAAAAAAATCCATTAATGGTACCATCTTAAGTTGCCACATACAACATACAACAGCGTTTTTTTTAATTCTATTTTCCTTATGAAATTTATTCCTTGGAGGGCCGACATAAGGCAGGATCTGCCTTAACGTGAAGTAACACTGTTAAATGCATGATGAAGTAGATTAAAAAGAAAAACTGAAAGAAATTTTCAGTTGGACAGACAAAAATGTCTTGCTTTCTTTTTTGAAGTAGAAAAAGACTGTCAGGCAGCCAAATAATAGTTGCAGCATTAAATGCAATACAATACCGATACAATACAACAAATACACCATTTCCATCCAAATCCATTTCCAAAAATTTTAAGTAGTAAAACGTTACGAAGTCGCCGTAATCTAGTAGGTAGTCAGGATATGGCTGAAAACATAGGTCAGAGATCTTCAACAAAATGAAACGTGAAAAATATTTCAACGGCCTCTCAGCAGTCTTTTAGAAAAAACTCTCAGAGTAAATAAAAATTTGCCATGAAAAGTTTCGCGAAAAAACTGTAGGTCCTACCACTCATGTATAAAAAATTAAAACACACAACATAAAGTGGTGTGTGAAACTAGGTCGTAATCCTGACTGAAGGGTTGTAATGACCAATTATGTATGTATGTATGTTCAATTTGTTAAAGTAGTTTATGGTGTAGAGTGTAAATTTATGGAATTTTCTTAAAAAGAAAAAACTGCGTCATAAAACAGATTATGAACCGCAACAAATCCTATAAGGCCAGACGCCCTTATTTTAATTTTTTTTTTTTAATAAAAAACGTATTTTTGTTAAGAACATCACGAAGTACAGGGTCCCTCAATAGCGTTTTATTTTTACCAACGCAAACTTAAGAATGCTTTCCAAAAGAAAAGCAAAATACTGGTAGTATTACTACGGGTCACTGAGACCCTGACCTGTAATCATGTCGGATTTGAAAAGGCCAGCAGATTCGAAATTTTCAAACCCAACAGATAATAGGATTCCCAAAACGGAATCATGAGAAATGGCTAAACCCTACAGATAATAGTGGTTTTCAAGCAGAATCATTTAAAACTGCTGTCGTAGTGACGTATAACTTGTCATATGTGGGTTTCGTAGCATTGCTGGAATACGCTATCCCAGGGCAATGTTTGAAAAGTAGGGCATTACTTTAGTGACGCTTAAGGGGAGGTGCCCCCTTTCATCCAGTTGAAAAAATTTTAATATCTGGCGTAATAATGCCACAAATGCTTACAGTCTTACCTTATAGTAGGGAAAAGTGGTCATCTGACGTGGTCGGAGTTTCTTTATTTTCGTTCCACAGGAATTTCTAAACTTAGGGTTGTAATCACCAATTATGTATGTATGTATGTACATATGTAACATTACCGATGGAACTGATACTTTTTGCATACCATCGCAAGATGTAACCGAACCAGTTATACTTGAGCTTGTGTATTTCATCTTCAATATGCTTAAATACGGCCGTCTAACGAAGTTGTTCGTTAATTACCAGTTCGTTTTAGTTTCCTGTGTGTTATTTAAGTTGTACCCCAAGTAGTCACAACACAGATGTAACGATTAGCTACAGAAGTTCAGAGATTTTTAGCTTTCAGTTGACAGGTATGCTCTAAGAATGCAGTTCGGGCTTTAGTCCCCTGAAGCACACTAGCCAGTAACTGTAGAAAAAGTGTACAAAGCCCTGCTTAATATCTGTACTGCGTTCAAAGGGAAACATGAAATTCCAGAAGCCCGCTGATTGAAGCTTGGCTATGGTAGTCATGTAAAGTTTCTAGGATTTTAAGTGGAACTCCTTGCTGGCATGGAATAGATTATCACTAAAAAGTACTTATTAAAAAGTACCCATTCTTATACAAAAAAACGTAAAAACTACTTCTTAAGTTTAAGTACTTTTTTAAAAGTATCTTTTAAAAAGTACCTTTTTAAAAAGTTCCCATTCTTTTAAAGAATTTTTTTAAAAATACTTTCTAAACACTTTTTAAGAAAAGTATTTTAAAAGAACGAGTACTTTTAGAAAAATAATTTTAAGAAAAATACTTTAAAAAAGTACTTTAAAAAGGTACTTTTTAAAAAGTGCCCATTCTTATAAAGTACTTTTCATAAAAGTATTTTTCTAAAAGTGCCCGTTCATATAAAGTACTTTTTTTAAAAATAGTTTAGAAAGTACTTTTAAAAAAAATCTATATAAGAACGGGTACTATTAGAAAAATACTTTTAAGAGAAGTACTTTATAAAAATTACTTTTTAAAAAGTGACCATACTTATAAAGTATTTTCTTAAAAGTATTTTTTAAAAGTACACGTTCTTGTAAAGTACTTTTCTTAAAAGTACTTTTTAAAAAGTAGCCATTTTTATAAAGTACTTTTTTTAAAAGTACTATTTTGAATAATAACTACGATACATTGAGAAATCATAAGGGCCACAGTGTTTAAGTGGCATGAACTTTCTTTTCTTACACACTATCTTTAGCCTGCAACTGCAATTGTTCCACTTGCTTGTCTCCACCACCTAATGTATGTTTGTATATGTTGTTGTTACATAAATGTATGTTCCATTGTTATTATTATTGTTGTTCTGAGTAGCTATTGTTGTGTTGTTTTAGCCTGTGTAATTGTTGTTGCAGTAGTGGTTGTCAGTTGTTTGTTTAGCAGAGATGTGATATGACATGACGCCCAGTTGACTCACTCGAGTTGACTGAACACATCTTTTAAGATATTCTATTGCTTTCACGACTTCTTTCGACTCTTCCTTCTACATATTTAAAAGAAATTTTTTTTTCGCTTGTTAGCTGGCTTGGATATGGCTTAACAAGCAAGGAGGCGGTTGGTAAGAGAGCATATCACACTAATGCTGTGTAAGAAGTTAAAGTTCACAACAAGTGCACGACGGGAATATTATAGTCCCGTCACAGTATACAGTCAGACAGGCATGTGAGAGAAATAATACATCACTCGAGAGCAGGTGGTGCAGAAAGGGAAGATGCCTAACAGCTGAATGCTAAACAAATAATATTCATAGGCAAGTGGAGGGCATTTATAGGACGATTTCCAGTTAATTGGAACCACGTTTTAAGGCTGCAAGATAGGACAAAATACCACATTATTCAGCCATTAAAACCTATGACTGTCCACAAACAATATTCAAATCTTTATTGATTTATTGGTTACTTTGATTGGCATACCTTCCCCTAATATTTTTCTCTTTTACTAACAAGTGTTAGATGCTGGTGCAACATTTTATTTTTTTTTATATTTTATTATTGTTGTTATTATTGTTGTTATTGCTGTTGCAGTTGCCTTTTTACTAGCTGATGACAGCAATGAGGTCATAACACATCTTTATACAGAGAGCTGTTGCTTAAATTTTCTTCTGTATTGGATTCTCCTTTGTACACGTTTCCATATATTTATTACGTTTGTTGTTGTAGACGTAATATTAAAAAAATACAGAAAAAATAGACAAAAGTTGACTGTAGTGTCAACAAAACTAGATATTCATATAAAAAAATGTTGTTAGTGTTGTTTTGTTATTGCTGTTGCTGTTGCTGTTGCTGTTGTTGTCTTCTGCTGTGATAATGACATGATGGCTGACTGACTGGCTGGAATATTTATTTACAGTTTGAGGGCAAAAGGCATACAAATACACTTGAGAACAGGGAAATGCAAACTATAAGCCAAGCTGATACAGGTTAGGTTAGGTCGAAGTAGTAACTCTGAGTACAAAAACTCACTTGAGCACCAGAGATCAGCAATGAATCGTTTTTTCGCTACTCATAAGTACTCATGAAATTTTGAGTATGAGTGAGTCAACAGTATTCAAATCCAACTACTCTGATTCATTCGTACTCACTATAACATTGATTTATAAGTACAAGTTGCAATGGGTATGAGTACAACGTTGACATCAAACTCATAACATTCGAAATATGTTTGATTCATACGCCTACGAGTGATTCGAATCATTCATCAAAATTTACCGTCGAAGTTGTTGTTGCATTTACAAACAAAGAAGAAAGAAAAAGACAAAGACAGCAAGCGAAGTAAACACACAACCTTCTTGTGAGTATTGTAGTGTTCGTACGCGAATCGTACTTATTTTGTGATTCGTGTATACGATGAGTCATGGAGAGTCGAAATCAATAACATCATGCGTATTGTTAAGTATGAGTACCATGAGTATTTCAAACTTTGAATATGAGTAGTAAGAGTATGACATTAAAATAAGTATGAATGCGTATAAGTATCAGAAATTATAATCTCTTACCAATTATGATTCGAATCTGCTCATTGTTTTGTATACTCATTACTGACCTCTGTTGAGCACGCATAGCGATGATGCCACAGGTAAGCACAGTCGCTGTACTGACCGAATTCCACCAAACTAGCGAGGAAGATGGGCACATTAAAAGCACTACTAACCTACGCTGGAAACCAGCCTAAAAGCTTAATAAACGAAGCAATATCCCTGACATCAATGAACGATAACTCCGTTAAGCTGACAAGAAACTCAAGTAGATTTTTAGGAATTTGTTCTGTGATCGTAGTGTCGAGTTCCAAAACGCAACTGACTTTATACTGAAATCAAAATCTACTACGGAACTGTAACGTATCTTTAGGCGAACATTGCTACATTTGAGCAACTGGCACATGGGAAAGTTAATCGTCAATAGAAACAAAACACTCCAGTATAAATACTCGTACTCCGGTGTTGTTCACGAATGTAAACTCTACAGTTTTGGTTACTCGTAACTCACTGGAGAAATGAAAAGTCCTTCTAAAGGGTGAAGAGATGTATTGAGTGAGTAAGATCTCTCACCATTTTTGTCAAGAACTTGCTATCGTAAGCCAATCAACGTGTTTAGTCAGATAAACTTGATTAAAAAAACCTGAAACAAGACAAAAAAGGGATAAGATGAGCATACGACCTATGTATGCTCCACACAAAATAGCGATCAAGATTCTGTATTCTTCTACTATTAAAGGTAAACACCATGTAAACTCGAAATCATCCCTAAGGAAAGGCCGTAGTGGGTGAAGTTAGCTGCAGAAGTTATATTCTTCTTTATACTGTGAATGTTAAGTTAACAGAGACTTTTAGGTTCACATAATTGAAATGTTTAAAAAAGTATGAAAAGAAATTCGATTAAAAATCCCAAAAATAGAAAAAAAAATTGGAAAAAAATTTAAAAGAAGGACCAAACAACCTTTGAATTTTACAAAATCAAAAAATATGAAAAAAAAACTGTTTTCTTATCAGAGATAATCGAGTTGAGAAATCAGATTTTTTTTCACCAAATATACCCAACATAAATCGGGCAAACTCGGATGAGAAATAAAATGATGAGATAAACGAATCTAGTGGGCTGAATAGCCATGGTATCAAGTATTTACCCTTGACTTGAATAGTTGCCGGCTAAAAAGAATGAAAAGTAGCAGGGTTTCATGATAATGCGCGCCATGGTGTGCTTATTGAGAGCGAAGAACAGGTTTTATTTGCCTTCATATGAACGACAATCAAAGACTTTAATTGAAATTCATAATATCATGCAGGTTGCGGTAGACCTGGTTGCAATGAAGCTCATAATCTCGGGAGGGTCTGAGTGTGAACACTTCAACCCCATATTGAACCGATTGAGAAGGTTTTACAGATTTTTAGTATTTTAGAGTCCCCCTATCTTTAAGATTTATTTTTGAAACGCCAATAACTGTGAGCAATAACACGCAGTAGTCGCCATAGGCTAGTAGGTAGTGTGTTGGCTTATTAGTCGTAAGGCAACGATTCAAACCCTAGTTCAGGCATTCTACAATATAACGAAAATACGAAATAATATTACTTTAGGCGCCATCCTCTCCCCATATTTCTGGCAAAAACCGTGAGGGTAAATAAAAGAAATTGCCATGAAATGTTTCTCAAAAGTCTGTAGTGTGGAGTCTTTAAACTGCAGGTTCCGCCAATTGTGTGTAAAATTAACACACACAACATCTAGGTTGTTATCCTGACTAAAAGGGTTGTAATGACTAATTATGTATGTATGTATGTATGTATGTATTTATTTATTTATTTATTACAATACAATTACAAATTATATTCTAATTATATACGAGCGGAGTAACTTGACCATATGCTCGATGTAGTGTCACAGATGGTGGGAATCGAACCCACGACCCTCACGCTAATAGTCTAGCACACTACCCACTAGACCACCAGGGCACCCTATGTATGTATGTAATAACACGCAGCTAATAAAATTTCTTGCAAGTAGAGACCGAAAGAACGGTTAAGTTTGGTAGACTTGTACTGCCACGTTTCGAAAGACTTTAAGTATTTTCTCCTTTATAAAGTCTCGGACGAATTTTCTTCAATATTGCACTTCGGAACTGCAGTAGAGGGTCTGAAGAGTATCCCTAGCTTATGGCAAAACTATTTGCAAGTAGAGATTAAGTTTCGTAGCCTCGAAATTAAGAAGAAGCTTTAGAGATTTAAGGTCTCGCACAAAGTCTCTATCAACTGCCAGTTAGGAACTGCATTAGAACTAAAAAATGTCACGAAGCAGATGGCAGATTTACTTACTCGGTAAAGTTCAGGCAGTTATACCACTCACTTGAAAAAACTTTTGAGGCTCAGATAAATATGCAAGAGGAAGAAAAAGTATCAAGCGGCTGATGGCAGCATTACTGACAAGTAAAGCTTAAAATCTCGGTAGGTCTTGGTAGGCTATACCTTACGCCGGTATTGCTACAATTGGATAAACTCGTAACGGTTTCTCCTAAATCATTATGTATTAAGCCCCAATAGAAGAGAGATTCCAGATAGCCAACCTTTAGCATGGTTCACGCTCTCAAAATTTCATATTTTTCAAACAGTTTGCGTGCCACTGCATTTGAAGTTACAATATAAAATACAATATAAGTTGTCATATACATATAGGTATATATGTATGAGTGTATATATGTATGAGTGGATGAGTGATGTATGTTTTAAAAAGAATGCACTGCTACTCTTGCATGTCAAACAATCACTTTTAGACAATATTTTGACACATTAACATACAATGTACGCTCTCAATGAAAATGAAGATAAACAACAGCACCCACAGAGAGAGAACAGAGAGAGAGAGAAGGGAGAGAGTTAGTTGAGCCATAATAGTGGTGATGATGGTGATGATGATGATGTTACTGATGATGTTACTGATGCTGAACAAACATACTCATTCATTCAATTACTCTTATACAAAAACGCATACAAACACACACCCATACACATACACATATATTGTGTATACACAATGGCACAGCCATTGTAAGAGAGTGTATGGCTCTGCATAAAATTAAAATGTTTTCCTAAAGGACATTAACACAATTACTTGAGTAGAGTAAACAGAGAGACACAGAGAGATACAGAGAGTGAGAGAGACAGGCTTATAAACGGCGGCAAGTTGCCACTGAAAACGAAATGCTTGCAACATTATTTTTAAAATAAAAATTGTTTTTTTCTTTCTCCTTTGGTGAACAGAGTGGGGTTGTGTGTGTTTTTCTTGTTTTAAAAGTTATTGTTTATGGGCTTGAATACGGCTGCTCTTCTCTCTGTGTGTGTGTGTGTGTGTGTTTTAATATTTTAATTTAAAATGTAGTTTTTCTGTTTAATTTTTGGATTTTTCATGCCTGCCATTTACCATTCTCGCAGCCTTGCTTTCACTCTCTGTGCATGTCTTTTGGAGAGTAAAAAAGGATTTTTTTTAAATATTTTTTCTCCATCATTATCATTATTGTCAGGCCTTTTAAGTTCATATACTTGTACATGACATGGGTTGTTTTTCTCGTCCTCTCTCGCTCTCTCTGTATGTGTGTAAATAATTCTTTGTTGTTGGCTTTTTATGTTACAACATCATGTTGCTACTCTCTATGGGTTCGTACTTGTCTTAATTCGTTATTGTTGCTGTTGTTGCTAATGCAGTTGCTATTGCTGCTGCTGTTGCTTCATGCTCATTTTAGTTTTTAATATCATAACCCGTTAAAATTTAATTTAGAGTTCTCGTTGGCATGTTTACATTTTTTATTAATTTCAACAAAAACTTTTTCATGTTAAATGCTGCCTTTGGTGGGGGAAGTGGTAACCTCTAAAATATTTTGCCAGAAACAAAGACCAACAGATTGCTAACCGAGACACAGAATACGGCAGGCAGCCTTTTATTGAATTAACAACCGGAAAATGTAAAAAAGATCTAACGAGGCATCGTTAACAGAATGCCAGTTTTTAGTTTTTAATGACGACTCTAGAAATTTTGAAACCTTGAAAGGTAAAGAGTTAGCCGGTTTAGTTTGGTTTTCACTCCGAGTGAAACGTTACATGAAAAATAATCATTAAGGATTGTATATTTAATTATAGGGATGGCAAGGTTAGAGGACGTGTACTTGTCATCGGGACAAGTACAATACTCGGAAGTCAGCTTGACCCATTGTAAAGGGATCGCAATCTAGCAAACAAACAAACAAAAATTGCGCGGTTATACCTCCCTATGTCATAAATGAAGTCTTGCCATAACTTAGTAATGGAACAGACTGAATATTTGTTTTCAAAACATTTCAACACAATTAACCCTTTCATACCCGAATTTTTTCAGCCAGAGCTAAAATATTTCTAAGGATATGTGTTTGTTTGTCATGGCCTAAATATGAAGTGATATTAAATTCAGAGTCCTACGTATTCTGGTTTTACACGTTTTTAACCAAGCTTGTTTGCAAAAAAAAAATCTTTTAAAAAAATTAAAAATTACGGAATTTATGAACAAAAATGTACAATGTTGTCTATAGGCAACATCGGGCATGAAAGGGTTAATATTGATATTCAGCAATCAATTAGTAGAAGTTTGTTAACCATTTAATTGGTAGGCCCTCCCTAAAGAGTAAGTTGCACTTAGGACAGAGGTTACATTGTGATGCAAACTATCAACCAAAAGCTAGATACTGACAACTTAAGTAAAATAGGCTGACTTCCAAAATTTTAGTTGCTTTGTGTTTGAACAAAGTATAGTGTTTCATAAAGCCGCTGTACAAAATGTTTACAATGTACACTGTTTCAAAACGTCGTCAATGTGTACTTTTAACGTAGTCAAAAAGCAATCAGGCATCGAATTTATAGTTGATGCATTGTTTGGTAACTTTGCATATCTACATAGTTTATATATATACAGTAGTAGAACTGCATACAAACTTTGTATTGATACATTTTGGAAGTCAGCCATAGTTTCCTTCTCATGTTAGACACACAACATCTGCAGAAATTATTCGATGGATTGCGAACCTATGGACATGGCTTCCAATAAGGTAATGGCCTGTGGAAACCACATTGATAGCTATGCAATTTTAAGAAAGGAGACAATCAATTTACTTTATCCTTATCAATCTAGCAGAGTCTAGCAATAAGAACATGTCATATTCACGGCATACAAAACTCTTCATATATATAAACCATAACCTCCGATCGTCGGAGCAAAAGATCGAAGTTGAAATTCTCAAACCAAATCTCTTATCGAGAGAATTATAAGGAACATTTCCATATCCTTAGTCTGGGTTACTTAACTGCTTTGGGCCTTACTTCCACAGCTCTGTCAACATCTTCAACATAACCTCAAAGGCAAAAGACTCATGGTTTATTTGCTGAAAACAGTCCTCTATCATTGCAATTAAATGAGGCTTTGGTCGTACAGACATTCGCTGTTTATGGCTTTTGTTTCTTTTACAAACAACGGCTCAATCACTGGCTAATTCTTCTTACCGTGTTTTTAGTGTGGAATGATAGCAGGTTCATCTATCGCTGGCTAGAAAAAACGTCGTCTCTTTGGTAAAACTTTTTTCCAAATAAATGCCACGCTTTTGTAAGAGCCATCTCAACGAATTTTGTTACGTTTCCGCCATAAGATGAAGGATTTGGTGTACAATACTGATTTAGAAGAAATAGAGGTTAATAGCTCTGTGGTCTTACATGCTAACTCTGCCAGTTTAAAGCTTTAAAGCCTACTGAAACAGCATTGCCAGCTTGGGGCCTGTAAGAGCCGTTATTGTATCAATGGTACCTATTCCGTCAGACAACTGACAGCAGATTGTGCTGCTTGAGATTTGTCTTGTGATAGAAATTAAACTACTTGACTTCATACTTCAAATAAACTTTGGTTCGAGCTCATCACAGTTTTTGAATTTTAAAAATTACAAGATTTCGTTCAGGAAGTTCTCAGATCCTTGACCACATAAGAGTGGATAACATCAACAACGAACATCATAAGAATGTCAAGCTGCACTGCCTTTTAAGAGAGTGAGAGAGAGAGATCATGCTCAATTAGTAAAGTTACTCGCCACGGTATCCAATTCAACAACCACAATTTTGTTCAGCTATACAAAAGCAGTGATTACTAGGCATATTCTATGATATCCGCAGTAAAAGAAACTCAAATCACGTAGCGAAATAATAAGAATATAGGGGTGTTGCTTTGGACCGCTCTATCACCCTTCTCTGCTCTAAAAGACATATTCATGTAGAATCTACCATCTTTAGATGTATATGTGAAGATATATCATTAGGGATCTGTTCTAAAAATGTCTTCTATTTTCTGGTCACAATATATGGCATATAGACCTTCCATTGATGGACGTCAAAGTTGCCTGACTATCTATTGGAATTCGATCTATGTAAACCTGCTATATAATCAGTAATCCTAGACTAATCAGACTGCGGTCCATCAGTCCTCAAATCGATCGTTTTCTTTTGATGGATCATTATAGAAGTCGTTCAGAGATGTCTGGTAAATTCTTTAGAGGTGTCTGGTATATTTGTAAGTTGCCGTAGTCTAGCAGATAGTTTGTTGGCTTATTAGACATGAGGCCATGGTTCAAATCCCAGCTCAGACATCTCCAACAAAACTCAGCGAGTAAATAAAATTGCTTCTAAAAATCTGTCGTTCAGAGTCGTTTTTAAACTGTAGGTCCCACAGATCATAAGTGGTGTGAGAAGCTAGATCGTTATCCTAACTGAAGTGTATGAAATGACCAGATATGTATGTATCTTATGCATGTATAATCAGTAATCCTAGACGAATCTCACTGTAGTCCATTAGTCCTCAATTCGATCGTTTTCTTTTGACGTGTACCCATAGAGGAAGGATCATTATAGAAGTCGTTCAGAGATGTGTGGTATATTTAATGATTCAAAGTCGCCGTGGTCTAGTAGGTAGCGTGTTGGCTTATTAAACGAAAAGCCAGGGTTCGAGCCCGAGGCCAGACATCAAAATAAAATATAAAAATTATTTCTTCGGCGACTTCCTCTCAGCAGATTTCTGGCAAAAACTCTGAGAGTGAAATAAAATTGCTATATAAAGTTTCTCAAAAATTTGTCGCTCGGAGTCGACTTTAAACTGTAGGTCCCGACACTAATGTATAAAATTAACACACACAACATAAGTAGTGTGAGAAACTAGGTCGTAATGAAGGGTTGTAATGACCAATTATGTGTATATAGACGTAAAGATCCGCATACACCAGACGTATAGATGGCAATATCGTGGTTAAAAAAATGCTTAAGGTTGCACAATACTGGAGTACTCGCTCAGTGTGAGCTTAACCCCTTTCAAAATAAAACCCAACACGGTACGAACTTTGGAGAGGAACCATAATGGTTCTGCGCGTTGTGGTCATTATGCCAAGGAACTACAGCTAGCATCTGTTACTGATTGCCAGAATGTTTTTATTGCTTTGCTAAAGGCACAGCTAGCACTGAAAGCCTTCAATATTCCCATATGGTTTTCCAGACCACAAATGAATTTTAAGTTTAATAAGGCAAACAACCATTTTTTCTTTTTGAATTGCCGATTTCAAATCAAATTTGTTGAAAAAAGTTTTCACACAAACGGATTTCTCTTACCTGTAACTTAGACAGCCTTTGGCGTTTTTGGTGTGTGGCATTAACGAAAATCGTATTTTACTTTTTCCAACTTTTTAACGCGTTGCTCTACTCAACACTTATTATACAGTTTTTCTTTCTTTTTCTCTTTTTTGTTTTTTGTGTTTTTTACCTTCAAGTTGCCAACTATAATGCCGGTTGTTATCTTGTCAAAATGTTAAACAAATCTTTTATGAAAAACAGAAAAAAAGGAAAGAGATTCTGAAAAAAAAACAAGAAATCGTAAAAATAACTTTTCATACTTTTACCACAAAAAACCGAAAAAAAACCAACAAATTGAGGAAAACTTATGCAATTTTCTTTAGTTTTAGTTCTTTTTTTGTTTTTGTTTATAAGATTGTGAGATGTACGCGATGGTGCAAAAGAAAATTCAATTCCAACTAATAACATATTGTTGAATTCAACAAAATGTGGCAAGCAAATACGTACATACTATACGTATGTATGTAAAGCTATTACTCCGGCTCTTATCTCGTAAAATTATTTAGAGAAGCAGCAGGAAAAACACTCGGTTTGAACAAAAGATAACAACAACAAAAAAAGAACGTAAAAAAGTTTAAAACAAAAGCTTAAGAGAGTGAGAGAGGCAATAACAAATTGTATAAAATGTTTATGGGATTGGATAAAACGTTCAATTTGTTTAAGTTACCCAGGCATACGTACGTACTCGAGTTTAGTACAACGTTTATGAACGTTACAGACAGGTACATGCATACACAGCATTTGTGCGATAAAATAAAAAACCTGCCTCGGTACATGAACAATTATTTCAGTTTTAATAAACAGGATAAGGATCGTCAATTTAAAGTTTTTCTTTTCTTTTTGTTTTCTTTTAAAATATGAAATGAGAAGAGTTATTAAAACGCCTGAATATGATAATGATTTTGATCAAGGCAGAGTGTCATTGCTTGATGGATCATAGATTTACTCCTGACATTTATATGAGAATCATAAGGACCTTACATTACACCTCATTACATCAGCCTTGTTCTCATTTCAACTTAGCTGCAGCCAATGGTTTAATTTCCTAGTTGAGCTGCCTTTTTCATGTCAGAATGAGCCTTCAAATACATCTTTGTCCTTGAGGATACCAATCTCTAGCGTGTGCATGAAGATAAATTCGAATTTAACTACCAAAGACAAAAACCAAAAATACTAACACAGCCAAGGTTAAAGTCAATATAGGAATGTTAAGTGCTTAACAGAAAATTCAAAAAATTGTCAGAATGGAATCTCTATTCCATTAATTACAAATTAATCCCTCGGCTGGGCTGGATAGCCGTAGTATCAAGGATTCCAAAACAGTTTTCGTTACGGTAGGGCTATGCTTGGGACCGGAGATACGAAACTAAGTCATGTGACGAACCTTATACTTTTCTCATCGACAAAAATCTAAAAAATGGACCAAACAATCCAAATCATCGTTCTAAAAAATGGAAGTCATCGTCCAAAAAATGCAGTCATGATTCAAAAAATATGCAAATTGTCGTGCAAAAAAATGCAAGTCGTCAACCAAGAAAGTGCAACTCATCGACAAAAAAATGCAACTCATCAACAAAAAAATTCAACTCAGCGGCAAAAATGCAACTCATGGACCAAAAAAATGCAACTTATCGACCAAAAAATGCAAGTCATCAACTCAAGCCAATTCACAAAAAAGTAAGACATCGCCTAAAAGACTGCATTGCGGCAATTTTTGCCCGATTTATATAGAAAAGTTTTTGTTGCTCATTTGAAAAAAACAATCAGGCTCGTCGGCTATATCTGTGGTCCCAACTACCGCCCAATCATAAGCAAACATGTTTTGGAATCCTTGATAACATGGCTGACTAGTCCACTAGGTCCATATCCCCCATTTCTTATCCTATTGAGCCACATTTACACAGAGCTATTTTATTACTAATTTGAAGAAAAAAACTAGCTTCGTTGCCTATATCTCCGATCCCAAGTCCCACCCGACCGTAGGGAAACCTGCTTTGGAATCCTTGATACCATGGATATACAGTGGGATACCTGCAGCAAGTTCAATTTTTCCACAATATCTGTCATCCCAGATACTGCACGATTTCTCAAGTTACAAAATTATTTTAAATAAACCAGCAATGGGGTTTTATTAGGGACACCTTTGGCTACAATTTGTATACAGTGGTCTCAGAATCATGGAAAACTGTATATGAGCTTCATGAGCAATCTTTTCCTGCTTGTGAAACGTCCTGTGACGTAGCCTTTATTTTACTTTATAGTATAGTTATCCTTAGGGCTTTCGACATTGTATGTTCTGTTTCTAGTTGGCTGTCTTTGAATCTGATCTAGTCTCGAGATCGATAGATATGAATTTTCTTCTTGACTAGTCATTGAGCAAGTCCCAGAAGTTGCATTTTGCGCATGGCCAGTTGAAAACCATGGGAATGCAACCAGCCTTTGAATCCAACCAGCGTTGATTAAGTTGTCGTAATTTCCGTTGGGCTACTTCTCTATTCCTGTGTCCTTTGCGGCTCTAGTTTCCTTGGGCCGCTGGAAACCATACCTAAATAACGTGTGTGTTGATGGCTGACTTCCAAAATGTTAGTGGCTTTGTGTTTGAACAAAGTATAGTGTTTTATAAAGCCGCTGTACAAAATGTTTACAATGTATATTATATCAAAACGTCATCAATGTGTATTTTTAACGTAGTCAAAAAGCAATCAGGCATCGGATTTATAGTTGATGCATTATTTGGTAACTTTGCATATCAATAAAACTTATATAACGTAGTAGAACTGCATACAAACTTTGTATTGATACATTTTGGAAGTCAGCCGATGTTGTATAAGAAAATAATCTTTCCTGTCTGGTTTCTACTCCACCTGCATGTCCTAAGTAGCTTAATCTCTGTAGCTTAAAGCGCTTTTCGACATTTGTGTCATACAATTCAAAGTTCATGGCTTATCAGATTCAGTTATTAAGCTGCTTACATATGCCTAAGTATTATCTGTTGTTTGGTCAACAATATCCTTCATTTTATCACTGTGCTGACATCATGACTCTATTTTAGGGCAGCTGCGAGGTAAACAAATTCTGCCCCTAACCTTGCCTTCCTACATTACGTGTGTATAGCAGTTGCTTTGGTCATCAAATCTGCCAAAAAAAATACAAAAAAAAACGGCAGACCCTTCTATATCATGGCTGTATTAAAAATTCAAAAATCTTTTGCTTTCCCAGTTTTCATTTCAATTTTCCATTTTCACTCAATTTATCTTGAATGCTGACATTGTTTTCTATTTTTAATTCAACATTATGTCCGTAAACAAATTAAATTTTATTTCTTTTATTTTATAAATTCTGTTTTTTTATTGGTATTTTGTTGTTGTTCTTGTTGTTCTTGTTGTTGTTTTGTCCTTTTTTAATAACAATTTTTAAAACAATGTAAGCCGTAATGAAAACAGCAAAATAGGCATCACCCTTCGATTATCAACATCATCAACAACATCAGTTTCTATGTTTAACTATCAGGCATACAATGTTTTATCATTCAAATGAACGCAAAGAGGGTCGTTTGAAAAGGTTATGCACTTTGTATACACGCACGGACTAGTTGTATTGTGCTCATACGGTCCTTTTCTTTCCCAAGACGTAATTGTTTGATGTTATCCATTCTCTGGGAAGCCAGATAGCCTCATGTGAAATTACTTGAAGGTAAAATTGCTTATTTTCTACTGTATTCGAACCTGGGATGCTTGGGATTGTGTTTAAGAATTTGGTTTTTTGTTGTTGACACGATCTAATCGGTTGCTCTTCAACCGAGCAATGACACAATTTACTCTAAAGTCACCGTCATTAATGGTACCCTAAATAGGTAAGAACTCGGGACCCAAGCCAAAGGAACCCACAATCGTACAAATCAATAAAAAGCAGCACTTCCACAGCGTCCAACACACACCTGGGCGTATAGCTCACAGCACTAAAAACAGATTAAAGACCAAACGGCACCGAGTACGTTCAAAAACATCAACGAACAGACTCGCCAGGTCTCAGGGTTGAGTTTCTCACTAAAGAGGTCACTAAAGACCTACTGCTACCCACCATATGGACCATCGATCGCTACTTTTAAATAAACGTCTTTAAACGTCTGCAACATTTGTACAGCGTGATCTGCGAGAAATGCCGATGCGAAACTGCCGTTAACAGCATAATCAAAAAAGTAAAGCACTATTTGGACGATTACAATCTGAATGGAGAAGCTTACAAGTGTCCAAACGAACTAAGCTTTCAATACTCAATTCATATACGTATTGACTCTGCTTTATTACTTGGAAACGACACCAGAATTATAACGACTGTCGCTGTAGACTAGTCTAGTGTGTGGGCTTATTAGACGTGAGGCCATGGCTCAAACCGAAGAAGATTGGTCCTGATTGCAGGGTTGTAATGACCAATCATGTATGTATGTATGTATGTATTATAACTACCGAAATCACATAAAATCTGCAGTGTTTCTTATTACCAACGGCGATCTACGAAACTCGCGCGAGGAAAAGGTACTTATACTGAAGAAAATCAAATCCAACAAAAGAAGATGGATCGAATGAAAACCTCATAGTATCATTGGGATAGTACTGCAGTGGGACCTTCAACGGATTTAGAAGATATCAGTGTCCGCATACATTGTTTTCTGGTACAATTTCGTAAACTATACCACCGTATAACAGGGCAGTTAGGGCCCTATTTCGGAAGTGGGGTAGAATAGGAAGGAGTGGCCACTATGTTGAAATCAACATGAGCTTGAGCGTACAAAGTACTCTGTTGTGATACCACAAAAAGCGATGCCACTGATTAGCCATCATCAGTAAGTACTTCGGGTTAAAGTGTGATTCAGAGATCAGCAATGAATCGCTTTTTCGCTACTCATAAATACTCATGAAATTTTGAGTATGAGTGAGTCAACAGTATTGAAATCCAACTGCTCTGATTCATTCGTACTGAATACAACATTGATTTATAAGTACAGGTTGCAATGAGTATGAGTACAACATTGACATCAAACTGAAACCATTCGAAATATATTTGATGCATACGCCTACTCATTCAGATTCATAAATTTAGAAAAATACTTTTAATACTCATAAAATATTCGAGTGATTCGAATCATTCATCATTTATAACGAAAGAAGAAAGACACATAAACAAAAAAGACAAAGACAGCAAGCAGAGCAAACACACAACCTTATTGTGAGTACGTAGTGTTCGTACGCGAATCATACTTATTTTGTGATTCGTGTATAGCATGAGTCGTGGAGAGTCGATATCATTAACATCATGCGTATTGTTAAGTACGAGCACCATGAGTATTTCAAACATTGAATATGAGTAGTATGAGTATGACATTAAAATAAGTATGAATGCGTATAAGTATCAGAAATTATAAGTATGATTCGAATTTACTCATCCCTTTTGAATACTCATTGAATAATCACGCAATTACTCGTGAACATAGGCAACAGAGATGTCCGCCAGGTTCAGTGTAGGGGTTGAGTGGTACGCTTTCTATTCAATCTCGATAGTTAATGAGAAAAAGCGATATAGACTCACCAGTGTCAAAGGTTACCAGATATGGTTTAAGCTTGGAACAGAATATATACTGCCGCAGCTGTGGATATAAAAGTGAGGACCTGTTCTGCGCCTGCTGGTCATCAGGAGGATTATCCAGTTAACCAGCATGTATTTGATGTCTCAGATATGAAAACGGATAGCATTATGAGCTTAATAAGAAGCACAGCTCCATAGAGACCCTTTTAATTAATAGCACGTGTTATAACAATGAAAAATGCAGACCAAATGTGTAAAACTTGATCTAATCTAACCTAAGAGCAGGCGTGATTTTTTGAGTAATTATTGAACTGCCCTCGTTACTCAACGTGAAGAAAAAATAGCAGATATTGGTAAGCAAATGAGTTCCACTCGATTATGCGATTAAGCATGACATGCTTAATTTTGTTTTCTTTTTATTTAATTTTTTCTCTTCTGTTATTGTTGTTGTTGTTGTTCGTTCGTTCATTCAAAATATTCATACAAAAGATGGCTTGTAATAGGAATCAACAAACAACAACAACAACAACAAGGCTATTGTAACATATTAAACTGATACGGACTGCCTGACGATGACGATTTTATGTTTTTTAATCTTTCTGTGTAGAAGGACAGACGAAGAAAAAGAAGAAGATGAGGAACATGGTAGAAGTTGAAGGCATTAAAAGTAGCTTAACAGCCTAACGATACATTTGAAGCCATCAGCAGTAAATATGGAAGCCAATGATGATGATGATGTTAGCCAAAGCCAACACAAGGCATCTTGGCAGCATAGGTTACGTTTCTATGTATCTATGTTTAGCAACATTTTTGCTGGCTGGCTGGCTGGGCTGGCAGTCATCAGTCGTTTACACAAATCTTTGCAAGATTGTAAGGATTGGATTGGAGTAATGGCAGTGAATGAAACAGAAAGTGAGAGAGAATCAGGGGGAGTGAGAGAGAGAGATGGAAGAAAAAAGTGTGTTAAAAAAAAGGATGTTGCGTTCGTTTGTATTTTTTTTAGATTATTTTTGTTGTTGTTTTAATACCCAAAAGGCCTTGTCAACGTGAGTTTGTTACGTATAGGGATTAAAATAACAACAACAACAACAACAATAGCCATTATAAACCTTTAACCTTACATATGTATTTAAACATAACCAAAGAAACACAGACACACACAAGCGGTATAGCCAGCCCTGGTTTAATTTTTGATTCCTTTTCTGCGTATGTTTTCCTTTATGTGTGTGTGTTTGTCTGTTTTGAATAATTTTTTGTTTTTTAATTTTCAACATAAATTTACAATTCGTTACGTTCAGTTTTATTTCATTCTCTTGCGTTGTTCGAATTCATTTTTGAATTTTTTAAATTTTTATTGTGTTCACATTTGCCTCCTTTATTTTTGAAATTTTGTTGATTTCAACAAAATGTTGCATTGAAATAAAATGAAATCAAATGAAAAGGTTTCTGTTTTTTTTATATAATGAGCATGTAAAACATGTTGTTTTACATGCCAATTTTCAAAATTGATGAGTTTTTTCTCGTATTTTATTTTTATCGTCATCGTCATTAGTTTGTTGGCACTGCGAAAAAAAGGACGAACTTGTTTTGAATTAAAAATTTGTACCAAAGACGACTTGTTTTCTCTTTTTTCAAATTCTAGAGTTTTATACAGAATAAATTTGTTCAACGAAATTAAATTAAAAACAAGTCAGAACATCGTAAAAACCTGATTTTATGGCAGACAGCTAATAAATATTGGAAAATATTGGTTGTCCAACTGGCAACTGCAGGAAAATATCCATTAATACACATACACTTTTCGTCACAGTGAAAAAAAAGAAATTAAAAAATATTGAAAATTAAGGGACAACAATCTCCTCCCAATAATTCATTCACAAATCGTTTTGTCACTTGACATTCTAGACAGGATAACAAAAAAGAGAACGATCATCATAAGAAGGTTAAACAACTCCACATCTGGACAACGGCTGCTACAATGCAATACATTTCACCGTCAGTTGGAAACTCTATTAAAATCAGCCATGATTTGCTGGTTGCGTTTACAAAATGCCGTTTTATAAGAATGATGGCGATAACAAAATGGAGTTTTAGAGCTAGTCTATGTAAGGCATGGCTAACTGTACTTAAGTGAAAAAAGTAGCTGCAAATACTGCCATGAGTCTAAACGCCATAAAAGCTTTGAAGTATAGAAGTCATATTGAAATTTTGTATCCAAGTTTTCACAATACGATCTCTAAACGGTTTTGAGACTGGTTTCATAGCAAAAACGAGATCGGAAAGATTCTGGTATGAAAATAGTCCCACCTTCCAGAGAATATCATTGAGAAATCAACATTACAAGACAAAGTGATGCGAAGTATTTTTCGGCGCAGTTAAACCACCCAATTATCGAAGTGTTATTTCGGCTGAAATAATATTTAATAAGACAGCCGCGAAACCAATTCAGCATGAGATATATTGAATATGGCAAAGTCTAATAGGTAATGTGTTGGCTTAATAAACGTAAGGCCACGGTTCAAACCCCAGGTCAGACATCAAAACAAAATATGAAAAAATATTTCTTCGGCGACTACCTCTCAGCAGATTTCTGGCAAAAACTCTGAGAGTAAATAAAAAAAAATTGCCACGAAGAGTTTTTCAAAAATCTAGTATTCGGAATCGACTTTAAGCAATAGGCCCTGTCACTCATGTATAAAATTAATGCACATAACGTAAGTGGAGTGAGAAGATAGTTCGTAATCCTAACTGAAAGGAAGATCAGGGTCAGCAATGAACGCAATGCTAGGAGTGAGGGTGGTGAAACCACTAATAAGCTGCTATCGAGTTATCGTGCATAGAAATGTACATCAGAAAGTAGGTTCTCGAGACTCCTATTTTCCAAGACAAAAACCAATTATTGTCGTCCGTCTTTTTGTTTTCTTTTTTTTTACTTTCTAAAGGGATTTAGCAATGGACCAACAGGGTCTGCTAATCAAGCCTACTGTAAATACTTTAGCAAAGTCTTCACAGGGTCTCCAAGTAGAAGCCTACTGCAGATAATTTAGTAGAGTCTCCACAGGGTATCCAAGTGGAAGCTTACTGCAGATACTTCAGTAGCGTTTTACTCTTCCTAACCTAACCACAAACAAAAACGTGTAAATCGACTCGATTCCAGGTATAATTTTGACCAGTAGTTGTAAAGAAATGTGGCCAAACATTAGCCACTTTAAATGAATAGAAATTTAAATCCTTTGATCTCCTGTAGAGGTACATTCTATAGCAGACATACTGCCTTGTAAATGTGATGGAAATTTAAGAAACAAAATGGCTGTCATTATGCCTCTCATCCTCTGATGCTCTGTATTGTTTATATTCCCCATGAATTATTATACTTCCCCACTACTTTTTGGAAACTGTGAAGGGATTTCATGAAACTTTTTAAATAAAATTCTTTTAAAACCCTTTTACACAGGATTTTGCAAAAACCATTAAAATTCAAGACTCCCTACCCAGTAGACTCAATGACTTCAGTTTCAGCATTTGTCTTTCTCCTCATTTTTCTTCATTTGCTTCTTGTTGCTGCCGCTTATTGTTGTAAATACACTTGTTAAAATCTTTTTTCCTTTCTTCTACGCAAAACTTGTCCTGGCTGTCATTGCTCTGAGCTGGCTGTAGAGCTATTTTTATAAGAAATAATCTGTCTTAAGCTTTAAAGATGCCGCATTAAAAAAGGAAAACAAGAAGAAGAGGAATTCCTTTTAAATAAAACAGTTTATCAATAGGCCAGGAAAGAGCAACCAATCCTTTACATTATATATCTTACACTTGCAACAAACACTTTCGGTTTCTTTTGAACTCAACGGTATTGTGTCTCCTCTCTAGACGTTTGCCTTGTGGTATGAATGCACATGAAAAGATTACTTGACGTTACGTTGTGCATTGTAAATGGAAAATGTCGGAGAAATCAGATGAAAAATTGTGAAAATAAATCCGTATAATTATTAAATGAAAATATTCTGTTTTTAAAATCACATCATTTGCCCCTCGTCGTCCTTTAACCTCAAACTGTTTCATTCATTTGCATCACCAGCACGGGCAGCATCAATGCCACTACCACCATCATCATCATCGTCATCATCATCATTGTCCTGCATACATGAGCTCACATATATTTTAAAATTAAAGTCAGTTGTTGCAAGTAGTTGTTGTTGTTTTCTGTCATATTTTACAACAACAACCATAGTAATAATGTTATTAAAAACACCACCGTTCCGTTCATTCATACGTTCAGTCTTTTATATGTACGTTCTTGAGTGTGGGGCATGCAACATTAAAAAACTAGTGGCATTTATGTACTTTTATACGTTTTTTTTTCTGCTCATGTTGAAAGTGTGTTGTTGCATGTGGCAATTATAATATTGCTTGCTACTAATTGTTTCTATCTTTTCTTTCATCTTCTTCCTGCATACTTCATTCATCTCCTGTTTGTATGTTGTATGCCACATTTAAAGTTTAGAAGAAAATGTTAAAATATTTAAGGCCAGCAGCACAGGGAAAGATGGCTGGAAGATCGGGGGTATATTCCACAAAATTGTATGTATTACAAACTAATTATGTTGCCATCATCATCAAAATTATACAACCAAAACAAAAAACAACAAAACCTAAAGTAAATAAAATAATGTTAAGTAATGGAAATTGTCATGTACACCAATGTCTCGAAAAACGTGGTTGTAATGAAACAAATTTTGTTTTCGTAAGCTGGCCTGGACTAACGTTAAAAGAGATTATTTTTACACCAGCCTTGGCATACACCCAGTGATATAGCGTCGTACTTATGACACTTTAGGCTTCAACATTTTGAACAAAATCCCAGGAAAGTACTATGGACTCAAGTGTAGTACTGCAGTTTAGTTTGTTCTTGCCCTAGCTGGCTCAAGGAAATTTATACCGAAATTTTTTACATTTCTGCCTATATTAAGCTTCTCGATTGTATTCAGTGTTCATTTCACATACATACATGCATACATACATACATACATACATACATACATACATACATAGATACATACATACATACATACATAATTGGCAATTACAATCCTTCAGTCAGGACTACGACCTAGAATCTCACACCACCTATGTTGTGTGTTTTAATTTTATACATGAGTGGCGGGATCTACAATTTAATGTCGACTCCGAACGACATATTTTTGAGAAACTTTTCATGGAAATTTTTTTTCTAAGGAGTTTTTGCCAGTAAACTGCTAAGAGGAAGTCGCCGAAGGAAATATTTTTTCATGTTTCGTTTTGTTGGAGATGTCTGATCACGGTTTTGAAACCGTGGCCTCACATCTAATGAACCAACACACTACCTACCAGACTATGGCGACTACAGTGTTCCTTTTAATGCCATAAATTTGATAGAATTTGTATACAAGAAATATTATATTTTCAGATCATATATCAGGAGCGTCAAATATAATAACTATACGAATATACTACACTATTACTGCTGCTGCTACTACTACTACAACTACTACTGCTATACTACGACTACTGCTACTACTACTGCTACTACTACTACTACAGCTACTACTACTACAGCTATTACTATTGCTGCTGCTACTACTACTACAACTACTACTGCTATAATACGATTACTGCTACTACTACTACCACAGCTACTACTACTATACTACAACTACTGCAACTATTTCTGCTACTACAGCTACAGCTATTACTATTGCTGATACTACTACTACTACAGCTACTACTACCGCTAGTACTATACGGCTACTGCTACTACTACAGCTATTGCTAGTACTATACTACAACTGCTACTGCTATTACTACTACTGCTACTACTAGAGTGGCATTGGCACTCTTTGGAATGGAATTGAATCAGCCAGTTCTGGTGTCTGTAAGCATAATTTGACAGCGTCCCTATCAGAGTTTCCCATTCCCTTTAAATGCTACCTAAATATATGATCGCCAGTATAACAATCCTTTAGAAGTCTCATGTCCGACCTGCTAAATCCTAGTAACTTATCAGGCATTCCTACTTGGACTTTCGTACTTTGATAGTCGATAAAGATCCTCTTGTTGCAGCCACATCTGTCAAATTAGTTGTCAGGCTTTTAGTCTGTTTTACCAAACCACCATAAACGGCTGTAAACAGTGGCATGTGTTGGCTAAATGGGCTCTGAAGGCGTTGGTGATCCCAATTTTCTTTAGAAATATCATCTTCAGCGATGTGGTCCAATTGTGCATGAATGGGTATATGAACAAACAAAATTGTAACATTTGGTATGATTTCGCGCTACAAGAGATCCAAGAAAAAAAGAAACTATTTGGTGTGGATTTGGGGGTGGCGAAGTCATTGGTCCACACTCCGTTGCGAACGACGTCGCCCAGACCAGCACTATTAACAGAGAGCACTATAGATGGATGTGTACCAACATTTTTTGCTGTAAGTGCCAAAATCTGGGCTCCAACGATATGTGGGCATTACGTGCCACACAACTCATGTCAGATGAGGTATTCTGCTCGAGTGATTTGAGGACACAGTAATCTTATGTGCAGGTGATGTGTACTGGCTACCAAGTTATTGCTATTTGACCTTGTCAGACTTTAACTTGTGTTCCTGAACCTGCAGACGTATGCGAATAAGCCACACAGTATGGCAACATGATTGATGCCATCGATCAAGCAGAGACTGATTGTTTGCTAGAGTCCTGGAAAATAAAACATTTCGTCTGAGCTAAGTCCAAAGGAACCGTGGCAGGCACTTGAACGACATCATATTCCACACATAATAGTATCAACCGAGCTTTAAAACGAATAGAAATGTCGATGATATCTTCCATACATTGTGTGCTATTTCGATTAAAAGATAGGAAGCGCTTAGTTGAGGACCCCTACGCGTGCCTTAATTACCTTCCAACGTTCCAGTGTTCTAAGTAGGTTCAATTTCTAAGGCTTTAATTAAACTAAGAACAGTAGTAAATGGTGCTGCACAATAGCGCTCTTGATCGGAAGAGAAGGTTTCTAAGTAATGCAGCTTCGTTTCCAGTCAATTCTCAATAAACAGGTAAGGGAACTTAGGCGAAATCTAAAACCTTCTTCAAGACGTATCTGTGCACAAACTGTAATCGGTCCAGCTAAAACACACAGGATTTGTTTCTAAACTCTTAATAAATACTTTGTGTCCACTCAAGGGTACATGACGTATTTATACGTCATATAATACTTCAATTAAGCCTGTGACGTATATAACGTATGTATACGTCAAGGTTACTGTTTCAATTAAGCCTGTGATGTATATGACGTATATATACGTCAAGGTTACTGTTTCAATTAAGCCTGTGACGAACATGACGTCAATGTTACTACTTCAATTAAGCCTGTGACGTACATGGCGTATATATACGTCAAGGTTACTACTTCAATTAAGCCTGTGACTTTTGTTTCAAGTGTAAGTTTTAATATAACGAGCCATGAACGTTTTTCATTTGCTTGTCTGTGTTACATTTTCACAATATTGAACGTGGCAAAGACACAGAGAAGCGACAGTAACCGTGTTCATGCTGCTGCTTTTGCTGTTGCTGTCACCGCTAAGGCCGCAAATTATGCCAACAACGACTATAACGATATTGATAATTATGTTGTTATGTTGCAGATAATGATGTTGCAAATTATAAATGTTTAAGTTGTTGTAAACTATTGAAGTTTATGTTTCTTTTTTTTCTTTTACAGGGGTTTCCTTATTTGGTTTTCATTTAAAAGGGTTTTGTTTCGTTCGTTTCGTTTCATGCAAGTCAAAGTAAATAAAAAGAAAAAAGGGAACAGAGGCACAGACAGAGGCAGACACAGCATGTTGCTAAAATAATCTGAGCTACTGGTAGCCAGCCATAAAATACTTGAATGATAATCATGATGATGATGATGTTTGGTTTAAGTTTTTTTCTTCTTCTGGGTTTTTCGATAATTATTACGATGAAGAAATAATTTAAATGACGAGTGACGTTTCAACAGCCGAAGAGAAAGAGAAAAATAAAGGGTCCGCCAAATAACTTTTTTTTTGAAAATGCTTTAAAAAAAACTACTGAATATTTTCTCAAATTTCTTTTTTTTATTTGAAAGTACAATCCTTCCGGTTAATAATGGAAAATAATTTCATTCAAATGGCTGCCTCGGCTGGCCATGCAGTAGCCTACACCAGAAGATGCCGATTTTGGCAAAAAAAAAATCATCTTTTCAGATGAAGCTCATTTTGATCTTGGCGGGTATGTAAACAAGCAAAATTGTCGCATTTGGGGCACAGAAAACCCGCACGCATAAATTGAAAAGCCGACGCATCCAACACGAGTCACTGTTTGGTGCGGATTTTGGTCCAGAGGCATAATTGAGCCATTTTTCTTCGAAAATAAGCAAGGAGTGGCCGTTACAGTCAATGGCGATCGTCATCGGGCCATGTTGAACGAATTTTTGTTCACAAAAATTGAAGAGGAGGGTATTGACAACATTTGGTTTCAACAGGATGGCGCTACGTGCCACACAGCCGAAGCTACACTCGATGTTTTGCGCCCTGTTTTTGAAGACCGCATTATCAGCCGCAGAGCTGATGTCGTTTGGCCACTTCGGAGCTGCGATTTGACACCGTTGGACTATTATTTGTGGGGCGCCGTCAAAGATAAGAGTTACGTCGACAAGCCAGAGACAATTGACGCTTTAAAGGTGAAATACAGCTGCACACAATCGATAATGTGCTTAAAAATTGGACTGATCGTGTAGGCTACTGCATGGGCAGCCGAGGCAGCCATTTGAATGAAATTATTTTCCATTATTAACCAGAAGGATTGTACTTTCAAATAAAAAAAGAAATTTGAGAAAATATTCAGCACTTTTTTTCTTAAAGCATTTGAATGAAATTATTTTCCATTATTAACCAGAAGGATTGTACTTTCAAATAAAAAAGGAAATTTGAGAAAATATTCAGCACTTTTTTTCTTAAAGCATTTTGAAAACAAAAAAAGTTATTTGGCGTACCCTTTAGTAAAAAAAAGGATTTCAAATGAAATATCCTTTTCTTCTCTAGCATAATAGTTGATAAAACATATGTATGTCGCCAGGGTTCCTAAGAAAAAATATGCCAGATTTTGTTTTTCTTTCTCCTTCTTTTGCTGGGGCTTATTCAAATACTTTATTTAGACAGCCATTCAATGCAACATAAAGGGGCGTTCTGTGTGCTTATGTTTCATGTAAAAAGTATCAATAATAAGTTCGTCCGTCGTTTGTTGTTTAGTTCTCTTAGTTTTTATTTTATTTTTTGCTCTGTGTGTTGCATGTAATTCTGTCTTTTACAACATATGTTGCTGCCAATATTGTCCGCATGCCGGTGATATTAAAGTACGTGTTAGATTTTTGTACGCGAGCCATTACAGATGTCAGTTGTTTTTTCCCTTGATTTGTCGTATACAGCATTCATTGCATACAGCATAAGGGTAAAGTGAAAAAAGCAGCCATAATTAGTTCTTCTCATCGTAGACAACACCATCAGCAGCAGCAGCAGCAGACTGTTGCAGACATATGTTTTCCTGGCTACCTATTGAAAGTCTCATCAAATACTTGAAGTCTTAAAAATGTTTCTTTTTTTTTCTATTTTTGTTAGCATTTTACCGCCACTTGAAGAAGGCATTTAAATGCTGTTATTAAAACCTATTTCAACATGTAATAATCAAGACAAATAGAAAATGAAGGGCGTAAATATGTTTAATTTATCTTAAAGGCTTCCCTTAAAGGGAGTATACCCGGCATAGAAATTTGATTTTTTTTAAATTCACTTAGGGGATGGTCCCTATTCATGACCGGCGTTGTATTGGAGCAAGCAAAAGCGGGTATAGGCAGTAGAAAAAAGGTAGTATTATTTATGGTTGTTGGTTTTTAATCTATTGTCTAAATTTTTTCAGTATAAAAAAAGATTCGTGACATGTCAGAAGGCCCCAAAATGCTCACAAATATTCACCATTTCCTCTTGAGTAAACTGTCCAACAAATAAAACTTATTCAGGTTAGGATAGGTCGGAGCGGTAGCTCTGATATCAAAAAGCTCACTTGAGCACACATAGCGGCCCGTTGTGATGTCACGAGGTGAACGCAGTTCCTGTACTGACCAAGTTCCACCAAAAATCAGGGAAGAGGAAAAAGTTGGTCAGCGCAAGGGCCGCACTACTCTTAAAATCTGGCCAAGGCTGGATGAGGGGCGCACAATGAGTCTACTTAAACTCCAAAGAGGCGGACTCAGTGTAGTTGTCGGTATCATTACGGGGCATTGCATTATGGGTACGCATGAGAGGCGCATTGGTCTTGGACACCTTGCTAACGACTTCTGCAGAAGCTGCAGGGATGAGGAAGAAGAGGAGACTGTCCCTCATCTGCTGGGTACATGGCCGGCTCTTTGCCAAAGGAGAAGGATGTACTTGGGTACTTACTACATGGATGATGTGGAGGAACTGCCAGCGATTGCCATTGGCAGCCTGAATCGCTTCATCAGGAGCTCCGAATGGTTTCGAGACAATGGGCCCAATGCGGCCTAAGTGAGTCCATCCAAAAATTTTTCTTGGATGGGCAGCCACCTCCACCTACCTACCTAAGGGCCGCACTACAAGTCTTACGTAATTGCTCACTGCACTACCTTTTAATAAGGATTACAACCTAGCTTCTCAAACCACCCGTGTTGTGTATGTTTATTTTATCGATGAGTTGTTGAACCTACAGTTTGCTTTGACTCCACTTTTCGTGGCTATTTTATTTACTACCAGAGTTTTTGAGCAGGAGTTTGAACCACGAACTTATATTGAATTTGCCAAGGCACTACGTACAAGCTTAAGGCAAGATAGGTCCTTAGCTTTAGACATTTTAACATGTTGCTCCGGCCTACATTTTTTAATAGCCGGTAATGGTATTGTTGTCTTTAGGTTAGGTTAGCGTGGTAGCTTTAATTTACCAAAAAGCTCATTTGAGCGGGCATAGCGGCCCATTGTGATGCCACAGGTGCACGCAGCCTCTGCACTGACCAAGTTCCTCCGATCCAAGGAGGGGGAAGTTGGTCAGCGCAAGGGCTGCACATTTTCCAAAAAGCACGACTACCCTACGCTGGAAAACCAGCCAGAAAGTTTGATAAACGTGGCTGTCCTTGATATCAATGGACGATAGCTCCGTCAAGCTGACAAGGGTTGGAGAGCCAAATAACATATATCTGCACCCCGCAAGAGATGGGCATTGGCAGAGGAAGTGGATGACAGTCTCCTCCTCCTCGGCGGATCTGCATCCACGGCAAAAGTCGTTAAATGGGAGTCGCATTCTTTCCGCGTGTCTACCCATAACACAGTGGCCTGTAAGCATGACCACTGTGATCGAGATGATATTACGGCCAAGTCCAAGTAGTTGGTTAGTACGCCTCCTATCCATTGTGGACCAAGTGAGCCTAGCGATGGAGCGGGACTCTTCATTGATCCAGGAATGGTTGGCATCCCGGGAGAATTTCCGCGCAATGGCCAGTTTGAACGAGGTAAGTGACATTCCCAAGTTGATTGATAGTGTTGCCTTTAGAAGGCGTTAAATCTCAAGATCAAAGTACTGAAATTAGTGTGGCAACCGCGCCACAAGTGAACTTAGAACGTGTGTTCGAGTACATTTATTGGAAAGACTCAGCAGCTAATACTAACGAGATAATGGGCGACTGGTGCACGATTTGATTATTGGTTACACCAGGCTCTTGACGGCAAAGTGTGTGTTAATTTTATACATGAGTGGCCGGACCTACAGTTTAAAGTCCATTCCGAAAGAGAGATTTTTGAGAAACTTTTTCATGGCAATTTTATATACTCTCAGAGATGTCTAGCCTGGGGTTAGAACCTCTAAGAAGCTAATACTCTACTTACTAGACTACGGAGGGCGCGGGGTATAGGCGTATGCAAATATTGAATATTAATCAGACGATCACATTACTCATTTTGAATGTAGTGAGACCCACTTTAAACCAGTTAAAGCAAGAACTGCCCTATGGTCTGAGCTGAATTGGGGACATAGAAGTCGGCATTTGAACCGCAAAGGATTTTCTAGCTATTTATCGAGAGCATCAATCGTTTAATTAAATTTCCTTGAATACAATTTGAAGATGTCAGACGTTATTAGAAATTTAATTTAAATTCTTTAATTATTTTTCAATCAGGGAGAGGGAAAGAAAACAAATAAAAAAGTTTTCTTTTCTCTTTTCCTTTTTTTTCTTTTTTTCTGCTACAAAAATAACAAAAATAAAGTCATTCAGAATAGAATTTTAAAATGAAAATGGAATGGAATTGAAATAAAGTTTTTGAATAAAAGTTTGTCACAGAGCACCGCACACACACACACACACAATATTATTTTTATTAGAAAATGAACTTCAATTAACTGAAGTACGTAGTATTTTAGATGGTAAAACTAACAGACAATGACTTAATCTATGATGACACATTACGTTGTTAGTTTTCTTCATACGAGGTGAAGTTTGACTAAATTTCTGTCTGATAATGTTAGTATCATTGCTTCTATTTTAGCTACACAGACATTGATGCCAGATGTGTTTAATGCATGCGTTAATTTCTTACAATCGAAGAGAACACATTAAATAATTAAAGTTTTGGGGAAAAATTTAAATGAAGTGAATTGGCATTAAGACAAGACTATTTTAAGTACAAAACGATTATTTCTAGGCCTTATATATATTTTCAAAAACATTAAGGACTTGATATATACGAAACGAACATCCATCTGATCAGTAATGCTGAGGATAATATTTATATGTGTGAAGATAAATTCAAATTTAGCTAGCAAAGACAAGAACCAAAAAATTTAACAGAGCTAATGTTAAAGTTAACAGAGCAATGTTAAGTACATACATACATAATTGGTCATTACAACCCTTCAGTCAGGATTACGACCTACTTTCTCACACCACTTATGTTGTGTGTGTTAATTTTATACATGAATGGCGGGGCCTACAGTTTAAAGTCGACTCCGAACGACAGATTTTTGAGAAACTTTTCGTGGCAATTTTATTACACTCTTAGAGTTCTTCCCAAAAATCTGCTGAGAGCAAGTCGCCGAAGAAATACTTTTTATATTTTGTTTTGATGTCTGGCCTGGGGCTCGAACCCTGGCTTTACGTCTAATAAGCCAACACACTACCTACTAGACTACGGCGACTTCAATGGCCGCTTTACTGTCAGTATATATTACCGCTCGACATACTCTAATACCGAATTAGCACGGCAGCAATTTTTATAACCATTATTTCAGCCTGAAGTTGCCGAAGTCTAGCAGATAGTGTGTTGACTTATTAGACGACAGCCTGTGATTCAACCCCTTCCTCGAACAAAACGAAATATGAAGAAAAAAAATTTCTTTCAGCGACTTCCTTCCAACAGTCTTCTGTTGAAATAAAATTGCCATGAAAAGTTTCTTAAGTCTGTGGTTCGGAATCGATGTTAAACTACAAGACCTGTCACATAAATAACATACATGATTGGCCATTACAACCCCTTAGTCAGGATTACGGCCTAGCTTCTCACACCACTTATGTTGTGTGTTTTAATTGTATACATGAGTGGCGGGACTTACAGTTTAAAGTCGACTCCGAACGATAGATTTTGATAGAAATATTTGTTCATATTTATTTCATATTTCCTTACGTCTAATGAGCCAACACACTACCTACTAGACTACGGCGTCTTCATAAGACCCGTCACTCATGTATAAAATTAACACACACAACGTAAGTGGTGTGAGAAACGAAGTCGTAATTCTGGCTGAAGGATTGTAGTGACCATTTCTGTATGTATGTAGTTCTTGTCCTTGCAAGGGTGGATAGAAACTTAGAAAATGGCAGTTGAGTAGCTTGAAGTTGATACATAAACGAATAAATGGACAAAAAAATTTCAAAACTTTGCTTATGAAGTTCAACAGCCAATAATAAATATCGGGTATGACCTTTGACCTCACAAATCCTATTATTTGGTTGTTAATCCACATTAAAGACTTTTAATAATCCTGTCTCTATATTAATCTGTAAGATGCCAACAAAACCTTTTACGCATGATATTCTTTGTTTAATTTTAAGTCAGGCTTAAAAAGCTTTTAAAATCCTGAAATTCTAAAAATTCTTTGTTTTTTTTCTTTCTTTATGTGTGTATGAGATTCTGTTTTCTGCATTTAATTTATGAGACACATTCTTAAAAGCCTCTTGTTATAATTTTTGTTGTTAATTTATTACCTGTTTTTGCATTTTTTGACCATAATGAACCTACCGTTTAAACTACTGTGTGAAGTAAAGTGTCTCGGTCTTTAGGTATGAATGTTACATACATGTTGGTTGGTTGGTTGGCTTTATTTGGCTGTGTGTGTGGGGTTTTTTTTTTGTTATTAATTTCGCAATAATAACCACCAGCTAAGGTGCCAAAAAAGTAACGTTGTTATGCCACACACTTTACGAAAACAAAAAACTGAATTTTTTTATAAATAAACTGGCATAAATGATGGTCATTAAAAGCAAAAAATATTGTGTTTTTTTAAATTTTTTTTATATGAAAATCAACCGCAAAATGTGAAGCGATGCCTTCCCTTCTCTTGTTTTTGTTTGTTTTTGGTTTAACTTGTTAAATCCAAACGATTTGATTTGTTGCATCTTATTATTGTTGTGCTGTGTGATGAAAAATGTCTTCACATTATTTTCTTGCAAAAAACACAAAAAAAAAAACAACAATAAAAAGTTGAAAAAATAAAGATGAACCTGAATAAGAAAAATGTGTTGAAGAAAGAAAGAAATCCTGTGTAGTTTTTTATTTTATTATTGTGGTTATCGTTGTTGTCATTGTATTTTATTTGCATGTTATAATCACCTGGAAAACAAAGACACTTGACTCAGACAAGACCGACAGACCCACAGACGACCGAGGGATAGAAAGAGCTCAACAGCAACTACAATATCAAACAACCACATGTACTCTCGCACACACACACACACGCACTGATTTGCAAACATTTGAAAAATAATCTCTTCAAATAAATCATGTCAATATTTAGAACAGCAAAGAATCATGAGAACATATTATAGGAGAGCCAACAAAAGAAAAGAAAAATATACACTGCTGGGCATTAGAATAAGTGCAAGTAAAAAAAAAACATTTATTTAGAATTATTTTTTTTTTTGTTTCGTTTTCTTCTTCAGATCATCCTAATATAAACCCCTTGCGAAGCAAAATTTCTTTTGAAGTCTCATCGTTTACACGACCATAATTCTTGTGCCACGCATTTGCTTTCAAATGCCGCAAGGAAAATAGTTCCCTGGCCTAGATTTTCAATTGACCATTACAACCCTTTAGTCAGGACTACAATTTAGCTTCTCACACCACCCATTTTGTAGGTGCTAATTTTGTCCATGAGTGGTGCAACCTAATGTTTAATGTCGACTTCGAACAACGGATTTCAAGAACTTTTTTTTTTTTTTTTGATTTATAATGACCTACATAGCACAACAAGATACTAAATCTTATAAGTGACAGTGCTATGTTTACAATCATGGCAATTTAATTTTACTGTCAGAATTTTTGTCAGAAGACTGCTGAGTGAAGTTGCCGAAAGAAAAAATGTTTTTGTTTTGTTTAAGAGGCCTGAGCCAGATGTTGAACCACAGGCGTTCATCTAATAACCCAACACTCTACTTTGGCACATACATACATACATACATTGGTCATTACATCCCTCCTGTCAGGATAACGGACCTAGTTTCTTACAACACTTATGTTGTTTGTGTTAATTTTATACATGAGTAGCGGGACCTACAGTTTAAAAGTCTACTTCGAACGACAGATTTTTTGAGAACCTATTTTTGCCAGAAATCTGCTGAGAGGATGTCGACGAAGAAATATTTTTTTTAAGTTTCGCTTTATTGAAAATGTCTGACCTGGAGTTGGAATTGTGACATCACGTCTAATAAAACAAAACTCTACTAGACTACGGTGACTCAATAGTTCGCATAGAAATTTCTAAAGCAAGGTTCTGGAATTTGGTAACGAAAAGCGTCGGCCAACCCAAGAAAATGGGACGGATAGGCACACTTAACTCACATATGACTCATTGCAATACTACAGCCATTTATTTTCCATAGTCCTAGAACCGTACACAGCTTATAATGAGGACACTTAGACCGCGTAATAACCATTCCCGACAGATAATTCAGATCGGCTGCAAAATAAAGACCAAGTTGCTTTCTCATTCTCGGACATAGCGTTGGGTTTGTATCCAATAGATGTAGCACAGCTTACCGCAGAAGTTATTTGCCATTTGCCCGAACTATAAAATTACTTCAGAGAGTCACTTTTGCAATACACAATCTGCATTGTCCTTACGGAACCCAATCTCCTTCCTGTCGTTAAAAACTGGCGTGTACATCAATCAAACGAAGAAATTTTTAACTGAATTGGTACAAATCTCGACAATCGCCATTGAATTCAAATGTTAAGAATTTTCTGAACGTCGACCCAGACTATTGGCTATTGCTTACACGTTTTTATTTACTTTACATTACCGATTGCATTACAAAGTGTAACATTTTTCTCAAAACAAGAGCAACTTGGATTGACTGTACAAACGAAGCTTTCTCAAGGTTTTGATATGATTGGAAGACAAGAATCCATTATGAGATGGTACAACTGAGAAAAACCTTAAATTCTTATCCCTACTGCTCAAATCTTTACCATTTAAGTGAAGAAACCAATAAATATCAACCAGAATTGAGCAACAGAAAAGATATTGTGCTTCTTCAGGACAATACAAGATCATAAACGTCGTTGATGGTGCCTAAAATTATATGCTGAGTGCTCCAAAAGGCTTTGAAAACCATGAAGAGAGTACAGACAATAATGGCTCTACAGAATGTTGATTAAAATTGACTTTAAGTACCGAAAATTGTTGTTTAAAACTTTTTCCACAAAGAAAAAATACTACTTGCTGGTGTCCCTTTTTTACACATTAACCCAGGCAATTAATGCCCTGAGAAGAAGGCTTTTTAGTATCAAATCTAGTCTCGGTAATGCTAACAACTAAAGCTATATCACGCATACCTATGTTAATATCACTGAAGCCACATACAGACTAAAGATGTCCTTAATGTAATCGATAACAAAATTGAGCAGTTCTTTGTTAAAAATCGGTTTAAAATTTTAAAAACTGTAAAGCTTCAATGCTTCAATTGCTTCAATCACAAATGTTTCAATCACTCTAGCAAGCACAAGAAAAAATTCCGCTGCCATCGTAATCACCAGCATTATGGTTACCACACTCATGCAAACATTTATAAAAAAAAACGAAACGAAAATTTTTAATTTTAAAAAACCGTCAAGCCTCAATGCTTCGACCACTCTAGCAAGCACAAGAAAAAATTCCGTTCCTATTGCAATCACCAGTAGTGTAACTACTATACTCATGCAAACATTTAAAAGAAAAAAACCGAAACCACTTAAATGCCACACACATACAACTCTCATAACGACATTCATATTTTACTCCTTCACACGTACAAACAAACACACACAATCCAACAATATGCTCTTTGGTAAGAATTGTCTCAAAAGAAAACTTTTAAACACTCGCCCCTATAAACCTTACGAAACCATGTTAGCTTAGCAGACATATTAAGGAAGAGACTGGAAGAAAAAATGAAAGAAAAAATACTCAACTAACTGTACATCTGGTCATAATAATATGCAAAAATAAAATGCATTCCTCTGTATATTATTACGAAGTTCAAATACTTTTTCACACACACGCGTACATGTAGTACAAGCACGAGTATTTTTTTCACAGTTATGTCTGTTTATAAACATTTTGCATTTAGCAAAGAGAGGAATTTACAAAAAAACAACAAGAACAACATATGCAAAACAACAACAACAATATTCAATAAAGATCAGCAATAATAAAAAAAAATGAAATTTAATAAACGAAGAGGATGAAGAACATGAGAGAACTTGAAAACTAAATCTGGAATAACTTTATTAAACAGCCATCGTATGTATTTGACAGTGTAGATTGCGAGAGATAAGATATGAGAACATAACCACATACCCACTACATACATACATATGTATATTGTATGAATGGGGGTGTGTGTAAATGTATTAGAGAGGGAGTACATTTTCAAAGAGAGCAGGAATGTTTATTATTTTGTTTCGATTCTTTTTTGGAAAAATTTAGAAGAAAAAAAATTTTTTATTGCTTTAATTCTGTATTCTGAGAAGAAAAGAATGCGGATTTGAAAAACATTTTTAATAAACAAAAAATCAATAACAGATTATCCATTTAGTGGTATCAGAACTCAGGTTTGGCATGGCTAGCAACTATTAAAAATATTTCATCTGAAATATGATTTTTGTTTGTGGAGAGTTTAACAACCGAACAACGCTTAAACTTCCAAAAAAGGGATGCTTTAATGCTTTACCGTGGGATTGTAGTCATCATAATCAACTTAATATACCAGGAAATGGCAAAATAATAAAAAAATTCGACTGCAAGCATTACAAAATGTTATCAGACCTTTGAATCATAGCAATGATGATGATGTTAGTGAAAGTGTTTTGTATAATCCGATTTCTTATGCTTCATTATGGCATATTTTGCATTTGTCTTTATACCTCCCTGATAAAATACAAATCATGCAACAACCGCCGCTAGCCAGTTAATGCGCCCCGCAGATATGCTGGAACAACAGGCTTGCTATGCCGATTTATAGAACAATTTTTTTCTTCTGTAATACGATTTCTCAGTGGATGGTTGCGTCAGCAAGTATAACGATCGTATAGGAAACACGGAAAACCTAGAAGTGATTTTGGAAATTGGCCATTGCATGGCAAAAGTGACCATTTTTATATTTTGTCAAACTTTTAAACTATTATTGTCAATTCAGAGCGTAGTTTTAACCTGCGTTTGAAGATCACAAACTGGACAGCGTGTCATTTCTACAAGACAGTGGCTTGGCTCATTATGGCACATTTGGAGCCTATGCAGATATTTTACGTCGATTCGTATAAAGGTGAACTTATGCAACAATTTGAAATAAAATTTACTATTTCCGATGAAACTCATACATAGGGCTCGAAAAATCTAGAACTGGTTACAACCAAAGTCACGAAAAACAGACTATTTGCGGCGCATTATGGTTTAAAGGCCTCGTTGAGTTGTATTGACTCTGGAATATATACGTAACATACATAATTGGTCACTAAAACCCTTCAGTCAAGATTACGACCTAGTTTCTCACACCACTTATGTTGTGTGTGTTAACTTTATACATGAGTGGCGGGACCTACAGTTTAAAGTCGACTCCGAACAACAGATTTTTTGAGAAACTTTTTCATGGCAATTTGAATTTACTCTCAGAGTTTTTGCCAGAAATCTGCTGAGAGTAAGTCGCCGAAGAAATACTTTTTGTATTTTGTTTTGATGTCTGGCCTGGAGCTCGAACCCTGGCTTTACGTCTAATAAGTCAACACACTACCTTCAAGACTACAACGACTTGAAGATATGACTCTGGAAGATATGTTAGCGTCAATTCAGAGAGCTATGATTGTACGACATAACACAAAATATAAAATTTCTTTAATCGAATTTGGATACAGTGGCTCACAGTGTATTTCGTACAGTTATACTACAAAACATTTTAATACTAAAGGAAGTAAAGAAAGTAAACAAAGATGCAAATAAAAAACATTTTAATTACACTAGTGTAAGAAATAATAGGTACAGTTATATTTTCCTAATAAAATGTTATAAAATTTCTTTTGTTGAGCTGTTGTTAATGGGACTCACTGTGGTATTCCTTAGAATACTAAAATGACAGTTCAAATTCTGTTAATGTTTACTTTAGATTAAGGACAACATTGGCAAACACAATACTGAAAGACATATTGCAGGATTTCCATAAGCAAATGGCAGTCACGATGGGAGAACAGCTAAAAAGAAAGATAAGTCACTTCAGCTTATCCCTAATACAACTCCTTAGCTGGAGATCAAACACTGCGACGTGAAACTATATGAGACCCAGTTTTTGACTGCTCATGGTACTTGCGCAGACTTGGACATGGTAGTTATTGATATGCGAAAATTGTGTGGATCAAAAGGGTAATGCGAAGCATATTCTACTACGTTGGCCAAGTTTTGAAGGGCCTGGAGAAATGAATTCCAAGACAGCTTATAAGGGAGATTTTAAGTTCTTGGAGCCTATGCAGACGGTACGTATGGCTAAGGATATACTGGAACTCCACAGATTGGATCCGAAATTCTATTTGAAAAAGCTTTAAAGCTAACCAGGGCTCCACGAATTAATATCTAACAGCAGTAAAGCAGAGGAAGAGTAGTTAAAGGGCATTTTTTCACGCCGAGGAGGGGTAAATGTACCTAACCGCACCATAGAGGAAGTCGTCACGTCCTCCGTGTGTGGGGACCTCACCCACTAAATCCCCCCCTCGTCTTGTGGTATTACTTCGGAGTGGAGTCCCTTTGGCCCTTTGGCCCCTGGCTGTTCATATCCGCGTCCGGACTGCGTGTCGAAAGTTGAAGAGACATCTAAGTGTCTCCACTCTTCCTTTCGTCCAGGTCCCTGCCTCGAATTCCGCTTGGCACGTGTGCTAGTTCCATCTATTCCGGCGTGCCCACATGTTCCGCAGGCTCAAGATCTCTCTTCTTCAGTCTTAGAATGCTCTCCACGTATTTCGCCACTGAGGTCCAATTTTCCCTACTCGCAGTCATAAGTCATCGTCTCGGTCACGCTTGGCACGTGTGACAGTATCACCTATGCCGATATGCTCGTTTGTTCTGCAGCCTCAAGATCTCTCTTTTTCCGTCTCAGAATGCGCTCTATGTAATTCACCACCGAGGTCGAATTTTCACTACTCGCAGTCATAACCCCGATAATATTAGCAGATGTGATCGTTCCAACTATCGACGTCAGTGCAGAGCGATAGCTCTGCCAGCGTGCACACTCGAAAACGGTGTGCTCTGCGTCATCAATTATCTCCCCTTCCTCGTAAAGACAGTAAGGGGAGACGGTCTTGCCCATTCTGTGCAGATATTTTTTAAAATATCCGTGACCCGATAGCATCTGTGTAATGTAGTAATTTACCTCTCCATATTTCCTACCAATCCATGGCCTTATGTCCGGAATAAGTCTCGCCGTCCATCTTCCTCTATCTTCTTTGTTCCATTGTTGTTGCCATTCCAGCCGTTTTCGCCCTATAAATCTCCATCCGCTCCGCTGCCAGCAGATCCACAGGGATAATACACGCTATCACCACTACGGCTGGAGCCGATACCGTACGATATGGCGACGCGATTCGCAATGCATCCGTTCTCTGTACCGATACCAGTTAAAGGGCGTAGGAGGTGGTCTTAGAACGTAGACTTATGATGAAACCTAAATTTCTTTTGAAGATTCCCATCTTCGGTTTAAAACAACACAAGAAGACGCTTGATGATGGGTGCTGTGTTGCTTTCACAGTCTTGCTTACGCAGGGGCGAGAAATTCAATTATAGTCTGGAGATCTGTGGCTGTCAAACACAAATTAAATGACGGAGCTTGTTTCATTTTTGACAAGATTAAACTGAAGGATTAAACTGTTGACAGCAGAAAGAACTCTTGCCTTTTGAGTTAAAGGTAGGGAAATTCAAAAACTGACAGACTTATTTAAATGCCTTCTTAAATGCCAGATCAGTTATGCCGTCTATTGTAAATCACATCACGACTAGTGTGACTATTTATAAACACGAGAAAGAAAATACATTTTTAATGCCAGAGTTTTTTCTCGGGAGGCATTTTCTTTTCAAGCTTCATAGATTTCCACTAAAGCGGTGTATTATCGTGTTTGTAGTCTTAGACAAATGTAACGAATGTTCGCTGTCGTTGTTAATCTTAAGATTATAGTCAGTGTCAATAGCTTTATTAGCATATTATGTACATATGTAGGTATGTATTTAGAGACACATTTTCTACCTTTTTTTGTAAATTTTAAAATCTCCACTTACGTGACATTTTGACATGAGGTACACAGAAACAGTTTTGTTCTATTGACACTCAATTCAAAATCTTCTCTTGTAATTAATTTTCATTTTGTTACTCAATATAGCTTTTAAAAAAAGTGTCATTCACATTTAAACGAAGCTAATTCTTTAGGTGGTGTCTTTTGTAGCTTTTGTTGTTGTTGCTGTTGTAACATAAAAAAAAATATATTAAATTGAACAACTTCCCATACAGACATCGTGACATCGATATCTATTAAAGCCAATGCAGTGTGATGGCATGTGTAACAAGAAATTAACAATCAACATTATTTTGTCACCTGTCAAACTAATTTCATTCATTCGCTCATTCATTCATTCATTCATTCCGTTCATTTGTTCGCTCTTTCACTCATTCATTTCATTTATTTATTTATACAACAACAGCCATGCCATAGCATGCATGCATGCAAGCATGCCACACTATGCTGGCAGCATCAACACAAATGTTGCACGTTGAAATAAATTTTTAGATGGCTTTAGCAGATGCGACTGTAGCCAGTATACACGGCTACGACTACGTTGACACGGGTGCATAAGTATTTAGAAAATATAAAAATAAAAATCTATAGGTGTGTTTGAATGTGTAGGTATCGTACAGTGTATGCCAATGGAAATCGTACATGAGTAGGTAAAATGAAAGAAAAAATTGTCTTTTTTTTCTTCATTAATTTCTTAAGGAAAAAACCAATTTTCTGATATTTTCTCACAGTTGTAAGGAAAAAAGCCATTGTTGTTGTCTTCTTGAAATAATGATAAAAATGATGAAGCACCTCTTACGCGAATGCATTTTACATGTGACTTCAAAAACATTTTATGTACTGAGATGTGTTTTGAAGTTTTACAAAGGACTTGTCACATGACTTGGACAGAATGCGGATGCATTTTACTTGTGACTTCAAAAGTACTTCAAGGTACTTAGGTCTATTTTGAATTTTTACATATGACTTGTCACATGGCTTTGACAGTATGCGGAAGCATTTTACATGTGACTTCAAAAAACTTCATGTACTGAGATGTGTTTTGAATTTTTACAAATGACTTGTCATATGACTTGGACAGAATGCGGATGCATTTTACTTGTGGCTTCTTAGGATTGTACTGTTCTGTTTTGAATTTTTACATATGACTTGTCATATGACTTTGACAGAATGCAGATGCATTTTACATGTGACTTCAAAAATACTTCATGTACTGAAATATGTTTTGAATTTTTACAAATGACTTGTCACATGACTTTGACAGAATGCGAATACATGTTACATGTGACTTCAAAAATACTTCATGGTACTGAGGAATGACTGAGAAATGACTTGCCACATGACTTTGACAAAATGCATTTTACTTGTGACTTCAAAAATACTTCATGGTTCTGACGTCTGTTGCATTTTACTTGTGACTTCAAAAACACTTCATGTACTAAGATCTTTTGAATTTTTACAAATGACTTGTCACATGACTTTGTCAAAAGACGAATGCATTTTACATGCGACTTCAGAAAACATTTCATGTACTGTGATCTGTTTTGGATTTTTACATATGACTTGTCACATGACTTGGACAGAATGCGGATGCATTTTACTTGTGACTTTAAAAGTACTTCATGGTACTTAGGTCTGTTTTGAATTTCTACGAATAACTTGTCACATGACTTTAACAGAATGCGAATGCATTTTACTTGCGACTTCAAAAACAAACTGAGATCTGTTTTGGATTTTTACATATGACTTGCCACATGAGTTTGAAAGAATGCGAATGCATTTTACATTTGACTTCCAAAAAACTTCATGATACTAAGATCTGTTCTGAATTTTTACAAATGATTTGTCACATGACTTTGACAGAATGCATTTTACTTGTGATTTCAAAAATACTTCATGGCACTGAGATCTGTTTTGAATTTTTACATATGACTTGTCACATGAGTTTTACAGAGGCAAAGTTGTAACCGCCTGTTTAGATTTTTGCACATCTGAAGTGTAATAACGTCATTCTTAGGGAAGACTTCTGGCATACCTTTTACGTCTAATAAAATCGCTGTGATCACACATTAATTGAAAAAAATTTATAAGTTTTCTTGCGAGGCTTATGGCATAAAGAATCTAGTCTCTGTACGATTTTTAGTGTTGTTAAGAAGGAGATATACTTCACTTTAATTGAGCTCCATACTAAAGGGTGAAAACCTTTGTAGATTTCCAACGAAACTTTGACAAGATTAAGTCATTCTGCTATCTTGCCGTTCAGTTCTAAAGCCGGATGGCCCCCATGAAGATGTCATGAGGGGAATAAAAACGTGCAAAGGACTGTGTGGAGATTCAACCACATGTGCTTCCGAAGTAAAGGAATCAGTTGTGTTATATTATCACGAAACCTCAATCAGGGTCAACAGAGACTTCTAGGCATTATAAACATTTTTGAACCAATGTCAACAGTGGCCACTAGCCGTACGGACTACTACTACAAATAAAAGTGATAATAGAACAATTTAAATTATGTTAAATTGTTCGAGCGCTCCGTAGGCCCCTAGATGACATAATTCAACATGATATCCAATAAAATCCTCAAGTAAACTAAAGAAGGGAATTCCCACTTGTCGTAAACCGTTTGAAGCCGAAGTAGATTGGATATTTGGTTGATATTTGATGTCACTGGTCGTACTGGACTACTGCCATGTGGAATACTGAAAGTGGAAACAGAACAGAATTGGTCCAGCGCTTCGTAGACTTCTAGACGATTAAAGTCCTCGTGCATACCAAAGAAGGGAATGCCCACTTGGCGTAAATAGCTGGATGCCTTAGTAGCTTCTATATTTCATTGATATTTGCTGTACGATTTTCAATGCTTACGCTGTCACTGGTCGTACTGGACTACTGCCAAGTAAAAGTGGAAACAAAACAGAATTGATCAAGCGCTTCGTAGACCCCTAGATGACATAATCCATTATGTTTTCAATTGGAGGCCACGCGGAAACCAAAGAAGAGGATGCCGACTTGATGTAAACAGCTTGATGCCTAAGTAACTTCAACATTTCGTTGTTATTTGTTGTACGATTTTCAATGTTTATACTGTCACTGGTCAGACGGGCTACTGCCACATAAAAGTGAAAGCAGAACAGAATTTGTCAAGCGCTTAGTAGACCTCTAGATGACATAATCCAACATGATCTCCATTAAGATCCTCAAGTAAACCAAAGGAGAGGATGCCTACTTGCCGTAAACAGCTTGATGCCGAAGTAGCTGCAATATTTCATTGATATTTGCTGAACGATTTTTAAGGCTTACACTGTCACAGTAAAAGTGGAAACAGAACAGAATTGATCAAGCGCTTCGTAGGCCTCTAGATGACATAATTCAACATGTTATCAATTGGAGTCCTCGCAGAAACCAAAGAAGAGGATGCCCACTTTATGTAAACAGCTCCATTTCGTTGATATTTGCTGTACGATTTTCAATGCTTCGACTGTCACTGGTCGTACGGCCTAGTGGCATGTAAAAGTGAAAACAGAACAGAATTGGTCAAGTGCTTAGTAGACCTCTAGATGACATAATCCAACATGATCTCCATTAAAATCCTCAAGTAAACCAAAGGAGAAGATGCTCAACTGGCGTAAACAACTGCATGCCGCAGTAGCTTTGATATTTCGTTGATATTTGTTGTACGATTTTCACTGGCATTCACTGTACTTATAGTTATAAAAAAACAACAACAACAAAATGGCTGCATGTTCGTTTGTTTACTTGTTTATTTGTTGTCTGGCTTCTAAAAAGAAAATCAAAAACGAGAATTTCATACGAAAACTTCAACTTTCAGATCAAAAAAATGTTCAAAAATTAAATGAGCAACCGAGCAATAAAAGAGAAATAAAAAAACAAAAACAACAACAACTACAAACATACATACAAACAAACATTAGAAATATAAACTATTGACTTTAGAAATTGTTGCTGTCATGTTGCAAGATAGATGTACAATTGCACGGGTGTACGACGATGTATGCGCCACAGTGCAGTGATTCACTCATTCACTCACTCACTTACGTTTAATAAGTTCTATTTTCTATTTTAGTTGTGTGACTATGTATGTGTGTATGTGTCTGTCTATTTATCCTTGTGCTCGTCTTCTTAACATGGCTATGTGTCTGTCATATCTACTTTTAAGTCTGTCCGCCAGTTGTCTGCCATCCCGTAAGACTTGTTGTTTTTCTCTATTAAAGTATCATGCTGCCATGCAACGTGTGTACAGGCAAGTGTATGGGCATGGGTATGGTGGGTATGGGCATGGGCATGCGTGTAGAGTATGGCCATGTAAGTTTGTCTTATAAAATGTTTGGCTATTTTGTTCGTATGTATGTACGAACGTTCATTAACTTAAATCACATTATTTGATTTGATTTCATTTCATTGCAATGTTGTCTTCATTTCTCTCTCTCTCTCCTTCTCTGCTGTCTTCACAAACTTTTTTTCATTTTTCCCAAAATGTTTTCATTCTAAGATTTTCATCTAATTTTTCTACCTTTCTACGTCTCTTGTTCGTTTACTCCTGCAGATGCATTTCTTTTGGCATTTGACTTCCAGAAAAAAACCAAAAAAAAAAAACAAAAATTAGTCTTGAGTGTGCAAGAGGCAAAAATGAAGCAAAAATATTTTATTCATAACTTTAATGAAAATTAACATGATTACTTTTAGCAACATTTTTTCATGCAACAACAATTACTTGAAAAAAAAAACGAAGCAAAAAAAAAACTTTTCTTTCTAATGAAAATTAGATTTCTTGCTGATTTTCTGTATTGGATTTCAAATCAAAAATTTTTTAAGATTTTCTTTCATTTCATTCATTCTGTACATTTTACGAAGAAATCTTTAATGAATTGCATGAGTTTTTATTTTTGAAATGCTCTTTTGTTTGAGAGTGAGATAATGAAATATTAATGAAATTAAAAAATTAAGCTCATACAAGGCAATTATACATGATTTGCTCAAAAGGAAAAATTAAATAAATTGTTAGCAGCAATGTAACGGGTGTGACATTAAATTCGAGTTTTCGATGAACTGCTTAATTTAAAGGCTGAGCAAATTGGCTTAGTCTGATACTATTCAGATGATAAAAAAAAGTTCATAATACTCGCAGTACAGTAAGTCATAAGGAGGTCACTGATATTCATAATATTCAATTTTAATAAATCTTTTGCCATGTAAAATTGCCTCCTGGAAATTGAATTAACTAACCACGGCTTTATAAATTTATTCCATAAATCGTGCCTTATATGAAAACTGGCAGAGCCACACCACTGCACTAAAAGAAGAGTACAAACTAGGCATTTGCACTTCTAGTGAGCCCATGATGTAGAACTATCACAAACTCTAACAGACAGGAGTTAAACTATTTGGGAAAAACAAGGCCAACTGCAGGCTTTAAACTACACAGGTGATAAATGCCTGGGAAATACCTTTAAAAAGCATAAAGTAATGGGTGTGATTATTACCTTATCATGTAAAGACTGTAACGGGTGTGACAAAAGTTCACACGACATATTATATACCAGAACACAATGATGCATACAAGTGCTTCATAAAAAATCTACGAGAAAAAAAATGCTTGTTGTGTACAAGTTATAATGTAACGGGTGTAACCATAAGTTTCTGCTAGAATTAAAGGAATATTTTATAATACAATTAATTTAAGTTGAAAATCTATCTTTTAGTTCAGTAGAATATCTGAAACAATACTATTTTAATAACATATGGAATATAACGGGTGTGACATTAAGTTGTTTTTTTTATATTAATTAAGTGAAAATTCTGAAAAAATCTACTATGAACAGAAATAGTTAATGAAATTTGGGTTTTACTGTGATTTAAAAGATTTTTTATGTAGAATTAAGTTTAATTACATTAAACGGGTGTGACAGAAGGTTTAAAATATTCGAAAATATTGTAATTTAAACCCTAAACGTTGGATTTTAAAATTTTCTTCAATAATTAATACATGCACACGTAAAAAATACAATCAAACGTGCAACGGGTGAATACTATGGTCCTGTTGGGCTTTTTATTGGTAATAAAGGGAATACAAAACTGCAATTGTTTACAGATTATATTCAAAAATTATTCAAATTGTTCGAGCAAATAATTTATAAATGGTACAGAAAAGTAATCCATTTTCTAACCCCTCGTTAATAAGAAAATACTGCTTAAGTCTATTTATAACACTTTGAAAGAAAATAATTGAATGCTTTATAATTTGGTGTCTTTTACAAGACCTTCAATTTTGTTTGCAGTAATAATAATTGCCTGCCAGTACTAATTAAAGTTTACGTAAGTGGACTTAACTTAAATTTTCATTTATTTTCCATTTGAAAATATAATCAAACATTTATGGAGAAAAGCTTTTAATCTTCATTTAATTTAATTAAATTTAATATGCTTTTCATATTGCCGTAAACAATAGCAATACGAATAGCAACAACAACAAAAAATTACACGAAATTTCCTTAAAATTTTCTTTAGTTTTCCGGAATGAAATTTACACTGAAATTAAATTTCAATTTTGATTTGTTACACTTTAAAGGAATAGAATTTGTTGTTTGTTTTCTTAGATCGATTCAGTTTCAGATACGTGGCAGCTTGTTTAGTTGCTTGCCACATAACATAGCTACTTGCCTAGCATACATACATACATACATCCTGACGACCACATCCTGTTGGGTAATTTTCTTTAACATTCTCACATTCTCACACATGATTTATGGTTTTAAATGCATAATAGACTTGAATTTGTTGTTGTTTTTATTGTTGTTGCTGAAAATTTTATATCCATGTATGTAAGTGGAGTGGAAAACCAATATCAAACAGACTGAAAGGCTCAAGTAAAAATAGTAAAGAAAAAAGGGAGGTAAACAGCGGATTAAATTTAAACTAAAGGTTGTAATGTATTGCCAGGACTAACACAAGTCCGTCATAGAGAACTGTTTGAAGTCGAAGGAATTGATAATCCGATCTCTGGTTATGGTCTTAACTTAGTATGGACACCAAGCTAGTATGGAGTTCTCACAGAATGCAGAAACTTACAAGAACACGCCCCTGCTGAATATGACCAATAAGCAGCCTGTTATTCTTAATCACTTACAACAGATATACACATACATACATAATTGGCCATTACAACCCTTCAGTCAGGATTAAAACCTAACTTATTGTGTGTGTTAATTTATACATGAACTAGCTGTAAATGTCCAATTAATTTTGAATCATTTTATTGATTTCGTTTCCCTTTGTCCTGATGATTCAGATGAACAGACCTGAGTAGTACGCAATCTATCAGTTTCTAATCTCACTTCTCGTTGTTCAAGTGGTTCAAGCAAACTGGTCTCAGCGGCATATACTCGAAGATTTTCCAGTCTCAATGCTCGTCTGATTGTGAGGTTCGTAATGCTCTTTTCTACCGTGCTTGAGGCGTAGGTCGACCAATTGCTTGTCATTCATTTTGAATATTTTTCAGTGACGCCATCCATCGGAAATTAATCGCACCAACCTTCGTCGACTCATGCGCAACAACTTTGTTAAATAATGCACAGTTTACGATTTAATTCATTTTGAGTAATTTTCGGTGGCACCTCCCGTCGGAAATTGGTCATACCAACTTAGAAACCGTCCCCGGCTCATGCGTAACAACTTTGCTAAAGATCATAACATGATCAAATGTATAGTTTACGATTTTATAAGGTACATACAAACAAACATTCATTTTTACATAGACTATGGCAAGTGACACTCCCACTATAGCCAATCCGCCCATTTTGTTCATATATACGTCAAAGCCGTCCATACAAAATTTAAGGACTCTAGCTGTTGCACTTTATGAGATATGCGACATTAAATACTTATTGGGTATGTGGGCGTGGCACCTCGCCTCGGCCGTTTAGCCGTCTATAGACTTCAAACAAACAAACTCACAAACAAATAAACACACATTCATTTTTATATATAAGAAGAAGAAGATGGCGGGACCTACAGTTTAAAGTCGACTCCGAATGACAGATTTTTGAGAAACTTTTTCATGGCAATTTTATTTACTCTCAGAGGTTTTGCCAGAAATCAGCTGAGAGGAAGTAGCCGAAGAAATATTTTTTGCATATTTTGTTTTGTTGCTTGACCTGTGGTTTGTACCGTGGTCTTACGTCTAATAAGCCAACACACTACCTACTACAGATATGCACTACCAATAAACCAGCTTCGTATTATTTCGCTCTTGCATTGAACAGGTAAACAGTCTTTAAACCTGCACTTCAGGAAAGAATTCAACGCATTCAACAGTTGCCTGCTTTGATTTCAGAAACAGCAAAGAGATCACTTTCAAATAAATATCCTTGCATGTATTTTACGTAAAACCATATGCCGTCCTTTCCTAGAACATCAAATAGAGTTGTTTACCATGCGGCTGTTCTAAAAGGGACACAGGCAAAGTGTGTGCCTTTGATAACGACTGTGTAATCTTACACCGTTTCTTAGAAACCCTAAGATATTAAGAAAAACCACTTATAGGAGTCATTAACACCACATTTTCTCAGCGGGGACTAGACTGGGTTAGGTTTTAAGCGTATTAGCACTTCACCACATGACTTAATTGTTCTATGGTTAGTTAAAAACCTAAATCCAGCGTGTTTATGTTATGACAAAGGACACTGTAGTGCAACAGATGTATGTATTTTACATGTGGTTTGAAAAAATTTCTCACTGCAAACAATATTTCTTTAAATGTTGTCGGCGACACTGCGGCATAAGATCAAGATGAGAAAATAAGATCAAAAACCATTAGCGCTGGCTAGACGCCAGTATTTATTAAAGCGCCCATTTTAATAATTTTTTTTTTATTTTTTTTAGCTTCTTGAAGGAGCATAGAACTGTCATAAAGCATCTGTCTTCGCTTTTTCTCTTTTTATTTCAGGTTTAATGAACAATTTATACTAGCCTAGCGATTGGTCTATTGCAGCCAGATCGTGCATTTGCAGGGCAGCAATATATCGTTGTCGAGAAATAACATCTTCTGTGACTGTATTATTAAAAAGCCAATGTATTATAAACGCCACACCCGCTATTATAATTAGTCGCTGTAGTTTAGTAGTTAATGTGTCGGCTTATTAGACGTAAGGCTACGGTTCAGGCCCCAGGTCAGGCATCAAAACGAAAATATAAAAAAAAATATTTCTGCGGCGACTTCCTCTCAGCAGATTTCTGGAAAAAAAACTCTGAGAGTAAATAAAATTGACATGAAAAGTTGCTCAAAAGTCTGTCGTTCGGAGTCGACTTTAAACTTCAGGTCCCGCCACTCATGTCTAAAATTAACACACACAACATAAGTGGTGCGAGAAGCTAGGTCGTAATCCTGACTGAAGAGTTGTAATGATAATATAAAAGAATAAGCTTCAGTATAAGACTGTGATTCATAGTTATCAAGTTTCTTCTATTCGCAGAGCAGTCAACTGGCTTAAGTCCAGTTATACTGCAGGAATATTCTGGTCCAATCTGTTACGATTATGCATTGAGAATTATCTCTAAAAGAGATGACGAGATATTTTATTCTGTTCCATTCCTGGCTTTACAGAATCACAGGCATTAAGTTGCCGTAATCTAGCAGACAGTACGTTGGCTTATTAGACGTAAGGCTACGGTTCAAGCCCTAGGTCAGACATCAAAACGAAAATATGAAAAAAATATTTCTTCGGCGACTTCCTCTCAGCAGATTTCTGGCAAAAGCTCTGAGAGTCAATAAAAAATTGCCATGAAATAGTTTCTCAAAAAATCTGTTGCACCGAGTCGTCTTTAAACTGTAGGTCCCGCCACTCATTTATAAAATTAACACACTCAAAATCAGCGGTGTGGGAAGTCGTAATCCTGGCTTAAGAGTTGTAATGACCACTTATGTATGTATGTATGTATGTGTGTATGTGTGTATGTATGTATGTATGTATGTATGTATGTATGTATGTATGTATGTAATATCGTAATTTATGTAGAACTAAAACACTTCGTTTTTATCAGCAGCCATTAAGTTAAAAAAAAATTCTAAGTAAAGTTCATAAGAAAATTTTCCTACAGGGTGTTTTCCTATATTGTCTGAGGTTTACTTCCTTATTTTTTATTTTCCCTAATTAGTAATTTAAATTTACATCTGCCATACATTTATTCAATTAAAAAATTTTATTTTTTAAAATTTATTTCTTAAAATTTAAAGCAATTTAAGCAAACAGAAAAAATTTGAAGAAATTTTAATAAAAATTAAAAGTAAACAGAATTAAAACCAACAATATTGTGATTAAATTTAAAACTTTTTTAATCTCGAAAATAAATATGAAATCTTATAAAAGGACTCGAAAGAAAATAAATAAACATTCGTAGAATAAAACCACAAATGGCAGAAGAAAGTTTTTAAAGTAATTTCTGTTGACAACTTAATTTACAAACTGTACCTGTAAAGTTTATTGTTACAACACAAAAAAAACTCATATCCAAAATATGGACGTATTAGCACATCTGCTTTGAGTCTATAGGCGAAGCAGGCTCTTACTTTATGTGTTTATAACTGAGAAAAAAGCCTTAAAAGCAAACTGGAGTCCCATGTGACCGTATTGAGATATTGAATCAAATAAGCCCAGCCCTATGCTGTATGGTGAGCCGTTTGCTGTCACTGCGCTAATAGAGATATGGAATTTTTCGTTATCAAGTCCAAAATTTCATTAGTACGCATATATCTTTACAAATTCCCAAATATTGTACATACTGGTCATATGATTTATGGATCCTTTCAGTTCACTTCCCCAATATCTATAAACGAAGAGCGTAAGTGTTGCTTCATTACTCACGGCCTAACCAGATAGAATAGTTTATAATGCCCTGGTAGACATTTTCCTTAACACGCCAATGATTATCAGCACGTCATCTAATGAACACTTTGAAGTATTGTAGTGTAATACTCCACTCCCTATCAAATGATATCCATCATACCACAGAGGCGTGCATTAGCAAGGATCTAACTTTTGGTCCCCCTCACCCGACCAAAAATATCGTGCATCTCTGGAGGAGATAGGTTTCAGCGGTTACCTTCATAAGAGTTTCCGCACAGGGGAACATTAAAGGTAAAAATAAATAATAAAATAATAACTCCGACGTTTTTGTAAGGGCTGGTGTAACAGAAAACTCGTATGAATTCAGACGTAAAATCTGGCTATCTGGGGGGAAAAAAATGATGCTTATTTGTAAAAGAAGGTGATCAGTAATCAATGACCGGAGACTGAGACAATCTAACAAAGACTTCTATAAACGCGAGTAATATCTTCTCTGCCATTGAGATACTTGAGAATTTAGGGCGAAGGATTCTTGGGCAACCAGAATTTATTAACAGAACGTATTTTTATAAAGTCATGGCTAGGAGGGACAGGGGGTATAGTTGAATAGGTACTGTCATCACTACAACTAGACCTTAATATAAGTTAAATTTTTTACAAAGACTGACAATTTAATCTAGTCAAACCAAAGTCAACTCCTGAAGATACAGCATAACATTTAGGAATTTCCTAAGGACGGCCGAACATTTATGTGCTTTTACACACATACATACATACATAATTGGTCATTACAACTCTTCAGTCAGGAAGTCGCCGAAGAAATATTTTATAATATTTCGTTTTGTTGGAGAAATCTGACCTCTGGTTTGAATTATGGTCAATAAACCAAATACACTACCTTCTAGAACACGGCAACTACCTACGGATTGTGTAATAGTTTAGGTATGTAAATATTGGTGTGCGCTGCGTTATACGTTGTCGACTTTAGTCCACCTTTAGTCTACCTTAGCCGCTGACAACTGCTCCAGACCCTAGATCTGACGACTTCAATCTACATGAGCGCCAACCAAGATCGTCCCACGGCATTCTGAAAAATTCACTGTTTTGGTGTGGAGTTTGGGCTGGCGACACTTTCGCTTCATATTTCTTAAAAATGGACGTTGGTTAGTCCATCAGCGTGAATGCATCGATTATTACCAATTTCTTTTGGCCTGTATGGGATGATATAGCCACCAGCGATATGTAGTTTCAACAGGACGTCACTATGAACGATTGAAGGGTATTTTCATCTCACTTGGAAAGTGATGTGAATTGGCCACTGAGATCAATTTGAACACATTAGACGTTTTTATGTGGGCTTTTCTTCAGTTGCATTTGCATACACAATCCAGAGACCACAGCCCATATAACCCTAATCCATTCACAGGAAGCCTCCTTGACTACCACAAAAAGCGTAAATTCAACAACAAAAAGCTCAAGCTGGTAATGTCTTCAGCAATGAAGCTCATTTCTTATCCGGAAATTAATTTAAAAAAACTAAATTATCGTATATAGAGCTCGGGAAACAGCGAAGTAGCTGTAGAAAAGTCAGTTTGACTGTGGTTTCAGGTTACCGTCAACTCAGAACGTAACTGCTGATGAAAATCGGTTTTTTTTCGGCATGGAATTAAAGATCATGATGTGGACGGAATATTTTCGGTGATTTTTTCTCAGCAGTATTCTTTCAAAAATAAAAAACAACCTGGTTGGTGTGAGGAGTTAGATGTTGTAATCGTGACTTATGAGTTGTAATGACCAACTAAGTTAAGTAACTTAAGAAGTGGACGATATTCCGTTTCAACAGCTAGGTTTTAAGCCTGACTTAGAGGAGATAAACATTGTTACTTAATGACTATTTCATTCAGGCAGTATGGGATGACTGTACGTAGGGCCCAAAAAGGAGTTTAGATAGTCTCCGACCCCTAACCAAAAAGGAAGTCATATCCAAATGCATGACTTCGAATTGGTACACACGTATGGTGATGCAACCACATGATATGCATAAGCATATCCTTGATTGCAGTTGAGCATATAATGCATATCATGTGTTTGCATCACTGTGCGTGAAGTCGCCGTAGTCTAGTAGGTAGTGTGTTGGCTTATTGGACGTAAAAGCCAGGGTTCGAACCCCAGGCCAGACATCAAGACAAAATACAAAAAGTATTTTCTACGGCGACTTCCTCTTAGCAGATTTCTGGCAAAAACTCTGAGAGTAAAATAAACTGCCATGAAAAAAGCTTCTCAAAAATCTGTCGTTCGGAGTCGACTTTAAACTGTAGGTCCCACCACTCATGTATAAAATTAACACACACAACATAAGTGTTATGAGAAACTAGGATGTTGTACAATGGGTCAATTCGACGTCCGGGTACTGTACTTGTCTTAATTGACAAGTACACGTCCTCTAACCTAACCTAACCTAATTACTGTGCGTAGGGGCGCTGATGGATGCATTGTTTCCACCCGTGCTTTGTGCACCGCAGGGTATGCCGTCATGGCGAAATTTATATTAAACCCTGGATCAATGTATGTAGGGCCATGTCTAGTAAACTTTCAATTTGATGTAGACATGTTGCCTGAACCTCATGCTGTCATTAAGGCCTTAATAAAGAACGAATTTAAGCGGTTAATCAAGCAAAAAGCCTTTGCGGTTAGCGTTTAATGTTTTTAATTAATAGACCTCGAAACGAACTGCTGCGAAAAAAGGACCTTTCAACTGATACAGGATATAAATTATTATTTAAATTCAGTTGTATTTTTTAGTTGTTGTTGTTTTTTTTGCTGTCATTATTTAATTTCCCATTAAATAATTGCAGTCTCTACCTTCCTGTGGCACTTGCATTGCGAATTCAGTTCAATTATGTTCATAAATTATGACAATAACTTGAGTGTTTGTGTTTGTGTGTGTATTTTATTGAATTTATTTACGAGTATTTTAAAAATAATTGTGTGCTAAACTTACCTTTTTTATTTTTAATTTTTCATCATTATTATGGTTTTTGCTGTTTTTGTTTTTGCTTTTGTTGTTGTTGTAGTTTTATTTAATTAACAACATATGCCCAGATTTCGCTCAACACGATTATTATGAACGTAATAATGATGATGATGTTTTTAATTATGCGTACGTTGTTGTTGTTATTGTTGTTGCTATATTTTTTTATTACATTAATTAAAAATGCTTAAAAAATATGAACAAATAAAACCAGCGAAACGAATAAATCCAAGCTCGTAGAGTATCCTTGTTATGGCCATAAATCACTTGAAAATTTTTTGGTTTTCAATTCAATAACGATTGCAACTCGTTTGATTTCGATTTGTTACGATTTTTCTTTTCCACGATTTTTTGCACATTCTGTAAATATACAATAAAAACAACAACAATAAAAATATTATCAAAAAAAAGGAAATTTTTCAAACAGGATAACGAAAGAATCCAAGGGAAAATAAGTGAAAAAAAAATTAAAATATTGTTGGAAGTGCATAATAAATACACAATAAAATAATTGAAAATAATTGAAAAATAAAACCAAATAATAATAATAATTATTGGCCACAGGCTAACAAAGTATTGGCTGACTGTTGGCTGAGCAGCTGAGCAGCTGGCTGTTGTTGGATGCTGATGCCGTTGATAACCTCTCATCGTTGCATTCTAGCAAACGTTGTGGTGCGTTTTGTATTAACGTTTAAGTGTTGACGATTGCGTGTTGCAACTCAATTTGTAGCCACGTTTTATTTAAAAAAAAAAGAAAAAACGCAAAACCAAATGCAGCAACACGACAACAAATTGTTGTGGTTTTAGCCATAATTAACTGTTAGAAAAATAGAAAGAGAGAGAGAGAGAAAAAATATACCAGGCAAGGGTTACACTAGCATTTCGTTGGCAGTTAATTTTTCATTTGCTTAATAACAGTGTGTTCGATTTCTTGGAAATCGAGGCAGAAAATTTTTTTTTTCATGTTTTCATTCATTTTTTGTATTAAAAATTCCATGAAATTTAAAATTTTTGGAATTACAAGACTCGGGTAAATAATTCCTGTTCCTTTTTTCCCCCTATTATTACTTTTCATTCCTTTAAGGAACACCAGGGCTATAGCAAGGCTTCAACCTGCATTTTCTTATTATTTATCTTGCACTGTCACAAATCATTAATCAAGTCCAAGTTTTTTCACTAAAAGAAGTTCTTGTTCACTAAAACTGGCTGCTGTAGGATTCCAACCATAGATCAGCAATGAATCCCTTTTTCGCTACTCATAAGTACTCATGAAATTTTGAGTATGAGTGAGAAAACAGTATTGGAATCCAACTACTCTGATTCATTCGTACTCAGTACAACATTGATTTATAAGTACAGTTTGCAATGAGTATGAGTACAACGTTGACATCAAACTCATAACATTTGAAATATGTTTGATTCTACTACGCCTACTCATTCAGATCCATAAATTTAGAAAAATGCTTATAATACTCATAAATCATGATTCGAGTGATTCGAACCGTTCGTCAAAATTTACAGTCTTAGTTGTTGTTGCATTTACAAAAAAAAGAAAGAAAAAGACAAACACAGCAAGCAAAGCAAACATACAAACTTCATGTGAGTATGTAGTGTTGCTACGCGAATCATACTTATTTTGTGATTCGTGTATACCACGAGTCAAGGAGAGTCGAAATCAATAACATCGTGCGTATTGTTAAGTACGAGTACCATGAGTATTTCAAACTTTGAATATGAGTAGTATGAGTATGACATTAAAAGTAAGTATGAATGCGTATAAGTATCAGAAATTATAAGTATGATTCGAATCTACTCATCGTTTTGAATACTCATTGCTGATCTCTAATTCCAACTGTCTAAGAAACAATTGCCTCTTTGAAGTGGTAAGAAAATGTGTTTTTTCGTAAAGCATTCTTCATTTTTCGCTTTCAAAATTCAGGTTTAATTTTTCAACTCCTAAGTCAGGATTACAGCCTTGCTTCTTACACCACCCATGATGTTTGTGTCCATCTGGTTGAAACGGCCAGTTCTTAACTTAGTTAACTTAGTTGATCATGGCAACCCCTAAGTCAGGATTACAACACAACATCTCACAGCAACCATGTTTAGATTTTTGTCAGAAGACTACTCAGAGAACTCACCAAAAGAATTCCGTCCACATCATAATCTTGAATTCCATGCCAAAAAAAAATCGATTCTCAATAGCAGTTACGTTCGGGGTCAAAAATCCAACGCCATGATTTTTCCACAGTCACTTCGCGGTTTCCGAGCTCTGTATACGACAATTTAGGTGTTTTTGAATTAAAACCCCAGTAAGAACTGAGCGTCATTGCTGAAGACATAACCTCCCTGCGATGTTTGTTGTTGAATTTATCCTTTTTGTAGGAATCAGGGAGCTTTCTGAATGGGTTATGGTTGGATGGGCTGTGGGTTTTGTAGCTTATTTGCAAATGCGACTTAAGAAAACTCCACATGAAAATGTCTACATACATACAAACATAATTGATCATTACAACCCTTCAGTCAGGATTACGACCTAGTTTCTCATATCACTTATGTTGTGTGTGTTAATTTTGTAAGTGAATGGCGGAACCTTTAGTTTAAAGTCGACTCCGAACGACATATTTTTGAGAAACTTTTCATGGCAATTTTATTTCACTCTCAGAGATTTCACCAGAAATCAGCTGAGAGGCAGTTGCCGAAGAATTATTTTTTTGTATTTCGTTTTGTTGGAAATGTCTGACCAGGGATTTGAACTGTGGCCTCATGTCTAATAAGCCAACACAGTACGTGCTAGAGTACGGCGTCTACAAAACCTTCCTGCATTATTTGTTGTTGAGTTTACCCTTTTTGTGGCAGTCACGGGGTCTTCCTGAATGGGTTATGGTGAGATGAGCTGTGTTTTATGGATTGTGTTTGCAAATGCGACTTAAGAAAACCCCACACAAAAATTCTTTACGGTTTCAAATTGGATGAACTTCCCCCACATTGCTCGTAGCGATGTCCTGTTGAAACTATATATCGTTGATGGCCATATCATCCGATACAGGCTGAAAGAAGTTGCTAATAATCGACTTATAGTCCTCGCCGTTGACGCAAATGCATTGGCCAACGTCAATTTTAAAGAAATATGAAGCGATAGTGTCGCCAACCCAAAATCCTCATCAAAACTGTGAGTTTTTCGGGATGCCATGGAATGCTGTCCTATATATAGACGTATATACACGATTTCGTATACAGTGAACACCATAAGTGAGTCAATACTTTTGTTCTTAAATATAAAAAAAGTTCCTTTATCATGAATTGTTGTTTTTGTATTAACATTTTATAAGTAATAAATAAACGTTTTTATTTTTGGAAATTTATTCGACTATTCTCATTTACTGTTCTCGCTATCCTAAGAAAATGAATTATTTCAGTGGTGTTTACTCACTTTTGGCGCTCAGTGTATATTGACGTCATAAGATCTAGACTCTGGCACAATTTCGAACTGCCTCATATCATAGCAGGGAAAAGCCTATTCACGTTATAGACAATGATCCGTGTTGATTTAACAAAACAGACTGAATAAATGACTTGACACATGTAGCTTCAAAAAATGGCCGTTATCAACTGATCGTACTATTTTTAAATTATTTTCGAGTTTAGAATCTGTAGCGTTATGAAATTATACTAAAGACAGACAGGCGCACCATATTGTCGTGTATGAAGTTAATTCAATACAATAACTAAGGAAATATAAGTCTGGCTATGCCTCAATATCGCTCAATATGGCTCAATATGGCTAAGCGTCAATATCTAAAACGTACAGGCAAAAGCACTGTGTTCAGTGTGGCTTACAGAGTAGCTTTCAGCGTTCCATGTGCGCTAAGGTAGACCAGGATTTTTGTCTAAATTCGACCAATAGTGTGGTACTTCAGGCCATGTTGAGTTAATTTCTTAAGCATATAAAAACCACAGTGCAACTAATTGCATTCCGTAGATATTCTTATTAAATATTGATTCACCCCCCCTCCCCTCCTTTCAATGCATACTGATTGCACATTTTGTTCAGGCAGCAATGCATTTAATTTTATTGCGTGTTTGCTAACCAAACAAATAATAAAAAAAAACGAAAAAAAAATTCTTTCTTTCAAATTCAAAATTTATCGGTTAATTTCAACGACGTAGTATTCTTTAACACTCTTCTTCTTTCGCGCCGCACAGAGATCCGTTTAATCCTTTTGTTATGCTTCATAAAAATGAAACGAAATTAAACAAAACAAAGGAATGAAAAGCAACAGAAACAACAACACTGCTGCTGCTCTGTTGTTGTTGTTGCACTATTGGTGTTGATATTTAAAAAAAAAAAAACTAAAATGCACAACACAACACAAAAACAAGCTTTAAAAAAGAAGAATAAAGAAAACCAGGACTAGAGCCATAACACAGGGGTGTTTAAAACGACTACCCCAGTAAGCGAAAAAAAATGTTTTTTTTTTGTTTTTGTTTGCAACTGCACGTGTTTGATTCGTCCTGTCCAATCATTCATCCTTTGCACATACATACATACATACATACATACATACATACGTATGAACAACTGTTTCTCTTTTTATCCTTCCGTTATTCCAGCAGGCAAATTTATCCGCTTGTTGTTCGGTTACGGGTTTCTGTTTTTTTTTTATTCTCGTTTTTCCAACGAATGCAATAACAACAACAACAGGAGTAAGAACCATCAGAATTTCTTTTCATTCTGGTGATGATGATTAAAAAAACGAAACGAAAAGGAGAACAAGAACAAGAAACTGAATCTTTTTCGATTGAAAAAAACAATAACAACAACAACAATAACGCTTTTAAGAAAAATTGTTGTTAATCGAAGAATTTAAAAGAAAGTTTAAGAATACAGTGGAGGAGATTGATTATAAGAAATCAGTTCGACTGTTCCGAGTACAAATAAGGCAGCTCCTCCAGCAACGCAGGAGTAAAAAAAACTGGAGACTGCATGAACTCGTCGTTTCTAGTAGGGATGAGCAAGCTTATCTGAAAGTAGATATTGTATGGATGGTGAACTGAGAATTTGGAGAAGTCTGTCTGATTCAATATATGCACCCGTTGTCTTAAATAAAGGGTATCCTCACCATTGAATTCTAAGGTGGATGTAAAGGGTCCGCCAAATAACTTTCTTTTTTTTTTTTGAAAATGCTGAATATTTTCTCGTATTACTTTTTTAATTTGAAAGTACAAACCTTCCGGTTAATAATGGAAAACAATTTCGTTCAAATGGCTGCCTCGGCTGGCCATACAGTAGTCTATACGATCGATCCAATTTTTGAGCACATTATCGATTGTGTGCAGCTGTATTTCACCCATGGCTTCACGAATATTGTCCTTTAAAGCGTCAATTGTCTCCGGCTTGTCGGCGTAACACTTATCCTTGACGGCACCTCACAAATAATAGTCCAACGGTGTCAAATCGCAGTTCCGAGGTGGCCAAACAACATCAACTCTGCGGCTGATAATACGATCTTCAAAAACGGGGCTCTAAACATCGAGTGTAGCTTCGGCTGTGTGGCACGTAGCGCCGTCCTGTTGAAACCAAATGTTGCCAATATCCTCCTCTTAAATTCTTGTGAACAAAAATTCGTTCAACATGGCCCGATAACGATTGCCATTGACTGTAACGGCCACTTTTTGCTCATCTCCGAAGAAAAATGGTCCAATTATGCCTCTGGACCAAAATCCGCACCAAACAGTGACTTGGTTTGGGTGCGTCGGCTTTTCAATGTATGCGTGCGGGTTTTCTGTGCCCCCAATGCGACAATTTTGCTTGTTTACATATCCGCCAAGATCAAAATGAGCTTCATCTGAAAATATGATTTTTTTTTGCCAAAATCGGCATCTTCTGGTGTAGGCTACTGCATGGCCAGCCGAGGCAGACATTTGAATGAAATTATTTTCCATTATTAACCGGAAGGATTGTACTTTCAAATAAAAAAAGAAATTTGAGAAAATATTCAGTTGTTTTTCTTTTAAAGCATTTTAAAAAATAAAAAGTTATTTGGTGGACCCTTTACAATATTCCGATATTCGTGGTTAAGAACTTTAAAGTACAACCGCCGTGTTAACTAAGATATGATGAAGAGAGACCAGTTTCTATTGGAAAGACCAGGTTCTTTTAAAACTTGTGAGCAACAATTGGAAAGGAAACAAGCTCAAGACCTACGTGGTTGGACTTCCATATTCCATATGGATGGGTGGATGGGTATTGGTTAAGCGATTGTTATAAAGGTAATCCACAATTGCAACTTTATTTCGATGACTAAGGTTGCTTGAGATATTTAAACCACGATATTATTAACTTGGCACTCTTAGAACCATGTTGGAATTTTCACTCACATACACAATTGGTCATTACAACCCTTCAATCAGGATTACGACCTAGTTTCTCACACCACTTATGTTGTGTGTGTTAATTTTATACATGAGTGGTGGGACCTACAGTTTAAAGTCGACTCCAAACGACAGATTTTTGAGGAACTTTTCATGGCAATTTTATTTTTACGCTCAGAGTTTTTGCCAGAAATCTGCAGAGATAAAGTCGCACAAAGAAACACTTTTTGTATTTTGTTTTGATGTCTGGCCTGGGGCTCGAACCCTGGCTTTACATCTCATAAGCCAACACACTACCTACTAGACTACGGCGACTACACACCTCATAAGATAATGACAAGTTATCTTATAAAAAAAATTCTTTTAATTGTGCGGAATAGAGACGCTTGTGAAGTTGAAATACACTTGGGATTCAATGAAAACATAGATTCATACATACATAAATGCTTATTAAAACCATTTAGTCAGGATTACTACCTAGCTTCTCACACCACCCCTGTTTTGTTTGATAATTTTATCCAGGAGTGGCGGAACCTACAGTTTAATGTCAACCCTGAATGACAGATTTTTTGCCAGAAATCTGCTGAGAGGAAGTCTCGGAAAAAATGTTTTTTAATATTTCGTTTTGTTGGAGATATCTGACCTGCGGTTTGAACCGTGGCCTCACGTCTAATAAGCCACCATATTACCTGCTAGGCTACGGCGACTTTGTCAATGAATATGGCTGTGAAATTTAAAATTGCTTCAGAAGTCAGGAGAGATTATTAAAGACAGCCTGGAAGATTATCTCAACTCCAAAGGAGTTAATCTATCCCACACTGAGGATATCTTATCAGTCTGTGCTCCTTTTCAAAATATGAAATAGCTTAGCTATGTAGGGCACAAGTGTAAATCATTTCACAGGCTTTCTGATATGCAACACAAGCTGGACCACCTTTCTCAATGACTCAATAATTTTTGGTCTCCAAATAAATAACTTAAAAACCAAGATAAACTGGTTCTTTATATCTTCTATACTCTAAAGTTTAACTCAACATCAAAAAGCTTAATAGCCTCCAGTCAGGACTACAACCTGGCTTCTCACACCAGTTATGTAGTGAGTGTTATTTTTATACATGAGAACCGGGAGCTACAGTTTACAGTCGCCTCAGAACGACAGATTTTTTGAGAAACTTTTCATGGCAATTTTATTTTCTTTCAGAGTTTTTGCTAGAAATCTGCTGAAAGGAAGCCGCCGAAGAAATATTTGTTTATATTTTGTATTGTAGGAGAAGTCTGACCTATGATTTGAACCGTGGCGTCAAGTCTAATAAGCCAATACACTACCTGCTACACTAGAACGACCTAACAGATAAGGCGGAGATTTTATTGTGAGCCTGTGCCTCGTAATATAGGAACGTAGTCTTTTTACACCATTCACCAATAACACCGATATTTTACTCTGCCCTATAACTATCGAAATATCGAAATATTTTTCTGCATATTAAAGCCCATAAGGCGACGGCAAATAATCTCGACATTTGTAGAATTATTTTCATTTCTTTCATTTGAAGTGAAAGATCGCAGAACAATTAAACAACGCATACAAATTGTTAAAATTTATAACAAAGCTGGTGGTGATTCAAGCGTGACTCCGTTTTGAAATTTACAAGATAATTATGCTCGTCATATATGACCCTTCGTGCAAAGCAATTGGCAAGATTACAAAAAAAATTGGATGAAATTAGAAGCGTGACATATGTATGTAGTCAGGCCTAAGCATCATCGCAACGTGAACACGGCTGAATATATCGACTTCTGTCCATAAGTGGATAACAATTCGAATTTGTCATTTCAACAATTGAGGTTCTATTACGGCCTATATTTAGCATTTGAATTGGCACATCCATCGCTATGAAGTGCAACTCACGGAACACATTCATTACACTGTAGATATGCTGATGGTATGCTGGGGTATAGGCTTTTAATATTAAATTTTCGCTTGGAACTTTTCTTTTGCGCTGAAACTCATTTCTGACATGTGGTGGCTCAGAAAGACTTGAAAGTGATTGCAGAAAAGCTTTGGATTTCACAAAAAAGGTGAGCAGCAGTCATTGAGTGCATTTTCACAAAAATGAAATAGGGAAACGCATTACCCGCCAATTAAGAGAGCTACGGCTGTAAGTTAATCGAACTTGTTTAACCTTCAACTACAAATTATAAACAGAGCTAAATGTGGTTTCAATAAGACTGTGCTAGAAGCTATACTACACAACTAAATTTAGCTTCATTGAGGGCGTAATTCTAGAACAAGTATTTTCACGTTTTGGCGGCATCAATTGCCCGTCAAATCATGCTGGCTGCAACCAGTCCAAAGGCAAAATTTTTTCTGCATTATTGTGAAATAATGTTTTTGAAACCTCTAAATGGATAACCCTTTACTCAATAAATTAATTAAATTGATTTCCTTTTTCCAGACAAATTTAAGTAAATCACTAGCCACACAAAATCCTCAAAAGCTCTACACTGGACTCTCATTGGCTCATGGCCACTGTGTGGCATGTTATTATTATTTATTATAGTATTATTGTATTATTATTATAGTTGTTATTGTTGTTGTTATTGTTTATTTTAAAGTTTTTTTTTCGTTTTCATTTTTAATACATGCTGGTAATAGTGGTGAGTGTGATGATGCTGTTGTTGATCTCCGTAAAACTCTGGCATTTTTAACACTCTTATTGCCACTGCCTCTGCTAGACTACACACTACAGATGATGATGATGATTTTTGTTTCAATTTCTGGTTATCCTTTTAAACTATTGTTATTATTTTCTCTCTTTTTTTGTTTGTTGTTGTTTGCAACAACTATGAAATTTTATTTAAATTTTATTTAACTTGAGAGAGTATGTTGCAAGTAAAATGCACAAAAACAAACACGAATTTTAAATCCATAGGCCTTGTATTTCTTTCAAAAAGGCTTTTCACAGTTATAGGGTGTATGGATGAGTGTGTGTGTTTGGCAGAGAGATTTTATAAACTGAATACGATACAGTGTGTTATTGTATGGGTAAATGGGTTTTTATTGTATTTTAAATGAACACAGGGGTAACAAAAATGTTATCATGTTTCAACCTTATCCAGTCACACGTACACACAGGCGAGCACATATAAACATTTTCACTTCTCTTGCAATCATAGTGCTCTGCATAATGTTTCACTCTCTCTCTCTCTCTCCATCTGCCTCTTTAGCAGCATTCGAAAAAGCCTAACAATTGTATAAACATTTGTAAGGCAACAATAACAACAACAACAACAGCACAACTCAACAGCAGTAACAACATACAAAATGCAGCAGCATCAACATTTTACAAACAGGCATACAATTTAACACAAACACACACACAAGCAACCATTGACTCAGACCCAGTGTCAGTCAGTGAGCCATGCCAGCCAGTCGGTAGACGTAAAATTAAAATAAAAACAAAAATTAAAACGAATTAAACAGAAATTCGTACAATAATCACCGGAATCCTCATGCGTATATTAAAGCACACACACATACACACACATACACACGCTTACGCACGTTAAACACGAAAGAACGTTTCGTTTAAGAGCACAAAAACCGAAAAAAACATATAACACGGACGCGACATGCGGTAATTAGTGTTGCAACAATAACAACTAAAACACGATCACCGAAAATAAAAACACAACCAATACAACACGATTAAACAGCCATTAAAACGTTGTTTTTGTTGTCAAATATATTTTTTTTTTAATAACAAACGCGTTTTAATATAAGAGAGAGAGCAAATGTTGTTTGTTTGTTTGTTTATTTCGGAGCGAGAGCGTTAGTAAAAGAAACAAAAAAAAAACGCGCTTAAATTTTGTTTTCGTTTTTCATTTTGTTGCTTTAATTTTAAGAATTTTTTTCAACTTCTTTTTCTTCTTCTTCAGCAAAGGCTTGATTTGATTTTGTGAAAATAATTTCTTTCTCTTTTTTTTAATTCATTTATTTTTTTTTTATTATAATTTTCATTGGTTTTCTTTTTCAATCACATTTTCCATGTTTAGTAGACGTTATAACGCTTTTCAACCGCACAACACAACCGTTCATTTGCTCTGTTTGTAAACAACTAAATAAAACTTGTTTTCACATGTTTGGAATAATCGTCATCATCATGATTATCATCATCGTTGCTGTGTGTAAGCGTGTATGTGTATAAGTGTTGCTGTGAGTGGTGAGTTTCTTTGCTTTTTTGGCTGCTAAACATTGTCGTATGGGAGTTTATGGCAAATCTCTGACCAAATGAGTCTGTATTCTATGTTGCTTCCACACGCATGTTGCCGCAACATTTAAATAAGCAACATGCCTTGATAAATATTGTGTGTATGTGTTAGTTTGTTTTTATAAGACATCTAATGGCATTCCTTGTAAATGCCAGGATTTATTATGCAAAATAGGATTTATTTGTTCGTAAACATGACGTTTTAAACAAAAAAAATAATTCTTCATCATATTCAGGCTTAAAAGAAATGAACTTAAAAGCATAACTTATAACCGAGAACTAAAAGGCAGCTGTCGTTTGAAAAGTTTCAAAGTCAAAAAATGCTTGAAAACAAAAGGATTCAGTCGTCAGCAATAAAACTGTTTCAGTATTTACGGATGGCTAAATTAGGCTTCATACTCCAGGCAAGCCATGGATAGATATACAATGTTGTCTTTGAGACAAAGTAGATTGATATTTATATATGTGAAATAAGGTTTGAGAAATAAGGCAATGTCAAGTGGAGAGCCATAGGATTAATCTGTGATTTATTTTTGGAAGTTTTTTAAATACATTTGAAAGAAAATTTCCTTTAACAACAACAAATTTCAATCAAAATTTCAGCAAACTTTAGGTTTTTAGTTTCTATTCGACAGGAGAAAAGGAAGACAATTATTGTATTAGCCTGAGAATAGCTCCCTCTTCGCCTTATTCTTCAGATGACCGAATGACTGTTTCGGAAACTTATCTTTTGACAGGAAAACATTAGGCATAGTAGTGACGTCATTGAAGTCGCCGTAGTCTAATAGAAAGTGTGTTGACTTATTAGACGTGAGCCGCTGGATCAAACCCCAGCAAGAAAATTATATCTTTTAGCGCCTTCGTGTTAGCAGTCTTTTGGCAAAAACTCGAAGAGAAAATAAAATTGCCAATGAAACATTTCTCAAAATTTCTCGTTCGGAGTTTTCTTTAAATTGTAGATTCCTCCTCTCATGAATAAAATTAGTACGCACTACATAACTGGTGTGAGAAGTCAGGTTGTTATCCTTACTAAACAGTTGTTGGAAGATCAGCTACAGCCTCCTGTTCAGAAATAGTTGGATCCAATAAACAAACTTCCTCAGTACTACAACCAACACAACAATCATTTAAATTTTTACGAAAACGGAAGTGTTATATTTCTATTATTTAATTATAGTGGGCAACTCTATCATTCTAGAACTTACTGCAATTGCCCAATTGCTTGCTTAGCTTGAAAAACTTGTTTAAAAAAATGAAGAAAATAAAGAAAAACGAAGAATAATAGAAAGTACAGCCCTGCAGGTGTAGAAAGCCAGCTCAAGAGCCATCATTCGATCGATTGCAAAAAATGCCACACGACCTAATCTAATAAAATTCAACGAATTTGTTAGTTTACTGTGTTGTATGGAAGCAAAACCTGACTATATTGAAGGCAAAAATCATACAAAAAACTTCAAGTGTTCAAAAGTAAGTTTTTCAGGGTTATGTGCCAAGCTATTTACTCTATAACTTCAGCAATATGTAACGAGTTACATATAAAAGGTGTTTTTTATAGAGGTATAGAAATTTAAGATGGCGACCGATTTAACAGCTGTCAAGTGATTTATTCTCAGTTTGGTTTGGCAATTCATCATGAATAGACTCACGCCTGAACAACGCTTGCAAATAGTGCAATTTTATTTCGAAAATAATGGTTATGTGCGGAAAACGTATCGCGCACTACGCCCATTTTATCGTCGACAAAATCGTCCATCAGAGCAGTTAATTCGATTAACCATGGAACGTTTTCGCACCACGTTTACTCTCATTGATAACTCGCATCCCCAGAGACGCTGTACGGTGCGTACAGAAGAAGCTATTGCTGCTGTAGAGCGTAGCATTGAGGAAGACCCGAATGAGTCCATCCGCCATCGAGCACAGGAATTGGATCTGTGTCCATCCACTTTATGGAAGATTTTGCAGAAGGATCTTGGTTTGCGTGCTTACAAAATTCAACTCGTTCAAGAATTGAAGCCAAACGATCATCAAGTAAGTCGTAGATTCGTCGAATGGGCCCAAAACGAGATTACCGTTGTTCCCGATTTTCATAAGCGAATTTTGTTTAGCGATGAAGCGCACTTCTGGTTGAATGGCTACGTCAACAAACAAAACTGCCGCATTTAGAGTGAAGGTAATCCTCAAGTGGGCTGGTGGAATCATTGGTCCGTACTTTTTCAAAAACGATGGTGGCCAGAACGTTACAGTCAATGGTGATCGGTGTAGAGCCATGATTACTAACTTTTTCATTCCTGAATTGAATAACCATGATGTGCAGGAGATTTGGTTTCAACAAGACGGCGCAACATGTCACACAGCTCGTGCCACAATAGATTTATTGATAGACACGTTTGGTGACCGCCTAATTTCACGTTCTTCTCACTATTTCACTACTTTATGTGGGGCTATGTAAAGTCATTGGTCTATGCGGTAAAGCCACAAACGCGTGACCATTTGGAAGACAACATTTGCCGTATTATTGCCGATATACGGCCAGAAATGTTGGAAAAAGTCATCGAAAATTGGACTACATCCGCGCCAGCCGTGGCGGTCATATGCCAGAAATCATATTTAAAATGTAATGCCACAAGATTATCTTTCGGATAAATAAAATTCATGTCAATCGAATAATCCATCGTTGTTTTATTGCAACTTAAAGTCCTATACCTCTATAAAAAACACCCTTTACTAAAGCAAATTAAAAGAAAATAAAGGTTTTTCAGAAATATTATTGCAAGGAAGGAAGCCCAATGTAATCACAAGATCGAGGAAAGTACACATGCAGATGCCCAGTACCCATAGAGTAGGACAGTGTGATCTTACAGAGGAATGGCCAAATATAGTAGCAGCAAATCGTGTAGGATGCGCCTGAAAACTAACAAGTGAGTGTAGTGAAAAAAAAACAGGCAAGCCAATCCAACTTCGACAAAAATACGACTCAGTTGACAACGTGTATGTTGTTAGTTCTTACACGCTTTAAATTGAAGAAGAATTATTTTGTAAATTTATTAAATGTTATCTCCTTTTGCCATACCACAATCACTTTCCAGTTTTCCTTTATTTCTGTATTTTTCCCCTGCTTAATTCATAGCCCTCCACAAATACTTTAAACTTTTTAAAAACAAACTCCATACATTACAAATACTCCTTCCTACTCACGCATTTGTGCATAAGAGTGTGTGTAACAATTTATCACAACTTATCAGAAACACAGACTCTTTTACTCTCTCTCACTCGCTCTCTCTGAACTCGATAACAAACAACAGATTTATATTTCAACAACAAGTTTTTTAACCATTTGTAACGGAATAATAATGAAAATAAAAAAACTTAACCTCAATAGATTAATTAACGGTCATAAGTTTTAAATGTGTTCGTTGCAAAATAAAAAACAGGAAAAGTTCAACAAAAATGATTATCCTGATGTTGGCAACGATGGCAATAAAATATAAAACTTAAGCGTGTCATTTAAAATATTTATCATAACTGTTACAAGAACTACAACAGCAACAACAACAACACCAGCAACATTTACTACAAAGGCAAATTGAAAGTAACGGGAAAACTACTCAATTTAAATATGGCAAACGGAAATGTAAAAGTTAAAAAGTGTCATTGGTTGAGTGTGTTAAAGACAGCAAAATAACCATGGGAGAGAGAGAGAGAGTGAAAGAGACTTATAACCAACTATAATCAATCAAATGCAGATGTGTTGCTATTGTAAACAGAATGTAAACAAAAACACAAACACATACTTATGCATTGCCTAAAGGAAACTGTTTTTATTCTAGTTACCTATGTTAACAACAATGTTGATAACATACTTTAGCAACATGTTGCCAAACAATTTTTTTTACAATTTAGTGAATTCACCACATTTGGGAAAACTATTGTTGCGAGTGTGTGTTTGATGTGTAGTTAAACGCGTGTAAATGTGTCTGAATGACTGTTGAGTGTGTGCATGTGTGTGTATGTATGTGTAAAACATACTATATAATCATTATCATCATTATTGCATCTTAATAAAACATGAATCGAATAAACCAAAATAAACCACAACATATTTTAGCATTTAAAGCATAAAACTGGGTTCATAAAAATAACAACGACAACAACAACCACACCAATAACAAGAACAATAAGAATAAGGGAGAATAATAGAAAAACGAAAAACAAAAACACAACCAAAGCTCATTGATTATGAACACGAGTTATTTTGGTCAATCGTTGGTTGGGCTTCTATTCAATAAAATTTCAAAAACTCAATGACTCTGTGGGCATATTTTCTCACAGTGCATATGCATAGGAATAGGCACGCTTGTGGGTGAGTGTGTGTTCTTATTAATGTGTTGCCACATAATTATTAAGGAAAGTTGGCGTATTTCCTTAAAAGGGGGCCTATTTCTTTTTTTTTTTTTTTTTTTTATTATTATTATAAGTATTAAAATACTTTAAATTTTCAAATTAAACAAAATTATTACAAAACATTAAATAATACAAAATTTATACATTTTCGTTTAAAAATATTTTCATTTAATTCATTTTTAATATTTGTTGGTAATAAATTGTATAGCTGTAGTCCTTTATAAAACAACGTTTTCTGCATCTGGGTTGACTTCACTCTTTGAATTCGAAAGTCGTCCGCATTCCTCAGCATATAAGGTTGGCTTTCTCCAACATATCTAATCTGCTCGCATAGGTATTTAGGCGCGTCACCATTCTTCATTTTCTTAACAAACATTAAGGTGTTAAACTGTAATCTTTGTTTTATATTCATCCATTTCAGATCGTGGAGCATTGTATTTATATGTGTATACCGATCGCATTTTAATATTACCCTCATAGCTCTATTTTGAAGTTTCTGCATTCTTGTAAGTTGAATTGCGGTACTGCATGTATACAATATAGTGGAGCCGTATTCGAAGTGCGGTTTAATTATGGTGTTATAAATAGTTACTGCTGTAGATTTTGAAATTCTCTTTCTAATTCTCTTCAGGAAGCCAATTTTCTTGCCAATTTTCTTACATGTGTAATCGATGTGTTCGTTTAAGTTTAGTTTTCTGTCAATTATAAAACCTAGGTATTTTATATTCTCAACCTTTTCTATTACAGAATCATTTATTTTAAATACTTCGTCAGAGTTCATGTTTATTTCCATTATTTTTGTCTTGTTTTCATTCAATTTCAATTTATTCATTTTAAGCCATTCATTTATTTTCTGAACATCGTATTTCATGTTATCCTGGCATTCCCTATCGCTATTTGTCACCGTATATATAAGAGTGTCATCAGCGTACAAAACAATTTTGCATCTTTCCAATACTTTTGGCATATCATTTATATATAATATAAACAATAAAGCACCTAATATTGAACCTTGCGGTACTCCGAAATTATTAATCGCTTCCTCAGACACAGTATTATTCAATTTTGTCGTTTGCGTTCTGTTTTCAAGATATGACTTGAACCATTCTAATTCAATTTCCCTTATTCCATACATATAAAGTTTCTTTAGCATGATATCCCTATCAATAGTCTCGAACGCTCTTTTAAAATCAAGAAATATTGCCATCATTCTATTTTCCTTTTCTACGGCCTTCCATTCGCTTATAACATAATTCACTGTAGTTTCGCATGAATGTTTTTTCCGGAAACCTGATTGTTGTTCAGATAATATACCATGATCCTCAATAAACTGCTCAAGTTGTATCTTGACTACTTTTTCCAATATTTTTTCACATACCTTAAGTGTATTTATGGGTCGAAATTCCTCACATTTTCTTGTCTTGGGCACCTTTTCAATCGGTGTTATCATTGATCTTTTCCAATTTTCTGGAAATATACCAGTCTCCAATGATGTATTAATTATTCTTAGCAAAACATTTCCTATTATATTCCAATTATCAATTATAATTTTATTTGAGACACTTTCATGGTCAGGCTTATTCTTCATCTGTTTCACAATGTTCTCAAGTTCTGCAATGCCTATCCTACGAAATTTAAATAAATTGTTCGGTTCACACGTTATCTGACTAACATATTGAACTTTATCAATCGACTGTCTTATGGTACTTATACTATTAATAAAAAATGTGTTAAACTTATTTACTATATCACAGTTATCACTATATTCCACCTGGTCAAATATCACAGACTTAGTTAAATTTTCTTTCCTATTAAGTACCAGGGTTTTAATCTGTTTCCACATTTGCCTCTGTGTACATGCATTGTCAATTTTCGTATTTATGTAACTATTCTTACTATTTTCAATCTGTACCTTGTATCGATTCCTAATTATTTTATATTCAGCCCAAGCCTGACTAGAATTCTCAATTTTAGCTCTGAAATATTTTATTATTTTCTCTCTCTTCATTGCCTACAATTCTGTGTTGTACCATCTATTAACTTTATTATTCAAATGTATCTGTTTTCTAATTGTTAATCTTTGTATTGCACTCTTCAGGCCGCTATCGAATAAATTAACATTTTGATTCAAATCCTTGCAATCGTCATATTTCATGGTGTCCCTGATCATTGCACTAAACGTATACCTATCGTATCTAAATACATTTATGGTCTTTGCCTCGTTGTTCATTTTGCCCTTTCCCGCTAATGATATGTTAATAATCTCATGGTCAGAAATTTTGTTCTTCTTACAGTTTTCTGATGTTATCTCATAATTATTAGTTATCACGTAATCTATTATAGTGCTTGAATCTCTCGTCACACGAGTGTATTCATTTACTAATTGCCTAAGGCCATTATCATTAATTATACTTCTAATTCTATTTCTATATAAAGAGTTTTTCTTCCAGTCTATATTAAAATCTCCGGCAATCAAAATATCACAGTCATTACCACAGATTTCCTCAATTGTTTGCTCAAAGGGGTTATTTTGAATTAATTTAATTGGCAATGAAGTAGAACGGAATTAAACTGTAGGTCCAGACACTCATGTATAAAAATGAACACACACAAAATGGGTGATGTGAAAAGCTAGATTGTTGTCCTGGCTAAAGATTTATAAAGACCAATTAAACCTTTCATGCCCGATATTGCCTATAGGCAACATTGTACATTTTTGTTCATAAATTCCGTAATATTTTTATTTTTTTAAAAGATTTTTTTTTGCAAACAAGCTTGGTTAAAAACTTGTAAAACCAGAATACGTAGGACTCTGAATTTAATATCACTTCATATTTAGGCCATGACTAACAAACGCGTGTCCTTAAAAAAATTTTAGCTCTGGCCCAAAAAATTCGGGCATGAAAGGGTTAACTAAGTTAAGTAAGTCCTTCTTTAAAAGTTCAGCAGCCTGAAGCACTTTAAAACTAATTTGGTTGTTGTAAGTTAAGTGAAATATTCGATCGAGCCTAGCCAGTTGATACGAATCTAATTTAAGCAAAGTCTTCTAGACTGTTCTACAAGGCACCAGTTCTGTGAACATACTTTTCCATCCTCACTAACCTAAAAGCGAGCGAGATACAGAGCCTTCTGTATAAATGGAGAGCATGATTCATCACCACCTTGTGAGGTATTTGGAGTCCAACGGTTTGCTAAATGATCGTCAGTACGGTTTCCGTAAAGGGCGCTCTACTGGCAACCTTTTGGTGTTACTTTCCGAAAGGTGGAATGGTTCCATTCACCGCTTTGGTGAGGCCACGGTTGTAGCTCTGGATATCTCAAAGGCGTTTGATTGGGTCTGGCATGAGGCTCTGGTGTCGAAGTTAATTGCTTTTGGTGTTAGTAGTCACTAATCTCGATTTATACCGAGCTTTCTCAAAGATCACACTATTAGATGGCGTCTTTTCCGACGAGTTCAGGATAAATTCAGGGGTACCGCAGGGCTCTGTTCTTTCTCCTACTCCTTTTCTTATTTTTCTTAATGATCTCCTATCTATTACTTCGAATCCTATTTACTGTTTTGCGGATGACAGCAACATTTCTCATTCATGTTCATTTGATCGGAGGCCGAGCCTTTTGGAGATTGGGGCAAGGAGGTCGAACATGAATGACGCACTCACGAGTGACCTGATAACAATCTCTGAGTGGGGCCGCGCTAACAAGGTCGATTTTAATGCGCGCAAGACCCAATGTTGTTTTTTGACACACCGGCGTGATGCCGGTGCTGGTGTTCTGTCATCTGTATCCATGGGTAATGTAAATATTGAGGAGGCGGATGCTCTTGATGTTCTGGGCATGAGAATTAGTTGTGATGCTCGTTGGAACGATCACATTTTTCGAGTGTTGAAGGAGGCATTCAAGTGCCTTGGTTTTTTAAAACGGTGCAGAAAATACTTCACTCCATCCGACCTTCTTACTATTTACAGGACCTTTATCCGACCTCGGATGGAGTACAACTCTCATGTGTGGGCCGGTGCTTCAAAGTCTATTTTGAAGCTTCTCGACCGTGTACAGGAGAAGCCGAAGGTGCTTATTAATGATAGATATCCAACTCTATTGATTCTTTGGAGCATCGTCGCAATGTGGCGTGTGTTTCATTGTTCTATCGGTACTATAATGGGAGGTGTTCTCGAGAGATAGGGGGCATGGTTACCGATAATCACATATTTTTACGTGGTACTCGTACTTCTCGCAGAGCACATCCTTTTGTGGTTGAACCGCACAATGCATTACAGGGAAAATTCATTTTTTTGCCCGCACTGCTCGCATGTGGAATGATCTTCCTGCGAAAGTTTTTCCCGTCAGTTATGATATTGGTAAGTATAAATCAAATGTCCACAAACACTACTCCCTCTCTCCACCTTCCTATAACCTATTTTCCTAAACCTGCACAATGCACTGCATGGGTAGGGGCTATCCCCTGAGTGCTGGTTTTACCAAAAAAATATTTACCTTCGAGTTTAAAGGTCCCTGTTTAGAGACTCCTACTGCATCAATATTTACCTTCGGGTCTGGAAGTTGCTAAGGCATCGCCTATAACGCATAACTCTGTTGCATATGGTAGTTAACCCCAAAGTCTTGTGGACCATAGATACGGGATGAAGGCAATTGCTACCTGAAAATTTCAGTGACTGCCAGCTACCTCCTTAAATGTGGTCTGGACAGGAACCCAGACTCATTGATTTTAGTAAATGCTTTGCTAGGAGACTTGGTAACAAGATTAATAAGAGTGAATATGAGTGAATTGGAATCAAATGGCCAGACAGACCTGAAAAATTCAAAATCCATGAGTAAACTCAGTCTACGCTTTCTAGAGATGTGCTCAACTCAACTTGTATAGAAAGTAAAACACGTGATACATGGCAAAACTTTCTGACAAACAGGCCGCCATTCGTGCATTCGGCACGTAAAAGATTGGCTTTGAGAAGAGCTGTATCAACCTGGCAGGAAACTTTCAGGATCGTGATCATATCAGCAGCCATGCCTAGAATATCCAACCTTCATTCTTTTTTTGTGTTTGCCTAAAAGACCAAGAATTGGAAAATGTGGCATCACTTTTAACCAAATCTGTGGCTACTAAAAGGCTCACTAGTATAGCCAAAGGCTTAACCACAAAAGAATGTCATTTTAAACGTTTTTAACCATTTCCCAGCATATCCCCAATGGTATTAAGAATTTCAGCCCAAAGGCCAGATAGTTAATGTTTAACCTCCCCAAGGGCACAGATTACAATACCGATGATGATACCAAAACCCATAAAACCTATTCAGGTAACAATCAAATTTATTACATACTCTCCATAATCAAAGATTGAGTAACGCTAGAGAGAGAGAAACAATGTGGAGGTCAAACGCATCATCATTTACTAACACTGGCCATCATTGGCTAACGGGGATCCATTATTGCGAAACCAAATCATGAATCTTTTAGATTGGAATGCTAAAATGTGATTCAAATGTTGTTGTTGTTGTTGTTGCTGTTTTGCTTAATTCTAGCGGTTGGCATTGTTGTTGTTTTTGCTTTTGGGTGGTACAAATCGCAAAATTCGTTTTCTAGTCTTTTAAATTGTTTCTATGCTTTCGAGGTATAAAGGCGGCTAAGAGAAGCTGCTCTAAATCCAGTAACTTTTAACTCTTTTGGCGTTTTTAAGTTGTGTGTCGTGATACAACAACAACAACTGGCCATGTGGTAGTGTGGTAACATTTTATAATGGTTTGATGCGGCTAATACCATACAAAAGACAACAGCAAGCATGTACAAACATGTCTTCACTAAATACGTACGTATCGTTCGAGTAGAGTGAGTTGATTGTGTCGAAATGTTAAGTCCTTATGGTCATGTTTAGTTGCCACTGAATTTAAGATAACCAGGACGTTTTAATAGCATGTCAAAGGGCAAGGGGTAAATGTAGTAAGTCTGCTGATAAGTAGAGGATTTGGTGAGTGCTTTCAATAGTAAAAGGGTCCTTCAAATTTGAACTTTTTTTTCTTAAAAGTTTTTGCAAGTAAAAGAGTATATTTGTTGCCTTCACGGATGGCTATTTTTAGACGGCAACATAGGTTACAGTTAGTGAAGACCCCGGCAAATACACATACATACATAATTTGTCATTATAATCCTTCAGTCCGGGTTACGAGCTAGTTTCTCCAACCACTTTTGTTTTGTGGCGGAACCTACAATTTAAAGTCGATTCCGAACGACAGATTTTTGAGAAACTTTTCATGGCAATTTTTTATTTACTTTCAGAGTTTTTGCTAGAAATCTGCTGAGAGGAAGTCGCCGTTAAAATAATTTTCCATGTTTAGTTGTGTTGGAGATGTCTGACCTGTGGTTTGAACCGTGGCCTCATGCCCAATAAGCCAATACACTACCGACTAGACTACGGCTACTACTCCGGCAAATACCGTAGGCAAATGAATTATGCACTCTGAGCTGCATTAATGACCCACAGATTCTAAAAATGTGCTCCGATAATCCATTCTCATCATCACAGAATCTAAAAGTTATGCTCGAGACAACTCCCTCCTTAATTAAGTGCCCTATGAAAAGGCCGGTTATCAAACCTCAGGTTATCAAACCTCAGGTTATCAAACCTCAGGTTATCAAACCTCAGGTTATCAAACCTCAGATTATCAAACCTCAGATTATCAAACCTCAGGTTATCAAACCTCAGGTTATCAAACCTCAGATTATCAAATCTCAGTTTATCAAACCCAGGTTATCAAACCTCAGGTTATCAAACCTCAGGTTATCAAACCTCAGGTTATCAAATCCAGGTTATCAAACCCAGGTTATCAAACCTCAGGTTATCAAACCTCAGGTTCTCAAACTTCAGGTTATCAAACCCCAGGTTATCAAACCCCAGTTTATCAAACCTCAGGTTATCAAACCTCAGGTTATCGAACCTCAGGTTTGATAGACTGATGCATGACTGAGAACTCCTCTTATTTCAGTCTCCAAAAAAAAGTTTTGATTGCCTCAAGTCCACTTGGTTTGAGAAGAGCCATTGCCTCTCTTTATCTTGCCTTTCGTTGATCACATCTTTCCAAGCAACCGCCCTCTATCCACAGAATGGTTTTGGCGTCATCAATGGCGTGAAAGTTTCCCTTTTACTAAGCTCATCTGGTTGCCCATTGCTAAGAATTACCACTTGATATAGACCCCAGCAGAGGTTAACCTTATTTTTCTTACTCAGCAGTCGTTTTAACCTCATAACAGTCGTTTTAACCTCATAAGAGCCGAATACTGGAATGGCGGCATAACTGTCAGATAGTATTGCTATGTCCTGTCTTTTGTAATTTCTATTCAAATTGTACTTTGAAGTCGCCGTAGACTAGTAGGTAGTGTGTTGGCTTATTAGACGCAAAGCCAGGGATCGAGCCCCAGGCCAGACATCAAGACAAAATACAAAAAATATTTCTTCGGCGACTTCCTCTCAGCTGATTTCTGGCAAAAACTCTGAGAGCGAAATAAAATTGCCATGAAAAAGTTCCTCATAAATCTGTCGTTCAGAGTCGACTTTAAACTGTAGGTCCCACCACTCATGTATAAAATTAACACACACAACATAAGTGGTGTGAGAAACTAGGACGTTGTACAATGGGACAATTCGACCTCCGGGTACTGTACTTGTCTTAATTGACAAGTACACGTCCTCTAACCTAACCTAAACTAACCTGTATTGAGCACATGGTCGGATGGCACAGGCTTTCGCTTGGATGATACCCGCGAGTTTCCCCATAGATCCGGAACATTTCATTCCAGTTCCAAGATCCCTTCTGCCTATCTGTATGGAGAATACTCCATGCTTTTTGTTATGAACTCCCACTAAAAGTAGCGTCCCGTGTAAAGCTGATATTTTCCTGACATCATTTACTTCACATAGGGTACATTCCCCAAAATTGTTTACAAAATTACATCGTAAAAGAAACTTGAACTTAAAAAATACTGTCCAAGAGTTGAAAGTCACAGGCATTTCTGTACATCCTTGTATGTGAACTTGTCACAACGAAGGTGAGAGCTTCAGCAATGGAGGCGCTAGCATATGGGATGTCTTCCTTAGGTTAAGGAGGCAGGATGATATGAATAGATTTGGAAGAAAAAACAGCAGATTAAACAATAGGATATAATGAATTAAGCCAGGAATTAATGAAACTTTCATACTAAAATCGTTAGGACACCTGCTCAAATTCCCACTCTTTTTTGGGGGGGAAATAAGCCATCAAACATGACCCTTTTGTTTCAACAAGATTACCGCCATGGTACTACTCCCATATGAAAATATAGAAACGGCTCTTTGTGGCCATTCTTTTCGGTCTTATTTGTACTTCATTTTATGTTCTCTTCATGCATTGACTTTTGCCACGTTTTGTGGTTTTAACCCACAATTTTTTCTGTGGTTTTTTGTCCGAGTATGTGTGGCTGTCTGTCCGCCTCTAAAAAAAAACGTAGGCCTTAAAAGCTGTTATAGTTTTGGCCCGTGAGTTTTAATCATGTTGTCCATGTCTCTCTCTAGCTTTTTGCTTTCTTTCTGTAATTTTTGATGTCAAACAAATTGTCGTCCATCGTTGGTATTTTTTTTTTTCTGTCTTTTTGTCATTTCATTCCAGGTCGTATTTGACAAGCATCCATCCAACAACCTGCTTTGGAGCAATCCATTGATGCTTTTCTTTTGACACAATAGAGACTAACCACCCAACCAACACATACACATACACACACACCACACGCATACAATGTAATCCCATGGAGAATTAGTGGAGAGAAGAAAAATTCTTTTGTTATTTAATCGTTAGTTTTTTATTAGAGCGACAACAACTACAACAAAAAAGAAGAGTGAAATAGAAAAAAAATCGAAAAAGAATAGAAAAAAAATGTTTTGTGGATCATGTTTTATGAAGAAGACCAAAATGATGTCATGGCTTTTAGGACAATGATTTGGATTATTAACAGTGGTGTGTAGGAAATGAGCAGCTTTGTCATGGTGCTTTATTGCAGAGATAGTATAGAGATGGACAATACATACGTACATAATTGGCCATTACAACCCCTTCAGTCAGGATTACGGCCTAGCTTCTCGCACCAGGAGATGGACAATACTTTTCCTAAACAAAAATTGTTCGTTTTACTGTTGGAATAAATAATACGAGTGATCGTTAGCCAAACCAAAACATGAAACGTAACCAGACAGTAAAGGATACTAATGCTACCAACTCTTAAGCATGAAACATTTCAAAGTAGGCAATATATTCAGAATGTTAGTAACATTGCCAAGGAAAATCACAATGAGAACCTCATATCTTTTCATCAAACAACTGTAGAGCAAACAAAACGTAGCGAACTTCACGGCACTAAGAAGCGTGTGTGATATCATCAAAATTTTTTACTCGTTTAGAAGACCTGTTGATGCCATTGCGTATGGAATATAATATCGTTTTGAGTCCAACGCATCTTAAATGTCCAATCATCCATGACTCTGGCGCATAAATTATACTAAATTTGACCGACTGAAGTCGCCGTGAGGTCACAGGTCAAATCACAGGTCAGACATCACCAACAAAAAACGAAGAATAAGTGTTTGTTCAGCGACTTCCTCTCAGCAAATTACTTTCAAATTCTGAGCGTAAAAAATTGTCATTAAAAGTTTCTCAAATCTGTTGTTCGGAGACGACTTAAAACTGTAGGTCCCGCCACGCATGCATAAAATTAACACATACAAAGTAAGTGATGTGAGAAGCTAGGTCGTAATGCTGACTGAAGGGTTGTAAAGACCAAATATGTATGTAAGTATGTATCGATGTCATTATGTATGAAATCGTTCAAATGCTACCCACGGCTTATTAGGGTAGAGCACATATGAAATGTCCAATCGTCCATGACTCTCACCCATAAATTAGACTAAATCTAACCGATTTCATGGGTTATATTGTCTTTGAGGACTGTTGTGGTGTATGGCTCTTCCTAATACATGTGCGACTAAAGAAATTTGTTCAGAAAAAACTTTAATCGGACGATCTCAAAGGCCCGTTCACATTACCTTTACGTGTAATGTACATGCCCTCAAATCGCTCATGAATCCAATGCAGTATGAGTTGCGCGGCATGTAGAGGCATCCTGTTCAAACCTTATGTCTTTGATGTACAGATCATCTAATTTAGGCCAAAAGGAGTTGGAAATCGTTGTGCTCGCCGTAGACAGTGTTGGCTTGGCCAACGTCGTTCTCAAAGAAATATGGAACCATGACACCATCTGCCCAAAATCCACATCAATCAGTGCTTTACTATCGTTCCAAATTCGATAATTTTCTTCGTTTATATTCATATTCATAAAGAAATGAGTCTTATCGCTGAATATGTTTTGGCAGTGTAGTTTCAGCAAGATGGCTGTTATCAACTGCTAAAGATCGGAAGTCTCTGTTGGAACCCTAAAATGCTACGGCCAGATGATCTAAATTATCTGGAATTAAAAACACTATAAAGAAATTTAATGAAACTGGTAGCGTTACTATTGGGATCAACGCAGAAAGTATCGCTTTTGTTAGACAAAGTGTGGCCGACAATACGACCCCACGACCTTTTCATCAATTAACTAGAGCACCAAGACTGTAATGCTGATTTTTCGAAAAAATTTTCTTCATCGCTGAAATGGATTTCTCACTCGGTGATTACGTTCACAAACAACAATTGTTGGGTATTGAGATTGGGAAATTCGAAAGTGATTTCTACACATTGCATAAAGAAAAAGTAACTGTTTGGTACTCATTACGGTATGGAGAAGCCGTTATGATGTATTTTTTAAAAGATGACACTGAAAAACAATCAAATTTTTTGGTCTACAATTAAAGAGTATGACTGGCTGGTATGTAATTTCAACAAAATTTTACCATACTTTTGAAATCGAAAAATGGATTTCACATGTCTATTAATAAAGTGGTAAATTTAAACTAACCAATCTCGGTTTAAATTAAAATTTAAGAATTCCAATTAAAAAATCTCGTTCCTTTGGACCACTTCAAATATTTGTTGTCAATATTTAGGCAAGTATTTCCATTTGAATAAATACACTTCACCACACTAAATGGTTTATCAAACATCAGACGTGTTTTAAAAAACCTTGCCGCTGTTTACATAAACGCAGCTGTAATTCCCAAAGAAGAGAACATGAAGAGTGCTTATCAACAAACAACACGACAAAAAAAGAAAAAATTCCCAACAATACTGACCCTAAAGGATAATTGTACGCTTAAATACATGCATACGCGCACATACATATGTATGTACGTAAGCGATGAAGAGAAATTCTTTTTAAAAAATGTCTTGATTTTTCAAGTGTTGGTGCTGTTCAGTGCTCTTTTTTCATGATTTTTTATGTCGCTGTGTTGTTGTGTTGATTTATTTCATTTACCGTTGCTTTAATGTTATCGATATAACGAATACTTAATTGTTTGTGTGTACGAGTATGTGTGTGTGTGTCTGATCTCTTTAATAATTTGTGTACATCATCATTATTTCTTATTACTCAGTCAGTGAAGCTGTCTCTGCTGTGAGTTTATATTTTATGTAACAGACAACGGAGAGAGAGAGCGCGAGTGTGTTTGTGTAAGTAATTGTTATTGTTTAAATGCAACTACACGATGTGCTTTATCATTGTCATCTATTTTCCAATTTTTTCTTCTTGTTTTTGTTGTCTTCTTGCTGTCTTTTTTGTGTTTGGTTTGATTATTTTAAAAACGTCATCGTAATTATCATCAACACCACCAGAGAGAATTGTTAACAGCACCGTTACTTGAGAGTCACTGTGCTAACACACCAATATGTCAGTCATGTGTTCATGTATGCCAAGCAAGACACTGAATTTTCTTCTTCTATGATAATATAATTGTTATTGTTGTCACCCTGTTTTTTTATTTTATTTCACATTTCATTGTTAAACTCATTAATTTAATTCTGGCTGTGTTATAAACAAACGTACGTAGGGACAGTCAGAGGACAAACATTACCAAATACAAAAAACAAATAAACCAACCAACTTACAACAACAGCAACGACAACAGTAACGACAATAATCCAAAGGAAACGAAGCGCATAGAATCAGTCAAAAAGAATTCTTACAACGAAACCCTTGCATTGCATTCAAGCAATTTCGTTTGTTGTTGAAATTTGTAAAAATGCATGACTTTCAATTGCCCTACGGTTATACAGGAATACAAAGAAAAAAACGTAAAAGAAAAAAAACTCAGCAACAACAACAACAACAAACGTATAAAAAATGAACCACATTATTATTATGAAACATTTGTTGTTGTCATCATCATTTTTTATCTCATCTTTTAGGAATTTTTCTCTCACTCTCCCTCTCTTCAAACGTTCTCTTTATTTGTTTTTCTCATCTTGTTATCCACTTTTTCTTCTTTTTTTGGTAAACAAACCATGGTAAACAAATAATAAAAATAAATTTTTGGTTGAATTTATTGTTACTAAAAACAAACCCTTTCAGTCTCTTTCTCTCTTTCTCTATTTCTCTCTCCCTATCTATATATGCATTTGTCTCCTTTACCCTATAAATACCCTCTTTAACTTGCATCGTGTGGTTGTGAAGCAAACGAGTTGTTAAAAGCCAAGCCATAGTGCGTTGTTAAATGTTGATTGCTACTCCGCGCTTCATGTCCAGGTGTCAAGTGCTTTAACTGCTGCACAACTGCACAACTGCTTTCTCAAGTGAAGGATATTTTTTTTGTTTTGTTTTTGTTTTTTCCATTACATTCGTTAGGTTTTTCTCACTTTTTGTGGTTGTTGTTGTTGTTGTTTTAAGAGGATTTCATTTAACTGAGTTTATTAGAAATTTTCCACATGAAATAATGAGGAATTGCTCCATAGAACACATACATACATATGTACATACTCGCATACTAACTGACGTACTTACGTCCTTCATGCCATCAGTCATTTCATGCAGTCATTTATAGCAACCGACAAGTGGTGCTGCTTCTTATTACAGTTTTTTTTTGTTTTTTTTTTTGGTAGAGATTTATGAATATTTTTTATACTCAAGGAAAAAAGTTAGTAAATCGTGTGGTGTTCTCAAAAACTTTCTTGATCTTTGGGAAAGTATCTATTAAGCTAGGAACTATATGATGGAACGTCGGAACACATTAATTTCCCATATTATAGGTATTTGCAGGATTTGCTAGATGATGATGAGGAGTAATCGGTAACACATCTATTTCTGAGTTTTCCTTGCATACATCGTTGCTTATTGCTACCCTTCAGTCAGGATTACGACCTAGGTTCTCACGCCACTTATGTTGTGTGTTTTAATTCTTATACATGAGTGTCGAGACCCATAGTTTAAAGTCGCAATTTTTTTAGGAACTTTTCATGACAATTTGTATATACTCCCAGAGTTTTTGCCAGAAATCTGCTGAAAAGAAGTCGCCATAGAGTTTTCAACTCTATGGAAACTTAGAATTATGAACGAATGTATAATCAATACTGTCTTCAGGACATGTCACAGATAAATTTGATAAATTTTTGTAAAAACATTTCAACACAACCAATATTCTTAGTTGCCGTAGTCTAGTAGGTAGTGTGTTGGCTTATTAGACGTAAAGCCAGGTTCCTCTCAGCAGATTTCTGGCAAAAAAAACTCTGAGAGTAAATAAAATTGCCATAAAAAGTTTCTGTCGTTCGGAGTCGACTTTAAACTGTCGGTCTCACCGCTCATGTATAAAATTAACACACACAACATAAGTGGTGTGAGAAACTAGGACGTTGTACAATGGGTCAATTCGACCTCCGGGTACTGTACTTATCTTAATTGACAAGTACACGTCCTCTAACCTAACCTAACCAATATTCTTGCATTGCAAGTAGTCTGACTTGCAGAATATCCAGAATATTCTGGCCTACGTTAGCAATGAAATAAACCAAAGCTCTCTTAGTTCTTGTTAAGAATTAGATCAGACACCTTGCGGGTACAATTACTCGACACAGTATGACTGGATTGAGTTACCTACATTACAACTATGGGTGGAACTGTTTTGAATAAGGAAGGAAAAGGATAGGCACAGTACATTCCGGGTTTATGTCCGCACTAAGACATACCGGTGCGATTACCATAGTTTTCAGCAACTGGTAGGTAGGTAGATAGGAAGAGGTAGATGTCCACCTAAAGAAGTTGGAGTAGATACACTTAAGCCATCTGAGGCTCATTTTGATACCACAATTATCCACTTCCCCTAGCCTCTGAACTATATACGCTGCTTTTGATAAAGCACCTTAGACTCCTAATGTATATTCCTGACAGAACATTCAAATCGTCTACATAATAGGCACCAATATGCTCCTTCCTCCTTCTATATAGTGCCGGGTAAGCATTCAATAACTGAAGAACAGTTTCCTTGTCCTCCTCATCTTTACAGTTTTTGGAGAACTTATTTGCCTTGTGTTTAAAACCTATTCGTCTCGCATGAGTGCTCATAATGTAACGTCTAGTAATGAATCCGCCAACCATACTAAGCATACGCGTGTTTTAGTAGACATTCCGTACGTCCTCTTTTCAGCTTCGGGATTAATTTACTCAGTCATTCTGTCCGTATTCGAACCTCACCATTGGTAACAGCATCCATATATGCATTGTCAGTTAAAAGGTAGCAGGTATATAAAGGATTTCGATGGTTCTGCACCCTCCCCCCCTCTCAAGTAGTTCATGTGCTCTACATTGATCTGGAATATCGCTATATCTTGGTACTCATATGTTATTATAGAACTGCGGCAGTTATAAATCGCCCTGGTGTTTGTCATGTTACAACCTAGCTGGGTCTTAGAAAGCTAAGGGTCAGCTCTGAGTGTCCAATATTAGATCTCGCGAATCCACTAAGATTTGTCAAGAGTTCGTATGGGGCCACATAGAATAAAGAGCAGGTCGAAAGCCAACAACAACATCTCTTCTATCCAAATGACATCGATCTCCAATAGGAACAGATCTGACTTTCTTGGATCCAATTGAAAACGTGTAATCTGGGAGACATATCCCGGATGTTCATTTTTTACTATACTCTCCATGGGGTGTCAGGAAGATTTTTTTGTTAAATTCGAAAAACAAGGAAAAAAATGTGTTGCCTTATACTGTATTCAAACCTAATCCACCTGAATTTGTAGTCAAATGCTGTAATCACGGCAATGCCTATGTAAAGGTTTGAGAAGTTGAAACTTTTTCCTCGAGTGTAAACCATGTTTGTTTTCAAAAAATTTTCTTGCAATCAGAAGTAAAAAAGGCAGAAAAATATTTTAGAGAATAAGAAGAAGAAGAAGAACGCGTAGTAGTAGTAGTAGTAGAAGGAGAAGAAAAATATTCACTTCGTAGTTTTTCTGTATAGAGTCGTTGACCTAAATTTTGACACAGCTAAAGAAGAAGAAGCAAAAGAAGAAGATCGTTACAGTTTGATAAGTACTAAAGCATTTACTTTTTTTACGTTGCTCTTCTCAAAAAAAAAAAAAAAACGCAGTAAAAAACTAATACAACAACAGCAACAACTAACTACCATCACATACATACATACAGCTGTGTTCAAAATAATAGGAGTGCTACCATGTAATATTTTCAAAGTTAAAATTTTTTATTCTACCAATTTGCAACACATGACATATTTTAATGGTAGTTGCAACGATATGTAAGAAATAAAATACAAAAAAGAATCTGGTAATAAAATATAAATAAAATCGTAAATATTACGATGAAACTGATTCATTTCTGTTTTTGCCCTTGAATTCAGTTGATCAAAAAAATAGGAGTGTGAGTGTTGTTTTAAAAATAAAAATATAGCAGCACATAATTTAAAGAAAAAAGTGAAAAATATGTACGAAAAAATTTAGTTAAAACATTTTCTACAGTGATTCACATAAATTTTTGTAATAGTGGGACGAGAAAAGCACTGTACTGAAGAAAAGAGAAAACTAATTAAAAATTTTCGAAATAAAGGCAAAACTTACAAAGAAACCAAGGAAATCTTAAGTTACTCCGAACAAATGATCACAAATACATTAAAATATAAAAAAAGCCCGAAACGAAAACATCTACTGTCGATGACCGCCGAATTGTGCGATGCAGCCAAATAAATCCTTCAGCGTCTTCAAATAAAATTCAAAAGAATCTGAATCTTGCCGTAAGTGTCCCTACTATTCGTAGCCGTCTGATGGACAACAATTTATTTGCAAGAAGTCCACGAAAAGATGCCATTGTTGACATACAAAACAGGCAGCAGCACGCTTAAAGTTTGCCCAAGAACATATCAAATATCCGAAAGAAAAATGGAGAACTTATTGTGGACCGACGAAAGCAAAATTGTTTTATTTAGTGGCACTGGGTCTAGACAGCATGTTAGACGTCCGCCCAACACCAAATATAAAGCTCAGTATACACAAAAGACAGTTAAACATGGTGGTGCAAAACTAATGATATGGGGAAGCTTTTCATATAATGGTTTAGGTCCAATACATCGAATTAGAGACATACTGGATAGGAACGTCTATGTCAGCATTTTGAGAGAAGTGATGTTACCATATTCCACACCTCTAAAATGGATATTCGAACAAGACAATGACCCGAAACACACCAGTAAATTAGCAAATGAGTGGTTTAGTGGTAAGGTCTCCTGACCTTAATCCCATAGAACATCTATGAGGGATGTTAAAAAATATGTTGCCGAGAGAAAACCGTCAAATGCAACTGAGTTGTGGTCTGTAGTGCAAGATGGGTGGAATGAAATTCCACTAAAACAATGTCAGGATTTAGTTGAATCCATGCCTCGTAGATCTGCTGCTGTAATAAAAAGTAAAGGCTATTCTACTAAATACTAATCGTATTTAAAGTTTCTGATTATAGTCATAAGCATTTTTAACTTTTTTAATACAAAATTTTTATGAAAACTGAAATACTCCTATTATTTTGAACAGCACTTTTTAAGATATTTTTTTTTAAACTTCCTGTTACTTACTTGTTGAAAGCTTTATTTAATTAATGAAAAACTTAAATAATTTAGTATTGAATCAACATTGCATTACACCAAAAAATTGAATTAAACCATTTTTTTTATTTGTTAAAATTTAAGCTTTTGCTTTTCAATGCGCTCACTCCTATTTTTATGAACACAACTGTATATGTATACAACAAGACACGAAATATAAAAGCTGAGGTAAATATTGCATGGAATACTCCTTGTATTCTATTCTCTGAGAGAAGAGGAGGTGGTTCTCTCTTGTATTTAAGGCCTACAATAAGCCTCCAGATAGGTATTCATTTTAACACATGCATACATGTAGACATGTGAATGTATGTATACAGTGTGTGTGTGTGTGTGTGTATAAATAACGTCTTTATTTGAAAAAATAGTAGAAAATTTTATGATTTTATTATAAGATTATATTTTTGGTTTGCCTATGTGTTGTAGTTGTTATTGTATGTGGTCTAAACTAACATGACCACAACACACACACACATGCTCGTTGGTACATACCTTGAGAAACTTTTCTACTTGAACATAAACTCACACACTCACTCACTCACTCACTTACTGGCATCGGCAATACACCTGCCTGTATTCACATTCACTTGTTTAAGTTGGTTTTTAATGAATAGGCAGGCTGGCAGGCCTGCCATGTCAGTGTTATAAGGAAATTGATCATAATCTGATTTCACAATATATTCTAGAAATAATTGTACAGATTGACCATAAGCAAATAAAATAACAAAAAAAAAAAGAAAAGAAAATAAAATAAAAGCATATGGAAATAATCAAAAGTAGAGAAAAATAAAATGAAAAGTAATTGAAAATGTGCTAAAACCCGAAATGGGGTTACCATTACGTAGGGGAAAATATAAATGTAGGGAAACTATTATTAACAAATATTTGTTTTACTTATTAAAAAGGCTTTAAAGATGAAAACAAAATTGTTTTTGTTTAATTGCAAACAACATTTAAGGGATTGGATTCTGTGTAGACTGTGGTGCATGGTATTGCAATTTAGAAAATGTATTGTGGTTGACAGGAAAAAAGGAGGTACTATCGGGTCCGCCATCTAACGTTTTTTTTCCAACTAGTGTTTATTTCGTGAATGGTAACACTTAGCTCATGTCTGATTTGACAGATAATTAGTTTTATCCTTCCGCTGAACGAATATGGTTGTGTATGCGCTTTAACAACGCTGGGAAATATTGCGACATTACTTTGAAAATCATGGTAATGTTGCAGAATGTATGCGGAAATTGCGTCCGGATTTTGGAAGAAGGGAAGCACCGTCAGCTCCGTATGTTCGTTATCTTGTGAAAAAAGTGAAAGAAACTGGCATCCTCATCGATAAACCAAAGCGTGAAAAGCCAAAAACAATGCGAGAAATATTGCTGCTGTGGCAGAAAGTGTGCGTGAAGCGCCATCAACATCAATTCACCGGCGTTTTCAACAATTGAACATTTCGGAGACATCATTGAGACGAATTTTGCATAAAGGCCTTGGTATTACGCCATAAAAAGTCCAATTGGTTCAGGAGTTGAAGCCAATTGACCATCCAATGCGCTTTCGCATCGCTAAGTGGGCCTGCGATCGACTTACAGAAGATGCCGATTTTGGCAAAAAAAAATCATCTTTTCAGATAAAGCTCATTTTATCTTGGCGGGTATGTAAACAAGCAAAATTGTCGCATTCGGGGCACAGAAAACCTGCACGCATACATTGAAAGCCCGACGCACCCAAAACGAGTCACTGTTTGGTGCGGATTTTGGTCCAGAGGCATAATTGGGAAATTTTTCTTCGAAACTGAGCAATGAGTGGCCGTTACAGTCAATGGCGATCGTTATCGGGCCATGTTGAACGAATTTTTGTTCATAAAAATTGAAGAGGAGGATATTGGCAACATTTGGTTTCAACAGGACGGCGCTACGTGCCACACAGCCGAAGCTACACTCGATGTTTTGCGCCCTGTTTTTGAAGGTCGCATTATCAGCCGCAGAGCTGATGTCGTTTGGCCACCTCGGAGCTGCGATTTGACGTTGTTGGACTATTATTTGTGAGGTGCCGTCAAACATAAGTATTACGCCGACAAGCCAGAGACAATTGACGATTGACGCTTTAAAAGATAATATTCGTGAAGCCATTGGTGAAATACAGCTGCACACAATCGATAATCTGCTTAAAAATTGGACCGATCGTGTAGGCTACTGCATGGCCAGCCGAGGCAGCCATTTGAATGAAATTATTTTCCATTATTAACCGGAAGGATTGTACTTTCAAATCAAAAAAGAAATTTGAGAAAATATTCAGTAGTTTTTTTTTAAACATTTTCAAAAAAATAAAGTTATTTGGCGGACCCTTTAGGTTTAAATTGCAAGTATTAGATTCAATAAGTAAATAAGATATCAGAATTGTGCATCAGAATTGTGCATCAGAATTGACTAAAAAGTATCACTATAAAGTCAAGCAGCCCAGTTTCAAGGCCCAAAAAATCAAAAAAAATTTTACCTCGGTTTTCAAGTATCAGAGACAAGACAAGACAAGACCCTATAAGCAATCCAGCCAGACAGATACCTGATATCTAGCATCCAGGAAAGAAAACATTCCCCAAAAACATCATAGGAAAATCGGCCAGTGTAACCTTTTAAAGAAGCATAGGACTCTATCATCAAAAGTTTGGTTCCATTGCGCCCAATACAGATTGACAGAGAGAATAGTTTTTTTGGTAACAAAAGAGGGCAAATGTATTACTCATGCATAGGAGACAGTGTGACCTAATAATCGCCATAAATGCGCTTTTATACAACACAATCTTGTCCTACATAGCGAACCAGATTTGGCGTGTATCTATAAAAATGAGTTTCTTTTCCCCAATTTGACGAATGAGTGCAGTGTGTTTTACATAATTTGCTCCTTAGGGGAAGAATATCAAATTCATGTCCGAATTAGTTCTTGTATTAGCTTTCGCCGTAGTCTAGTAGGTAGTGTGTTGGCTTTTTAGATGTAAGGCTACGGTTCCAACCCTAGGTCAGACATCAAAACGAAATATTAAAAAAATATTACTTCGCCGACTTCCTCTCAGCAGATTTCTGACAAAAACTCTGAAAGTAAATAAAATTTCGATGAAAAAGTTTCTCAAAAATCTGTCGTTCAGAGTTGACTTTAAACTGTAGGTCCCACCACTCATGTATAAAATTAACACACACAACATAAGTGGTGCGAGAAACTAGGACGTTGTACAATGGATCAATTCGACCTCCGGGTACTGTACTTGTCTTAATTGACAAGTACACGTACTCTAACCTAACCTAACCTAGGGGAAAAACATAAAATTCACGTTCAAGTTTGTTCAAATTAGTTTTTGTATTAGCTTTCGCAAATGCGGGAACAACCTCTCATTTAGAAGCCTACTCTAGGGTCTCTTTGAATACGTTGCCATCTCTTCTAGCGGCACCCATGGTGCTTTAAACAATTTGTCTTTATAGTATACTCACTATCTAGGGATGTCGTCATCAAATTGTTATCAATAAATCTCTGTACTGAATTTCTACCGCGCCTCTCTTTATAACCATTTTTTTTGCCAAATTTAAATGACTATATAAGACTTAGCTTAGAAGATTAGGTTAAGACATAACTGAACCAAAAAGATATCACTTTGAACACTATCCGTGCTGTTGATACTTCTGTAAATATTTAGAGGCCATAAAAGGACTTTTTTTTATAATTTTGCTATCAAATCAGCAATAGGGGGTTTAGGTATTGTATAGTCAATAGTGAGGTTCAAATCAAGAATACTTAGGATTTTGTCATTGCCAGTGCTTCTTCTTTATTTGCTGCTACATGCAGCCAGTATGCCAATTTGTACGCAGGTAGTTCTAAAAGCAGTAGTTATCATGATTATGACTCTTATAAGACGCTCAAATAAGTCCTATTATCTCGTAAGAGCTCATCCTGTCGTAGTATCGACAGATACAGTGGAACACAAGCCACATTGCGACAACTGAAATGAATCAGTAGAAGCATATTCACTACATACTGTGCCCTATTGAAATCCCAGAGAGTTTCTAAGCACCGAATTATCCTCGATCAGGTACAATTTATTTTAACTAATTGGTCATTAGAACTCTTCAGTCAGAATTACGACTTAGTTTCTCACACCACCTATGTTGTGTGTGTTAATTTTGGTGGTATTGTGACTTTAAAATTGTGAATTGCAAAAAGGCCGACTACTGAATAGTAAAATTGGAAGTTACTTCTAACTAAAGAAGGGGATCATACGTACATACAGTGGTGGCCTTATAATTAGAAAGGATATTTCTGGAACAGAGTTCTCTGGAGTGACGAATGTAAGTTTAATTTGCCCCAATCTGATGGAAAAACGTATGCAAGACGTTTTCTAAACAAAGCCTTTAATCCCAGGTCCCCAGCCTTTAATCCCAGGTCCCCAGTGAAAAATGTAAAATAAATTAACAAACATACATGTTGCTAAGTCGTTTCTAATTATACGGTCACCACTGTACATACATACACACAGTTACTAAATTATTCATACGGTTAAAAAATTTCAGAAATTTTTTAAATAATCCATTTTCCTTGAAAATGTTTATAGTTTCCTTGATGTTAAGACGGTCTTTTGCATTGGTTAAAAAATTTCTGAAATTGAACTGAATTGTGGCCCTGCACAGGGCCACAAAGGTACGCATCCGATTTACAAATTTCTGAACCAATGGAAAAGACCGTCTTAAAATCGGAGAAAGTTGTCAGACAATTATAAAGATTTTCAACGAAAACGGATTGGTTAATAAATCTCTGAAATTTGTTAACTTTTGTGTGCTTGTGCAGACCGTCTTAAAATCCAGGAAAGTTGTCAGACAATTACAAAGATTTTCAACGAAAATGTATTAGTTAAAAAATTTCTGAAATTTGTTATCCGTATGTATACTTTTGTGGCTGAGTGTACATATTTGGTCATTGCAACCCTTCAGTCACGATTACAACCTAGCTTCCTACACCATTTATGCTGTGTGTGTTAATTTTATATATGAGTAGCGGGAGCTACAGTTTAAAGTCGACTCCGAACGACAGCTTTTTAGAGAAACTTTATTTTATTTATTATCAGAGTTTTGCCAGAAATCTGCGGAACTAGAGGATCATTTAGCGATATTCGCATGGTCAAGGTGCATATAAGTTGGGGAAGGACCGTTTAGTACCTATACCTTAATGCCTTAACATAACAATACCAATAAAGTTCCAATACCAAAGTTCCAGAACGTATGATCAGCTATTATTTGATCAGCTGGTGATCATTTTAGTCAATTAAAATATTTTCAATTTAAAAATTTTATTCAATTTACTTAATTGCATATAATTTGACAGTCTTTAATGCTTCTTTGCATATATTTTTCTACCAAATTTATGTATTAAAGTCCATCAAAAAAATATGCATTAAAAAATCTGCTTAAAAATCAATTAATAATCGACTAAATCGCCTTCACATAACGTATATCAACGACTATCTTAATTACCCAGGCAGTACATGGCATATTGGCTTTTAATTTTGTTTACAAAAATCCATAAATAATCACTTCAAACTTGTTGCAGTCGATGATTAAGCGTCAATGCTTAAGTGCTATAACTCTTTACCTCCACACTCAACGATAATTTCATAAATCCTCTTCAGATTTGTGAAATCAAGTGAAGTTGAAGAAAAAATGAAAATAAAAATCAAAAACAAAAACAAAAATGTAAAAATTAAACAAAAATATGCAGAAAACAAAGTAAAAACAAAAAAAAAAACAAAAATAAGTATTTATTGAACTGCAAAATTAAAAAAAAATTCTGACTAAACTGAAACGAAAGGTAAACATATGCACTGCAATTGCCAATCGTGTTGTAGTAAATCGAAGGCTATTTTATATACCATAAAGAAAATATAAAGTTAAAAACAACATACACAATCTCTTAATGGTGTGCAAATACATAGGTGGGATGTATGTAAAGTTTTGGTTTTATTTGATAGATTTTTGTTTTGTTTAAAGAGAAGAAAACAAATTTCTAAATACCTCTGATGATTAAAATCTGTGGTATTAGCAAGAATTCTTGAAAACTTTTTCTCTAAAAACTTACAAAACAACCCTCGTTATAGTATTTGAAACTTTTTATATTGATACCTACTCTGAATTTTATTTTGTGTAAATAAAAGAATTTCAATAAACATCGCATTTCTATGCCCTTCTCCAATACAGGGGCAGCAACTGCTAGTTTAATTTACACTCAATAAGGCCAAGAACACAAAATTGGCATTTTAAAAGGCCTTTTAGAAGGCCTTTATTACTATTACAAAACAATTGTCTTCAAAATAATTAACAAAATTTTTAAAACTTTCTTTAAAATCACAAAGGAATGAGAAAATAAATGGGGAAAGGCCCCTTTGACATTATTTTCCTTTTTTAAACACGTAAATCCATATATTGGTACCACGTACCGTTACTCCATTATTAATATTACTCTATGCCAAGCCACTAGACCAGCGTTGACAGTAATTTTTTTTTTTTTAAGAAAATTTTTATTTCTGGAGAAAAACCTTGTTTTTACTAAAAAAAAAACTTGTTTTCTACGTGTTAAGTAACAAAATTTTGAAAGAAAATAATTTAAATTTAAAAAAGAAAATTATTTTTAATTTTTTTCAACTAAATTCCTAAGTCAGCGAAAATTTTGTTAAGCACAACACGCATACTCATTCAGCACAGGCAACAAATAGGCATTGTTTTGAAAAGGAAAACAAAAAAAATTAAAAATAAAAAACCCTCAGCAACACTAATCATCATTATTACCATCTTACAACATGATTATGATAGAGAAACCCCTAACGACATTAATTGTTATTGATAATGAAGATGCATAAAACAAAACAGAAGCCAATAAAACCACCCACAGAGTGCACATGCAAATGGCAATAGTGAGAGAGAGAAAGAGCGAGAGAGTTTATGAACGAGAGAATAAGATTAAAAGCAAAAGCTAATTAAAAAGAGACAGCCTAACAAAAGCAGTTCTAATCATGTCTACCGCAAACAGTTGTTGTTGTTATAAAAACTTCACATACATATTTTGGGTGCCTTATAAAACCTTATGGCACAATAACAGTTATAATGGCGTTAAAGTTTTTTTTTATTGTTTTACCTTTTTTCTGCTTTTTCTTCTGCTTTGATGAAAAATTTTGTGACAATGCAATATGATGCTTCATTTTAGCGCACATTCTAGAACAATTTTGTAATGGAGACACACACGCACTTACACTTACACTATCGCTCATGCGCTTAACGCTTTTTTATTTAAAAGATATTGAAAATATTTAACTTTTTAAATATAATTTTACACTCACACTTACACAAACACATAATTAACACTTCCTGCTTATTTTAATTAAATTAGTTGATAAATATTTAAACGAATTTTAATTTTTTCGCGACAATTAATTATTTTCCACGCCACTCGAACAATGAACGCAAGTTACACTACCTAGGTAAAGGGTTAACTAACAAACATACAAACCAAGGAAACTTTAGTATTGCCATCTTCGAATTTTTCCAATTGGTACCCATATATTACAAAAGGTAATACTTTAATTTAAAAGTACAATAACAATTTACATATGTTACTGACCTATAACCCATGCTTAATACTAAAAAGCGGTCAAAAAGTGCAAAGCGTCTTAGTAAGTAAGACAAACAGGTAACACTGTTAACACAAGTAAGAAACAGTGTAATTTGGTAATAGAGAGCCGTGATAGAACATAAAAATAAACAATAACAATTCAATAGCATACGTCATTAAAAGAGCATGATAATGGTGAACTCGAACAATCAAGAACAACAACAACAACAACTGCATGACGTAAAAAGTTTTTGTTTCGCACTTTTTATTGTGCGTGGTACAGTGGTCGGCACAAAGAGAATATAATTCAAATGTGACTGTAGTTGTGAGAAGCATGAGGATAAGCCAGAGGAAAATTGTGAGTAATATTTCAAAGTGTACTTATTAAACTCTTAATATGTATATGTAGTGGAAAGTATAGAAAAAAATTTACGGCGCTAAATCCCTAAAGACAGGGTGTTTAACTTGATAAATATTCTTCCAAAAATCGAGAACATTTGTCATTGTTATTAGTAATAACTACCGTAATATTTCTTTGGGTGTATTATTGAAACATGCAAAAAAAAACGACATTAATTTTTTTTCTTTACACACTGCCAAGCAACTGAATGCATTTTTACTCTCTTTTTTACGAACATTATTGATGTTCGTGTCCTATGTGTGTAAAAAGCAGAAGATGTTCTGCCACTGTGGTCTATTTGTGCCTACCACTGGAGTAAACACAAATATTTTATTGATAACAGTTACTATGCACAATACCACACACCAAAAAAAATTTTGCCTAATGCAGTTTTTGTTGTTCTTGGTTTTCTTAACATTGAAGAAACACTTGTTCAAGGTCACCAATATCATGCTCTCTTAATGACGTATGCTGTTGCGTTGTTGTTGTTTATTTTTATGATTCACTCACGGCTCTCCATTTTCAAATTGCAATGTCTCTTAAGTGTGTAAACAGTGTTACCCGTTTGTGTTACTTACTAAGATGCTTTGCACTTTTTGTTCGCTTTTTAATATTAAGGATGGGTTATAGGTCAGTAACATATGTAAATTGTTATTGTACTTTAAACTTAAAGTGTTACCTTTTGTAATATATGAGTACCAATTAGAAAAATCAGAAGATGGCAATACTAAAGTTTCCTTGGTTTGTATGTTTGTCAGTTAACCGTTTACATAGAGAGTGTAACTTGCGTTCGTTGTTCGGGTGGCGTGGAAAAATTAATAATTGTCGCGAAAAAATTAAAATTCGTTTAAATATTTATCTAATAATTTAATTAAAATAAGTAGAAAGTGTTAATTATGTGTTTGTGTAAGGGTGAGTGTAAAATCATATTAAAAAAGTTAAATATTTTCAATATCTTTTAAATAAAAAAGTGTTAAACGCATGAGCGAAAGTGTAAGTGTTAGTGCATGTGTTTCTACATTATAAAATTGTTCCAGAATGTGCGCTAAAATGAAGCATGCATTGTCACAAAATTTTTCATCAAAGCAGAAGAAAAAGCAGAAAAAAGGTAAATCAATAAAAAAACTTTAACGCCATTGTAACTGTTACTGTGCCATAAGGTTTTATAAGGCACCCAAAATATAAAATATATGTATTTATGTTTATAATAACAACAACAACCGTTTTCTGTAGACATGATTAGAAATGCTTTTGTTAGGCTGTCTCTTTTCAAATAGCTTTTGCTTTTAATATTATTCTCTCATTTATAAACTCCCTCGCTCTTTCTCTCTCTCACTATTGGCATTTGCATGTGTACTCTGTGGGTGGGTTTATTGGCTTCTGTTTTGTTTTACGCATCTTCATTATCAATAACAATTAATGTCGTAAAGGGTTTCTCTACCATAATCATGTTGTAAGATGGTAATAATGATGATTAGCTGTTGCTGTGGGTATTTTTTTTCATTTTTTGTTTGTTTTCTTTTTCAAAACAATGCTTATTTGTTGCATGTGCTGAATGCGTATGCGTGTTGTGCTTAACAAAATATTCTATGCCTTACGAATTTAGTTGAAAATATTAAAAATATTTTTCTTTTTTTAAATTTAATATTTTTTATATTTATAAATACAAACGTAAATAAACTTGCAGTGTGTTTGACAGTGGTTTTAAAGAAAGCTTACAAATAAGGTTCTAATTAGAAAAAGAAACAACATTTTTAAAAATACTTGAAACGTTTAGCGATCCCTTAAAATAGTTTATTTTACATAGTAGGAATAACAATAGGATGTTTGCAAACGGGTACATACATACATACATACATATATCGGTAGCGACTATTTATATGTATTTATATGTACATATATAGTGCATGACAAAACAATGGAAACTTGTTCAAAAATTTATTTATGTGTTACAATCGGACGAAAATTTAAAAATCTTTTTAAGAAATCGGCAAAATATTAATGCCTTTTATTAATATGCACTGTTATTAACATTTCTGTATTTTAAGAAATATATAAAAAGACTATATAATTCAGTAATTAAAAAAAATAATTCTATTCACATATTTGATGTTGACAAAACAATGGAAACTTTGGAAACTTTTTAATTTTTGAATTATATAATTCATTTTTATACATAATTTTAATATACAGAAACGTTAATAACAGTGCATATTACTAAGCTCCACAAATGTTTTGTCGATTTTTAAAAAACATGTTAAAATTTCGTCCGATTAAATACATTTTTGAAAAGTTCCCATTGTTTTGTCAAGCACTGTATATGTATGTACATATATATGTATGTACATATGTAAGGGAAATGAATAAGAAAATTAGTTGCCGGCAGAAAGAAGTGCATAGTATTTCCCAGGCTGAAGATTCCTCAATTTGTGCCAAAGAGTATATTAAATCCCTAATAATAATAAAAAAATTTACATCAAAAGTACAAAAAAAGTTATAGAAGTACTTTTTAAAAGGCACAGAAATCAACCAGAAGTACATTTAAAAATCAGCAGCGATTACTCCAGTACTAACAAACGTACAAAAAAATTCTAGAAAAAGTACCAAAGTACTTTTTGAATTCTAATAAATTAGCACTTACTTTCCGAATAAAAAAGTACCAAAGAACATTTCTTTTCGCCTTAATAATATTTTTTTTTTATTTTCTAGACACCTTAGTCTAGTAGGTAGGATGTTGGCTTATCAGATCAGTCATCTCCAACAAAACGAAATATAAAATATTATATTTCTTCTGCGAAATCTGCTTAGATTTCTGGCAAAAAATCTGAGCGTAAATAAAATTGCCATGAAAAAGTATCTCAAAAAATCTATCGTTCGGAGTCGACTTTAAACTGTAGGTCACGCCTCTCATGTATAAAATTAACACACACAACATTACTGGTATAAGAAGCTAGGTTGTAAACCTGGCTAAAGGTTTTATTATGCATGTATGTATGTATGTATATAGCCTTGAGTAACGTAATACTCTTTCAGTTATCAGTTCAGTTCAATAAGTTGAAAAAAATACTTCCTGCAGTGTTCCTTGAAAAAGGCCTTTCAAGCAAAAGGCCTTGGCTTGCTCACCTCCTAACATTACTTATTAAATGGCAAAGAAATATTTTTGTTACACTAGTAGGTAGCACTGTAATGAATTTCCACTCATACCATCGACTATTATTTGCAAGCTATAAATGCACACACATACACACAGTAATGTTGCTACAACATCATCACCAGCAAGCAACATTTGCCGAATCATCAACACCATACAGCCAGCCACTGGTTATTTGTTGAATAATTATACTTTATAGGTGGTGCATTAACTAACTGAGTGAGTGAGTGAGTAAGTGAGTGAGTAAGTGAGTGAGAATAACATTTAATATGTGTGAGAGGTATTTTATAAACGCATATTTATGCATATGTATGCATTGCTGTGCATATGCTTTAAACTTATTTGTGTTCCTGTAAACTATACACGCGTACACATTAATTTGTGTATTAAAATTGTATGTATGTATGCATAGGTATGCATGGATGTGTATGGGTATGTTTAATTGTTTACGAAATAAAGCTAAAATTCATGAATTAATGAATCATTGAATGAATGAATGGATGGATGGATAAGCGAAAGAAGATGATCAATAATTAGACAATAAACGCTGAAAGATAAAATTTTAGCATGTGCATGCCAATGCAGTAGTGTATGGATGTGAAATAGTTTTAAATGATAGAATAGATACCCTACAGGGGGTGCTTAATGCAACAGAGTTGTCTGACATACACACGAGAAGGCTGATATCGTTAGATTAGGCGAGGTTTGATCAGTTAGGTTAGGTACACTTGAAGAGTCAGTTTCCACATTGCCAAAAAGTAGGCCCATTGTATGGCCACAAATCAATATAGAAAACGGGAATCAAACGTTCCCTGTAGGAAGTCATGTCGCATGTAAAATAAATCTTTCTACTGCATTAATGCCTTATTTTGGACAGTTCAGTCAAAAATGACGGACATTAACCGTCCGTTTCGTCATAGCAATAGCCTGCCGCTGACACATGAGATACTATATAGTCTCTTCGTCCTCCTTGGATTTAAAGATCGTGTAAAACGCATTTGAGGGAATACGAAATTTATCGAAAGACCTGTGAGAACTGCAGTAGTTTGATGGGCCATGCGATTTAAGGCAACAAGACAACCAAACTAGACAATCAGTCCAGCAGAGCTCACAATATTTCAAGTGCACTCATGATGCATACAAGGTCAGCTGAACCTGAAAAACTACCTCAAAATACCGAGTTCAATTGAGGCAGTGGAAATACATGTTCCAATATGCGATTGTGAAGACTGTACCATTCGAGACCAGCTCAACAGCAATGCAATTTGCGAGTCTTTCCTTTCGTCCTAAAACCCTTGTAAGAGATACCTTTGAATGTTTCGATATGTCCTTAAGAAATCCACGGCATTTATGGATGAGAATGGATGTCTAGCTGAAATTCGTGAGAACTTAGAATACCCAGTTCAATTGAGGCAATGGGAAAACCTATGCTTCCGATGTACGTTTGTGAATACTGTACCATCAGTGCAACAGCAAAGCAATTCGCCATCATTTCCCTTCGTCCTGGAACCCTTCTAAGAGTTACCTTTGAATGATTCAATATGTCCCTAAGAAATCCGAGGCTTTTGTCGATGAGGATGGACGTCATGAGAACTTAGAATACCCAGTTCATTTGTGGCAGTGGGAACACCTATGCTTCCAATATGCGATTGTGAACACTGTACCTTCCTTGACCAGTTCATCAGCATTGCAATTCGCCACCATTTCCTGGATCCCTTATAAGAGTTACCTTTGAATGCTTCGATATGTCCCTAAGAAATCCTTGGATGAGGACGGGTGTCCAGCTAACATTCATGAGAAACTTCATTACGCATGGACATTTCGAGTAAAAATCATACAAGTTTTCAATATGGCCATAACCTCCGCTTAGAAAATACTGTAGACTCCTCAATATATATTCCAATACCTACTGCTTCCAGCATTTTTCTGCTGTCGGTATATACTTTAAGGGTACTACGAGCAACCGCTGGGTCATCAAACCAGAAGTCATTTGTTGGCGACCTATGTATCAACCCTGTGTGTCTAAGCTTGCTAGCATGTCACGTTCCGGTTGGATCAAGAATTGACTACATTGAGCCTAACTTTCACTAGCTTAGTGCCTTGATTCAATAGAAGGTCGCAGGATAGCTTAATCAGTATAGCAAACATACCTGTTCCCTGTTGGCATGGCCATCAGAATAGATGACTGCCTGCAACTGCAGTCTTTCAGTTTGGAATAAACACCCTAAAAAAGCGGACACTAATGGAGCCTGTATATATTAAGAGACCCAAAATCTTGCCCATGATCCTCTTAAAGCTCTAACATTGCCTCCTTCAGTCTGTCAATTATGTTATCCCTTCAGTAGAGTTTGATATCCAAGGTGACCCTCTCCATCTTGATGTTTCTTTCTTGTAGATAAATTTAGCTGAACTCCATTGATAAGACTCTTGATAGATTAGTATGCCAATAATCAAGTAATTGTTGGTCTTAATACTCCAATCTGATACACCTTTGGTGACTAAGGCTGATAGCTGGTTTCTTTCGGGATATTATAGCATTATTATGACGTCAGATCTCACCCGTATTTTTTAGTTTATTTGGCAATAAGAAACAGCTGTTCAGGATAAAGCATATCGGCTGGGGCTGTACGCCTTTTGGTGAAACAAGGTTAAATATTATGGGAAGAGAATCCTTAGGTTAGGTTAGGTTAGAGGACGTGTACTTGTCAATTAAGACAAGTACAGTACCCGGAGGTCGAATTGACCCATTGTACAACGTCCTAGTTTCTCACACCACTTATGTTGTGTGTGTTAATTTTATACATGAGTGGTGGGACCTATAGTTTAAAGTCGACTCCGAACGACAGATTTTTATTTATTGAGAAACTTTTCATGGCAATTTTTATTTACTCAGAGTTTTTGCCAGAAATCTACTGAGAGGAAGTCGCCGAAAAAATACTTTTTGTATTTTGTCTTTGACGCCTGGCCTGGGGCTCGAACCCAGGCTTTTGCGTTTAATAAGCCTACCTACTACTACCTACTAGACTACGGCGACTTCAAGAGAATCCTTTAAATGCTTTAATTTTCTGTCGTTACACGATACCGAGACACTATTCAGATTTACTGCGCTGACTAAGAAACATGTGACCACGCCTGTGGAAGTGGGCCTCTGTAGCCTCTTCTTTACTTTAATTCTTTTTTCAAATTTCCCTTTGTCTAGGAAGATGGCAATTGGTGTCATAATTTCTGAGTTATTTGTATTGCCCATTATACCCATGTAGCAGTACAGTAATCCGTCGATTTACGTCGCCTCAGTTAACGTTGTTTCGATTAACGCTGTTTCGACTTACGTCGTCAAATTTTTTGTTCCCTCTAACTTCAATTTGCGTCGTCATTCGATTTACATCGCCTTTTTTTGGAACGAACTGCGACTTAAATCGAGGGATTACTGTAACTTTTTTAAGTTCCTTGTTAAAAACATACTACTTTGTAGTATGAGCAATATGAAATTCGATTTACGTCGCACTATGTGGCATTTTGCCTGAAAACCTGGCCAAAATTAATAGAAGTGTTTTATGAGTTAATGGCTGGAATTTTTTGATAGTGTTAGTGATAGTTAGCCCCAAGGATGAACCCAACTGAATTTGGTTCAAATCGGTCCGTGATATCGCCTAGCCCCCATACAAATTCCCCTCGAAATTGCACTTATTTACACATAATTATAGTAATTATGCAACAATCATGATAAAATTTAGCATGGATCAGTTCTGTGTACTAAGAAATCATGGTGTAAAGTTTGGTGAAAATCGGATCACATTTGACCCTGGTCCCCATTTAAAGTCCCCTTTAGAAATTCACGTGTGCCCTTAGAAATGGCTTAAAAACATCGGTATGGCGATGAAATTCGGTATGAACGTGTATTTTGTAAATCTAAATCATACTACCAAATTTTGTTATGGTCGGTCAATAATTGGCCCTTGGTCCAAAATAGGGCTCCTTAAGAAAATATGTTTAACAATTATAATTGGCTTAAAAATGTTATTACCTCGATGAAGTTCGACATGAACATGTTTAATATGAATGTGAATCATTTATGATCACATTTTATTATGGTCGGATCATAAGTGCCCCTAGGTACCACATACGGCCCATTAAGAAAATCTAACATACATCTCATATTGTTATAATAGTTGATATACATACATATGTAATTAAGTCTTTAAACTTCTATGATAATTAATATTTATTTATATTTATTTTATATTAACTTAAAAATACCTAAAAAGTGAAACTAACTACAATCGTTAAAATCGTTATCATTTTCATCATCAATTTCAGGAAGGAGTAATTAAATAGTATCTGATGAAATGAATGTTTTTCTATTCCTTCGCGATTTTTGTGCACTGCAGCACTGCATAAAAGTAACCTATTCAGGTCATCTCGATTGGTATCGCTTCTACTGAATTTCCTCGCATAATTCGTACGTCATATGGCTTTATTGCCTATGGCTTTATTACACTGCGTCTAAAATTTTAAATTTTTCAAAAAAAAGTAAAATTTTCAAAAAATCGCTAAAAATAATTGCGCAAATTTGCGCAAACTTTTTTTTTTGTTCCGGAATATAGAGAGTTCATATTTTCTTGTGGTATATAACATTAAACTACTAAAAACTACTTTCACCTTTAAAATCCTTATCTTTTTAGGGAGGGTAAAAATGTGAAATTTTTATTATTTTTAAATTTTGAACGAATAATTTTAACATTAATATATGAGATATATATATATATAAAAAAACTGAAAGTAGCAGTTGTTCATACCTTTCAAATAAAAAAAAATCAATATAAAACCTCTATTTGTTTAGCCACAAAAATGTCATATAAACCTATTAAAATTTCAAAAAAACACCAAAAACGCATTTAATTTTCTTTACTTTCCTGACTTTGACATCGTCTCAAATCTACAAATCTCAACCTAAAGTCGTGAAAGTTCACTACATAATGTCTATCGAACTGCATACTCAGTTTCTTAAATTTCTTTAAATTCATTTTTGCCTTTTTGGCCAGCTTTTCGGGATAAATGCCACATAGTGCGTCGTTTCGATTTACGTGGCCTTTTTTTGGAACCAGCTGCGACGTAAATCGAGGGATTACTGTACATAAGTTATCTCAAATATGTATATAAATACATATGTAATCTTCATACTGCTTCTACAATTCGTTTTTTTTCACCTAGAAAAACTATTCCTTAATACTCGTACAACTTTATGAGTACATTTTACATGGCTCTTATAAACAATTCACATAGCATACCATAGTAGTTTATCGATTTATGATTTTCGTATTTTATGTGTCTTAAACTTTTGTTGGAGTAATTAATTCAAGACGTATTTACGTTAAGAGCATTAACTCTTATCGATAATAATAAAATAGAGACTCAATCAAATACAATTTTCCCCATAATATATTCTGCATGAGTAAGCGTGTGAGTGAATGGAATGATTGAATGAATGAATGCACGAATGAATGAAATCTACAAAATGCCATCATTATTTCTGCAAATCGTTAAACTTTAAATGGGCTTTTGTTTCATACTTTTTATTGCTATTGGCTTAAGGACATCAGATTTCTGTGCAGAGGAATGTTAAAATTAATCGAAATTAATTGCAAAGAAAGTTTGTTTTTATGGCACACCACTAATCTGTTTAGAATAGAATTTGTGTTGGCTTTTTGTAAAAGGCCTAAATATTGGTTAAATTAATTGCTGGTAAAAGGTTTAAATCCTACTTACGGTTATAAGATTATAACCACCTAAATTGAAAGGAGAGTCTTTCATGGCGAATTAATTTCAATCAACTAATCAGCTTAAGAAGGTTTTGCCAGCTTTTGTTGGAATAAATAATCTTCAGAAATGAAGCTTTTTATGTTCAATGAATTGTATAGGCCAGGTTAACAATTTGATGTGTAAATAACTCATAGCTGTGGCCACTTGCTTAAGTGCTTAATAAATGCAAGCGTTAAATATTGACAGAAGTGTTGCACATGGACACAAATATGTAAAGCAATGAAATTGATACAAAATAAAGCAAATAAGGGCAGCTACTTAAAGGCCAGGTTACATCGTAGTGCATACATACATTCAGACATTATTAGTCAGGATTACGACCTAGTTTCGATTTGCAGTTCATATTTTAGGGAGCCATGCTTTAATGCGAAGTACTGATGATGGCTAATCAGTGACATCGCTTCATTCTGTAGCACAAATGGCTACTTTGTACGCCCAAGTTCACATTGCTTTCATCATAGCGGCCACTTTCTCATACCCTATCCTACTTTCAAGATGGGACCATAACTGTCGCGATATACGATGGTACAGCTTAGCGAAGTTGTATCCAAAAAACTGTGCATTTGTTTACTCATGTCTTCTAAGTCTGTTGAAGGTTCCACTGTAGTGCTATCCCAATGATACTATGAGGTTTTCACTCGATCCATGTTCTTTTATTGCGTTTGACTTCCTTCAGTATAAGTACCTCTTCCTTGGTCGAGTTTCGTAGATCGCCGTTGATAATACGAAACACTCATTAGTGAATACCTGAAGATTTTATGTGATTCCGGTCTGTATAATACATACATATATACATGATTGGTTATCACAATCAGGACCAATCTTCTGACTTAGCTTCTCACACCACTTATGTTGTGTGCGTTATTTTATACATGAGCGGCGGAACCTTCAGTCAACTCCGAACGAAAGATTTTTGAAAAACTTTTCATGGCAATTTTATTTTAACACTCAGAATTTTTTTGTTTTATTGGACACGTCTGACCTGGGGTTTGATTCACGGCCTCACTTCTAATAAGCCAACACACTATCTATTCGACTACAGCGACTTCAACATCCTAGTATAAGTTCTATTAAATTTCACTTCACTTTGGTTTTTAAAATTTTTATGGCAACTGGAATCTGCCAGGTATTATGATTGACAAGCTTCTGAATTAGGTCCATATTGGCTTATAGTCCCATACGAGCTTTACTGATGTTTACCGGTGCCAGAAGTACAACACATAAATGCATTGGCTTTTCTTCTCATAACAAGTGATTTCGTTTTAAACTCGTGTTGAAAGTCGCTTCATAAAATATTCGGATATTATGGACTAGCAGCGATCAATATTGTGGAGAATGTTTTTCTAACTCGCCTTCTTGAGGCGAGGACTATGCAGTCTCGTTATAAGAACCGGGATTATGTTATTTCCTTCGTGATAGGTTGCCAGCTTCACTCCTCTTATTTATTCTTTCTCGCAAACGGTTTGAATAATATGATCTGAGTTTGTGAGCCTGCATCAATCACGAATGAATTCGATACTCTAATGGGACACGTATTTCTAACTTAAGAATAGCCATATGGACTCGTTATATAATCGAAGTTAATTATTTCACGGATCTTCATATGCAGTAGGGCTACGTATCCTCATTTATGGTTTACTTACCCTGCGTTGGTGGCTTGAAGGTGATGCTTGATGGATAGAATTCGTGTGTAATGATCGTTATCGTTGGTGAGACGATGTGGATGAGAAGGAAACAACCCTACAAAATCACCGTCGTAGGATCTGTGACAAGTTGTTCTTAGACGACATATCGTGGAGATCGTATGTTGATCCTTAGGCTTCCTTTAGGCATCTTGACTTAATGAAATTGATGTGAATTTCACAGAAGCATTTTGCAGTTCGAGCGATATTGTAAACACCCAAAACCATAATATGATTTGAGTTTGTGAGCCTGCATCAATCATTAATGAATTCGATACTCTAATGGGGCATGTATTTCTAGCTTAAGAAAAGCCATACGGACTCGTCATATAATCGAAGTTAATTATTTCTTGGATCTTCATATGCAGTAGGGCTGCGTATCATCACTAATGGTTTACTTACCCTGCGTTGGTGGCTTGAAGGTGATGCTTGATGGATAGAATTCGTGTTTAATGATCGTTATCGTAGGTGAGACGATGTGGAAGAGAAGGACGCAACTCTACAAAAAAAACCGTCGCAGGATTTGTGACGAGTAGTTCATAGACGACCTATCGTGGAGATCATATGTTAATCCAGAGCACCCCTTTAGGTACCTTGACTTAATGAAATTGATGTGACCTTCACAGAAGCATTTTGGAGTCTAAGTGATGTGGTGAACACCCAAAACTATGGTATATGAATTGATGCTCGTGGTAGTTATAAGTGGCTGCATGAATCAATCGTTTGCTTAAGTCTGAATACTGAAAGAATTTTCAACTGCGCCTCGCTAAATGATCAGAACAAATGCGACCAATTTGTGTAGATGGCAGCGATATTGTCAAGGGAATACGGTTATGAGAGCTCGAAGAGTTGGAGTTTAAGACAAGATAGTTGGTCAGAACAGTATTTTTGCGAATTTAGCAGGATTGCAAGAGGTCAGCATAAACTGTTTATGAGGACTTGTATTGTCAACAACTGGATTGTCCGAAGGAAGGGGTTGTTCACCAATGGGCATTGCGGGCCATTAGATGAATTGCGTACCTCCTGGTTAATGCCACATCATGGACTTCAATAAGGGTGTATGTTTGGTTTAGAAATTCAATACCAGATTTATTTTAAACAGGCTCTAGTGAAACTATTTGGTGTTAATAACTCTCAAGGCTCTAAGCAGGCTTTTTTTACCGTTCTAAGCTATCTCCCATTAGGAGTATTTCAAAACCGGCATTGTTAAAAACGATGGTGTTCACTGTACGTAGCCTTTAAAAACTTTTCCGTTCTTTTTTTTTTTTGTTCATAAAACTGATATCAAATAATTTCCGAGCAATAAAAAGGAACACAGCCAATGATATGGCAGTCGTATGCAGACAATCATTAGCTTTTTAACATGTCGGTCGCTTCTCTCTAAAAGAATGACAATAAAATTATAAAAAAAACAGACAACGACAACAACAACAATAAATGCATTTTTTTAAAAGATGAAAACATAAAAGGAAGAAGAAGATTTATATGAGAATTTTAATGCATTTCTTAAATAAAAAACAAAAACAAAAAACAAAAAAAATATGAAATAAAAGTATGCCAGGGTTGGAGCGCTTGTATCTCCTAAGTGTGTAGGTTCGAAAGTCTTACGTTTTAATGCATTTGAAACGTAATTTATGACTTTTTAATGTGATTTTTAGATTTATTCGTTTTTTATTCAGATTTTTTTTCTTTTTCTCATTTATGTTTTATTAACTCCGATACCATTCATCTTCTGTGGATGCTATTTCGTTTCGGAAATATTGACAAATTAAAATAGAAAATCATCATCTTTTTTTTGTTTCTTGTTATTAAAAAAAAAACACAGAAACAGATTAGAGATGACCCAACGATAAATCAATTGTGGGGAAGATAGTTTTGAAATTTAAAATAAAAAAATTATAAAAATTTTCCATTTTTTTTCTTTCAATTTTGGTATGCCCAGTGATATACAGTTTAGTTCAAAATTTCATTCCCTACTGGACTGCCAATCAATATTTTTGACTTGAAATTTTGTATGTATATTTACTTTAATATCCAAAATAGTATAAGCAAAATAACAGATGAGCTATGCCTTATACTATGTTCAGATATGCACTTTTATTGAGTCAATATTCGGTTAATTAAGCACAATACTTTAAGTGTTCAGGCATAATAATACACGCAGTTCACCTGCTTATTCAATATTAATTTGGCAGCTGGTAAACAAAGCAGCTGGTTGTTTCAACAACATTGTTTTTATTTTGTTTTTTTTGTTTTTTTAATTTTGTTTTTTGTTTTTTTTGTTTTTTTTCTGTTTGTCCTTGTTGACATTTGAGTTGTCAAATATCAACAGAAAGTCTTCGGTTAATTGTAATATGCTCAGTAAACACCCTTATGACAGTGCTGCATTTTAATTTTTACTAAATATTATAACAATTTGCGTATTTATTGCGCAATAATTAATTGAAACTTTACATGAAATATTGAGCTCAATAATGACGTTTATTGCGATTTGCGCAATAAAGGCGTCTATCTGAACACCGTATTAAACTAAGAAACTATTCAGGTCACAAGAATGCAGTTCCTCATGTAGGCGTACTCTTGACGCCTGTTTTTTAAATTCAGTATGTGGAGATATTTTGATGAATATCTTATCGCACGTCTGATAAAATGTTAGCTGAGCTGCTGTTATTCTCTTCTAATCCAAAACAATTCATTGCAGTTTAAGAAGACTATCTTTAGAGTACAATAGGATGACTGAGGTGTATTGCTCACCAGAGATCAGCAATGAGTGTTCAAAAATATGAGTACATTCGAATCATATTTTTCTAAATTTAAGAATCTGAATGAGTAGGCGTATGAACTGTTTTGCATAAGGGACGCAAAGGATAGGTCCGTACCAGAGGTCAGCATTGAGTATTCAAAAAGATAAGTACATTCGAAACATACTCATAATTTCTGATACTTATTCGCATTCATACTTATTGTAATATCATACTCATACTACTCATATTCAAAGTTTGAAGTACTCATCATACTCATACTTAACAATACGCATGATTCTGTTGACTTCGACCCTCCTTTACTCATCATTTACAAGAATCACAAAATAAGTATGATTCGCGTACGAACACTACACTACACTACACTTTGCTTGCTGTCTTTGTCTGTTTCTGCAACAACAACTAAGACTGTAAAATTGATGAATGATTCTAATCACTCGAATCATTTATGAGTATTATAAGTATTTTTCTAAATTTATGAATCTGAATGAGTAGGCGTAGTAGAATCAAACATATTTCGAATGTTATGAGTTTGATGTCAACGTTGTACTCATACTCATTGCAAACTGTACTTATAAATCAATGTTGTACTGAGTACGAATGAGCCAGAGTAGTTGGATTTCAATACTGTTGACTCACTCATACTCAAAATTTCATGAGTACTTATGAGTAGCGAAAAAACGATTCATTGTTGATCTCTGTTGCTCACCTCACCTCAGTTCTTAGCTAAACAAATGAAACATAGACATAGATGCCCAATGTTTTCAACTGAATATCGTTTAATATTCAAGTGGTATTCAATCTGTGATCCATTCAGAATATCCCGAAATCTCATTAAGAGATCTCCGAACTGAGATCTCCATCCTTATCTTTATGGTAGGCCTTGTAGGTATTGAGAAAAACCTAGGAGCTGACAATCTAGCTAAGCCAACTATTTAGTAGCGAATTATGGACATTGATTTTACTTGAGCTTGAGCCTTTCTTTTCACTTAAAAGTGAGCAATCTGAGCTGGCTAGACTATAAATGGTCCACTTTAGCTGGGATCACTAGACTTGAAATTTACATGTAAGGTTCACTTATGATAACTAATGGTCATTGCCTCATTGGTGCTCATATCAGAAAACTAAGTCTACAGCATCATGAATAATTGTAATAAAATTTCTTTCTGCTTTCTCTTGCAATCCTGGGTTGTCACACAGAGTTCCTGCATAGGAAATCTCTGGGTTTATTAACTGATGGACTTCTGTAAATCGTAGGTCCTGTGAATTGTTTAGGACTGTGTGTGGCTAGGATAGTTACATAATCAATTTATTTCTCATATACATTATTGCCAAAACGTTGTCAGGGAAGACTATAGAATTCTGGACTTTATTGGAACTCGCATTGATCTGAGGTTCTTTTTTTTTGACATTACAAGCCTTCAGTCAGGATTACGACCTAGTTTCTCACACCACTAATGTTGTGTGCGTTTATTTGTATACATGAATGGCGACTCCGAACGGCAAATATTTGAGAAACTTTTCATGGCAATTTTATTTACTCTGAGAGTTTTTGCCAGAAATCTGCTGAAAGGAAGTCGCCGAAGAAATATTTATTTTAGAACCCAATTGCTTTTAGAACCCAATTGCTTAATCTGATAAAAGTCTGCAGTGAATCACTTCCTCTTTAACTGACTTAAAACCTCAGCGGAACTCATTAACAAGTAAGCGAAGCCATTCCGAGCGGCTACTTATTACGCAACTACACTTGAGAATAGATTAGATTTCTAAAAGGATCAGCTAATTGCCTATGATACTTCTTGGGTAATTAGGTCTCTGTGTGTTGTATTTTGTTGCCTAAAATCGCTTTTCTGGCATCACTGCGTCCCTTAGAATACAAGGCATTTTGACCAGAGATCAGCAATGAATCGCTTTTTCGCTACTCATAAGTGCTCATGAAATTCATTGAGTATGAGTGAGTCAGTGAAGAAGTCGCCGTGGTCTAGTAGGTAGTGTGTTGGCTTATTAGACGAAAAGCCAGGGTTTGAGCCCCATGCCAGACATCAAAATAAAATACAAAAAGTATTTCTTCGGCGACTTCCTCTCAGCAGATTTCTGGCAAAAACTCTGAGAGTAAATAAAATTGCCATAAAAAGTTTATCAAAAATCTGTAGTTCGGAGTCGACTTTAAACTGTAGGTCCCGCCACTCATGTATAAAATTAACACACACAACATAAGTGGTGTGAGAAACCAGGTCGTAATCCTGACTGGTTGTAATGACCAATTACGTACGTATGAGTGAGTCAATAGTATTGAAATTCAACTACTCTGATTCATTCGTACTCACTACAGCATTGATTTATAAGTACAAGTTGCAATGAGTATGAGTACAACGTTGACATCATACTCATAACATTCGAAATATGTTTGATTCATACGCCTACTCATTCAGATTCATAAATTTAGAAAAATACTTATAATACTCATAAATGATTCGAGTGATTCGAATCATTCATTAAAATTTACAGTCTTAGTTGCTGTTGCATTTATAAACAATGAAGAAAGGCACGTAAACAAAAAAGACAAAGACAGCAAGCGAAGTAAACACACAACCTTCATGTGAGTATTGTAGTGTTCGTACGCGAATCATACTTATTTTGTGATTCGTGTATACAATGAGTCATGGAGAGTTGAAATCAATAACATCATGCTTATTGTTAAGTATGAGTACCATGAGTATTTCAAACTTTAAATATGAGTAGTATGAGTATGACATTAAAATAAGTATGAATGCGTATAAGTATCAGAAATTATGAGTGTGATTCGAATCTACTCATCGCTTTGAATACTCATTGCTGGCCTCTGATTTTGACTCACCTAACCGCCATGCCTAACCTAACCATATTGTCGAGTAAATAGGCCTGCAGTGAGAATATGGAAACTCTTAGAACCCAGACTTCTTTTCAAATTTAGCATGATGTTCTCTTTTTAATTACTTTAAACTTAGAAACGAAGCCTCTGGATGAAAAGACAGGCATTTATTTATTTTTTAAATAATAAATAGGCCTTTGGTTAGAACAATAGAACATTAATAATGAAAATATATGCACATACATTGGCTATCATAATTATTTTCATTTTTAAGAAAAAATATTCTTTTTTTGGCCTCCTTTGTATCCTTTAACTCACCTCTTCTAATTCATTTTGTTTCCTTCTGTTCATAAAAATCTTATTCCCGTTGTTGTTGTTGTTGTTTTTCTGAGATTGTCAGTAGCACAGTTTCCTTTTGGCCATTTTTCATAAACATTATTTCAGTTTCTCTCCGCACTCTTCGCTCTTCCCTTCCTGTCTTTTGTTTTGTTTTATGTTTTTAAGGCAATTTTGTCTAAACGAAATCCACATTGCAAAAGATAATAAAAAAAAAGATACGAAAAACTTGACCTAACCTGATTCTTAGTGTTATTCCTACAGCTACTGCTGTTGTTGTTGCTATTTTTGTTGTTGCTACTGCTGCTACTGTTGCTTGGCCATTTATGACCAGTTTGGCCTACTGATGACAGCTGTATTTCAGTTTTCTTTTTCTCTTTTTTTCTTTTCCTTCTTTTCCTTTTTTTCTGTTTTTTTTTTGTTTTGTTTTTCAAACGCTAACCTAAGGCAGAGAAGGTTTCGTATCGTATGCCTCATTGGACATGGATTTTTTTTGTAATTTGTTATGCTGCAGTGTAAAGTAATGCTAGCAATAACAATAATAACAACAACAACAACAATATAATATCTTATTGCAATTATCTTAATTACAACAATCATTGTTATGTACACCTTCAATGGGTCCATAAAATAGAAACGAGGTGGAGAGTGTCGATTGTTTGTTTTTCTTTATGGGCCAGGCCAAGCCACAAATTATTTTTCTTTATTAAGAAATCTTAATGCAATGTGTACATATGTGTGAGTATGTGTATTTTTTAAAAAAATATACAAACAAAGTTCCTCTATAAAACCAACTGTAAGCCTCTTACAGTCTACGTAACTGTTTTACTGCCTGCTTTCCATTCAGGTGGCAATTGCTGCAGTTTGGCCATTACAAACGTTGATTATTTTATGATTATACGTATGTACGTACCTTAACGCATACTCAAACACTTATTAAGCCAACATAAATTGCCAGAAAAAGAAGCCATTGAAAGGCTTAAACGAAACGATATACGAGGTGTCACTTGAAAAATATTTTTGAAATAATCTTTGTTTTGGATTTATCGATTAGCTTGCTTGGTAGAGCTGACTGCAGCTTTTCAGTTGATCCGCTTCAAAAAGATGGTCCTTCATAACACAACAGTGCCTTGTCAAAGATACCCAGAAGAAAATTAAGCATTGTTGCTAAGCACTAACAACGACAAGGCCATAGTCTGCTGAACTATGAGATGTTAGGACAGAATATGAGGGAGTTGCGGGTTTGTGGAGATCAAAACTAGCTTCCATAGCAGCACATTTTAATAGTACACAAAGTAAAGCGCCCGATTATATGTTCTCAACAATCAGCATCAATGCATCGTTGTAAAACAATCTGAATACCAGCCGTATAGTTTTTAAAATATCATGTAAGCGTAGCTTCGATAGACTATCGAGAAAGGCTGAAGCAAATAAGAGAAGTCTGCAGTGCGCCAGAGGCAGGTATTGGCAATAAATACACTCATCCTCTTCAACTGAGCTGCAACCTTCAGAGGAACCCATTATAAGGCAATCGAAAATATTCCGAGTGCCGACTTATTAAGCAACTACACTTGAAAACAATTCAGATGACAGAGATCTCTTTTTAAATACCAGTTTAAATATCTGATTGACATTGATTGACGCTTCCTATCAAATTTAAACCAATGAGTTTGGCAGCGAAGTAAGATTCTTCTTCCACCTAGAATTTGTCATCAGCCTAACAATGTCGTTGGCTAATAGATAACCTAACGGAATCTACATATGTGGATTGATATGTGGAAGAAGTGTACCTGTTTTAGGAAGTTCATCAGTCACACGAGTGTTTGATTGACATAATACTTGATTGACATAATACTTGATTGACCTAATACTGTCGTAAGAGTCAATCAAGGAAGTTGCAGTAGATGTCAAGCAGATCAGACCTGAAGGCTGTGCAAGGAAATCCGTTTGCTTTGAATTCAGAAAATAGAAATGCTTGTCCCATAATGGCTTCTTCTTCAGCCCGAAATCGTAAACTTCCTTCGAAATCCTTGACTAGCAGAAGATGGAAAAACGATACCTACTCCGTCAGCCCGAAACCCACAAAAATAGTCTGAAAGGCGGAAAGGTATGTTAAGGTCAAATCGTTCGAAAAAAATTCCACATCTACGCCTACCTTAGGCGATGACTATATTGCTGGTAGGGGCAGTAAGGATAGTAGGTAGGTGGTAGTAATCAACGCCCATGCTCTAAATAGATTTCCTTTCTTTATCAAAGCGTCTTATATTATAATTTGTATCGAGGCCCGTCCACCAGCAGATTAGACAATTTTTTTTTTGGTCATTACAACCCTTTTGGTCAGGATTACGACCTAGCTTTTCGCACCACTGATGCTGTGTTTGTTAATTTTATACATGATTGGCGGGACCTACAGTTTAAAGTCGATTTCGAACGACAGATTTTTGAGCAACTTTTCATGGCAATTTTATTTGCTCTCAGAGTTTTTGCCAAAAATCTTATGAGAGGAAGTCGCCGCAAAAATATTTTTTCATATTTCGTTTTGATATCTGATCTGGGGTTCGAACCGAGACCTCACGTCTAATAAGCCAACACACTACCTAATACATCATGGCGACTTCTATTTAATTACGCAATTGGGTTCGATAAACATCGAAAAGATCCAACAAACCACTCAGGATAATGCCCCTACATATAGGATAAAACCCCTAACAAAGGTTAAGATGTCATCAATAATCAGATGAGAACAATTCTTAGAACATCTAGTGTTACCGTGTGCAAGATTCAGCCACAACTTAACGATTGAAGAGTCAATAGAAGTATACCTGTCACTGGGACAAGCATTACAATAAAACATCGCTTGTTACTTCGCAACCAACCCTCGTATTTTCCTAGTAGCTAAGATTTTTATATTGTGTTTAGGAATTTTCAAATAAAAACGCAACATGGGGAAATAAATTTTAATTGCTTTAAATGCGTTTATTAAGAAAGACTTACTCATACTCAAACTCTAGGCTTCGCAACGGATAACATTTCAAATGAAAGATTCGAGGAAATACTAAGAAATACTCACAAGGCAATTATTTGTTGGCATTTTATTTGTTTTTTTTTTTGAAGATTTTTATGAGGATGTGTTTATTTTCTTGCAATTAAGATAACAATTATTGGAAATTAAAGCCGTATAATAGGCATGTTCAAGTGAAATACGCAGGGGAAACTCAAACAGAGGCGGTAGATTAAATTGGCTTTTAAAGTGAATTTGAAGATGTATGTACTTACGAGTGGTAGTCTTGTTAAGATTTTGAATTTAAAGGATTAATTTTAATTAAAAGTAACTACCGTGCAAATCAGGCTTAACAAGGAAATCTATTGCGCAGACATTAGTATGTGTATGGGAGACAATAGGTAGATATTAACGCACTTATGAAATACTCGGATTTCATTAGCTAGGCAATGCTCCACAAACTTTAGTCTTGAGTATAAATACTCACTTAGGAGGGTTTTACAATCAAATTAATATTCCGAAGAGTATAATTTTAGTCGAATAAGAAAATCTCAGAAGTCGCCGTAGTCTATTAGATAGTGTGTTGGCTTATTAGACATAATGTCAGGGTTCGAGCCCCAGGCCAGACATCAAGACAAAATACAAAAAGTGTTTCTTCGGCGACTTCCTCTCAGCAGATTTCTGGCAAAAAAAACTCTAAGAGTGAAATAAAATTGCCAGGATAAGTTTCTCAAGAAAAATCTGTCGGTCGGAGCCGACTTTAAATTATAGGTCCCGCCACTCATATATAAAATTAATACACACAGCCTAAGTGATGCGAGAATATAGTTTGTAATCCTGACTGAAGGGTTTTAATGACCAATTATGTATGTATGTATACAGGTTCGATTAAATTGATAGCCACGTCAAAATGCATAGTTGATCTATAAAATCGTCATTCAATTATATCTTCTGCCTGACATTTCTCAATCAATCTGAGTGTTTTATGAAGCTGTGGCTTTTATTTAAATACCCTTTGGCTAGACACATTCTGTCAATAAATTCTGTGTGCCCAAGAAACCTTTATCTCAGATTCTTTAGTAGCGGACAATGATAGAGAGGATGTTCTGTGGTACTCTCTCCTTCCCCGTTGTTATTGCTTCTTTGGATGTCATTGTGAGGTACTTCCCAGTCTGAGGCCGAGTACTTCCAGAAGCCAGTGTTCCATTATAACTGTTATGAGATCGCTAAGACAGACTGTGGTCAGTTGCAAATTAAATTAGGTTCAGCATATCTCCATAGTGAGTCAAATTTGTCTGGTCTCTACAGATGTGGATTCATGTTTCTATCTTTCCTTTTTCCATCTAACTTTCCTGGTTAAAGCTTTTTTTTTGTATTAGGGCGGAGGCGGAAATCTTCGAAAGACACTTTAGTTCCAACAAAAGAGTGCACGATTCACCATCACTGGTGCCTACCTACTAAACCCACCGCCTACACACTTCAACCAATCCCCCTCCGCGGGACTGCCGTAAGGTATTACTTCGCGGAGGGCTGGTTAGCTTTAAACCTTTGTCACACTAAGTTACATTTAGCCTCCGTTTCTTCAGCCTTCGGAGTTCTGCATCTTCCTCCTCATCTACAAAGGTAAGGTGGTTAAAGCCTGTGAGAGATCATATGTTTGCACCTCTGCAAAGGAATGCCAATCTCACACATGTCACCCTCAATATTCCTATGCTCAAGAACCCATATGAGGATAATAGACGTAAATCTCCTCAGTGAACATGTATAAAATGTTGTTTTAAATACGATACCAACATCAGTCTCTTGATAATCTCCATCGTATTCTTTTACATCTAGAAAACCCGTTTGGAGTCAGTAAGGATAAAATACCCAGCAATACATAACAGTCGAGATTCCAAATATGTATTCCTATGATTAGTTTCTCTCCTCAAAGAATGTATTTGATACGTTGGGCATGAAGAGGTGACTAGTCTGATCAATGCCGGTTAATATTCTCAGACTTCTTCTGGATAGTCCAACACATACTTTAAATCTCTTAATCTTGTTATTACATGCATACATACATATGTAAATACATAGTTGCCCTTCAGTGAGGATTACGACTTAATTTCTCGCATCACTTATATTGTGCGTGTTAATTTCATACATGAGTGGTTGGGAGCTACAGTTTAAAGCCGACTGCAAACAATAGATTTTTGAGAAACTTTTCATGGCAATTTTATTTTTACACTCAGAGTTTTTGCCATAAATCTGCTAAGAAGCATTCGCCGAAGAAATATTTTTTCATATTTCTTTTTGTAGGAGATGTCCGACTTGGGGTTTGAACCGTGGCCTCACGGTTAACAAGCCAACACATTACCTAGTAGACTACGGCTATTCCAGATACAGAGAGATGGACAATTCGATATCCCTGCGGTGACGGATTAATATTTTTTATCAGAAATCTACTGAATCTTTTGATTATCCAATTTGGATCCTCTTATACTAATTTGCCTTAAGAAAAATCTTCTCCTCAGCGAGTATACCCTCCTATGGTTTTCATAACACTCTGGACAACAGTTCTGACCCTATCTGCAGGGTATAGGTTATACCTTCTGGCTGCTCATCGCTGTAAGCTTCCACATAGCCTGGCAGCGAACAGAAGCTGAACATATTCTCCCTGCTTAGCTGATTAAGTACCATACTATGCTGCAGTCAACCGCCGATAAGCCAAGCGCTCAGAGTGCTTTTCTCAAGCTCATCTAGCGCCTTGTTGCTGTGAGTTCCCACCTGGCCTATGAGCGAATAGTAGGTCAACATAGTCTCCTTGCCCAACTGATTCTGTGCCATACTATACTCGATTCAATCTTATGATTGCTATGTCTCGTCCTTTGCAGATAGTGAGCATGGTTTCATATAAAGGCAGGCTGCGTGTGACAGTTTTGCTACAAATTGTTTGCCAGATCACATGCAGCTGCTAGCGAAAGTCTGTATTTACAGTACGTTACGCTCATTGCATACAAATATGTTATGAATATTCAGTATTTAGGCGTATCTATCATTAGACTGATAAGGTTTGATGGTTGGGTTAGGTCTGAGAGGTATCTCTGATTTCACAAAGCTCACTTGAGCACGCATAGCGGCCCGTTGTGATGTCACGGTTGAACGCAGTCCCTGTACTGACCAAGTTCCACCAAAATCAGGGAAGAGGAAGAAGTTGGTCAGCGCAAGAGCTGCACATCAAAAGCCCGCTGGAAAACTACCCAGAAAGTTTGATGAACGAAGCTATATCCTTGATATCAATAGATGATAGCTCCGTCAAGCTGACAAGAAATGGAGAGCCAAATAACCTATATCTACACCTAGCAAGAGGCGGGCACTGACAAAGAAAGTGGATAACAGTCTCCTCTTCCTCAGCGGATTTGCATCCACGGCAGAAGTCGTTAAATGTGAGCCTCATTCTCTCCGCGTGTCTACCCATAACGCAATAACCTGTAAGCACGGCCACTGTGGTTGAGATAAGGTCACGACCAAGACCAAGTAAGGTCTGATAGTTCTCATGAAACCTTAAGTAACATGAGAGGCCTTATGATCCTTACGGAATCAATGAAAAAGTGTAAGTAAACGCATAGCAGAAGGCATACCACAAGTGAGGCCATGAAGTTGAGAATGCATGTCAAGATTTCAAAATATTATGAGCATTCAACTGGTCAGTTGACCAACTGTTATTACCTTAACTAAACCGCTTTAAAACTTAACCCTTGAACTCTAAGCATTAATCAAATCAAATTCCTTACGAAATATTAAGCGAAACTTCAACAATCTGTCATGGTTTTTTACTTCAGCTCTGATTTAAGATCCAAAAAACAAAATCAATGACTTTCAAATTAAAGAACGAAACACATAGGAAAAGAAAATCGATTTTTCTTTTCTGCTTTTTCACAATTTTTCACATTCCAATGCGTTCTTTGTCTAACAAAAAAAAATAAAAATCAACGAAAAACCAAAGAAAACCTCCAATGCTTATACACAATAAATCAATAGCGTTCTCTAGCGGTATTATTTAATAAACCTCTAGTGGTCAATAAATGGCCAGAAAGAAAGAAAGAATGAAAGAAAAACAGCAAAAAAAAACACAACAATTTTACAACAACTTTGCAGAACAAACAAACAAACAAAACTAAACGTTTAAATACAATAATAATAACAAGAGAAACCATAATCATGGCTTAAATCGTCTAAAACCGCCAAAGCAACAACAAATTTTTTTTAACAAATCCTCCACATGTATGTATATGTTGTAGTTGTTGTTGTTGTTGTTATTGTTGTTGTTGCTGTAGTACAAGTCACGCAATTAAAGTATTAGAAGTTGCCTTCCTTTTCTTTTTTATTTTTTTTTCTCTCCCGATACAGATTTATTTGCCATAAATCTCGATAATAATGGAAGCAAAAAAAACTATCGAAAATCGTTACAAATGTTGCAAACATACATATGTACATGCATACAACCAATAGATATCACGACGTTGTTCGTGCAACAAACACAGATACAAACAAATTAATATAGTATTGGCAACAAACATTACTACATACATACATACATAAGTGCCACAGAGCAGAGCAAAAAAAAGAGAGACAAACCACAAAACCACATAAATATGTTGTAGAAATTAGTTGCAGCAACAACAACAAAAACAACGACAAAAACAACACAACAAATCAAAGAAAAACAAAAACGCTGAGTTAAATGCAACAAGAGCTGGCAAATAGTAGACACAAAACGTAAAATGTAATGAAAATAATGAAAACCAAACCAAAACCAACTCAAATCAAATCATAACTGGTATCCTTGTATTCGTTAGTAAGAGGGTGAGGAGAAGGGCAGGAGGCTAGGAGTGTAATATGTATGTTGGCTTGAGTAAATGAATATTTGTCATAAATCATCACCCAAAATAGGAAAATTTCAATGAATATCACAACATGAGATTGAAAAACAAAGTTTTTTTTGCGGCCTCAATGAAAAAAAAACGAAAATTTTTTTAACCTACGCAATCTATGGCCAAAGACTAAAGCCATACATAATGAGTAGGGGAAGGTAATCCAATAGACAGATTTGAAATTATTTTCTTGGTTTAGTGTATCAATGCTTACGTACTTAATTGGCTATTAACAGATAGTTTATCAGATGTGGGCCTGCTTCAACACATTCTTCCAGACGCCTCTGTTTCTTAAGCGCCTTTGCCAGTTCGTTATTCCAATCATTGACAGGGTTTCCTTAATTTGGTCCTTCCACCGCAGATAAGTTCATTTATTACGCCGATTTCTGCTGCCCCTCGCATCAATTACTTTTTGGCCATTAACAGCCCATTTATTAGATTTCGAACTGCTTTAACACCACACTCTTGCAAATGGCTCTGCTTCTTGAGTGTCGTTGCCAGTTGGTCACATCAATCGATGGCAGGGCTTACTTAATTTGCTCCTTCCAACTCAGACAAGGTCGTCTTTTACATCGACTTTCGCTAATCGCCGTATCAATTATAACAAGAGAGCATCCTCAACCATCCGAACGACATGGACGAGAAAGCTCAGCCACGAAATGTTAATGAGCTGCACGACGCTCATATCGTTGAATAGCTCATACAGCTCTGGTTGACGAAATTGTAACCAAATCGCACTGGACCGAAGATCATACGTAGGACTTTTGTTTCGAGTACTTATCCAATTTCTTTGTCAGTGCCCATCTCTTGCGAGGTGCAGATATAGGTTATTCGACTCCCTATTTCTTGTCCGCTTGACGGAGCTATCATCTATGGATATCAAGGATATAGCTTCGTTCATCAAACTTTCTGGCTGGTTTTCCAGTGTAGGGTAGTCGTGCTTTTGAGCCCTTGCGCTGACCAATTTCTTCCTCCTCTTCCCTGATTTTAGTGGAACTTGGTCAGTACAGGGACTTCGTTCACCCGTGGCATCACAACGGAGCGCTATGCGTGCTCAAGTGAGCTTTGTGATATCAGTGCTACCACTCCGACCTAAACTCTCAGGGCTATCCATGGTGTCAGACTGTCCATGCTTCCGCACCCAAAAGCAGCACGGAGAGAATGAGCGAATTGTAGAGTACAAGTTTCATTGCACGAGAGTGTTTCCTTCTACTCAATTGTCTATTGACACCATAATAGCAGCTATGGGGCAAGAATGAACCTAAGCTTGATCTCCAAACTGACATCATTTTTGCTGTCAACAGTGGAGCCAAGATAAATAAAATCACTGACTATATCGAACGTATAGTTATCAGCCGAAAATCTATGATCCGATAAGCCACATGTCTGTACTTGTCGACATTATATACTTCCTTTTGCCTTCATTTACTGCCGGACCCCTGCTATTTTTTTGTATTTAAGGGTGCAGTTTACCAAATTTTTGCAAAATAAGTACCACCCTGATGAAGACTGAAGAACTTCGCTGATTATACCCAACTTTTGCTTTCTCAAGATGTAACCTGACCTTCCTATGATGTTCGTTGTTGATATTATGCTCTACGCTATGTATTCACAGGACTTCTTGAAGCCTTTTAATGTTTAGAAGTCGAAAATCATGATGGAAATTTGGTCACCGTTTTCTGGTTTTTGCTCAGACATCCTGGCAATTTCCGTGATTTTCAAAGTATCGATTTTAGAGTTTTGAACAGTAGTGTTGATGATATCTGTTGGGATCGAATCTACTCACTGGGTAATGTAAATGACCAGGTAGCACTAATTCAGGAAAATGTGCGTCTGCTATATGACGGTTGTGTTCCTGTCAAAACACAACTTGTTAAAGCCAAACACCAACCGTGGTTTAATGCTGAAATTAAAGCAATAATTGGTAAGCACGACATTGCCTATCGGCGATGGAAGAGGTTCAGAACGGATGATCTGAAAGCCGTTCATAAAGCCGCTCGTAGTGAGGTTACCAAACATATTAAAATTGCAAAAACATTGTTTTACGACAGGAAGTTCGCTTCCGCATTATATAATAGAGTTAAATGGAAGGTAATCCGCGATATTGGTATTGGACATAAATGCCATAATACTTCTCCTGATGTCGATGTAAACCGTCTGAATGACAAATTTGTTAATATTAATGTTCCTACCCCAGACAGTAACATATATGTTGACCTTTGTTTTGTTCCGCTAGAAAACCCCTTTAGTTTTCGTTGTGTTAGTCAGCTCGAGGTTTTGGAATGCTTATCTTCTGTGAAATCGAATGCGGTTGGTTCTGATGACTTAGATCCTCTGTTTTGAAAGCTTTGTCACCTAGACTTTTACCGTATTTTACTCATGTATTTAATTCAGTCTTAACTATTAAAACTATATCCAATTCCTAAATCTAACAATAAATTCAGGCCAATTGGCATTCTTTCATTCCTGTCCAAAGCTATGGAAAACTACATAGCTAGACAAATGAACGATTATCTCACGAGTAATAATTTTTTATCTGATAAGCAGTAGGGATTTATGAAAGCTAGGAGCTGCACTACTGCTTTAGTCAAGATAGTTGATGACCTTAGGTTGAAACTGGATGAAAATTACATAGCGTTTTTTGTTCTTTTGGATCACTCTAAGGCTTTTGATACAATTGATCACAGAATATTATTGAGGAAGCTACAGACCCTCTTTCATTTTTCCAATTCAGCTTGTAGCCTTACACGTTCCTATCTCAACACAGAACAGAACGAACAGATCACAACGAGTTTACATAAACGGCAACATCTCGAATTCGGTACACGTTGGAAGAGGTATTCCTCAGGGATCAATTTTAGGGCCTCTTTTGTTCTGTATATACATTAACGACCTATCTGATGTTTTGGATAATTGTAGCGTACATATGTACGCTGATGACGTTCAGCTTTATAGGAGCGCTTGTATTGATAATATCCGACTATGTGTAGATACGATCAACGATGATTTACGGAAAATTTACAACTGGGCTAGTGCTATAAATCCCTTTAAATCTAAATGTTTATTGCTCTCCAGAACTAAGAGAGCATTTGTTGTGCCGGATATTATTATCAGGGGGAATAAAATTGATTTTGTTGAATAGGCATCTAATCTGGGTGTTATCTTTAATGGTCGGCTAACGTGGTCTAGCCACATTAATGTCATCGTTGGTAAAGTTTACGGTCGACACCATAATATCCAAAAGCTTGCAAAGCATTCCAATAAATTGATTAATTGATTCCAAATAATTGAATGGCAGCGTCATTCGGCTCATATTTCTTCAATGACGTTATTGAACAGACTATCCTTTTCAACGGCAAGCACTATAGGGAATCCTTCCTCCATATGGAATTCCTGTTTTTACACACACACGAACACATTTCCATTTACAAATCATTTATTCATCCATCCATACGTTTATAAACACTTTTTGCATCCGTATGTACGTTTGTACATATGTCCGTAACTATTTAATGTCCATAAAGCCAAGTAATCATCTGCTGCTTAATATTGGGGGCTTGAAATAGGCTCTGTTTGCCCATTTCTATGCATAAATAACAATAATAATAACGAGAGCAAAAAAATGGAAGAAAAAAATGCAGAACAAGAAGAAGATGAAAAGTTTTAATTACAAAAAAAAAAACACACGTATTAACAGGCAAACCAACCAAGCACTCACAGATACATAAATGAAAAGCGAACCTGAAACAAAGCGGTCACAACAGGCTAATATCGTCCAGAAATTAAAAAATGAACTCAAATTGCAAAAACTAATGGAGGACTAAAGGAGGACTTGCATTACGAATTGATTTGAGTTACAAAAAATCAACGAAAAATAAGCAACAAAAATAATATTTTCACAGAGGAGCCTCTAGCATTTAAAGCTTCAACTGGAAATGGAATTTGTTACCACCCTAATGTGTGCATACATTGTTGAATGTAAAGCAGTCAAGTCGATTGGCAAAAATTACTGCCGCTTGCTGTTGGTTTGGACATCAATTTTTAATTCAATACGAACAATTCAAGCGAACAATGGGAATTGCTTCCAATAAAACGGGCCACATCTGTGAAGAGTCAAAGCCAACAACTGGCAAACATTGTAGTTCTAACAACAGCAACAACGACAACAATAGCAACAACGACTTTACAGTGTCTTCTCATGAACTAAATAACATTCAACATTTTAGTTGATTCGGCAGCAAAAAAAAAGGAAAAATCCAAAACCGTTGCAAGTACAACCACTCAATTGAAGGCGGAATGCGAAAGAATTAATTCCTTCGGTTGCATAGCCATTGGTCTTATTGCCTTACAATGATTATCGTGCCTCATTTGTGGTTACCACTGGGGTAAGAAAAGGATAATGAACTGCCGGCACGATAAACAGTAGACACCCTTTAAACACCACGATGATTTTGAATATGCCTTTGCATATGGTCTCTTGAGGCAAGTTCCAAGGCACATACAAAAAAATATTGTTGCCAGTAGGTTTCAATCCCAAGGGCTAGGGCTAGAAGTTTATATCTACAAGCCTAAAATGCTTGGCTGGTGGCTATGGTGACATTTGATCAGCATATATCCGTGTGAACAACAAAGTCTTTGAATATGCTGTCACCTTTAAAGACCTGGGTACCATGGTAACTACAAAGGTTAATGGTGGCGAAAACATTGAATCATACATCAGTCACCGAACATCAAATCTATAATGTTTTACGATTGCTAAGCCTGCTAATCTTTACAAACAAACGCCTGCAATTCTCGTTTTTTTTACGATTGTAAAACCAACCTATGAAGTCGCCGTAGTCTAGTAGGTAGTGTGTTGGCTTATTAGACGCAAAGCCAGGGCTCGAGCCCCAGGCCAGGCATCAAAGACAAAATACAAAAAGTATTTTTTCGGCGACTTCATCTCAGCAGATTTCTGGCAAAAACTCTGAGAGTAAATAAAAATTGCCATGAAAAGTTTCTCAACAAAAAAAATCTGTCGTTCGGAGTCGACTTTAAACTGTAGGTCCCGTCACTAATGTATAAAAATTAACACACACAACATAAGTGGTGTGAGAAACTAGGACGTTGTACAATGGGCAATTCGACCTCCGGGTACTGTACTTGTCTTAATTGACAAGTAGACGTTCTCTAACCAAACCTAACCTAACCTGCCAACGCTTATATGCAATAAAGGTCCATCCAGCCTTTACCCCTAGTCCGGCTCTTAAGGTTCACACAGATGGCTCTAAGACAATACTTCTCGATCGGAGTCGACTTTAAACTGTATATCCCGCCAGTCATGTATAAAATTGACCCACACAACATAAGTGGTGTGAGCACGTAAGTCGTATGCTGTGTATACAGCCTGGTCACTGCAGTGCCTTTCAGGCAAAGGTCATGGCCATAATGATAGCAGAGCAAGGTTTGTTGAGTGTTAGAATTTTTCTTTGATAATCTTTTAATTTACACGGCTCGCCAGGCTGTAGTTATGTCTCTCGTAAGCATTACCTCCTTGTCCATAAGGTACCCAAATCGCAAGCAGACCATTGATCAGGTTCAGCCCTATAATTTTTCCTTAATGCCTATTGCCCTGTCTTTTGTACTTCCTATTCATGTTGAATTGAGCACATCTTTCGATGACATAGACTGCAGCTGGTAAAATACCAGCGAGTTTCCAATGGGCTCGGAATATTTCATTCGACCGGATATCTCTCTATACAATCAAGGAATTCATTTATCTTGACTACGCCATTACCACCAAAAATTATGTTGGTCTGGAGATCAAGCGCAGTATCACTCTTGCCAACAGGTGCTACTATGGTCTCAATAGGCAATTGAGTAGCAGAGACCTCTCTCGTAAGACAAACCTAATACTTTACAAGACGCTTATCCTATGCGTGCTTCTTTAGGCGGAGAAGCATGGACCCTATTAAGCACTGATGCAGCAGCCTTTATAGTATTCGAAAGAAAAATCCTACGTAAGATCTTCGGACCAGCACGAATTGGCGATGATTTCCGCATCCGATCCAACAGTGAGCTGTATGAGCTCCTCAACGACATAGACGCTGTGCAGCGTATTAATATCCAGCGGCTGCGCTGGCTCGGCCATGTCTTTCGAATGGTGGAGGGTGCTCCGGCGAGATGGGTATTTGATGCGAGGATCTGTGGAAGTCGGTGAAGAGGACGACCTTGTATGCGTTGGAAGGACCAAATCGAGGAAGCCCGGTCATCGATTGGTGTGACCAACTGGCGTAGGTGCGTAATAAGCAGAGGCGCCTGGAAGGATGTGTTGCGGCAGGCCGAAACCCGTTAATTGGGTTGTTAATGGCCAATTAAGTAAAGTAAGTAAGGATATCCCTCTTCGATGGATACTTTATTAAATTGATATTTCAAAAGCATGCTAGGCCAAGCTTACCGTTAGCCTTATTACGTTCCCAGCTAGTCTCCTCAGTGACCGAATGGGTGACCATTACTCATGGCTAGGCTATATGTTGAAAAATGTGAAGACTATCGCCATAAAGTTTCTAAAGTTTATGTGGCATTCAGTGGTGCTTCGTTTGATCAATTTGTCACCATCAAAAGAGTCTTGCAAGCACCAAAACAACTGATCCAGACATACATAACATAATTGGTCATTACAACCCTTTAGTCAGGACTACAACCTATCTTATCACACCACTTATGTTGTGTGTGTTAATTTTATACATTAGTGGTGAGACCTACAGTTTAAAGTCGACTCCGAACGACAGATTTTTAAGAAACTTTTCATGGCAATTTTATTTACTCTCAGTGTTTTTGCCAGAAATCTGCTGAGAGGAAGTCGCCGAAGAAATATTTTTCATTTTTCGTTTTGATGTCTGACCTGGGGTTTGAACCGTGGCCTTGCGTCTAATAAGTCAACACACTACCTACTGGACTACGGCGACTCCCAAATACAGATCCAGACATAAGTCACTCAATTTTGAGCGTCATGGTTCTTAATTTAAATTTTAATTCTTTTCATTCGCTGATTATACCCCATACGTATCCATACATACATACAGTGTATGATCATGATACCACCACAGCTAATGATGTTGTGGTCAATAATACTTTTGATCTGAACAATACAAACATACACACGGCAAACCTCACAACTAGTCAACTACACGAAGCATGAATGGTTGTAAACTGGACAAAAGGCAAAAAAACAAAAACAAACTCAACAACAGGAAATTTTTAAGACTCAAATACCCTCTACAATGTACGTAGTAAACGTCTTGCCGTTGAAACTTTTCCTAAAGCAATGTTTGTTTGTTGCTTACTTTTCACATGAACTGGTCAGCCATCAGCTGTACTGCCGTATTGTCGGGTCAAAAGATGTTAAAAATTTTTTTAGTTCAACATCCAACGCCAATGAATGTGTGTACTCATCGTAATCTATTGTACAGAAATATCTGTACGTGGAATACTTTTTTTCTAAATTTTTTTGTGATCTTTTGACAGGCTTAACTAAAGCAGAATGCCACATACATACAACAGCATATAGGAATACCTGTTTTAATTGCATGGTTTTATAGAAAAATTGTTGCCCTCTGCATACATAGTACGTGGGTAGCCGATAAAGTTTATGGTCAACTTTGGTATTTCATCAATTTGTTATGGCGGCAGGCCTTTGAATTTCATGGCTTTTTTCTCTAATCTATCTTTGATTGAAAAAATGCATGGAAAATATGATTTTTTTTCAATCAAAGATTTGCTTTGTGGTTCTTAGTTTAGCAGCAAACATTATGAGAAATCTTTGAGAGTTGAGAAGTTTATAAAGATTTCAGTGTTTCATTGTGTTAAGCGAGGGAAAAATACAGTAATGCCTCGATTTACGTCGCCTGCGACGCAAATTGAAGTTAGAGGGAACAAAAAATTTGACGACGTAAATCGAAACAACGTTAATCGAGGCGACGTAAATCGAAGGATTACTGTATGTCCAAAGCGAATAAGAACAAATTATTCTTTTTTAAACATATGAGACCCTTCCATAAAATGTTCAGAGCAACGTTTCCTTTTTATAATTTTAATTCATGCCTTAAGCTTAAATCTTCCAATGCTTTTAATATACCGATTAAACTACACACGCCCGAAGAGTGTTTCCACAGTGGCCAACATTTTTTTTGGCGGATTACCAAAGATTTTTAATTCCATTTTTCTTTTACTATACAATGAAGACGATAAGTATTTAAAGACCCTCTCTGTTTAGAACTCTCAGAGATCAAATACATATATTCCAAAAAGTCAGAGTCGATCCTGCTTAGGGTATTCATAGACCATATCACTCCCCTAAATACATAAGTGCCACAGTGCTCCAACTAGTGCTACTTTGAGTGGCTCAATGTTCAAAGTAATATCAGTTAATAATGCTCACTTGAGCACGCATAGCGGCGCGTTGTGATGGCCAACGCAGGAGGGGGATATCGGTCAGCGCAAGATCTGCATGTTCAAAGCACGAAAACCAGTCAGAAAGTTTGAGAAACGAGGCTATATCTTTGACATCAATGGACGATAGCTTCGTCAAGCTGACAAGAATCGGAGAGCCAAATAACCTATATCTGCACCTCACATTGACAAAGAAAGTGCATAACAGTCTCCTCTTCCTCAGCGGATCTGCATCCACGGCAGAAGTCATTAAATGGGAGCCGCATTCTCTCCGTGTGTCTACCCATAACACAGTGACCTGTAAGCATGGCCACTGTGATTGAGATGATGCCGCGACCAAGTCCAAGTAACTGGTTGGTACGCCTTCTATCCATCCGGGGCCAGGTTAGTTTAGCGATAGAGCAGGACTCCTCGTTGATCCAGGATAGGTTGGCGTCTAGGAAAAATTTCCGCGTGATAGCCAGTTTGGTCGAGGCAAGTGGCATTCCCAAGTCGATTGAACAGGTTTCTCGGGAGTAGTGCGCCAGCCCTGACAAGCTCGTCGGCTCTGCAGTTTCCCGGAATGTCACAGTGTCCGGGGACCCAGGCAAGTGTGACACTGAAGCGCCCAGAAAGAAGGTTGAGGCAACAGCGACATTCCCTGACGACCCTGAAATTATTCGCAATGTTCGACAGAGACTTTATGGCAGCCTGGCTATCCGAAAAGATCGAGATGCGGGTGAAAGGAACACCGTATGCGAGGATCCATTGTGCGGCCTGCTAGATGTCCATTACTTCCGCCTGGAACACTCTGCAATAGCCCGGCAAATCCAATTTCCCGGAGTAGATTCCGCTAACCGCCCCGCCATTGAGTTTGGAACCGTCGGTGTATACTTCCAGGAAGTCATAATGAATTGTTCTTATGTTTCTAGTAAGCGATAGCATGATATTATGTACGGTACTTGAAGTCGCCGTAGATTAGGCGCAATGCCATGGATAAAACCCCTGCTCATACATCTCAAACGTAACGAAATATGAAGACAAATATTTTCTCGGCAACTTTGTCCCAGCTGTATTCTGACAAAGGCTCTGAGAGTATTTAAATCGAAGGTTTCTCTAAAATCTGTCGTTCGAACTGCTAAGTCTTGATTGTACAACGAGGATTGCAAAACAATTGAACTTTTCCATGATATTCTTATTGAGAGTGCATTGAATGTATTGTTAGGCGTTTTTCTTCCTTTGAGTGATGTGCTCCGACATGGTCAACAACCAAAATCCGAATAGGTTCATGTGAATACGAGCGATTTTAATGTCTGGAAACACGGCTTGTTTACTGTGCTACATTTACTGTCCTATTTACTGTGCTTGTTTAATGTGCTTATCAGGGTTATTACATTTTTATTGTTTCCTTTGAATCCTGTATGGATCATAATTCTTTACAAATTCATTCTGTTGTGATTTAGTTTAAATACGATAGGTTTGATTGGCAGCCGCTTCGAAAAGCTTAGATTACTTCAGTCCCATAACTTCCTGTTGTAATACTGGCAGTACCTATTGTGATCTATGCCAAGCTAATGTATTGCATTAATTATAGTTCTTAATCTGATGTCTCATCAAAACTGTTTTTTACTACCATAGGAATTCCATTCTGTGGCAGTGTTATGTAGGTAACCACCGGGACTTTACAATACATGCTCAACCAACTTACATTTTCTTCTGCAGATTTCAGATTGTATGGGGGTTTGTTTAGCTTTTTATATGAGACTATGGGTATCGATCATAAGCGATGAACCTATAGTCAAGGCTGTTGTAAATATTGAAAAATAGAAGCTTTCGATCAATATTTTTCTTCCAATCGAAAAAAAAACGCGTACCCTACTCGATCTACTTATTATTTACATCACCTTTATCAAAATGCCTCAAAATTAAATTCGAGGATCATCTACTTCTACTCATAAGTACTCATGAAATTTTGAGCATGAGTGAGTCCACAGTATTGAAATCCAACTACTCTGATTCATTCGTACTCACTACAACATTGATTTATAAGTACAACGTTGATATCAAACTCATAACATTCGAAATCTGTTTGATTCTACTACGCCTACTCATTCAGATTCATAAATTTAGAAAAATACTTATAATACTCATAAATGATTCGACTATTTCTTAGTTGTTGTTGCATTTACAAAAAAAGAAGCAATCAAAGCAAACACACAACCTTCTAGTGAATATTGTAGTGTTAGTACGCGAATCATACTTATTTTGTGATTATTGTAATTGTTGAGTAACGGAGAGTCAAAGTCAACAATATCATGCGTCTTGTTAAGTATGAGTCCGATGAGTACTTCAAACTTTGAATATGAGTAGTATGAGTATGATATCAAAATAAGTATGAATGCGTATAAGTATCAGAAATTATGAGTATGATTCGAATGTACTCATATTTTTGAATACTCATTGCTGACTCTGGTCCATAGAATGGTGAACTACAACCCCAAGCATTCAAAGTTCTAATTTTTTCAAAGTTATTCTTTCCTGGAGTTTATCGAATTTGACTTCGAACTTCAGTTCCTATTTCCTCTTGCCTTCAGAGATTAGAAAGCTAACAATGAACATCATAAGAAGGTTAGGTCAAGGACTTGAAGAATGTTTTTTCACTAAGACGTTCCTGTTGTCAAAACACAAAGAATATGGTGAGTTTTAATTGAGGCTGCATCGTTCAAAGTCCGAGGAGCTGCACTAAGAATTGTTTCCAATTTTATACGTGTTTCGAATATTTTTTTAGTTTTTAAGCAAAAAAAGCAATTTGTGCCACACTTGGAAAAAAAAATTCATTGAAAACATGCACTTGAAAATGAACACATGAGTTGGGGGTAATACGCGCTGATGCTACTGTTTAACACTCTTGCCGCTTTTAAACTTAAATTGTGGTTTTGTTGTGTAGAGAAAATTTAATATCGTTGGCTGTGGGTTTTTTGTGCAAAAAAAAACAACCAGAAACCGAAAAAGAAAAGAAAAAGAAAAAAAGCCAGTAAATGTTGCTTAAATGCTAATTTATTTACTGGAGCATAATTCAGACATCTTGTGGTTTAAAGCAATTTTGTTAACTGAAACAAGTAATCACAAAAAAAAAAAAATTTAAAACAAGAATGAAACCCATATGCAAGGCATCGCGATACCAACAAACACTTGATTGCAACCATCACATCATCGATGGATGGATGAATGAATGGATGGATGTATCGATGGATAGATGGTGGTGGCAAGTTACAAAATACTCCAGCAGCATGTGTGTGGTAAGTTCATTTTTGATTTTCTGTGGTTAAAAATCTACTGCTGCTGCTACCGCTGTTACCACATTACCTTTCTTTTGCCCGGGCATTTTTTTAATTTTAATATTTCGTTATAGTTTCCCATATGCCAACCAGTCAACCAGCCAGCATATTCATATGCATCAGCATATGTATCTTCTTCTTCATGCCAATGATGATGATGATGACTGCTGGTGATATGTATTTGCCGGAGTAAATGTGGTTGCACGGTATTGCCACGTTAATGATTTTTTCCCAGCGTCTTTTTTCTTGTTACTGTTGTTGCTTTTATTCTTGTGTATTTGCTTCAAACACTCGTTTGCTTGCCACTGCCATTTGTCCTCGATATTATGGAAACTATCATCGTTTGCCACTCTCCCTCTCTCTCTCTCTCTCACTCAAGCAGGTTATAGCTGTCGGTGTTGTCATCAATGTCACATGCAGCCGTAGCAGCTCAATGAAATTCAAGTAAAATTCCAACATCGTCGTTAATGCCAGCCTGGTTGTTGTCGTCGTCGTTGTCGTCATCGTCATCATTAAGTGTGGCATGTGTTTATTGTGGTGACACAAGGAACACAAGTAACTACAAGCAACTGGTTTACAAAATTCTATTTACAATACACCCTACACTACTACACTTTAAGGACATTAAGACAAGTACCAAGAACCAATGGATTTTGAAAAGGAATCAAGAAATCAGAAAATTCTTCCCATTTTGATCAAAACTTCCATCACTGTCTTGAGACCTTTTCTGCCACATGCTGCCACTATATTGTCTTCTTTCAATTGTTTTCCAATTTATTTTAACTGCTAAGCAATGGCAAGAAGTAGGAGTAGGAAGTCGTGTTACTGTAATCATTTCAAATCAAACATATTTGGTGGTAAAGACAGAAGCGCCGTTAACTTTAAATTTAGGGAGGGCCCACACCCATATGATCAACATTCTTGTAGAACACTAAGAACTGTTCAATACCCCTACGGAAGACATTAATTCATTTGATAATATTTTTATAATACTCCCCCTCCGCGCCCCACGCTAATATAAGTGCACGCATGTTTGCAGTTCCACTAGATGTGATTCATAATATTCACGTTAACCAGCGCTCAACCACCGAAATGCATGCATGTCTTGTTGTTTACGAGAATCTCAGTCTCTGGTATATGAAAACCTTTATTAAGACAAAAATGTTACGAAACGAAAGCGAAATAGCGACGAGCGAAAATTATATCTCGCATAGAGCGTAGAAATTGCATACACACATGCAGTAAATGTCAGAAATTTCACTGAACACATGTGCATTTATTGGTTAGGGGGTGAAGGTAATTTCTTAAATATATACCAGTCAAGCCATACAGTGTGTTATATAATATATGTAAGTACGTACGTAATTCTTGTTACTACAATAAGCCAAATACATACATATATACATAATTGGTCATAACAACCCTACAGACAGGATTACGACCTAGCTTCGCACACCACTTATGTTGGGTGCGTTAATGTTTTAATACATGAGTGGCGGGACCTACAGTTTTAAAGACAATTCCGAACGACAGATTCTTGAGAAAATTTCATGGCATTTTATTTCACTCAGAAATCCTCACTCACTGCCAGAAATCTTCTGAGAGGCAGTCGCCGAAGAAATATTTTTTTCATATTTTGTTTTGTTGGAAATACGATCTCGGTGGCTAGCTCACATTACTTCTCTGTGAGCGCTGTACTGTAAGACCACAAGGTCGTTGGTGTCTAGATCGTCCAATTTAACAACAACCAATAGTGTTCGCGGTTAATAGTGTTGGCCTGGCCAACTTCGTTCTCAGAAAAATATGAAATGATAATGCCGTCAGTCCAAAATCTACAACAAACAGTAACTTCCTCGAGATGCATTTGGTATCGTCTCAAATTTGGCTGTTTTATTTGTTCACGTACTTATTCATCTAGAAGTGGACCCCATCGTGATTTTTCGATGAAAATTAGGGTCAGTTGGTAAAGGCTCCAGAGCCAATTCAGTGAACACGCGTTGTTGTCCATGGCCTTCATAACACAATTGGTCATTACAATCCTACAGTCAGGATTACGACCTAGCTTCTCACACCACTTACGTTGGGTGTGTTAATTTTATATATGAGAGGCGAGACCTACAGTTTAAAGTCGACTCCGAACGACAGATTTTTTGAGAAACATTTTCATGACAATTTCTATTTACATTCAGAGTTTTTGCCAGAAATCTTCTTAAAGGAAGTCGCCGAAAAAATATTTTTTTATTTACATTTTGTTGGAGATGTCCGACCTGGAGTTTGAACCGTGGCCTCATGTCTAATAATCCAACACACTACATACTAGACTGTGGCAACTGTATTGCTTCCTTCCTTCCATTGTGGTTAGGCAAAATATACTGTGTAACGATTTAGTTTGGCGGCTATCAACGGCCCGAATTCGGAATTCCTTGTTAGAAAACTTTACAAACATACAGTATGACATGTATGTCTTTTAAGCCTGAAGACACCCTTTTTTTAAATCATCCACGTTGGTTGCTGTAGCCACAGCAGCAGTTTTTAACCCATACAATATGATTGTGAAGCTTATTCTTCGTGCTTCTACCAGAAGAATGCGGAGACGATTTCCCAGAAGGTAAAATTTTTTCAAATTGTTGTGAAGACAGAATAATTTATTTTTAAAAAATAACAGCAAGTTACCAAACCAAAAATAAATGAAGAATACATAGAGTCAAGTACCATTGGCAGATAGCTGTTAACAATAGCGTAACATATGTACCAGAGGACAGCAATGAGTATTCAAAACGATCAGTAGATTCGAATCATACTTATAATTTCTGCTACTTATACGCATTCATACTTATTTTAATGTCATACTCATACTACTCATATTCAAAGTTTGAAATACTCATGGTACTCATACTTAACAAGACGCATGATGTTATTGATTCCAATCGCCATGACTCATCGTATACACGAATCACAAAATAAGTATGATTCGCGTTCGAACATTACAATGCTCACTAGAAGGTTGTGTGTTTGCTTTGCATTCTGTCTTTGTCTTTTTCTTTCTTCTTTTTTTGTAAATGTAACAACACGAATCACTCGAATCATTTATGAGTATTATAAGTTTTTTTTCTAAATTTATGAATCTGAATGAGTAGGCGTAGTAGAATCAAACATAGTTCGAATGTTATGCGTTTGATGTCATCGTTGTACTCATACTCATTGCAACTTGTACTTATAAATCAATGCTGTAGTGAGTACGAATGAATCAGAGTAGTTGGATTTCAATACTGTTACTCATACTCAAAATTTCATGAGTACTTATGAGTAGCGAAAAAGCGATTCATTGCTGATCTCTGATATGTACCCTTAGGAATTTTAAAATTGTGCAAGTTATGTTAGAAGTTATTCGAAATTACTTTCGCCCTTAACCAATACATAAATTTAAGTTTTTTTATATGTTCGCTGTATTGACATGCATCCTTTCAAGATACACTTGTTTTTGGCCAATTAATTTTATAAATAAAAACAACAAAAACAAGAAGAAGACAAGCAATATTATCAGCAGCAACAGCAACAGCAACAACATCAACATCATCATCAGCAACATAAGTTGTCATAACAACGGTGTAAAATTGGTTTATTATAAATGTTCAGTTGGTTGCGTTTAAAGCCATAAAAGAAGCGAACCAACCAACTTGACTGCAACACAACACAAGAACAACAACAACAGCGGCGTAAACATTTTTGTCACCGAATATGCCCTTAAGCTGTGTGATACAAAACAAAAATGTGTTGTTGTTTTTTTTGTTTTCCTTCAACTCTTAAGCAAAGAATGTCTTGTTCACACAACTGTTCTCGGTGTGTATGGCCTGGGGAAGAGTAATTTGTTTCATTAATAAACAACAACAACAATAACAAAATCCTGTAAATATTTATCGATAAAAAACAACAAAGAAAATATGCAAAAAAGAAAAGAAAATAAAAAAGCATTCCAATAAAAAATAATTTCTTTAATTGTCGGCTTACTTAACAGAACAGCAAAAAATGTATGTATTGTCGTCGGCCATGAAAGGGGGAGAAAAACAAAAAAAAAACGTCGAGATTAAGTTTCACAAGACAACACTGTTGATGGGTGTTGTGTGTGTTCTGTGTACTGTAGTGACCCAAATCAATGTTCAATTAAAATCAACATTTTATTAATGAAATATACAGACAGACGAACAGACAGACAGACAAACATACGAACCACAATGAAATACAGCTTTTGATTGAGTCATTATTTTATGGATCTCATGATTACAATTGAAAAACAGCAGAAGATTAAGAAATTAAAACTTTTTTTTGCTTCATTCGAAGAAATGTTGACAAAAGTCACGTTGCAGGCTTTTTAAAGTCAATAAATGCAATAAAAATATGAATATTTTATCAAGAAATATTTCAAAAATTAAATGACGATATCATTTGGAAACGATCGTAAAAACTGGTTTAAAATCCTTTATTTTAATGGAGCCAAAAAGTGCATGTGGTTCGAACAAAAAGTAAAACACAAGTTAGTTGGCGGTGAAGGTTGGTTTGAGGTGGTGAGCTGCTGTGAAAGCAACTACAATCCACTCGTAGGTTGCTGTACTCTTTATGCTCATTGTATAGAGAAAAAAGAAGAAAGTATTAGCTTCTTACAACATCCTTCAGCCATCTCAATTCGATGTGTCAACTTCCGATGGAGAGGTCTACTCACCAACAAATTCTCTACACAGGGTATACATTTTTTTCCAACCAAACGCTGAACAGTTGCAGAGATGATGATTTGTAATCTCCAACTTATACCAATTAATTCCCATAGAGAAGGCAAACCACCAAATAATTCACTACCCAGGATATACATTTTTCTCTTAACAAAGGCTGAACAGTCGTAGAGCAAATGATTTGCAATCCACTCGTCTTCATACACCATGCAATAGGCTGGAATCTATCCCGTAGCTCAGTCAGTGGCACAACATTACAATACCCTTTAAGGAATTCTACCACCTGTCTCACTCGCCCTTGCTTATTAAGTCCCAATAGCCAACGGCTATGCGATCGTCGATATATGGCCAAAGGCAACATCCCGCTCTACATCGTTTTCTAAATCATTTCCCAAAAAGTCCATTGAGGTAGCAACATAATGCTCTGGGATCAACCACCTCTCCGCGTACAGTGCGGATTCCTATGCCTCGGAACCCAATAGAGACTGATTTCGTCCAAGGTCTCTTACCAGTCATGAGTTACACCAGATCGCCTTAGCGACGTCTGTCTGGTAATGAAAGTCATATAAGAATGCGCATTTAATAAAATAAGAGTAGCCAAATAGCAAAGAGATCACTACCAAAGCCCCAATCTAGTTTCGACTCATACATGAAGGCGCTTGCCTGCTCCAAGAGCTTCCTACCGCATCGGTGAGAAACACCGCCGTAATGTCCCTAATTTTGCAGAAAAGACGTTCAGAAAATCGAAAGAACCATCTGGGCGTTGCTCCCAGCGTTCCAATTCCCAAACACCGTATATCGCTTGGCATATTGATCAAGTGGAGCCAAGCAAAAAATTGTATCAAGAGAAGCCTGAGGACACCTCTTCTTACTCTGGTGATACTCAAAGAGAGGCACGCCGCTGAAAAATATTTAAGATATCTCGCAGAAATCTCTTATCCAAGGTATGCCAGACTACACATTCATACGTAGTAACCAATCTGACAATCGTCGCTAAGATCCAACGAATGCTTTTAGACGGGAGTCATCAGTCATGCCAGACAACACATTCATTCGTAACCGATCTGACAATCGCCGTGTAGATATAACAAAGGCTGCAAATTTTGCTTGTGGAGTTCTGACACTTTTAATTTAAATGACAATGACAGGTGGCAACCCTATCATTCCAGAACGTGCAGCAACAGAGTTATTCTTGATTTCTTACTGGAATGAAGAAAGATTTTGAGAAAAACTCTAGGATCTGGATTAACTTAATATCTCATAGATATTGTTTTGATAACCGAGCAGCTGCAAGATGTAGAGTAATTTTAGGGACCCACTTTAATGAGTCTGGAAACCGAAAAAATTTTATGGATAAATATTGTACTTCGTCCGGGAATAAATTTTCATTTACGTATCACTGCTGTGTTGCGGACATATTGGCCAGATGGTTTAACGGACTGAAAAGCCTTTTACGTAAGTCGGGCATTAGGGTTCTCTTGGGTGGAAATTAGTGATAAATTCCACTATGTGGATAAAACTTTCCGAGTAAAAGAAAGGACCTGTTGAAGCACTAAGATTTCTGTGCAAATTGAGACTGAGAGGAAAAATAAACCTCCTGCCACTTAAACGCCTGTCTACGCGAATGTGTGCGAGAATACTGTATTTATTGATTTTCCTAAAAACGCACATCAGCACCTCTTTAATGAAATGAAACTTGTTACTACAATAAGCCAAATACATACATACATACATACATAATTGGTCATTACAACCCTTTAGTCAGAATTACGACCTAATTTCTCACACCACTTATGTTGTCTGTGTGTTAATTTGTATACATGAGTGGCGGAACCTACAGTTTAAAGTCGTCCCCGAACGACGGATTTTTGAGAAACTTTTCATGGCAATTTTATTTTATTCTCAGAGTTTTTGCCAGAAATCTGCTGAGAGGAAGTCGCCGAAGAAATATTTTTTCATATTTCGTTCAGTTGGAGATGCCTGATCTGGGGTTTGAACCGAGGCCTCACGTCTAATAAGCCAACACACTACCTACTAGAAGTCGTCGTTAAGCCAACACACTACCTACTAGACTACGGCGACTTCTGGTAGGTAGTGTGTTGGCTTATTAGACGTAAAAGCCAGGGTTCGAGCCCCAGGCCAGGCATCAAGACAAAATACAAAAAGTATTTCTTCGGCGACTTCCTCTCAGCAGATTTCTGGCAAAAACTCTGAGAGTAAATAAAAATTGTCATGAAAAGTTTCTCAATAAATAAAAATCTGTCGTTCGGAGTCGACTTTAAACTGTAGGTACTGCCGCTCATGTATAAAATTAACACACACAACATAAGTGGTGTGAGAAATTAGGACGTTGTACAATGGGTCAATTCGACCTCCGGGTACTGTACTTGTCTTAATTGACACGTAACGTCCTCTAACCTAACCTAACCTAACATAACCTTTCATGGCTATCTTATTTACTCTCAGAGTTTTTGTCAGAAATCTGTTGAGAGGAAGTCACCGAAGAAATTTTTTTTCATATTTCGTTCAGTTGGAGATGCCTGACCTGGGGTTTGAACTGAGGCCTCATGTCTAATAAGTCAACACACTACCTACTAGACTTCTACAATAAACCAAATAGCTTTCCCTAAGACGGAGTTACACATGACTATGTGCGGTAATGATGCCTACTGTAAACCAACCTATCTTTCACTGATGAATAGCAACAAAATCTATTTCCAGTGCTTTGAGTAGAAAGTTACCACAAAACGAAAGTAAAACGATCGTAGTTAAATCGATAGAAATGGTGGTTAAGCCAACACTGGCGGTTATGGAATGTTTTGAAGAATAGATAGGGAATATGTGGCTACTTTCAGCCAACATTTCCTCACTGTAGGAAGCAATCGCTCATTGCTAGGCCTGACTTAAAACGTAACCAAATGATTTATTCTTTGTTTTAAATACAAAAATCAATAAAAAAAAAAACTATTTTCTTCAGCAACATTTTTAATTAAATTTTCAAATTGGTTTTCTGGCGCATGTGCAACACGAGCCAGTTTTTAATAGCTCAGGCAACTTAATTTAAATACCGGCACTTAAAACATTTATTGCTGCCTTCCACTATTTGTTTTACTCATTTTGTTTCCCACCGACCGACCAACCAACCACCGATATTTAAAAAGCAATTCTTGGCATAAGGCTTCTTTATGTATTGTTCCACGATTTTTTTTTTTTTGTTCTCTGGACTCAAGTGCCTCTTACCAGAAAGTGGCAAGAGAGACAGACAGACAGACAGACAACCAAAAGCAGTCATTCAGTGCAATTTATGGCGATTATTGTTTGTATATTAATTACGTTATTAACATGATAAACTACCAATTTTCTGGAGAAGACATTTATTATTTATTCTTTTCATAGCCAATACCTACAAACATACATACACACCTGCATAAATACATGAATTGAAATGAAATGTTTTATGGGCAATGCAACTCGAAATATGAATCCCCGATCATAATTAAGATGCAAATGATAATGAAATTGCTGGTTGTATTGCTATATACATACATACCATACGTGTATGATGCATAAATGTATGCATACATGAGTTTTAAAAGTCACAGAGGCGTATCTTTAATAAACCTCGTAATTATGAAATATTCATGGTGATTTATAACTGGTTAAACTCTATTAATTTGTCAATGAATATTTAATATCGAAAATATGTTAATAATTTCAGATCGGAAATTTCAAACTGCCACACACAGAGCCCAATTTAAATTGGGTGGAGTTTTACAGCAGGCCTAAGAGAAAACTAGATTTGTTGTTGTAGAGGCTTGTCACAATGTCACAATAGGCTACATTGTATGAAATGATGTTTAAAATACAAAAAAAAAATTAAAATGCAGTTTGAAAAACAATTTAAAACTGTTACTGGAGTATGAGCAAAAAGAAATTTGTTTGAAAGAAGCAGCGGATGCATGTAACCTTTCAAGTCACGGCAACACTAGCAAACTCTTACATCTGAATTACACAAAAAAGTCTACGATATCAGCAGTCTGACAGTCTCATGGAAAGTATTCAGAGGGAAAGCAGTATACCTGGTCGTAACATCATCTCGATTACAGTGGCCATGCTTACAGGTCACTGTGCTATGGGTAGACACGCGAAAAGTATGGGGTTGGAAGCGGTGTCTACTCTGAGAAACTAGACCTGAACATTTTTCTCCGTCTGCCGAACTACTGCAGCGTGTTTCAGGCGGAGGTGACGGCAATTTTCCGGACCGCTCAATGGATCCTCGTCAACGGTTCTCCTTTCACTCGGCTCTGATAGTCAGGCCGCTATAAGATCTCTATCGTGTTTCGTGAATAACTCTAGAATCGTTAGGGAATGTCGCCGCTGTGTCGACCTTCTTTCTGGGTGCTTCACCAGTGTCTCACTGGTGTGGGTCCCCGGGCACAGCAACATTCCGGGAAACTGTAGGGCCGACGAGCTCGCCAGAGCTGGCGCGCTCCTTCCGGAATCCTCTTCAATTGAACTGAGTATGCCACTTGCCTCGGTTAAGTTGGACATTGCGCGGAAATTCTCTCGGGACGCCAACCTATCCTGGGCCAATTAGGAGTCCTGCTCCACCGCTAGACTCACCTGGCCCTTGATGGATAGAAGTCGTACCAACCAATTACTTGGTCTTGGTCGTGACGTCATCTCAACCACAGTGGCCGTGCTTACAGGTCATTGCGTTATGGGTAGACACGCGGAAAAAATGCGGCTCCCATTTAACGACTTCTGCACTTTCTTTATTAGTGCCCATCTCTTAAGAGGTGCAGATATAGGTTATTTGGCTCTCCAACCCTTGTCAGCTTGACGGAGCTATCGTCCATTGGTGTCAAGGATATAGCCTCGTTTGTCAGGCTTTCTGGCTGGTTTTCCAGCGTGGGGTAGTCGTGCTTTGACCAACTTCACCCTCCTTGCTTCGGAGGAACTTGGTCAATACAAAGACTACGTTCACCAGTGGCGTAACAATGGGCCGCTATGCGTGCTCATGTGAGCTTATGGTATGACCTCACATAAACTAGTAATAGCAATAAACCCGAAAATAATTCACATCAACTGGTCTAAGGACAAGAATCCAACACGTTCAGTCTCGGCAATGCAAGCATCTGTCATTGTTTCATTCTGTATCGTTGAAGAAAAATGCAGGGAAAGCATTTATCATCAAGTGCTCGGATGGCAGTCTAATAATACTGCTATGTGCAGTACTTTTTACTCTGTAGCCAAACTGAATTAAGTACGTCTTTCGACGGCATAGACTTTCTCTTTAAGGCTACTTGTGAGTTTCAGCAAGGGCCTTAGTCGCACAAAGGCACAACAATCTCTGTCCATCTGAGCTACCTTTAAGTTCAGCATGCTTGCGTAAACAATACCCTTCTGGTCACAATTGACGTGACCATTCTGATATGCATCCACCGCCAGGATATTCTTGCAGGCCTTTTGCATATCATTATGATGTCCTCGAGTTTTTTTGAAATATCCTCTTAGACAGCCCATGTATAAGTCTTCCATATAAGTTTGCTGTCCAGTCTTATTCCCGATATTTTATTTTCGTTTTTTGTGAAATTGCCTCAACTAGAGGTTGAAAATGAAAATTCTTCCATTTAGAATACTACAGTGATTTTACAAGACCTCATGGAATGTTGTCAAAAAAAATTTCTTCAAATTTTCCTCTCTTGCTATAAGATTTATGTCGCGTGCATACCATTGGCAGTGAATGTCCGCCCCAGACAATAATTTATCCACAAGCAATCTTCACATTAGCAGTGAAAGAATCCCAGCAGCTAAGCAATTTCTGATAGTGTAGACCTTTGTAATTTCATCCTCTGGGTTTGATTACGCAGATCATGTTTATATAACCTCCGCATTCATATTGAATACCTTAGCTTCGACTCAGTGCCGTCACATAGCAAGAAAAGTGCAAAATGGTCGCCTCCTTGTCATTCAAGAAGTTCTAAAGGGCTGCCAGTAAATCTACAAGAGCCGTCTCATTACATCTGCCTCCTCAATATGCGTATTGCGAAGAATGCAGTGGCACCCTTTTTTTAAATTCTCTACATCCTATATATAAGTGCAACCATCACGCAAAAAATGCAACAAATGCCACAAAGATAAGGTGTTATGTACGAGCATTAGGAACATATACCTTTAAAACCTATTCAACAGGCTGAAAAAGCCCGATAGCCTCATAATTATGGAGCTAAAATGGTAATGGACCCCTAGTTGACCGAAGAACATCCAGTGACCCACGATATTTCTTACAAAAGATGGTACAAAAACTTAGTAGAATTGACATACATTATGACCTTAAAGTGGGTTATCAACTCGAAAAATGAAATGTATACAGGCTGTATGACTTTGTTATCAAGCCGATCGTACTTATCCTACTAAGCCACGGTTTGGTGTTTGGATTTAGAGAAAGGGAATCATCAAACCCTATTAGAGCGCATCATAATATAAGATGCTCTTACAACTACATCATCAAAGGCATTATTTACTGTCCTTAACAACCTGCGCAAGACATAAGTATTGGCGAAACAAGTGACTACAAATGCTGCTATGAGCCTAAGGGTTACAAGAGCATGGAAGTATAGAAGCTAAAGTCATGCTATTATATTGCATACACCTGTGAGTTACACACACCAGAAAGTATTTTCGAAACAATGGGATCCTAGATTATTCCTTGCGCTACACGATTATGGTGGTATTATTCAAAATGAAATAATGGCTATAAAGACTGACGCTCTACTACCCATTAGACTGCGTTCGCTTATTAGACGAGTGACCGTGGTTCAAATCCGCACTCTAATATATCGAGCTAAAATAATTAATTGCTGTCAACAGTCTTCTGGGAAAAATTCTGAGACAAAATAAAATTTCCATAAAAAGTTTCTGAAATTTGGGGGTTCGGAATCGAGTCCGTTCCGCCACTCATTAATGAAATCAATACACACCAGGTTGTGATCCTGATTAAAGGGTTGCGTTGGCTTATTAGATGTAAGGCCACGGTTCTAACTCCAGGTCAGACATCTCCAACGATATTCTTCGGCGACTGCCACTCACCAGATTTATGGCAAAAACTCTGAGGATAACTGAAATTGCCATGAAAAGTTTCTCAAAAATCTGTCATTCGGAATTGACTTTAAACTGTAGATCACGCTACTCATGTCTGAAATGAATACACACAACAGAAGTGGTATGGGAAGCAAGGTCGTAATCCTGACTGAAGGATTGTAATCACCAATTAGTATGTAGGTATATATATATCGCCTTAGTCTACGTATTAGACTAAGTTCGCTATTGGACGAGAGACCACAGTTCAATTTCCCATGCATACATCTAGAACAAAACCAGCGACTGCCTGTTTGCAGTCTTCTGACAAAAATTATAAACCAAAATGAAATTTCCATGAAAAATTTTTGAAATTTTCATTCGGATTCGATAATAAACTGTGTGTCCCGTTATTCGTGGATGTAATTAACATACATGGTGCTGTGCGAAACTAGGTTGTGAGCCTTAATAATGGGTTATAAAGGCCGATTAAGTGGGTAAGTATGTATAGTAAATACATCAGCGTGGATAATATTTGAACAGATTTTCAAACGAAAGCGTATTTAATCATGTCGTCATGTTAATCATATCATGTGAAATGACTTAAAGAGACCTTTTGAAATACTTACTACATACATACATACATACATAATTGGCCACTACAACCCTTCAGTCAGGATTACGGCCTAGCTTGTCACACCACTCATGTTCTGTGCGTTAATTTTATACGTGAGTGGCGGGACCTACAGTTTAAAGTCGACTCCGAACGATAGATTTTTGAGAGACTTTTTCATGACAGGTTTATTTACTCTCAGAGTTTTAGCCAGAAATCTGCTGAGAGGAAATCGCCGAAGAAATATTTTTTTCATATTTCGTTTTGATGCCTGATCTGTGATACGAACCCGAGCTTTATGTCTAATAATCCAACACACTACCTATTAGACTACGGCGGCAATACTTAATATTGGCGGATTATCAATTTGAATACAGCTTTTGTTAAATTCCGTCATATTCTCCTTAATCCATTTCACTCAGCTGCAGTCAATAGAAGAATCAGATCAGTATTGTCGGAAATTCGATTTGAAGTTTGCCCATATAAAGCACTGACCTTTACTTAACCTGAATTTCTTGTCGTTGTAGTAAAGCCATAAAAATATTCCATTAATTCCAAGGATTTAAAGAAAAAAACGATTCAATAATTTTATTTAATGCCATTAGTAATCGTAATAAATTAACTAAAGCTCTGCTTAAACACACACACACACACACATACACTAGCATTTCTAACCTCATTTATATTATCAGTTTACCTGATTAAATTAAATTTCACAAATTTATTACCTTTTTACCAAGGAAAATATCCTCACTTTGGCTGGTAAATTCGAAGCCAAAAACCGAAAGAAAATAAAAATTCTTTCAAAGTACCCCATGAAAAAGAGGAAAAATCTCTGCTTTTCTAACACACATAACTTTAAAAAGAAAATGGGGAAAAAAATGAAAGAGAAGTGCAAAAGTAAATCTTATTTTGGTTTGAAAAATATTTGAAATCAATAGACCACATCACACAAGATTAATCACTTAGTAATTCACAGGATAAAAGTAATGCCAAGAAATTCTCTTCTCTTCTTAATACCGCAAATAAGTGGAAATAAAAACTTATGGCAGCGTATACGTATACGAATACGCCAACAAATAAAATGTTGTTTGGTTGCTGCTTGATGCTAGATGGCTGGTTGGTTTGGTTTGGTCGCCTGGTTTGGTTGGGTTTAGTTGGGAACGTTCTATTTTGTGACCACAATCAAAAACTTCCCTTCAATTGAAAGCTATAAAATCGACCATTACGACGTACATACATTCTATACATTCATGCAATCACTGTAATAAGGATTTTTATATGCTAGTCTTGTGTGTATCTGTGTGTGTGTGTGTGTGTGTTGCTTGTTTGGTGTTACAAAAAAAGAGTTAAGGACGGACACACACAATAAAAAAAACTGTATCCAACTACTTACATATGATTACATCTCAAACATTACGATGACAACGACAACGACATCGGCAATGACTATGACTGAGACGTGTGGATTGTATAATGGAAAAGTACCAGCAAAAATCCCTTTAGACAACTTTATACCTTTGATTTTCAAAAAAACACTTATCTTCTCTCTCTCTTTCTCTCTCTCTCTCTCTCTCGTATCCCTTTTTTATTACAGCTCAGTCAAGGGAAATCTAAGAGATTATAAGGGGCCGAAATTGAAGGATTATTATTGTCAAATGGAGGCAATGAAACGATCTCAACCTACTTATGATTTCTTTATAACGTCTGCCTTAATTCTTTTGTCCTGAAGAACCAAATGATGCTATCAAGCCTTAGGAAAGATAACTCCCCGCTTAGTATCTGGTAATTCTTCAGATATTTTTGTCTCTAGATGTCTATGGCCTGCTGTGGAATAGGAGAACAGGTTGGCTGCTGGGCTTGGATAAGGCCAGCTTAAGTTTGGTTGTCGGTTTTATCACAGGGCACTGCGAGATTAGGTCGCTGACGGAGATCTGGAACAGATCCCATTGCGGGGCATGTTGCGATGACTCCCCAGCTCTTGGTAGAATGAGGTTCAGGACCCTTGGCAGAGCCTTCTTTGAGAGTTTGAATTCTGTGTCGAGAGCCGCCATTAAGGCTCTCAACACATTCATTAGTGGCTTAGGCTGGTTGAGAGGCTCTAGGGCTTCATTAGTGTAGTCGCGCCCTCCCCTTTTTGTTGTGTCTTATCTGTGTAATTCCTCCACTTCCCATTCTCCCCTTTCCTACATCCTCTCCTTTTTAATCCCTCTATTATCCTTCCCTCTGTAAGGACGTTGTACAATGGGTCAATTCGAATTCCGGGTACTGTACTTGTCCTTATTGACAAGTACACGTCCTCTAACCTAACCTAACCTTCTTCTGAATTTCATTAACGCTGTACTGGTTTCAAATATATGTTCTGTTGAATCGTTCTCCTCATTCTAGGATCTACATATTGGAATGAAAGGCAATTTTTATTTCGTAGAATTGTTCCTTAACTCTACAATGCCCCATGAAAAGGCCAATTACTTACAGGTTCTCCTACTAAAAATGCATAGCAAGAGTTTAGTTTGTCGCAATCCCGTCTTAAGTGAGAAGAGTCTTCAGCTCTCTCTGTAGCTTCGCTTTCGTCAAGTGTTTTATTTTAAACTACTGTTCTTCCTCTGAAAGATTATGACCCATCAACAGTGTGGAAGCTGCCTTCTAAGTAAACTCGTCTGCCTTCTTATTGCTTATCATTATTTGTCCACATGAACTGGAATCCAGCAAAATGTCACTGCCATTTAGCTCACTCTGATAGTCCCATACACAGTGGTGGCCTTATAATTAGAAACGATGTTTCTGGAACAGAGTTCTCTGGAGTGACGTATCTAAGTTTAATTTGTTTCAATCTGATGGAAAAACGTATGCAAGACGTCCTCCAAACAAAGCCTTTGATCCCAGGTACATAATGAAAACTGTAAAACAAATTAACAAACATACATGTTGCTAAGTCGTTTCTAATTATAAGGCCATCACTGTATGTATATCGCAACCATTATGATTTTTGGTGGCATGCTATAATGCTAAAAATGCGCGCCTATAAGTCCCATCAGCCCTAATTCAAAACCAATAAATGAAGAAAAAATTTCATGTTGATTTTCGTATTAAATAGAGGCTTCATCCCCTCCAAAATTAACCCACCAAGGAAGTTGCCCTAGTCTAATAGGTAGTGTGTTGAATTATTAGATCTGAGGGCGTGGTTCAAATGAAATATTTCTAACGGCAACTTCCTCTCAGCAGCCGCCTGGCAAAAATTCTGAGAGTGAATAAAATTGGCATGAAAAATTTCTCAAAAATTTGTCGACATTAAATAGTAGGTCCCGCCCACACCATACAACATAGGTGGTGGTGTGAGAAGCTAGGTTATAATCCTGACTGAAGGGTAAATTGTTTTGTGCTCGAATATGCTAAGAATTTTGAACACGCATCTGTTGTTCAAAACTTTCAGAGCCTGAATATCTTGCGATACAGCACCGCATGGTACGCATGCATGTATAGCTTGATCACAGACAGGTTGTAAAAGGCTTGTAAGTGTTTTGCTATCTGATCAAGGATATCTAACGGTTTTATAGATTATACAGGTAACAGAATGTATCCCCTTTTCTACTACTTAGCTATTCACGCAGAATCTTGCAGCATTTTCTGCATTTAAATCTAAAGTTTTGATCTTTTCAGAATTTATTTCTGAACTGAAGACAATTTACTGGGTATATTTGAGAATGTGTGAGAGAGAAGACAGATGTCTTTCGCATAGTCAAGATGTTATCCTTTACCTGTAAGTTTCCGAGAAGTATGCGACTGGTAAAGTAGTCACATAAGCTCCTTATAAGGAATATTACGTTCGTAAGTATTCTTACACAGGACAGTACGCTGCATGTGGCCGTATGATTAAAGTTTCGAATGTTGCCTCAAGATTTATTATTGTAAAGTATCGACTATTATTTTCAGTCTACTGATTCACAGGATATTTGAGCAAGGAATACGGCTTCCGTTTATTTAATATTGTTACGTTTTAACTTTTTTAAAAACGTTTAAATATGAGTTCGTTAATTGCAACAAAGTACAAACAAATATGTCTTTAGTTTTTCTTAAACTCTCTTTATTCTTTACACTACTTTTGTGTCCCACCGTATACAACTTAACGATACAACAATAATAATCTGTTATTTCTTTTTACTAGTTTACACTATTATTCACTTTACAACTACGACTTGTTTTGGTCACACGCAACTTCACACAAGGCTAACTGAATTAACACTGACTGCTGCTTGCTTTGTCCAGCCTTTTTATAGTCCGCACGCACGTAATCAGTATGATGAACGTTCTCGATGTGGGAGGTTCTCGCTCTCGCTTTCTCGAGAACTCTATTGCTAGTACATTGTTGTTTGTGTACTTTGCTTATGTTGCCGTTGGTACTAGACGCAACCATGTTCGTCGTACATATGTGTGTGTGCACCTTTAGATAATCAACACGTTCATTAGTGTGTATTTGTGTCGTGTGTATTGTGTTGATGTAGCTGGTGGCTTTTGTTTATCGTTTTTATTGTTAAACGACATTAGGTCGTTTCGATTTATGTAACAACATGTTAGCCATATGGTCGTTGGCCCCGCTAGGTATTGTAGTGCATTCGTTAATATCTACGTTTTGTAAGGTTGCCTTTCTTAGACACTTTGAATTGAAAATTATTTCACAAGTAACTGCTAAGGGTAGACAAAACGAGTTGAACGCTTGATGAGGGATTTGCTGTTAGGAATTAGAGATAAGAGAACAAGTTTTCCAATCCTGAAAATTTTTTAACTTCCAATGATTCTATGGCTACTTACCTCGTGTCTCTTGGACAGTCCTGCTTTACCTGCTTTTTATTTCATTTTTTTTGTAAAGCATTGAGAATATATTTTAACGTCTTATGGTTTGTTGCAACTTCAATGTGGCATAACGTCGTTGAATTCTTTTATGCTTTCTCACACATACACTCTTATATATCTACTAACAGTTTAGAAATGGATTTTCTATATGAAAATAACGTGTGTTGTTGTTGTTATCATTGTTGTTTACTTATCCCTTTCATATACGCTGGGCTTGGTATTTTCCTGCTCAACACTTTTTCTTTTACAATATTGGAGCAAGAAAAAAAGAGAAAAATATGAAGAAAGAAAAAACACGTTAGAAACGTAAGAAACGTAAAAAACACTTGAAAATACGTGAAGCAAACAAATAAAAGACACCTAAAAGACCAACTTGTAGGAGTGTAAACACTTCAACGTGATTTTGTTTTCCTCGTTTTTCTTTTTTCTTTCCCCCCAAAAAACATTAACAAGCAACTACCAAAACGAACGAACAAAGAAAGAAAATTTGCTTGAATAAGTGTATGTCTGTTGGAGTTTTTCTTCAAAAAATTTTCTTTTAAAGAAGTTTTCAATGTTACATACACTCACACATATACATACACCCTCACACATGTATTTGTTTGAATTGTAGGAAAAACAAACTCGTGCAGGAAAATGCATCAGTGAAAATCATTAGACCGATAAATGAATGAGTAAACTTTTACCATATTGTGTCACCACCATCACCATCCCCAACCAACCAACCAAACAGCCAACCAAACCAGCAACCAAACAGCCAGGCATACAGCCTTCCAACAACCATCGGTTGTAGGAACATAATGAAAAAGCAAAAGGAAAAAAAAAATAGAATATAAGGAAACCCTTAAGTTTTACACCGTTTCCACAAGGAAAATTAATAAACAAAATGAAACCTAAACACTTCGACAGGTATTTTTCCTCCAGACAGTTAAGTGGTTTCAGGACAGTGTCTGATGAAGCGGTACTGGTATTGGCAAAGACAATACCAATAGAAATATTGGCGGATGAGATGAGGCGTATACACTTTCGCCGTCTCGAGTATCCGGGAAAAACAGCAGCAATAAAAGCGGAGGAACGAAGGACTTCCGTGCACAAATGGCAGTCACGATGGGAGAACAGTTTAAAGGGAAGATTAACATTTCGCCTTGTCCCTAATATAACCCCTTGGAGGAAGAACGAATATTGCGAGCTGAAGTTCTACGTGACCCAGTTCCTAACTGGTCATAAATGCTTAAGGAAGTACCTGCGCAGATTTGGACTTGATACCTCCCCTACATGCCCAAACTGTGCAGACGAGGAAGAAGATGTGGAGCCTGATTTAGATGGCGAGCTTTGAACCAAACCGGCTTATGGCAGAGGTGTTGAGTTCTACGTTTCTATGGAGCCAATACAGCCAGAGAATGTCTGAAGTTATGCTGGAAAACTGAAAATTGGAGATACGAAGGCGAAATTTGAATTAATTTTTGTGATAAAGCTTTAAAGCTAACGGCAGTCCCGCGGGAGAGAGTGGTTGAAGAATAAAGGGGGTGGGTTTAGTATGTAAGCACTAGTAATGGTGAATCGTGCACTCTTTTGTTGGAACAAAAGTGTCTTTCGAAGATTCCCACCTCCGGCTCAAGACAAAAAAAAAGTATTTTTCCTCCAAAGGACGAGTACTTCTTCGAGAGGTACTAAACTACTGCAACCAAATGATGAACTCATATATGCAGTGTTTCTCTATAATGTTTACTCTAATACTGTTGCCTAGATGAACATCTGGATGTTGTCTGTTGTCAGTAAGGACATAATACTAGGATACGCCCTCTGGTGTTTGACTCTGGCAAGCATTAACGCCACATTTACGTATAAAGTATGTGTTCTAGTGATTCATTTTCCTCATCATGGAAACTAAATATTCGAAGTAATTCGTATTTCTTTCGATGCTAATATTGGGGACTTCACTGGGCGTTATTTCAATGGTCGAATTAAGCTTTGCTGTCTGTCTTATAGAAATTTTAAGCCTCATGGACAAAAAACTGTTTGAATCCGTTTTCATAAGCAATTTTCTTAGATGACACAGGCTATAAGAACTTTTTAATTAAATTTCTAAGTCCAAATGAAGTTAAGTAACTGTCCTGGCGTAAGGTCTGACGATGTCGCAATGCTGCACAACTCCTCTTTACTTGATGGGAGTACAACGGAATACATGACAGTCGTTGAAAACAAACCAAAAACAGTAAAATCACTGGCCAGAAAAGTTCACATGAAACTGAAGCAGAAGACAGCAATTATACCTTCTAATGCTTTCCGTAATATATACCACAGAAGTCTCAAAGATGATCCACTTCCACAAATATTTGAATATCAGCGACTGCAGCATTCATCTTCTAAATGAAGGTCTCTTACAAAGCGGATACCGATTAAACACGATCGATACAAGGATCGTTAAGCACTAATTCATAACTAGTGTTCTGACCGTAACTACCATTAAATTTTAAGGTGACAATCCTTAGACAATCAGGCATATTACTTTACCCGCTACTTCATGATGTACTCTGGATAGCACTAACTAGCCTACACACTTCAGCCTCGCTCGTTTTTCCGAAGATAAAACCAAGATGGTTGTAAAGAACTCTCAGCAACGACCATCCCCCAAAGTCTTTCGCACGAAGTAAGAATCAAAGATTTACTGAGCAGTTTGCTCAAGCATCTCTGCAATACTCTAAGCGACATCTCTCAAGTCCTAAAATCTACAAACTTTTCTGTGAGGTCGTTAGGAGGAGGCCGAGTTAAGAGAAACCAAGACTTCCGTGTGCCTAAATTTGATGGAACCGTCCAAACTGAAAGTCTTCATTTGCTCTAACCCAGATTCTTTACATAGTTCCCGTGATGCAGGGTGATTTTAAGAGCGCAAAGGTAATCACTTGTTCAGGTCTGCGTTCAATCGAACTTAAAAAGGCAGCCGTCTGTAGAGTTGGTGCGGTATGGAGTACGTTCGATGCTAACACCATGGAACAGATTTCTCTACTTCTATAATAAATAGCTCGTGTTCTTGTTGAATCTTCATTCCTGTATTTATATACCAGATCCTGAAATATAGTATCACCGATCTACTTACTGATTGGCAGGTAGGGAAAGTCAACGAAGCCAAGGATAATGCTCGCAAGGCGAACATCTTTCTTAATCACCATGCCCTTCCTTTGACCCAAGCATCCAAGCTGGCGTTATTAATAATGATACTAAAAAGGCTTAGCAATCACATGCTGGGTAATATGATTTTAAATTTCCTTCTTCTAAAAGCTGCTCATTCACCTCCAAATTTGAAAAGTCTGGAGAATTTTTCAGTGTCAATTGTCAATGCTCCTCTGAGAACGGCCACAATGAGATGAACGGCTAGGATTTCAGTGAAATTAAAACTGCTTAGATTAGACCAACAGCCTACGCATCGTAATAGAGCGATCGCTGGAATGGCATACCCTCTTTTATTTACTGAACATCGATGGACAAGGCTGAAGCAGTTGCAAACAGTAGGCTCAAGAAATCGAAAAACTCACAAAACTACCAAGAAATCATGATTAGAAGAAAATTTGAATATTACGGAGCAAACGGAGTAAGAGCAAACGGGAGCCTACAATTTAAAGTCGACTCCCAACGACAGATTTATTTTTTGAGAAACTTTTCATAGCAATTTTTATTTACTCTCAGAGTCTTTTGCAGAAATCTGCTGAGAGAAAGACGCCGAGGTTCAGGCTATGAACGTTGACATTATGTTTGAAACACTATATCATTTAAATGACCTCCACGCAAAGTGTTGCAAGCATTGATTCTTTTGAGGTAATTTTCGACCACTTTTTGACACATCTTGGGCGGTATCTTAGCCATAACTTGACGAATGTTGGTTTTTAAGTGCTCAAGAGTTGAAGGTTTATCTGCATAAACACGATCTTTCGCGTAGCCGCACAAAAAAGTCTAATGGTGTCAAATCGCATGATCTTGGTAGCCAGTTGATATCGCCACGAAGAGAAATTACGCGGCCAGGAAATGTCTCTTGCTAATAAAGCCATATTCGCTCGAGTTGTGTAGCATGTGGCACCGTCTTGTTGAAACCACATATTCTCCAAGTCGTATTCTTCAATAGCAGACAAAAAAAGTCTGTTATCATATGACCTTAACGCTCCGAATTGACGGTGACAGTCGTTCCATCGTTGTTTTCGAAGAAGTAAGGTCCAATCACACCTTCGGACGATAGAGCGCACTAAACAGTGACTTTTTCTGGATGTAATGGCCTCTCTTCAATTACTTGAAGATTCTCAGAACCCCAAATACGACAATTTTGTTTATTAACATACCCACCGAGTGTGAAATGTGCTTCATCGCTGAAGAAAATTTTGTTCGAAGAACATACGATACGTGGCTGTGGCAGAATCACCATTTTTGTAGTAGGTTTTGATAATTTTTATGCGTTATGTGACAGTTAAGCGATCCATTTTCGTCAATGTCAGACTTTCAACTGAAAAGAAAAATACTGGTTTCACAACATAGTTTGACAGATGTCGAATTCCAGTCCCATACTTTTGAAACCACGAAATGGATAGCCCTATACATTTGCATTTTGCCTAGTGTAATGTAAGCCCTTTGGAGTTAAGGAATCAAATTCAAATTTCATTGAACTGAAGCACAGAAGAGATGTTCATATGACCTGAATAGACATCCCCTTCCTCATATTAAACTTGAGACCAGATTGTATAGTTTGTATAACAGTCATCATCACCATCAGCTGCCCCATGCTGCTTTATTTTATCCAATGTTCTACAAAAACAACAGGAATAGCAATTAAACCAGAGAATATTATGTCCTTGGAAATGGTGTTTAATCATCCAATCATTATTATTATTATTGCTTCAACATGCCACAACACGGAGAAGAAGCGTTGGTAACGAAACCTGAGCAATTGGAAAAAACAGAGTAAAATCCAGGAATGGATGGCAGAAGGAAGAAAAACTTCTTAAACCTCAAACAAGAGATTCCAATGAATTTTTTTTTTGTTATTGTCGTTGTCGTTAATAATGTCGTTGTTGTCGTTGTTATTGTTTAATATGTTGACTGCCACTGTTGATAGTGGAAATGCTGATGCTGATGTTGATGCTGGTTATACCGTACGTTTATTTGGAGGCTTCTGTTATTGGTTAAGCAGAGGCAAACCCAGGCTAAATGCATCGATGCATCAATTCCTTGTGGTGTTTACAAAAAAAACTTTTTTCTCTTTTTTTTCATTCCTTCGTTCATTTCTGTTGTTTTTTTTTTTATTTGTATCGCTCCTTAGACTATGATATCATGGGCTTCTCCACAACGAAAAGGAAAATTTTGTTCGTATTGCTGCTTGTGGCTGTGCCAGTGCCTGTGTTGGATGTTGTGTTCAGTTGTTCGTTCAGTCGTCGTTGAGTGCAATCTTGTGTTCAATTTAATGGCACAATTTCAAATCGAAATTCAATTTCCTTTATTGAATCTTTGCAAAACAATATGAAAATTGTTGTTTTTTCTTTATCCTCATCAGTTGTTATTTCTATTTTTATATTTTCACCTTCTTTTTTCAATATTTTTTTGTTTACAACGATATCGCGTTTTTATTTATTTGTGGGCTGTTCACATAGATGGTTTCATTGGTTTTTGGTTACGTTGTCTCACTTGAAAAGTGTTGGTGAAGGTTACTAAATTTCGAAGTATTTTTATAAGCCGGTAATTAGTTGTGGAGATGATGGGTATGTTCGGAAATTTAATTTTAATTTCAATTGAAAAAAAATCAGAAAACCATGATATTTTTATTATAAATCAGACACAAGCGTACTGCCGAACAGAGATCAGCAATGAATCGATTTTTCGCTACTCATAAGTACTCATGGAATTTTGAGTATGAGTGAGTCAACAGTATTGAAATCTAACTACTCTGATTTATTCGTACTCAGTACAACATTGATTTATAAGTACAGTTTGCAATGAATATGAGTACAACGTTGACATCAAACTCATAACATTCGAAATATGTTTGATTCTACTAAGCCTACCCATTCAGATTCATAAATTTAGAAAAATACTTATAATACTCATAAATGATTGAAGAGTTTCGAATCGTTCATCAAAATTTACAGTCTTAGTTGTTGTTGCATTTACAACGAAAGAAGGAAGACACATAAACAAAAAAGACAAAGACAGCAATCAAAACAAACACGTAACCTTCATGTGAGTATTGTAGTGTTCGTACGCGAATCATACTTATTTTCTGATTCGTGTATATGATGAGTCATGGAGAGTCGAAATCAATAACATCATGCGTATTGTTAAGTATGAGTACCATGAGTATTTCAAACTTTGAGTATGAGTAGTATGAGTATGACATTAAAATAAGTATGAATGCGTATAAGTATCAGTAATTATAAGTACGATTCGAATCCACTCATCGTTTTGAATACTCATTGCTGACCTCTTGTGTCTACCCAAGAGTTGATTGCTTGATTTTTCACCTTTTAGTCTTATTGTTGCACAAAGATTTTAGTGGACCGCTTCAATAACTGAATTAAACATCACAACCCTATATTCAGGATAAAAACCTAGTTTATCGCCCCACTTATATTTTATATGGTCGTCTTATACATGAGGGATGGAACCTACAGTTTTATATCGACTCTGTACAACAGATTTGAAAAACCCTGAACCCCAGAAGACGGTTGAGAGGAAGTTTTTGCAAGAAAAAATTTTTTTTTTCATATTTTGTGTTGTTCGAGATTGCGTTTGAACCATTGGTCTTCTTTAAGAATACAATACACTACCTAATTGCCTCACTTCTATTCTTAAATCGCATGGCCATTCCCCCGACAGTAGCGATTCTTGAATATTAATTGTGGCATAACAAGGGGCTCAAATGATGGCTTAATTGGCAATCTTAGCGTAATCTTACCTCACTTTTATAAAACTACGCTGACTTTTCTCCAGTCCTATTGCCCTTACAAATTTATTTCATTTAATGTCATGCCCTAACCTAACAATACTTCCCTGCCTAGCAGTTAATAAGCATCCTGGTATCATCTTCTGTCATGAATTAATGCCTCACAATGTGTTTCTAGTATATGTTCTGGTGTTTAATTTACCCCATGACAGATTCTACATGTTCTGAACAAGAATTATTTGGGTTTACAATACCCGGTTAAAAAACCGATTATTATCCTCAGTTAGAAATAGCATGCCTGAAGTATGATTCAAATTCCCTTTACACTGTAATCACCTAACAAAAGATTAGATTATCTTAAGCTTGTATTGCTTAAGACGAGCAGGGTATGCCCTTCCAAACTCCTCTAAAATTTCTAATCCTATCAGAGACGTGGAAGCTCCCCTGTTAACTAATCGCCTAGATCGTGCAGTTTAACCCCATTTGTTATTGTCTTGTAGCGTTTTCTTAAGTCGGAGGTGTATGCTAATAAGCCAACATAAGCCACGCCATCGGTTTAATTTATTCGCTAGAATTATGGAAATTTGTACATTTCAGATGCTTTCACTCCGGAGAAGACGTGGTGGATGATTTCACACATAATTTCATTATTAGGTCTCTCAAACGAATGAAACATTTTGATGATATCTCATACAGACTTAGGGCCATTATCACAACTTGCCGTTAAACTTGGGTTTAGTTAAAGATAACTTTAGCTAAAGTGAACTTTAAAGTCACCTTTAACTTTTTTCGTTATTACAACTTACAGATAAAATGAAGTTAACTTTTTCAAAAATATGGCAGTGTCGGAGCAATGTCGATAACAAGTTTTTTTAATCGCAGTGGCAACGATGGGCTTCATTTTTTTTTGTTGTGATTGTTCATTTTGTTTATATTTAAAGTTGCCATATGCCATATGGCAAGTTCAAACATAAACTTAACTTTAAAAGTTACCGGTAGAATGATCCTGCCTTTAGCTTAACGCTGTCTTCTCTTTTATTGTCCACTTATAATAATGAAAAACAATTTATCTGCCCGTTAAAATCCTGCCTTTAGTTAACGGCAGGTTGTAATAATGGCCCTTAGTTTTGTTTAAATTTAAAGATAAGAAGTCGCCGAAATCTAGTAGGTAGTATGCTAGCTTATTAGACGAGAAGCGGTAGTTCAAAACCCAGCTCAGACATCTTGAGCAAAACGAAATAAAAAATATATCTTCGGCACTCTTCCTGTCAGGAGTTTTCTGGCAAAAACTCTGTCATTTAATTCATTTGCCTAGAAAAACTGTCGTTCGGAGTTGATGTTGAACAGTAGGTTCAGCCACTTGTGGATAAAATTAACATACACAGCATGGGTGGCACGAGAAACTAGGTTGTAATCCTGACTAAAGGATTGGAATGACCAATTAAGATGGAAACTCACAATGAAAGACACTTTTAGTGTTGATAAACGTGGCTTATTGCCTATTTTTTCAAGAAAGGGGGTGCAGCCCGAACTGCCTTAATGTCTCCTGATAATTCAAACCTGAATTATCCGATTTTATAGTCAAGCTTTTTAAACTCTACACCACGCCATGTGCTTATTTTGATCGTCAGTTTAAAGTTAATTTCACACAGTGATGTGCAACTATTTCCATGTTGGGAACAACAATTAATTTCCATTTAATGACGCCTCTGGTCATACCATATCAATTGCATACAAAACATTAATATCCACTCATGCTCATGTGTATGTGTCCTACACATACTCATGCACGTATATAGAGATGTATGGAGTAACAAAACCTATCTACTTATGCCACATGGATAACAGAAACCCATTGTGCCTTGTAATACATTTAGATGTTGTAGATGATTACCCACATTGATGCTTATGGTATACAAAAAACAACAACAACAACAATAGCAATGACAATAACTAAATTGTTGTACAAATACAATTACGAGTATTGTTGTTGAATAGAGTATAACGAGTGTATGAATAAATGAATGATGGACGACGATTGTACCAAAGGAGCAGCATACAAGCTGATGCAGCTGATGTTGCAACATACTAGACATCGGTGTATGTATACGACTTAAACAATTGTTAGCAACATGAATATGATATTTTTTGTTTTGTATAGTGTTGTTGTTATTGTTGTTGCTAGAAAACTGCAAACAGAAACAACAATTGACATTGACATTGGCCGAGACAGTATCAAGAGTTACTCATTTGAAAGAGGCCACAGTCAATGTTGGTACATAGTTTTGTTTTGTTGCGTTTCTTTTGGTCTCGTTCCTTATAATTGTTCTTTATGCTCCCATTTTTTTTTGCGTTTTTTTTGTTGTAACTGAACTTTGTTTTTTGTTGTAATTTTTATTGCATAAAACTTTTTACTTCTTAAAGTGTATTTGGATTGAATGTGTTGGTTTAGCCAAGTTAAACATGTTTTAAAAGCGATTGGCAACTTTTTCTTCATGCTCTTCATCTGCTATGTTTTCTTCTTCTTCTTCTTCTGCTTCTTCTTCTTCTTTTTTTTTCTTGCGTTTACTTAAAGTTTTATGTTATTTGCTGGCATGTTGCAAGTAACAGACGACCAATACTACAAGACTCCAAAGCAATAATTTCCAGCTGTCGGGTTTTTATCTCCAGTAAATGTTCAAATTCTTGTTGTTGTTGTGGTTGTGTATTAGCGTCCGCATGTGTAGGTAATTGTATGTGTCTGTATTTGTGTATTTTGTTTAAGCCATTTATTTGCTCCATTAGTTTGTGTATTTTTTTGTTTTTGTTTTTGTTTTCCTATCATCCAGTCATGCTGGATGTCAGTTAGTTATTCAGTATCTGTTCTTAAATGTCTGCTCCATCAATGGTACATAATTGTCCTGTTTTTTTTCTCTTCTTATGTATGTGTGTACCTGTGTGTGAGTGTTTTATTTTGTTTTTTAATTTTGGTACGGTGTTATTTGACTTGGCTGGAACGTTGCCGGTCAAATGCAAAGATTATATTGTATCCTGGTCAATTGACAATCGTTGATAGGTTCAGGTATTAATTAATGCCTTAAAAAACTTTGTAACTGTAAATGAAAACCGAAATTACTTTTGTTTCATGAATCCAAAAAAGCATTTCAGGTGTCTGCAACATTTCTTCGCACATCTTCATCACACCATATTGTAAACACAGGCAAAAGGGGAGCTTTAATGGGGGTACAGCGATACACATTACTTTCAAAAAAATCTGGATGATTCATAAAGGCATTCCGTTTAGCACTAAATGTTCATGCTCAAGAGTATCCTGTATCCTAGGCAACATGCTTATGAGGCTGGCAGATCTACTGAGACGTACATACTTACTTAACTGGCCATTAACAACCCGTTTAACTGATCATCAACATATCCTTCCAGGCACCTCTGCTTCTTGTGCGCCTACACCAGTTGGTCACACCAATCGATGACAGGGCTTCCTCGATTTGGTCCTTCCAACGTATACAAGGTCGTCCTCTTTGCCGACTTTCGCAGATCCCCGCATCAAATACCCGTCTCTCCGGAGCATTCTCCTCCATTCGAACGACATGGCCGTGCCAGCGCAGCCGCTGGATGTTAATACGCTGCACAACGTCCATGTCGTTGAAGAGCTCGTAAAGCTCACTATTGTAGGATGCGGTAATAATCGCCAACTCGCACTGGACCTAAGATCTTACGCAGTACTTTTCTCTCGAACACTCTCAAGGCTGCTGCATCAGTGCTTAATAAGCTCCATGCTTCTGCGCCACTGAGACAGCTCTTGTAAATTTAGTGTGAAGACGTGCAGGAGTCCTTGAATATGATGGAAGTAATCTTACGTACACTTCTTGGCATAGAACATAACACTCCTCGGGAGATTATCAATGGGTCATTACATAAGAGGTAGACAACCTTTAATATCAAGATGGATAGCTCGATCTGCAAAAATATACGCAAGAAACAAAATAATAAGGATTGACACAGCTTAGTGGATACAGGTTGTGGATGAAATCCAAGCAAATCTATTTGAGGCGAGCATTGACTACGTAAGAAACAAAATAATAAGGGTGGCAAGTGTATGCCGATGTCTTGATGGTTAAAGACACTTTGTGCGTCAACAATCAAAGAAGAAAATTGTTGGTGCATGACAGCGAGTAGTCGCCGCAGTGTAGTAGGTAGTGTGTTGGCTTATTAGACGTAAAAGCCAGGGTTCGAGCCCCAGGCAAGACATCAGAAAAGGAATACAAAAGTATTCTTCCTCTCACCAGAATTCTGGCAAAAACTCTGAGAGTAAATAAAATTGCCATGAAATTGTTTCTCGAAAATCTGTCGTTCGGAGTCGACTTTAAACTGTAGGTCCCACCACTCATGTATAAAATTAACACACGCAACATAAGTGGTGTGAGAAACTAGGACGTTGTACAATGGCTCAATTCGACCCCCAGGTACTGTACTTGTCAATTAGTGAGGCCGGGCAAGACCACACTAGTACGTACAATTCACAAGAAGAAGAAATGTTCTTAAATGAGAGGACTTGGAATAATACTGAATGGTAAAGTGACCTTATGGGTTCACATAGACAGCATCTCAGAAAAGTCCAGACATGGCATAATGGAATGCAGAGGGCTTGCCTGGAAATCCCGGAAATGCAACCCAGGATTTATGCTGTGGATGTATACTGTGATAGTCAGCCCAATAGTGATTAATGGGGGCAGTTGTGAGGGCAAACAGAATCAATTTTAAAACAGTACAAATGGAGTTGGACAAGATACAGAGACTAACGTGTATTGACGTAACAGGGGCAATGAGAAACAGTCCTACAGTGGCTGTAAATACTCAGTGGGATTTTATTTCTCTGCACATATTAGTGAAGAAATTTATTATTGAATTTCGCGATCTTTGTCAATAGATCCCTTAGCTAGATTCTTTAGCTACTATCAGATCACTCCTTGACTTTCGCCTGGACAGAACAAGTAGACTCTTTGACTTTGGGAACTGTTTTGTAAGGAGACTTATTAACAAACTTGAATGTAGTGATCCAGAATCAGCATAGTCTCTATAAAGAATGACTGTTTTGTGGAGATGATTCCCGAACGGATCTTGGAATATTAGCAAGAGTTTTTGGTCTCAGAATGAAATATTCCGAGCCAATGTGGAATCCTTTAACAGAAGCTTACATATATACATACATAATTGGCCATTACAACCCTTCAGTCAGGATTACGGTCTAGCTTCTCACACCACTCATGTTGTGTGCGTTAATTTCATACGTGAGCGGCGGGACCTACAGTTTAACGTCGACTCCGAACGACAGATTTTTGAGAAACCTTTCATGGCAATTTTATTTACTCTCAGAGTCTTTGCCAGAAATCTGCTGAAAGGAAGTCACCGAAGAAATACTTTTTGTATTTTATTTGATGTCTGACCTGGGATACGAACCCGGGCTTTACGAATAGTAAGCCAACACACTACCTACTACACCACGGCGACTTCAGAACAGAAGCTTAAACCATCGAAATATCTTCTCAATTGTATTGGCTACGAACGACAGGTTTGAGAAATTTTTCATGGCAATTTTTACGAAGAAACTGTTGAGAGGAAGTTGCCGAAAGAAATATTTTTTTTCATATTTCGTCTTATTCGAGATGTGTGAGTTGGGATTTGATCCGACACACTACATTAATATGGCGTCTGCCTTAAAGTCGGGAAAAATATAATGTTTGCTGACTTGATTTTTATTACAAAGTCTGTAGCCGCACTGAAACAGTCCAACCTTACATGCCAAGATGCAAAGAACCAAACGATGTAATTTGGAACTGCTTTATGGAAGCCAAGCATAGGGTAAGGTGACACGCCTTCTTACACAACAGGATGGTAGTTTCCTAAATCAAAAATCTGATATAAGAAGGTGTAGCAATTCGCAGCCTTATTCGATTTTTGTACTGATATGTCAGTCCCCAGGTCAGACATTTCAAACGAAACGAAATCTCAAATAATATTTCTTCGGCGACTTCCGCTCAGCAGATTTCTGGCAAAAACTCTGAGTGTAAATAATAATTGCCATGAAAAGTTTCTCAAAAATCTGTCGTTCGGGGTCAACTTTAAACTGTAGGTCCCGGCACTCATCTATAAAAATTGACACACACAACATAAGTGGTGTGTGAAGTTAGGTTGTCTTCCTGACTAAAAGTTTGTAATGACCAATTATGACAGTCGTTAGTTCGCGCACCCTAGAGCAGGGTACAACAAACTGCAGGCTTTTTGCCTGTTGCAAACAGGTGTTGATGGAAGCTTCGTGTGTGATCCCTTGTACCTTTAGTGTTGTAATCACGCTACTAGTATTGTCCACCAAGGGATTGTTGCAGTATTTTATAGGACGTACATACGTAATTAGTCATTACAACCCTTCAGTCAGGATTACGACCTAGTTTCTCACACCACTTATGTTGTAAGGAAGGGTTGACAAAACTGGTTTCAAATTTCATCCTGCCACTTAATGTCTTAGAATTTTTGTTGCACGTAGTGAGTGCTGCATGAAAGTATTTAACAAATCCTTTTAAACTGTAACAAATAAGAAAATGATTCATTTATTCAATCATTCATTCATCTATTCATTCATCTGTTCATTCATTCTTAGAATTTTACATCTTAAGAGCAAAAAGTCAAAAGTTTTTCTGTTCAAAAAGCGCATCAAATTTAATTAGACAGGTAACCGTAGTAATAGTCATACTCATACTCATTTAGATACGGGAGATGATAATGCTGCTGCTGTTGCTGTTGCTGATGATGGTTATGGTTGCACCAGCATGCTGGTGATGACTATGATAGACGGGCAGACAGACAGGCAAAGACACAGACAGACCAATAGAACAAAGAGTTTGAAATAAATTCAACTATAAAAAAAAGGGAGGAAAAGAAAAAGAAAAGAAACTTAAAAACTTAAAAACATAAAAACATAGAATACAAGTGAATATTTGTGTTTTAAAAATTCACATTAAGATAGTGAAACGTCATTCAGACAATTACAATCATGTCTGACTGAATGCACAAACAACAGATGATGATGATGATGCCGATTCTCGTCGTCTCGATAATGTTGAAGAAGGTGTATGTACGTATGTACGTACAGATGTATCAGTACGATTTGAAATTTACAAGGAAAGTGTAAAAAGATGTGGCATTGAGTATGACTCTTTTTTTATTACGTTCTCTTCACTTTTATTGTGCGCTGATGTGATAAGAGAGACTAAAACTATTAAAATAAATTCAGTTTTCTTGTTCAGATTTTTTAGTGGCAATTAAATTGTGATAAAAACATGTGTGTACGGGAACTCCTATACTTATGTAATCTCCTTCTTCTTCTTGCTGCTAATTTAAAAGATGAATTTAAAAATTTAGAAAAGACAAGCAAGTTGTTGAATTATGATGCTTGATTCTCTGAAATCTTACTTACTTATGTAACCCATTCAACGAATTTCAGGCTGCCGTAACTCATTCTTCCAGGCGGCACTTGGTGTCATCAGTCGATATCAGGGCTTTTTCAATTTGATTCTCCCAACACAGACAAATTCATCCTTTACAACGATTTCTGTCAATCCCCGCATCAGTTACCTGTCCCAAGGGAGCAGCCTCATCCATCCGAACAACATGGCCGCGTCAGCGCAACTGCCAGATGTTAATGCGCTATACGACAACCATGACGTTAAGCAGCTCATACAGCTCATTGTTTGATCGAATACGGAATAACATTGCCAACTCCTACAGGTTTGAAGATCTTACGTAAATTTTTCTCTCGAATGCTCTCAAATGTGATACATCGCTGCGTGACAGCGTTTATGCTTCAGCCCCTTAGAAAAGCTAAGGGAAAATGAGCGACATGTAGAGCGACTCTGCTACTCACTTGCCTATTGAAACCACAGTATCAGCTATTAGTTCGAGTGACCCTATGATTGGTCTCCAGACTGACAAGCACATATGATTGATGTGATCAAACCATAACAGCCAATGAAATACAATTTCACCTGTGTACCATTGCGCAACATGTACCCATGCACGGTCAAAACAGTGAATGGGGCAATCTAGCAGCTACATATTCCAATAAGAGAGGGGACTGTAGTGTGATGTGCCAAGGCCTATTGGCGGTACATAAGCCCAGAATGGGTAAAAATACGCGTGCGTGTAGCGTGCAGCTACATATTCCAATAAGAGAGGGGACTGTAGTGTGATGTGCCAAGGGCTATTGGCGGTACAGAAGCCCAGAATGGTTAAATACGCGTTCGTCTTTTAAACTAATGGTTATACCTCCTTGGACGTAAGATACAGAGGATGATACCATGAGAGTCGGGCAGTTATCCAAAATACCCAACTTCTCCGGTCCTTGCTTAGTGCAGCAGTGCCTGTATTAACTAGTTGGGGATTAAAGGGCTGAACCACATGTGTCATGTGGGACTTGATGGCAATGAGTCGCCATAGTCTAGTAGATAGTGTTTTGGCCCATTAGACGCGAACCATTGGTTCAAAACCCAGCTCTGACATTTCAAACAAAAATGAAATGCGAAAAAATATTTCAGCGGCGACTTCCTCTCAGCTGTCTTTTGGTTAAAATTGCCATGAAAATTTGCTCAAAAATCGTTCATTCGGAGTCTTTTTAGAACTGTAGGTTCTGCCATTTATAAGAACTAAAATACACAAACTAGATGGTGTGAGAAGTTAGGTTGTAATCCTGACTAAATGGTTGTAATGATCAGATGAGTAACAGGTTAGATGAGTTTGCATGGAATGCATGGAATGGAACCTTGACGGATTAAAGGAATAGAGAGTTGTGGAATCTCTTCTCAATTCCGATGAGGTTAAGGCAATTTATCAGCGTCAAAATGTGCTGTTGAAAGAAAACTAAGGCAAAGAATTTGTACAAATAATTTTTAAGAGGTGGTAATTTCATGGAGCTAAGTTTCTGTTTAAAGTCGCCGTAGTCTAACCCCAGGCCAGACATCAAAACAAAATACAAAAAATATTTCTTGGGCGACTTCCTCTCTGCAGATTTCTGGCTAAAACTCTGAGAGTAAATAAAATTGCCATGAAAAGTTTCTCAAAAATCTGTCGTTCGGAGTCGACTTTAAACTATAGGTCCCGCCACTCATGTATAAAATTAACACACACAACATAAGTGGTGTGAGAAACTAGGTCGTAATCCTGACTGAAGGGTATGTATGTATGTAATTATGTATGTATGTAAGTTTCTGTTTGACTGCAAAACTCAGCCTGTCCAAGTTCGAAACCGGGAGGAGCCTAAAACGTTGCTTATTTTCTTCGAAAAACGATAAACAGCCAATGGTTTTCCCAAAAAGGGGACATTAATGCCTTGGTATTCTTTAGTTAATTGCTAGCATTTCTTAGAACATATTTTTAGGGTATCTGAACAAGAATACTTTCTTGCTATCAATCAAGAATGATCTTTGACGTGCAAATGTCTTCTATCACAGGCAAGCTACGTTCTTATCAGACAAGTAAACTACATAAATTGAGTTTCGAAGCCCTGGGGATATTTTGCCATCAACTGAACACATTTTTGCAGCATGTTTTCTATACGAAAAGGATTTTAAATTCCAACTTTTTTTTAAACTAAAAAAAATCTTTCGATTCCTATTCATCGATTTCACTTTCTTGTTCCCATTAAGAAAACAAAAGAAATTCCGATTAAAAATTAAAAACTGGTTTCCTGACAGGAATTTTTCTTTCAAACAATGGCTCTTACTTAGTGCAACCAACCGTTTTAAGCATGACAACTTCAATGTCATTTGATTTCCTACTCAAAATGCAATACTCAAGCATTCAACAGTTCATTACAAAATTAATCATACGATGTCAAACCGTTCATTATACGTAAATGTCGGCATGTAAGCAAGCAAGCAGTTGAGTTATCATTCTGTGATTAAGAAGCAGGCAACCATTCAACATAACAATGCCTTGTTATACCCATTGTTTTAAGAAATGAAAAGAAACTCAAGACAAAAAAATAGAGAAAGAAATTGAGAGAGAATGCCATAATATTGCTGTGCACACGCACACATACCCACTTACCTTTTTGCGGGTAATTTGACTCTGTATTCACAAAAAATTTTTTAACAACACCAACCAACAGCAATAAGAACAAGCACCACAACAAGTAAGTAAAAGTTCAAGTATTTCTCTTGAATGAATATTATCTCGTCTTATGTGGGTGTATGCGTGTGTGTGTGTATGTGTGTAATTTTCACTTTTATGTGGTTTCGTCAATTTCTCATTTAAATTCCTCTTCTACTCTGGCTGCTGGGTTACTACAAAACTTTTTTCTTGTTTTTTTTTTTTTGAATGCCTCTACAGCAATTTGAAGCAGAAGAAGACTTAAAGTTCCAGGGAGTAAGTAAGTTGCCACTACAACACTATTGTATTGTTGTACACAACATATACACAATGTGGCAATGTGTAGCAAATGTTGTATATCGGTTTTCAACTGTCAAAGGCACAATTTAAACTTTTCTTCTTTCACTCAACACAACACAACACACTCACCCATACACGCACACACTCATTGTGATAATTTGTAGTTTCAATGTTGTTGCACAGCAGCATGAAATGGCGCTCCTTTTGCACACCCATATATAGCATAAGTATGTATGCCGCCTGCCAAAGTGGCAACAATGCAACCGTAAAGAAAAACGAGTTGTATTGCAACAACCATTATAATGCCTGCGAAGACGACAACAAAATTAAGACTTAATTGATTACATTGTTATTGTTGTTGTCTCATACACACGAAGCAGACAGTCATACCAAAAGTCTTTATAACGGCTTGACAGACGAGAGATATTGATGTCAGGTTTTGTTTTCTTTTTTTCATACAAAATAAGGCACCTCATATGGTTCCATATGGTGCAGTGTGTGTGGTTGGTTGGTTGCTAGACAAAGTTATATTTAATAGAAGACATTTTCCCGGCCGTATTATTTGGATCTTAAAAAAAATCCTTCCTTTTTTTCCTTTACTGTTTTGAAACATTTTGAAACTTATAATTTGTGCCACACTGTGGGTGTTTTTGATTATAGTCTGAGAAAAATCAGATAAAGTGTTGCAGGGAAAAAGAATTCTTTTTTAAAATTAATTTCTAAGGAAACAGGCAATTTTGTTGTTAATCAACAAGTTGACAAAAATCCACAGGCATTTTATGCAACCAAAGTACTCTATTAGAGAGGCATTGAAGGTTGTTGCATAGGCAAACTAGGTGTTTTTTCTTTTAAGCTGGAAGCCTACTAATATGTTTATGATCGTCTTTAAATAGAGCAGCAGCTGATTATTATCGAAAGGTCAATCTCCTATGAGTTCCTTAATACCAATGAGCACTGCACCTGGAACTTAAACAGAGAACACAAACGGAGAACAAAGCACGGCGTTCGATAGGCTCATTTACCAATAGTAAATCGTGGTTTAGCTTAGTGACACTCGAGCCAACCCAACATAGACAAACAAGTCCATTGTCATGCTACCCTGCCTCCTTGTTTAATAACCAATCCGCTCTGAAAATACTCTCCAGCTTAAACCTGAGACACAAGACTAATTCTTGAGAAAGGCACCAGGGATCAGAATTGCAAACATAATTGGTCATTGTATCCCATCAGTCAAGTTTGCGACTTAGCTTCTCACACAACTTATGTGGTGAGTGTTAATTTTATACATGTTTGGCGGTACCTAAAGTTTAATGTCGACTCTGAATGACAGATTTTTGAGAACTTTTTCATGGCATTTTTATTTATTCTGAGACCGCCGCCGAAGAAATATTTCTTCCGTATTTCGTTTTATAGGAGATGTCTGACCTTGGGTTTGAACCCTGGCTTCACGTCTAATAAGCCAACGCACTACCTAGTAGACTACAATTCATTAAAAACGAACACTACCTACTAGACTCCTAGTGCCATAGAAAGTGGTTTATACATTGCTCCTCATTTTCATTCCTACAGTTGTGGTGCTGTTGCATTGCTCATTGACTTTCTCGCTAAGAGGCAATGTCCCCTAATCACAGATGCCGTCAGCCGCCATGTTTTTTTTTCAGTGCCTATAGTATCACGTAAAAGCTTGAGAATTCAGGAGACTGACCCTTGGCAGACGAAGACCTTCCAAATCTGATTGAACGCTTTAATTTTCAAATCTTATTCCATTGCAGTTCCTTAAATGCCATAAGACAGTGTCGTTTAAAAGATCGGTTGTGTAACAGGGCCCCATTTGCTTTAAGAACACACCACAATGACTTTGAAGGTCATACAAAGCGAAACAAAACCGATACTATTAATCATAAAGGGTCCGCCAACTAACTTTTTGTTTTGAAAATGCTTTAAAAAAACTAGTGAATATTTTCTCAAATTTCTTATTTTATTTGAAAGTACAATCCTTCCGGTTAATAATGGAAAATAATTTCATTCAAATGGCTGCCTTGGCTGGCCATGCATAAGCCTACACCAGAAGATGCCGATTTTGGCAAAAAATCATCTTTTCAGATGAAGCTCATTTTGATCTTGGCGGGTATGTAAACAAGCAAAATTGTTGCATTTGGGGCACAGAAAACCCGCGCGCATACATTGAAAAGCCGACGCACCCAAAACGAGTCACTGTTTGGTGCGGATTTTGGTCCAGAGGCATAATTGGCGATCGTTACCGGACGACGTTGACCGAATTTTTGTTCACAAAAATTGAAGAGGAGGATACTGGCAACATTTGGTTTCAACAGGACGGCGCTACGTGCCACACAGCCGAAGCTACACTCCATGTTTTGCGCCCTGTTTTTGAAGATCGCATTATCAGCCGCAGAGCTGATGTCGTTTGGCCACCTCGGAGCTGCGATTTGACACCGTTGGACTATTATTTGTGGGGTGCCGTCAAAGATAAGTGTTACGCCGACATGCCAGAGGCAATTGACGCTTTAAAGGACAATATTCGTGAAGCCATTGGTGAAATACAGCTGCACACAATCAACAATGTGCTTAAAAATTGGACCGATCGTGTGGGCTACTGAATGGCCAGCCGAGGCAGCCATTTGAATGAAATTATTTTCCATTATTATTAAGGATTTTACTTTCAACTAAAAAAAAAAAATATTCAGTAGCTTTTAAAGCATTTTCAAAAAAAAGGTATTTGGCGGACCGTTTATTATAGCGGGACGATCCCATGTCTGGACTTAGAGATTTTATTTCGTATTTATTGATACGTTCCAACCTCTGCGAGAAATTTAGTTTTCCGTTTATGAGGTCCATGTGGTGCATGGTACGAGTACATTAAATACCCTTAAGCAGCTACCTTAAGAAATTATAAAAATTTTCCAAATATCTGATGGAGTTATATTGCTTGTAACAACTCGAACCCTTTACGTCTCACTTTTCTGTATTCATTGCGTCCCAGATATTTTTAGAGATTGGTCCTATACACCTTGTTATCGAAGATGGGAACCATTTACGAATTATTGTCTTAATGACATGCGATCAACTTGATAGTCGGCTTAGTTACCTAGAACTCCATCCGAGAAGTAGTTGCTAGCAGTTCAGATCAAGTTGTCAGTAGTACTTAAACTCCGAAATATAATCTAAATTTGCTCTTATTCTGACGTGTGGAAATCAATTTTAATATCCAGAATATACATACATACATACATACATAATTGGTCATTACAACCCTTCAGTCAGGATTACGACCTAGTTTCTCAACACCATTTATGTTGTGTGTGTTAATTTTATACATGAGTGGTGCAATTTTATACAGTTTAAAGTCGACTCCGAACGACAGATTTTTGAGAAACATTGCATGGCAATTTTATTTACTCTCAGAGTTTTTGCCAGAAATCTGCTGAGAGTAAGTCGCCGAAGAAATACTTTTTGTATTTTGTTTTGATGCCTGGCCTGGGGCTCGAACCCTGGCTTTAAGTCTAATAAGCCAACACACTACCTACTAGACTACGGCGACTTCAATCCAGAATATAATGACACATTATTCCAGGCATTACCTGTAACTGGACAATATTACTTTGCCTTTTGAATGCCATACCGTTTGTTTCATTTACCGTTTCAACATCAACCTGTAGCCTGGTAATTATTTCTGTATTCCTGGTGGCATTCTTTCTCAGACGGCATAACTCAGTCAATTCCATTTCAATATGCAGAGGTGGTGTAATGCTATCTGTGTTCACATTCTTGTACATATTTTATATTTCCACTTTCCGAAATGAACGTCCTCCCTAAGATCATTTACGACCAACCAACCTACAATTTGTTGTTTTTCATTTTATTTCATTAATTTCTTCTACGTTTAATGCTTTCCAAAGAAAAGAACAAAGAGAAAATGAAAGAAAAGAGGAGAAAAGTCCATTTCAAAATCAAATCCACTGCTGCTGCTATCTGCTTGTAGTACCAAATGAAGGGTTCCTTTAGTATCGCTACTGATTTCCGCATCATATAAACCAACACATTCATTCTACACACAAAAACCCATATGCTCTGATGCCGCTTTAGGCTGTCAGTCATGCACATAAATATAATAAATTACAGAAGAAATCCCAATTAAGACTCCCAAAATGTTATCGCGTATCGCGCATTAATAAAACATACATACGAGGCAACCAAATGGCAAATGATATTACAAAGAAGGGCTGATTGCAGTGTTAATTGGCTCTTACTCTTATGCTTCTTTACAGCATATGGCAATAATGGTCTGATGAAAATAAATTACGATCGCAATCTCTTGTAAAATGAAAAGCTTAAACGTGATCAATGTGATCCCATGAAGTAAGAGAGTGTGTGTGTGATAGAATGAAAGGCAAGAAGATAAATGAGCTTTTCAACTGAACCGGAATATGAAGAAAATAAAGAAAATTTGTAACACATTTCATGCATTCAAACTGATTACAATTTCAATTGATCTTTCAATTTATGACTGAAGCAATTGTTCTACTTTAAAAGCAGTAGGGGAAGAGAAGTCGGAAGCAGAGCTAACTAAATGCAAACTTTCATTAGCTAATCTACATGCTTGCTTACTGACTGTGATGATGACTGACTCTGCCTGAAACGTAAATTTACTTTTGTAGTATGTGTTTTGCTCCGAGCTCAAGCTAAATAACTTCGTTTTTCAAGACGTCAAAACCATATTTGTTATCGATATATGCTAACAACATAGCTTATTCAACAAACACTCACTGTGCGTTTCAATGTCTTTAGAACCGGACTAGTTCCATCAGTTGGAGTGTGAGGTAGTCCCGTCCAAACATACTTATAATTAGAAACGATGTTTCTGGAACAGAGTTCTCTGGAGTGACGATTCTAAGTTTAATTTGTCCCAATCTGATGGAAAAACGTATGTAAGACGTCCTCCAAACAAAGCCTTTGATCCCAGGTACACAGTGAAAACTGTAAAACAAATTAACAAACATACATGTTGCTAAGTCGTTTCTAATTATAAGGCCACCACTGTATATGTATGATCCTGTAGCTCATAGTTCATTGATCCATTGACTAGATTTCCTCACAACAGTGTCGGCTTTGGCCTGTAAGTGATTTAGTGATCTGTAAGTGTTTCCAAAAATACCCCCAAATTTGTTCTGTGCAATTGCAAAACAATAACAGCACTTTTCGTACCCCTCAAAGCCTAGCTTCAATATTAAAATAATTTGATTTTCAGTGCCCAGGTTATTGAGCCCGCAAATATACTGCAAAAAATGCCCATGAAGTAATTACGGAATTACCAAGACCCTTCAGAACAGATTGACCGATATCCGAGAATATTTTTATTCGTTCCCACCTGAAAGATTGAGGCCTTTTTGTTCAAAGTTATTGATCTTCATACTCAAATCCCTGCCGCGATGTCATCTATCCGTGTACCAAATCTATCCGTCTGCCATATTCATATGATATCCCATAGCTATTATGGGATTCACTGCAACATGTTGCGAAGGAAGCAGAGGTCAGCAATGAGTATTCAAAACGACGAGTAGATTCGAATCATACTTATAATTTCTGATACTTATACGCATTCATACTTATTTTAATGTCATACTCGTACTACTCATATTCAAAGTTTGAAATGCTCATGGTATTCATACTTAACAATAAGCATGATGTTGTTGATTTCGACTATCCGTTACTCAACAATTACAAGAATAACAAAATAAGTATGATTCGCATAGGAACACTACAATACTCACTAGAAGGTTGTGTGTTTGTTTTGCTTGCTGACTTTGTCTTTTTCTTTCTTCATTTTTTTTTATAAATGCAACAACAACTAAGAATCCCTCGAATCATTTATGAGTATTATAAGTATTTTTCTAAATTTATGAATCTGAATGAGTAGGCGTAGTAGAATCAAACATATTTCGAATGTTATTAGTTTGATGTCAACGTTGTACTCATATTCATTGCAACTTGTACTTATAAATCAATGTTGTACTGAGTACGAATGAATCAGAGTAGTTGGATTTCAATACTGTGGACTCACTCATGCTCAAAATTTCATGAGTACTTATGAGTAGCGAAAAAGCGATTCATTGCTGATCTCTGGGAAGAACACACTGTGTACCGAAAATGTTCTGATTGTACATGGGTACATGACTTCAATGCTGACTTTCCAAACAAAAGTTTTCTTCAGTAAAAAAACCTATTTCTCATTTCCTGGTTATAAGAATCCAAAACTGGTTTTCAAACAGTTATTGCATCTTGAGAAGTTAGTCTCTCTTGACTTAGTTACTTTTTAGAATACGATCTTGAAAGCATTGTTCCCATCATGCGTGCACTATGGCCATATGGTAAGTGACTTTATGTTGGCTTACAATTGCAAATTATGTACTGGATGGCCGTAGTCTAATAGGTAGTGTTTTGGCTTATTCGACGTAAAGCCAGGGTTCGAGCCCCAGGCCAGACATCAAGACAAAATACAAAAAGTATTTCTAAGGCGACTTCCTCTCAGCAGATTTCTGGCAAAAACTCTGAGAAATTGCCATGAAAAGTTTCTCAAAAATCTGTCGTTCGGAGTCGACTTTAAACTGTAGGTCCCACCACTCACGTATAAAATTAACACACACAACATAAGTGGTGCGAGAAACTAGGTCTTAATCCTGACTGAAGGGTTGTAATGACCAATTATGTGTGTATGTATGTACTAAGGCAACACTTTACGACAATAGTAAAGGGCTCTGAAGCAGACGTGAACAGAAGTGTGTGGGAGATCACTTTTTAAACGTCGTAGTATGTACGTACGTGGTATGTCTTAACAAGATAATGTCACGAGCAGCACAATACGACTCATATGAGAAGTTACCAGGAACAAAAATTTCATGGTTTGTTGACATAAACCGGTCATGATATTGGTGGCAGTTAGGCTATGTCAAAAATCGTATCTATATCGGGAGATATCGCCTGAAATCTACAAAAAAAGTGATCATGACATGTAAATCATAGATAATGTCAACGTCTAAGTGAAATAAAAGCGTTATCGAAACTCTGGCTGGCTGTACTTACTTAGTTGACCATTACAACTCTTTAGTTAGGATTACAGCCTAGCTTTTGTCGCCACTCATTTAGTGTGTATTAATTTTATTCCAGAGTGTAGAAACCTACAGTTAATGTTCGACTCTGAATGACAGATTCTCATGAAAATCATTCATTCATTCATAACATAACGTAATTGGTCATTACAACTCTTCAGTCAGGATTACGACCCAGTTTCTCACACCACTTATGTTGTGTGTGTTAATTTTATACATGAGCGGCGGGACTTACAGTTTAAAGTCGACTCTGAACGACAGATTTTTGGAGACACTTTTCATGACATTTTTATGTACTCTCAGAGTTTTTGCCAGAAATCTGCTGAGAGGAAGTCGCCGAAGAAATATTTTTTGTATTTTGTTTTAATGTCTGGCCTGGGGCTCGAACCCTGTCTTCATGTCTAATAAGCCAATACACTACCTACTACACTACGGCGACTTATTAAAAAATTAATTTTTTATTCACTTCTCAGATTATTTGTCAGCAGGCTGCTGGGATGCAGTTGCCGAATTTATTTGAAATTACTGAGTTGGGGTTTGAACCAAGGACTCTCGTCTAAGAAGCCAACATATTACCTACTATACTACGGTGATTTCATGGCTTTACGTGTGTTTTATTAAATTTTACTTTTGAAACCGAAAAACTGATGATGATCGATCACGAAACTCTAACTGTCATACACTTTTGTGTTTCAATTTAAGATATGCTTGTATAGTTTTCTAAGATATGCAAGGATTTGTTTTCGAACACTGTCATCAGCCTGAGTTTTGTTTTGTTGTTGCTTCCAAAAATGTAATTTGATTTCATAGATTTTCCGCTTCTTTCAATTCCTTATAAATGCCACACAGATTAGTTTTACACACAAACCGCAGACAACCTTAAAAAAGATTCATTGCTTGAGTTCCTTAAGCAAAAAAGAAGCAAAAAAAAGTAAATGAAACAATGGAAGAATTTTAGTATTTGGAGCAACAGTGCTCTCTCTCGCACCTGAGGGTGTTATTATAGAGAAGACACAATAAATAAATTTTCCTACCTGCTGTTTTTCATTAAACAGATGAACACATGAAAAGAAATGAAAAGAAATGAAAAAGAGGTAGAAAAGAAACTCATTTAAGCAAGCATATTCCTTAAAGGAATATGAAAAACGATTCATGAGCACATGTTGCTGTTGCTAGTTATTGTGGCATGTATGAGAGCCTAGGCACATGCATATGCCATTTGGGTGCATAACGAATTTCTTTCTTTCTTTGGCATACACACACATGCAAGACAGACCCTCAATTATGAGATTAACTACAACTAATACCAGAAGAATTTCAATTATTTTCCTTACGGAAATTAAAACCAAAAAAAAAGAATTGAAAGAAAAGGCAGGAAAAATATGTTGAAATTCATTTTCTTAGAAATTAGAATCACACACCAGGGTGATGGTAGAAATTCTCATACTTCATGGTCTTTAATTTATTGGATTTGCCCATCATAATGCTTGCTGTGTATGCATATGCCCCCAAAAGAGAAAACCTATTTCAAATATGCTCGTAAAAAAGACAATTTTTTCCTCCAAAAAAAAAAAACTTCTTTTGCTTGCCACAAATTGGCCTGTTACAGTAACTTTAAAAAGCTTACACTCGTGCCATGGAATCCAATTAAATTTTGTTTGGAGATCATGAAAATGAAATCTTATTTCAATGCTTTTGTAACTTCCCTGAGTATTTGTTTGACGTGGTGTGGTGTTCTTATGCTGTAACTGAGAACAAAAGTTGGGCAGCTAAAGTCCAGCAATTGTCGAAAGCTTTATATTGACAATAAATTTTAAATGCAGCTTGAAATGCAACAAAGACCAATGCAATGTAAAATGTTTTCTTATTGCATGAATATTGCCAGTGAATGGTGATTGTTGGTGTTGGCGGTGATTTCACGGTATGACAAACATTTGGTGCAATGCTTGATCTTAATTTATACGGCATGGATTCAGCAGCTTAGTGTTATACCCACTTAAACACTAGACATCGGCAAATGTCTTCCACAGTTCAATTTCAATTGAATCCAACACCAACAGCAGATGGTGTAGGATCGCCGTAGTCTAGTAAATAGTGTGTTGGCTATGAAATATGAAAAAAAAAACTTCTTTCGGCGACTTCCTCTCACTAATCTATTTGGCAAAAAAAACTCTGGGAGTAAATATAAAATTGCCATGAAAAGGTTTCTAAAAAATCTGCCTTTCAGAGTCAACTTTAAATTGTAGGATCCGACACTCATGTATGAAATTAACACACACAGCATAAATGTTGTGAAAAGCTAAGACTTTCATCAAATACATTATAGTCTGTCCCAACCGATCTTTTAAACGTCGGTGTATTATAGAAATTGAGGAACTTTAATGGGGTAAAATTTTAAAACTGAAGGCTGGTATTCAACACTGGCTCAAGGAGTTATAGGTTGTTCCATCAGATTTGGAAGGTGTTGGGGTGCCAGGAGTTAGTTCTCTGTATTCGCAAACTTCTACGTGATATTATTGGTGTTGAAAAAAGGTAAACAGTGCCTGAGGGCAATTATGGCGATATTGGGAGCCCTGTGGGCTTGCTGGCATCTGTGGTTTGCGGACATTGTCTCATAGCGAGAACTTCATAGAGCTTAGTTAATGAGTAATACAAAACCTGCCACAACTGTAGTGATGAAAATGGAGAGAATTGTATAAAACACTTTCTATCGCGCTAAAAGTCCAGTAGGTAGTGTGTTGGCTTATTAGACGTGAGACCACTGTTTAAACCTCTGACCAGACATCTCGAACAAAACGAAATACGAAAAAATATCTTTTCGACTACTTCCGCTCAGCAGATTTCTGGCAAAAGCTCTGAGAGCAAATAAAAAAATTGCCATGAAAAAATTCCCAAAAATTTGTCTCTCGAAGTCGAATTTAAACTGTATATCCTGCCACTTATGGATAAAATTAACACTCACCACATAAGTAGAAGTAGAAGCCGGGCCGTAAACCTGACTGAAGGGATGCAATGACCAATTTTGTTTGCAATTCTGATCCCTGGTGCTTTTCTCAAGGATTTGTTTTGTGTCTCAGATTTAAGTTGGAAAGTATCAGTCAGCGCATATTGGTTATAAGGCAGGGTGGCAGGGTGACATTACTTTTTTTTTTTTTTTTTTTTTTTTTATAATTCATTTATTTACAATCTGTTTTTACAACAATAAGCAAATTTTATAATCTTATTTTAACTTAACCTAGTCTGGATCTTTATCCAGTAAAATATCTACAAATTAAATAAATTGTAGGAGATTATTTTCTGTAAGGTAAATCTAATATATGAAACCTTTTAAGTCTATTGACTTCTTCGGTTTCATCTAACAAGCATATTGCTAAAGGATTACTATGAGTACTGAGTCTGTCTAAGTATCTAGAAGTATGTTTGTTTATCTCATCTTTAACTGTTGGAATCTGTAAGTCTTTGTGAATATTGTTATTTGTTATGAACCAAGGAGCGTTTGCTATTAATCTTAGTGTTTTAGATTGGTATCTTTGAAGGATTTCAATATTTGAATTACTAGCGGTGCCCCAAAGCTGTATTCCGTAAGTCCAAACAGGTTTCAATATCGTTTTGTAAAGCAAGAGCTTATTTTCTAGTGATAGTTCAGATTTAGAACCTAGTAGCCAATACATTTTTCTCGTTTTTATCTTTAATTGTTCTCTTTTAGACTGTATATGTTTTTTCCATGTGTTTCGTCGGTCGAGATGGAGACCAAGATATTTGACAGTTGTTCGTTTAGGAATAACTGTACCATTTAAAGCAACAGCTGGACAATCTTGTCTTCTTAGAGTAAAAGTAATATGTGTGGATTTGTCGGTATTTACTTTAGTATTCCATTTTCTCAACCACCCTTCGATATCATTAAGTTGCTGTTGAATAATTTCTGACGCAATGGTAGGTGAATCATTCGCTGCTACTAATGCAGTGTCATCAGCATATGTTGCGACAGTTACATTTTCATTTGTAGGCATATCATATGTAAATATGGTGTAAAGAACAGGTCCTAGAACACTGCCTTGAGGAATACCCGCTTTTATAGAACATATATCTGACATTTCGCTGTTAACTTTCACGTAAAAGAATCTTTTTTCTAAATAGGATTTAAAAAACAAATAATATGGAGCTGGAAGCAACTTCTTTAGTTTAAATAGAATTCCCTGGTGCCATACTCGATCAAAGGCCTGCTGAATGTCGAGAAATACAGCTGAACAGTATTGTTTACGTTCTAAAGAGTCTCTTATCACGTTGAGTATACGATGACATTGCTCGGGAGTACCATGATGTTGTCGAAATCCGAACTGATGTTCTGGAATTATGCTTTTTCTTTCTAGTATTGGAATTAACCTCCGTAAGAATATTCTTTCAAATAGTTTTGAGAAAGTGGTTAAAAGACTAATAGGTCGGTAAGATGAAACAACATTTTCTGGCTTGCTTGGTTTGGGTACCATAATAACTTCAGCGTATTTCCATTGATTTGGGAAGTTTTGTAACCTTAAAATTGAGTTGAAAATTAAAGTCAGAAAAAGTATACCTTTTTTTGGCAGACTTTTAGCAACTGTTGCTGTTATTCGGTCATATCCAGGTGTTTTTTTGTTATTAAGCATTACAATTTCTTTTTGCACTTCTTGCGGAGGAATATGAGGGATAGGGAAATCCATTTGACAAGGACAACATAAAAACTCTTCTATTTCTTTAACATCGGCATCACTATTAAAATTGAACGACTGAAAAATATTTTCTAGATAATTAGAGTACGCATCTGCCTTATTTTTATCTGATCTACACCAGCTACCGTTTATATCTTTAATAGGTATGTTTCTTTTAATTGGCCGCTTTATATATTTTGTTGCATTCCAAAGGCAGTGCTCATCATTTTTAGATACATTAATATTAAGGTTTTTTAGAAAGTTAGCAGTTTCTTCGTTTTTAAATTCTCGGATTCGAGTTTTTACTTGACTTGAGGCTCGGTTAAAAATTTGTTTGTCAATTGGACTTCTGGAAGACTGCCAAATTCTTCGCAATCTCCTTCTGTTTCTTATTAATGCTTGAATTTCAGCAAATATCACAACTCTATTACGATCATTTCCAGCAGTTTCAACCACAGGGGTTGATAATGCTCCCGCTTCGTGGATTAAATTTGTAAAATTTTCAACCGCCGAATCAAGTTCTGTACCATTGTTTATTGGATAATTTAAATTAACGTTTTTATCTATCCAGTATTTAAAAGCTTCCAAGTCTGTTTTTGGAGATAAAATATTTATTGTTTTTTGTATTGTTTGTAATACAGTGCAAAAATTTAAAATTATTGGAGAATGATCTGAGCTCAATTCATCACTATCCCTTATATTCAAACATCTTGTTGATATCCCTTTATAAACCACGAAATCAAGTAGATCCGGAATTTTATTGATATCACTTGGCCAATAAGTTGGTCTTCCTGTTGACAAAACTGAATAATGATATTTTTGAACACACTTGTATAACTCTCTTCCTTTAGGATTTAGAATCCGAGAACCCCACCATGTATGTTTGGCATTATAATCGCCACCAACAATAAATCGCGTACCTAAATTTTTGAAAAAGTTAAAATAATCCTGACATTCGATGTTATGTCTAGGAGGAGAGTATATGGAATATATAGATATTGCATCATTATCGCAATTTATTTTTATACCTGCAGCTTGAATAGTGGGTAGGTTAAATTCTTCAAGAACTTCATATTTAATAGACGATTTTATAAGTATTGCGGCACCAGCATGCGCACGATTACCTGGGTGATTTGCAGTAATTAAGTCATAACCTCTTATTCGAAAATAGCTCCTCGAAGTGAAGTGCGTTTCAGATATTAAAAAAATATCTATATAATTTGTATGTAAAAAAATTTCAGCTTCCTGTGTGTGATTTGAAAGGCCGTTGGCGTTCCATATTGCAATTCTTAAGTTTATTTGCATAATTTTTCTATTAAAACGCTCATCATACCGATGAGTTTATCAATTTTTGTCATTAAGTTGGTGTTAAAATTGTCAACATTGTTTATGTTATTATTTTGAGCAACTCTTGCGTAAGATTGCTGATTAAAATTTGTATCTCTTTGAGAATTAAAGTTTTGATGATTTGGTAATTGCGGATAATCCTGTGGACGATACGAAAAATTAGGATTTTGGTTTTGTTGTCTAAGGGAATAATTATTGTTTCTCCTTTCAATAAGATGTTTATAAACTCTACATCCTCTATAGTTGGCAGTATGGTTCTGCAAGCAATGAACGCAGACAGGTGGGACATTTTGATCCTTGGTACATTCGGCTGTTGAATGGCCAAGACCACATTTCACACATCTAAATGGTCTCTTACAATAAGACTTAGTGTGACCATACAATTGGCAGCGATAGCATTGAACTAATTCATTAGTTTTACGTGGAGGTTCGATTTTAACTAAAGCATTGCATATGTATCGCAAGTTATAAATATCTTTGTTGTTTGCTTTTGGATCAAGATCAATAAAGAACATTGATAAGCTTTCCTTATTCACACGACTTTTGACATTTATTATGCTTCTAACTTGATGGCCTAGCACTAGTAACTCAGCTTTTATGTCAGTTTCTGGAGTTGAAGGGTGAATACCTTTCATTACTACTCTAAATGCACGTTCTTGCCTGATTTGAAAAGTATTGTAGCTAATGTTTGAATTATCTAATGATTTTACTAGCATTCTATATGAATCTACAGAACCTATCTTAAGCATAACCTGGTTTCTTAAGGATTTATAACTAATTTCACTCTTAGGAATTACTTTTGTTAAATTAGTAATCATTTTATTCACATCTGTAACATCTGGTATAAATATTGGCGGTGGCTTTATTGTTGATTGATTTACTTCTGGCATATCCTCTTCATTCGTTTCAAGTTCTGCAAACATGTTCGATGATGTTGATGGTTCATTGTTGTTATTTATATTTGAGTTTAAATTTGAATTTAAATCATTGTTGTTATTATTGATATTTTGTTTTTTATGTTCATGTTTATTAGGCAAATTTTGTTGTTTTCTTTTCACAGCTCTAGTTGTTGGTACTTGCTGCCAACTAGCATCATCTCCATCACTATCCCCTGTCATTATAATAACAACAAGGCTTTTAATGCAGTTAAATTGTAATTGTCTGTATAACAATAATTTGTTATTTTATTTTTGTGGAATGTTAATCCCCAGATTAAAAACAAATTTTTTTTTTGAATTAGAATATAAATTTTATTTTTTTTTTTATATTTGAGTCTAAAAATTTTTTCACACAACCGCTATGACATAAAATTCGAAGCGAACTTTCAACATTACAATGGACTTGTTTGTCTAACTTTGGCTGGTTCGAGTATCTTTAAGCTAAGCAACGATTTACTATGGTAAGTGGGGCTATCGAAAGCATGCTCTGTACTCCGTTTGTGTTCTTTGTTTGGGTTCCAGGTGCAGTTGCCATTGGCATTAAGGAAATCATAGGAGATTGGCCTTTCGATAGCAAGCAGTTGGTCCTCTGTTTTATTCCGATCATAAAGATAACAGTACGTCTCCAGCCCAAAAGAAAATCACGATTATGCCTATGCAGTGGCCTTAAATGCCTCACTAATAGAGTGCTTTGGTTGCCTAAAATGCCTATGGATTTTGTCAACTTGTTGATTAACAACAAAATTGCCTGTTTCCTTAGAATTATGTTGTAATCCTGACTAAAGGGTTGTAATGACCAATTATATACGTATATATGTAGAGTTTCAACTCACCACCAAATGTGTCACCAAACATTTTCAAGTCTTACAGGTATCCTAGAGCCAAGGGACTGATGTCCGATCATCGGACTCCGATGATCCATGAAGTGGTATACCTTATAGGCTTGCCTGACTAAATCCTTAAATAGTATTTTAAGGCAACGTAATGTAGTGGTTTAAATGCCTGACTACAAACATTAGCATCCCAGCTTCAAATACAACAGAAGGCAAATAGTTTTGTCGTAATTAAAGGACTTCATTCCACATGGGAATAATTTATCCAGAAGTGCTTAGATCCCCAGAAAAAAAGGAGATGAAATCAACAATCACTTTACGGTTACGTATAGTTTTCAATGACCATGATCCCCTGCACATAATACAAGAAAATGAATACATTTTCCCAGCGCGAGTTCTGAAAAACTACTACAAGGCATATGAGAAAATAAACTGTCGTAAGGCACTCATGCAGAGAGCATTTCGAAGAGCACAAGCATGCCATAAGAATTGGCCAATTCACACGACTTTGTATCGTGTATGTTGTATTGAATACACTTTGTTGTTTGTGAATGCTCAATGCTATGCTGTATTGTGTATGTCGTATTCTTCTTCATAATTTTTGGCATTCAAATAATTTGATAGCACGAAACCAACTCAACTTTTAAAAACATATGAAAAGAGTGTATAAGTGTGTCGAATTTTTACATGAAAATTATCAACAACAAGCGTACACTATTGTATAGTCGTCCAACAATAAATTAATACAACGATACAACGGCTTGTGTGAATTGACCAAATATACAAAAGGAAGAACCTTGTGGTGGTAACCTAGTAATGACGCTTTAGATGTTTATAGTCCATATGGCCTACAAGTGAGCTTTAAAGTCATTATATGTTCAGGCAAAAGGAATATGAACACAGGGGAGTAGGATAAGATACAGAAATCAATTTGTGTTGGCACGATTGAACAATGAGAACAATGTGCTACAGAGATGCTAGGGGTTCTGTTGGACTTAATCATGTGTATCGTGAGCTGATAAATCCAACTGTATCCTCTATAGTACCATTAAATTCTTTTATTTTTGGTGGAATAAAGGAGAACAAGTAGTAAAAGGGAATCCAGCAATTTGGAAAATACATTCTCTTTAATGGAGCCCACTTTGAGAGGGAAGAATGGATCAAAGACAGATAGTGGACAGAGTTCGGAAGCGTTCAGTTCAGAGCGAATTTATGGAACCTTTAAGGAAACTCACGTGTATGTGTGGACCACATAAGTACATACACATTGACTCCAGATTAGTTTGGGTCTGTCTAGGTAAGCTGTAAGCCAGCTAAGCTAGGAGTAAAGTTTTCAGAACGCAAATGGCTCTGGACATTTCTATACAGTAGCAAGAGAAGTATAGTAAAGTATACTTGGCGAAAGAAAAATCAGGGACAGAGAGACTGAGTTTGAGACAATCTAAGCATAAGCTGGCTAATAAGGGAAAGGGATTATAGTCTTGCTTTAGACAATCCATTAACAACCAGAACAGAGTGGCTGGCTTTCAGCCGGATGTTTAAGATTAGGAATCATTAAGAGACCACTATGAAGATTCTAGGATGATGATCAAATGTCAGGTAGTACAAGGGATTATAGTCCTGATTCAGACAATCTATTAACAATCAGTAGAGAGGAGCCGGCTTTCTGCCCGGATGTTTAAGTCAGACAAAAATATGTTTTTAGACTAGGAATCTCAACAAGCCTATTATACAGATTCAGGGATAATGAAAAGAAGTCACCAGAACACATATTTGTAATCTGCAAGCCATAAAGGCATTCCCATGCATGATAATTCATATTCCATGTTAATAAATCATTTCCATTGAAAATGTCTCAATGATATGTTAACATAGTGTTACGTTTTTACCTTTTTAAAAACGTTTAGAATATGAGTTCGTTGATTGCAAACAAAGTAAAAACAAATTTTTGTTCAGTTTCAATTAAACTCTATTGTTCACACTACTTTTGTGTGCCACCATATACAACTTGTCGTATGTAACAATAATCTGCTTGTTTAGTTCGTTAGCCTTCTCTGCTTACAACCTTTATATAAGCAACAACACTTGTTCGTTAGATCTGTATAGCAGCGATCTTCAAACCACGACTGTTCTCTCCACACGCACACGTCTTCACACAAGCTTGACTGAATTCTGACTTACTCGTTGCCTGCCTTGTCTTGCATTTTTATATGCTCGCGTATTCAGCCTGCTGAAGGTTCTTGATGTGCAAACGTTCGGGATTTCGCTTTCTCGAGATTCTATCGCTACTTCATTATTGTTTGCGTACTTTGCTTACATTGTTGGTTGTTGTTTTCTTTCTTTCTTTCAAGCAAGTTCGTTATATTTGTTAGTGTAGCTTTTGTTAATCGTGTTAATGTTAAACGATGTTTTCATTTTCGTAACAGTATCTTAGATAGGTTAGTTTAGGCATGGGCAACGCTTCGATATTCCAACAATTACTTGGGAAAACAATCTTCCACTATAAGCCCAAAACGACTTGAAATTCTTGTCAATTATAAAACTATTTCTGAAACTATTTATTGCAAATAAAATGGCTTTCTTTTCACTACACCGTTTATCACTGCTGTGCCCTGTTGCAAATTGAATTTAATGTTGCACATATCTGTTGCAAATCTGATTACCTTAAATGAAAGCAATTTTTACTTTAAAAAACATGAAAAATAACCAGAAATATTTCATTTCTTTCTTTCCTTTTTTATATTTTAAAACTTATTACACAACGTATGCCAAAACATTGACAATCATGATGACTGCAAAGTTGCAAGTCCAACAACCGCTGCTATAAGTTATGCTGACATAAAATAAAATGCTTTTTTGATCTCCAGCGACAGCATGTCTAATGTCAGTGCCTTCATAACGATTTCTTTAAAGAAATTCTTGATTTTTTTCTTTTTGTTTCTTTTGTTTTGCTTCTTTCAAATCATTTGGAATGACTTACAGATGTGACGTTCCGCAAATACTTTGGCAACCATTAAAATGTTGAAACAGAACTTCAATTGGACTTTTGCGGCACAAACATACATAGCGACAGACAACAGTAAATCTGGAGAAATAAAACAAAAACGCTCAGACTAAATACAATGACTTACGGTGAAGCAGTAACAAAATTTAATTTCAACACAATGAATGTGTAGGGGCAAGACAACGGAATAAAGTGATAAAGCCGGTCTGTTAGCCTGGAGGACTCTGAAAATAGTGTAACTATAACCCAATGTATCAGTATTTCCAGTATGTGGTATTTTAATTGAAGTCCGTATAGGAGTATTCTAGAAGTCACCGTAGTCTAGTAGGTAGTATGTTGGTTTATTAGACGTAAAGCCAGGGTTCAAACCCCAGGCCAGACATCAAATAAAATACAAGAAGTATTTCTTCGGCGACTTCCTCTCAGCAGATTTCTGGCAAAAATTCTGAGAGTAAATAAAATTGTCATGAAAAGTTTCTCAAAAATCTGCCGTTCGCGGTCGACTTTAAACTGTAGATCCATCCCGCCACTCATGTATAAAATGACCACACACAACATAAGTGGTGTGAGAAACTAGGTCGTAATCTTGAATGAAGGGTTGTAATGACCAACTATGTATGTATGTATGTATATGTGGCCATAATGTTCGGTTCTAAAAGAAAATATAGCGGGTACCCTGGTAGCGACAGAATTTATAACAGAAATAGAACTGTGGGTACTGGCACTATCTGTTAAAGGAGAATGCTAAGGCCATAGATAAACTACAGGCACAGGTGACAAAAAAATCGCTGAAAAGATACCACAAAAGATGACCACATGGACCACCATTACTAATGGTGAATGAACTCTGGAGCAGTTGATGATGGACGCAAAACATCATTGAAAATTCATCTTCAGCGCTGAGGCTCATTTCTAAATGAATGGTTACGTGAACAAACAACATTTTATTATTTGAGACGACACCACACATGAGATCTAGGAGCGCCTAATGCATTCGTTCTTTGAGAACGATGTTGGTATCATGGTATGGTATGGATGATGTTATCAAGGTATTTTCGCTGAATATCAACTTCGGTTGGCGTGAAACGGATGATCAGTGTATCAGCGACTTGTGGTTGCAACGGGAAGCTGATCGCATTGGATTTTTCAGCATGAACGATTTCAGAATATGGTAATCTCTCGTAAAGGTGATGTGAACTGGCCATCGATTTCATTCCGTTGGACTTTTTCTTGTAGAGTTTTCTTCAATCACAGATGTATACTCATAAGCCACAAAGTACAGCAGTGCTCAAGCGATCTTCAATCTGATTTATGCGTCTAAGGGCCATTATTACAACTTGCCGTTAACCAAAGGGAGGATTTTAACGGACAGATAAATTGTTTTTGAGTATTATAAGTGGACAATAAGATAGAAATGAGCCTTAAGCTAAAGGGAGGATCATTCTACCAGTAACTTTTAAAGTTAAGTTTATGTTTGAACTTGGCTTATGGCAACAATAACAAAAAAATAAGCCCCTGCGTTTAAAAAAACTTGTTTATTTTGAGCAATGTTACCGACATTGCTACGGCTTTGCCATATTTTTGAAAAAGTTAACTTTATTTTATCATTGGGTTGTAATAACGAAAAAAAAGTTAAAGGTGACTTTAAAGTTCACTTTAGCTAAAGTTACCTTTAACTAAACTTAACTTTAACGGCAAGTTATAACAATGGCTTTAAGTCGTAAGAAATTAAACATTTTGGATGCTATCTACCCAGTGAAGCTGTACGAACATTTCAACGTAGTACAGCCGCAGTCTAGTAGTTAGTGTGTTGGCTTTTTGGATGAGAGCCGGTAGTTCAACCCCCGGCTCAGATATTTGGAGCAAAACGAAGTATGAAAAATATTTCTCCGGCGACTGTCTCTCAGCAGTCTTTTTGCAATAATTCTTAGAAATACTCTGAAATCAAATTGCCGTGGAAAGTTTTCCAAATCTGTGGTTCGAAGTTGACTTTAAACTGGTAGGTCCTGTCACTCATAGGTAAAATTAAGATACACAACATGGGTGGTGTGAGAAACTAGTTCGTAATCCTGACAAAATGGTTGTAATGACAAATTGAGTAAGTAAGTAACCTGGGCCCTAATTTTACGGCTAGTAATGCTGCATGTACCTGGTCTGTAGAGAAGAGGGTACTAACAGGACTCCAGTTATTTCATAGAATTTTTAAATTTTTTTAAATTATTTTTTAAAAACTATTGCAGAGCATTTTTTATATTTGTTTTATTGGTTTTTTAAATTCGTTTTTAATTCCAGTTTCCACAATTGCGCTTCAGTTTTGTAACAATTTATTGTGCAACGTTATTCTCTTTCTTTCTTTTTTCGAATTCCAATACCGTATATCATATGCCCTAAGCCGTATATGCTTTTTTGTTTTCAATTTAAAAGAATACTTAATGCTTTCTTTGTTTAAACCAAAAGGAGCAAAAAAAAATGGAACCAGAAATAAAATAAAATTTCTTTTATATTCACATTGTTGTTTTTTTTTAAGCCAATATGTTCAAATATAAGCCCAGTTAAGCGACAACCAGCAGCCAAATAATGTTCTGTAACAAGGAAAAAAAACAACAAATAAATCAGTTAATGGCTCAGAGTCAGTTTATTTTCTTTAATGCTCTCTCTCCTTACCTCTTTCTCCTTCTCTGTCTATCTCTGTGTGATTGTTTTTATTACATTAAATACGAATATTTTTCTTTTACTACCTGAAATAATAAAATAAAAGCCAACTTGTTGGTCTTAACAGAACTATACATACACACAAGCGTGTATAAACTTGGTCAATAAGTAATACTACGAGTAGCCCAAACAGGATGTCATTGTTTTGGTAATTCTTGTTCTTTTTTTTGGTTTTTTTATGTAAAGTATTCCATTCCATTCCATTATTTTTTATGAATTTTGATGATTTACAGCACGAGCGTTCCATTGTTGATATCACAAATGTACGTAAGAGTAAGGGAGTGAGTGAGTGAGTGTGCTTGCCAGTGACTTTATCACTGATTACGTATGCAATTCACAACGTGTGTGTCCCTTGTATTGTTGTTGGGAAAAAACAAAATTTCTTTCAATTGCCTGCCTGCCTGCCTGCCTGCCTGCCTGTGTTTATTTTAGTCATTCACCTGCCGTTTTTATTTACAATTTGTGTCACTTAAAAGTCATTAACATGACATCAAACTAAAGGTGAGTTTGAGCATTTCGAAACCAATTTTTTTTATTGAAAATCCTATGAATTGTTATGAACACAATGGACACAATAAATTAAAATTTATCTAAAAAGGAATTAAATGTCTAAATAAAGTTCAAATTGAACAATAAAACATTAATTCCGAATGAAACGTGGCCTCACCTACCGCAGTCAATGTCATTTGGGTGAGGAGCAGGTAAACATCACAAAGTGGTAAAGCATTCCTTAAAAGTCTTAAGGCTGACACAAAGTCATCTCTATGTTATACTTTCTTTTTGGCTTCAGTCTCCACTTTTCTTCACTTAACCAGCTATTTGCTTTACTGTAGCAGGTTCTAGAATGTTAGGGTTGCCATCAGTCGTTGCCAAAAAAACTAGCCGTGTTAAAATGTATTGTGTTGTTGAATAGGCTGTATTGGTGAGGACGTTTACACATTTTCTCCAAACGGTGATGTTATTGTCTCTAAGGAATCATTTGTCAGGAATCCTGTGGTTAAATTATTTGAAAGGAGAATGAAGTCGCCTAATTTTTAAGATTCTAAACAACTTGTAAGAAAATGATTTATTTTCTGTTGTAATCACACTTTAGATAATAGGGTCTACACGCCAAACCCCCTACTATATACTTGAAATGGGCGTGGTTCTCTGTCACAGTGATTGTTAAAAGGATAAATTTCAGATTAAGAGAGTGAGTCAATGTTCTCAGACTGCTATTTGCAGAGCTATCAACTAGCTTAAGCCCTACCGGTTATACATACACACATACATACATAATTGGTCATTACAACCCTTCAGTCAGGATTACGGCCTAGTTTCTCACACCACTCATGTTGTGTGTGTAAATTTTATACATAAGTGGCGGGACCTACAGTTTAACGTTGACTCCGAACGACAGATTTTTGAGAAACTTTTTCATGGCAGGTTTATTTACTCTCAGAGTTTTTGCCAGAAATCTGCTGAGAGGAAATCGCCGAAGAAATATTTTTTTTCATATTTCGTTTTGATGCCTGACCTGGGATACGAATCCAGGCTTTACGTCTAATAAGCCAGCACACTACCTATTAGACAACGGCGTCTTCCCCCTACCAGTTATACAGCAGAGATATTCTGATCCGATCTGTTCCATTTATGAAGTGTCGATTGCCTCTAAAACAGATGCATACACACATAATTGATCATTACAACAATTTAGTCAGGATTAGGACCTAGTTTCTCAAACTACTTATGCTGTGTGTGTTAATTTTAGACATGAGTGACGGTACCTACAGTTTAAGGTCGACTCCGAATGACAGATTTTTGAAAAACTTTTTTATGGCATATTTCCTTTAGTTGAAGATGTCTGATCCGGGGTTTGAACCTAGGCCTCACATCTAATACCCCAACACACTAACTACTAGACTACGGCGACTACAGCAAGAAATGGCTGTTTATTCTGTTCCTTTCCTGGTTTTATGGAATTACAGCCATTAAGTCACCGTAGTCTAGTAGGTAGTCTGTTGGATTATTATATTATCATGGTTTCATGTTAATTACTAAAGAAAAAATTCTGATAAACTCCATTAATTATAAATAAGGAAAGACGAACACAGATCAATTGCCTATCAGCGGCTAAGTTCCTTCCATTGCTTCCACTTAACCATTCACTCATCTTAGCAAGACATGTCAGCATCCATCCATGGTTTTTAAGGTTGCTTCAGTATCCATAAGATTAACAAACTATCTACCACGAACTCGGTAATATCATAGTCTGGCCCAGTAGCATGCAGTAACTTCCGCTTAGAGTAAGCTGCATAAGTCCGCTAGCCTGAAGCTAATGCTCTTGTCCATTCCCAGAACACATAAACTTACAGCGGCTCCTTGTATATTCATCCACGAGGATATTAACCCAATCGGTACTGTTTTAGGGTGAGCTCATCAAAGAAATATTTCTTACAGATATGCACAGGAAACTCTTTGCATATATTAATGGCATGAGAATCATATTGTAGAATATAGAAGTGACCATGACCATGACCCTATCACATCATATTCCTTTAAAGTAAAACCTAAAAGCCACAATCTTAATTACTTTTCGGCCACCAGGTTAATCGGTTGCCAGTTTGAAATCACTATAAGAGCCTTGGTCGGAGTTACTAACGGTGCATCAGCCATCAACTGGGATTAACTCCCTAACCCTCAAAAGATGCGACTATTTCTCTTTTTTTTGGCGTGTGAGGTAGGGTTCAAAATGTCTTCGCACTTACAGTGACCGTCTTCAGCTGAGTCGAGTGGGGCTTCCACTAAAACAATCCCTCCTCCTCTTCTGGGGATACTCCCTTCCCGAGACGGCTATCTGCATTACTTCGGGAAGGGCCCAGAACGACGTCCTGTTAAGGACCGTTGTCTACTCTCCCACGTCTGGGTACGCCATATTCGAAGCCAGCATCATGCTATTGGCTCGTCTTCTTATGTATCGTTCTGTCGTACTGTATCAGGGTCGACCTTCTTCCTGCGGAGTACACATTCTACGTATCTTCTCACAGCGCTCCACTTCGTCTCGCTTTCGAGCATTGCGTCCACAATGTTGTCGGGTGTGAATTCGCCAATCTGTTCCATCAACACATTCTTCTCGTCTTGCCATTTGATGCAATGTAAGAATGTGTGTTCAGCGTCGTCACTCATTTCCTCGCAATAAATGCAGCCAGGATCATTCACCTTGCCCATGCGGTGTAGATATTGTCGGTAATAACCATGACCCGAAAGAAACTGGGTCAGGAAGTAGTTAATTTCCCCAAAATTTCTCTGTGTCCATGCTTCTATAGATGGAATAAGTCTCGCAGTCCATCTTCCACTTGTTTAAAAAACAAAGATGCGACTATGAAACTAGAACTCCATTAAAAAGTATGAACTAGACTACCAAAAAAAAACAAAGCTTTAATGGTTTTGACCTCTGGGTCCTAATGATAAGTACATGTCCTCAAATTTTGTTTAAGCTTCACTTCAGTGGAAAATTCCATGCCTTTTATTTTCTTGAGAAAAGGATAAGCTTAGTCTAGGCTAGATTTACATTAAACCCATTATATCCAGACTTAAAAGCTTAACCTATACCTTTTTAAGTGCATTACATACCCTAACTAATCCTGCTCTATCAACACTACGAGATGCAACAGGCATGCCTGTTGCTCAACCTGTATGCAACCCAAACCCAAAAGAATATTAAAATTCAGTGAAACAAGTTCTACTTTAATTCTCTTCACAACTACTTGGCCTAAAATATGTGTTCCTTTCCCGATTAGTGCTTCACCAACAACAACAACAACAATAACAACAACAACAACAATAACAACAACAACAAAGGGGTGTTAATTGTTTTCTCACGTAATGGGCTCTTTGTTTTATTGCCAACGCTTTGTTGATTTTTATCATAAAAACTCTTCCTTTTTTTGATTTCTTTTTTCTCTTTTTTTCTCTCATGGACACAGAAACATCCGTGCGGGCCATAAAATGAAGCAGTCAAGCAGAGGGACAGAGAGTGAGACAGTCAGTGAGACAGTCAGACAATTGGAGAGTAAATAAAATAGACAAATTCACGTACAAAACGTTAAAGAACATTAAATGGCATTAAAGTGCATCATAAAATGAGATGTGAGGCAGGCATACAAATAAAATGTTTCAAAAAAAAAATATATTCTGGTCAGTAAAGGGAAAAGGCCGGCTGATAAGAACGTCAACAAATTGTTAAATAGGCCTTTAGTGTGAAAAAATATAAAATAAAACTACGAATTTGAATCAATTCAGTGTGGAATGGATACTTAATGATGGTTAAGCATATCGTAGAGGGCGTACATACCATAACGAAAATTGGCTTTGAATTCTGGGTGTCTCTAGTGTTAATGGCAAGGCATTCAAATGTGATCCTGGATCCTGACTTAACTGACGTTCATGCATAAACCGGCACATCTCCTAATTCTAACGAGAAGCAAACAACAGATCTCACACGGGCTTTATGCACTTACAATGGAATGGTGAGAAATTGTATCCGATTACGGTTAACCAGACCAAACTTGTCCTTTGTGGGTATACGGAGGACACGACTTGCATTAAGTCTTCTTAGAATCCATCCCAGGCACTTAATAGCGATCGTAGCAAAACACATGAAATCAATGACTGTAAACGGCTTCTGCAGAAGCCTTTTTGACTAGGAAGAAGGCGAGCCCACTAAACATCTTTCTGGTCATTGTCAGGCACTTGGTTAGACTAAAAAGAGGAAGAAGGCCAGATACTGGATATCATGCAGTATTCTTCAGGATGAAGTTCATGCATTCAATTACACTGAATATAATATAAAAAATCAATATATTTCTTAGTAGGCGTGGCATTTGTGGGCGGAAATAAATTTTGTTAAATAGCTGATGTTTTTTTCTATCGTATAGCGAAAACTCAATGTCGTTATCCCTTATAGTTTCCGAGTTATAAGCAAAATTGTAAAATTGTTTAACAAAAAACACTTCCTGCTGAAATCTGTTGGCCTGGTATTGCCAGAAAATTGAATATAGAGGGACACTGACGAAGCAAATTAAAAAATCTTTGAATGGTGTTTACTCCACATCCATTCTGATTAGTAGATGTCGGTCGTATCCTTATGCAACAACGAAACACCACAACCTTACCTTTGGTTATACAACAATGGGGGAAGCCTATCCATTGATAGGCTAGCTAAGCAGGCACTAAATTGTCAATTTCGGACATTAAATGCATGATTTGTGTCCCTATCTATTCTTTTAAAATTGAGGCAGATTACGTATAACAAAAGGAACAGGAAGTCTTCCTGAGCTCTAACGCGATCTGTGATTATAAAAAATAATTTGCTTTGGCCAGCATTAACGTTCGTCATCTGTGCATGGTGAGTGGAGTGAATACCTTTGACTGGCGCATTTACGCTCACGCGAGAAGATAACGTCTTTCTCATCAATATTTTTGTAAGACCTTAACTAAGCTGAAGGTGATGAAACTGCCGCCCACGTCCACTTGGAAATATAGCAAGTTTACTGGATAGCTACTGCCTGGACAACTTAGCTATACTGGAGTCTATGAACGCTGGTTAGGCTATAGCCTTATAGGCATCACAAGAAACTCATATTAGTGTGGAAGTGCCAACGAGGGTTGTATTGTAAATTTAATTCTACTTAATAGTTTGAGTGTAAATCGGTCTGGAGCAGCATTAGATTATTCCGGATGATATTTTTAGAAAGCTAGGCCACAAAATGGCGTAGTTCGTATGATAGCCAGATCTAATTGGATTCGTTAGAGTTGTGGTTCAATAGAGTCTTACGTATCCGAGTGGTGATACTTCTTCTACCCAGTATAACTGAACCTATCGTTCGCCACTCATATATAAAATTAACACACACAACATAAATGCTTTAAGAAGTTAGGTCGTAAGCCTGTTGAACAGTTGTAGTGACCAACTCACTGAGCGCCAAAAGTGAGTAAATACCCTGAAATAATTCACTTTCTTAGGATAGTGAGAAAACTCAATTACTTTTCCGAATAAATTTCCAAAAATGAAAACGTTTATTTATTACTTATAAAATGTTAAAACAAAAACAACAATTCATGATAAAGGATCTTTTTTATACTTAAGAACAAAACTGTTTTACACTTAAGAACAAAAGTGTTGACTCACTTATGGCGCTCAGTGTATGTATGTTATATATACCTCTGTGCACTGGCATTACTTCCACAAAACAAACAATTTCCGAATCTCTGTTCCAGATGTTAATTTTTTTTGCTCTACATTTTGATGTAAATTATGATGTAATTTTTGTGTGTAAATACGGAAACAAAATTACCTTAAATGAAGTCTCTTATTTATTAAAGTGTGTTAAATACCCTCCCCACATTAATAATAAAATGACAACCAAAAAAGCAACAAAATTAGTACAAATTCCTGTGTTCATAAGAAAAAATTAAAATGATCAAGAATTTAAATTAATTTCAACTGCTAAACTAAATGAAAATGAAAACGAAAAGCAAGAAATCCAAATGACTGCCAACTATGAATAACAAAATTAGTTAAACATGACCATTTTATGGTCGAAATTTGTTTTTCTCTCGTGTTTATTTATTAGAAAAAAAAAAAGATTCACAAATTATACTCGACAACGACCCATATAAGTGAATTATTTTTAATGCAGGAGAGAAGTGATGGAAATAAGAGATAACAGACGAATTTGTAGGCACTTTATAATAAATTAAAATATTTATTAGGGAGGCTTAAGAACGGTTTATCGATCACTAACACTAGATCACAAGGACTTAATGATAATATCTATCGATCTATCTTACGCCATTAGTTTTATTTCGGAGTCTTTCTATTTTCGCCAAACTCGGGTCATAATAATTAAATAATCCAGAAGTTGACAAGCCTTCATACAATCATCAATATTGGATATGGGGTCCTTAAAACTTGGATAATCTGGCTGCATACCGGTTTCCAGTGGCCTTTGGGATTTATAAAAGCTGGCAGTGAGTATCTATTATTTGCAGCATAATTTCAAAATTTACAATCGTATAGAAGAGCAGATTGTATACATTTGGAGGCGAAAACCCCGAACCTTGGTTTCAAGTTGTATTTGAAGTTCCTGAAAGTCCACTGCCTTCCGTAATACTCGAAATTCCTGATTCGCTGCTCTTATTCGGTCTGTGAAAAGTTCTCTGTGAGTAAATAACCCCTATTGGAATAGTCGAGATCTTCAAGTCGACCATTCATATCTTGTGTAAAGGTAATTAATCATACTTACTTACTTAATTGGCCATAACAACCCGTTTATCGGATTTCGGCCTGCCGCAACACATCCTTCCAGGCGCCTCTGCTTCGTGCGCACCTACGCCAGTTGGTCACACCAATCGATGACACGGCTTCCTCGATTTGGTCCTTCCAACGAATGCAAGGTCGTCATCTTCGCCGACTTCCGCAGATTCCCGTATCAAATACCCGTCTCGCCGGAGCATCCTCCTCCATTCGAACGACATGGCCGAACCAGCGCAGCCGCTGGATATTAATATGCTGTACAACGTCTATGTCGTTGAGGAGCTCATACAGCTCACTGTTGTATCGGGCTTTTCTCTCGAACACTCTCAAGGCCGCTACATCTGTACTTAATAGGGTCCATGCCTCTGCGCCATAAAGAAGCACAGGTAGGATGAGTGTCTTGTAGAGTGTTAGTTTTGTCGTACGAGAGATCTCTGCTGCTCAATTGCCTATTGAGATCATAGTAGCACCTGTTGGCAAGAGTGATCTCAAGACTGACATCATTTCTGGAGGTAACGGCGGAGCCAAGATAGATGAATTCCTTGACCGTATCAAAAGTTAAGCATTTACCCTGCCGCATTTACCCTAATGGAAGTGTTTAGCAAATGTTCACCCTGTTCTAGGCTTTTGAAACGAAAACTTTATTAAGTTCGAACAGCTTAGCTAAACATTCATGAGTGAGCGCGCGCAAAATATGTCAAACACTTAATAGTTTGAAGTAATTTAAAAAGGTCTTGAGAACATAAAAGACCAATTTAATTGATTGCGTAGCCTAGTAGGTAGTGTTCTGGCTTATTAGACGTGAGGCCGCGATTCAAATGCCAGGTTAAAGATCTCCAATAAAATGAAATATGAATGAATATTTCTTCGTCGACTTCTACTCAGCAGTTTTCTGGCAAAACTGAGAATAAATAAAAATTGCCAAGAGGAGTTTCTCAAAAAAAAACTGTGGTTCGTAGACGACTGTAGGTCACGTCACATTACACTGAGGATTGTAATGGCACGTATGTATATATGTATGTTGTTTGATCGCGTTACCACTGTCGAAACGTAACAGAAACTCATCAAAGTTCAATCAATTTTTGAATCAGAATGGAAAAATATCGAACTGAAATGCCAGCCAGTCTGCACAAATAGCTTCAAAGTCTGGATTTATAGAAAACAAAATTCTGTTGAGTGTTTGATTATCGCTTATTTTATTATTATTATTATTATTATTATTATTATTATTATTATTATTTTATTTCATTAATTACCGATCTTTATTACTCTTAACATAGGAGAAAGTTCGACCAGAACTGCCTAGCAAAGCTAATTCATCTTCCCAAATGGTTTCTGTTTTTGCTGTTTTTATTTTCTTGATCCAGTCCTTCAACTAAGCAGATCAGCATTAAGTTCTAGAATGATAGGGTTACCATTAGTCTTTTTTTAGGTATAATGTTTTTTTTTGAGAACGTGTTGAATTGCAATGTGTTCACAGAGCCTTAAGCTTACCCAAGCGATAGGGATATGTGACCTTCCCATGATGATGTTTGTTTGTGATGCTCGCCAAATTCTATTTCCTACCATTGCTTGCTAACGTAGAGTGCATTTGTGGAAAATCTACTTTCCGTCAAAATTTCAATTTCATGTCATTTCATAGGTTTTCTTTTCATTAGTTTTTCTTGGCTTTGTATTTCACTTTATACAGCACAAAGATGAATTTTTCTTTTATTAAAAAACACAATACAACAAAAGCAACAATTACAACAACAAAAATATAAAATTATACAACTGCAACAAGAAGATCATGTAGTCAACACAATCAAGGCAATAAAGTCACTCGCATAGCAGAGAAAGAAAGAAAAAACTTTACAAAAACCACCCACATCCCATAACATCACAGGGCATTTTTTATTTTCATTTTGATACGTTTCACAGGCCATTGTAACTGCAGAGGAGGAAGTAACTGGAGCATTACGATCCATTTGTTTAATAGTAAAACCAAACCATTCCTATGTACAAACGTACGATTGTCTGTCTGTCTATGGCATCATGACAGTGTTTATTGTCAAAAGCCCAATGGGCATTAATTTGTTTGATTTTGCTGCTTTCGTCTCGTTTTCATGATCAGAGTGATCGCAACACCACAACCGCAAAACCACTAACACTAGTCAACACTTATAATACTAGGCCCACTATGTAAAGCTATGCCATGCCATGCCATACCATCTCACGCCATGCCATGCTATAACAGTGTATAGTTATCTCTATGAAAGAGAGAAAGACCATCGTGCCAGTGTCATAATCTCATTTAAAATTAAAAAAAAAATCCATTCATTCATCCATTCAGTCAGTGATTCTTTATTTGCTTGGAGTTTAACTCATATTTCCATTGGAAATCAAATGAAATTTTTATTTCCATAAATCTTCGCCTTTTGTTGTGGTTTCTTTTTCTTTCTTTTTCACTTTTTTTTATTTCTTATTGTTGTTGTTGCTGTTGTTGTCATAATTAATTGTTATAAACAAATTTTTCTTTAGATTTTGAAATTAATTTCCTTCTCTAAACGATAATGATTTAATGATTTTGTTTTTTTGTTCGCGTGAAAATTAATCAGCATCACTTTCAGAGAGCTGCTCTGCATGATATTAAAGTGGAGCGTCTAAGGTTACCAATCCCATTATGAATGGTATTTATTTCAATTACGGATGACTTTATTTGACAAAAATATGAGAATATGAGAACACGCTTACAAATTTAGTCAGTGATGGGAGCCAAAGACTAACGATGTTAAAATCAATGACGTATGAATCGTATGATACGAACTCTTTTCCCATCTGGCGAATTGTGGATTTTATAAGAAAAAACCCAACTAAAGTTAGGAGAACAGAAACCAGCCAAGTCCCCCAGTCTTTGTTAACTTTTCTAAACTGATGCCATTCTTCAGTTGAGACATGCTTTTATAACAGGTTCCTTAACCAAATCTGCTCTTACCAACTAAAACCACTTCAATCCTCAAGACCACATTAAGCGGAACTACATTTCGTACTTCCAAACTCAAGACCACATTGAGCGGAACCACCAAATCGCACTTTGATCCTCACGACCACACTAAGCTTAACAACCACATCGTACTTCCATCCTCACACCACATTAAGCGGAAAAACCACATCGTATTTCCATCCTCAAGACCACATTGAGCGGAACTACCAAATCGCACTTCCGTCTTCAAGACCACATTAAGCTTAACAACCACATCGTACTTCCATCCTCACGACCACATTAAGCGTAAAAACCACATCGTACTTCCATCCTCAAGACTACATTGAGCGTAACTACCAAATCGCACTTCCATCCTCAAGACCTCATTAAGCGGAACAACCATATTGTACTTCCATGTACAAGCGCACTTTAAGGGGAACTACATTCTTTGGACCACATTGAGCGAATCAGACCTCTTACATATGTATAAATCGTTGGGCATAGTGAAACATGTAATTGAAATATTGTGCCTTATGTACCGTAGGTCTATAATTGCTGGTTAGTACTTCTCAGCTAACATAATAATTTCAAGAGCTATGCGCCTTACTCCAAAGCAGCTCTGTCTAGACAGCTACTGTCGATATTTTCTGACTGTCCAAAAATATTTCATTTCAGGTTCTTCAATTCACAACAATGATAGAGAAAATAGTCAGTGCTTCACATCGTCATTACAGCTCCTGCAGTAGTCGTTGTCGATCTATAGCTCGTTGATTGCATCAAGTTCTTCAACTGGGAAGTTTTTCGTCTATAAAATTAGTTGTCATTCATACATACATAACATAATTTGTCATTACAATCCTTCAGTCAGTATTACGACTTAGCTTCTCACACCACTTATGTTGAGTGTGTTAATTTTCTTCAAAAGTAGTGGGACCCACAGTTTAAAGTCGATTCCGATAATTAGATTTTTTGAGAAACTTTTCATGGTAATTTTTCATTTACTCTGAGAGTTTTGCCAGAAATTTGCTGAGAGGAGAAGTCGCCGAAGAAATATTTTCCATGTTTCGTTTTGTTGGACATGTCTGACCTGGGGTTTGAACAGTGACCTCACGTCTAATAAGCCAACACACTATCTGGATACTCGCTTGAGGCCTTATCCGATAGCATGCTTATCATATTAATCGTAACAAACTGCATCATTCTGATGCCAGATCGACTTTGTGGATCAAAAGTTCTTGGTACAGATGTCCGTGAGGACTTCTTGCTATAGGGATAGCTCTAAACAGGGAGATAGGACAGTAGAAGGGCCTCTATGTAGAAAGGCCTCTATGTAGAAATAACCTTTGTCTACCAGATTTTCTTGATCAAAAATTGTTTTCACAGATATTCGTGAGTACTTTTTGCTATGTAGATTGCTCTAAACATGGAGATAGGACAGTAGAAAGGCCTCTATATGTATGGAAAGAATCTCCGTCTACCAGACTTTCTTGATCACAAATTCTTTGCATAGATGTTCGTGAGGACTTCTTGCTATAAGGATGACTCTAAAGAGGGAGACAGAACACTACTGGGCCTCTATACAGAAAGGACTCTATGTCGAAAGAATCTCCGTCTACCACACCATAATATGGTATTTTCCAGTGAATATCAAATCAAGAATTAAGAGAAATCTATCCTGCAAATAAAAAATTATGATCATGAAGTTCATTGTCTTATCAAAGTCCATGGGACTTGGGGCTTTCAAACGCTTTGCCGGTCATTTGTTGCTTGAAGTTTGGAATAAAAATAGGCTGGTGAACTATGCTGATAACTTGCACAAAAAATTTTTGTTTGCCAATGAAGAAACTGTTACTGCATCGAAAGATGCACTTAAACTGAATACTCAAGCACCAAAAAGAACATCATCCAGCTTCAGTCAAGGTTTGATTAGATGTCTCAAATAGTCAAAGGTTTACCGTTCCAAATCAACCACTGACTTTCCAGCAATATTCTGTGCCAGTTCATAAGGTAAAGCGACCAACATCGGGATCCAACTTTGGTCATATCTGGCCGTTTATCAGTCCTGATTTGAAAAAGTAGGACCTAAAATTGTGAACAGTTTTAGAACTTATGCTTTGGCTTGATTCGTGATGTGGTCAATTTTCCATACGTGCGCGTCTTCTTCTCAGTCGATCCGTCGAACGATTGCCTAGTAATTGTTATTGCTTATGCAAAGGGTGTAAACAGAGGAATAACAAACAAAGCAATTGCTGTTGTTTACATTAGTAGCACACAGAGTTGTGAGAATAATAAAGAATTTTAATTAAAACTAAACACAAATTTATTTTTTTTTATTTGCAATCTACGAGCTTATATTTTATTTAAAGGTAAACACGTAACAATATGTATGTTGGCATAGCTGATACCATTGCTTTTAGGATTTTTAAATAATCTCCAGTCATTTTTAAATGCTATTTTGTGCTCTCTAAACTTAGGTCCTGCCAATCATGTATAAAATTAACACACATTAACGACATTGATGGGTTTGTGAGAAACTTCGTCATAATTCTGTTTGAGCAGTTATTAACAAATACATATATTTTGCACAACTTAGACGCTGCTATGCTCAAAGCTTAAATGCTGCGCTTGTTATACGAAACATTTTAAAATATAGTTCTACAATGGATTTATATTACGAAAGCACAACAGGAAAGATTTCATAAGTTTTCTGGGATACTAACTGCGAATGTCCCAGAGCCGTAGAAATCAGATCTGCCACAATCCAGGTATATATGCTTAGACATGAGGCCCGCAATCTGACCAACGAAATGACACACAGAAGACAGTAATTTCAGCAGTAGAGGATGGCCAAAGAGAGTTGAAAAGAAAATCGTAATAAAAACTCAAACATGGCTTAAGAGCTACGGTCTAGAGCTTGCTGAGGATAAATTTATTCTGATCAAATAGGGGGAAGGGGCATATACCATTACATCCCTAGCTATATCAAAGAAGCGAAAAATATTTGAAATAATGTTCTGCAACACATAAGGTTGACAGAAAGGCAATATGGCAACTTCAAATATAAACAAAATGAGCAAATACAACAAAAAACGAAGCCCGTCGTTGCCACTACGTTTAAAAAAACAACTTGTTTAATTGAGCAGTTTTCTCGATAAGCTACAGATTGAGATTTTTTTCTGAAACTGCAAAGCACATAGAATTTTGGATTGCAGAAGACCGAGTTCTTATTCTTATTCTTATTCTTATTCTTATTCTTATTCTTATTCTTATTCTTATTCTTATTCTTATTCTTATTCTTATTCTTATTCTTATTCTTATTCTTATTCTTATTCTTATTCTTATTCTTATTCTTATTCTTATTCTTATTCTTATTCTTATTCTTATTCTTATTCTTATTCTTATTCTTATTCTTATTCTTATTCTTATTCTTATTCTTATTCTTATTCTTATTCTTATTCTTATTCTTATTCTTATTCTTATTCTTATTCTTATTCTTATTCTTATTCTTATTCTTATTCTTATTCTTATTCTTATTCTTATTCTTATTCTTATTCTTATTCTTATTCTTATTCTTATTCTTATTCTTATTCTTATTCTTATTCTTATTCTTCTTATTCTTATTCTTATTCTTCTTATTCTTATTCTTCTGCGAGTACATCAGTGCCTCATCCATAAACACGGCTTCATCCATAATCCACTATTCGGCGCACAAAACCTTACTTAAATTTTTCCCTTTATAACTACAAAAAACGTAAAAAGAAAATGCGAATTATAATAAGCGGGTGGAGAATTTTTCAGTACAGACGATCATATTTGGAATGTGTGTGGGTATACTTTAATATGCGAGGGAAACACGGTTGCCATGTTGTGCGTCATATTCGTCATCGTCATACTATCTATAGAAAATCATCAAAATCGCCAAATTAACAAAAATATAGATTGGAGAAAATGTTAAAAAGACATACAACGTTTATAATTTCAAAAGAACAACAAAAAAAAACATTAAAATAATTATTTGGAGATAATATTATAAAACTTAAGTATTCTTACCAGATATGATCTACACAAATCGAGTAAAATTAGTTAATATTTAAAATGGAGGACCTCTTAAACTGAACAGTTTTTGTTACGGTCTGGTAACTGTGTTCTTTTAATGACCAACAAATGGGACTAAATTGGATAAAAATGGACTTCTTTGGAAAATGGACCTTGTACGCTGTATAGCCATGGTACATAGCCATTCCGAAACAATTGTCCTTAAAGTCGGGCGTCATTTAAGACAACAGACTAATTGTTTTCTTCAAGCGGACTACTCCACCGAACTCGTAGAGGAAATTGGTTAACTCGGGAGCTGCACACTAAAGGCACCACTCCCCTAAGCTGGAAACCAGCCTGAAAGTTCCATGAACGAAGCTGTTTTGTTCCGAATAGGTGGAGTCCCGAAAGAATTGTTGCCGAATGGCCAATTTTGCCGAGGTAAGTGGCAATTCCTATGTTGAAATATAATTCTATGGTACACAATTCTCTTGACAAAAATAAAGCATCGTAAATTATTTATCTCTTGTACAACACGCAACAGATTGTGGATGAAGAGGTTTTACATGTTCTTTTAAGTAAATAAGAATAAAGTTCCCTGGTCTAAGAACAAGTGTCCAAATGTGTAATTGATTGAAATACGGCAATCATACTGCGAATGCTGTACCAAAGATCGTAAAATGCATATGCGAATTATACAACAATATGTAGGTGGGGGCTTGAATGAACATTCATTTTTCAGTGTTGCTACATAAATTTTTATATTCAAGCGCTTTTAAGATTTATATTTTAGGTTCGAAGTTAAAATGGCAAAAAGCCATGATTTTGGTTAAGGATTACGTTTGCATTCGATTCATTTTCTGGATTTTGCTTTGCGTGACTATTTCTGGTTTACACACCTAAAGACATGACACGGCAAAAGGATACATAATGTCAACGATGAAATGCCTATTTTTGATTACTTTGGCAAATATAATTGTATACGTTCGATAAAAGATTTCATAAGATAAAGAAGCATTAAATCAAAGCAAATAAATCGCATTCTCAACAATCAAAAATGTCTACATTCAGCCAAGTAAAGTGTGGAACTTGTTCACAATATTTCCAAAGTGATGACGTCGTTTATGGTGGTTCACTTGAATGTGGTCATACGTTTCATAAAAAGTGTCTCTACAATAAATTCGACGAGGGCTCAAGAAAATGTAACAATAACGGTAAATGTAATGCTCCTTGTTATTTACGCAAATGTAGTCGCGTTTATTTAACATTTTCAAGCAACAACAAAGGCAAAGGATTTATGAAAACGATCGAGAGTAATTAAGGACTGACAGCTAAAAAGAAATTTTAGGTGGAATTATTAATTATATTTAATATATTGTTAAGTTAATAATTAATTTTATTTTATAAATTATATTGTTATAAATAACAATAATATTAAATCTAATGTAATCGAAATTGTGTCAGCTCTATATAATGTCTGTTATCATAATGTCCCATAAATTAGTTACATAAAGTCGTCATATCGTTTGGAGTATTGTTGATAGAACGAATCTATGGTCCAGCAATTTTGCAAACTTATCCAATTATTACTCGTTCAAAGACTAGTCCACTTTATTTTAACAGAGGAACGTTGAAATCTAAATCCTCGTCGGCAATTTGACGGACGGAACTGTCCAGATCTAAGAGAAAATTACTTCTTTCAGAATGACGAAAGTTTTGTAAACGTTGCCTTAGGTGAACTTATCAGTTAACTCAAAAGAAATAATTTTTTGCGTCCTGAGGCCGCCTCCATGGTTTGAGAAACTCTTTTCATGGCAATTTTATTTAGTCTCAGACTTTTTGCCAGATATCTGCTGAGACAGGAAGTCGGCGAAGAAATACTTTTTGTATTTTTGTTTTGATGTCTAGGTCTGGGGCTCGAACCCTGGCTTTACGCCTAATAAGCCAAAACACAGTACCTACTAGGCTACGGCGACTTTATATGATAATTATGCATTGTTTTACTTAAAGTCTCTGCCGTGGAAACTATTAACACCTAGTGGGTAAGTACTATGACAATCGGTATTCTAACCAACAACAACACGTTGTTGTCTAGATTGATGAGATGAATTTGAGTTTAAAAGCAATTTTGCAATTTTGCTTTTGCAAACACAATTTTACTTTTGCAAACACAATTTTGCTTTTGCAAACACAATTTTGCTTTTGCAAACACAATATATTCTCAACATATTAATTTCAGTTGACATTAACAAATGCCTCAGGTTTCTATGATTCATGGCTGAAAAGGGTCCAGAATCTATAAAAATTATTGAATTTCTTTAGTTTTAAACAATATTTTGTTGTATTGACTCGTAATGACCAACAGTTAATCATCTTGTGGACGACGCAACACTGATAAAATTAAAATAAAGAAATTGGGTAAATAAATTTTATTAATCCTCTCTCTCCCCCTCTCTCTCTGTTTGCTCATTTTGTGACAATCTTATCTGTCTGAGACGTTCTATGACGTTCTAATACATTATTTCAACGTTTCCATTACTGCCTCGCAACACAATAATCTTGTGTTGAATTAATTTCAGTTAATCCCACATAATCCCACGAAATTGTAAGTAAAAGCCAGCCAGCCAATCAGTCGTTGAACGTGCAAGAAAGTCACCCAAAAAAGTTATCACAGAATAAAAGAAAAGAAATCTCCAAATGGATGACAAATTGTAAGACATTAATGGATCGATTTCCCAAGAAAAATTTCAATTCAATTAAAATTAAAAAGAATATCAGATTTGTTCTCTTTCTTCTGCTATTGAGAAGAAGAAATTCGTTTAAAACAGATGTAATATATGAGCTGGGATTCTGGTGACGCCACTTATGCTAGACTGCAGGTGATGCTTTTCTTTAAACCAATTAAACATTTCAATTGTTTTTTGAGGCAGGTCTGATTTAGTTTGAGAAAAAAAAAACAAAACAAATTAAACCAGGCCCTTATAATACACAATTTGGAAGTCAAATTTGATTCAGCTGTACGCAAAATTTATTTGACGGGAGTTGAACCTTTAGACGATACACCTCAAGTGCCCACTTCATATCGAATCCGTATCTCTATCGTTTGAATAAAAAGCCTTTGTTTCCAGTGCTCTTGTAGGTGATGTCCCCATCGCCCCTTTCTTGAAAATAAACAATACATTATTTTAATCTTCTGAATTATTGAGATATGTACGTTGTAAGATTTCCAAACCATCTATGTCCAACAAACTGCTCAAACATAAGTTAGACTAGGCCTGTGGCAATAACGCTTCCGTACAACCCATGTGTCATTTATGGGCTTTATGGGTTTAGTGGGCTTTTGCCGTCCTAACTTCCTGTCCAGTTTTCAATTTCCTATCCAGTATAACATCCAAGTATTTCACCTAGTTTGATATGATAATCTTTAAGTCGCCGTAGGCCAAATATTAGAAACATTTCAGCGGCGATTTCTTCTCAGCAGATTTCTGGCAAATACTCTGAGCGTAAAATAAAAATTGCCATGAAGAGTTTCTAAAAAAATTTGTAGTTCGGAATCGACTTTAAACTGTAGATCCCGCCGCTTATGAATAAAATTAACACACACAACTTAAGTAGTGTGAGAAGCTAAGTCGTAATCTTAACTGTTTTCCTGTCCTGAATAGAGGCTTCGGAAGAAGTATTAACACATCGTACGCCGTAGCAGCCTTCGTCAGTTAATATCCTCAAGAGACAATGAATAGTTGTAATTCATATAATGGATGCCATATACACCGCAATTTATCCAGCTAAGCCTAAATATATGGCCAAATCAGTCAACCTGTACCTGATCTACCTGGAACTCATCTAGGGATTGTTCTGCTATGGTTTCTGTCTGAATGTGATGAAGGCACATTCAATGTCCATACATACTGCTTGAAAATAAACTTTGTTATCTAGGGGCTCTCTATAGCGATTTCAAGTAGAACACTCTCCTTTGATGTAAGTGGGCGGACTAACTCCTAGCCTTTCATCCGATATTTTACTCTTCAACATGGTATCAAACATTATTTTGATTAAGAACGAGCTTAAGTTAATCGGATAAAAAGTCTTTGTGACCAAGTATAGGTAAGATGTCCACTTCATTTTGTATTTCTATAGCCTTAACTGGATTGATATTTTCTAGGTATATACCTGCTGTAGTAAGGCCCTTAGCGCTACAATTATTGGAAATATCCCTGTGACCAAGAACCCATATTGTTTAAAAGTGAAACTGCCGCAATTATCGATTAAGGAAGTCTCGGCATATAACAACCAGTCTAGATCTGAATGTTGCACCTAAAAGAGATCTTATTGCCGTCTGCATAGCAACGAGAATCGAAATACTAGTTCTAACACCAAATGGTTGGAGAAATATGTAAAATCAATTTTATTCTCAGTTTATAACCTTCTTAAGGAGTAGAAATTTTCAAAGCAGCAGCCTTCCCTTTTTGGACGTGTACTGTGCAAGATTCAGAATCAGATTTGAAGTTGCCGTAGTCTAGTACGTAGTGTGTTGGCTTATTAGACGTAAGGCCACGGTTCACAACCCATGTCAGACATCAAATCTTTCGTTTGTTAACAAATTTATGAAAATGAAAATGCTAAACAGGCAAAGTTATTAGCTAATACACTTAATCCATCTAAACATGATTTAGTGGGCGTGGCATTACTGGGTATTAGATAATAATATAAGTTTGAAACCTTAGCTTTCGTTTGCTACCAAATTTATGAAAACTGATGCTAAACAGGCAAAATTATAAGAGTTTAAATTTAATTTGCTTAAATATCTTAAACAGGGCGTGACAAAGAATGAAGAATATTTAAGCAAATTAAATGCAAACTCTAATAACTTTGCCTGTTTAGCATCAATTTTCATAAATTTGGTAGCAAACGAAAGCTAAGAACTTAAATTTATATTATAATATAAGTACCATGACCACTGAATCATGTTTAGATAGATTAAATGTATTAGCTTATAACTTTGCACGTATTAAATAATAAGAAGATGAATAAGAAGTGTGCGTGGCAAATAATATAAGAAAATGAAAGTCCCGGTTCTTAGCTTTTATTTGATACCAAATTTATGACAATGGATGCTGCATAAGCAAAGTTTTAAGCATTTAAATTTAATTTTCTTAAATATCTTAAAGTAAGCGTTACAAATGTAATAATATTTACACCTAAAATTAAAGAACACGTTCTTACCTTTCATTTGATACCAATTTTATAAAAATGGATGGCTTTTTTATAACTTTGCCTGTTTAGCATCAATTTTCATTTATGTATGCCTTAAATGAAATTACACGTTCTTACCTTTCATTTGATACCAAATTTATAAAAATTGGTACTTTCGTTATAAAGTTACGGGAAGTTAAAGAAAATATTTTGCCAAACACGCCCTTGCTACACAATTCTGTTCGCCTGGTAGAATACACAAAATTTTTGAAAATGAAATTTTCGCAAAAATTTCTTGTTGTGGTTGTTGTTGTTAAAAAGTATTTTCTTTAACTTCTTATAACTTTGGAACGAAGCCATCAATTTTTATGAATTTGGAATCAAATGAAAGGTGAAAACGTGTTCTTTCATTTAAGACGTAGATATTATTATATTTGCCACGTCCACTTATAGATATTTAAGAAAATTAAATTTAAATGTTTAAATCTCAGCTCCATTGTAGTAAATTTGGTATCAAATAAAAGCTATCTATTTTGTGTGATCCCTAAAAGAATCCAGTTCACTTCCTCAGCAGATTTCTGATAAAAACTCTGAGAGTGGAATAAAATTGCCATGAAATGTTTCTCAAAAATTTGTCGTTCGGTTTCGAGTTTAAACTGTGGGTCCCCGCCACTCATGTATAAAATTAACACACACAAGTCCCATCGCAAAATGTTGCAAGTATAAGTCCCATCGCAAATGTTGCAAGTATAAGTCCCATCGCAAATGTTGCAAGTATAAGTCCCATCGCAAAATGTTGCAAGTATAAGTCCCCACATTGTTGCAAGTATAAGTCCCCACATTGTTGCAAGTATAAGTCCCCACATTGTTGCAAGTACAAGTCCCCACATTGTTGCAAGTATAAGTGCCCACATTGTTGCAAGTATAAGTCCCCACATTGTTGCAAGTATAAGTCCCCACATAGTTGCAAGTATAAGTCCCCACATTGTTGCAAGTATAAGTCCCCACATTGTTGCAAGTATAAGTCCCCACATTGTTGCAAGTATAAGTACCCACATTGTTGCAAGTATAAGTCCCCACATTGTTGCAAGTATAAGTCCCCACATTGTTGCAAGTATAAGTCCCCACATTGTTGCAAGTATAAGTCCCCACATTGTTGCAAGTATAAGTCCCCAAATTGTTGCAAATATAAGTCCCCACATTGTTGCAAGTATAAGTCCCCACGTAAATGCTGCAAGTATAAGTCCCCACATTGTTGCAAGTATAAGTCCCCACATTGTTGCAAGTATAAGTCCCCACATTGTTGCAAGTATAAGTCCCCACATTGTTGCAAGTATAAGTCCCCACATTGTTGCAAGTATAAGTCCCCACATTGTTGCAAGTATATGTCCCCACATTGTTGCAAGTATATGTCCCCACATTGTTGCAAGTATAAGTCCCCACATTGTTGCAAGTATATGTCCCCACATTGTTGCAAGTATATGTCCCCACATTGTTGCAAGTATATGTCCCCACATTGTTGCAAGTATATGTCCCCACATTGTTGGAAGTATATGTCCCCACATTGTTGCAAGTATAAGTCCCCACATTGTTGCAAGTATAAGTCCCCACATTGCACCCGTGTGGTAGCGGATTAGAATACTACCTTAGTGGTTCCCTGCTTGTCGTAAAAGGCGACTAAATGGGAGGGCAAAGGTAGAGGGTGCGTATGAAAAGTCTGGCATATACCCAATGACACTGATGCTTTAAAGCGAAACAATGCCGCTCAAAGTATTGAACTACCGTGGTATCACGATAGCACCGTGGGAATCACATACCAGCATGCGTGCAAGCACGCACCCAACGGATGTGGACGATCGGAGCCTAGTCGTATAGGCATCAGAATTGATTCCAGTAAGATTCTGATTATGGTATACTGGACTACACTACTATTTGGATTTGATGACATGGGCTGGCGGATGGGGTATTCTGTTACCAATATGTGCTGGAGTGAAATCTGGTACAGACGGCTTTCAGGCTAATACACCATCTGTCTCCGTCCCGTTAAAACCTGGCAAGCCTTGGAGATCGATCTTGGACTCGTCCCGTTGAGTTGGGGTGTAGGGGCAGTTAAGAATTTCTTCTGTTTAGCTCCCGGTCTGGCTCTGAACACAAGCTCTCATGAGGACTTGTGTCAACCCTCGCATGGCCTCCCTGCATTGCAAAGATAACCATGGGACCACAATAAGGGTAACTACACAACGAATCCAAGATAACGGCTCCAACTTGGGACCCAATAAAATGGAATTCAACACAAGCAACAATCTATATAACTTTACAGGCGCTACTTCTCCAGCCGGCACCGAGGGTGCAAAGGAGACCCAGCAGGACAGCCCTTTCCTGAATCCTTTCCGGAGGGCTTCGAGGTTACTCCACTCACCACCGCTGAAGCAGAACGGCGAGAGATCTCGCTCGTCACCACCGGAGTTACAGATGAGCAAAGCTCCTGAAATGGAGGTGGATGATTTCACCAAGCTAGGCGACAGAATCTCGGAACTCGTCGAGATGATGGGCGGAGGAAGGAGGTCCATCCACCAAGCGATGCGCGATTTAGTAGCTTCTATATCGTCACTATACCAGCAAGCCGCTAAGGATAAAGTTGCGGAACAGGAGGTAAAGGTCAGAACCAATGACAGAAGCACACAGACGATCATGCAACAAGGGACACTTTGTGCTTCCAAAAGGCAGAGGGATGAATTGGAAAAACCAAGGAGAACACCTCCAAAGAAGACCAGGACAACCCGTCCTCGTGGACTAGTCAAGCCTGCCGCTGAGGTTAGGAATAGTGACTCGCCTGGGCGACCAGCAACTGCTACGAACCAGACTGTGGTAGTGCCCGCAGCAACAGAGGAAAACACCCAGGAGCACAATGATTGGATCGTGAAAACTAGGAAGCGCAGAAAACCTCCAAGACCAGACGCAGTGATAATAAAGCCAACCGAGAAACTATCGTTTGCGGACATTCTAAGGAAGGTAAGGAATGCCCCGGAGCTTAAATCAGTTGGCGAGGATGTCCAGCTTGTGAAGAAGACACAAAGGGGCGAAATCCTTCTGGAGTTTAGAAGATCGGCAGAGGTGGCTACGGAGATGCACCGTTCTAAGCTAAGGAGCTTATTGGCCGAAGAGATAGAGGTCAGAACAATAACTGAGGAGGCTACATTCGAACTCAGATACCTGGATGAAGTAACAACTGAGGAGGAAATAATCGCCGCATGGAGGGACCAAATCGGGGAAATACAACCGTCGGCTCTCAAGACGATCAGGAACGTTCCAGGAGGTACTAGGACGGCGGTAATCGCAATCCCTATGAAGCTGGCAGGCAGGGCAGAGGAAGGCAGGGCAGGTAAACTGCGTGTAGGGTGGACAGTTTGCCGCTTACTGAGAAAGGTAACCCCAAGGAGATGTTACAAGTGCTTGCAGTTCGGGCATGTAGCAGGAAAGTGTAGCAGTAATAGTGACTGGTCCAAACACTGCTTCAAATGCGGAGGGCAAGGTCACATTGCCAAGGCTTGCGACCGTGACCCTTACTGCCTTCTTTGTAGAGGCGATCCGGATGCGGACGCGAAGCATATCACGGGAGGACATAAGTGCGCACACTATCTAGCGGCACGACAGAAGTTGACATACTCAGGTAAATGAGAGTCCTGCAGTTGAACTTGAACCATTGCGAAGCGGCGCAGGAGCTACTTAAACAGACGGTGCGGGAGCAGAGGATAGAATTGGCAGTACTGAGAGAGCACTACAGAGCACTTGAAAACCAACGTTGGATAGCCAGCAAATGCAATAGGGCTTCGATGTGGTCCTGTGGTAAATTCCCAATGGGAAATGTCGACGGCAGGTGGGAGAGCTTTGTGAAATGCACCGTTAATGGGTACATTTCTTCAGCTATCAATAGAAGACTATAGACGCAGCATAGATGACATCGTTAAGGAAGCAAGGAACGTGAGACCTGTGGTAATTGCCGGGGATTTCAATGCTTGGGCTGTTGAATGGAGCTCGGCATTCACTAATCCAAGAGGAGAATACCTACTCGACGCACTTGCAACATTGGAGGTAGTTTTACTTAATAGTGGTGATAGGGATACATTCTCGAGAAATGGACGCTGCTCTAAAATTGACCCGACATTCGTCAGCGACTCACTGGCGACCTCATCTACCTGGTTGGTGTCTGACATCTACACACATAGCGATCATCAGGCTATCATTTTTGAGATCCGGGAACGCTCTACGGGACACAACGTTCCTGCCGCACCGCCGAACCCTCTTTGGAAGGACTCCACCTTTGACAGGAAAACCTTTGTCCTCGCATTGGAGGATATTCGGTTGTTCGGGAACGCGAATGACAAGGCGACGGAACTTATGCGCTCCATAACGGAGGCTTGCAACGTTTCTATGGCAAGGAGGCGTAATATGTCTGGGAAGAAACACGTCTACTGGTGGAACGCGGATATAGCGGATCTGAGGCGTAAATGCAACCGCGCACGGCGGCTATTCCAAAGGGCCAGAGGCCGGGATGAATTTGCAGAACTGCGTGAAAGATATAGAAGGTGTAGGACCAGCCTTAATGGGGCCATTGCACTCAGCAAGAGAAGATGCTACAGGGAAATGTGCGCCGATGTGGACGAGAATCCCTGGGGAACTGGATATAAGGTGGTGATGAGAAAGCTGAACTGCTTCCGACCACCAGCAACGTCATGTGCAGCTAAGCTGCAATCAATCGTTGCGGACCTTTTTCCGCGCAAAGCCGAAATTACATACTGCGTTCGGGATATACGGTCACCGGAGGAAATCCCAGAAGTCAGCAGGCAGGAATTGGAATCAGTCTGTGGGGAAATGAAACTTAACAAAGCACCGGGGATCGACGGGATCCCAAACATTGCGCTTAAGGCGGCCATTGAAAGTAATACTGAGCTGTTTAGACAAGTTATTAATGCTTGTATTCAGGAGAGGACGTTCCCTAGGATATGGAAGAGACAGAGACTGGTTCTAATTCCGAAGGGTAACAACGCGCAGGATGCATCGGGCTACCGCCCGCTCTGTATGATCGACACAGCTGGAAAACTTTTGGAGAGGATAATTTGTAGGAGACTGGAAGCATTCCTGGGGGCAGAAGGCTTGTCGGATCGCCAATTTGGTTTCCGAAAAGCCCGTTCCACAATAGATGCAATAGAGATGGCTATGACAATAGCAAAGGATGCTATCAGTGGTGAGCGCTGGCTGGAGGGCGATAAGGAGTACTGCGCTATCATCACCCTGGACGTCAAGAACGCATTCAACTCTGCGGATTGGGATGCCACTTTAACAGCCCTAGATGGAAAGGATGTACCGAACTACTTGTTGGAACTTATTAAGGACTACTTTAAGGATAGAGTGCTCTTATATGACACAGATGATGGCAGGAAGACATATGCGGTATCGGCGGGGGTCCCGCAAGGTTCCGTGCTGGGCCCAATACTATGGAATGTCATGTATGATGGTGTACTGGGGCTTAGATTCCCTAGAGGTACACAGATCATTGGTTTTGCGGACGATATTGCCGTGGTGATAAGGGGAAAACATTTAGATGAATTAGTGAGAACATGTAACACTGCGGTTGGTATGGTCAGGAACTGGATCACGGGAATAGGTCTCAAACTTGCTGATCACAAGACGGATGTACTACTTGTAAGCAGTAGGAAGAAGATGGAATTTATTACAATAACAGTAGACGACCAGCGCATAACATCAAAGCAGGCGATTAAATATCTGGGAGTAATGATTGATAACAGGCTCACTTTTAGGGAACACCTGATGTACGTCGGTGGAAACTGTGCGGCGACATCATGTGCACTTGCCCGATTAATGCCTAACCTTGGAGGCCCAAAACAGGAGAGGAGGCGGTTACTGATGAAGGTAGTGACTTCGATGGCTATATATGCGGCCCCTATATGGGCCGGGGCCATGGATAAGAGGACCTATAGAGCAGGTATAGAAACGGCCTACAGGAGATCAGCTCTCAGGGTGATTTCTGCCTTTCGCACGGTGTCTACTGATGCAGCATTGGTGATTGCGGGGATGATGCCCCTGAGACTAGTAGTGGATGTAGAGAGGAGGAAACATGACACAAGGAGGGGAATGGATCTCCCCAGTCCTGTTCAGTTAGTGGATGACGCTATGCATAGATGGCAGCATGACTGGGTCAATTCAACCAAAGGAAGGTGGACCAACAGACTCATACCGAGCATAGGCGAATGGACCAAAAGGAGACACGGTCAGGTGAACTTCTACCTGACACAGTTACTAACCGGCCATGGATGTTATAGAGCATATCTCTATAAGTATGGTCATGATGTAGACGAGGCATGCCCAGAATGTCCCAATGAAAGGGAGACGGCGGAGCACGTTTTCTTTACTTGCCCGCGATATGTTGTTCAACGAAATTGCCTGGAGAGGACAGTAGGATTCCAGGTAACGCCCGATAACATAGTTAACCTGATGTTAACCTCATGTGACAATTGGAACGCAGTATGTGTTTTCGCAAAGAAGGTGTTGACGCAGCAAAAATTGGCTGAGAGAGCAAGGTCAGCAGAATTTGAAGGCAGCACTCGCTGAATCTCCACCCCCCCGAAGTAATACTTGATTGTGGTCACGGGGGGGGGGGGGCAAATGGTTGAAAGTGTGACGAACTAGGTTGGGTTTAGTACGTATGCGTTTAGCAAGCCGAGAGTAAGTCTTGCGGCGAATCGTGCACATTGGTGGGCCGGGCTACCAATGTCTTTCGAAGATTCCCAACCTTTAGCTCGTAAAGCTATAAAAAAAAAAAAAAAAAAACATTGTTGCAAGTGTAAGTCCCCACATTGTTGCCAGTATAAGTCCCCACATTGTTGCAAGTATAAGTCCCCACATTGTTGCAAGTATAAGTTGCAAGTATAAGTCCCCACATTTTTGCAAGTATAAGTCCCCACATTGTTGCAAGTATAAGTCCCCACATTTTTGCAAGTATAAGTCCCCACATTGTTGCAAGTATAAGTCCCCACATTGTTGCAAGTATAAGTCCCCACATTGTTGCAATTATAAGTTCCCACATTGTTGCAAGTATAAGTCCCCACATTGTTGCAAGTATAAGTCCCCACATTGTTGCAAGTATAAGTCCCCACATTGTTGCAAGTATATGTCCCCACATTGTTGCAAGTATAAGTCCCCACATTGTTGCAAGTATAAGTCCCCACATTGTTGCAAGTATAAGTCCCCACATTGTTGCAAGTATAAGTCCCCACATTGTTGCAAATATAAGTCCCCACATTGTTGCAAGTATAAGTCCCCACATTGTTGCAAGTATAAGTCCCCACATTGTTGCAAGTATAAGTCCCCACATTGTTGCAAGTATAAGTCCCCACATTGTTGCAAGTATAAGTCCCCACATTGTTGCAAGTATAAGTCCCCACATTGTTGCAAATATAAGTCCCCACATTGTTGCAAGTATAAGTCCCCACATTGTTGCAAGTATAAGTCCCCACATTGTTGCAAATATAAGTCCCCACATTGTTGCAAGTATAAGTCCCCACATTGTTGCAAGTATAAGTCCCCACATTGTTGCAAGTATAAGTCCCCACATTGTTGCAAGTATAAGTCCCCACATTGTTGCAAGTATAAGTCCCCACATTGTTGCAAGTATAAGTCCCCACATTGTTGCAATTATAAGTCCCCACATTGTTGCAAGTATAAGTCCCCACATTGTTGCAAATATAAGTCCCCACATTGTTGCAAGTATAAGTCCCCACATTGTTGCAAGTATAAGTCCCCACATTGTTGCAAGTATAAGTCCCCACATTGTTGCAAGTATAAGTCCCCACATTATTGCAAGTATAAGTCCCCACATTGTTGCAAGTATAAGTCCCCACATTGTTGCAATTATAAGTCCCCACATTGTTGCAAGTATAAGTCCCCACATTGTTGCAAGTATAAGTCCCCACATTATTGCAAGTATAAGTCCCCACATTGTTGCAAGTATAAGTTCCCACATTGTTGCAAGTATAAGTCCCCACATTGTTGCAAGTATAAGTCCCCACATTGTTGCAAGTATAAGTCCCCACATTGTTGCAAGTATAAGTCCCCACATTGTTGCAAGTATAAGTCCCCACATTGTTGCAAGTATAAGTCCCCACATTGTTGCACGTATAAGTCCCCACATTGTTGCAAGTATAAGTCCCCACATTGTTGCAAGTATAAGTCCCAACATTGTTGCAAGTATAAGTCCCCACATTGTTGCAAGTATAAGTCCCCACATTGTTGCAAGTATAAGTCCCCACATTGTTGCAAGTATATGTCCCCACATTGTTGCAAGTATAAGTCCCCACATTGTTGCAAGTATAAGTCCCCACATTGTTGCAAGTATAAGTCCCCACATTGTTGCAAGTATAAGTCCCCACATTGTTGCAAGTATAAGTCCCCACATTGTTGCAAATATAAGTCCCCACATTGTTGCAAGTATAAGTCCCCACATTGTTGCAAGTATAAGTATTTACGTGGGGACTTATACTTGCAGCATTTACGTGGGGACTTATAATTGCAGCATTTACGTGGGGACTTATACTTGCAACATTTGCGATGGGACTTATACTTGCAGCATTTACGTGGGGACTTATACTTCCAGCATTTACGTGGGGACTTATTCTTGCAGCATTTACGTGGGGACTTATACTTGCAACATTTGCGATGGGACTTATACTTGCAGCATTTACGTGCGGACTTATACTTGCAGCATTTACGTGGGGACTTATACTTGCAGCATTTACGTGGGGACTTATACTCGCAGCATTAACGTGGGGACTTATACTCGCAACATTTGCGATGGGACTTATACTTGCAACATTTGCGATGGGTCTTATACTTGCAACATTTACGTGGGGACTTATACTTGCAGCATTTACGTGGGGACTTATAATTGCAGTATTTACGTGGGGACTTATACTTGCAGCATTTACGTGGGGACTTATACTTGCAGCATTTACGTGGGGACTTATACTTGCAGCATTTACGTGGGGACTTATACTTGCAGCATTTACGTGGGGACTTATACTTGCAGCATTTACGTGGGGACTTATACTTGCAGCATTTACGTGGGGACTTATACTTGCAGCATTTACGTGGGGACTTATACTTGCAGCATTTACGTGGGGACTTATACTTGCAGCATTTACGTGGGGACTTATACTTGCAGCATTTACGTGGGGACTTATACTTGCAGCATTTACGTGGGGACTTATACTTGCAGTATTTACGTGGGGACTTATACTTGCAGAATATACGTGGGGACTTATACTTGCAGCATTTACGTGGGGACTTATACTTGCAGCATTTACGTGGGGACTTATACTTGCAGCATTTACGTGGGGACTTATACTTGCAGCATTTACGTGGGGACTTATACTTGCAGCATTTACGTGCGGACTTATACTTGCAGCATTTACGTGGGGACTTATACTTGCAGCATTTACGTGGGGACTTATACTTGCAGCATTTACGTGGGGACTTATACTTGCAGCATTTACGTGGGGACTTATACTTGCAGCATTTACGTGGGGACTTATACTTGCAGTATTTACGTGGGGACTTATACTTGCAGCATTTACGTGGGGACTTATATTTGCAGCATTTACATGGGGACTTATACTTGCAGCATTTACGTGGGGACTTATACTTGCAGCATTTACGTGGGGACTTATACTTGCCACATTTACGTGGGGACTTATACTTGCAACATTTGCGATGGGACTTATACTTGCAGCATTTACATGGGGACTTATACTTGCAGCATTTACGTGGGGACTTATACTTGCAACATTTACGTGGGGACTTATACTTGCAACATTTACGTGGGGACTTATACTTGCAGCATTTACGTGGGGACTTATACTTGCAGCATTTACGTGGGGACTTATACTTGCAGCATTTGCGATGGGACTTATACTTGCAACATTTACGTGGGGACTTATACTTGCAGCATTTACGTGGGGACTTATACTTGCAGCATTTACGTGGGGACTTATACTTGCAGCATTTACGTGGGGACTTATACTTGCAGCATTTACGTGGGGACTTATACTTGCAACAATGTGGAGGACTTATACTTGCAACAATGTGGGGACTTATACTTGCAACAATGTGGGGACTTATACTTGCAACAATGTGGGGACTTATACTTGCAACAATGTGGGGACTTATACTTGCAACAATGTGGGGACTTATACTTGCAACAATGTGGGGACTTATACTTGCAACAATGTGGGGACTTATACTTGCAGCATTTACGTGGGGACTTATACTTGCAACAATGTGGGGACTTATATTTGCAACAATTTGGGGACTTATACTTGCAAAAATGTGGGGACTTATACTTGCAACAATGTGGGGACATATACTTGCAACAATGTGGGTACTTATACTTGCAACAATGTGGGGACTTATATTTGCAACATTAACGTGGGGACTCATACTTGCAACATTTGCGATGGGACTTATACTTGCAACATTTTGCGATGGGACTTATACTTGCAACATTTTGCGATGGGACTTATACTTGCAACATTTGCGATGGGACTTATACTTGCAACATTTGCGATGGGACTTATACTTGCAACATTTTGCGATGGGACTTGTGTGTGTTAATTTTATACATGAGTGGCGGGGACCCACAGTTTAAACTCGAAACCGAACGACAGATTTTTGAGAAACATTTCATGGCAATTTTATTCCACTCTCAGAGTTTTTATCAGAAATTTGCTGAGGAAGTGAACTGGATTCTTTTAGGGATCACACAAAATAGATAGCTTTTATTTGATACCAAATTTACTACAATGGAGCAGAGATTTAAACATTTAAATTTAATTTTCTTAAATATCTATAAGTGGGCGTGGCAAATATAATAATATTTACGTCTTAAATGAAAGAACACGTTTTCACCTTTCATTTGATTCCAAATTTATAAAAATTGGTGCCTTCGTTCCAGAGTTATAAGAAGTTAAAGAAAATACTTTTTTACAACAACAACACAACAAGAAATGTTAGCGAAAATTACATTTTTAAAAATTTTTGGTGTTTTACCAGGCGAATAGAATTGAATAGCAAGGGAGTGTTTGGCAAAATATTTTCTTTAACTTCCTATAACTTTATAACGAAGCCATCCATTTTTATAAAATTGGCATCAAATGAAAGCTACAAACATTAACTTTCATTTTCACTATAAATATGACATTCTTTGTCACGCCCATTTTAAGATATTTAAGCAAATTAAATGCAAACTCTAATAACTTTGCCTGTTTAGCATCAATTTTCATAAATTTGGTAGCAAACGAAAGCTAAGAACTTAAATTTATATTATAATATAAGTACCATGACCACTGAATCATGTTTAGATAGATTAAATGTATTAGCTTATAACTTTGCACGTATTAAATAATAAGAAGATGAATAAGAAGTGTGCGTGGCAAATAATATAAGAAAATGAAAGTCCCGGTTCTTAGCTTTTATTTGATACCAAATTTATGACAATGGATGCTGCATAAGCAAAGTTTTAAGCATTTAAATTTAATTTTCTTAAATATCTTAAAGTAAGCGTTACAAATGTAATAATATTTACACCTAAAATTAAAGAACACGTTCTTACCTTTCATTTGATACCAATTTTATAAAAATGGATGGCTTCGTTACAAAGTTATGAGAAGTTAAAGAAAATATTTTGCCAAACACCCCCTTGCTACACAATTCTGTGCGCCTGGTAAAACACAAAAATTTTTTGAAAATTAAATTTTCGCTAAAATTTCTTGTTGTGTTGTTGTTGTAAAAAAGTATTTTCTTTAACTTCTTATAACTTTGTAAGTAGAGCACCAATATTTATAAATTTGGTATCAAATAAAAGGTAAGAACGTGTTCTTTCTTTTTAGGCATAAACATTATTATATTTGCCACGCCCACTCTAAAATATCTAAGCAAATCAAATGTAAACTATTATAACTTTGCCTGTTTAGCATCAATTTTCATTTATGTATGCCTTAAATGAAATTACACGTTCTTACCTTTCATTTGATACCAAATTTATAAAAATTGGTACTTTCGTTATAAAGTTATAGGAAGTTAAAGAAAATATTTTGCCAAACACCCCCTTGCTATTCAATTCTGTTCGCCTGGTAAAACACCAAAAATTTTTAAAAATGAAATTTTCGCTAATATTTCTTGTTGTGTTGTTGTTGTAAAAAACTATTTTCTTTAACTTCTTATAACTCTGGAACGAAGGCACTAATTTTTATAAAATTGGTATCAAATGAAAGGTAAGAACGTGATCTTTCATTTAAGGCATAAATGATAAATTGATCCTAAACAGACAAAGTTATATATATATATATATTACATTTGATTTGCTTAAATATCTTAAAGTGGGGGTGGTAAAAATTATAATATTTACAGTGAAAATGAAAGTACACGTTCTTACCTATCATTTGATACCAATTTTGTAAAAATTTGTGCCTTCGTTCCAAAGTTATAAGAAGTTAAAGAAAATATTTTGCCAAACACCCCCTTGCTACACAATTCTGTTCGCCTGGTAGAATACACAAAATTTTTGAAAATGAAATTTTCGCAAAAATTTCTTGTTGTGGTTGTTGTTGGTAAAAAGTATTTTCTTTAACTTCTTATAACTTTGGAACGAAGCCATCAATTTTTATAAATTTGGAATCAAATGAAAGGTGAAAACGTGTTCTTTCATTTAAGGCGTAAATATTATTATATTTGCCACGCCCACTTATAGATATTTAAGAAAATTAAATTTAAATGTTTAAATCTCTGCTCCATTGTCGTAAATTTGGTATCAAATAAAAGCTATCTATTTTGTGTGATCCCTAAAAGATCCAGTTCACTTCCTCAGCAGATTTCTGATAAAAACTCTGAGAGTGGAATAAAATTGCCATGAAATGTTTCTCAAAAATCTGTCGTTCGGTTTCGAGTTTAAACTGTGGGTCCCAGCCACTCATGTATAAAATTAACACACACAACATAAGTGGTGTGGGAAACTAGGTCCAGACTGAAGGATTGTAATGGTCAATTATGTATGTATTTATGTACTGTAAGATTCAGATTCAAAAGAACAGATGTAGGTGAAGTTCGGTTTGCACGAATCTTCAGTTAGTGCCTCATCCTGGATGTGGAGTTCAGATTTTATAACGCTATCGCAGATGAATTCCTAGGTGCTGTCCGTGCACCTGATCATAAAATAGCCTGCAAGTGTTTTGTTTCGCCTTGCGCATCTTGTTATTTGTACTCACTGTGCTTTAAATAGTACGTGTCTAGTAAGCTAAAGAAATTTTACGTTTCGGTCTTTGGACCTCTTTCCCAGGTCTTCGGATTTCCGCCATTACTTAGGTTTTCTTCTAAAAAGATTCCCTCAATCATTGAACAAACCCGCCGTACTACTCTAGAACGTATTTAATTTTATATTTTTGTATGAGTGCATATACACACACACACACACACATATAAATTAATATCTACATACACATACATATTATATACAATATGTGTTCATATAATAAGATATCATCACCACTTAAGAACATATTAAAAAAAAACAAGTCGAGCACCAAATCAATTTCTGAAAATGCAAATCTTCAAAATTTTCGTTTTTTACCAGGCGCCCAGAATGCATAGAAAATTAATTTTTTTTACACAGAAATTTACTGTTTACAGTGTCATCTACATGTCAACATTTCGGGTATTGCTTTTGCTAACTACCATGTCTTTGCTAACCACTTAGTGCCGCTAGTAGCTAACAGATGGCAGCACAATATTTGTTTTGTATACGTTTAAAATATGCATAAATAACAATAAATAGTACCAGTGTTGCAAAATTTAAATTTTTAAATGTAGTACTGCTTGCAGTGTTTTCAACAATTATTTTCGATTAAAAAAAAAAATTCGAAATAAAAATTCAATTGATGGTGTTATCACCACCAGGATGACGTTACGTTTTTAGAGTCACGTAAAAAAGTAAGGATTTAAATTAAATAAAAACTAAGGTATACCTTATCTCTCTCCTAAGAAAAAAAACTTTTCAATGAAGACTTCTTCCGAAAATTTTGTAAATTCGAACTTAAGTTCGAAAATTTCGAAATTACATATTACAAGCGGGTAGAGCACTCGAGACATGATAGATTATAATTTAAGGGCTGTCTACTACTAATGATAATGATACTTAATGATGAAGATAAAGGCATGCCATTTAAAAGTGTACATTGTATGACTTCACAGATATCGGGACCCCGGTTTTCAACATTATATATCTTGACAGAATTCAACGTATTGTTCTGGACCTGATGGATGCCATTCCACTAACTTTCGCTTAAGGCGATCTTTAGATACTAGCAGGAACTCCTTTAAATTCTTCAAGTAAATCATAGTTCTGTTGAATTAAAAATTTTTATTTGTATTTTTATTATATTAATAAATTTTTGTTCTATAATTACTGCGTATTAATACTATACTATGATTATAATGTTTATTTATATGTATATTGTAATAGACTACATACTAATTACATATTATTAATAAGTTTTTATTATTATTAGTAATAGAACATATAATTTATACATACATATTGTAAGTAGTAAGTAATATTATAATATATATACGACATAATGTACATAAAATACATACATACATATGTACATAATACATGATTTTATTTAAGATTACAGCGTTTTATTTATTAAAAAAAATATAGTTTCGAAGTTTTCGAAAATTCGAAATTCGAATTTTTAGAAAATTCAAAATATTCTTTTTATTCGTTTATGTACAAAAAAATATTTTCGAATTTTGAATTTTCGAATATTGAATTTTTGAAAAATTCGAAAATATTTTTTATTTCATAAAACAAATAAAGAGAATATTTTGAATTTTCCAAAAATTCGAAAATATTTTTTAGTTTATTTCATAAAACAAATAAAAATAATAATTTGAATTTTCGAAAATTCAAATTTCGAATTTTTGAAAAATTCAAATTATTATTATTATTTTTATTTGTTTTATGAAATAAAATAAAAAATATTTTTGAATTTTTCAAAAATTCAAAATTCGAAATATTTAAACACTAAAAATTCGAATTTTTTAAAAACTCAAAATTCGATTTTTTCGAAAATTGAAATTATTCTTCTTATTTGTTTTATGAAACAAAATAAAATATATTTTCGAATTTTTCAAAAATTCAAAATTCGAAAATTTCGAAAATTCAAAATTCGAATTTTTCGAAAATTCTAAATATTTTTTATTCGTTTTATGTATAAAAAATATCTTCGAATTTTTCGAAAATTCGAAAATTCGAATTTAAAATTTTTCAAATTCGAAAAAATATTTTTTTATAAATAAACATTTTTAATTTTTTAAATGATTTTAGTTTTAAAATTAAGATGATTATTTTATGGTAAAGGGGTTTTCAATTAAAACTACTTTTAAAGACTATTTGAGCTTTTTTAAAACCTATGCACACAATGTTTAATTTTTTTAATTGAATTTTCTAAACTTAAAAAATCCATTAGAAATGTTTTAAATCTCAAGTTTAATTTTTCCATGTTAAAAAGAGGAATTGACTGGAGATATTTCTACACTTAAATTAACGTTTAAAATAAAAATAAAAGAATAATAATTTTTAGACACCTTTTTTGTAATGACGAAAATAATAAAAAAAAAAACGAATACTAATTATGGATTTTAATGACGACGACAAGGGCGACGACTTTGGTCTATTTTTTGTTGTTTTTTTTTATATAATTTTACAAACTAATTAAAATAAAATAAAAAAAATAATTAAAAATTTATGATCTTCTCTATATAAAGATTTAAATAATTAAACGATGTACATGACTTGGATTGATTGACTGTTGACGTGTAACCATTTGGCCATTTTCGCCGATGGAAATGGTGCTCGTGTTATTGTTATTATTGCTGCTTATAATATTATTGTTCATATTGATGTTATTGTTGCTGCTATTGTTGTTGTTATTATTGTTATTGTTTGAGCTGTTAATATGCAACAGGGATGCGGTGGCCTTTACACGTCTATGCAAGCCACGTTTGCCCTGGAAAAAAGCACAGAAAATGAAGATCAAAATTTAATTTGCAAACATAACCTAAAAATACAATTTAAATTACAACGTCGCTCACCTGTCTCGCTTTGTTCGATGATTTCGATTCTTCAATTAAATTATTTGGCACTTGAAATAGTGTTTCGCCACGTGTTATCAACACATTCGTTAAGCGACAACACTGGGCCGCCATTTTTACTTGATCCTCTATGCTGTTCTTATCGATCGGATGTACAAAGCGTGGCGGAAAGAATGAAGGCGCTATAATGGTGGCAACATTATGTAGATTCATTTTGTTTAAATGTTTCTGTTCAATGACATGATTGAGAAAACGCAATAGCGAGCGCAGAGTATTGCGATTTTCGTGTGGCAACATTTGGCAAATAATGGCCAAAGCTTTGGCTTGATCTGTGGGCGGGAGTACATGACACTGATAGAATAACTGTATAAGTTCATTGGTAAGCAGGGGTTGGGGTAGTTCGCGTAGCCAACGTTTGAGTAAAGCACTCAAATCGTGGACACTAGCGGTGCTTAAAAGCTGTTGGAATTTTTTTGGTTTCTGATAGAAACTCGACTCGAGTTCCTGGTAAAGTAATTCAGTCTAGAAAAACAGGAAAAACACGTAAAAATTAATCTTTTTCTTTTAAATGTTAAACCATAAGCCTTTTACCTTTTGTTTGTGTCCAGCGACACGTAATATACCCTCTTCACGGGCACCACGCTTGCTTAATTCATCGAGTATGCCCTCCAAGAAGAGAGGCACTAAATTCGAATCGGTGCCCGTTATCTGTTGGTCACGTCGTATGAGAGCATTTAGCGATACGCCAAATAGATTGCCCTCTTCTTTGCGTCTACGTTTAACGGGTTTTCGTTTATCGAGCTGGACATGATTTCTATCGAATATGGAAGCCAATTCCAACCAAAATAACGGTTGTAAACGCTTCAATTCGGTTTCATTAATCGTATCAATATCGGAGTAAAATTCCAAAGATAAATCACTGCTATCGACAGTATCCTAACGGTAAAAAATAAAGAAAATATTAAGAAATGTTTTCCAGACTCAGTATTTTTGAAGCTTACCACTCCATCTTGACTAGAGGTCTCACGGCACATACTCTCAAAGCTAATACCATCACGGGAAGAGGGTGAATTTTGTACACTTTGAGGCGGAGTATCCAAATGTATTTTACTGATTAAAATCTTTTGTGGTGAACTTTCCGGCGATGAGCTATTCGATAATCTTTGATGATTCGATAGACACTCATCGCTTGAATCACCCGAAGAGGTGTTATTATCACTTTGTGAGTCTTGAGCCATTATTTCACCACGGGCACGACTAAAACAAATTTAAAAAAACGTAATTAATTTGTATTCCTTTCGTTTAATTGGACATTTTTTTTTAACTTACCCCACTGAACATGATGGATCCGAACCGGAACGATTTCGATTCCTCGGTATGTGTATGGTGCCAATGCGTGAAAAGCCCAACAATTCAACGCCATCGGGCGCGTATAGTGGTATATCACAGCGTACATGAGAACCACGAAAAATATCTGTAGAACCTTTAAGGGGAGCACTTGGTGTACGGCGTAGTTTCTGTTTTAAATTTTTACTTGAAAACAAAGGCGAATGGCCATTACCATTGTCCGCGGTATTGCCATGATCAAAGATACTAACAAAACTCGGTCTGAAAGCATGAAACAGAAACATTGAAAACGATTATTTTCGATTAAAGAAAAATAAAAAAATTTGAAACAAATAAAAAAATTTCCAAAATAAAACTTCAATTGAAGGAAATAACGTAACGCCACCAGATGACATTACGTTTTTAGAGTCATATAAAAAGGTAAGGATTTAAATTAAACAAGAACTAAAGGCTCTCAAAAAAAAAAATCTCGTTAAAGAAGTCTTCGCAAAATTTTGAAAATTCGAACTTAAGTTCGAAATTTTCGAAATTAACGGAATCTACATATTTTAAGGTGGTAAAGCAGTCGAGACATAGTTGTGAATAATTTAAGGACTGCCTAGTTTTCGTTGCAAATCCAGATGAGCTCTCGGACGCAATAAGAATATAGTAATGAGCAGGACCTTCATATAGCATACCATACATCTCCGCCTTAAAAAAATTAGAGAAAAAAAGCTATTCAGGTGCTTGAAATTACTTTCGGCAGAGAAAATTCCACATTCAAAGACACAGATTATTTTAAATGCGGGGATTTCAGCTTTACTGTCGTACCATCTGTTTAGATAATCACAACTCTGGCGCCTTAAGAAAACAGCAATGCTCAGACCGCCCTAATAGGACATACTATCTCCGCCTCAAGCAAGTAAGAATTGCACTAAAGAAAACTGTAGAGTTGATTAACATAATTTCGTCTGAGAAAACATTACAAGTGATTTGAAATGCATCGGCAAAAACTTTCATGTCGAACCCGTCTAGGAAGTCACATCCATTCCACTACGATCTGAAGGGATCTTTAGCTCAAACTGATTATTAAATTCAACTTGGAGAGTGCAGTAATCGAGGGTTATAAGTAATTTACACAAGCGCACCTCTAGAATAAGCATATCCACTCTTTCTCCATACTTCTAAAGGTGTACAGTCTAGATACGCTCAAAGTCGCTGTTTCGAGGATAATCTCACTGATTGGGCTTAAAAGGGTACTTTACTGGTACTTTTTCTCGTAAATTAAACATTCTTAAAGTATTTATTTTCACAGTAAACAAAAATAGACCGTTTTTGGAGAATTTCGAAAATTCGAACTTAAGTTCGAAAATTTCGAAATTAAGTAAAATTCAATATTTGAAGTAAAAAATAACAGAAATTTACTTAAAACTCATTTTATATGTATGTATAGCAGATATTTTGAAGGTATAAGCCTGAAATATATATACAATGAACGTAAGCAAGAAAATAATTTTTAGAAGTAATTTTTTACGAGTCCGACTTAAGGGGATTGCAAATTGGGGCATTTATTTATACTCAAGTTCTCCATACACCTAAAGATGTGCAGTCTAGATACGCTCCAGATTGCTGTTTCAAGGGTAATCATATTGAATGGTATCAAAGGGATACTTTACTGGTACCTTTTCTCGTAAATAAAACATTCTTAAAATATTTATTTGCACAGTAAGTAAAAATAGACCGTTTTTGGAGAATTTTCAAAATTCGAACTTAAGTTCGAAAATTTCGAAATTAAGTAAAATTCAATATTTTAAGTAAAAAATTACAGAAATTTACTTAAAACTCATTTTATATGCATATATAGTAGATATTTTAAAGGTATAAGCCAGAAATATACATACAATGGACGTACAGTAAAAAAATACTTTTTAGAAGTCAAATCCGATTTAAGGGGATTGCAAATAGCACTTTTTACGAAGTCGCTGTAGTCGTAGTAGGTAGCGTGATAGCTTATTAGGCACGGGTTTGTGCCACAGCTCAAATATGTATCTCGAATAAAACAAAATATGAAAAAAACTATTTCTTCGGCGACTTCCTCTCAGAAGTCTTCTGGCAAAAGCTCTGAGAGAGTAAATAAAATTGTCATGAAAAAGTTTCGCAAAAATCCGCGATCCGGAATTGACTATAAATTGTAGATCTCGCCAATCATGGATAAAATTATCGCATACCACAAGGGTGATAAGAGCAGCTAGGTTGTAATCCTAACTAAAGGGTTTTAAATTGAAGGATTTGCCTGTTTTTCTTAATTATAAAAACATATAATTCTGTTCACTTACATGGATGTATTGCCCCAAACTTCGTCGCCTTGTATGGAATCCAAAGAATCGGGTGTAGCACTACGTGATCTGGTGCCAGTGCTTGATTCCTAAAATTAAACAAAAAACAAAAAGAATTACTAAAACAAACAAAAATAAAAATTCTTTGTATAAAACTTACATCAAAATCTCGAAAGACATCACGTATGTCGGGCTTACGTTTTTGACGATTTTTAGTACGGCCTCTAACAGTTTGATTTAATGTGCGCACACGCTGTTTAATAGCATCAGCATGTGGTTTCGATAAAGAAGCCAAAATAGGTTCCAATTCCGAAGTTCTTAGCTCCAAGCCCTTGAAAATAAAAAAAGAAAAACAAAAACAAAATTAACAAAATTAATTAAAAGTTTTATTTAAAAAAATAAAATCCCACCACCATTATTATTATTATTATCGTTTCAATAACGCAGTAAGTTTGTTATAAAGTCATTAAACCTTCATGGCTGTCACCAGAAAACTGTCAAGTCTAATAAAATATAAAACGTTTGTAAGTAATAAATTGCTATGTATGGTACATATGTACATATGAGCACTTATGGCAACAGGCAGATCATTTAACATGAATTGTCTAATTCGTCAAAATTCCAATTGTTTGTGTGTGTGTTTATTTTGAAGGCAGTTCACATACAATACAGAAATTTGATTTATTTTTAAAACAAATCAAATCCAAATCAAAAATACCAATAATCGAGTAGTAACACGAGATCTGTTAAAGGTGTCAAGTTCTTTTCAAATTAAATTTACAAGTCAATACAATAGCCAAGGCTCATAAAAATAAATCGCACAACAAAAGCTTTCAAAAGCAGAGTCTCCTAGAACAGCCTAGAGTAGTCTTTTAATAATTTATTAAATAAAGTCTAGAAAATCTTGTACTTTAATAATTAAATTAAGTACCTTTTTTATATACACTAAAGTACTTTTGCTAACTAAAGGGTCCGCCAAATAACTCTTTTTTTTTTTTGAAAATGCTTTAAAAAAACTACTGAATATTTCAAATTTCTTTTTTATTTGAAGGTACAATCCTTCCGGTTAATAATGGAAAATAATTTCATTCAAATGGCTGCCTCGGCAGGCCATGCAGTAGCCTACACCAGAAAATGCCGATTTTGGCAAAAAAAAAAAATGATCTTTTCAGTCGAAGCTCATTTTGATCTTGGCGGGTATGTAAACAAGCAAAATTGTCGCATTTGGGGCACAGAAAACCCGATCGCATACATTGAAAAGCCGACGCACCCAAAACGAGTCACTGTTTGGTGCGGATTTTGGTCCACAAGGCACAATTGGACCACTTTTCTTCGAAAATGAGCAAGGAGTGGCCGTTACAGTCAATGGCGATCGTTATCGGGCCATGTTGAACGAATTTTTTTTCACAAAAATTTAAGAGGAGGATATTGGCAACATTTGGTTTCAACAGGACGGCGCTACGTGCCACACAGCCGAAGCGACACTCCATGTTTTGCGCCCTGTTTTTGAAGATCGCATTATCAGCCGCAGAGCTGATGTCGTTTGGCCACCTCGGAGCTGCGATTTGACACCGTTGGACTATTATTTGTGGGGTGCCGTCAAAGATAAGTGTTACGCCGACAAGCCAGAGACAATTGACGCTTTAAAAGGCAATATTTGTGAAGCCATTGGTGAAATACAGCTGCACACAATCAATAATGTGCTTAAAAATTGGACCGATCGTGTAGGCTACTGCATGGCCAGCCGAGGCAGACATTTGAATGAAATTATTTTCCATTATTAACCGGAAGGATTGTACTTTCAAATAAAAAAAAGAAATTTGAGAAAATATTCACTAGTTTTTTTTTTAAAGCATTTTCAAAAAAAAAAGTTAGTTGGCGGACCCTTTACTGAAGAAATCAATCATTCCACTGCCCATAAAGGGGGGCACTTTTCACTTGAAACAATTTTGTAAGAAATTTTTTTAATTCAAGTTCCCGTTTGCTCTTATAAAAATTAAATCGTATGCCGTATATAAAATGAAATTTTACAATAAAATAATTGCATGTAATACTAATAATAAAAAAAAAATAAGTACCTGTTCAAATGGTTTTGTCAGTTGCGGAAAACCGGCCGCAATCAACCACTCAGCCTCCAATTCCCCTTCTGCAAATAAAAGGAAAATGAGAAAAACCCAAAAATGTCAATGAATGATTGTCTTGTAAATAAATCATAATAAAATAAATAAAACAACAACATAAATAAATATAAACTGCAATATAACAATAAGACTGTATCATTGCCAATGAAAAAAAGTACCAAAAGCTTATATTTCGTATGCTTTTAAGCAAACTATAATACACTTAGGAAAATTAACTCTTTTTTCCTGTGTTTATCAGGGAGCTACGACGTTTAAGAAGTGATCTCCCATGCACTTTTGTCCACGTCTGCTTCAGGGCCTCTTACAATTGTCGTAAAGCGTTGCCTTAGTACATATGTACATAGTACATACCAGAGGTCAGCAATGAGTATTCAAAAAGATGAGTAAATTCGAATCATACTTATAATTTCTGATACTTATACACATTCATACTTATTTTAATGTCATACTCATACTACTCATATTCAAAGTTTGAAGTACTCATCGTACTCATACTTAACAAGACGCATGATGTTGTTGATTTCGACTCTCCTTTACTCAACATTTACAAGAATCACAAAATAAGTATGAGTTTTGAATGTTATGAGTTTGATGTCAACATTGTACTCATACTCATTGCAACCTGTACTTATAAATCAATGTTGTAGTGAGTACGAATGAAGCAGAGTAGTTGAATTTCAGTACTGTTGACTCACTCATACTCAAATTTAATGAGTACTTATGAGTAGCGAAAAAGCGATTCATTGCTGATCTCTGGTACATACATAATTGGTCATTAAAACCTTTCAGTCCGGATTACGGCCTAGTTTCTCAACACCATTTAAGTTGTGTGTGTTAATTTTATACACGAATAGCAGGTCGACTCTGAACGACAGATTTTTGAGAAACTTTTCGTGACAATTTTTTATTTACTCTCCGAGTTTTTGCAAGCAATCTGCTGAGAGAAATTCGCCGAAAAAATATTTTTTCATATTTCCTTTTTTTGTTGGATATGCCTGACCTGGGGTCACACTACTTACTAGACTAGGGCGATTTCTGTTGCCTTAGTATTGCGTTCATATTGCGATCGATTATACTTCCCTTTAACTTTATAGGCCATCTGTCTAATGCCTTCTCCAGGCCTATTCCCCTGACAAACTTCGGGATGCTGCTCTATGTCAATAACGATAATTCCTTGCACAACACATGCTATGCACCCACAACTGTTCCCTCTTGGGTTGCGTTGATATCTCACAGATCCCAAGAATATGTTCCGATGATTCATTCTCATCGACCGGAGATAGAAAAGATTGGTTATAGTAATCATATCTGAGAGTGAGGTCGCCATTCGAGCACTCGAATCTTATGACGTTAGGGCCTGGAGAAGCTGTATCGCTTAGGAGGACAAAAAGTGTTACCCTCTGCTGAGTCCCAGGTAATGAGGGCATCTTCTATAATGAGCAAGCAGACCATCTTCTGAGGAGGGTATCTTCCACGCCGCTGATTCGAGCAGAATCTTTCTAGGTCGTGGGAACAGGTATTTGGAAAGGAATGCTCAACTTAATGGTAGGAGAGTACCTTCCACGCCGCTGATGGGACCATAACCCTTCTATGGAATGGAAACGTACATATGTTTAGAAAGGAATGCTCAACGAAAGGACAGATAAGGTGAGACAACGACTCTTCTCAAACCATGTGGTTTTAAATCCATCGAAGCTTTTGTTTGGAAATTAGAATAAAAGGAGCACTGAGTCATGTATAAGACTATCAAGAAACCATAAATAACCCTTCAATGGAATGGAAACGGTTATTTGGAAAGGGCAGATAATGAGAGGCAAAGACTCTTCTCAAATCAAGTGGGTTTGAATCAATTGAAAATTTTGGTGGGAAATTATAATAAGAGGAGATCTGAGTCATGTATCAGGCTATTATCAAATATCCGCATGTTGATTATCGTTCTTTTTACAGGGCACTGTAGGCTAAAAGTACAATTAGGTTGCCTCGAGCCCAACACGTACATTCTATGACGAGCCCAACATTATTGGAATTTGTATGGCATTAATATATGCCAGGAAGAAACACCTGCTTACATATCAAATGCCATGGAGGGTATTGTCTTTGTTAATAGAAAAACATTAAGGTAGGCCAGGAAATACTCTTCTAGAAAATAGAATTTCAGATTGTAGGGACTATCTCCTAAAATAAGGGCATTTGAAAACCAACATTCTTTCAAGTTATCGCCAAGAAGCCACCCGAATTATCTGAAAAAGTGATCGACAACTTCCTCAAATCGTTTGCTACAACTAAACCTGAAGTCGCCGTACGAAGCGTGTTGATTTATTAAACGTGAGGAAACGGTTCAAACCCCATGCCAGACATCAAAACGAAATGTGAAAAAATAATTCTTAGGCGACTGCCCCTCAGCAGATTTCTGGCAAAAACTTTGAGGGTAAATAAAAAATTGCCAATGAAAAGTTTACCAAAAATCTGTCGTTTGGAATCGAGTTCAAACTGTAGGTTCCACCACTTATGTATAAAATTAACACACTCCAATATAAGTAGTGTAAGAAGCTAGGTCGTAATCCAAACTGAAGGATTGTAATGACCATTTATGTATGTACAGTGGTTTCCTTATAATTAGAAACGATGTTTCTGGAACAGAGTTCTCTGGAGTGACGAATCTAAGTTTAATTTGTCCCAATCTGATGGAAAAACGTATGTAAGACGTCCTCCAAATAAAGCGTTTGATCCCAGGTACACAGTGAAAACTGTAAAACAAATTAACAAACATACATGTTGCTAAATCGTTTCTAATTATAAGGCCACCACTGTATGTATGTATGTATGTATTTCGGGCAGAATGGCAGTATCCAGTTCTAGCATGCACGTGTCTTTTATTTAATTTTACTTTTGAACACGATATTCAACATTAAAAAAGTACCAGTAGGTATTGGTACTTTTTTTCTTGGTACTTTACTTTACTATTTATATTGCTACTACTGGTTGTATGGATTCAAAAAATATTTCTTACTCACCTTCATATTGTGTTTCCGGCTCATTGTTTGGTGAGTGTGTGTGCAACAGATATTCATTGAGAAACTCACTATAATCCTGATCCGATGTATTATCCAATGAGGTATTGCTACTCATTTTATTGCTATTTTTACTGATATTTGGAAAATATGGCATTTTGACTGTGTGTGTGTGTGCGTGTGTTCTTATCTTATCACTTTTGATTCTTTTAAAAAGGAATTATTTAAACTTTTTTTTTTGTTTTTTCGGTTCTTTTTTTTTTTTGTTATAAATATAAAAACTTTTCTAAAATATTGAATTTCTTTTTTTTTTGCTTTTCAAGACTTGTTGTTGTTGGTCTTGCAAATAAAACGTTAATAAAACATTGTTTAGGTTTTATGATCGTGTTGTGTTGTTTCCTTTTTTACTTGTGATTTTTTATTTTCTTTTCTTTCTTTAGGTGCTGTTAACAAAACTGTGTGTTGTTGATGGCGACAATGATTGTGATGATATTGCTGCTGACATAATGTGTCTTAAGCAGCTAAATGCACCGGAAGATTACAGCACCTTGTAATGACGATGTACCAATTGATTGTGATGCTATGTGCTGCTGCTATTGTTGTAGTTTATTGGTGGTTTGATCTGAAATGAAAGCAGAGTATTACTAATCATTTGTAAAAGATTATTTTTATTAAAACAAAAACAAAAAAATATAATTGTAAAGGGTTATAAAAATAGTTGCGTATACATAGATGTGTCATTGTAAAGGTTAAAACTTTCAAAAATAGATCGCCTCGTCACACTTTCAGGAAAGCCAACTACCATGTCCCGTTGGGTTATTTACATGCGTAATTAATCGAATAAATTTATGATCGTTGTTCTATAAGATACCGTGAATGTAGTGGATACAGTAGAGTAGTTCCCCCAACTTTGCCTTATTTTATTAATAAAAATATATGAATAGAAATAACACCTTACGCAGAATACATAGGACAAAGCATTGATAGAAAAAGGGGGTCCACGGTTCCATTTCTGGCAACACTCTATTTGAGTGTCTTACATTATACGTAAGTATGTATGTGCCATATGTAAAACAGTAGAATCCAATAACTACTCCCGCTACGCCTAATACAATCAAATACGTTTCCACAATGTTTGTTGTTCTAGGCAATAACAGATGGGAACCCTATTATTCTGGAAGCTGTTATTATAGCACTTTAGAAGTCGTCGTAGGTAGTGTGTTGGCTTATTAGACGTAAAGCCAGGGTTCGAGCCCCAGGCCAGACATCAAGACAAAATATAAAAAGTATTTCTTTGGCGACTTCCTCTCAGCAGATTTTTGGCAAAAACTCTGAGAGTAAATAAAAATTGCCATGAAAAGTTTTTCATAAACCTGTCGTTCGGTGTCGACTTTAAACTGTAAGTCCCGCCACTCATGTATAAAATTAACACACACGACATAAGTGGTGTGAGAAACTAGGACGTTGTACAATGGGTCAATTCGACCTCCGGATACTGTACTTGTCTTAATTGACAAGTACACGTCCTTTAACCTAACCTAACCTGCTTAGATGGAAATAATTTATTAAAGAATCAGAAACCAGGAAGCAGAAATGAAGAACATTAAGAAACATGAAAATGGAATCGCTTTACGCTCCTCAAAGAAACTAAAGGGAAAGAATAAATGAGACTACAATCAAACTTAATTTTATCTTAGGGTAGGATTTTTATTTGGTTTAATGTATAGCATTCCTCTGAGAGTTCTTCCTTTCTGTAGCTCCACAGGAGAGTCCAAGTCAAGGACTGATGTATGAAAAATTACAACTAAGTTAACTTTCGGATTAAAATTTAATCACTGTTCTCCGGTTGGAAAATGTGTGATCAAGGAACAGATATTTGTTATTAAATGTGATTAGTTTTTGGGCACCAACATTCGATTCAAAATAGCCACAGAATACACAGTATATGCCTGTTAAATCGCATGTGTGAAGAGACGAATTTGCGTCACCTCTTTTGAAGATCAATTCTCCAAAGAAATTTTAATAAAGTCGTTACAATTGCATTGCATTGGACTTGTGTGTATAGTCACGGAAATTTTGCATTTCAAATACTAGGAAGTCTTCTTGCGTCTCTACGTAAATCACTGAATTCACTATAAGAATAATGGCCCGTAACATCGCTACCCATACGATCACTTTAATTGTTTGAAATTAAACCTGGTAGTCGCATCTGGTTACGAAGTTAAGTCACAATCTTACGCTGTGTAGCTTGAATTTATGAAGCAATTGAATTCCATCATTACGAAGTTCTTGAAGTCGGCCGTGGTCTAGTAAGTAGTGTGTAGGCTTATTAGAAGCTAGCCCGCGCGATTAAAATTGTAAAAAATTGGATTGTAATCATCAATTAAGTAAGTAAGTAAGGACCAGAGAGACCTTCTTCTTATAATTTTCTTACCTTGTTTCGGTATCACAACAAACAAGTTTTCTGAGCGTCTATTTTTGTAGATTCTAGTATGACAGGGTTGCCATATATCGATGGCTAAAACCAACGTCCTCTGTAAAAACTGAATGTTTGTATTGGTTGTTGTCAAGAATTGACTTTGCGTGAGCTTTCTATGATGTTTGTTGTTGATATTTGTAAGGATGACCACATTGGTCCAACCAGTAAGAATAAGTTCAACGAATATAAAATTTTGTGGGATACACTCTATATTTCGAACTTGCTTTCAGGTTTGAAGTCGCCGTGGTCTAGTAGGTAGTGTGTTGGCTTTTTAGACGAAAAGCCGGAGTTCGAGCCCCAGGCCAGACATCAAAATAAAATACAAAAAGTATTTCTTCGGCGACTTCCTCTTTCTTCCTCTTTCTGGCAAAAACCCTGAGAGTAAATAAAATTGGCATGAAAAGTTTCCCAAAAACCTGTCGTTCGCAGTCGGCTTTAAACACACACAATATAAGTGGTGTGAGAAACTAAGTCGTAATCCTGACTGAAGGGTTGTAATGACCAATTATGTATGTTTCAGGTTTATACATGTAAAATGCTCCTCATCAATTATTGTTAAATCAAATAATTTGTTGCCCCGATCATTTCCCATAACACTGCCTCTTAAAAGACCAAAGAGTTGCCCAGATAAAATTGCCCTGTGTGAAGACGGTATAAGTACAATTGTTGAAATAAATTAAATAAAGTGTGTCAAATGTTATTAAATACCTTATTTTCCTCCATTATTAATAAAAAAAATAAAAAAATTGTAGGCTTAACATAAACAATGTGGGTCACAAAACAAAACGCTCTCCTCAAAACATTGGCATTTAAATATGCAGCAGCAGCAGCAGAAAATCAACTCAATGAACATGGTTAACGAATATAAACATTATTGGGCTATTTGTCTAATTGTCTAACAGTCTGACTGTCTGTCCGGTCTGTCTGTCCGCCCGTCTATTAGCAGTGCATGTTGCATTTCCGTTCACAACATATTTTTTATTTAATTTTTTCTCTTCTTTTCTCTTTTTTTTTTTTCTTTGTATTTTTTAATTCAAATTTTTCATTTCTAACGTTTGCTTTGCCTCCATCTGTTACTGGCGGTGGTGTTGTAAAAATTTAAAAGCGTTTCTAATGTGCTTCAGTTTACGGGTTGTTATTATTAAAGAAGTAAAAAAAACACAGAATGTGTTTTTTATTTTAAATTATTTTAATGATTGAAAAGAGCAGTTTTTTTCATCATCATCAACATCATTAGTAGCGATCAACACCGTTTAAATTAATGCCCGGCTCGACTGCGGTATGCATGGCCGTCCGTCCGTGCAGCATTTGTTGCTCCCAGCGTTATTATCACAATTAAAGCAGAGTAAATACTTGTTTGTATTCTTACCGTTTATGTTTGCATATATTTCTCTTGTGATATTTATTTATTTTTTTTTTTAATTTTAATTTTATTTCTTAATTGTTTATAAAACAATTTCATAAATATTTAGAAACTATATCAGTTGGTGCCTTTTTTTAAGGGGTATTAAGGTTGTGTGAAATGTAAGGCTTAAATAGAATTGATGACCTTGATCATGTAATACAGCACTGAATTTACCCGATAACCGGACGCTCATTTTAAGAATTTCTTTAAAAAGGTTAACAGAAATATATAGTTTTAGGCCTACTTATAGAAGTAGTGGTACGATAATTTTTGTATCCGAAATATTTTTCTTGAAATGCCAGCAAGTATTGTGCTATTTTGCTGGGAAACTTGACGTGACTATCTCAGTCAGTTCACTTGTGGCATCACAACAGACCGCTTTGCGTGCTCAAGTGAGCTTTTTGGTAAATTAAAGCTACCACGCTAACCTAACCTAACCTAATCTCAGTCAAGTACAGGAGTTTATTTTAAAAGAGAGAAGTGTTTGTATACCCGCAATATAGTGCGCTGCTCTATCTAGTATACAGTAACACAGTCGTTTATAGATTGTATAGCAAATTCGTTCAAGTTTGAAGAGTCCTAACCTGATTCAAAACAACCATAAATTTGGAATCAAAAGTGTCTGTTTTTTATATATTCCCGTTCGATCTTTCAGGGCCAAGACAATGTCCAACTAGGAGATCAAACAGTCCCTATAGAAAATCATACCGATTCTAAAATAAATCTCGATATGGCGGTAAACTTCATTTCGGAAAGTTTTGTCAAAGACTGATGGAAAAAACCATTCGCTGAGATGTGAGGATGTGAAAGATATTCTTCTCTTCCCCGTCAGATTTACAATTCCTGCAGAAGTCATTCGTAGGCATAGGCCGACGAGAACCACAATAGTGCGATGATAGGCCTTGCGATTCAAGCAAAAAAGAGCATCAATCCGCTTCTTATCCATATCGGTCTAGGAGAGTGTAGCAATACTGCACGTAATCTTGAGTTTTATTTCACAAACCTGGAACATTACAGAAATTGAGAGCTATGTACCCCCTTTGATTTTTTTATTATTAACGCAATTTCTGACGAAGTTCCCATGTTCTTCAAGTGCTCCGAATTCCTTTTCGAACCCTTTGAATTCTATCAACAATATAGGTGGCCTCGAACACAAACAGAACGGCGCAGAAAATCTGGCCAAAGCTGGTTGAAATTCGCACGACAAGTCTGCTTAAACTCCAAAGAAGCATGATCAGTATAGTTTTCGATGGTATTACAAGGGTTTGCATCATGGGCACACACATGCTCATAGGGCAGAGATGAGGAAAAAAGATTGTTTTTCACCTACTGCGTACATGCCCGACACTATATTGAAGGCCAAAAAGGCACTTAATGCCTGTTATGTGGATAATCTTGAGTGAAATGTCACGCATTGTCATTGGCAGTTTGAGTCGCTGCATCAGAATCTCCGAGTGATTGAGAATGGAACCTACGTCGTCTAAGTGTGTCGATCCAAACTCTTTGGGTGGATAGCCACCTCTTCCTACATAACTACCTACCATCTGCCTTTCCTATAAGGTTGTCTGGTGGATCAAACGACCTCCTAACTTTTAAAAATCGTAACAATCATGATGAAAAATTGTTTGCCTCTTGTTCTGTCGGAGCCTGGGATGTGTTTAGCCAAGCATTTTTATTGACATCGATGTTCACGTAAATCGTACTCCGCATTAAAAGACTACGTAGTTGGATCAGTGAAAAGTTTCTCAAAAAAAATCTGTCGTTCGGAGTCGACTTTAAACTGTACGTGCCGCCACTCTTGAATACAATTAAGACACACAAAAAAAGTGGTGTGAGAAGCTAGTACGGAATTCTGACTGAAGAATTGTAATGACCAATTATGTATGGATGTATGTATGCATGTAGTTGGATCCTGGTTACATGGAATGATAAAGATGGAACACCATTTTACAAATCATGGATTATTGTTGTCGTAGTCTAGTAGGTAGTGTGTTGGTTTATTACATAGGAGCTCGTGTTTCAAACGAAAAATGAAAAAATCTCCTGTTAGCAGTTTTCTAGTTTCAAAAATTCATAAATTTGTTGTTCAGAGTAGACGTTGAACAGTAGGTCCTTCCGCCACTCATGGCTAAAAACTAACACATACAAGATAGTTGGCGTGTGAAGATAGGTTCTAATCCTGACTAAGTTGTTGTAAAAACCAGTTTTGAAGTCTCCGTAGTCTAGTAGGTAGTGTGTTGGCTTATTAGCCGCAAAGCCAGAGTTCGAGCCCCAGGCCAGACAAAAGTATTTTTCGACGACTTCCTCTCAGCACATTTCTGGCAAAAACTCTGAGAGTAAATAAATAAAATTGCCATGACAAAGTTTCTCAAAACTCTGTCGTTCGGAGTCGACTTTAAACTGTTGGTCCCCGCCACTCATGTATAAAATTAATACACACAACATAAGTGGTGTGAGAAACTAGGACGTTGTACAATGGGTCACTTGACCTCCGGGTACTGTACTTGTCTTAATTGACAAGTACACGTCCTCTGACCTAACCTAACCTAGTTGGTGTGTGAAGCTGGGTTGTAATCCTGACTAAATGTTTGTAGCGACTACATGGTTTTGATTTCTTGTTTTTGTTTTGTTTTCATTATTCATTGTTATCAAGTTTTTCGCAGCTAAGCATATTGCAGCAAGTTCTAGAATGTTAGGGTTACCATCTATGGAGTGTAATTCTTTTAGAATCTAATGGTTTGGTTGATTATATTTCCCACTTAAAACACTAAATTGGTGTACCGTCTAAGTGGTTTAAGCGTTATTCGTTTGCTTGAAAATTATTTCTTAGTTTATAAGATACTGATACTGGGTATCCTTCTCCTGCCGGTCATGGCAATTGTTTAGGAAAATTTCAAAATAAATTTCATTTGATTTATTGCCACTGCAAAAATTAATTTAAAATTCATTGTGTATTGGATTTGCTTTAATTGTTTAATTGTCTCATTATCATGCATTTTTTCGATTCGATTTTTTTTTGTTTAAATTTAATAACGTTTCTTTCAAACATTTATCAATTTTTGGAAATCTTTTTAATTTTACGGTTATTTTTTGTTTGTTTTTTTTTTCAAATTCAAACGACGACGAGTTTGTTTGTTTGAAATGAAGCAACAGAAATAAAATCTCTACAATTGCTGCTGCTGCATAATCACAGCTGCCTGCACATTTGGGTTATTTAGCGCAAATTAACCAAGTGTTAAATAAAAATACAACAACAACAACAACAAATTAAAAGAAATAAATCTTTTAAAAATTCATAGAAATATTCATCAGTTATTTTGGTAAAAACGCACAGAATTTATTAATAAAATAATCGTTTGATTGTTTTTGCTGCCTTGTATGTTTAACTTCAAGTTAAAACCGCCTAAAGTTGCCATGTTTATGCTGAGGAGGAATACGATTGGGGTGCTGATATGTTACTCAATCATAAGAAAACTTTAAAAGGCACGTTCCAAGGCAACACCTTTGAAAAGATTTTCTTTCTTTCAAAAAAAAAAAAAAAAAGGAAAAGAAAAACGAAACGAAATAATTAAAACAAAATAAAAAAATCCAACATAAACATTTGAAATGCATTAAAAAATAATTAAAAAAAATCAAAATAAATTTAATAAAGCATGATACAATGCAACAATCGATATTCATTCACTCATTTACTGACTCTGGCTCTGACTATGACGGATGTTTTGGTATGAGAGACTCCTTCAAACCAACATTTCAACAACTTACCGCCACATCACGATTGTTTAGATTTCTAAAGGGTTTTACACTTTCGTAGAACTACAATCACGCTTGTAATTAAATTTATTGTTGTTGGTTTTTCTACATATTTTTCTAATTCCATACAGTAGACCTACATACTACAGTTGGCAGGAGTATATTGGAATTGTGGAAACGTTTGAGGCACTAGAAACCAACACTTTCTCAACCAGGTTTAATTATGACGAATTCACTTGGAATGTATTTGCTTTAATGAAAATATAGACGTTTATTTATCAGGGTTTTACTTTGTATGCGATGGACCCCACCGATAGGAAGACGGAACTATAAATTCCTTACAGCGCCCAGGATCGTAGAACTCAATCAGTTAAGAAAGCCTAAAACAGCAGAACAGCAGTACCAACACCAGCTTCATCATCATCATTGCTGATGAAATTTAAAAGAAAATGTATCTTCTTAAGGAGACAATCTTGTTCGAGGTCAAGTCGTTGATAACTATAGACTGTGCGACAAGCATAGGATAGGTTAAGATAGGTTAAGTTCTGATATCACATGAGGCGATACCTCAGGATTAACTGATAAGTCCTGATTGACAACCTGAATCAGGATAGGTTAAGAGGGGAGGGAGTGGAAGCTTTTTAAAATCAAAGTTTACTTGACCAAAAAAAAAAATGATTTGTCGTGATACCATATGAGGCGATCCCTCAGAATTAATTGATAAGTCCTGATTGACAATCTGCATCAGGGCATAGGATAGGTTAAAAGGGAAGGGAGTGGGAACATTTTTAAATCATAGTTTACTTGAGCATATACCAGTACAACAAACCATTGTAATATCACATGAGGCGATTCCTTAGAAAGTCATAAGTGAAAATCTTCATTAGGGCTTCGCATTTAAAACATGCCTTTCCTTAGCAACAAACTGAAAACTAATCAAAAGTTCAATGAATCTATCAACCTTTGGTCCGTTGGTCTATCGTGAAACATTGGTCATTACAATCATTTAGTCAGGAGTACGACCTAGCTTGTCACACCACTTATGTTGTGTGTGTTAAATTTATACATGAGTGGCGGGACTTACAGTTTAAAGTCGACTCCGAACCACAGATTTTTTGAGAAACTTGTCATGGCAATTTTCTATTTACTCTCAGAGTTTTTGCCAGAATTCTGCTGAGAGCCAGTCGCCGAAGAAATATTTTTCATATTTCGTTTTGTTGGAGATGTCGGACCTGGGGTTTGAACCGTGGCCTCGAGTCTAATAAACCAACACACCATCCACTAGACTAAGGGGGAATTCAGAAGAATAAAATTTAAAAATTGTTGAGGACTACAAGCGAAAGGCCGTAAGCCGTTCCAGAAATAGGAATATTTTTAGGGAAATTTTCGCAGAATGAAAGCGAAATGAACCCTTGGCTGCCAGTCAATTTTAATACCTACAAAACCTCTTTTACGTAAGATAAACAAATTTATGATCAAACAACCTGCAAAAAGCCATGAATACTTTATGCTGTAGTGCATCATAGAGTCGTTGACTAACCACAGTAAATACTTGTTAGTATTGAATTTATTTTTTTTTTATCAAAAGAACCCAAAAAAAAATCCAATCAATTATCTGTAATTGCAACAGTATTTAAGCTGTTGTTGTTGTTATTTTATACAAAAAGTTACAACATAACAACAATTACAACCAAAAAAATCTTTGTTTGCTGTGTTGCTGTTTTTCCTCTATAAATTATTTTAACACCAAAATATAATTAAAAACCCCAACAACAACAACAACAGAAAATATAATAAAAAAAAAAAACATTTAAAAGTTATGAAATAAATACCGCCAATACAATGCTTTCAATGGTTTACAGTGGTGCCCCCTTGCAACAAGAGGTCTAACTTTAGCTCTAACAATACCATGAGCATGAGCAGATATCAAGCTCAATGCTAATAATGTTTTAACGATAAAAGAACGAACGAACAAAAAAAACAATTTCAAATATTTTGTGTGTATTTATTATTATTGTTACAGTTAACCAAGAATTTATTGTGTTTGAGGGATTTTCATCCTCAGGAGTAACAGTGTGATCGATTTCCAGCAGAAGGATTTTTTTGGATTTTAAATTATTATCCTTAAAGAAAGATATTCAATGACTAATGGTACTTCTTGTCCATATATAGGATCATAATATATTCCACAACATGGACAAGAGGTCGTAACCGACGCTGTTAAGTAAAGCGCAGAGTGTGGTCTCGATATGTATCAGAGATCAGCAATGAATCGTTTTTCGCTTACTTATGAGTAAGTACTCAAGAAATTTTGAGAAATTTTGAAATCCAACTACTCTGATTCATTCGTACTCACTACAACATTGATTTATAAGTACAGATTGCAATGAGTATGAGTACAACGTAGACATCAAACTCATAACATTCGAAATATGTTTGATTCTACTATGCCTACTCATTCACATTCATAAATTTAGAAAAATACTTATAATACCCATAAATGATTCGAGTGATTCTTAGTTGTTGTTGCATTAATAAAAAAAATTAAGAAAGAAAAAGACAAAGACAGCAAGCAAAGCAAACACACAACCTTCTAGTAAGTATTGTAGTGTTCGTACGCGAATCATACTTATTTTGTGAATCGTGTAAATGTTGAGTAAAGGAAAGTCGAAATCGACAACATCATGCGTATTGTTAAGTATGAGTACGATGAGTACATCAACCTTTGATTATGAGTAGTATGAGTATGATATTAAAATAAGTATTAATGTGTATAAGTATCAGAAATTATGAGTATGAGTACTCATTGCTGATCTGTGGTATGTATCAGCGGTGTTTTATGTTGTTTCCCAACTCATGAGGTAAGTTTATACTTACATACCCTAGGTCTGGATTACGACCTAGCTTCTCACACCACTTATGTTGTGTGCCAATTTTATATATGAATGGCACACAATTGGAATTACCCAACTTTTTCGATGAGTACACAACGGGCCGCCATACGCGCTCTATTGAGCCTTGGTCATCAAAGCTACCACTTCAATCTACCTACCTACATACCTTAGTCAGCTAATGGCAAAGAATACAATTCGCTCCAAAATTGAATCGGAATACTTGTGATCATAGTGTGGCTATGAGGACGATAATCCTCCTTCGATGAGGGGATTATAAATCCGCGATTGTTTTGAATTAGTGCCCTAGTTCAGGCTACACGGTGTGGAAGATCGTTATTTATGGCAGAAGGAAGACTGGTAATTTCTACACAGACGGATATAAAACGGAAGGGTGTGTTGGTTTTGGAGTAATCTCGACTGAGTGTGTCAAATTGACTTGTCGGGATGTTTACAGTGTTTAACAGGCGAAAATCCTTGCTATCAAAGACATTGCAGCCTAACTAAGATGGACTATAGTTTCTACGAATTGATTCAATGTCTACATAGGCAGCCGGTTTGTTGTTGAGGCCTTAAGGCGACTGTAGGTTAGTTTAGGTTAGGTTAGAGGACGTGTACTTGTCAATTGAGACAAGTACAGTACCCGGAGGTCAAATTGACCCATTGTACAACATCCTAATTTCTCACACCACTTATGTTGTGTGTGTTAATTTTATACATGAGTGGCGGGACCTACAGTTTAAAGTCGACTCCGAACGACAGATTTTAAGGGAAACTTTTTCATGGCAATTTTATTTACTTTCAGAGTTTTCGCCAGAAATCTGCTGAGAGGAAGTCGCCGAAGAAATACTTTTTGTATTTTGTGTCTGGCCTGGGGCTCGAACCCAGGCTTTGCGACTAATAAGCCAACACACTACCTCCTAGACTACGGCGACTGTAATGGCGGTTAAACTTGTCAAAGTTTAACAATGCTTTTCTGCAATCTCAAAACTTTTTCGTGATAATCTGCTGACTAGATGGAAGGCTTGAAACGTCTGCCGAATAGCCATGCAGAAAATGACCTTGTACCTGATGAGCATGTGACCTTACTTGTGTAAATTCTTCTTCACATTTTTTTTTATCATTGAATTTGAAGTGACACAAACCGAACTTAACAAAACGTAGAGGAGTAGTTGTAAATACGTTTGATGGCATATTTGTTTAGTGTTTTGCAATCGTTTACACTTCAACTTCTGAATTAAAGAAAACAAATTATTTAATTAAACTTAAATATAGAAAATCAAGTACAACCACTTTATTTAACTAATTATAGTTATAAATTATATACATACATACGTACATACATACGTACATATTATATGCCACATATGCTGCCACAACAATTATTTTCATGTTGAGGCACACAAACGACATGTTGCACAAGTACCAATACGAGTGAATGAATAAAAATGAGTGAAAGAAATAGAAAGAAAGAAAAAACTACAAATAAAATCACTTAAAAACTTAATAACCATAATAAGTTGCAACAAATAAATAATTGAACGATTTAAACAGACAAAAAAAAAACAACAACAACAACTAATAGCAACAATAAATAAATGACAATGACAAAAATAAAAATCTAAAATTGTAATACAAAGACATTTATTTGTTGTTGTTGGTCTTATCTAAAGTGCTATAAAATGGAGTGTGCAGTCAGCAGTGTACCTGTTAAAAAACAATTATACACACACAGTGGGGTTAGAAAGATACGAGGGAGGATTCAAAAATTATGCCACACAGCTAAGAAAACAAATTTTCTTCATTTGCCAATAACATAAGCTGCAATTAGTTTGATATACTTGTCTTAGTGCAATGCAATATCTTCAATCATTCAATCATTTATTGTAAGAACGGTGTGTCTAGTTTCTTTTAAGCCATCAAACGCTGCTTTGTGCCAAATTTTTTTTTTTAGCAAATCTTTGGTCACCACTAAACCATTTCTTATATATTTTGAGCTTAAGTTGACTAATAAAGTGCCGCAGAAGGTTATCAAACTTCAAACAATTCATTGCTTGTTTTAATTCATCGTTTAAATCCAGTGCGAGTTGGCGATGATTTCCGTATCCGATTCAACAGTGAGCTGTATGAGCTCCTCAACGACATAGACGTTGTATAGCGTATTAATATCCAGCGGCTGCGCTGGCTTGGCCATGTCGTTCGAATGGAGGAGGCTGCTCCCGCGAGACGGGTATTTGATGCGGGAATCTGCGGAAGTCGGCGAAGAGGACGACCTTGCATCCGTTGGAAGGACCAAATCGAGGAAGCCCTGTCATCGATTGGTGTGACCAACTGACGTAGGCGCGTACGAAGCAGAGGCGCCTGGAAGGATGTGTTGCGGCAGGCCGAAATCCGTTAGACGGGTTGTTATGGCCATTTAAGTAAAGTAAGAAAGTGAAGTTTTTCACTGATTTGATCAAACAATGCCTTATTTTCCTTCAAACACAACATTTTAACCTACTTTAGCTCTTAAACACAACCTGTAAGAAGTTTTCGTAGAACTTATCGTGGATTTCTTTTCACTTTTGATGATAATCAGATGGAAATATGATCGTCTTATTTTACTATGAATTTCAAACAAATTCGTTGCTTTGACTGTTCCTGTATATCTCATGTGTGCACAGTGGGGAGTCCATGTTCGAACCATGCTTACGAATTGAAACAAAAACTTTAGTTTTACTGCCGTATAATACAGTTTAACGCTCTATTAAAACATGTTCCCAATGCTGCTTTAATTCTCTTGTAAGTAAATGAGTCATAGGTTCCCTGTTTCCATGCATAAGACAGCAAGCCATCTCAGACGCCGTCAGCCAGCAGTTATTCAATACAATTTTGAGAATTTTTTTTAACATTCTGGTGTTCTTATTGGCTGTGCATAGATATATTTAGACTACATACACACATAATTATTTATTACAACTCTTCAGTCAGAATTACAACGTAGTTTCTCACACCATTTATGTTGAAATGAAATGAAACTTTTCATGGCAAATTTATTTACTTTCAGAGTTTTTGCCAGAAATCTGCTGAGAGGAAGTCGCCGAAGAAATACTTTTTGTATTTTGTTTTAATGTCTGGCCTGGGGCTCGACTATGCTACGGAATTTTGAATGGACGTAAAGGTACACCCTAAACTGGAGCAGATTCTAGATTGGCTTTAAAATTGAAGCCACACCTCTCGTTCCTTTAAGAACCATTTCCCAGCGTTGCTTTTTATACCTTTGCTATGCCTTAAGTTTTAGTACTCAAGCTTTTCCTGCCAAAGTGATTGAACTACTGCAGCAGACGCGAGAGTAATAGGGTTGTCACATATTAATATCTCAAAACAAAGAATTGATATACCGTAGCATGGGCCAGCATGATAGAGCTGATTATCATCTATCCTTACCTCAAAACAAAATTAAAGCGATGGATCTACCGTAGCAGGTTCTAAAGTGAAATGTCTGTCATATGTCGTTACCTCAAAACTTAATGAAGACTCTTATAGATAAACAGATGCAGTTTCTAGTATAATAGGGTTGCCACCTTTAATTCTCTCAAAAATACGTGAAAGTTTTTCCAACTAAACAGATGATTAATCTACCGTAGCAGGTATTATTTTGATATGGTTCTCATCTTTCATTGCCTCAAAATAAATCAAAAATATATTGAGTTGGGTTAGTTATGAGGAACATTGTTCGTTTAGATCTACTCTTTCTCCAGAGACAACACTGCTTGAGTTTTCTATGATGTTCATGCTACATTTTGATTGATTCCGGTTGGATTATTTTGTGGTCAAATGAAGTCTCGTAATTGTTTAAATTCGAATGCAACAATTAAAATTTATTAAACTTCGGTTATGTTTGATGTTGGAATGCTTGGTGTTGTAACTATTATACCATATAAAACGCCATAAAGGTGCCTAAATGATTCCAATTATAAATATTCACTGAGCTCGGGTTGTTTCAAGCTCATCACTGACGAATATTGATGTTTTTTTCGGGGGTAGGAGGGAAAATGCTTTATGCATTCATAAAGGTCGTCACCATACATGGTATGTAGGACTCTGCCACTGGGTATATCGACTAAAAACCCGCCTTATCTCCTCACCGGGGTATCATTTCACCTCGGAACCACGGTTTTATTACTTCGAGGTGGACCTCCTTTTGGCACCTGTGCCAGTTCCATCGCTGTCAGCCTGCGTCCAGGCTCCGCTTTTCTTATTCTATTGCGTCTAGCTCATATTTTTTCCTTCGCAGGACATAGTGCACAAATTGTTTTACTGCGTTCCAGTTTTCTCTGCCGTTTGTCATTTTCAGCACGACGTGTGTAGCACTAATAATGCCGATTTCAGCCTCGAGACCCTGACGTCTTTCGGCCCAGCGACTGCAACGAATCATGATAAGGGGGCTCACCTTTACACTGCATAACACAATGGGCCATATGGGCCACAGAGTGCACGTGCCTGTGAAGAGCAAGCTACCCGTTTACCTAACCTAACCAAAATATTGCCTGAGATCTTTACGTTTTAAAAATTCAAAAAACGATTACAAAACCACGTGGCAAGTTAAAAATTAAAAAAGAACGAGTCTTATATGATTGACCAGTAAACAAAATAAGTTTTTTTCAAACGAGTTCCCCTAGCTACATGACAGCAGTTGGGTTACTTTTAAGACTACCCTCGCATAAACTTTGGTATTTATTTTATATGGTCCTCAACGACTATTATAAGTGCAACAAAATGGCAAAATGGTTAATTGAACTGTTCAAGAAAAAAGGAAAAAAAATTAAGAGAGGCTGATAAAACTTGAATGTTTTTTGTTCGTTTGTTTTTTTGTGCCACTAAATTTAAGGCAAGTGTAAAATGAAAACAAACAACAAAAAACCAAAAAAAATCTTAATTTAGTTGGCTGTCATTGACTGCAATTTGAAAAACAAACCAAAAAAAATGTAGAAATAGTTTTAAAAATAAAATTTTAAATCGAATACCTTAAGATACAGTGGCAGCCATAACAAATAGAAAATTTCAAAATTTTAGTAAATGAAAGCCAAGATTTGTTACTCCAAAGAGATGCCTCTGTTAAGTTTAATTCAGTTTTATTTTAAGATGAAAATAATAAATCATTTAAAATCAATAAATTTTGAGTTTTTTATAAATTTTGCAAAACTTTTGCGTTTATTGCTTTGAATTTTCGATTTACTGAGGCGTAACTTTTGCAACAAATGGTTTAAGATGAAGCAGATGCATACATATTTATAAACTAGACTGTATTGTTTTTAAAGTAGTAGAGACTCGTATTAATTTACAATTTATTTGTTCACTCTTTTTTGTTTAATTTTTTATTTCTTTTCTTCTCTTAAAAGTTGTTTAAAAATTATGGAAAAAATAATACAAAAAAAAATGGTAGCAACAAAAGCCTTACGCTCGAGAAAAAATCATAGTAAAAAAATTTTAATTCTCTTAAATTTTTCCTTGGGTTTAAGTCTACTACTCAACCCCGTTCATTTGCCTAACGTCACTAAGTAGTTCGAAATGCACAGCCAACCTGTATAATTTTTGTCATCAAGTCATTGCAATGACTTTATTTCGACTGTATTCCGTTGCAAATGTTGATTTGCTTGTTGGGCTTTATAACGTCAGACAACAACAACAACGTTTTCATTGAATATTAAATTTCATTTGCGTTATCGATATCAGGTCTGGTTAAACTTTAAATACAGCAACAAAAAAGGAAATCACTGATCTGGTAACGACGACTACTCGTCTATGAAAATTCAAATCAAATACGATACGGAAATAAAAATTGTCAAATAAAAATAAAAAGTTTGTGTCTTATAGTCGTGGCAGACAAATGAAATGAATGGGACAGGAAAACGTATGTCAGTTAGTTTCTGTGGCGTATCGACTTTTGCGATATCTTCCATGAATTTATTGACCTTTGACAGTTGAGTGATACAACTGCAAACTCAGTTTTCAAGTAAACAAATTAAAAACAGCCTGCATTAAAAGTGAATCCAGACACAAATTCGATAAGACACTCAGAATAGAAAAAAAATTTGGTTCTAGACATCACAGTGTCTTTGGTAGTGTCAATGACTTTTTCCCACAAATTCTAGAGATATCCACAATGTCTTCTGTGTTTTGCTGTGATCCGGTTTACAAATGATGTGAATGCTGCACCGCACAAGCATTACATTGGGATACCTGCTGTCATCATTTAAAGTCATTATCTAAGGACCAAAGTCCCTGTCTATCCGTATCTATCGTCTTCCAACTGGAAGAGGCTGTAATGGTCAGCTAGGCTTATCAAGTAAACTATAATTGGTCCGAGAGTCATTAAAATATGGCTGTAACCTTGAAACTGGGCGAACACAAAGCATATTCCGCGATGATAAGTAACACAGTAACTGAACGAAATAAGTCTTAGGGACAAGGGATAAGGAAAGCTATGACAACCGACAATAAATTGAACTTTAAACGGTAATCCGAATATGCGCGCTAAACGGCAATGTATGTAGCGAACGCGTTAGCTCGAGTGATGCCCCAACATAGGTCGGCCAAGGCAAAGTGAAAGAATATTGCCTACTCTCCTGAAAAGGACGCCTATCTGGAATGGTTGCTTAAAGAAAATGCTTCCAAGTCTGTAACCTATCTCTTGAGGCATCATACATTTACTGTTCATATGTATCAGATTTGGGACAGCAGCAGAAAATTTTGTAGAATCCATCATGATGGCACCTGGGGAAAACTGTAACTGGAGGGAAACAGTGATAAATACGTAATAATCTTACGGCAGCACAACTACGAAGCCTTTAAGGAAGTTAAGATCAAAAATATAAGCTAACAACTACATGATGCAATGTCAAAAAGCAATTCCTCACGATGAAAAATGTGTTGACAGAGGAAATGTTTTTGCCTCCTGGATGAACAAAATTCTTGTCGTTTCCGAAAATATACCCCTGCTCACTGCTCTATTTACTGGCGAGCCAAGCGTAAAGATGTTCAGAGTTGTTGACAAATTATGTTGTATCCAAAGTCCCTTCTCTGCCTGATGGGAATATTAATTCTGAGTTTATCGTGTACATACATACATAATTGGTCATTACAACCCTTCAGTCAGGATTACGACCTAGTATCTCACGCCATTTATATTGTGTGTGTTAATTTTATATATGAGTGGTGGGACCTGCAGTTAAAGTCGACTCCGAACGACAGATTTTTGAGAAACTTTTTCATGGCAGGTTTATTAACTCTCAGAGTATTGGCCAGAAATCTTCTGAGAGAAAGTCGCCGAAGAAATCCTTTTTCTATTTTGTTTTGATGTCTGGCCTGTGTCTCAAACCCTGGCTTTACGTCTAATAAGCCAACACACTACCTTCTAGACTACGGCGAGTTCATCGTGTGGTCTTATGTAATTAAGGCTTTCGAAAGTTTGCAACTTCATTGGAATTTTCGAGTGACTATTATTGGATCTGGTAGTCTTGGTAGCCTAATAAGTAGTGTGTTAGCTTATAAAACGTGACAGGCCAGACATTAAAACGAAAATATGAAAAAATATTTCTTCAGCGTCTGCTTCTCAGCGGATTTCCGGCAAAAACTCTGAGAGTAAATAAAAATTGCCAGAAAAAGTTTCTCAAAAAAATCTGTCGTTCAGAGTCCACTTTTAGCTATAGGTCCCGTCGCTCATATATAAAATTAACACACACAACATACACAAGTGATGTGAGAGTCTAGGTCGTAGTCTTGACTGAAGGGTTATAATGACCACGTATGTATGTGTATTCGATCTGATCGCTTTATCCAGTTACCCAGAGGTGATAATGAGTGAGATGCTGACCTGTACAGTAAAATTCTATCAATAGGAGACATAGAAGCGCCTCACTTGTACGAGATGCTGAACTTCTGCAGTAAAATCCTGTCAATAGGAGACGTAGAACCGCCTCAGTTGCCAAATTGTTATGTAGTACAGAATGTATCGTTTTATATTCACTGATTTATATTGAGATTTACTGTCTGCCAAGAGATTCAGGTTTAAATAGGCCTGACCCCACATAATAAATGCAGTCATGGAAGCCTTTTATCGTAATTCTCCAGGATATCTTTTTATGCAAAAAAACGTCCCAGAAACTGGGGTCTCATCACAAAGTTCAAGATATACGTACGTTGTTTAGAGCTTCAAGACGGGGTTAAACCTTCTGTTGAGAAGTACCAGAGAAAATGACAAAAATTGGCTGGTCAAAGAAAAATATTTAAAATAAAAAAAAAAAAACTTTTAAAGCTTTAAGCCGATCAAAACTCTAAAATCCAACAATACTATCGTATTATAATTAAACAAGTAGTACAGTAGAGGGAAAAAAAAGAAAATAAAAATTTTAATTAAATTGAAAAACAAAAATTATATGAAAACTACAGAGATAAAGAGAGAGAGAGAAAGAGAGAGAGTGTGATTTCTTAATTGTTTAATACCATATTATCTTATCAAATTTATAACACAATGACATATACAACCGCCTGTCACTCATCTACTGACTTAGTCAGTCAGTCAGGCAGTCATTCAGTGAGTCAGACAGGTAACACAGAGCAGCAGCATAATAATACAATAAAAGATTAGCAAGCAAGTGAAATGATGCCTGTGCCTGTGCCTGTCTTAAACCATAGCTGCTGGTAATTATTTGTCGCTATTATTTTAATTTCAGTTTTTTATCTTTCATTTTTTTCCTCATTTTTATTTGAATTTCATTTTCAATTATTTTTTCTTTTTGCAAAGCTGAGAGATTTTTCCACTGATTTTGCCTCTATTTTTTTTTTGTTGTTGCTTATTGTTAAGACTTTTTCTTTGTTTCACTAGTTTAAGCCAAAGCGAAGAAGAAAAGTAAAGAAAAAAAAAATTCAAAACTTTTCATCTGATTAAACATTGTCATCTTGTCTTAAGAAATACTTTCTTTTTCTTCTCGCATTATTTTTACTTTTTCTCGTATGTAGCTTTAAATAGTCTTTGGATTTGTTGTCTGTCTGTTGTTTGTTGTTAACACTTATTTTTATAAGATTAAAAAACAAAAGATTTATTTTTCAAATGGATTGTCGTACACGATTAAGATACATACGTATAAGCCAAGTATTACTTGAGGTAATGCCAGCCATTTGGTTTTTCCCTATAAATTGTTTCAGTATAAAAACAAATTCGTGACATGTGCCACTGCAAAACTGCTTAGCAAGGGCTTCTATTTAATATTTAATAGTCTAGCATATCAGAAACGCTTGCAAATCAATGAGTTTTATTAGCAAAATGTGTGTCGTGTGAGACATGAACAAACCAGACACAGTTCAGAAGCTGCTCTCCATTGGTCCATTAATAACTGCAATTTGATCATACGTTAGAATTTTTTGTGGAGTTACATAAAGTATCTAATGTACGAAGACCAGTTGGAGATAATTCCATTCCGGGAATATAACATGACACATGACGCTGGTGAGAAAATTCTAATGTAACGGATGGGCTATCAACGGTGCAGATGCAGATAATATTCTTAGGCATTCTTTCATCGCTTTAAAACGTTCACGCCGGCCCATACAAGACTGCCTAATCGGGCGGCGCGTACCACCGGTGGCCCACACTAGGTCGTCTTATCCGGCGGCGTGTACCACCAGTGGTGCGAAATAGATCATGCTATTAGACGATACGTAATACCAAAGTTGCCGTGGTCTAGTAGGTAGTGTACTGGCTTGTTAGACGAAAAGCCAGGATTCGAGCCCCAGGCCAGACATCAAAATAAAATACAAAAAAGTATATCTTCGGCGACTTCCTCTCAGCAGATTTCTGCCAAAAACTCTGAGAGTAAATAAAATTGCCATGAAAAGTTTCTCAAAAATCTGTCGTTCGGAGTCGACTTTAAACTGTAGGTCCCGCCACTCATGTATAAAATTAATGCACACAAGATAAGTGGTGTGAGAAACTAAGTCGTAATCCTGACTGAAGGGTTGTAATGACCAAATATGTACGTATATATGTTGTGTATGCAATACCAAATATTTAGATCTTCCTTCTGACAAAAAACTCTGAGAGTAAAACTGCCAAGAAAAGTTTCTCAAAAATCTATCGCTCAGAGTCAACTTTAAACTGCAGGTCATTGGAATTGCAGAGGCTCTACAGTGAGTACCAAAAGGAAACTTTCACTTTTAAAATAAAGAAAAACTAAAAACTTACCACAGAAAAATTTTTAAGAAAATTTTATAATCATACCTGAAAAGAAATAAAGAAAAATTTATTGAAATATTTAACTAATGATTTCAAAATTAAAGAATAAAATTAATTTTACATAAGATGTCAATCTTTCATCCTAGAACCTGATAGGACAAGTGCGAGTTGTTATGTTCTTTAAAGAAAACAAAAACTATAAACAATACGAGTAATTTAATGGCCAATGTGATCTATAGCCTCTTAATCTGTACTAATCTAAATCCATATGAGCAAAGGCATGATTTACTAAGAACCTAATGTGGAGGAATGTGCTAATACTGAAGGCAAATACAGGCGCTCTCCTATGAGTATTACAAATCAAACGGAAACTGAAACCATTTGAGCAATCACATGACTGGAGATAACCTGACGAGATGCTGATGCTAGGTCGTAATCCTGACTGAAGGGTTGTAAAGACAAATTATGTATGTATGTATTACAGCTTCTGTTAAAAGTATGATTAGTAAGTGACATTCATTTAACCACCATCATGATTGTAGTTGACCTGACATGAAGATATATTAAGGAGTTGGGAGCAATTTTACTCTGTAAGCATGATGCAGACGATTTTCTGTGGATCTCACAGCACAGATAAACATTTTTCTAATAAAAATTGATGGGGTTTCCGCCAACAAATATTGATATTTGTTTGACAGGCTCGCAGCAATATTTTTTTGGTTTTAATTTAATCGCATAAAACTCGCTTTATTATCTATTGATAGTCGTTTTTAAGTTTTTGAAGATCAATATCATGTGAAGGCCGTTCTATGACTTTAATTTTGATAAAAACTATTCCACTTTAAATATTTTGAATAAAAATCCAAATTAAAAACAAAAAAAATCAAATTCAAATATTTTAATTGCAATCGATCAAGTGTGAATTCTTGAACACATACAAAAAGAAACAAATTCACTAATGAGTATGAGTCAGTAGTTTCGCTATGGTGGTGGTGGTGGTGTTGGTATAATATTTAGCAAAATTTGCATTTAAATTTTTAAAAATTTTACTACGAGTAACGGCAGTTAAAATGTGAAGCGAAAATAAAAAAATTGTGTTGCTATTAACACACCCACTTAACCATAAATGGAAGGGAAACATTTCAAACGTTCAATACGTTAATAAAACATCAGCATTTATTACCTACTCGTTAACAAGTTCAGTGACAGTAATTACCAACAAACAAAAAAAGTGAAAAAAATATTAAATCAAATAAAATATTTTTTTTATTTATTTTTCTCTCTCTTTGCATTTGTGTTTGGTTTGTTTGTTTGTTTTTAAGCTAATAACGTAAACGTGTAGACAAACATTAACAACAATATGACAACAATTGCTTTATTTGGTCAACAACATTTGAACACAACAGCAATAGCAACAATAGCAACATTAAAAACCATAGCAAATGAATTAAATAATGAAATAATGAAACCTTTCACTTTCAATTCATAGCATATTTCGTTCATAAGAAAGAGTTCATGATCGAATCTATTAATTGGAAAATAAAAAATAAAAAATTTTATTTTATTTGAGACAAACCAAACAAAGATACACAACAAAACAACATTAACAACACTGTGTTGGCATTTGCAACATGTGCTGCTGTATTCGATTCGATTCAATCACATACATACATGCAACAATAAGATGACAATGTCACTCACAACGCACGTTCGTTCTTCTTCCCAGAGTTTGAAGATGTTGCTACACGATGACAATAACGCTGATGACTCTGCTATACTTAGACATACAACCTGTAGTATACGACAGTAACTACAATTGAATTCATTTAAAAGAATAACAAGTTGAAACGTAAGTGAAATCCATACCCAGTAAACATTTTTGTAGGAGTTAAAATAAATATTTAAAAACAAATTTGAGAAAAATGTTCATTGCAATTTTTATTTACTCTCAGAGTCTTTGCCAGAAATTTGCTGAGAGGCATTCGCCGAAGAAATATTTTTTCTTATTTCCTTTTGTTGGCTGCCCTAAGGGCCATTGCATCGGTCTGGCGTAAATCACGGCTTGTTTGTGAGTGCAAAGAGTCGTTAAGGGCCTTTGGAACAGACCGAATCCGTCTATGGTGGGTTCCGGGTCACAGCGGAATACCCGGTAAAGAGACGGCGGATGCTTTCGCTAGATTAGGTTCACTTTCAGAGAGCAATTTGATAGTTGGTCCTGATCCCCCATTTTGCCAGCTAGGCGACCTCATCAATGGATGGGTAAGAGGGAAGAGCAGAGATGATGGGGGATTTTTTTTTCGCCGAGAAGGGGTAAGTGTACCTAACCGCACCATAGAGGAAGTCGTCACACCCTCCGTGTGTGGGGCCCTCACCCACTAAATCCCCCCCTCGTCTCCTGTGGACTCGTTTGTGCCCACTCCGAAACAACAGTGGTATTATTTCGGAGTGGAGTCCTTTTGACCCTTTGGCCTATTCATGTTTACATCCGCGTCCGGATTGCGTATCGAAAGTTGAGGAGACATCTAAGCGTCTCGACTATTCCTTTCGTCTAAATCATCGTCTCGGTTACGCTTGGCACGCGTGACAGTATCACCTATGCCGACATGCTTATCCGTTCTGCAGCCTCAAGATCTCTCTTCTTCCGTCTCAGAATGCGCTCTACGCAATTCACTACCGGGGTTCAATTTTGACTACCCGCAATCATAACCCCGACAATATTAGCGGCTGTGATCGTTCCAATTATTGACGTCAGTACAGAGCGATAGCTCTGCCAGTGTGCACACCCGAAAACAGTGTGCTCTGCGTCATCAATTACCTCCGGTTCCTCGTAAAGACAGTAAGTGGCGGCTGCCTTGCCCATTCGGTGCAGATATTTTCTAAAATATCCGTGATCCGATAGCATCTGTGTAACGTATTAGTTTACCTCTCCAAATTTCCGACCAATCCATGGCCTTATGTTCGGAATAAGTCTCGCGAGATGATGGGGGAATGGATCGTGATGTTATGTCTCTAGGTGTTTATTGCCTGCTATAGCCAATGTTAGAACAGGTTGGCTGCTGTTCTTAGATAAGGTCAGTTTGAGTTTAGTTATTGGGTTTATTACGGGGCATTGCGAAATTAGATCGCTGACATGAATTTGGAACATTTCCTAGCCGGACTATTGCAGGGTATGGTGCGACAGAGGAATTGGAAACTATCGAACACCTCCTCCGTAACTGTCCAGCCCTTAGTAAGTTGAGGTTGAGGACTCTGGGCAGGGACTTCTTCAAGGGTTTGAATTCTTTGTCGAGTGCCGACATTAAGGCTCTCCATGGATTCGTTGTTAGTTTGAGCTGATTGAGAGGTGCTAGAGCTTCAATGGTGTAGCTGCGCTCTCTTGTAGGTTTGTGGTCTGTGTTATTCCGCCGCCTTCTTATTCTCCCTTTCCCATCTCCTTTAGGACGTATTACAATGCGTCAAGTTGACCTCCTATTATTGTACTTGTCTCAATGGCAAGTACACGTCTTCTAACGTAAATCTTTGTAGGAGATGTCTGATTTGGGGTTTGAACTGTGGCTTTATGTCTAATAAGCCAACACACTGCTTACTAGACTACGGCGACTACTATAAAATTAACACACACAACATAAGTTGTGTGAGAAGCTAGGATGTAATGACCAACTAGGTACACTCAGCCACAAAAGTATACATACGGTTAACAAATTTCAGAAATTTTTTAACCATTCCGTTTTCGTTGAAAATCTTTATAATTGTCTGACATCTTACTTCGATTTTAAGACGGTCTTTTGCATTGGTTCAGAAATTTGTGAAATTTGTTAATCGGATGTATACTTTTGTGGGCCTGTCCAGGGCCACAATTCAGTTCAATTTCAGAAATTTTCTAACCAATGCAAAAGACCAAGGAAACTATAAAGATTTTCAACGAAAACGGATTGGTTAAAATATTTCTGAAATTTGTTGACCGTATGTATAATTTAGTAACTGTGTGTATGTAGTGAAGGCTTCAAATATTTTAAAATCGATTGGTTTTGTAGCGAAGAATATGCCAACGGAATTGCTAAAAACTAAATCAGTATTTGCCTACAGATGTTATAGCGGATTTGTATAATCTTGATAAATTGTTTGCTGGGTTATTAATCTAATAGATTGATAATACTGATGACAATGACGACAATGATATACGATGAGTATTATATTCTGGCATTAGACAGTTTATTAAATTATCTGCAGTACATTGTTTTATTTCATTTTTATTTTTTCTAAAGATGGTGGGAGTAAGTGTCTGTCTGTCTAAGATATCTGAGTATTTGTGCGTGGGTTTTTTGAATTGTCAACTGCTGTTGCAAAATGTTGCAGCAACTTTTTTGTTTTGTTTTGTTTTTTTGCTTAAAACATTTGCATAGAAAAGTCATACAATGTTGCAAATATAAAATATTGTGCTGCACTCGTTCAGATATATTGTTTTAAGATAGTTGTAAGACAACAAAAGAAAAAAGAAGAAAATTGAAATAAAAATAAAAAAATGTAACGTAGGGATGTAATTGATATACAAACGTATGTATTTGGTTAGCATTGTTATTAAAAGAAAATATTTTTGTAATGATATTAAAATTTAAACAAATGGGTATGGTTATGCAGCACATGCTGTTAAGAAAATACAGTGCGTAACAAAAGTAAATAAAATTTTTAAGTTTTTTTTAGAAAATATTGTTTTTTTTTTAAATTCAAAAATGTTAAAAAAAATACATTGCGTAACAAAAGTAAATTAAATTTTTAAGATTTTTTTTAGAAAAAATTGTTTTTTTTAATTCAAAAATGTTAATAAAATACAGTGCGTAACAAAAGTAAATTAAATTTTTAAGTTTTTTATTAGAAAAAACTTTTTTTTTTAATTCTAAAATGTTAATAAAACAAAGTGCGTAACAAAAGTAAATGTAATTTTTAAATTTTTTTAAGAAAAAATTGTTTGTTTTTTCTTTAATTCAATAATGTTAATAAAACATAGTGCGTAACAAAAGTAAATTAAATTTTTTTTTAAATAAAAATTTTTTTAAATTCAAAAATGATTTTAGAATTGTTAACAAATTCTTTATTCTTCTAACGGCATTAAAACAATAAATCAATGGGCCAGCCATTGTTACCAAATTCCATAGAAAAATTAAACATTTAAAATTTCTCTATTGTTATAAAGTTCAAGCCATATACGATATTTTAAATGATTTTAAACTTTAAACCAAAACAACAATTTTTTTTATTGTTAAAAAATAAAACTCAACTAAAATATAACCTTTCAAAACCGTGATTGTGAGAAAAGAGTCTTTTATTATTATTATTTTTGTATGTTTTGTTAAATAGTATATCAGGTTAAGGTTATTTAATTTTTTTATAGCATTGTTATAAACAAATTTTTTATTAAAAAATTAAAAATAAAAAAAAATAAAAAAAAATTTTTTTTTTTTTTTTTTTTTGTATTAAAATGTAAATTAAAAATAATTCTTTTGTACAGATTTTTTAATTTAAAAATACAGCTAAAAAATACTAACCGTTAGTATTAAATTGTTAACAAAAGAAATAAAAAATGTTTTTTTTCAACTTTTTTTAGTTGCCTTTCAAGCAATAATTTTTTTTCTACTGTTATAGCCCGTAACCAAATTGATTGATTTTTGTTTTCGTTCGTTTTTTGTTAAATATTGCCACACATAATTAACTTATAAAATATTCGAGCATATACCATACATACTGCATACATACATCTGTATTTATGTATTTTCTCTTGATAAAAGCCATATGAAATAACAAAAGATTTCCAAAAACTGTTTTTGAAAACTTCATATTTCATGTCAACATGAAACGAAATGGAAGAAGAAAACAAAATCACAGCACGAAGCTCTAGCCGTAGGCTTTAAAAATTGTGAAATTTATGGCCAAGGCAATGATTTAAAGAAATGAATACAATTTTCCTTTATTTAAAATTTTTAACACAAATTTTAAAATAAAAAACAAAGTGATGGCAAGGGGGGAGCTGATGCCCCCTTCTTCACACGTCCTCATCAAGCCATACTTTTTTTCTAGTCCTATAGAAGATCAAACTCTCTGTAGGTGACAATTTTTATTTCTCTGCCTGCACACAAAACGATTCATAACCCAAGTCAGACGTTTACAACAAAACGAAAATGAAAAAATATTTCTTCAGCGACTTTCTCACAGCAGATTTCTGGCAAAAACACAACATAAGTTGTGTGAGAAACTAGGTCGTAATCCTACAGTTTAAAGTCGACTCCGAACGACAAATTTTTGAGAAACTTTTCATGGCAATTTTATTTACTTGCAGAGCCTTTGTCAGAAATCTGCTGAGGGGAAGTCGCTGAAGAAATATTTTTTGTATTTTTGTTTTGATGTCTGGCCTGGGGCTCGAACCCTGGCTTTACGTCTAATAAGCCAACACACTACCAACTAGACTACGGTGACAGTGACATTAGACAATGGAACTGTAACTGATTTCTACATATGAGTGACGTCACATATCCACACAATGAATAGCCTAGTGGGGGAAGTAAATTTCAATACCTTGGCGGCCAATAGACTACGCTTAACATGTAGTTAATTACTCACTGAACTCAACTCTTAAAAAATTCATGTCATCGCTTACCGTGTGGTATGTGAACCTTCCCAATGGAGTCGCATGTACATCAACTTTACTTATCATCGCACGGCACGATGTTCTGACCTTGACTGCCCTTAGCAGGATGTTAATTACTCATTGAACTCGGCTCTTAGAAGGTTCATGTCATCGCTTATCGCGTAGAATATTAACATTCTGATTGGAGCCACATGTCAACCTAGACCAACTTTACTTATCATCGCACGGCAACTTGTGCTGACGTTGACTGTCCTTAACATGAAGTTAATTACTCATTGAACTCGGCTTTTAAAAGGTTCATGTCATCGCTTACCGTGTGATATGTGAATCTTCTAATTGCAACCACATGTGTCAACCAAGACCAAATTCACTAATAATCGCACGACATCTTGTTCTGATCTTTACATGAAGTTAATTACTTATTGAACTCGGCTCTTAGAAGGTTTATGGCATCTTTTACCCTGTGGTATATGAACCTTCGGATTAGAGCCACATGTCAACCAAGACCAACTTTACTAATCATCACACGGCACCTTGTTCCATTGATCCATACCTTTGCGATTTTCATCACTCTGAACAAATTACGGTTCAAGGCTTCCGTAGGCCAGCAAACTGGTGTTCTCTGAGGCAATTCTCTTTGTAAATCAATTTTTTTCAGTCCTTTTAGTTCGAATTACTACCAATATTCTCACATCATCCACTTTTAGTGTGTGTTAAGTTATAAGTACGATTGACGGGACCTACAGATTACCATCGACTACGTACGATATATTTGAGATGCTTTTTCATGTCAATTAAATGACTGTGGTGATGCTTACTTACTTACATAATAGGCCATTAATAACCCGATTAACGGATTTTGGCATGCCGCAACACGTCCTTCCAGGCGCCTCTGCTTCTTGCGCGCCTACGCCAGTTGTTCACACCAATCGATGACAGGGCTTCCTCGATTTAATCCTTCCAACGAATACAAGGTCGTCCTCTTCACCGACTTCCGCAGATCCCCGCATCAAATACCCGTCCCGCCAGAGCATCCTCCTCCATTCGAACGACATGGCCGACCCAGTGCAGCCGCTGGATGTTAATACGCTACACAACGTCTATGTCGTTGAGAAGCTCATACAGTTCACTGTTGGATCGGATGCGGTAATCATCGGCAACTCGTACTGGACTGAAGATCTTACGTAGGATTTTTCTCTCGAATACTCTCAAGGCTGCCACATCAGTGCTTAATAGGGTCCATGCCTCTGCGCCATAGAAAAGCACGAGTAGGATGAGCGTCTTGTAAAGTATTAGTTTTGTCATAGGGGAGAGGTCTCTGCTACTCAATTGCCCATAGAGACCATGGTATCACCTGTTGGCAAGAGTGATCCTGGGTTTGATCTCCAGACTGAGATCACTTTTGGTGGTAATGGCGGAGCCCAGATAAATAAATTCCTTGACTGTATCAAAAGTATAGTTATAGGCCGTAATCTGAGAATCAATACGCCGCACATCTGACTGTGGTGATGGAGTAGTGGAAAAAATTATTTTTCTTTTTTTTTTTTTGCCATATCAGGGTTAAGTTTTGTGCTCCCGTTACTAATCATTCGATATCAATTTACCAATTTTAATAATAAGACTGATTGAATTGACTTTGATTGAATTGAAATCGTGCTAGTATAGTAGATAGTGTATTGGATACAGGTCCGTGGTTCAAATCACAGCTCATACATCTCAAACAAAAGGAAATATGAAAAAATATTTCTTTCGGCGACTTCCTCTCAACAATCTTCTGGCAACAACTATAAGAATTAATTAAAAATTGCTATGTAGGTTCCGCTACTCATGAATAAAATTAACCCACACAATATGGGTGATGTGAGAAGCTAGGTTGTAATCATGACTAATGACCACTTAAGTAAATAAATAAGAATTTATATTTCTTTTAAATTTATCTAATCTTTGTAACTCTTCAATGATTAATTATTTCATTTCAGTTTTTTTTATTTAAAAAAAGTACTTTTTTAAACAAAAAAAGTACTTTGATTTTACTTTTCTTTGTTTAATGGCAGAATTAAGCTGTAATTTTACACACAGAAATAAAAAATAAGAAATAAAAGCCGAATGAAGCAGAAAAACAATTGCCAATAAGTAGGTTTTGAGGTCTTTTAAAGTATTTCTTACACATTTTTTTCTTCTCTTCTCTTCTCTTCTCTTCTCTTCTCTTCTCTTCTCTTCTCTTCTCTTCTCTTCTCTTCTTTCTTTCTTAATTTTATTTATTTTTGTTGTTGTTGTAATTTTTGTTCAATTTATCATTTTGTCAATAATTTTTAGGTTTGCCGGCCAAGTTTAAAGATACGGAAAGTAGTCAGAGACAATCGGTACTTACAGTTATTTTTCTGTGTTTTTTTTTTTTGTTGCCATTGATTTAAAGTTCTCGCTGGTGTGGGTTGTTGCTAAGAATGCTGATGACGATCATTAATGATCATGATTGTGGTTGGTGGTGTTCATGCCGATGTCATTTTACAAGATTTAACCAAAAATTCTTAAAGTTCATAAAAATCTTAATCAAGTACCAGGTAGGTTAAGTACTTCACGTAATGGGTGTGCCATTAAGACAATAAGTTTTCTTTTGGTGTCAATGATGTTAAAGAAAATAAATATTTAAAGAATTCATTGGACCACAAACACAAAAACGTGTTAAAGAATTAAAAAATAAATGAAATGAAAAATGTGCAGCAAATAAAACGTGACAGAAATTATGTTAATGTCTTCTAAAAGCAATGAAATGAAAAAAGCCAATATATGTATATTTATTATTGCGATATATAATGTTTATTAAACAAAGTTTTAAACACAAGAAGAGAAATACTAAGAAGAAAAAAAAAACAAAGAAAGTGTTATTCTTTCTCATTCATTTGACAATTTGTAACACTTTCTTTAAAGGCGGGAAAATGACACAAGTCATCAAGTTACTAATTAAAGATTATTCGTCAAGCCTATTGAAATTCGTTACCCTACAAGCTAATTAAATATTCAAATTTTTAATAGAAAATATAAAGAATAAACCACCATTGTTCAAAAAGTACCAAAAAAGGTACTTCGTAAAAACTTTTTACATTTCTAATCTCTTGGCATAAGGTTTGTAAAGAATGAAATTCATGCGAATAATAAGAATAAGGTACTATTTTGCAAAGTACCAAAAAAAGTACTTTTTAAATTTTTTAAAGTTACTAATTAAATATTATTGTACATTTAAAATTTTTAATAGAAAATATAAAGAATAAACCACCATTGTTCAAAAAGTACCAAAAAAGGTACTTCGTAAACATTTTTTACATTTCTAATCTCTTGGCATAAGGTTTGTAAAAAATGAAATTCATGCAAACAACAATAATAAAGTACTATTTTGCAAAGTACCAAAAAAAGTACTTTTTAAATTTTCATAAGAAAAAAACTTTAACGACCCTTGTTTGCAACTTGATCTTGCAATGCTCTGTAAGAGACCCTGTTACCAGTCTCACATAGGATTTATCTTAAAGCAACCGTAAGCCTGTTCTAGCACGCTCTGCAAGAGGCCAAAGGCTCCTGCACACACACAACATTTTAAACCGTCTCCCAACTTATCTGCTCATTTTTCCTGACCCATCTTCAGATAAATTCGTAGATAAAGCAAATTGGAGGATTAGAACCAACCACCAAGGCATCATAAGAATGTGAAACCATTCGCATCCGCTATCTCGTTCCCGGTTATAGCGGTTAAGACAGATCCAGGTTTGTTCAAAGACTCTTATGGAGTCCTTGGATTCACCAGTAGTGGCTTTCACCAGACTGAAAAATTGACACCCTGACTGTCGACATCCTGAGGTCATTTAAGATTCTGCATTTCTACTGAGCCAATTACGGCATCAAGAGATTTAAAAATAACAAAAACTTTGGCTTAAAAGACGCTCATGAGACATTCTGAGAAGTGATTAATTATCACCTAGATCCTAATAAGTTGGACTATTGTGGACACATTCCCCTGAAAAATAAAGACACTTCAGCTTTCGTCTCCGCACAAATGTAAACTTTTATATTAAATCTTTTATATTAAATCTAAAATTTTCTCTTAAATGTAAAGTACTTTTTAAAAGTACTTTTTTAAAAGTACTTTTTTTGGTACTTTTTGAATTTTAGAATTTTCAAATAATTGTTTTCTTTTTATTTTTAAGCTATTTTTTAAACTACTTAATCTTAAAAAAAATTAAAAAACTTTTGCATGAATCTAAAAAGTACTTTTTTTGGCACCCTTTAAAAAGAATTACTTGTAATAATAAAATTTAATTAAATTTTTAAGCCACCTCTTGTATTTTTAAACAAAGAAATAATATTTTAAAGATCATTTCTTTTAATTTGATATTCTTACGCCATGAATAATTTGAACTGTAAAGAGGGAGAGACTTTTACATGAGCTTAATCGGTATCTTAAGTATGTCATAACCCCTTAAAACTCTATTAAAATTACACGTTAGTGTCAGTAACATATGATGTCTTCATGCAAATTATGACTGTGGCTTAATACCATACATATGTTCATCCATTCATCCATTCATCCATCCATCCATCCATCCATCCATTCATACAACTAACCTGGCATACATCTTTCTTTGGATTTTCTTTTCAAGTGTCGTAAATAGACAAAAGAAAACCCACATCAACTTACACGTATTCAATTTGGCTTTGTTGTGCTATATGGGTCTGTCTGTCGGTGTGTCTGTCAGGGAATTATTAATAATAATTTATTATTTTTTTTCTCTCTGTTTTTGTATTTTGACTCCCCCCTTTATTCCATGTATTAAACAATTTTATCTGCATAATAATCTCGAGTTAATAAAAGCAAAAGGCATTAACGAATTACGTTAAAAACTATGAATATATGAAGGCTTTGAGTGGAATATTAGCGTGAAAATTATGTTAATAAATTAAAACACTGTGGGAGAATATCATATTTTTGTCAAAGTACAATTAATGGTTTTTGAATTAAAAAAAATTGGTACTTTTTTCAAGTACTAAAAAAAAGTACCTTAATTAAGTATTATTTTGATTATAAAAAAGTTGTAAATAAAACGATTTTAGATGTATTTGCAATGGTATCTTTTGTTTTAAAAAACCAAAAATAGTACCTTTTTCAAAGCAAATTATTTCAGACCAAAATAGTTCAAAAGAGTTTGGTACCACAAAAGAACTTTTAATTTTAATAAAGTTAAATAAATTAGTACCAAAATATAAGTATCCTTGTAAAAAGAAAGAACAAATATTATAACGATAAAAGTTCTTTCTAAAATACAATCTGATGGTACGTTTTTATTAAATTGTAGGTACTTTTTTCTTAGTACTTTTTGCAGGTACTTTTTGCATAAAATGTGTAAATAATAAATAATAATAGTAATAAATAATAAAAAAAATTATGGTACCTTTTTATAGTACCAAGAAAGTACTTTTATATAAATTATTACTTTAATTATCGTGAAGGCATAGTTTAGTACTGCGATCATATGATTTATTGTACTCCCCTACAGCTTTATTGGATCCCTATGCTAACACTATTGTCCTGACAAATATCAGGATAATGGCACTTCCCTGCCTTGCACTTGATATATATCCCGGTATTCCTTCATGGTATGCATTAATGCTCCACAGGTTCTAAAAATATGTTCCGAAGATTCATTGTCATCGCCAGAGAATCTGCTTGTTGGGTTCGATACACCCTCTACTCTGAATAAGTGTACACTGACTCTACAGTGCCCTATCAAAAAATCGGTTACAGATATAAGGTTATTCCTGCATACTGTGATGTATGACTGAAATATCCTTTTATTGCGGTTTCGTAATAAGTTCCAATTGCCTTAAACCTATTTGGTTTGAGAATAGTGTTTGTCTCTCTTTATCTGCCCTTTTGTTTAACATACCTTTCCAAATAACCGCTCTCACTACACAGAAGGATTTTGGTTCAATCAGCGGCATGGAAGCTGCCCTCCTCACAAGCTTGTCTGCTTGCTCATTGCCGAGAATCGCCACACGACCTAGAAACCAGTAGAATCCAGAATCATTTTTCCTATCTAACCGATTCAGTTTCTTTATAAAGACCCATAATATTTTTGATTTAACCTTACAAGAGTCGAGTGCTCGGCCTAGCTATCAGAGAGTATTTCTATGTTTTTGTCTTTTGTATCTCCTATACATACATACATGATGTCGCCGTAGCCTAGGAGGTAGTGTGTTGGCTTATTAGACATGAGGCGTCGGTTCAGACATCACCAACAACACGAATGTGAAAAAATATTTCTTCGGTGACTTCCTCTCAGCAGATTTCTGGCAAAAACTCTGATTGTTAATAGAATTCCCATGAAAACTTCCTCAAAAATCTGTCGGTCGGAATCGACTTTAAACTGTAGGTCCCGCCACTCATGTATAAAATTAACACACACAATATAAGTGGTGTGAGAAACTAGGTCGTAATCCTGACTAAATGGTTGCAATGACCAATTATGTATACATGTATACATACCAACACATGATGTTGTTCGTGTTAATTTTATACATGAGTGGTGGGACCTACAGTTTAAAGTCGATTCCGAACAACAGATTTTTGAGAAACTTTTCAAGGCAATTTAATTTTCTTTCAGAGTTTTTGCCTTATGTAGGGCATTTAATAACTTGGCGATCGTATAAGAAACTTTTGAAATCAATTTAACGGTTATGCGTGACAGGCTATTATTTCTACTCCAATTTGCTTTATTAAGACCACAAAAACGGGTGAATAAAATTTTTTTGTTTAATTTTTTATTCGAATTTGTTTTTGAGACGCTATTATGCAAAAAAAAAATGGAATTTTTACAAACGTTTCGTATTTCTTTTGATTGGAACGGCTTGTGTAATATTTTTATGGATATTGTAGAGGTGATGGTGGTGATGGAAATGATTGTAATCTTGTTTGGAGGTGTTACAGGTGATGGCATAATTTAACAGGTTTTTTTTATTGTTTGGAAGATAATAAAAGCGATTAAAAATCGATAATAAATTCGTTCGTTGTTATAAATAATTTCTCAATAAAATATAACGGTTCAGAAAGGTCATTATAGTTTAATAAGAAACAAAGTTTCATTGTGAAAAAAAATATATATACATGCGTGTTGAACTTAAGCCCCCTTTAAAGAAAAAAAGTGCTTTTTCATCTCCTAGAAATAGAAAAAGTACCAACAAAATTTTTGATTTATTATAATCAAATCAAACTCAACGTATAATTTTTATAATCATTTCACACTCTTATGAGATTATTTTGTTTGGAATTTCTAATACTTTTTCTACCAACGAAATAATACAGTGTGTGGGCTGGGCTTTATCTTTAAATCCTTTAAAAGAATTAAATAAACTTTGCAAAAAAAAAAAAAAAACTTTAAATTTTCTTCATTCTATTCTACATATTGCCACAGCATTTAATTGCTAAAATTGTAGCCCAAAAATAAAAAAATAAAAAAACAACAGAAAACATTACAAAATTATTCAGCACTTTTTGCCAAGTTGATTATATCCACACGTAATTATTGTTCTACCTCCAATGCTTAAATTTGTACAATCCAGGTATGCAATTAGTATGAACAATATATTCTATTTATATATCGTATGTATAAAAATAATAGATTTAAATTGTTGGAAAAACAGAGAATTAACAATGAAATAATAAATAATTGCCAAAACAAATTTATTTATTATATGGAGAAACAATACAGTGAAGTAATTTGTTTTACCTTTGCTTTGTTAATATATAGAGGCTGTTCATAGGAGGTAGAGTTCATATTATTCGTAAGAAATCGGAGAAAAAATGGTATTAAAAAACGTCTAACTTCTAAAAACTTCTACGTTTATTTAAACTCGCGAGTTTTATTTTCGCTCACGAGTTTTATTTTTTCCTCGCGAGTTTTGATTTCAAAAATAAAGTTTAAATTCTAGAAACGAATTTTATAGGGGAAAAAACCAAAACGAGTAAAAAAATTTAAACTCGCGAATTTTATTTTTTCCATGCGAGTTTTGATTTCAAAATTGATTTTATATGTTAGAAACTAATTTAAAAGGGAAAAACCAAAACGAGTAAAAATTTTTAAACTCGTGAGTTTTATTTTTCCCTCAATAAGACCATAAAATATGTGATAAGGAAAAATTCAATACATGTTGAGTTTTTAGACTCACGAGTTTTATTTTCCCTCGCGAGTTTTATTTTTCTCTCACGAGTTTTATTTTTCCACTGAGCATATAACTTTTAACATCTGAGTAAAATGGTTTAAAAAAAAATTTCAAATTATTTAAACAGACTAATTAGATAAAAGAAATATACAACGAGTGTAATCTGAGAGTTTTATATTCTCTTGCGTGTATACTTTTTTCCCGTGAGTTATATTTTCCAAAAACCAAACATAAATATTTTTGAAATAAACGATGTTAAATGAGAGTTTTATTTTTTTTTAGTGGGCGCAGTTTTTATTGAATTCTAATGTTCTGGCTCCATCAGGCGTGAGAAAGCTCTACTGCTGTAAAGCTCTTCTATCTGATTATTACATTAAATTCCACATAACATTGTATTTGGCAAAGGGGAATTTCCTCGCCTAGCACAGAAAAAGCCATACAAATCTCGAGACGAGGCAATGAATGATAATGTACATTCTCTGAATTGAACTTGACTTATACAGCTTTTATCGCCATATCCACTATATCTCTCAATCTGACAAGACTGTCGAAGGTCAATTACTTTTCATCTGAAGTGGCGTTCATTTAATGAAAGTTTTGCCATTTACGAACATTGATCGTGCAACAACCGAAGATCACGTGAATATAATTAAAGCCCACGATACGACCATGTTCTGTTTGTGAGCATTAAGGGGTTTTTATGGTAGCCTTAATTGACCTTCAGTGCGTGCAAGGAATTGGAAAAATTATAAAGACATTTGAAGAGACTAGTAGGTATTAGGCTTATTAGACGTAAGGCCAGGGTTCAAACATACATCTCCAGCAAAACAAAATATGAAATAATATTACAACGGCGACTTCCTCTCAGAAGACTATCTGAGAGTAAATAACAACTCTGAGAGTAAATAAAATTGCCATGAAAATTTTCACAATAATTAGACGTTCGGAGTAGACTTTAAACTGCAGGGCCCACCAGTCATAAGTGCTGTGAGAAACTAGATCGTAATCCTGACTAAAGAGTTGTAATGACCAATTATAGAATGTTATGTGTTCATGAGTCCCACAATATGACCCATTTCAGTTTTATTGCATAAGAAATTGCCAGCATGAATAATTGATCTTCTGACGACGGCCATTGATTTAAAGCCACATTGGTTTTGGGCCACATCAAAGATCGTGTTTACGCAATAGCAAGGCTTTACACCACTACACTCTGTGTAACAACACCTTACACTGTCTAGATAATCACAGTTTACAACTGTATTATTTTAGCGGCTGCTACAGTAGACAGACTGATCATCCTATTAGATAGAGAGCTAGATTAGTGAAACTGAAACAAGGTAACAATATAATATTTATTTAAAGAAGAGACTTTGTGGCATAAAATCACTGGAATTTAAAAAAAATCCTGTAAATACAGATTATTTTTAACTCTAAAACTTTTGAAATAAATGTAGACTGTGATTATCCCAAAAATTTTTTTTGCAAGCCAAACAAATGGCAAAATCTCGTTCTAAAAATATTATAATTCACACAACTACAAATAATATAATTGAGGGATAGAAAAAATATTTATGTATGATGTGTCAATTATTAATGCCTGCCTGCAGACAATTGAAAGCCATAAAAACTTGGTTTAAAAAAAATCGTAAGAAAAAAACATGAGGAATTAAAAGAATTTTTGCTTTCAAGAACCGCAAATGGATTTGAATTTTATGTTGAAAAATGATTGGAAGTTTTGTACAAAAAAATTAAATTAAATTTTTTAAACTGGCCATTTAGGAAAAACAATAAAGAAAAAACAATCCAATTGAATAATAAATTGAATAAAAACATTAACAAATTAATTGTTTGTTTGCATAAAAAAATAAATTTCTCACAGCCTCTATCTATTAGAATGACATAATCGTGGAAAATGCAATAAAAAAATACGTTGAAAACAAAATTTGCATAAAAAAGCAAACGTTAAACTGTTGATTTTCATTTTTGTTTTTAAAATAATAAAAATAAAACAACAAAAACTAAATAAATAATTGCCTAAATTGCCAGTCACAATGTAAAATTCAAAAATACGTTGTCAAAAATCAAATCAAGTTTTAATTTCCAATTAAAAGTAAAAAATTAAAATTAAAATGACACAAATTAAACGAAATATAACGAAATTGACAAATTAATGAATGAAAAATCAAATGAGTTGAGAAACAGAAACAAATACGAGTACAGTCTATAAATTGATTTCCTGGCAATTTACTAAACTAAAGCGCCATAAAAATTTTAATTTAATTGGCAAAAAAACAAACAAACAAACACAACTTTGGTAGGAAGTCTGTCGACTACTACCGTATACATCACTGTTAATGGCGATTTTGTTTTTAATTGACTCACATTTATACAATTTATAGGCAATTTATAGTAAAACCTTCGCAATGTTCATGTAAACTAATCATCTCTTTAATGTCGGTTACAATATTTCCTTAAATAGTTTTGATTTGATTATTTAAATTGACGTGTTCTTGTTTTGAAGGCCTATATTATGAGTTAAAAAGTTATATTGGAACGAAAATTATCTGCATTTGAAGCTAACATCTCAAAATCCACAACAAACTTTTACATGATGCCCCCTTAATCAGAAATGGGGGTCTATTCGCTGACGATGATTTTTCGAAGAAAATTAGGATCAGTTTCCAACTGCCCCAAAAGCCATTCAGTCAATACACATCATTTTCCTTGATTTCCTGTGTTATTTGAATTTTGAACGGCTGCACGGCCAAATATCGGATAAAAATTCGTCAAGATATGTCAAGACTCTAGCAGTCTCCTTAAGAGCGGCGCAACATCGTTCTGTCTGGGATTTTACTGCAAGCAAATATTGCGTCTCGTCAATGTACGAGTACTGACCTAAAATTCACCAAGCCAGTGTGACTCTATTCCACCACATTGCGAATAAACCTCTCTGTAGGACGGTTATGGCGATCTTAAAATAGCAAAAGCACACGGTGCATTGTCCGAACAGAACACCCACTTTGAAATCAACCGTTAGTTCGGAAATCAAAACGCGAAACAGCATTCAACAGATGAAAAAACAAAGTTTGCAAATTTCGAATGACACCAATCCACATAAGATCCAAAGGCGTCCAATGGATCCCGAAAACGTCGTTTGTTGAGTATGGATTTTGAATTGGCCGCATCGTTTGTCCAAATTTCTTTGAAAGCTATGTTCTCTAGGCCATAAATTCAACGGCAGGTATTAAAGGTCCATAATTATCAAGTTCTTTTGACTTGAATTGAATGTTGTATACACCAACAATGTAGTCGCCTTAGTCTAGTGTGTTGATAGTGTGTTGGCTTACTATACGTGAGGCCACGGTTCAAACGAAATATGAAAAAATACGTATTTCTTAGGCGACTTCCTCTCAGCAGTTTTCTGGCAAAAATAAAATTTCCATCGAAAAGTTTTCCAAAAATCTGTCGTAGGTCCCACCACTCATGTACAAAAATAACACACACAACATGTATATATATTTGTAAATCCACATGAGATCCAATAGCGTCCAATGTATTCCGAAAACGTTGCTGTCAAGTACGGATATTAAATTGGCGGCATCGTTTTTTGAGAGCGAAGTTGTCCAGGTAATCAAGGTCAATGGCAGTAGTATAGAACGAGGATTATCAACCCCTTTTTGCTCCTTTTGGCTTCAACACTATCACTCAGCTCATGCCACATTAGAGCGATTTGAGGGGCTCACCTCACATGGAGATGATGTAAACTTATCACTGAGATCGAACGATTTACGCCCGTTAGACCTTTTCTTGTGGGGTTTTGTTAAGTCACAGTTATACATGAAACCGCAGTGGTCCTCGAAATCAACATAACCCATGTCACCGGTCGAATTCAGCATGATTTTGTCTAAGTCACACTTCGCTAATGCTTGATAAAGTGTAAAAGCGGTGGTAGTGCCAACCTCGATAAAAATAGAAGCTTACTTAAGCATCTACAGCGGTAATACTATATGAAAAGATGCTTCGGAAATAAACGAACAAATCTCATTAACCTAACTCAACAATCAGAGCCCGGACTTTGCATTAAAGCGTGACTTTAGAATGACACTGAAAAATACACTGAAAAAGTTTAAAGAATTTAGTAATCGACCTGATAACAAGTAGCAGCGATAGAATAGGTAGACATTAGAGCATTAAGAAATACTGAGCCACATGAGAGAACGCAGCATCAGACCTGAGATAGACTACACTGGCGAATAAAGTAGCTCTGTTATGATTAGCAAATTGTATCTCCTTATGAATATGACAATTCCGTTTTGGACGAACTCACTCCCAGCTCTTGTTAGCCGTAACAATTGCTGGATTTCTGTAAGTAATTTTGAATTTCTGTCCAGTAGCTGTGCAGTATAATACAGGGTCTGGATAATTATTTTTTTTTTTGATTGCTTTTGTCATCATTGTTTTCCATGCTAATGCCATTTCTTTGAGAGGAAACCCTTCTCTTTCATTGTACCGATGTTCTAAAGCTTAATTTATTTTTTTTTTAATTTGAAACTGAATAGGCCTTTCCATAATTAATGTTTCAAACGATTAGAGAGTATTTACAATATTTTACTTGTTTGATGGTGTTCTACCCAGAAAACAAGAAAAACAATAACAAGAAGAAAAAAACTCATTAGTAAAGATTAAAGAAAAAGAATTTTAAAAATTAATTTAAAAACACCACAAGGCGTTTTTCAAAATTGAAAATAAAGAAAGAAATGCTTCAAACAAAAAAAATTTCACTTGTCTTAATATATGTACCAGAAAAACATCGTACCACACACGATTACCGATCACTTTTTCCTATTTCTTAAAGAGCTAAGACAGTTCTAAGCAGCGCCTTTGTGTTTTTTTTTTAACAAAAAATAGATAAGAATTTTTGATAATTCTATGCTGTGGCCAGTTCAGCCTTTTTTTTGTCTATTAAAAGTAATCGTTTTTAGATTAGAATTTGAAAACAAAAAAAAAAAAAAGAAAACAGAAAAAAGTTATTGTAATCATTAAACGCTTTAATGTTTGGCTGGCCTACTGTCCGTATGTCTGCCTTTTGTATGGCAAAGCTGGAAATTATCACCAAAAATAACGTTAAAAAATTTTTAAGTTTTTCTTTTTTTTTGTGTAATTATGGGAATTATGAAATGCAGCAGCAGTAGCAGCAGCAGTTCGATAGTGTGGTGGTCTAGTGAATATTGACCACCATTAGTCGGCTGGTTGGATGGTTGGTTGGTTGGTTCGCTGGTTGCCTGGTGAGCAGGTTGGTGTTTCAGGTGGCTTTTTTTTGAGGCTGCTAATGTTATAGTAGAGCGGTGTCTGTTGTTGTTAAAAAATGTAGGTTATTCGGTAATTTAAATACCTTTAAGATACACATTAAAAAAAAAATTATAAAAAAAAAATATAAAAAAATTATAAAAAAAAGTTTCAAACAAAATATTTATCAGCCGTTCGTTCGTTCGATGGTAGTGTTTAAAAAAAAACATTTTATTTCTCTTTCCCCATAAATAATAAATTGAAAAACATGTTCAACAACATGTTGTTTGAGTCGTTTTTTTTCTTTCTTTTAATTTTGTTCATAATTTTTGTTTTTATACATTTTGTTAATGTTAATTTATTAACATTTTTTTTTTCATAGAAAAAAATCTTAAAGCCAAGCCATGAGAACCTTTTTTTTCTTTCTTATTATAAGCGGCAAGCTTTAGAATATTTAGTTTTCTGTTTAGATAATATTTTTTTATAATGTTTAGCGCTCCATCGCAAGCTTTTATATAAAATTAATCATTTTCTAATTAAATATTTAAAATTAAAAACGAATTTTTTTTCTTCTTTGTTAATCTGTGTGTAAATGATGATTCAAATTAAAATATTTTTTCTCGTAGATTAAAAAAGAAAATATTAAAAAATAAAGAGTGTATAATTATATAAAAATCAGGAGGTCTTACACCTCAATCAATAATTTTTCTAAATCAATCATTTCTTAAGAATTAAAACAGAATTTATAATTAAAACAAAATGGGGGGGGATTTTTAAAATGCCTAAGGCTAGCTTTTAATATAAAGCTTGCAAGTTTTATTTGTACGCGTTTGTACGCTTAACTAACTGACTGAATTGGTCACTACCACCTACCTCTTTAGTCAGGATTACAAACTTATTTCTCACACCCGCCCTTGTTGTGTTTATTTTATTTCTATCGATCAGTGACAGGACCTCAACAAATTTAGGGCAAAAACTCTGAGAGTAAAAAAAAATTTAAAATTTTTTCAAAAATCTGTTGTTCGGAGTCGACTTTAAACTGTGGCACCCGCCACTTATGCATCAAATTAACACACACCACAAAACTGGTGTGAGAAGCTAAGTCGTAGTCCTGACGGAAGAATTGTAATGACCAATTATTTATGTATATATATATGTATGTGAAGGTATCTACAATTTTAAGAAGACTCCAAACGACAGGTTTTTGAGAAACTTTTCGTGGCTTCTTTATTTAGTCTTAAAGTTTTTGCCAAAAGATTGCTGAGAGGAAAACGCCGTAGAAATATATTTCCATATTTCGTTTTGTTTGCGGTGTCTGAAATAGTGTTTGAACCACGGGCCCACGTCTCTTAACACACAACACTTACTAAACTGACAATATCACATGCTTAATACGAATACAAAAGTAGGTCAATGATATAAGGGAATACGCAGATGTTGTTGTTATAAGCAAAATTGAGCACCAATCGCTTTATCAAAAATAGTGAGTATAGAAGAAGCAAGATATGAAAACGCTGTAGCTATTATAGACAAAGTTATCGCTCATACTATATCATGCCTAATATGGAAGAATCTTTCACCGGAGTTGAGAGCGAACTGGGGCACACAACGAAGTTGCGCATTGCAATATAAAAGCTTTTCTAGTTAAGCTGTCAACCCCAGCTCTTAACAGCATCGTGCTACGATATTTTCTCTCTACTCTTCAGCATGAGGAAATCCCTTGCAGAAAAACGCGGTTGGACTAGACTATACTGTTGTCAACAGTAACTATTAATGCACACCACATGGGTGGTGTGAGTTGCTAGGTTGTAATCATGACTAAAGAGTAATAAATGTTCATTCTTGACACTTCACTTTTCTTTTCTTCTCTATTTCTATAGCTCCAGCAAAAGTCTTTTCCGATATGTCCAAGAGCAGTTCATCTCGCATCAGTGCTAATAATGAATTGCCCAGTAATGACTTCAACCATCATATTGAGCGTTCTCCTTTGATGTTTTGATAGAGTTTCCATGCGTTCCCGATTCACGCTCAACGATATCTGGCAACTTTTTTTTTTTTGTTGTGTTATCCAAAGCAGGCCACTCAGAGCTGCCAGAATCCTTTATTGCATTGTAAACAATAAACCATCAAGGGGGTTTCTAATGTAGAGGCCTAACCGGATAGTTCGAATGCGATACTATATCTGGTCAATTGATCCATTCTGGCCTACTATCATACCTGTAATCAAAACAGACAAATCAGAGCTGTTAAAATCAATTACTGCATTGTAAACTATAAACCCCCTCAGGTCTTCAAAGAAGTTTCCAATGTTAAGACCTCGGGAATGCATAAAAAAACACCAAAATGTTCAGAACTCTTTGGAGAGTTTGATCGAGGTGCCATATGTGGCTAGTTGATCCACCCTAAACGACATCTAGCTTATTATCTTGCACGTATCAAAAACAGTGCACGCAGAGTTGACAAAATCCATTTATGCATTGTAAGCTATAAACCCTCAAATCTTCAAAGGAATCTCTTATGTAGAAATCTCATCCAATAGTTGAATCGCAGTGTCACATCTGATCAGTTGATCTACTCTGCAGTTTGCTGGAATGCCACTGTATCACGGTACCGTCATATGTAATGAATGTCATACTTCACCACCATCTAATGAGAGATTCGCAACTGTCATAAGCTGACTTAGGGGAGGTTACGTTAGAGTCCAGTATTCTGAATGCGGCCTGACTAACAATAAATGTGCTTGTATTCTTTCCAGACATTTTCATTCCTACTTCCAACACCTAAGCGTACATATATGTAATCCAATATGCCTGTATGTGTGAATAAAAACTTTTATACATCCCACACAATAAATAGGCCCCTAAACGCAAATCTAATTGCAGTTGAATTTCATTAAACAAATGCTGTTAATTGTAAAGGGTCCGCCAAATAACTTTTTTTTTTTTTTGAAAATGCTTTAAAAAAAACAACTGAATATTTTCTCAAATTTCTTTTTTTATTTAGTAAAAAGTACAACCCTTCCGGTTAATAATGGAAAATAATTTCATTCAAATGGCTGCCTCGGCTGGCCATGTAGTAGCCTACACCAGAAGATGGTGTGAATCATCTTTTCAGATGAAGCTCATTTTGATCTTGGCGGGTATGTAAGCAAGCAAAATCGTCGCATTTGGGGCACATTTGACGCACCCAAAACGAGTCACTGTTTGGTGCGGATTTTGGTCCAGAAGCATAATTGGGCCATTTTTCTTCGAAAATGAGCAAGGAGTGGCCGTTACACAGTCAAATGCGATCGTTATCGGGCCATGTTGAACCAATTTTTGTTCACAAAAATTGAAGAGGAGGATATTGGCAACATTTGGTTTCAACAGGACGGCGCTACGTGCCACACATCCGAAGCTACACTCGATGGTTTGCGCCCTGTTTTTGAAGATCGCATTATCAGCCGCAGAGCTGATGTCGTTTGACCACCTCGGAGCTACGATTTGACACCATTGGACTATTACTTGTGGGGTGCCGTCAAAGATAAGTGTTACGCCGACAAGCCAGAGACAATTGACGCTTTAAAGAACAATATTCGTGAAGCCATTTGTGAAATACAGCTGCACACAATCGAGATGTGCTTAAAAATTGGACCGATCGTGTAGGCTACTGCATGGCCAGCCGAGACAGCCATTTGAAATGAAATTATTTTCCATTATTAACCGGAAGGATTGTACTTTCAAATAAAAAAGAAATTTGAGAAAATATTCAGTAGTTTTTTTTTAAAGCATTTTCAAAAAAAAAGTTTTTTGGCGGACCCTTTATATGAAGTATTTTTAAAACTTTATTAACTGAAATAAAGTGTTCAGCAACAGGAACTGTGAACAGTTAAATGTTAACAGAATAAAAATATTTCTTTTTTTAATTAACACCACCACCACTGGTAGCAATAATAATAACAAACGATTACAATTAGCATCTTAAGCCAAAGCAATGCTGCCAATTTGCGAGCTGCTGTCACAGTGTAATTATTTTATCACTTTTATTATGACGTGAGCGTTTCTTTCTTTTCACACAATTCAAAAAAAGTGGTGTTTTTATGGTGGGTGTAAGTGTAAGTGTGTAAGTCATTTGTATAATAAAAAAATGCTATTTCTGTTATTATTGGTTGTTGGTTGTTGTTTCTATTAAGTAACTCAAATTATTTTATTAAGTTGTGTAAACATAGCAGCCAGCTATAATGCTATTAAACGCGACTGCAATAAGACAAGGTCATCAATTCTATTTATTATATATACGTTAATATGGTACGAGAATACGTCGTTTAATTCTGTTTTTTTGTTTTCTCCCGTTTTTATCACAATCAAACCACATTTTCATAACGTTATTCAAAAATGTTTTTTTTCTTGCTGTTTTATGTTTGGGTTTTTATTGGTATACGATTACAGTGACTGGTAAAAATAAAAACACATGAAATAAAAAAATAAGTTTTTTACAATTAAAAATAAAAAAATAGAAAGAAAACATGGCCTTGAAATAGACTGATGTTAGAGAAATAAGTAACTGTGGCCTGTGTAACTGTGTTTAGGGTAAAAAGACGGTGGGTGAGTGGATTGGGAAAAGGTATGAAAACATTGCTTTTAATATAAATTTTGAATTTTCCTGTAAACAATTCATATGTAAGCCTGCTGGCTGTGTAATTTTCTTATAAAGCTACCGTACTTTGGTTTTCCTTAGCGTTGGCCAATTTGAAAACCATAAAAATTATTCTGCCATTTCCTTCTTTAAATCTGAAATAATACTCGCTTATGCGCATATGTTTTCATTGCGATAAATGTAAACCAGTTAAGCAAATAAAGCCCTGAACAATTCACAGCTCACAGCTGGTTTCTTTGGTTGGTTGTACATGTAAACTTTTTGTCCGCAGTTTTTTTCTTTTTTTACTGTGTTTTCTTAAGCCGTTAACTACCTTTTCTGTCTGGAAAAAAAAAGAAAGAATAATATGGCCTGAAGGGGTATGCAAATGTTACCACCAAGTCTATGGTTGGTTTGTTAACCAATATGCTGCTGCAATGCTTATGATCATAAAACAGGCAACAGATTTTTTTTTTGTTTTTCTTTCTTGATTTTCTTAAGATCACATATGCCAAATATGGTTAAGGAATTTGCATAAAAACACTATTTTAGGGGCAAGTGTTGAATGATTAATGCGGTTTTAAAAGCAATTCTATTCCAAAACAAAAAAATAAAAATAATTTCTGTTAATGGCTAACAAATTTAGGAATTGTTCAGCATAACTAGCGTTATAAGCAAAAATTGAAAAAAAAACCAAAAAAATATTTCAAATATTTTATAAAACTTTTCAAATATTTTAAGAATTTAATTTGAAAAGTGCTCTGAACCAAGTTAATGCACGCAATATATCAATTCAAAGTTCAAATAAATGTCAAATGTCTAGGAGAGGCCTCAGAATAAACATTAAAACATCGGAAACAGTGATCACATGCAGCACAAAAGTGCCGTGCTATAGTGTCTCTGAACTACTTCAAGGAACTGCAGACTGTAATAGCGACAACGAACGGTAAACCAGTCCGTAAATTTTACGACCTCCACCCATAATTGGTCATTCCAACCATGCAATCAGGATTATGACGTAGCTTCTCACACCACTTACGTTATGTGTGTTAAATTTATACAAGAGTAGCGGCACTCACAGTTTAAAGTCGACTCCGAACGACAGATTTTTGAGAAACTTTTTCATGGTAATTTTATTTACTCTCACAGTTTTTTGTCAGAAATCTGCTGAGAGAAAGTTACCGAAGAAATATTTTTTCATTTTTCGCGTTGATATATGAACTGGGGACTCATGTTTAATAAGCCAACTCATTACCTACTACAGCTACCTACTTTGCTGTACTCCGCTTAAAACAATCTTGTCGCATGAATCTTCATGCACTACACATACGTGTTAATTTGTTAATTAGAACCCTTTAGCCAGTATTACAACCTTGCTTCTCTCACAGCACCCATTTCCTAAGTCTTAATTTTATCCATGAATGTCGATACTTACAGTTTAAAGTCGACTCCGAACAATAGATTTTTGAGAAACCTTTCATGGCATTTTGATTTACTATCAGAATTTTTGTAAGCAGACTGCTGAGAGGAAGTCGCCGAATAAATATTTCTTCATATTTTGTTGTGTTTGAGAAGGCTGAACCTTCAGCTCACTTCTAATAAGCCAACGCACTACTTACTAGAGTATGACGACTTCAACTTATATCCCGATACTCATACGGTTGAGAAGGGCAACCGGAAAAACTAAGAGAGACGGAATTCGAAAGCATCGCTGTAGTCTAAAGGCTGAAGCTTTGCTAGTAAACAACACTTTAAAATGATAAAAACTTTCTGAGTTACAACACAATGTATCGCCTAGCTACGTTCCATGCTCTCCGTATTGGGCCTCATTCAGAAAAACTTCACATGCATCTCTTCCCTTACGCAAGCCTGTGACGCTTTAATTTAATTTTCCATGACTTTGCAGAATAAATGCGACTGCATTTGAATGAAGGCATGGGTTATATTGGTTTTAAGGAACGCTGTAACGCTTAAGAAAACCCACGAGAAAAATTTCAACGTGACCAAATCGCACAATTTCGTTGGCCAGTTCACATTAATTTCACGTGACATGATCATGTCCTGAAATAGCTCGTGCAGAATATCAAATGTGACTTGAATTGTGTCGCACGTAAAGCCATCCCATACTTTAAAAAGCTCCTCAAGAAAAAGTCTAAAGAGTTTAAATTAAACGATCTCTATGACCCAGTTTACATCACTTTCACATGAGATGATCATGCACTCAAATCAAATGTTGGAACCCCACAGCATTGGTTTCCAGATCATCTAATTCAGGCCAAAAGAAGTTGGTAATCATTGACCTAAAGTGCTCATCGTTCACAGTGATAGCCTTGCAAACGTCGTTCTTAAAGAAATATGAACCGAATACGTGGCCAGATCAAAATCCACAAAAAAAATGGTGACTTTTTCGAGCTACATTGGCCGCTCTCGGATCTCATGTGTATTAAGTATCCTCCCAGATTCAATAAATTTGTTTGCTCACGTTCTCTTTCATTCAGATATGGGCCTCATCATCGAAGATTATTTTTTGATGAAAATTGACAACTGCTTCAGACCCAATTCAGCAAACACATGCATGTCGCTGTGTATGGTCGCTCATGGTCGCTTGGCAAAACAAACTGAATAACTGACAACTAATGTAACAGATGTGAAGTCGCCGTGGTCTAGTAGGTAGTGTGTTGGCTTATTAGACGAAAAGCGGGTTCGAGTCCCAGGCCAGACATCAAAATACAAAAAGTGTTTCTTCGGCGACTTCCTCTCAGCAGATTTCCGGCAAAAACTCTGAGAGTAAATCAAAATTGCTATGAAAAGTTTCTCAAAAATCTGTCGTTCGGAGTCGACTTTAAACTGTAAGTCGACCCGCCACTCATATATAAAATTAACACACAACATAAGTGATGTGAGAAACTAGGTCGTAATCCTGACTGAAGGGTTGTAATGACCAATTATGTATGTATGTATGTAATGTGACAGATGTAGCTTCAACAAGATGGCGGCTATCAATTGTCAAAATTTTAAACTACATGTTGGAAGACCCGATTTAACGAAAAATGCTAAGCTTAGCTTAGCTTTTCCATTTCTAAAGTGTGTGAGTGTGATTATTTAATTTTGAAAAATTACTAATTAATTATTTTAAAAACATAAACAAACAAACAAACGTAACAAATAACCTGAATAACCAACCTGTTCAAACGATAAATAACGAATTAAAGGAAAGGAAAATAAGCCAAAAAAAATTGTAAAAAAAATAAATTAAGAAAGAAGTTGTTATATTTGTACGCATTTGAAATGAAATTTTCACAAATTCAAAAGCCGTGTTATGTAAGAAAAAAAATTTTTTGGCTTCAAATTACACACACAATAAATTCATATTTATTGGCTTCGTTTTGATTTAATTTGCATTTGAAATTTTATTTTTGGTTTTTTTTTTAAGTGTTTATTTATTTTTAGTGTGTGTCTTTAAAAACAGAAAATATATCAATAATAATGTTAATTATTGTTATTTAAAAATATATTTTCGTTATGTTTTTTTTTTCAAAATTATTATGTAAGATTTGTTTTTTTTTTCAGTCTTTTGGATACGAAAACTAGTGCCTTGATTTGAAACTAATTTTTAGTGGTTTTTGGCATTTTAATAATTAACACACAGAAGAAGGGGTTAATTGGCAGTTCTGGTATAATTTCTACGTTTATATTTGTGGTCTTTTCAAGCAGTAGTCTATTAGGCTTTTTACACGTGTGATCCTAGCTCAGAACTCTCCAACCGAACGAAATATGAAAAAAAATATTTCTTCGGCAACTTTCTCTCAGCAGATAAATAAAATTGCCATGAAAGTTTCTCAAAAATCTGTCGATCGGAATCGATTTTAAACTGAAGGTCCCGTCGCTCATATATAAAATTAACACACACAACATGTATTGAAGTGAGAACCCAGGTTGTGATCTTGACTAAAGGGTCGAATAAATTTCCAAAAATAAAAACGTTTACTTATAACTTATTTAAAACGAAACCAACAATTTATGTTAAAGGAACTTTTTTATACTTAAGAACAAAAGTGTTGACTCACTTATGGCGCTCAGTGTGTATTTGCAGAGAAAATTATTATAACAATTCCTTTAAAATGTATGTCAGTTTAATTACAACTTTCCCATGAAATTTTTTAAACGACTTACCTTATTTGATTTCAATATTTTCAAATCCTTTAGATGGAAGCGATATTTAGATCAGGAAAGTTGAAACTGTAAAGAATAAGAAAATATTTTTATTAATAAAAAAAAAACAAATTTAAAAACTTAAATATATAATTGGAACGATAAATATATTTTCAAATCATTAAGAAAGTTTGTTTTAAAGGAATGGACCTTCCTATTCACCACACTATACCTGAACCAACTATCCAACCCCGTTTTGTACTAAAAATACAATGAAGTACTTTTCATAGGATTTTATTCAGGTAATCAATGGTGGATCAATACCTTACAAAAGGTCGTATGTTTAAGCTTTTGGGATCATTTAGACCTTAGATTGTGTCTTAAACTTTTTAAATAAAAAATGGCTATGAAGTCGCCGTAGTCTAGTAGTTAGTGTGTTGGCTTCCTAGAGAGTTCAGGAGTTCAAACCTCAGCTCTGATATTTACAAAAATTCCAAACGCTGAGAATACTGCATAATGACTTCTGAAGAAGCTTTAAATATGCGGAAGAAGATGAGATAAACCAACATTTTCTCTGTCATTATTACGGTGGTAATAATAAACAATAGACTCGCTCACTGAGTTTCATTTCTTCCTAAACTAAGGCGCTGCTTGATTCTGCAATAATGTTCATGTGGCCTGGAGAATCAGAGAATAAGCAGCTGCTTATATAGGCCCCAACAAAATACTGTATTGAGTCTTCCAACAATGGCTTTTGAACTTTGAAAGTTGACAAAGGCCATTTTGTTGAAGCCATATCTGTCAGAATAGTTGTCATTTATACACTCACTGTGAACGGATAGACGTGGACTATATGGGCGCTGGAATAGTTGGCAGCTGACCGTAAGTTTCATCGAAAAATCATCTTCAGCGATGACACCAACTTCTGGATGAATGGGTACGTGAAAAAACAAATTTGAGACAATACGAGCGCTCAATGCAACCTGAAAAATACTCTATTTGGTGTGTATTTTGGATTGGTGGTTCATATTTCTTTGAGAATGACATGGCCAGTATATTATTGTCAAATGCGAACACAATTGAATGGCCTAGACACCAACGACATATAAAGGGTCCGCCAAATAAATTTTTTTTTGAAAATGCTTTAAAAGAAAAAACTACTGAATATTTTCTCAAATTTCTTTTTTTATTTGAAAGTACAATCCTTCCGGTTAATAATGGAAAATAATTTCATTCAAATGGCTGCCTCGGCTGGCCATGCAGTAGCCTACACGATCGGTCCAATTTTTAAGCACATTATCGATTGTGTGCAGCTGTATTTCTCCAATGGCTTCACGAATATTGTCCTTTAAAGCGTCAATTGTCTCTGGCTTGTCGACGTAACACTTATATTTGACGGCACCCCACAAATAACAACACAATCTTCAAAAACAGGGCGCAAAACATCGAGTGTAGCTTCGGCTGTGTGGCACGTAGCGACGTCCTGTTGAAACCAAATGTTGCCAATATCCTCCTCTTCAATTTTTGTGAACAAAAATTCGTTCAACATGGTCCGATAACGATCGCCATTGACTGTAACGGCCACTTCTTGCTCATTTTTGAAGAAAAATGGCCCAATTATGCCTCTGGACCAAAATCCGCACCAAACACTGACTCGTTTTAGGTGCGTCGGCTTTTCAATGTATGCGTACGGGTTTTCTGTGCCCCCAATGCGACAATTTTGCTTGTTTACATACTCGCCAAGATCAAAATGAGCTTTATCTGAAAAGATGATTTTTTGCCAAAATCGGCATCTTCTAGTGTAGGCTACTGCATGGCCAAAAAAAGAAATTTGAGAAAATATTCAGTAGTTTTCTTTTAAAGCATTTAAAAAAAAAGCTATTTGGCGGACCCTTTACTTTCAACAGAACTGCGCTTTTTGCCACATAACTAATGCCATATTCGATATTTTTCACAAGCGATTTAAGAGTATGCTCGCCTCAGGTGGAGATAATGTGAATTGGCCACTGAGATCATGCAATGAGACCAAGGAAGACCTTTTCTTGTAAGGGTTGGTATTTGCTAATAAGCCACAAACAACAGCAGTCCTCAAAACCTACCTAATCCGTGCCATCGTTCATATAGAGCCGCATTTATGCACCAGAGTCGTGTAAGATTGGTTATTTCGGATGCGCAGCACCTAGGGAAGTCATTGGCAGACACTAGACATACATACATACATACATACATACATACATACATACATACATACATACATACATACATACATACATACATACATACATACATACATACATACATACATACATTAAAAAAAAACATACATACATACATACATACATACATACATACATACATACATACATACATACATACATACATAAATACATACATGGCAATTTTATTTTCTCTCAGAATTTTTGCCAGAAATTTGCTGAGAGGAAGTCGCCGAAGAAATCTTTCTTCATATTTTGTTTGCCTGACCTGGGATTTGAACCGAGGCCTCACGCCTAATAAGCCAACACACTACCTACTAGACATGATACCTCACTTACACTTCATAAAACACCTGATAAGTTGGCTTAAAAATTTCTGTCGTTCAACCTATAAGTCGTAATTAATTTCTATTAAAAAAAAAGAATGAAGTAATGCTGCAAATAGGCCTCTAAGAGAAAATTGTCATTTTATTTTTGGAACTAAAAATTAATGGCAATTAGCTGCGCATATTGACTATTAATAGGAGTGCAAAGTAGGTTTAAAAACCTAAGTAAAGTGTTGAGCATTTAAAGCATTTCCGGAATTGAAAGTAACTGCGTAGCGTTTCTATTTTAAATACAGCTTAAACGCAGCGTTTATTAAAACTAAAAATTTAACGTTAAAAACAGTAACAATTTAATGTTAACAGAAACCCATATTGATATATTCCGCGATTTTTGGCAACATTGTCATTATTTGTAAGAAACAATAACAATAAAAACAAAGAAAGAAAAAATAGTAAAACAATAAAAAACTGTGTAAATCCAATGAGGCTTTCTTTCTTTCTTTCTTTTATTTAACCATTAACACACCATTAGTTAAAGACCGAGAAGATGTCGAAATAAAAAGGAAATAAAAATTTACACTCATGTTGTAAAGTAAAAAACTGCTGCCTGCATATAAGAAAACAAAACAGAAACAACAACAGAAACCTCAATTAATCGGTGAATAATCATTATTTGTAAATGCGGACCTGGGTCTTAAAACAACACAGAAACAACACCGAAACAACAGTAACAACAACAACAATAACCAACAGATTTTTACCAAAGCATTTACAAACGCAAAAGTCAAGTGGCGCATGCGTGCCATTTGACTTTGCATTCATTGCCTTGCCTTCCTCTTTGATTACAGTTTTAAAGCTCGATTTAGCTCAGCTACTATAATACGTATGCATGTTTGGCCATTTGTTTTCTTTGTTTTGTTTTCGTTTTTGTTTTTATTTCTTTTAAGCCATGATTTGGCGTTTAAACTGTAAAGTGAAAGAGTCTTTTAAACACAAATTAGCCGTCCGTTCATGTAAATTTCTATAGAATTTCGGTTTTCCTTCTTTCTTTTATTCTTTGATGTTGTTTTTGCTTTGTGGTTTTATTCCCTGTTGTGTTTTAAAAATGAATTTTTGTTTTGCTTGGCTTTGGGTTTTTTTTTTGGTATTTTTGGGAAATAAAAATTTGTCATTTGTTAACTTGGCTTTCGGGGGGTATTTTCGAATATGATTCACAGCAGAGTCATTAGAATGGATTGCAAATTTAAAGTTAAAAAAAAATTAAAGAACAAATATTAGCACAGTGTTCCAGCTGGTAAAATATTTTGTTGGAATCACTAGGTTACAGGAAAACAAATTTTTGTAATTCCCATATTGAGGTTCGCAAGTGGTTAGTGCCAGGAAACCCTAATAATTTCTTTAAAGAAATTTATAGCAACCACAGCTGACAAATTCAGTTGTTAAGATGAAGCTGAACCGGTCTAGTTGCAGTCAACTTATCATGGCCAGTCATCGACACCCTAAGAACAGGGTTTCTGGATGCAATAGGAGCCCTTATGTTATGTGTACATAGTTAGCCTTCCTTCTTCTTATTTTCAGTATAGTCTTCTGCAATTTAAGGACAGTCCATCAAGGCACCCACTAAGACAACGTCCGCTTAACGGATACCTGATTAAAAAAGATCAATCTTGAAAGATATATCAAGGAATGACCATCGGTCGCTTATAAAAAAAATAACTGAACAACGCCATTGCGATTCAGGCGCTACAACAGACCAGGTTCTGTAGTTCTTGGGTATTCTAGCCTGTGACTTCCCACCCTTGGGAAAACTTGCTTAAAGTGTCTGTTGATATACTTCCTCCTGACAGGCCCTGCATAATGCCAGAAAGTTGGTATCAGAAAGTCAATTTAAGAATGCTTCGACGCCTACCATGGTAGAAAAAGTAAAATTTTTATGTTCGGAAATCGATCAACTAGGCGAAGAGACTGTGCAACTGCTTTCAATATAAAATAGCGTGAAGAATCTTCAAGAAACTCGTACATTAAGGGAAATTTTGCTTGCGATCTGTTACTGCAATATTTAATCCTCGAAGGCAAAAAAAAACCTGGGTGGCATAATGGCACATCAGGATGCCATGGATGCTGGATTATACCTCCTACTGTAGGACAGAGATTTTTTGTCTCGGAATAAAAATCATACTTCGATGAGTTCCTCATCGACAAAGACGGAATAGAGAGACTCGATCGGTGATCAAAGGAAACTAAGCAAACGATACTGCAACGAACCAGGTTAGAAAAATCATTGCTATGGTCTGACACCTATAATGGGAGAAGAATTTGCCAAAAGCTGTATCGCGACATAACGGCTACCCATCTATAAGAGAACTCACGCGCCGTTGGTACCAAATAGCAATTTATGCAGTAACAGTACACGCCCACCATGATGGAGAGAGAAAATGTCTAATATCTGAGAGCAAATCAACAAAACTGATTAGGAAGAGATTGGTTTCGGTACTTCCATCAACATTACTAGTCAGGCAACATGCAGATCTTATCGCAAAGCGACTTAATGCTTTGTTACGCTGGCACTTTATTTCCTCTGGGCACCGTTTTGTCTTATCTAGGTATCTTCATACTTAAAAAGTGATATTGATTACCTCGCCTGAACCCAGGTCTTTGTAAGAGATTTTCCAGTAGAATTACAAGCAAAGAGAAGTGTGCCTTTGGTATTAAATTGCTGTCGGAATTCTGCGTAAATTGCTGTCGGGGCATTGCTCTCTAGATTCTGAGGGAGTCTCCTCAGTGGGTTCTAAACTTGATAATAAGGCACGCCGTGGAATTTTTTACGAAAAGTTTAATTTTACGATATCTTCCCGATTTCGAAACTACTGTAGTGTCTTTCAGGCCAAGATAATGGCTATAAACCATACAGTGGAACTGAATCTGAATAAAGACGCCAATCAGAGCATTTTCGGGCGCAACCTTTAATCTAAACGGGTTTTCATATGCCGTTACTCTTTTGATAGGCTCTCGCAGAAGTTTCGTGTTATGCTAATGTGAGTGCTTAGTCACAATGTATCGGGTTGCTGTTAAAGCAGACACCCTCCTACCGGCTACCAACGGACACATGAATATACGAACGCTTTTTATCCCTGATTCTTGATAGACTTTCAAATCTCTTGGCTCCAGGGATTTCCAATGGTTTTCTATACAATATGTAGCTCCCAGTTTTTGACATTCCCATCCACTTGCCATCGAAATTATCGAAAAGCAAATAACGAAACCAAATTTTTAATGATAAAGCCTCCTCCTTTCATTATTTTCTTTTTAAAAAACGGTAGACTTCACAGCAAAATGTTCATAATTCTTTACCAGAGAATTGTTTGTGCAACTGTATTAACACAGAATATGTTAAAAACAAAAATAAATAAAAAAAAACAACAATTGCAATAACAACAACAAACATTGTTGTAATCGGTGGAAGAAATAAAAACCAACAACGACAACGTCCATTGGCATAACGGCATATAGAAAATTGCAAATTTCCGTTAAAAACATTACCAAATACAATAACAACACAAATGATAGATTTAAATAAAATCAAGAATGACAGAAACTTAAAAGAGTTCATTCGTCGGAGAGTCCAAAAAATGGGGGATATGGGTGCACTTTCAGAAAACCAGACATAGCGTTATAATTTTCCTTTCTTAAAAAAAACAATCCAAATGTGTTTTCAAATTTTATTGTTTATTTTAAAATGTTTCCATACTTTTAAGCACCTGCCAGCTGTTGAATAGTCATGTATGCAATGACATTCAAAATGATCTTGGAAGAGGAACAAAAGCGAAAACTGAAAACAATGGAAGACACCGCCAATACCACCATAATTCTTTAGCGAACTCATGCAGTGGCCGGTCATTAACTCACTAACCACTTAACAATGGTGAAATTGATTTCAACACTGGCAAAAAAGACGACAGACTTTATTGAGAATTTTATGGAAAATCTTGCAAATCATAGAAGTTGGTCAGGATTATCAATGGAACAAATATAAATAAAAAAAATCTAAGGGAAAGTTTAAAAGACTGCGCCCTCAAACTACGGCAATTGTATTCAGAGATGTCGATCTATATTACACAAGAGGAAATTGTGTTTAGTAGACTCAGCTGTTAGAAGCTTGATATCCCAAAGTTCTCTGGAATATACTCAGTGATCGCGCTCAGAGTTCCCTTAAAACCAAAAACTTAAAACGAAAGAAATATAAAACCAGCGGAAATGTTTCTATGACTGTGGAGGGTCCAAAGAAATTTCAGTTGAAGCATCAGTCCGCATTGATATCACGTCCATTAGTCCACCGTAGTATAAAATTATAGTGTGTCCGCATTTCTTTCCGAGTTGTTACCAAATGTGTAACCACGTCTGATAAAATTTCGAATGAACTTTATGCCTTCAAAGAGCATATTTCCTATCTCATAAGCTGAATATCCGGCTTCCTGGACCCTCTTTCTACCAAAAAAAAGTGGATGAAATGTCATCGCAATTGTTCAATGTAATCAATTGGAAACACTGAGACCCACAGATCAGTTGTGAGACCACCAGATCACCTAATTAGACCAAGTTGCCATTGTAGAAGCAATACATGTGTTTGCGAAGCTCAATATATCTCCCAAGACATCAAGCAGATCCTCAAAAGAAGCGGCCAGTTCACATCACCTTCATGTTAGATGAACATGCCCTCACTTTTCTCGTGCGGAATATTTAATGTGGCATACGCTATGGGACACGTTGCGCCGTCCTGTTGAAACAATATGTCGGTAGTATTCAGATAATCTAATACAATTCAAAAGAAGTTTCGTTCTCAAAGAAATATGGACCAATGACTCCACCAGTCTAAAATCCACACCAAACAGTGAATTTTTCGGTATGTATTGAAAGCTCAAGGATGTCATGTGGTTTAATATCGTCCCAACTTCGACAATTTTGTTTAGTCACGTACTCACTCATCCAAAAATAGGCCTCACCGCTGAAGATGATTTTTCCTTCAGAGATATGATCAATCGCGTACCGTTTCATATGCTATTCAGCGAACACGCCTCCTTATCTATGGTCGCCTACGGTGATTTGGCAAAACTGGACTGGACAAATGGCATCCATTTTGACGGCTGTTATCAACTGTCAAAATTCGGAAGTTCCTGTTAGAAGACCTAGTGTTATCAACATGTTCATACAGCTGTTTACATGAATATAAAACAGAAGCTAAGACTACAACCTTTCAGAGTTGCTGTCGAGGCATGTAGAGATTGCTGCAATCGATTCTGAAAAATATTTTTAATAACCTTGATCGCTGCCAAGCTATTTTTGGTTAAAAAAATATTTCTAATAGGAGACCATACTCCATTATCTTGACGCCAGTATTAGTAGCTCAGTCTGATAATGCCGTTTACAGCACTTGCGAAATTTTGGCAGTTTATTGGTTTCGCATGAATAGTTTTATTGCAATTAATTTCTAATAAAAACAACAACAACAATAACAACTCATATGGACTTTGATTAACAGAATTTATTTTATTTTTTTTACTTTTTCTTTTTGATTCGCGTACAAGAAAATCTGTATTTCAGCACCACCTTTATTCCCACATTCATTCTCTCAATCATTTCAACATACATTCACAAACACTTTCAGTTCAATACAGGTGAGTATTTGCTGTCAAAGGTGCCTGACAGCAATATTAATAGCAACAGCAACAGCAGCAGCTAGCAACTAGCATTGGCGAATAAATTGCAAAAATATTGTACAATAAAGTTGCAATAACAATTGGAATTTTTGTCTGTCTGTCTTGGCATACACATGTGTGTGTGTCTGCCTTGGTATGTTGTGGACAATAATAACGGCTTAAATAATTTGAAAACTCATTATGGGTGTAACCGTTGTTGCATTCATTGCTAGTCTGCTGTTGTCGTCGTTACTGCTGTTAATTTCACTGTTAGCAGTGCCCCTGCCTATTTTTTCACGCCACAGTATTTTTTTTTTCTAAGATTCTAATTTTTTATTTCCTTTCTTTTTTTGGAATTTCAATTCTCTTGTGATTGTTAAGAGTTTTTTTCCAATTTGAATTTCACTATCATTTTCCATACATTATTTTCTCATTTTGGCTAAATTGTTGTGCTGCTGGAGGTTATCAATTTCTAAATTGTCTTTTTCATGGCCATGTAACAGGGTGTTTCAATAAGATAACGGGGATTATTTAAATCATTATTTGCAAAGTTGAGACTCACTGTATACCACACAGCTGATAAGATAACTGAATTGTATGGAAAAACATTTTCAGACACTCACTGCTAATTCCAGGATTACTTCGAGACTTTGACAACTGATAAGGGCCATCTTGTTGAATCTACAATTTTCAATTAGTTGTCATATATTCAGTTTGTTTTACCAAATCACTACAGAGGGATATAGCATGCAGCAACAACAATAGTAAAATAGTTTCGCTGTTCTATTCAGGCAGCAAACAGAAACAGAAATCATTGAAATCATCTTCAGCATGGGTACCATCGCTGATCTGATCCCAAATTTTCATCGAAAAACCATCTTCAGCGTCGAAGTCCTATTCTAGATGAATGGGTACTTAAGCAAACAAAATTATCGAATTTGGCACGATACCAATCCACATTAGGTCCAACAGCGTCTAATCCATCCCAAAAAACCTCATTGTTTCGTTTGGATTTCGTTCTGGCTCTTCAGCGATGGTACCCATTTCTGATCCCAATTTTCATCGAAAAACCATCTTCAGCATCGAGGGCCTATTCTAGATGAATGGGTACTTAAGCAAACAAAATTATCGAATTTGAAACGATACCAATCCACATGAGGTCCAAGAATGACCAATGCATCCCGAAAACGTCATTATTTGATGTGGATTTCATGCTGGCAGTGTCATTGGTCCATATTTCTTTTAGAACGATGTTGGCTAGGCCATCATAGTCAACGGCAAGCACTGTAGGTCAGTAACTCCAAAGGTGTTTTCGCTTGAATCAAATGATCTGGAAACCAACCACATGTGATTTTCTACAAGACGGCACTACGTGCCACATAGGTCATGTGATATTGAATATCGTGCACTAGCGATTTGGAGGAATGATCATCTCATGTAGAGGTTTGACCTCGTTGGATTTTTGTGTGTGATTTTCTTAGAGCACAGGTGTATGCGAATAAAACACCAACCATAGTGGCCGTCAAAGCCAACATAACCCATGCCATGTCATCAAATTTAATCTGATTTTTTAGGTTAGGTTAGGTTAGGTTAGAGGACGCGTGCTTGTCAATTAAGACAAGTACAGTACCGGGAGGTCGAATTGACCCATTTTACAACGTCCTAGTTTCTCACACCGTTTATGTTGTATGTGTTAATTTTATACATGAGTGGCGGGACCTACAGTTTAAAGTCGACTCCGAACGACAGATTTTTGAGAAACTTTTTCATGGCAATTTTCTATTTACTCTCAGAGTTTTTGCCAGAAATCTGCTGGGAGGAAGTCGCCGTAGAATTACTTTTTGTATTTTGTCTTCATGTCTGGCCTGGGGCTCGAACCCTGGCTTTACGTCTAATAAGCCAATACACTACCTACTAGACTACGGCGACTTCATCTGATTTATGCGCCAGAGTGTTGGAATATTGAACATTTCGGAAGCGCTCTATTCAGAGAAGACCTGGTGGATATTTAAACGATGTGATATTCCACACAAACGCCTTAATCTAGTAGGTAGTGTGTTAGTTTATTAGACGCGAGATGGTGGTTCAGACAGAAAAGAGAATTGAAAATTATTTCGCACGGCGACTTGCTCTCCTCTGCCCAAAGCTCTGAGAAGAAATAAAAATTGCCATGAAAAAGTTTCTCAAAAACCTGTCGCTGGGAGTCGACTTTAAACTGTAGGTTCCGCCACTCATATATAAAATAAACACACACAACATAAGTAGTGTGAGAAACTAGGTCGTAATCCTGACTGAAGGGTTGTAATGACCAATTATGTACGTATGTCCCCCGGCCACTTATGGATAACATTAACACACAACATTGGTGGTGTGTGTCCTGACTAAAGGGTTGTAATGATCAATTACATAAGCAAGTGAGTATATTCCATACATAATAGCATCAACAGACCTTTCCAATGCACACATTTTTTATTGGCATTTAAAGCTAGAAGCACTTAATGAAAGATCCGGTAGATGTCTTAATTAAATAGACAATCGGTTCACACTGTTTTAAATATGAATTCTACAGATAGTTTTGAATACAGTTTAAAGTCAACGCCACATTACCTACTAGGTTAGGTTAGGTTAGGTTGGAATGGTAGCTTTGACATCAAATGCTTACTTGAGTATGCATAGCGGCACAGGTGAACGCTGTACTGACCAAGTTCTAACCAAACTAGGAAAGAACAAGAAGTTGTTCAGCGCAAGAGCTACACATTACCTACCAGACTACAGCGACTTAAAAACAATATCTCTTGTACAAACACCCTGTTATCTAGACTATAGGGTATACTTTTAAAGCCATTTACGTGACTTAAATGATTTGTTTGATTATTTGAAAATTAGTTACGTTAACAATTTCGTCAAATTTAACAACAACAATTTGCTTTTTTCTTTCTATCATTCTTTTTCTGGTTGCCAGAATTATGGTAATTTCAACAACTTTTTCTGTGTGTCTTAAAGGAAATTATGTTCCTAGAAATGGAAAATTGGAAAAAAAATAATTCAAGAACAATTTGAATATCATTAAAGAACGCTAATGGAGAATGTTAGAAATCAAATCAGAAATGATCTCCATTAGAGGAGATCATAATAACGATGGTTGGTAAGGCGGGAGAGTGGAAAATTGTTGAAAATGAATTTTCTTTTTGCTGCATAATACCAACCAAGAGCATGAAGTGAAAGGTTGATGTAGGCAATGAATACGAAATGTTTCTTTAACATTTTTAAGGACCAAAGTGAAAAGTTTTAATGGTACTTAAGTTTTAATATGCACCTATGTACAGTGGTTGCCTTATAATTAGAAACGATGTTTCTGTAACAGAGTTCTCTGGAGTGACGAATCTTTGTTTAATTTGTCCCAATCTGATGGAAAAACGTATGTAAGACGTCCTCCAAACAAAGCCTTTGATCGCAGGTACACATTGAAAACTGTAAAACAAATTAACAAACATACATGTTGCTAAGTCGTTTCTAATTATAAGGCCACCACTGTATGTATATAAGGACCAAAGAAAATTATTTGAAATTAAATAAAGGAATCTACCGAAATTTTTTTGATTTTTCAAAAGTACTTTAGTGCTGTTAAGTAAGCCTGGCTTACTTTTTAACATTTTCTTTTTAATTTGTATTGTTTTATGGCCAAGAACAGCATTTAATTGAACAATTTTAAATGGGAGCGTTTAAGTATAATTGCGCAAACAGTTTGGCTTCATCGGCAACATTAAGATCTACTGCTGCTGCTGCTGCTGTTGCTGCTATCCATTGTTGGCCATATTAATGCAGTCATTATGGCCGTATTTTTTATTATATTTTTTAATTAAATTTATTTTTATTGTTTTCAACAACTTAACCATGATTATTAAGGAAGTTGTTTAGTACAATATTTATGGCAATTGCTTGTTTGAATTTGAATTTCCATTTGAATACCTGGTGAAAAAACGTGTCAAACGCCAAAAAAAACCAAAATAAAAAAAAATTGTGTTGTTTTTTTCTCATTTCTTAAGCAGACATGAAAAGCGTGTATTCATGTCTACAGAGAAAAAAAATAAGCAAATATTTATGCAAAAATAATTTATTAAAAAAAAATAAACAAAAAAAGTCCGAAAATATTTCCATAACTGACCAACACCCCAAAAAGGCCAATAACAACAAATAATAATGTTGCTGCAGTAACAACAGCTGGTGCTTTTGCAGTCATTAAAATCAAAAATAATTGCAATTCACTCTTGAGGAATTATAAACAATTTTTTTTTCTTTTCTTTAACACAATAACAAAAATTGTATTTAAATAAAATGCTTTGGAAAGAAAAACTAAAGCATTTCGTTTTTAATCTCAAACACCTGTACACAATATCGAATATTAAGGGTATTCACAGTTTTTTTTTTTTTTTTGGGTTTCATTCCAGCATTCACTGTCGGATCCAAATCACGAGACTCATATTTACTCACAATAAAACGGCAGTTAGTTCCCTACAGAATCTGTACACCATACTCAAGATTGTCCGAAAATGACGGGTTTCTCTGGAGGAGATAGCAAGGCATTCGACAGTTACTCTCATAAGGGTTACTGAACACAGGGCTAGCGGAGGTAAAAACTAAGCTAACGCACTTGCAAAGGCTGGTACAATAACTAATTCGGATGAACTCATACTTTAGTTTGACTTTACGTCTGTAAAAGGGCAAATAAATGATCTCACATATATACTTCATGCGTTAGGAAAGGAAAAAAAGTTAAGTTACCCAGTGTTCGCATTAAGTAGGTTAGGTTAGGTTAGGTTAGGTTAGAGGACGTGTACTTGTCAATTAAGGCAAGTACAGTACCCGGAGGTCGAATTGACCCATTGTACAACGTCCTAGTTTCTCACACCACTTATGTTGTGTGTGTTAATTTTGTACATGAGTGGTGGGACCTACAGTTTAAAGTCGACTCCAAGCGACAGATTTTTTTTGTTGAGAAACTTTTTCATGGCAATTTTATTTACTCTCAGAGTTTTTGCCAGTAATCTGCTGAGATGAAGTAGCCGAAAAAATACCTTTTGTATTTAGTCTTTGATGTCTGGCCTCTGTCTCGAACCCTGGCTTTGCGTCTAATGAGCCGACATACTACCTACTAGACTACGCCGACTTCTCGCCCTAAGTGCTTTTCAGCAGTTACTATAATAAACTAGAAATAGAATAATTCTATAGAAGCTGTTACTGCAGATAAAAAGACTACTCTTAATACAAAACCAATGAATTTTTAGTGTCTTAAGAAGTGAACAAAAATATTGGTACTTTAAGGAAAAAGTACTTTTTTCAATTTAATATTTATTCCGTATTCATCATATTTGTACTTAAATATATCGGGCCTTTTTTAAGGATTTCCTAGCTTAAAATTTAAATTGAACAAAGTGTGCAACGTATAAATCAGGCTGAATTTGACCGATGGCAGGTTTGTGCCTATTCGCACAAGCCTGTGTCTTAAGAAAACACCGCAAGAAAAGGCCTAGCGAGATTAAATCGCATGATCTCATGTGGCTATTTGCTATCATGTCCACGTGATATGATCCTGAACTCAAATGGCTCGTGAAGAAAATAGTCACTACGGCGCCATCGTGTAGAAACCACATATCATTGGTATTCAGGTCAGCCAATTCAGGCCAAAATAAGTTGATAATCATCGACCTATACTGCTTGCGGTTGACGCTGATGGCCTCGCCAACGTCGTACTCAAAGAAATATGAACCGATTTCACTGCCAGCATGAAATTCACACCAAATAATCACGTTTTCGGGATACATTGGTCGCTGTAAGACCTCATGTGGATTGGTAACGTCTCAAATTCGATAATTTTGTTTGCTTAAGTACCCATTCATCTAGATCCGCAACAAACAGTGATTTTTTCAGGAGGCATTGGACGCTATGAAGTCGCCGTAGTCTAGTAGGTAGTGTGTTGGCTTATTAGGCGTAAAGCCAGGTTTCGACCCCCATAGCAGACATCAAGACAAAATACAAAAAGTATTTTTTCTTCGGCGACTTCCTCTCAGCAGATTTCTGGCAAAAACTCTGAGAGTAAATAAAATTGCCATGAAAAGTTTCTCAAAAATCTGTCATTCGGAGTGGACTTTAAACTGTAGGTGCCGGCATTCATGTATAAAATTAACGCACACAACGTAATTGGTGTGAGAAACTAGGTCGTAATCCTGATTGAAGGGTTGTAATGACTAATTATGTATGTTATGTATGTATGTAATTTGAACAAGATGGCGCTTATAAAATTTAAAAATTCGGAAATCTCTGTTGGATCCTTTTCATAAAAAGTACTTTTCCCATAAAAAGTACTTTTCCCATAAAAAGTACTTTTTTCATAAAAAGTACTTTTTTAACATTCGTTTACAATAGCATGAGGGCATTTTGTTGTGAGATTTAATATGCAAATTGCAATTTATGAGCAAGTATATGGCGGCTCTAACTTAAAGGTATGAGCATGAGAGTGTGCGACTATATTGGAAAAAAGAAAAAAAAAGAAAATTTTCTTTTTTTTTAAATTTTATAATAAAAGAGAAATTCAGGTCATTGCTTAGATGTAGATTCACAATCAATTTTAAAATTTTTAAATTCATTCAAATGGTTTTTTTTTTATTTTTTTATTTTTTTTTTTTTTTTTTGGAGCACAAAATCAATTTCCTTGCTTGTAACATTTGTGAAGAAAAATAGTACTTTGGTACTTTCCTTGTTTTGCAACCTATTAAGATTTTTTTAAATTAAAATTTCTCTCATTTTTTAATATGTATGTATGTAAAGCGCATATGCTATGGCGAGTAAATAAGGTGCGGCGATTAAAGTCTTAAATGGAAATCATAAAATTTTAAACAAAATAAATAAATAAATTTTATATTGTTTTTGTTATTTCTGTTTTTAAAAATGTTTTCTTTACTGTTTTTGCTTTTTTAGTATTTCATTTGTATCCAGAAAAAATTATTCACTTCGAAGCCTATGGAGCCAAAAGCGTCTGTTGGTGGTTGGTTATTGCATTTGATTTCGCATTACACTTGGCTGAGCAAAAAAAAATGGAAAAGAAACTCTTCTTTTTAACTTAATAATAAAACATTATAAAATCAAATCAAATAATTTAAAATAAAAACAACAAAAAATAAATATTTTAAGATAAAAAAACCCTCCAAAAAAATACGATCATATTACAGATTTAGATACACAGCTTTCGAGCTGATAGACTTACAGTCAGACAGAAAACGATAAACAAACAAATAGAAAAAAAGGTACCAAAAGTCAACAGGCAAATAAAACAATTATGTACTAAACAGTGAAGCAAAATGAAAAATGTTTAAAGGTAATTAGCAAAATAAAATATATTTATTAGGTATGGTAAAAAGCTATTTTCATTGTTGCTTTTAAAAGTTTAGTTTCCAATGCAAAATAATTTTTAAAATATTAAATATTAATTGCCCCACTGTGCGTTTAAATTTCCGTTTTTTTCGTTTTGGCTTAAAGTGTATTTTTTGAAATGTTTTTTTTTTTTTCTTTTGTTGAACCATATCGCAGAGTAACAGTATTTCTTCTAATTTTATTTCATTTGCTTTTCTTCTGTTGTTTTTTTCTTCTCCTTTTTATTGCCAATTTGGCTTCAAACTCTTTTAAAAAGTGCCAAACCGTAATACAATAAAAACAAATTCATTACATTTGAAATGGTAAGCAATTAAGAAAGTTATAAACAAACAAAATGGTCGACTATTTGATGAGCTACCTACCTACCTTGTGGTAGTCTATGACCGAATTCAAATGCATACGCGAGTATCGGCATTATGCGAACATCTTATATATTTCAAATTTATGGCGCCTAATAGTACGACAGTTTCCTTTATTAATGAATGCATTCTCTGCTGATTTTAGAAAATCGCTAGTCTGTGAGAATCCATTCGGGGATCTATAATGACTAAAAAGTACCTTTATTGGTACTTTTATGTTTGTATTAATAAATGGTGACAAAACGAACAAGTTCCTCTATAAGATACTCTAACCTACGATTACTTACTTAATTGGTCATTGCAACCCTTTAGTCAGGTCTGGAACCTAGCTTCTTACACTACCCTTGTCGTTTGTGTTAATTTTATATATGAGTGGCGGGACCTATATCTCAACGCCGACTCCGAACGACCTATTTGAGAAATTCCTCATGGCAAATTTATTTATTTTCAGATTTTTTGCCCGAAGACTGGTGATTGGAAGTTGCCGAAGAAATATCTTTTCATATGTCGTCTTGCCTCCCAGGTCAGCCGCCACGGCCTCACGTCTAATAAGCCAACAAACTACTTACAAGACAACGGCGACTTTAATTATATCTTTTCCTACTTAGTAGGATCCCAGGGGATTCCATTTCTTACGCCATGATGTCAGACATGTGTACAGATCCTACTGAAGTCATGGGACATATGGTCAAGAGCACTGCATCTTGCATGAGTGTCCACAATGTACTGCCCAATAATAATGCCAATAACTATGCTATGCACGCTGCTTTGAAGTTTGCGCAAAATTTCCATGCGCCTTTTATATAGTGTTGTTCAGTCTTGCTGCGTATCTTGCCCGTATCCGTAGCAAACCTGACCGTATAACTGAATTGTTAATCATAAGCTTTCAGAACTAACCCGAAACTTTGATTTTTGTTACATATCTGACTAATACCTTCACTCTGGAGTTTCAGATATCCATATGGCGTGAAAATATTGAGGCTCTCGTCCTATTGATAGACTCACAGCAGCTATAGATGGCCCTAAAGGTCATTATGTTAAAACCCAGTACTTTGTGTGGAATTATTTCGCAGAGAAAAATTTGTGCATGACACGTACAAGTACCTTTTTTGACGATCGATACTTGCGAGCGTGGTGTCTTTTTATCGCTTTCAGATATTTACCGACCTATGTATACTGAAAGCAAAGTCGGGTATTTTCAGTCTAATTCTGCTACCCTTAAAACTCCCGTGTCCCGTTCTATACTAAACGTACCCGCACACAATGTATTAAAAATCATTACCCCAGTCCCTGTGGACAATACTTTCGCTTTAATACTTAGCGGCAATACCTAGCTTTATCGCTTAAGCTGTGCATTTCAGCTCCGAAAAAATATATCCGCCCACAGCCCCATCTAATTCCAAAAGATCTCTAAAGATTTATATGGATTGCTCACGAGGTCATATACTTTTTTTCATTTCCTTTTCTCCTAAACTTGAAGTCGACGTAGTCTAGTAGGTAGTGTGTTGGCTTATTAGACGTAAAGCCAGAGTTCGAGCCCCAGTTCAGACATCAAGACAAAATACAAAAAGTATTTCTTCGACGACTTCCTCTCAGCAGATTTCTGGAAAAAACTCTGAGTATAAATAATAATTGCCATGAAAAAGTTTCTCGAAAAAGTTGTCGTTCGGAGTCGACTTTAAACTGTAGGTCCCACCACTCATGTATAAAATTAACACACGCAACCTAAGTGGTGTGCGAAACTAGGACGTTGTACAATGGGTCAATTCGACCTCCGGGTACTGTACTTGTCTTAATTGACAAGTACACGTCCTCTAACCTAAGCCAACCTTCACCTAAACTTCCTGAAGAAATTATAGTGTGGTATCCAGTACTTTTCTGAAGGTTCCCAATTCCGTCCGAAATCTCGAAAGACGAATATACGATCCGTGCCATTTACAGCCACATAAGGAAGTTGACTAATATTAGCTGCCGAGGCCCTTACATTATAGATACAGCAGGAAGAGGCAAAAAATTGACTCCAGCGCTGATGTGCGTTTAATAAGGAGTGCAGTAGTAATAACTGTGCTGCCAAATCTTTGTATGCTTTGCATCAAGTTGAGGTTAGTTTTCCTACAATACTAACGGTTTAGGTACGTACTTTTTCATTGGTAAGGTACTTTTAAGACTCTTAAAAAGACTCTTTATAGTAGGTTAGAGGACGACTACTTGTCAATTAAGACAAGTACAGTACCCGGAGGTCGAATTGACCATGGCACATTGTTATACTAAAGTGAATAAAAATAAAAAAGGACGCCAAGGTGTGAAAACCGAATCGTACTAATTTTCTCAAAATGTACCAAAATTAAGTACTTTTTTTCAAATTCACAAAACTGGATTTTTTTTGTGATTTGTTGCCCTTCTTTTAAAAAAAGTGAAAATGTTGCATTTTACCGTTTGTGTACCACATTCCTGGGCTGTAGGGTATTTGAAACAAATTAGAAAACAGAGTTCGAAATCTTGAAATAAATCAACAGACAATCGCATTTAAAAAAAAAAAAAAAAAAACAACAACTACCAGTGCAGAAGAAAAAGAGACGAAATCCATTTGCAATTGGAAATGCAATTTTTTTTTTTTTTTTGTTTCAATCTTTATTTTCCTAAATAACCAGCAGCACACGAAAGAAAAGTTTTTTTCAAAAAAAAAATTTTTTAAATTTTTTTGTTTGTTTTCTTATACGAAAATAAAAGAAATTGTTTCGCCAGAAAGAAAGAAAGAAAGAAAGAAAGAAATCTGTGCTCTTTATTATTGCTTTTGTTTGTTGTTTGCCTTTTTTTTTTTTTTTGGTGCTGGCTACTAATCTCCACACACACAGACAGATGTGGAGCTTGCTTTAATAATTACAGCAATTGGTTGTTAAAACTAAATTAAGGTAATTGCAATTATTTTATATCTCCTAGCAAATCTTTGATTAACAAAAATGCAAAAAAAAAAAAAAGAATTCAAATAATTACTCTAATCACACAGCAAACAACACAATACTGTACAAGAGGAGATATTTCCTTAAGATACAGGCGCTTATGTACATATGTATGTAAGTAGAGTAAGTAGGGCTGGACTGACCAGGTCAATATTTATAAATTATTTCCGACATTTTTATGTTTGAAAATACATTTTTAAAATCCACTTCAAATTTTAGGAGACTCTTAAAAAAATGATGTAAAAAAATTATGGAAAAATATTAAAAAAAATGCTTTTAAAATGTTGCATCAAGTTTGAAAACATAGTTGGGATATCTTAGTCTTGCATCTTTTTAATGGCGTAATAAACATTTCATATTCGCAGCGTATAATATGAACGTGTACCTCCACTTGATGTGTTTCAAATGGCGTTAAAGCTTTGAAGACAATTTAATTTTTAATAGAGTTGTGGTAGAGTTTTGTTAGCGGTTAAAGATGAAGCTTAAATACTTAAAGTTAACATTCGTTTTTTTATTTGAAATCATAAATACGTCGTGGCAAAATATAAAAATTAAATTGTTTAAGCGATTGTTGAAAATTTTAACACACTCTTACAGAAAAGCTGGCAGTGATCGCAAAATAGTTCCGATCTTGAAAGCAAGAAGAATTTCAACAATATTCTTGATAAGGCTGCTAGTGAAAGCAAGCGTAGAGGCATACTAAAGTTATAGGGCGATCAGAATGCAAAAATTGCTTCTGATATCTACAATCTAATGACAGTTATTGGCAACTACCCATTTATTATGTAACCGAAAAAGAAGAAGTTTTTTTGGTATGTGTGTGATGCATAACTTGGTAGTAAACAGTCATTATTGCCCTACCCAAAGCAAATTCAGTATTCCAAGACCAAATAACGGCGAATCAAATAGACCACGTGGCGATTAGCAGTGAAAGAGGATCTCTTCGGGATGTTCCCACAACTAGGAGTACATATCTAACAAGTCGCAGCAATGCGTCTCAACTTAGCAGCTATTCGGATATCCGACATCAGAGATAATTTCCAACTGATCGACTTACGAAAATTAAAGAACAGGGAAGTTCACTCTGCTTATTCTACACTAGGAAGTTAATCAAGACCAATAGGAATGAATGTTTCAACATCAGAGACAATTTCCAACTGATCGGCGTACAAAAATTAAAGAACAGGGAAGTTGCCGCCGCTTATTCTACACTAGGAAGGTAATCAAGACTAATAGGCAAGGGTGAAATCCACAAGTTTTTAAAACCCAATGAAAATGTCAGAAAAAGGTAATTTCGGATGAGGCCTGATCTACATAAGAACACAAAACCCGATTTGAATCGAGGAAAAATGAAAATAGTCAAGTAGATAGTGTCTTCGCTTACTAGGTGCGAGCCTGTGATTCAAACCCCAGCCAAGACACATCGAAATATGAAAAAATATTTTGCGGCGACTTCCTCTCAACAGTTTTGCGCTGAAAACTCTAAGGGCAAATAAAATGGCCATGAAAAGTTTCTCAAAAATATGCTGTTCGGAATTGACATGAAAACTGTAGGTTCTGCCACTCATAGATAAAATTAGCTTATGCAACATAGTTGGTATGAGAAGCTAGGTCGTAAACCTGACTATAGGTTTATTATGATCATACATACATACATAATTGGTCATTAAAACCCTTCAGTCAGGATTACGTCCTAGTTTCTCAAACCACTTATGTTGTGTGTGTTAATTTTATACATGAGTGGCGGGACATGCAGTTTAAAGTCGACTCCGAATGACAGATTTTTGAGAAACTTTTCATGACAATTTTATTTACTTTCAGAGTTTTTGCCAGAAATCTGCTGAGAGGAAGTCGCCGAAGAAATATTTTTTGTATTTTTGTTTTGATGTCTGGCCTGGGGCCATCAAATTAGCAAAAAAGTAAGCAAAACTCTGGGTGCTAAGTTACAGATTACAGCGGCTCGTATGACATAGAAAGTTGGACAAAGTGATGAAGCGTAGTATTCGTTGTGACATAAAAAGGTCACAAAGGTAGCATAGAAGCTCATATTGCAGCGGAGAGCCATAGAATCAGTAATGTGATACGTCCCTTAAACCATCATACTAGTGCCTAATGAAAAAGCGGTCCATTGGGGGGGGGGGGGGGGGGGCACCAGCAACAAATGAAGGACAACAGGTTGAGGGGTGCACATACCACACAGGTCTTTCTGACAGATCGTGTGACCTGGAGAGCACTGTCAAATGAAAATTTCCCCGCAAGCTTATACGCCTTACGTATCGTGCAGAACTTAACTTGGCAAACTACTATGTTGTACGGTGGAATCTGGAATAAGTGTTGGGCAAGGCTGTGTTCTGTTACCAGGGAAAAATTTGGATTTTGCACCAATGCCTTTAAAGTTTCATCAAAATATTTCTACTGCTTTATAGTTTTACAAATTCTGTTTGAATACGATCCGGAGGCAGTTCAACAAAATGGCATTCCAAGCTAGTGAGTTTGAATAAAATTTAATGGAATATTGAACATCCATCATAATTATATGGCGGAGTTTAACTTTAAAACACCTTAATTTGTATGGAGATTGATAGTAAATTGCAGCACGTGTGTAAAATCTTAAACAAAACCTTCTGCTCTCTGCTGAAATCAGGCCAAGTTTATTAATTTTTTGTTAAAGTTTTTTTTGTAAACAAACCAGGGCTTAATAAAAAAAATTAAAAGCCAATAATTTAGTAAATTTTGTAGAGGGAATTAGTAAAAATAAATTAAAAAAAAGCTAAAAAAAAGCATGACAAACCAAATATGAAAAATTGCCCACAATAATGCAGCAGCAGTCAATGTCAAGTTTAAAATAAAAAAACAGAAAAAAATTTAAAAAAAAATTGTTAATTTAATTGAAGACACTTAATTAAAGCCAACAAAAAAGTGTTAAAACACATTCAATTATTATTGATGATCAGAGAGTGATGATAATGATGACAATATGAATACAACATGAAGGCGTTAATGCTAACCAAATATGGTTTTGGCTTTTGCAGATACACCAACACCGTTGAAGAATAATTAAATTGATTTAAAATCGATTCAGACAGGGTTAAAATAATAAATATTAATCACATGAAATTGATTTCATTTTAGAATATAAATTTCAGTCACAATGTAATGCAAACAAAACCAAAAAAAAAAAAAAAAAATTCTGGTTACAACTGCGTGTGAGCAGCACTTTTGCATTTCATTGTCATTGGAATTGTAAATTTAAAAAAAATTAAGTTTTTTTTATAAATTGTGGATTTAAAGACCCACCTTAATTTCGCTTAATTCATTTCCATTTCAGAGATTTCATATTTTTGCCAATTGATTGTAAATTTTTTTTTCTTCCGAAGATTTATTGTTGGCCTAGTCACCCAAAAAACGTTGAAACAAAAACAAGTGCTCACACTCAACTGGGCTTTAACGATTTTTTTAATGTGTTTTTATTGTTTTTGATCACGTTCAATAGCATTTGCAATGCAAAGAAATATGACCAAAAAAATTTAAATCTCAGTTGCTGCGCTTTGGGAGTATTAAACAAAGATTTCCGTACTTTATGGATCCAAAAAAAAAAAAAAAAAAAAAAAAAAAAAAAAAAAAAAAAAAAAAAAACTCGGATTAAATTTTATATATTTTTCATTCGTTTGAAGAATTTATGGTTCCTTTAAGTGTGGACCATAACATCATTTAAATGTCCTGTACGGCTTCTGTGGCTGAAGCACATCCGATATGTTCAATTTTCCATGACTATTGCGCGTAAATCAGGCTTCATGTGATCGGTGACATGGATTATGTTGTCTTTGAGGACTACTGGGACTTAAGCCACTAAGCAAACCCCACATGAACTAGTCTAACGAGGTCAAATCGTGCAATCTTGGCGATAAGTTCACAGCACCTGCAGGTGAGATGACCATTCCCTCAATCAGACCATTCAATTCATGCCAAAAGTATTGGATAATCAAAGAACTATAGTGCTCTCTGTTGTTAGCAAAGGCCTGAGCAATGTCGTTCTCGAACAATTATGGTCTGAGAAGGCTGCCAGCCCAAAATCCACAGTGACTTCTTCGAAATGCATTGCACGCTCTCTTGGATCTGATGTGAATTGATGTCGTCCCAAGTCGATAATTTCGTTTGTTCACGCATCCATTCATCCACAAATGGGCTTCATCGCTAAAAAAAACTTATTAAAAAAACTGGGGTCTTTAGAAAAGATCTCGGATTAGTGCGCAGCATTGTAAACAGAGTGACAATGGCAGCGATTTTCAGGCGGAATTATTTATTGTTTTGAAGGCTCTTGGGGTCGTGGCTTTGATTCTTGTAACGCGGTTTCTTACGCGATATTCATTTGACAATAAAACTGTCCAGACGGCGATAGGATCGGTCTGGTATATATCGCAAGTGGTTTGAGTCCATGCTATGTTTCGGATTATGATGGCATTTCTAGTAACACTGGACACTGGCTGGACACTATTGCGGGGTTGGATCCTCAAACGATATTGTTTTTTGTGATTAATTCTTCAATTTGTAACCCCTACGCACTCGTTAGGAAGTATATCCCGGAGTGGAACTGGCTAACTGTTTTGGCTGTGTAAGCTCAACATGAGATGGGGAACTGCGTTTCTTTCGCGACATTGAGTGTCAGGTCACTGCAGGGGATTTGAGACAGATCTCAGATGGATTTTTGCAGAGTATGTGGAGATGATTGAAGTCGCCATAGTCTAGTAAGTAGTGTGTTAACTTATTAGACGTGAGTTCACGGTTCAAACCCCAGGTCTGACATTTCCAACAAAACGAAATATGATAAAATATTCCCTCAGCATATTTCTGACAAAAACGCGGGGAGGAAATAAAAAAATTGCAATGAAAAGTTTGTCAAAAAATCTGTCGTATGAAATACGAAAAAATATTTCCTCGGCGACTTCATTTCAGCAGATTCCTGGTAAAAACTCGGAGAGTAAATAAAAAATTGCCATGAAAAGTTTCTCAATAAATCTGTCATTTGGAGTCGACTTTAAACTGTAGGTCCCGCCACTCATTTATAAAAATAACACACACAACAATTCTGTAAGGGGTGTGAGAAACGAGGTCGTAATCCTGGCTAAAGGGTTGTAATGATTAGTTATATGTGTATGTATGTGGAAATGAAGAGGAGTTGGCCATGTTGTCTCCTCTGAGAGAGAGATTCTTTGAGGGTTCAAATTCTGTTTCGTGGGGCGATACTCAATGAGACTAAGCTGGCTGAGTCATGTATATTCATACCTGCTTAGCTAATTCCTCTGCTTTGTTTTCTACTTCTTTATTTCACCTTCTTTCTACACTTTACTTATTCTCCTATTCTGGGACGAAAATAAGAATCTTATGACCTCCAATAGATCCCCTTTTTTTCTTCAAGAGTAATAGGATATATTCCCCTGATGATCGTGATAAAGTGCTTGTCGACAACAATTTTATTCCATTTGACGTGTAATGGAAATCGAGAGCTGTGCTACGAGTGTTAATTTGATAGCATTTGCCGAACAAGAAAATCTTACGTGTGACAACATTACCTTCCTAATGAGATGATGAATAAATAATTCTTCTTTCTTTCTTTCTGTTTCCTAGTTTTTGTTCTTTCTTTTAACATTAATGAACTGCAGCAAAATGAAAATGTTCTTTAAAAGCGTCTGTTGCTGTAACAACATTTTTGCTTGCAACTACTACTTGCAACATTTTGACTTGAGTCACAGTTTATTTTCCAGGTTCACATAGCTACAGTAAGTAGTAGCAGAAGGTGGTTCCAGACATTGTCAGCTGATTAACATAAAACGTGCAACACTCTCTGTATACAAATGACACCAGTTGGCAAAAGTAACAACAGCAGCAGCAATTGCAATTGCAATAAGAATACTGTGAAAAGCTTTCTTTTGGCCTCATCTCTGAGAAATCCAAAAACAAAAAAAAAAACCACCATGGGAGGGAGTGAGCAAACACCCCAAAATAATAATAAAAAAAATGGAAAAAAACTTCAAATCATGGCATTAAACAATTGAAAATAATATTATTAATGTTGTTATTGTATTTTGTTGTTGTTGTTGCATTATTTGCTAATTTTATTTTATTGTATTTGTTTTATTTCACATTTCATTTCGCCTTTTTTCTGATGGTTTTCCATTACGATGAGGCGGCTGGCTGGCTTGACTTGACTTTTATAAGCAATAATTTTATGAAGTCTCACATTTAATTAAAAAAAATTAAATTTTCTCGTTTCTTTTTTGTCAAATAAAATACAAAGTGTGCACGACACAATAAAAACTTATGAATTCATAAAGAAACAAACGTTGATATCAAACGCTATGGGAGCTCACTTAGTTAGTGAGTACTGGAGGAAGAATTGTCTTCTTTATTTAACTTATTTGCACACTTACTTAGTTTTATGGATTTGAAAGAAAAACTACAGAAAATGCTGAATATTGTTGTGGGAAATTGAAGACGTTGCACTCACTGCTAGTTGCTATTGTTTTCTGGTAAAAAAAAAATTCAAATTGGGAAAATTAAACATCCTTAGCTTTTGGTTTGAGCCCAAGCTAAATATAGTATATAGACTGTTGCTATTTTAGTTTAATTTATATAGAAAGAAGAAAAGCTACATATTTAAAGTTAAAAAGAAAATATTATGGAATCCAGATCGTCTAGATCTCAAACCATTAAGTCTTTATATTACAGCGTATCGTTTTTCCCTATTATTTGGTTTAAGTCCAAACTAAATATAAAAGCTGTTGCTATTTAAGATTAGTTTAAACGATAAGGGCTTTACGTATTTGAAGTTAGAAAGAAAATATAACTGAATCCAGTGCATCTGATAGCAGATCATTGAGTGGCATACATTACTTTCCTTAGTTTTTGGTTTAAGTCCAAACTAAATATATAAACTGCTGTATTAACTAGGTGTGCCCATTTAGGTAATCCTGTTGAAAATATTTCATACATTAATAAGGCAATGGGATTAAAAAAATGGACTCAAGCAACAGACAACGAAAGTTCTTTATACAAACAATACACAGCATGGGTGGTGTAGAAATCTAGGTAGGAAGGTTGTAATGATCAACTAAGTAGGAAAGTGTCTGAGATATCATCGAAAGTTTTTATTCGTTTGAAAGGCTTATTAATGTCACTATGTGTGCCACGACTTCTCTGATACATAAATCATGCTCAATTAGAACGTCGGCATGAGTTATATTGGCTTTAAAAAGCGCTATGGATTGTAGCTTATGCGCATGTACATGCGACTTAAGAAAACCTCACAAGAATCACACAATCTCGTTGGTTTGTTCACATCACCTCCACGTGCAAAAGACCAAGCTCTCAAGTCGCCTGTGCAGAATATCCAATATAGTATAACCTGTGCAGCATGTATGAAACTTCAGGCAAAATGGGAACCCAACTTCAATCATTAAATTGGCAAATAGCAACGTTTCCGGACAGAGAAAGTAAGTATCTGAGTTAGATGTACAGAAAAGAATTTTAATGACTGCAATAAACAAATTTTTATTTTTAATGCAATAACTACGTACATACATACATAATTGGCCATTACAACCCTTCAGTCAGGATTACGGCCTAGCTTCTCACACCACTCATGTTGTGTGTGTTAATTTTATAAGTGAGTGGTGGGACTTACAGTTTAACGTCGACTCCGAACGACAGATTTTTGAGAAACTTTTTCATGGCAGGTTTATATACTTTTTTTCCAAAAATCTGCTGCGAGGTAGTCGTCGAAGAAATATTATTTTTTTCATATTTCGTTTTAACGTCTGACCTGGGATACGAACCCGGGCTTTACGTCTAATAAGCCAACACACTAACTAGACTACGGCGACTTAAATGCAATAACTGCTGCACTATATTGCGACAGCAATTGCACCAACCGATGAAATTCAAAAGATTTTAGTTACAATGAGGGTACACTTAGATACCCAGAACCAAAATGAGACCGAGTATAGTCACCATAGTCTAGTAGATAGTCTCGGTCAAACCCCAGGTCAGACATCTGCAACAAAACGAAATACGAAAAAATATTTCTTTTCGGCGACTGTCTCTCAGCAGATTTCTGGCAAAAACTCTGAGAGCAAAATAAAATTGCCATGAAAATTTACTCAAATCTGTTTTTAAATATTTATTTTAACTCACACCAAAATGTTTACTGGGTATGAATTTCTCTTACGTTTCAACTTGTTATTCTTTTAAATGAAATCAATTACAGCTACTGTCGTATACTACAGGTTGTATGTGTAAGTATAGCAGAGTCATCAGCGTTATTGTCATCGTGTAGCAACATCTTCAAACTCTGGGAAGAAGAAAACGTGCGTTGTGAGTGACATTGTCTTATTGTTGCATGAAAGTGATTGAATCGCCATGAAAAGTTTCTCAAAAATCTGTCGTTCGGAATCGACTTCAGACTGTAGATGCCGCCACTCACGTATAAAATTAACAAACACAACATACATAAGTGGTGTGAGAAGCTGGGTCGTAATCCTGACCGAAGGGTTGTAATGACCAATTAAGTAAGTAATTGGACGGAATGGCCATCTCTACTATTAATATGTGTATGTTTTTGTGAAGCACAAAGTATCTTCCAATTTCAAAACCAAGACATCAGATAGATGCTCTAAAGCAATATCACGATCTAGGTGGACACTTCACATCACCGCCACCTGAGATGACAATACCCTCAAATCTATGGTGCAGACTATTCAACATTACACCGTTCTTTCGAAATCATATGTCGTTGATATGCAAATCAAGCAATTCAGGTCAAAAGAAATTGATAATCAGCGACCTATAGTGTTCTCTCTTGACATTGTTCGCGAAGGAACAGCATGCAACACTGGCGCTACTTGCCCTTACACCAAAGATTGAATTTTTGGGGATACATTATAAGTGTCTAAGAGGTAGGGTATTGGCTTATTAGACATATGGCCACGGTTCAAAGAAACCGAACGAAAATATGAAAAAAAAACATTTCTTCGGCAACTTGCTCTCAGCAGATTTCTGGCAAAAACTCTGAGAGTAAAATAAAATTGCAATGAAAAGCTTCTCAAAAATTTGTCATTCGGAGTCGACTTTAAACTGTAGGTCGCCCCACCACTCATGTATAAAATTAACGCACACAACATAAGTCATGTGAGGAACTAGGTTGTAATCCTGACTGAAGGGTTATAATGACCAATTATATATGTATGTATGTAGGTGTAGAATTCGTGACAATACCAAGCCACACTTCTTTAAAAAGGTTTGTTGGGTTACATATCTAATTGAGAAATTTTTTGTTTTAAAATTTAATGTTTTGCGGACATTATTTTTCTTTCATTTTACAACACTTGTAAAGTAAAAATCTGTTTCTGTAACCACCAAGCAAAGACAAATTCCGATTTCTTTTGCGTGCTTGAATGCCAAATATTAAATGTTTTGGAACAAATGCCTGTAAGCAAAAGATAGAAATCTTTGCCACAAAAGAAAACATCATCTTAAAACAGAAAACAGAGATCTTTCTTTAATAATTTTTAATTTTAATTTCTTTTTTTTTTTGGAGCTTTTAAACTAAAACAAACACTAACGAAAAGAGAGAAGAAAAGGTGAAATAAAATACAATTTCAGTTAAAATTAGTGCCTATACAGTCACTACGGTAAGTAATGTGATCTGCAATACCGTGGTTAATGATCAATGATGAACATTTGGGGGTATTTTGGAAAGCCAAAAATAAAAATTTTACTTTCAAAATAATGTTTTTTATTTATGAAATTCATACACTTTCGTGTATGAAAAATAGAAAATATTTTGGTCGAAAATAGAAAATAAAAACAAAAACAAAACAAGACAAAAACTTACTTTTAATTTTTGGAAATGATTTAATTAGCGGCAGTTACCAATTCCGAAAAAAGGGAGCTGCAAAAGAAACAAAAAGAAAGAAATAAATAAAGATATCGTTGTTAAAAGAAAAAGAAAATATAATAAAAAAAAAATAATAAAATCATAATATAGGGCTACCTTCCCTACCCCTACCCCTTCCATTCTTTAATAATTCTTTTCAATTTCATTTCATATAACACCTGATTTAAATGCCATTTAAAAGTGAAAGAAAATATTAAAAATTTTGCACGTTTTCTTGTATAAACATTTCGATTTTACGTTCTTCGTGGCTGTATTTTTTTTTTTTTTTGTTTTTTAGAACAAACAGTAGTGGAAGTGAAATTTTTATATGAAATACGTGCCTCCAATTATAGTCAATTTTCAACTCATTTTTTTTTTATTTTAATTTTATTATAATATTTTTATGCATAAATATGGTTTTTATTTTTTTTTAGAAAAGAAAGCATGCCTTTAAAACATTTTGGCAAAATCTTAAAAATTCTGAACAAATAAATAAAGAAATTAAAAACACTCCAGTTTTGCTATATGGTATAATAAAATTCGATAACTTCGATAACATATTTTTTTTAACTGCATGAGATATCGATAATTATGTCTTAACATATAATACATCAACTATCATTATCGATCATTTAACGCCATAAAAGGTTTTGGCAAAAACCTAAAAATTGTTGATGGCATTTCTCTGATAGTTTTAGAACAAAGAAATAAAGAAATTAAAAACACTCCTCTATGGTACGCTAAAATTCGATAACTTCGATAACATATTTTTTAGCTGCATGAGATATCGATGATTATGTCCTAACATATAACACATCAGCTATCATTATTGATCATTTAACGCCATAAAACGTTTTGACAAAAACCTAAAAACTCGGAAAAAACAAAGAAATAAAGAAAGCACTCAAGTTCCTCTAGATGGCATGGTATCGAAACATTATTTTTTAGTTGCTTGACTGCTATCGATATCGATAACTATGTTTTAATAGCTCAAGTCTTTTCATCACCGATCGTTTAGCGCCTGATAAAAATTCCAAATAGTGGAAATTTATTAAAAAATAAATAATAAATCCGTTTACAAAGTCCCTAGAACTCTTCATTCCTTACGGTCATCATAAGAGGTCTAGTGAGTAATATCGATTCGATGCCGTTCTCAATTTTCTGGCCCTAGTGGTTGTACTACATAGAAAATTATACACAAGACTCTTGGATTATTTACTTAATTGATCAGTACAAGTCGTACTGTACAACCCTTTAGTCACGATTACGACCTAGCTTCTCACACCACCCTTGTCGTGTGTGGTTATTTTATCTATAAGTGGCGAGATTAACATTTTTAAGTTCACTCCGAACAACAGATTCTTGGGAAACTTTTCATGGCAATTTTATTTTTACTCTCAGAGTTTTTGCCAAAAGACTCTCTGTCTTGGAGAAGGTTGATAGCGACAAATTTAGTGACATGGAGGGAAAAGTCGACTGCCTTCAAAATCAGAAAATAGAACAAGGAATTCTACGAGATAAGGACGTATGGTAGTATGCCCCTATCGGCTTCTAAATTCGAATTTGACACAATTACTGAAAGAGGCCGAATGATAGAACGAAGGGTGACAAGCTGTCAACAAGTATATCAAGGTGACATAGGCTGACTTCCAAAATGTATCAATTCAAAGTTTGTATGCAGTTCTACTACTGTATATAAACTATGTAGATATGCAAAGCCAACCAAGCAATGCATCAACTATAAGTCCGATGCCTGATAGCTTTTTGACTGCGTTAAAAATACGCATTGACGACGTTTTAAAATAGTATACATTGTAAAGATTTTGTACAGCGGCTTTATGAAACACTATACTTTGTTCAAACACAAAGCCACTAACATTTTGGAAGTCAGCCATACTGTGTACAATATAATATCAATAACACCTGCCAAAATTTGTATTTGGTAATCAGTTAACGTTATCGGGTGATTTAGAATTTGGTGTCCAATATGTTCCAGCAATGGATGACGGGCCCCACTACGCGGAGAAACAAAACTACTTGGACACGTTATACAACTTCGTTTGTTCCCGAACCGAAAAGTAAGCCAGTTTTGATCGAGCAGTTAAGTTTAAAGAATTCAAAAACGACAACGACAATTTTTCTAAGCAGCCCACAACAAAAAAAAATATCCTTCGAGCTAGAGACCCAATAGAATGGATTCTTCTTCTTGGTATCAGAAGATTAAATTAGGTAATGGAAAGGGCAGAAGAACATGATGACAGTAGTGTGCCATTTCACCACGAGTAGGTTTAAGTGGACCACGAAAATAAGCAAACACGACAAACAGACGACAACAAAACACACACATTATACGGTACACAGAATTACACAGGCAAATACGCAGGAATTTAGGAGAAGGGTGGAAAGCAAAGTTCAAAATTCCAACAACAAGAACAACGATTAAAAGAAGACAATTTTTCATAATGAATTTCCATTAAAATTTTAAATTTTTCGATAAAATTGCTTTGTATGAGAATTCTCACGTAAATTGATAGATTTTTCTTTTGTTTCTTTAAGTGTACATTCTTTAACTACCGTGTTTCCCACTATCTGTTTATTCCTCGAGGGTATTTTGCAATTACATTGTTTGTTAATCACACTTGCATGTTGGTGGACGATCGGACCGTTCATTCAGGCGTCGTATACAATTCTCTTCTTTTTTTTTCTTTTTTTACACAAATTGTATGCAATCTTTATTTAATAGAGAAACGATAAATAACTCCCAACACTGCCAAGTGCTCTGCTACAATTTCTTTTGCAAACAACTGACTATTCTACTCTAATTATCAATAAAATCATGTTTAAAGTTTATGGCCAAAAAAAAAACAGCAGAAAAAAATATACCGAAAAAACAGAAGAAAACAACTGAAAGAAAACAGAAACAGAAACATTAACAATAACAATAACAACAAAAATATGGATTATTAACAATAATCATGATAATGATTATGGCTGGTAGTGCAGCCAGGCAGTCAGCCAGCTAGTCAGCCAGCCAGCCAGTGATGATAATGATGACTCTGGCGTTGGTTACGTTACTACCAAGAAGCAAGCCTGGTGGTGGCATGAACACAAATAGAAGGAAATCAAACGGTATTCACTGGTTGCTGATTTATTTTTATTTTTTCTTTCTTTTAAAAGAAATTGTTTTGTTGCGACTTCAAATGCTGTTGTAGCTGTTTCTGTTGTTGCCACTGTTCTTTTGCGGCCGCCGTTACAATACTTATAACGTTTTTCTTTTTTCGGCCAGTTACTTTAGGTATTTCGTTTCTAATTTTTTTTGTTTTTTTGTGTTTTGTTGGTCAAGTTGCATGAAATTGTTGCATGAAACTTTTTTTGACCAGTTTTTCCACATTTTTCTTTACTTCTCCTTATTTTTTTTTTCTTTTTTTTTTAGCAGAAAGAATTTCCTACAGCTGTTATATGGAATGTGGCAAGTGCAATTGAAAAATTAATTATTTTCCTTGAATTAAAATCTTTTAAGATTTTTCTGTTGTATTTAAAATTTAAGAATTAAAGGAATAAAATTGGTTTTTAATATAAAAAAGGGCACTTGGTTAAGTAAAGTTGCAACATTTTTATCGAAAGGGTTTAATTTCTTACTAAAGGGTCCGCCAAATAACTTTTTTTTTGAAAATGCTTTAAAAAAAAAACTACTGAATATTTTCTCAAATTTCTTATTTTATTTGAAAGCACATTCCTTGCTGTTAATAATGGAAAATAATTTCATTTAAATGGCTGCCTCGGCTGGCCATGCAGTAGCGTAAACGATCGGTCCAATTTTTAAGCACATTATCGATTGTGTGCAGCTGTATTTCACGAATATTGTCATTTAAAGTGTCAATTGTCTCTGGCTTGTCGGCGTAACACTTAGCTTTGACGGCACCCCACAAATAATAGTTCAACGGTGTCAAATCGCAGCTCCGAGGTGGGCAAACGACATCAGCTCTGCGGCTGATAATGCGATCTTCCAAAACAGGACGCAAAACATCGAGTGTAGCTTCGGCTGTGTGGCCGTCCTGTTGAAACCAAATGTTGTCAATATCCTCCTCTTCAATTTTTGTGAACAAAAATTCGTTCAACATGGCCCGATAACGATCGCCGTTGACTGTAACGGCCACTCCTTGCTCATTTTCGAAGAAAAATGGCCCAATTATGCCTTGTGGACCAAAATCCGCACTAAACAGTGACTCGTTTTGGGTGCGATTTGGGGCAATTTTGCTTGTTTACATACCCGCCAAGATCAAAATGAGCTTTATCTGAAAAGATGATTTTTTTGCCAAAATCGGCATCTTCTGGTGTAGGCTACTGCATTGCCATCCATCCATCCATCGACATATATAATGGAATTTGGACCTTCCTGGTGAAGATTACGGAAGATCATGTTTATAATATGCCTGACCTTGGCTGGAGAACTTCTATCCAAGGAACATTACGCATACAACATAGCCGCTCGTGTCCAATAGAGAAATCGCTGGCACAGAAGGACACTGGGGGGCCTTCATACATGCATAATTGGTCATTACATAACATTACAGTCAGGATTACAACCTAGTTCCTCACACCGCTTATGTTGGGTGCGTTAATTTTTATACATGCGTGCCGAGACCTACAGTTTAAAGTCGACTCCGAACGACAGATTTTTGAGAAACTTTTCATTGAAATTTTGTAATTACTCTCAGAGTTTTTGCCAGAAATCTGCTGAGAGAAAGTCGCCGAAGAAATATTTTTTTTATATTTCGTTCAGTTGGAGATGCCATGCCTGACCTGGAGTTTGAACAGCATTATCCGCATTGACAGGATTGGGTATACAGGACACTCTGATGAGCTGGATATCTAAACCACTTTGTGGATGAACGATCTACCCGACGTTAGGGTCCCGCACATTGCCAAGAGGATACGTACGAACGTAATTAATGCGTTAATTTTATACGTGAGTGGCGGGACTTACAGTTTACCGTCGACTCCGAACAACAGATTTTTGAGAAAGAGGATAGTAAAGGGAAATTTACAAAGTGGAGTAGGAATAGGGCAACTGCCTATGCGGATGACGTTATTCTTACAACTACGACAGCTTTGTGAGTGCTATTAGAGGTGGAATACAACTTGCTTTGAGTAAAGTTAACGTGCAGAAACCTACACCTTTTCGTCCACTGACTTTACACGTGATGGAGCTTAAACTCAAAGAGGAATCGCGTTACTCGGTCCTTATTTCAGAGAGAGAGCTGTCTTCGAAACCGAATTTTCTTAAGCGCAATAAAGGCCTCAACTATCCCCTACGTTTGTTTCAAAGTGTTTGGGAAAAATAAAATCTGGGACCTAGGATATCTCACAGGATTTATACAATTGTCCAGTTGTCAGCCAATCTTAAACCACGGATGTCTCGTAAAGTGAGAATCTATTGACAACGCAACCTTATACGACGGATACACAGATCTGCGCATATAATTATTAGTGGTGCCCTGAATATCACACCTATGTATGTTCTTTTCGCTTGAGCTTCACTGTAGAGTCTTGACTCCTAAGACTAGTAGACATATCTGGACGATGGTTTGTATCAAATTTGTCTCAAACGAAGATCTTAACCAATTTCGGGTCTGTAGATATGATTTCTCAGTGAAGTTCCGAATAGAGTCATTTAGAAAAAAGGTCTTTGCATATCATTAACGATTCCGTTCAGATTTTCACAGATTAATTTTCCAAATTAAACGATTTTTTTCAGAATCGGTTAACATATCTAAATACATAAACCTACCGGAGTCTTCCGGGCAAAAGAGTCGGCAATTCAGTCTATGAGTAGCAGCTGAACTTTCACGTGGTTCAGTGACAGTTTTTAAATAAAAACAAAAGAAAAATTAACATAAAATTGTTTGAAATTAAATATGGTAGCGGAAAAAAAATAAAACATCAGAAAAAGTACCATCATTATACGTGATTGATGATCGTTGATGAAGTGAAACAAGTTTTTATGTTCAATATCCAACAAAAACAAACTTTTTTATCATTTGTTTAAACGTTTACAAAGTGTTGTGTTTTTTCTTGCCTATTTACCCAATTACCATTAAGAAAGCGTAAATCGAAATGACTAAAGAGGGCTTATTTTTTACAATATTTAAAAAGTACCAAAGTACTTAATAAAACAATAATAATTGGAACGTAACAAATCAAGGTGGTCAAATAATTAATATTATTTTAAAAAAACTCTTATTTAAATAGGTTTTTTGATTCAATTTTTATGGCTTTTTATAAAATAAAGTACCTTGGAAAAAGTACTTTTTTAGAATGATACAGTACGTTTTTTAAATAGTATTCTAAGGTTTAAAAAATATGCTTCTTGTAATATATAATTCTTAAATATGAAAAAAATCAACAAATTTTAAATCAAGAGTGACAATCAAGGTGACAAATCAAGATGACAACTGTCATCTTAAAAGTGACAAGACAAACAAATTTTACAATATGTTAAGAAAATAACAATACAGCATAGGATAAATAAAGCTACAAATAAAAATAACAAAACATAAACACGAATTGAATTCACCTTAGGTAGTAGGTAGTGTGTTGGCTTATTAGACGTAAAGCCAGGGTTCGAGCCCCAGGCCAGACATCAAGACAAAATACAAAAAATATTTCTTCGGTGACCGCCTCTCAGCAGATTTCTGGCAAAAACTCTAAGAGTAAATAAAACCTAACCTAAACACGAATTACGCAGTGTCACCTTAATAAGTGACAAATATGACAATAGTTTTTACTTTGTTTAGATGGAATTTCGAAAAATGGCACAAAACAATACAAAACAAAAGGTTTTTATAGTTTTTTAAAAGTAAAAAGAAGCCCTGAAAATAAATCCACGTGACACGTAAGTGACAAATATTACAAACGTCATAATTTGTAAAGAAACCAAAAATCAAATATGACAACTGTCATTGAAAGTGACAAATAATGACAATTTTCATTGTCATCGAAAAGTAAGAGAACCCCTTATGAAAGTATAGGTTCCTATATACTCTTTAAAAGGCTACTGTATGGTCTTAAAATCAAAATGTGTGACAAATATTACAATCGTCATAATCGTTGTAAAGAAACCAAAAGTCAAATTTGACAATTGTCATTGAAAGTGACAAATAATGACAAATGTCATTGTCATCGAAAACTAATAGCACTCATTATGAAGGTAAAAATTCGTATACACTTTTCCAAGGGGTTTTGCTACCCTTAAAATCAAAATAGCACAAATGACAGTGACAAATAAAAAAGACCATTTTGCAATAAATAAAAAAGACTGAAAATTTTCTGTTTGTTTAAGCATTTACTGCCTAATGACAAACAAACAAACAAAAAAGAATTCCACAGTTGATTAGGATGACTTTGTTTGGCCAACACTTGACGATGATGACGATGATCACTTGTGTATGTAAGAAAATGACAATGATGAAGCATCATCATTTCAATAATTCATTCATTGTGTTTTATTTTTGGTTAGTTTTAACAGAGTGACATTAGCGGTGACTGAAAGCTTTCCAGAAATATTGTAGAATATAAATTATTTCTACTCCATATGCTGGCATTGTCCATTTCCCAAACAAATCCATCCATCCAGCCATCCAACCATCCATCCATTTTACCTGCAGACGGTCGGTCATGGCATAAAATAAAACCACACTTTATAAGGTGATGCACTGATTTAATTTTCAGTCTTTTTGGCATTTTTTTCTTGCTCCCTCTACTACGTTATGTATGGAATGACTGACGACCACTTTTTTCTTTGTCGTTTTTAATGTCATCCTCTCTTTGTATGTGCTTGTGCCTGTGCTTTCGGATGATGATGGTACGCACATGATACAGACATAAAAGATGGACAAGTTTCTCAAATATGGACTGGACTGGACTGGATGGTCGTATGGACAGAGATGGATTGTTGGCTGCTGCAAGTTGCCCTGACAACCTGTAACTCTGCAATAGCAATGGCAGCTATGGCAACATATTGGGCAACTTTTTTCTTTCTTGTCTTCATCATTTTGTATGCAGAATGCAATTTTTTTTGCCATCATCAACGTTATTGCAGTAGTAGTTGTTGTTGTTGCTTTGTTGCATGTTATTTATGCTGCATCATGATATTGTTGTTGTACATACGTATTGTTCACTGCTTTTATTTTTTTTTTTAATTTTTTTCATTCGCTTTTGATTGTTGTCTCTCCTTTGTCGGCTGTTACAATAATATTTGACATTTGATGTTTTGTTTTTGTTTTTGTTTTTATGCACGATAACAACAACAACAATAACTACAACAAATAAAATGACAACAATAAGATCAACTATACAACCTGCTATTGCATGTGTGATGACAACCTGTGTAGCGAAGGATGATCGTCATCGTCATTGTCATTATTGTCGTCGTTTGACGTTGTATTTTTTCTTACTCACGTCATTTTCACGTAAAAGCGTATAATTATAGCATAGCCTGCAGCAAAAGAACTTTAAAGGAATGAATTCTAACAAAGTCTTCTTAAGAAAATTCATAGGTTAAACGACTGAATGTCCCTCGTTAATCGAGTAGCGAGCATTACATCCCTAAGAGTTTAAGATAAGCCAACTATACCGAGTTTCTACGAATGAGTGACACGACGACATTGAAGGCTTATCTTCAATAAACTATATCCTAAATTTTGTTTTTTTTCCCTGTTCCGCCCGATTGTTCATTGAAATTTTGTAAAAATCGCGCATTTTCCTTAGGCGAGTTGATTATTTTCCGATGTTTGTGGGCTTACTGGTTTATATTTGTAGGATCATCAAACTTTGTCCATAAAACCTTTAGGTTTGAAATTTGCAGCAGAATATATGTCGTCTTTTATAAAATTTTGTTTGGCTTCGATTTTGTATTGTTTTAACAGAAAACTTGTTGGCTTGTAAGGTTTTTTTTTAGAAAATTTGTTGTTGTTGTTGAATTTTTGTAGAAAATTTGTCAGCTTATATAAAATTTTCCAGCTGGTTCAATTTTCTATAGAAACAATGCCCGATTGATGAATTTTCTATGGAAATTTTTCCCGTTTGATGAATTTTCTATAGAAATTCTTCCCGTTTGATGAATTTTCTATATTGACTTTGACCATTTGATAAATTTTCAATAGAAACTTTGCCCGTTTGATGAATTTTCTATAGTAATTTTTCCCGTTTGATGAATTTTCTATATTGACTTTGACCGTTTAATAAATTTTCTATAGAAACTTTGCCCGTTTAATGAGATTTTTATAGAAAAATTTTCCATTTGAGGAATTTTCTACAGTAAATGTGTTCATTTGATGAATTTTCTATAGAAACTTTGCCTGTTTGATGAAATTTTTATACAAACTTTGATCCTTTGATGTATTTTCTGTAGCAAATTTATTCATTTGAAGAATTTTCTGTAGCAAATTTGCACGTTTGACAAAATTTTCTACTACAAATTTGTCTATGTGCACATTTGGTGAATTTTCTGTAGAAAATTTGCCAGTTTGCAGAAATTTCTTACAAAAAATGTACGATTTGATGATTTTTCTTGATAAAAATTGACGATTTGATGAGTAATCTACAGAAAATAATGCAGTTATATGAGTTTTCTTCAGAAAATTTGACTTTTTAATTGATATTCCACAAAAATGTTATCTGTTACATGGATTTTCTGTAGAAATTTCCTTGATATTAGGATTTTCTATATAAAAATGTTAGATTTTATTGGTACTCTAGAGAAAACTTGTCAGCTTTATGGATTTTCTATAAAAATTTATGTCCGATATTTCGATATTTTGTGGAAAATAGTTTAGTCAGATTTTTTTAACAAATACTGACAAATTTTTCACAATTTGAAGATTTGTCAGTATTTTGTTTGTGTATTTTGCAAATTTCCAAAAAAGGATTCCTTTAAACAACTGCCTGGTTGCAGAGACTTAGTGTTGCTGCTGTTGAATTGATTTACGATCATAATTAGTTTCTTTGTTTAGCTGAAAGAGTTCAATCATGTCTGTCCTCCTTTTGGTCAGGTGAGATGAATCATCATCAAATCATTTAGTTTTGTTTGTTAAATTATTTCTTCTTTCTTCTGTTTTTTTTTCCTTTTTGCTTTTTGTGTGTTTTTCTTTTTGTTGCGATCATTATTTTATTTGTTTTATTATTTTTGTATTCTAAAATTAATGGGTTTTTATTTTGTTTTTCTGTGGTTTCACTCCTCATCAATTGCTTCATCTATTGATATTTCTTAATGGCCTTTGGCTGTGAATGAGTATGTGAAGTTTTTCTTTCTTTCGTCTTCTTCAACGATTACTTAAGATCCAGCCATCCAACGATCAGTTAGTTCGCTGTCTAACACAGATATATTGGCAAACAAATATTGATGATTATAATGCCGATATAATAATGATGATGCTGCGGCTTGATGATGATGGAAAATGGAAGATGGGAAGATGAAATGTATTGCCCAACTGGTTAAATACAATTGTTTAGTGATTATGTGGTGATCATACACAGACATTCTCCAGCCATCCAACCATCCATTCAAACATCTATTGTATAGGACTGACTGACTGACTGGCTTGGCTAGCTATAAACTAATGGTCATTAAGATAATCGCACATCACACATCATATCATATCACAACACATGCATCTTTCTTTGCAGGGGTTATTTGTTTAAACATATAAACATCATCATCATTTTTTTTATTGTTTTGTTTTCTTTTGTTATTTTATAGTTGTTGTTGTTGTTGGTATTTTGTGTAAATTAAATTAAAAGATTTTGTAATAAATTATGCATTCGGTATTTATTAATAAACCTTTCACCCAATTTCATTAAATTCTCATTTGGTGAATGGTGTGTTGTCTTCCCATGTTTTTCCATAAATTCCAAATTCTGTTGAAATATTTCATGAAATACTGGCGGCTTACTGTAACAAAAGTCTCAATCAATAAAAAATTTATTAGTATGTCTATCTAAAGTTCAATTGAATTCGGACAGGTAATTTGGCGTTTTGTTGATTTTCTACACTCATTGGATGTGTTTCTTTATTTAACGTGTATTTTTCGGGCAATTTGTCGATTTTCTATAGAAAATTTATCGGTTTATCTGACTTTCTATAGAAAATTTATCGGTTTATCGGATTTTCTATAGAAAATTTATCGGTTTATCTGATTTTCTACAGAAAATTTATCGGTTTATCAGATTTTCTATAGAAAATTTATCGGATTTTCAACACAAAATTTAATGGTTTTCTACACAAAATTTATCAGTTTTTCTATTGAGAATTTTTCGAATTTTCTACAAAAATTTTATCGGATTTTTTACACAAAATTAATCGGATTTTCAATTTAATGGAATTTCTACACAAAATTTATCAGTTTTTCTATTGAAAATTTATCGGATTTTCTGTTGAAAATTTATCGGATTTTCTATTGAAAATTTATCGGATTTTCTACACAAAATTTTTTGGATTTTCTACACAAAATTTATCAGTTTTTCTATTGAAAATTTATCAGTTTTTCTATTGAAAATTTATCGGATTTTCTATTGAAAATTTATCGGATTTTCTATTGAAAATTTATTGGATTTTCTATTGAAAATTTATTGGATTTTCTACATAAAATTTATCGGGTTTTCTACACTAAATTTATCGGATTTTCTACACAAAATTGAATGGATTTTCTACTCAAAATTTAATGGATTTTCTACTCAAAACTTATCAGGTTTTCTATTGAAAATTTGTCAGTTTTTCTATGGAAAATTTGTCGGATTTTTTACTGAAAAATTAATCGAATTTTTTATAGAATATTTATCGTATTTTTTATAGATTTTTTATTGAACATTTATCGGATTTTTTTACTGAAAAGTCATCGGATTTTTTATTGAAAATTTATGGGATTTTTTATTAAAAACTTATCGGATTTTTTATCAAAAACTAATCAGATTTTTTATAGAAACTGTCTATAGAAAATATAGAGGATTTATCATAATTTGTTGGGCTGATTCTTAAGCAGTCTAAAGAGAAAATTTAATGTTTGTCGGTTTTTTATAGATTTTTTATAGAAAATTTATCGGATTTTTTATCGAAAATTTATCATTTTTTTATTGAAAATTTATCGGATTTTTTGCTGAAAATTTATCAGAATTTATATTGAAACTTAATCGGATTTTTGTATTGCAAATCTATCGGATTTTTATTAATAACTTATCGGATTTTTTATAGAAACTTTCTATAGAAAATTTATCGGATTTATCTAATTTATTGGGTTGATTCTTAAGCCCTCTAAAGAGCAAATGTAAATGTTTGTTGGATTTTTTATAGAAAATTGTTCGTATTATTATAGCTTTTTATAGAAAATGTATCGGATTTTTATTGAAAATTTATCAGATTCTTTACTGAAAAATTATCGGAAAATTTATCGAATTTTTTATAGAAACTTTCTATAGAAAATTTGTAGGGTTTTTTATAGAGTTTTTATAGAAAATTTACCGGATTTTTTATTAAAAATATATCGGATTTTTTACTGAAAAATTATCGAATTTTTTTTTGAAAATTTATCGGATTTTTTATAGAAAATTTATGGGATTTTTATTGAATATTTATCGGATTTTTTTATTTATCAGATATTTTATTGAAAATTTATCGGATTTTTTATAAAAACTGTCTATAGAAAATTTATCGGATTTATCATAATTTGTTGGGCTAATTCTTAAGACCTCTAAAGAAAGAGAAAATGTATTCTCTGAGTTTCTAGGTTAAAAATAAATCCATTAACGTTCACATTATGGCTTTAAAGATGTAATTCTTTGTATATACTGTTATCGCGGTAATAACCATTTAACGACAATTTTATATCTCTACAGTGGCACAGGTACTCAGTCTTGCAACATTCTATAGAAAAACACATGCTGCTGACTGAATGGCTGTTAAGCAGGCACAACTGCTTAGCAAGCAGACTTAAACGGTAAGTGAGTGGATACATTTGATTTTTTTTTTTTTTGTTTTTTGTTTTTGGTAAGCATTTCATGTAATGGGTGTGTGTGTCCAATGAAATAGACGACGACGACGATGATGTTGCAAGCCAAGTTGCGCAAAAATCCCGTTTTCTTTACAGATTTTTTAAACCTGTTGCTAACACCACTATACAGTGCAGTACTAAAACAACAAACAGCACATTAATAAACTTTAAAACAAAATAAACAAAAACAAAAAAAATAAGCAAATAATGCTGCTGCATGTTGCAAAAGTATTGATGAGTATAGGACTTGCAAAAGGCTGCTCTTCGCCTCCGTATGACGATACCTAACTTAAGACGTTTAAAGGAATTAAAACTTGTAAAACAAAACAAAAATGTTGTATGTTGTAGACATACAGACATACAGAGAAGAGAGATATTATCTGATATTTAAACTGAAATAACTGTTGTTTGCCTGCCAACATGTCTATGGAGTGAGTGTAGTTTAGAATTTCATTTTTCAATGTTGCCTGTTGCGCCTGTTATCGTTCAACTTTATGTTGCTTTACCTGTCTGCTGTTGCTATTGCTGTTGCTTTCATCTGACAAATTTTAAGTTATTGATGCTGCAGCAGCAACAGCAGCAGCAGCTTTATTTTTCCTTAAAACATGATTTATCTTGTTTACAATTCAGTTCAGACATTGTTTCCTAAGCCATATAGAAGTTGTTGCTGCTGATGTTGTTGCAATCAATATGTTGCTGTGATTTTTACTGTTACTTATTAGATGTTACATACCTGAAATTAGACAGATACAAAGATATTATTATTAGAGATGCTGGTCAACAGATATTATTACAAATTAATAAAAAAAAAAAATAAAGAATTAAAAAATAAAAGAAATTATCGTAAAGGAACATCGCTGGCTGATTGTTGTTGTTGTTACAAGACAAGAGATAAACATGAAATCTAATGAACAATTTCTGAAATTTTATATCCTGTGGTAATAAAAAAATTTTTTATTTATTTTCATGTTTATGTTTCGACATCAAAATTTTATACGTTCTTTATTTGTATAAGAAATAAAAAATATCTCTTAATGAAATCTTCAACTATAATGATAGAATATAATAAAAAAAATACCGTTTCTATTAAGAAAAAAAGAAACATTTAGTACAGAATAATTCATTGTACCTAAAAAGGTAAATAAATAAACTTTTAAAGATACAATAAACGGTACAAAAAATTTCAATATTTTAATACTTTCACATGTGAGTGAAGAGGGATAGATTCGCATTGAAATAGCAAGGAAAAAAACCAAAAATTTGAACAGCAGCAAGTCTCTTTTTCCCACAATATCGATCATGCTCCCAAACAAAAAGTGTAATTGTTTACCTAAGTTTCTCTATTCCCAAAATCATTTGAGGAGTACCAGTGCCCAAGCGTCCCTTAAGGACACTCATCATTACAAAGGGTGTTTTTTATAGAGGTATAGAACTTTAAGTTGGCATTACTTTTAAAGATGGTGACCGATTTAACAGCTGTCAAGTGATTTATTCTCGGTTTGGTTTGGCAATTCATCATGAATAGACTCACGCCTGAACAACGCTTGCAAATAGTGCAATTTTATTTCGAAAATAATGGTTCTGTGCGGAAAACGTATCGCGCACTACGTCCATTTTATCGTCGACAAAATCGTCCATCAGAGCAGTTAATTCGATTAACCATGGAACGTTTTCGCACCACGTTTACTCTTATTGATAACTCGCATCCCCAGAGACGCTGTACGGTGCGTACAGAAGAAGCTATTGCTGCTGTAGAGCGTAGCATTGAGGAAGACCCGAATGAGTCCATCCGCCATCGAGCACAGGAATTGGATCTGTGTCCATCCACTTTATGGAAGATTTTGCGGAAGGATCGTGGTTTGCGTGCTTGCAAAATCCAACTCGTGCAAGAATTGAAGCCAAACGATCATCAAGTAAGGCGTAGATTCGTCGAATGGGCCCAAAACGAGATTACCGAATGGCTACGTCAACAAACAAAACTGCCGCATTTGGAGTGAAGGTAATCCTCAAGTGTATGTGGAAACACCGTTACATCCAGAAAAACTGACTGTTTGGTGCGCTTTATGGGCTGGTGGAGTCATTGGTCCGTACTTTTTCAAAAACGATGGTGGCCAGAACGTTACAGTCAATGGTGATCGGTATAGAGCCATGATTACAAACTTTTTCATTCCTGAATTGAATGACCATGATGTCCAGGAGATGTGGTTTCAACAAGACGGTGAAACATGTCACACAGCTCGTGCCACAATAGATTTATTGAAAGACACGTTTGGTGACCGCCTAATTTCACGTTTTGGACCTGTGAATTGGCCTCCAAGATCTTGTGATTTAACACCGCTAGACTACTTTCTGTGGAGCTATGTAAAGTCATTGGTCTATGCGGTAAAGCCATAAACGCTTGACCATTTGGAAGACAACATTCGCCGTATTATTGCCGATATACGGCCACAAATGTTGGAAAAAGTCATCGAAAATTGGACGTCCAGATTGGACTACATCCGCGCCAGCCGTGGCGGTCATATGCCAGAAATCAAGATTATCATCGTTGTTTTATTGCAACTTAAAGTTCTATACCTCTATAAGAAACACCCTTTACTAACTCGCTCATCAGTCTAATCGGTTTTCCCATTAGCAGCGTTTTAGAATATCTTCGCAATTTTTCAGACTGTGTAATTGCTTCACAATAAGAGATGTGACGTAACCATCTACTTTCTCAGTAAGTTAAACAAAAGTATACTTTTTATCTAAGTTTCTCAATTTCCAAAGCCATTTGAGATATACCAGTGTCCAAGTGTCCCATAAGGACTTTTATCAATGTATTAACTCGCAATTCGCTGTAATCGTTTTTTCCAACAAGATCGCTCCAGAAGTCTAATCGTTTTTCCCAACAGGAACACTCTTTGCAATTTTTCACACTGTGTAATTGCTTTACAGTAGGAGACGTGACGTAAGCACCCACTTTATTTAGCTTGGGAAAAAATTGCTTTTAAGGAAAAAAAATTTCCATAGAAAATTGTTTTTTTAAGGCAAAAAATTTTCTATAGAAAATTGTTTTTTAAGGCAAAAAATACCGAATTGGCACTATTAACTGAACAAACTCGTTAGAATATGTTAAGCATTCATAAGCAAACAACACACAAACAATAATGTAGTAGCGATAGAGTTCTCGAGAAGGCGAGAACACGAACTTTCAACTTCCACACAAGAATGTTCGTTAGACTGGTTGCGTCGGACTATAAAAGGGCAAGTAGTCAGTCATAGAAAATTGTTTTTTAAGGCAAAAATTTTCTATAGAAAATAATAAAGGGTCCGCCAAATAACTTTTTTTTTTTTTGAAAATGCTTTAAATAAAAAACTACTGAATATTTTCTCAAATTTCTTTTTTTATTTGAAAGTACAATCCTTCCGCCTAATAATGGAAACTAATTTCATTCAAATGGCTGCCTCGGCTGGCCATGCAGTAGCGTACACGATCGGTCAAATTTTTAAGCACATTCTCGATTGTGTGCAGCTGTATTTCACCAATGGCTTCACGAATATTGTCCTTTAAAGCGTCAATTGTCTCTGGCTTGTCGGCGTAACACTTATCTTTGACGGCACCCCACAAATAATAGTTCGTCGTTTTGGGTGCGTCGGCTTTTCAATGTATGCGTGCGGGTTTTCTGTGCCCCAAATGCGATAATTTTGTTTGTTTACATACCCGCCAAGATCAAAATGAGCTTCATCTGAAAAGATGATTTTTTTTGTCAAAATCGGCATCTTCTGGTGTAGGCTACTGCATGGCCAGCCGACGCCACCATTTGAATGAAATTATTTTCCATTATTAACCGGAAGGATTGTACTTTCAAATAAAAAAAGAAATTTGAGAAAATATTCAGTAGTTTTTTTTTTAAGCATTTTCAAAAAAAGTTTATTGGCGGACCCTTTAGGCGATGTGACGTAACCACCTACTTCCTCAGCTTGGTCTTCAACTCAGTAGCCTGACCCTATTAGCCAGACTATTCACCTTTAGCCAAAATTGCTTTTAAGGCATTATTTCTGTAGAAAATTTCTATAGACAATTGGTTTTTAAGGCAAAAAAAATTTATAGAAAATTGGTTTTTAAGGGGAAAAATTTTCTATTGAAAATATGTTTTTCAAGGCTAAAAATTTTCTATAGAAAATGTGTTTTCAATGCGAAAAATTTTGTAGAAAAAATTGTTTTCAAGGCGAAAAATTTTCTACAAAAAAAATTTTTTCATGCAAAAAAATATTTAAAATTTTGATAAGATGAGCGACACGATAACAGATAAAGTGATAATAAAGATTGATATGAAATAAAGTAAGATAATTAAAAATTAAAAATATCTTTAATAAAATAAAAAAACTCTTTGAATAGCTTAAAAATTAATTTAAAATTCATTTCTTATCAGTAGAAAACATTGTTTTTTTTGTTTCTTTAAATTAAATTAAATGGGCCCTCACAGTTTAAAACATAAATTTACGATATGGAAACGCTTCTATACTTTCATACCCGAGGAGTTCATGTCAACGAACTGCATGCAGTTTTAATAGCCTTTGAAATTTTCTTTTTCATTGTTTGTTTGGTTTTAATCAAGAGTGTGTTAAATTAAATGAAACATCTGGTCATGGGTATCCGTATCATAAATTCTTAAAAAAAAAAAATAAACAAAAAAACTTCCAGAAGCCAAAAAATATCTGCAGACCTTAATATCCACAATTAATTTTAATGGAAGAACAAATATCGACTGGAGATAAAGAAGTAATAAGGAAGAGCTTTTCTTTCTTCTCGATTTTGTTTAAACAATATTGTTAAAGAAAGAAAGAAAGAAAATTTGCTGTAAATTCCGTTCGACAAGTGAAATTTCTTGGGAAAACTTTTTTTTTGGATTTTCTAAAAGCCTGTTGAAAACTTAATAGAGCCTAAATGATAGAACTTAGAAGTTTAATAATTTCTTTTATAGTTTTTGTTTTATAAATTAAAAGGTTGAGATAAACAGGTTTTCTATTTGAAAATTAAAAAAGAAACTAATTTGATGAAAAAATAATTTTTTTCTATAGAAATCGTGCAGAAGTCGCCTTAGTCTAGTACGTAGGATGTTGGCTTAGCAAACGAGAGCTCGTGGTTCAAACTCTGATTTAGATATCTCAAACATAACGAAATTTGAAAATGTAAGTCTTTCGGCGACTTCCTCTCAGTATTCTTATGGCAAAAACTTTCTCAAAAATTTGTCGTTCAAAGCTGTAATTAAACTGTATGCCCTTTCATTCATGGAGAAGATTGACACACGCACCATGGGTGGCGTGAAAAGCTAGGTTGTAATCCTGGCTAAGGGTTGTTAAAGACTTCACGTTAAATTTACACCATCAAGACCATTCATATTCTACACATCCTATACATAAGTCCACAATAAGTTTACGGAAATGCTTTCCAACTTTCACGACGACCGAAAATTGGTAAAAAAAAAAAAAAGTTGGAAAATAAAGTGAAAAGAATGTCGTCTCATGCGATATTTTTGTCCGAAATCAGTGAATCCAACCATTAACAAAAACAATAACACCATCGCAATAATAAAAATGAATTTAATTTCTTATCTGTAATTTTAACTTTATTTTGGCCAAAAAGAAGGCAGAAAAAAATACCCCTGAAAATAAGTTATGGCGTCAAAAGCAGGTAAAAAAAAAATTAAATACGAATTATACTCATACAAGCAGAAGCGAATACATACACTCAATAATAAATATTTACACAGAATTAAGTTGCATTGCGTACGAAAATACAAATTCAAAAATAACTGAAGGTTCTTTACGTTCTTCTTGGTATCCACCCGTGTATTATTTTTAGTGGATATTTATTTTAGTTGATCTGTTGACATACAGAGATATACACAACAAAAACAACAACAGCCACGGTAAAAAATACATGAATTTAAACAAATAATGCGACTTTACAAACTCTTAAACAAATAATCAACAACGCCATCAGAGTTAAAAAAAGCGAAAAAAAATGAAAATTTTGTATTCAGAGACACACCTCAAAAAAGAATCACCTCAACTCATTACCTATCAACTTACCCCTCACTTAACGTACATACGGTACGTACCATATGCCGTATGCCGTATGCCTTATGCCATATTTCTTAAAGTGTAAGTAATTTTTCATTTTGATACACGATTTTTATTAGGAGAGACATTTTTATTTTTACATTTCGTTCTTGAAAATCGCTTTATAAATCATAATTTCTTTTCTTTCGTTCTTTTTTTTATAAAGAATTTTACGCCATAAATCGCAACTCAGTTTTAAGCGCGAAATATAAACAATCTGGCGTTGTGACAGAGATTAACTTCGGATGTGGTTTACAAAAGCAAAGAAAAATTAAATTGAGAAGAGTCACGATAAAAAAAGCAAAGCAAAGGTGAAAACAATGAATTTCTTTATGTTTTATGACCATCATCTCGATTCCAATTTGAGGTGACCCAAAAAGCCCATGTAAAATGCAGAAAAAAAAATTCAAAGAATTTTGAGTGAGATAATCCCCATCATAATATTTGTGTTCTGGAAATTTTTTATTAACAAAATATTGCAAAAACAATTTTTAGTTTAAAAATTAGTTTTCTATACAAACATTTTATCTGCAAAACCAATTTTTCTATAATAAAATTTTCGCTTGAAAATAAAGTTTTCTATAGAAAATTTCTCTATACAAAGTTTTTCGCCTTAAAAGCTATTTTCTGTGGCAAGTGTTTCGCTTTAAAAACATTTTTTTTTGTCTCAAGCAATCTTCTATTAAGAGTTTTTTATCTCAAGCTATATTTCATGGAAAGTTTTTGTTTTAAAAGCAATTTTCTATGGAAAGTTTTTTGTCTCAAGAAATTTTCGATGGAAAGTTTTTCGCCTTAAAAACAATTTTCTATGAAAAATGTTTTGCCTCAAGCAATTTTCTATTCAAAGATTTGTATCTCAAGCAATATTTTATTAAAAGTTTTGTATCTCAAGCAATATTTTATGGAAAGTTTTTGTCTCAGGCATTTTTCTATGCAAAGTTTTTGTCTTAAAAGCAATTTTCTATGGAGTTTTTTGTCTCAAGCAGTTTTCAATGGATAGTTTTTTGTCTCAAGAAATTTTGTATGGAAAGTTTTTTGTCTATGGAAAGTTCTTCGTCCCAAGCAATTTTCTATGAAAAATTTTTCGCCTTGTTAACAATTTTCGATGGAAAGCTTTTTGTCAAAAAAAGCAATTTTCAATGAAAGTTTTTAGCTTTAAAAACAATTTTCTATGGAAAGTGTTTCGCTTTAAAAACAATCTTCTATGGAAAGTTTTTCGCTTTACAAACAATTTTCTACGGAAAGATTTTCGCTTTAAAAACAATTTTGTATGGCAAGTTTTTCGCCTTAAAAACAATCTTCTGCGGAAAGATTTTTGTCTCAATCAATATTCTATTCGAAGTCGCCGTAGTCTAGTAGGTAGTATGTTAGCTTATTAGACGTAAAGCCAGGGTTCAAAAGCCCCCGGCCAGACATCAAGACAAAATACAAAAAGTATTTATCCGGCGACTTCCTCTCAGCAGATTTCTGGCAAACACTCTGAGAGTAAATAAAATTGCCATGAAAAGTTTCTCAAAAATCTGTCGTTCGTACTCATGTATAAAAATTAACACACACAATATAAGTGGTGTGAGAAACTAGGACGTTGTACAATGGGTCAATTCGACCTCCGGGTACTGTACTTGTCTTAATTGACAAGTACACGTCCTCTAACCTAACCTAACCTAGCCTTTTTTACAAACCACAGTGGTGCTCAAAGTATTAGTGGTCAAATTAAGCCTGATTTATATGTCAGGGTTATGGAAAATTTTACCTTTCGGATGTGCTCTATCCGGAGAAGCCGTGGTGGACATTTGAATGATGTTATATTCCACACATAATGGCATCATTAGCTTTTTTGAAACGAATAAAAAATATTGATTATGAGATTATAGAAAGACCGAGAAGATTTTGTAAAGTTAGAATAAAGTAGAGGACATGCAATGTAAGAAGTTTATTGAGTCACTTTGCTTCTTTAGGGATTGCGTACTGCCTCATTGTGTAGTTAACTTTTAAATAACCTTAGTTTTATGACTGCCAGTGAAATTGTAAAAAAAAAACTGAGAAACATTATTTGTCGTCTTATAAATAAACATTAAAATTGTTTTGTTGTGTTTTTTTTTTAATTTTCTTTATTTATTTAATTTTTTATAAGCTGTTCTATTTATTATACAATTAAATTAACACTTTAAAAGTGTTACTTTTAATAACAATAATTATTATATTTAAGAGACTCGTTAAATATTGTATACATATGTATTCTATTATTAAATAAAACAAAACAAAACGAAACGTCAAAAAAATAGTCATTGTTTGCTGTCATATAACACTTACTTACTATCTATCAATGCGAGTTCAGTTGAATTGAATTGTTAATACGAGAGAAATAATTTGTTCCCTTGCGTTTATACGACAACATTTAATTGTTAACAAATTATTAAAAAAAAGAACAATTTTTTAATTTCTTATTATTATTATTGTGTGATAAATTATAGATAATGATTATATTTTTCAAGTGCCATTTCGAAATTCTATTTAATTTCGTGTTTTTATTTTTAAATTTTGATTAAGAAACAATCACTTGAAAGTCTTTTGTTTTAAAAGATAACATAAGAATAGTTTACTAAAAAACAATAAGGGTTTGTCTCAGTGTTCAAAAATTTAGTACTTTAGTACTTTTTTCAGTACTTTTTCATTTCATTCAAAAGTAACACGGTACTTAGTACTTTTTTAGTATTACATATTTTATCGTTTGCACTGTTCAACTATAAATGGGTTAGCAACAAGTTCAATGTAATGCTAAAGGTAGAACTAGTCTTTAGCCCCGGTTTGCCCAACGGCCACGCAACGTTCGTTCGTCTTTAGAATACGAAAAGCAATAAGAACGCTTGCCGAACCCTAATGTAATTTATTTAAGTATTTAATTTGATCTTAACCCATTCGCTGCCAACGACGAGTATACTCGTTTTTGACAGGGTATCCCGCACTGCCAAGACGAGTATACTCGTCCTACTTTAAATATGTTATAACATGCAGGCTTTTGAATTAGCAAATTTTTTTGTGTCTTCGACAGGGTATCCCGCACTGCCAAAACGAGTATACTCGTCCGACTTTAAATATATTATAACATGCAGGCTTTTGAATTAGCAAATTTTTTTTGCGTCTTCGACAGGGTATCCCGCACTGCCAAGACGAGTATACTCGTCCTACTTTAAATATATTATAACATGCAGGCTTTTGAATTGGCAAATTTTTTTTGCTACAAACATAATATAAATATGTAAAAAACTTGAAAAATACAACAAATAAATTTTTTTACAAAAATAATACTTAATTTCTTATAGAGAATGATTATTTGGTTTTCTACTAAAACGTACACAAATACGAAAAAGGATATCGAGTCCTTCTGCCCTCCTATTGCCAACGACGAGTATACTCGTCTTTGGTTTTCTGCTTGTAAATGATTATGTATGATAATATATGTGCTCTTACCAAGAAATAACAGGGTTTTGGTAAACAATAACACTCAAAATATGGGTTAATATGCTAAAATAAATGCACATTCCATTACGTTCCTTTGACATTTGACTAAACGGTGCTTTTACGTTCTATTACGTTACTAATCATTCTTTATATAATCTTAGTTTCTCTATACCATTTCCATTTTTGTTGCTATTCCATTTCGAGCCTGTATTAAGTATAAATATTTTTTTCCAAAAGTACCATTTGATGCAAAAAAGTACTCTTTCAGTTATCATTCAGTAACATTTAAAAATTTCAATTATGCAACACTGGTTTGTCTTATTGTTTTTGAAAATTTTTGATAAAAAATTATTAAGAAAAGCAGTTTAACAAATGAATCATTATTTCGAAAAGGAAACAAATGATAACAAAACTGATAATAAAAGACGCCAAATGCGTTCTCCATTTTAACGCACTTATAAGTTACAAGGAAAATCTTCCTACAACTGACTGTTATCGCTTTAAATTATTTTCCATTATTTTTTCCATTTAATATTGAATTTATCTTCATTCTTTCCTTTGTCTTCTTTTGGCTCTCATAAATCTTTTTTATATAATAGTCTTCTCGCTATAGCGGCAAATAATCAAGAATTATTAGAACTTTTTTTCTGCCACTATTTACCATCCTCGCATAAAGCCTCATGTGGCCTACAATCTTATCAGTTTCTCTCTCTGTCTCTGGTTATTTGCAAATTTAATAATTCTAGAATAATAACGCAGTTTGTAAACATTTGCCAGAACAATACTAACATAAATATTTACAAATCAAAGTTGATATTAAATTTACAATCTTGTATGGAACTTCAAAAAATACAACACAATAGAGGATGATTTTTTTATAGGCATAGAAAAATGCTTAATAGAGAATATTTTTTCAAGCAAAGACTTTGCAGAAGTAAAAAAACAGAGCTCTGGATCTTTTAAGTCTTCAGAGATCGGTTGTTTTTAAGCAGCAAGACATGGCAACCCTATCATTTAAGAATTTGCCACAGTTCATCTAGAAAAACAAGTTTTTTAATGAAACTGCATACAAGAATAGTAAGAAGATGCAAGGGAGAGACGGGATTAGACATCGACGTAGTCTAGTAGGTAGTGCGTTGACTTATTAGATGTGAGACAATGGTTCCAACCCCAGGTCAGATATCTCCAATAAAAATCGAAATATGAAAAAATATTTTTTCGGCGATTTCCTCTCAGCAGATTTCTGGCAAAAACTCTAAGAGTAAATACAATTGCCATGAAAAAATTTATCAAAAATTTGTCTTTCGAAACCGGCTTTAAACTGTGGATCCCCCCACTTATGGATCAAATTAACACACACAACATAAATGATGTGAAAAGCTAGGTTGTAATCCTCGCTGAAAGGTTGTAATTACCAATTATGTATGTATGTATGAAGTCGCCGTAGTCTAGTAGGTAGTATGTTGGCTTATTAGATGTAAAGCCAGGGTTCGAGCCCCAGGCCAGACATCAAAACAACACACAACAAGTATTTCTTCGGCGACTTCCTCTCAGCAGATTTCTGGCAAAAAATCTGAGAGTAAATAAAAATTGCCGTGAAAAGTTTCTCAAAAATCTGTCGTTCGGAGTCGACTTTAAACTGTACGTGCCGCCACTCAAGTATAAAATTGAGACACACAACACAAGTGGTGTGAGAAGCTAGGCTGTAATCCTGACTGAAGAGTTGTAATGCCCAATTATGTATGTATGTACAGTAATCCTAGGATTTACGTCGCCTCGATTAACGTTGTTTCGATTTACGTCGTCAAATTTGTTGTTCCCTCTAACTTCAATTTGTGTCATCCTTCGATTCACGTCGCCTTATTTTTGAACCAACTGCGGCGTAAATCGAGGGATTACTGTAACTTTTTTAAGTTCCTTGTTAAAAACATACTACTTTGTAGTATGAGCAATAAGAAATTCGATTTACGTCGTTTTGATTTACGTCGCCTTTTTTTGGAACCAACTGCGACGAAAATCGAGGGATTACTGTATGTTGTTTCAAAACAATAAGAGATGGCAACCCTATTGTTTAAGAATTTGCTTTAGTTTATGTAGAAAAATAATTTGTTTAATAAAGCTGCTTAAAAGAACAGTAAGAAGACGGTAGGGGAGGGAGGTATATGGGTTGTAAAAAAGGTTCATTAAATCAATGTTGGTTACTCTGTTTAATTTCTAGCCCCCATTTGTCAGCGCGCTTGATAAGACAATAAAATCCGGTTTATCATCCATCCACTTATTGATTTTGTTTTTGCCATATTGTCGCATTAATTAACTAATTTATGTCTAAAACAAAATGAATTCTGTTTTTTGTTTTTGTTTTTATTATTAAATATATTGTATTATTATTAAATAATTTTTTAATTTAGAATATTAGTCACCGTTTAAAATACCAGTTCCATTGAAAAAATTGTTTTTAATTATTACGCGTATATCCTTAAATAATAATTGATGAATACGAATACGAACATGTTAATGCCAAATCAAAATGACAAGCATTTTAAGCAATTATTTTTCAAGAGCAATTTATACAATGAAATAAACCTTTGTCTAGTAAGACCACGCCTTCTTTTTTAGAATTTTTAATATCTTTTCTGGGTCTTAATTTCTATTGGCAGCCGTTGGCATGTGGTAACTTTTGCAAAAGAAAAGTACCTGAGTAGTCTTATATTATTAATTGGATATACTCTATGAATCACTCCTGAATGATTTCTAAATCAAATGTGTTTTGTTTTGATCGATAACATTTTGATATTTTTCAATGCAAAACTATTATTCAATCTGTGTTGAAAGAATGGGTTTTCTAAGCGAGAAACTGCTTCAGTTGCGTTCAGCAGCCTCAATATGAGCAGTATGCTGCAGTTGTGTTCAGCAGCTTCAGCATGAAGAGAATGCTGCAGAGACTGTTCCAAATCATTATTTGAACACTGCAAGGTCCACTGCTCCTCAGCCAAGCTCTTTCAGTTTTTATTCATTTATCAAATATGTGGCTGATTTAGCGTGCTCAAGATGTAACACAACTCTTTTTCCGTTGATCATTTCTAGGCGTTTCAATTCACAACATAGTCGTTCTGGCATAAAATGATCGGAACGGATTGTTTACTTACTTTCTTAATTGTCATTACACGCCTTTAGCCAGGATCACAACCTATCTACACACTACACTTATGTTAGGCGCATTAATTTTATCTATGACTGGCAAGATCTACTGTTTTACGTTGACTTTGAACGACAAGTTTGAGAAAATATTCATGGCAATTAGATTTTACTCTCAGATTATTTTGCCAGAAGACATATTTCATTTTGTTCGTGATGTCTTAGCAAAGTATCGAACCATTGTATATAGTGGGATATGTGCAGCAAGTCCCATTTTTCCATAATATCCATCATCCGCCATCCTACCCAGACACTGTTAACATAGGCTATATTTGAAGTCTGATATCTCAAGTTCCAAAATTATTTGGGATATACGACTTATTGGGTTTTATTAGGGACACCTTAGGCTACAATTTGTATATAGTGGGAGATGTGCAGCAAGTCCCAGATATCGTATATTTGGGTGATTTCTTCCTTGACTATTTTTCGCATTTTCTGTTAACCCCTTAACATTGCTCTGTTAACTCTAACATTAGCTCTGTTAAAATTTTTGGTTTTTGTCTTTGCTAGTTAAATTTGAATTTATCTTCACACACATACAGAACATTCTACATCGCAAGTGAGACGTTCGTAATCATTAGCACTTATTGATCAAGGTATCCCACACTGCAATATTTTACAGGAGGCATCGTTTCGAATTATCTACCGTTGGCAACATTATCATCCTGACAACTGCTACTGTACCATTTCCCCAGAAAGAACTTGATTAATGATACTGAAAACAATAAAATTTCCTTTTTCCTCTTCCAACATATGATTTAATTTGCTTGACAGAAACATTTGAATTGTTTACACCATTTCTAACGTCAGTAAAGTTTTATTGCACTTTTTAATTTCTCAAATAAATACAAAAATAAACTTTAATACGATAACGATACACTGGCAACCATAATTAGCAGTTTATAAATTAACAGCGTCTGTCTGTATGTAAATACATACGAGTACATATATGTACTTGAGAAGGTCGTTTGCTTATCGCAAACATTTTTTTTCAGTGTATTTGCACAATTGTTATAATTAACATCAGCATGTTCCCTTTTTTTATCGTTTGTATACGTTTTTATTCTTATTGTGACCATTATTCTTAATATTTTTATTTTTTTTTTTTTGCCCCGTGTGATTAAATAAAATTCTGGAAGTACTAACGAAAATATTTGTTTTCGAAATTCGTACTTAAAGGATTTTTATGACGGCTCTTCGTGTTGGATTAGCTCATATAATGGCCATTTGTCAGACCGCTTAGTCATTACCATTAAGTGTTGCTCTGAATATTAAATCACTTGTCATTTGATTTGCTCCGTATTCTTTTCACAGATTATTGTTGTAATTAAATGTTTAATATTCAAATGCCAAACTGCAATCTATGATAGCAATGTGTAAACAAAATTGTTTTTAAAGCGAAAAACTTTCCATAGAAAATTGCTTTTAAGCAAAAAAAACTTTCCATAGAAAACTGCTTGAGATAAAAAACTTTAAATAGAAAATTGCTTTTAAGACAAAAAACTATCCACAGAAAACTGCTTGAGATAAAAAACTTTTAATAGAAAATTGCTTGAGACAAAAAACTTTCCATAGAAAATTGCTTTTAAGACAAAAAACTTTCTTGAGACAAAAAAACTTTCCATAGAATATCGCTTGAGACAAAAAACTTTATGTAGGAAATTGTTTTTAAGGCGAAAAACTTTCCATAGAAAATTACACATACATAATACCTTCAGTCAGGATTACGACCTGAGACAAAAACTTTCCATAGAATATTGCTTGAGACAAAAAACTTTCTATAGAAAATTGTTAGGTTAGGTTAGGGGACGTGTGCTTGTCAATTAAGACAAGTACAGTAGCCGGAGGTCGAATTGACCCACTGTACAACGTCCTAGTTTCTCACACCACTTATATTGTGTGTGTTAATTTTATACATGACTGGGGGGACTTAAAGTTTAAAGTCGACTTCGAACGAGAGATTTTTTTGAGAAACTTTTTCATGACAATTTTATTTACTCTCAGAGTTTTTGCCAGAATTTCGCCGAAGAAATACTTTTTGTATTTTGTCTTGATGTCTGGCCTGGGGCTCGAACCCTGGCTTTACCTCTAACAAGCCAACACACTACCTACTAGACTACGGCGACTTCAGAAAAAAGCTAACGGGTCAAATAATACAATCTCGGCAGCCAGTTTATCTTGACCTGCGCGTAAGACGACGAATGCGCTCAAATTACTCGTGCAGCATATACAACGTAGCACGAGCAGTATGGCACCTTTTCCTTTTCAAACCACATATTGTTGAAACCCAGATCAATCAATCCAATTCAAATCAAAGAAAGTTGACAATCATCGACCAATGCCGCTTGCCGTTATAACCTGGCCAACGTTGTTCTCCAATAAATATGGATCAATGATGCTGCCGGACCAAAATCCACACCAAACTGTGATTTCTTTCGGATACATTGAATTGGATTTCATGCATTGGATTTCATATGGATTAGTATCGTCCCTTCATTTAGAAATGGGCGCCATCGCTAAAGATTATATTGATAAATATTAAAATCAGATGCTCACTGCTCCCGAGTCCAATTAACAAAAGGCATTGTCTAGGGTCGTTTACCTTAAGTTCCAGGGTTAGTTGAATTGTATAAGGGTGTTGTCAGGGCGGAAAAGGCGTCAAGTTGTGGTCTACGAAAGGCCGAGTCGGACGCGATGCCGATTGCCTACTATACTTCTGCACACTCTCATGGACAGCGACGATGTTTTCCGTAGATTTAGCATTTCGTTTTCTTACAGGTGTAGGCCGATCATTTTTTGAACCAGTAGACTCGAATTTATTCACCACATTATGAATAGACCTGACGGTAGGATGTTTAGTTGAGTCCATGGTATTTTCGCAAAACAGATTAAATAAATGACAACTAATTCGACTAATGTAGGGACTACTGTGGAAATTCGAAAGTCCCCGTTATTAAGTTGATTATTAGAAACCTTTAGTCAGGATTACAACCTAACTTTTCAAACTACCCATGTTGTGTGTCTTAATTATATTCTTGAGTAGAGGGATCTACTGTTTAACGTCAACTCCGAGCGACTAATTTGAGAAACTTTTCATGACAATTCTATTTTACTTTGCTTAGAGGAAGTCGCCGAAAGAAATATTCTTTCATATTTTGTTTTGTTCAAGTTATTTTAGCAAAGGCTTGAACCACGGGCTATCGTCTAATAAGCCCGCTTACCACATACTAGTCTTCGGCAATGTGGGCTTTGGATTCAAAGCACCAAAAAAAATTTAGAAAAATAATATGCTTGGTTTAAAAATCTTGTTGGCATGCAAATATGCAAATTGCATATTTTTGCATATTTTCCAATAAAGCTGCATTAAAAATAAAAAGAGTTATCAAATATTTTATAAGGTTTTGTAAAACCTTTTTTAAAACTACAAAAACTTGATAATTTACTAACCAAATTAAATTACATTCAAGCATATTTTAAAAGCATATTTAAAACATTATTTCGTATGTATTTTCATAACATGTTTAAATGATTTCATATTTTTAATAAAGTCTTCTCCGTATTATAAAACCATATTTAAACCGCATTTTTATTTAGTTTTCGAATTTTTTGAAAACAATTAATATAATGGGTGATTTTTTAAAAGCTATAGGAAAATTTTTCAAAAAAAAAAACACATAAAATTCAGGAAAATGCATGAAATCTTTATTTGAATCGATAGTACGGTCCATATAATTTAATGTTTGAAGATTATTTCATGCAAATGTTGACCGCGACTGCGCCTCAAATGGTCCATCCGCTTAGTCCAATTTTGGCATACTCTTTCCAACATTTCGGCCGATATCTCACGAATAAATGCTTCAATGTTGTCTTCCAATGCGTCAATTGAAGCGGGCTTGTCTGTATAGACATAAGCTTTAACATAGCCCCACAAAAAATAGTCTAAAGGCGTTAAATCGCACGATCTAGGCGGCCAATTGACCGGTCCCGAACGTGAAATGAAATGTTCACCAAACTCGCCTCTCAATAAGTCCATAGTTATGCGTGCTGTGTAGCATGTGGCACCGTCTTATTGAAACCACATGTCATGCAAGTCAAGCTCTTTCATTTTGGACAAAAAAAGTTGGATATCATTTCACGGTAGCGCTCACCATTCACAGTTACGTTACGATTCGCAGCATCTTTGAAGAAGTACGATCCAATGATGCCCATAAACCGCACCAAACTGTGACTTCTGGCTGATCTTCACTCCAAAATCGACAATTCTGCTTATTTACGTATCCATTGAGCCAAAAATGAGCTTCGTCGCTGAACACAATTTTTCGATAAAGAAGTGGATCTTCGGTCAACTTTCCAAGAGCACGCATTTTGATAATAAAATTCAATAATTTGCAAGCGTTGTTCGTTTGTAAGACGATTCATGGTTAAATTATAGACCAAACTGAAGATGTTTGACAGTGAAACAAAACACGAAACGTGCGTGAGCTGTTTAAACCAGTGTTGCCAAAAAGATAATAGCTAAAAAATTACCCGTTATGTCATAAAGTTTGAAAACATATTTTAGCATATTTAAAATAAAAATATATTTTATGGTAGAAAAGATCTTCTAAAACACCTGCTAGAAACTACATAAAATTGCAATAATAAAAAAAAAATATTATAAGCATTTAAATAAATTATAATATAATCATAATTATTTATTGGGCATATATTTTCAGCATTTTATTAACGATTTAAAATGCTTCACATTGTTTTTCTTGTTTCGTATTTAAAAAGAATTTCAAGTTTATCGAATAGGAATTGCAAATATTTTTTTGTATACAATTTTTACGTACATTTTTCAATATTTATTGTGCAAAAAATAAACAAAAAAAAAAAACAATAAATTCTTGTCGTATAAATAACACCGTAAATATTGATTGTGGATCTGTGTGTTTAACTTGAAATCAACTTGTCAATAAATATTTGTTATTCAAATATTTGTTATTCAAATACGTATGCTTTAGAAATACACATATTTTTCTGTGCTTATTTTTGTGTTTCTCTGTCTGTCTCGGAGAGTACTACTTGTCAAGGTCCTTTATTTAAAACAAATGAATTAGAAAATTCAAATTGAAGCCCAAGCTTTTGTGGAGTTTGAAGTCTTGAACTGACTTGAAAAATTAGTTGAAATGAAATACATTGTCGCATTCGTTCACTGACTGACTGGCTGACTGACTGTGTTAACACAGCCATACATACGACACAACTGCTATATTTGTTAAAAGAAAGAAAAAAAACATTTTTTTATTGAAATTTTATTTTAAATGTCGTTTTAATTTTATTTTTTTATTTTTCATTTTCATTTTCTGTTGTGTTTAAAATACAAACGATTGTTGCTTGGCTTGACTTTTATTTTTTTAATATTTAAACAGCGTCTTGTCTGTCTTGCCTTGTCGCTTGATATGAGTAACTGATTGAATGAATGACTGACTAACTGATTGACTGAGTACAGGGGCTGGTTGTGACTGGTCTTAATGAATACAAAAACACAAATTATTTTTAAATCTTTAACTGGTTTCTGGGTATTTTATTCATTTGCAAGTTATTTTATTTGATTCTTACGAACACGTTTGAAGGAGGAGCGCACAAATTGCCGTATTGTGTTCAAACAAAAACAACAGAAACGCATTTGGACTGTGACAACTAACACACATCAAAGTCACTTTAAAATTGATGTCGGTCGGTTGGTGTATTTAAAATTTGACTAGCTATCATCTCCTTGTTGGAATATCCCTTCCAATAAACTAAGATGTTTTGTCAGGGGTAGCCTAACTCCATAGAATACCCGTTATGCCTTTGATAATTTAATTAGAGGTGAGCAATTGATGCCACTCTGCACACAACATTTCCGAAGAATACAACCAGTATTCTCGGAGACCAAGCATTTAGTCAATAACGTAATACGGTGTTCAGATATGCAACTTTATTGCGTAAATCGCAATAAACACCATTATTGTGCACAATATTCATATAAAGTTTCAATAAATTATTGTGCAATAAATACGCAAATTGTTAATAATATTGAGTAAAACTTAAAATGCAGCACTGTCATAAGTATGTTCAGTGAGCATCAAAAAACAACACAAAAAACAAAATAAAAACAATGTCAGCTGTCAAATTAATATTGAATAAGCAGCTGAACTTCGTATATTATTATGTCTGAACACTTAAAATATTGTACTCAATAAATCGAATATTGACTCAATAAAAGTTCATATCTAAACATAGTATTAAGCACAATCGTTTGAAAAACCAGAGCAGTTTTAAAGTATGAAATACTAGACTATGAAGTCGCCGTAGTTTAGTAGGTAGTGTGTTGAATTATTAGACGTGAAGCCTCGGTTCAAACCCCAGGTCTAACATCTGCTGCAAAATGAAACATGATGAAATACTTTTTCTTTGTTCTGAGAGTAAATTGCCATGAAAAGTTTCTCAAAAATCTGTCGTTCGAAGTCGACTTTAAATTGTAGACCACTCATGTATTAACACACACAGCTTAAGTGGTATGAAAAGATAGGTTGCAATCTTGACTGAAGGGTTGTAATGAACAATTATTTATGTATGAGTAGTAATTGCCATTCTGTACACATCATGCCTGAAGGATTCAACCAGCAATCTCAATGACCAAGCAGAAACAGAAAGCAGAATAATTTTAAACAAGGAAAACCATTCCAACGTAAGAGGCACTATAAAGTACTGAAGTTTAAGACAAAGTCGCCCTTTTTCCTTAGACTAACTTCATTTCAAGACTCACACTCTGCCCTAGTAACTCGCAACATGTGCGATTTTATATTCTGTTCTTTTTTTCACACCTTCTTTCTAAAAATATAAAACTCGAACAGAATAAATAAAAAAATTTATGAATTTTTATTAAAAAAAATACACAAGAACCGGTTCAAGAGTATTTTGGTTGTTTCGTTCTGGTTTTAAAACAAAAACAACGTGTTTTTTCGCTTCAATTTCTTTGAATTCCTTAAACAAAAATTTATCAAGGCCTTGTTTTAAAATGAAAAAAAAAAAAATTAAAATAAAAACAACCGAAGAAATAATTTGCATTTTGATTTTATGACAAATTTTTATTGTTTATTTTTGGATTTTTTTATTTTTTGGTTTTATTTTTTAACTTAATTTTATTAAACTTCAAAGAAATACTCCTCTATCCAGCCTTGAAGTGTCTGTTGTGTGCTGGTTGAGGAGGGTGCTCGCTTCTCAAAATTAAAATTCATTTCATTGATTTATTTTGGATTTATGTTGTGCTGGGGATCTCTACAACAATCTTTTCTAACACGTGTTAGATTTGTTACCATGATTTTTAAAATTAAAAAGAAATAAACGTACAAAATAGAAATAATTTAATCGTTTGTCAGAGAAAGAATTTATCACCATTTGTGTAGAGTTTGGTTTGGAAAAAAGTATTTAAATTTTATGGCATTTTAAGCAATAGCTGTAGACACTTCTTACAGTGTGATAAGTTAGAAAAAAATACTTCTCTTATGTCTTTTTAAATATGATGTATTCTTTCTGTTTATAGTAAATAAATAAATATAATTAGGCGCCTTGTTTGCATCAGAAAATTAAGTTTTTTTTTAAATTAATCGTCACAATTCAAATTTAATATGATTTCGATATGAAATTTATTTGCGACAAAATAAAAAAAATTGAAAACACCCAGCTAATGACATAGTGTAAGTTGTGAATTTTTGGAGTAGAACTCAAAAATATTTTTTTTATATTTCTTGAACACTTCAAACTGGTTTTATTTGACAAAAACTGTTTTTTGGGACTTTACGCACAAATTTATTGATTACAAAAATATTTCTCAACCGATGTCCAAAATTTAAACCTTATTAGAATGGAGAAGAACGGACCTTTAAAACGATGTACATATATGTATTATTTGTCTTAATCTACTGTGAGGTTTGATGAGGTAAACTTGACAAATGCGAATTTTTTTAATATTTTTTCAAGTTTGTCCGTTCATAGTAGCAAAGTTTAATAAACCCTTTTATGCCCGAATTTTTTGGGCCAGAGCTAAAAATATTTAGGGACATGTGTTTGTTAGTCATGGCCTCAATATGAAGTGATATTAAATTCAGAGTCCTACGTACTCTGGTTTTACACGTTTTTAACCAAGCTTGTTTGCAAAAAAAAATCATTTAAAAAAAATAAAAATTACGGAATTAATGAACAAAAATGTACAATGTTGCCTATAGGCAACATCGGGCATGAAAGGGTTAAAAAAATATGAAATAAGTCATGACATTCTGAAAGTGTATTATCTTGTGAAAAGACTGAGACTTCGTTTGATCCAATCGGACAAAAATTACCGTAGTTATTATTTAAATAGTATACGCATAAATAGGCTACGCTTTTCAAAATTCACAAACTATAATGTCACTTTATTTTTCGTTTATTTCCGAATTCCAACCAGAATTCTTCGCGAGTGTAGTCAAGCAATGCTTTAAACAAAATTAACACCGAAAATTTTCTGCATTTTTCGAGCGACAATAACAGAGGATGTGAATAATGCATATCATCATTGCACTGCTGCAAAAATCTCTAGGTCCTAGAACCACACTTCGCACTTAAGTTCCCATGAAACAATGACGACTATGCATGCTCCATCGATCTTAGCTCATAATCAACCTCAAGGTTAAGCAAGGATAACTGGACTTCAAACAACAGATTTTTTTGAGAAACTTTTTCATGGCTATTTTATTTCACTCTCACAGTTTGTGCCAGAAATCTGTTGAGAAATCTGCTGAATTTCTGGGAGTGTGTGTGGGATGCACTTTACATACGTACATACATAATTGGTCATTACAACCCTTCAGTCAGGATTACGACCTAGTTTCTCACACCACTTATGTTGTGTGTGTTAATTTTTATACCTGAGTGGCAACATACTACCTACTAGACCACGGGACGCACTTTATTTTATTTAAATTTAAAGATATGCAGCGCTTAGTAAAATACCATAAAGAGTGTACTTGTGAGAATGGGAATCGAGGTAAAATTCATTTATAAGTGAAATATGAAAGAAATGTTTAGAATTTATATTTAATAGTTTGGAATATTTACCATATTTTTTATGTTCCGTGAAGACATTAACAATATTTTTTTAACTTGTGTGGTACTAACCTGCAAATAAAATAATAAAAAAAATTAGTTTAAAGGAATTATAAAATGGTTGTAATATAAAAGACTTAGGAAGGATATAAATAGTGGTAGATCCACATCAGAGGTCAGCAATGAGTATTCAAAACGATGAGTAGATTCGAATCCTACTTATAATTTTTGATACTTATACGCATTCATACTTATTTTAATGTCATACTTATACTACGCACATTCAAAGTTTGAAATACTCATGGTACGCATACTTAACAATAGGCATGATGTTATTGATTTCGACTCTCCATGACTCATCGTATACACGAATCACAAAATAAGTAAGAACACTGCAATACTCACAAGAAGGTTATGTGTTTGGTATGCTTGCTGTCTTTGTCTTTTTTGTTTATGTTTCTTTCTTCTTTCTTTGTAAATGCAACAACAACTAAGACTGTAAATGTTGATGAATGATTCGAATCACTCGAATCATTTATGAGTATTCTAAGTACATATTTTTCTAAATTTATGAATATGAACGAGTAGGCGTAGTAGAATCAAACATATTTCGAATGTTATGAGTTTGATGTCAACGTTGTACTCATACTCATTGCAACCTGTACTTATAAATCAATGTTGTACTGAGTACGAAGGAATCAGAGTAGTTGGATTTCAATACTGTTGACTCACTCATACTCAAAATTTCATGAGTACCTATGAAAAGCGATTCATTGCTGATCTCTGATCCACATAGGATTCTAAGATATTTACTATTTTATTTTTTTAAATCCCTTTCGCTGTTTTAAGAGACATAAAAGTTGTCACGTTTCATTCTGTTTGATTCATTTTTGCCTTTCCAATTCTTTATATTTTAATTGAAATAAAAATTTTATAACTCTGCTGTGTATTTTATAAAGACAAAAGCGTACTTAAGAAAATATAAAAATATATTCTTTTACGATCTATTCTTTGGTTAATTGAATTGTCGTCGTAATTTTCTCAGCAAAACTAAGTAAAACTTTAATAAAATTTCTCACATGATTTTTAACAAAAAAGCCATCAAGATACGAGCACAAAGATACTACAACACAATAAAAGTGTTGAAATCTTTTTTAAGAGACAAAGAAAAATGATTTTTTTTCTTTAATAGAAAATTCAAGTGGTCCACCAAGCCCGCTTGTAACTCATATACCCAGGAAAAAAGAAAAAACAAATAAAAAAAATAAAAAAAGCAACAACATGTGCAGCAGCAGCCAGTTTGCAAAGCGTTTTTTTTTTGTGACTCGATTTATGAATGAATTTTCAAGTTGAGGTACGTATGTATGTATGTATTTTAAAAGAAATTTTGTTTCCATTATTATAAATTAATTGTTTTTGTTGTTTTCCCGCAGCTTATATTAAATTACGAAACAATATTGAAGATTTTATTTTTCAAGTGTTTAAAATACATGATGAGGGACGGTGGAAATGAAACGTTTTATGACAACCATAAAATCATCGAAAGCCCCCTTCGTTTGCTTAACAGAAAAGCGTGATTATTTTCTAAAGAAAAGAAACCCCATCAAACAAAACATTTCTACCGGAAGTGAATTCTATAAAAAAAAAACGTAAAACAGAAGAGTAACAACAGAAAAATTACATTAATTTCACTTTCTATAAACAATTTTAATGCTGATTATTTTTATTTTCCAATTTTGTTTCTTTTTTCCTTTTTCTTAAAATTTTTTTGTAGAACAAAGAAACTCTTGAATTGTCAATATTTTTCGTATGAATAATACCAAAACAAAAGCAACAACAACAACAACAAAAAACAAAATGTAAAGTGAAATTGATCAAAAATAACAATAAAAAAAAGACCCAAATTCTTTGCATTCATACACTGGAAAAAATTTTAATTTCATTAAAGTGAGTGTGTCTAACAAGCCGGTTTTATTATCAGCCGTTCAAAAAGTGTTTTCATTTAATTCTCAATCGTTTAATACATAAGGTCGTTCAACAAAAGCTTCCATGAATTCCATGAATAAAACATTTTTGAAATTTTTTAATTTGAAAGGCCTTTTGATGCCATTAACTGTGGAATACAGTCAGCCCTCCTATAACGCGGTACTCTCAGAACGCTGGTTTCAATACAACGCGGAGCTGAAATTGCGACAGTCCTCCTATAACGCGGTAGTTTCAGAACACGGTTTCCACATAACGCGGAGCTGAAATTGCGACAGCCCTTCTATAACGCATCCCATAAATTCCTTCCGGACAACCTATGAATGTCTCTAGTAACTAGATATTGTAAGAGGGTTCAATATCAGTTTTATTTTCGACGCAAAAGCACAGCCGAGATATATAAACAACATGTTTTTATAAATATGCCAGCTTATCTCGTAGCCGTCTACGACGTCGGTTTCAGTCATCTCAGAGCTCTTTCACAGTACATACGTTTTATTGGTTACCAAGTCTTTCTGAAAAATTTTCTGGATCTCATGTCTGACAGTGAGGATGAATGTTGAAAAATTACATAATTTTACAAGTCTTTCTTATTTTTGTTGGAAAACAGTCTTTTAGTTTAGTTTTCATTTCATTTTTTTATCAATCCTTATATGAACTCTTTAATTCAATAAAAATAATTTATAATTTATTTTGTCTTGGTCTCCATATAACGCGGTACGAATGATGTGATTTGTACTAATTCCGAGTTTCTTATAACGCGGTTTCCATAGAACGCGCATGGTTAGCCTGGTTTGTACGATTAAATCCGAGTTTCTTATAGCGCGGTTTCCATACAATGCGGTACGCACTCTCCGCGTTTTAGGAGGGTTGACTGTATAACATCCAACAACAAATGTTGTCCACAGCTTCTCTGTTTCTAGGGCTTCCGAAATGTTAAATTTTTCATGACTGACACATAAATCAGGTTGAATTTGACCGATCGCATAAGTTTTGTTGGCTTTGAAGACCGCTATGGTTTATGATTCTTTCGCACAAATCTACGACTTGAGAAAACCCAACAAGAAAAAGTCTAACAGAGTCAAATCACACGATCTCGGTGACCAGTTCACATCACTTCAACTTAAGATGGCTATGCACTCAAACTGCTCATGCAGGATATTCAATGTAGCATGAGCTGTGTGGTTAAGTTAGGTTAGCGTGGTAACTTTAATTTAACAAAAAGCTCACTTGAGCACGCATAGCGGCCCATTGTGATACCACAGGTGAACGCAGCCTCTGTACTGACCAAGTTCCTCCGATTCAAGGAGGGGGAAGTTGGTCAGCGGAGCTGTGTGGTACTTAACGACGTCCTGTAGAAACCCAATGTCATTGGTGTCCAGATCATCGAATTTAGATCAAAAGAAGTTGGTAATCATCGCCCTATAATGCTCGCTGTTGACAGCGATGGCCTGGCCAACGTCGTTCTCAAAGAAATATGGACCGCTGACGTTGCCAGCTGAAAATCCTTACCAAACTGTGACTTTTTAAGGATGCATTTGTATGCTCTTGAATCTTATGTGCATTAGTATCATCCCAAATTCACAAATTTTATTTGTTCACCTACACATTCATCTAGAAATAGGTCGCATTGCTGAAAATGATTTTTCGCTGCTTTCGATTGCAGTATGTCCGCTGGACTGAGCACCCATTTTGATGAAAGAATGTTATTATTTGCATGTGTTGTTGGAATGATATATCCGATGATTTGACAAAGCAGACTTCACCAATGGCAATCAATTTGACATATATGGCTTCAACAAGATGGTCGTTATCTTCGAACTAAGTGTGGAAGTCCATGTCGGAAGACGCTTTGTATTTAGAAGACTTGAAGCTAATGTACCTTCTTCTAGTGTTCATGTCTTACATACATACAGTGGTGGCCTTATAATTAGAAACGATGTTTCTGGAACAGAGTTCTCTGGAGCGACGAATCTAAGTTTAATTTGTTCCAACGATGATGGAAAAACGTATGTAAGATGTCCTCCAAACAAAGCCTTTGATCCCAGGAACACAGTGAAAACTGTAAAACAAATTAACAAACATACATGTTGCTAAGTCGTTTCTAATTACAAGGCCACCACTGTACATATATACATACATAATTGGTCATTACAACCCTTCAGTCAGGATTACGACCTAGTTTCTCACACCACTTATACTGTGTGTGTTAAATTTATCTAGAAGTGGGGTGGGACCTACAGTATAAAATCGATGCCGAACAACAAATTTTTGAGAAACTTTTCATGGCAATTTTATTTACTCTCAGAGTTTTTTCCAGAAATCTGCTGAGAGGAAGTCACCGAAGAAATACTTTTTGTATTTTGTTTTGATGTCTGGCCTGGGGCTTGAACCCTGGCTTTACGTCTAACAAGCCAACACACTCCCTACTAGACTACGGCAACTTCATAAATATATAATTGGATATTTTAGTCAGAATTACAACCTAATTTCTCACACCACTTATGTTGTGTTTGTTAATTTTATACATGAGTGGCGGGACCTAACTGCGAACGTCTTTTTTTCAGAAACTTTTTCATGGCAATTTTATTTACCTGCAGAATTTTTGTCAGAAATTTGCTGAGAGAAATATTTTTTCTTTAATATTTCGTTTGTTGTTGTAAATGTTTTAACTGGTATTTTAACCGTGGACTCACGTCTAATAAGCCAACACACTGCCTACTAGATTACGGCGACTATGGTCAGATATTCCATCATGACAAGTCTGCAAGCCTAGTTGAAACCCAGATAGAAAATAGAGACAAGTGAGTTTTGACCGTTTGCTTCAATTTGAATGCATTTTTCATTGCATAAAATTATGATTTGTTTAGATCGCATCAGACATTTGCATTAAACCTGTACCGAACGCAACTGCGACGTTTGAGCGAAAAATTCCTGTGAAATCATTCAGAAATAATTTAAAGAATAGCGGCTGCGAATTGTAGTCCAACCGTCTTTTAGTCTAGACCTACCCTCAGCCACATAAAAACTGTTGCGAACGATTTATAGCTGATTCTCACTTGAGAACATATGCTTTAAAATTGAATGTGTAAAACTCACTTGAAATTGTTTCTTGGCGTCAAACAATGAGCAGTTCTTTCGGCCATGGAGGCGGTCCTCAACAAACGCTTAAAATCTGTCAAAAAAATGCCATCATTTTTAAATTATGCTGCCATAAATTTAAAGAAATTAAACGAAATTTAAGGTTTTTCTTCATTTTTTCATTTGCTTTTGAAGTCTTTTTATCGATATTTTGAATACATATGTATGTACATACATATGTGCGTCTATGCATGAAATAATTCATAATAATTCTTCTATTTTTATGTTCCTTTCTTCTTTTTTTGTGCATCACTTCCTTTCTGTAACAAATTTAAATAGAAATTGCTTCGTGTTTCTTTGTTCCTTAATTTAAAGGAAAAGCCTGACAATTTCTTTCAACTCAAACCATTATTTATGATCGAAAAAAATGTCATTCATTAACAAGAAGTGTAGAGTAGAGCAGACCATAACTAAAGAGGCAATGGCTAGGCCATCAAACAAAATCAGTTTTATTACGCCATGACGTCGTCTCATCATAACAACAAGACGACTAAAGGACTAATGAACACTTTTTTGAAATTGTAAAGATCCCTACCATCATACACAACGTGAGGTCCATACGATATGGTCGTATTTGTTGCAACTACAAATATCGTATGTGTATGATCAATGGCCTGTTTGCAATTACGACTGGTTTGTTTAGCAAAAACCCACTTTAATGCTGAGAAAAAAGCAAAAAAAAAACAAAGAAGTGGAAAGAAAAAAAACAGAGCAGAGCGTCAAGTCAAACACAAAGCGTTCGCTTTTGCTTGTTTGCCACATAAATTGTAGGCTTTTCCTTTTTATTTTTTATTGTTGTTCAGATTGGTTGCTTAACAAACATTCCGTCCGACTGAACCAGTTTTAAAAATGAAAATCACTTTTTAGCAGCAATTATTTCCGAAGGTTGATTGGAGGGCTGCTGTTGCCTGCTGCCATTCGTTTTTAATTTTTTTTTTTTTGTTTTTGTTTATTGGTTTGAAGGACAACAACATCAGCATCAGCAATAAAAATTATGGTAAAATTTTTATCATGAAGTTCAAACATTTCCGCTGCAACTACATACATACTCGTACATACAGCACTTGCTTGCAACAAAGCAATTACAAGCCAGTAGGCTGATTGGAGAAAAATTATCTCATTTTGAATCGTTTTTCTTTGTTTTTTTTTAATTTTTTAAGTGGCTACTGCTGCTGCCATTCTGTATGCATTTCTATGTTGCTTTTTTTACATTTCAAGTCGAGGCGGAAATTTCAATTTGAAATGAAAAGCATTGGGTTGAAGTCTCTTGTAGTTTTACATGATTTTTACATTTTTTTTTTAAACACACAGACAACATAGAAGAACACTTAAATACAGCAAATGAACGACATTTGCAAACACAGGATTGTCCCTATTGGGCCCTTAATCGATATTTGGCCGGTAGCTGCATGATTTCATAGGCCACTACAAGATTTGAAAGCATTTTAAGCTTTCGTTTTCTACAATTCATCTCAAAGTTACTTAGAATTCAATATTAAACCCACTCACTCGATTATTTTTCTAACTTTAAAGAACTTAGGGCCGCCATAAAGTCCTTTTCCGCTTCATAAAGCATTATTTTGCTTTGTTTCAGTTTCATTAATCACCACGTTTTTTCTAGATAAACAGATGATCTATCGATTATAGCATTTTCTAGAATGACAGGGTTACCATTTGTCCAGAGTTCACAAGCAAACCCCTCTATAAAAATGTATTTGGTTAGTTGTGTAGGGAGTAGTACTGAAAAATGTTACTTATTCAGCCTCACATTCTTTACAAGAGATTGAAGTACCTGACCTTCAGAAGATATTAATCTTGACATTATCCTCTCAGAGATGTAAAGGATACGTCTGGTTACCAGATAGACCATGAAAACTATTTTTCATTTTCTCTTAGATTCTAACAAAATATGCAAAGGTGCCCGGTAGTCTAAGCGGCATTCCATTTAAAGACAGCCGTATTGCGAAAGGTTTACATATATGGCAGAGGGTTCCTAACTAAGCCAATATGTTAAAAGAGTGGTTTGAAGTATTTAAGGTAACGTTAGTGATAACAGATTTTTGAATCCATCAAGCCTCTTTATATATCAAATATGTAAACTAATTAAGACTCATTAGAGGACAGAGGCTTAGTTATAAATCTGAAAAATTACAAGTTAAAAAAAGTTGGTTTAATTTGATAACCACGAGCGTTATTAAAAGCAAAACTCTTAGATTTTTAAGTCCAAAAATTTTTTCAGACAGGGTAAGTGAAAAGTGTTCATAAACTTGACTTTACAAGACTTTTAGAAGTTGAAACAGTATTTTTTACATCATCAACCGGGTCTAAGAGGACATAGCAGAAGCGTTGCAGACTTCTATTGATTAATCGTCCGCATGTTTGGCATTGGCTCATGAAAGCAGGGTTGACTTTATGATAAATTTGAATTGTTGCGGTTCTTTTTGGGAGAACGGATCGGGTTGTTTTGTTTCTCGATCTCTATGGCCTGCTGTGGACAATAGGAGAACAGATTGGCTGCTGGGCTTGGATAAGGCCAGCTTAAGGTTGGTTGTCGGTTTTATCACGGGGCACTGCGAAATTAGGTCGCTGACGGACTATTGCAGGACATGTTACGCTGAGGAGAAGTTGGAGACTATCGAACACCTCCTCTGTAACTGCCCAACCCCTGGTAGGTTGAGGTTGAGGACCCTTGGCGGGGCCTTCTTTGAAAGTTTGAATTCTGTGTCGAGAGCCGACATCAAGGCTCTCCACAGATTCATTAGCGGCTTAGGCTGGTTGAGAGGCGCTATGGCTTCATCAGTGTAGTCGCGCTCACCCCTTTTTGTTGTGTCTTATCTGTGTAATTCCTCCACTTCCCATTCTCCCCTTTCCTACATCCTCTCCTTTTTATCCCTTTATTATCCTTCCGTCTTTAAGGACGTTGTACAATGGGTCAATTCAATCTCCGGGTACTGTACTTGCCTTAATTGACAAGTACACGTCCTCTAACCTAACCTAACCTAACCTGTGGTTGTTTTAGTCCAAGAGGACATAACTTTCAGTTTCCCGCTGCAAAGTTATACAGGATCAGGTGGTCAGTAGACCAACGACATATTTGGGGATATCATTAGCTCGCTGGTTCTAACCCAAAAAAACGAGATCTGCCTATCTCCCATAGCAAAATTTAAGTAAGCCAGATCTGTAATACGTAGGCTGTCGACTAATTAAAACCAGAACATAAATTTGATTTTTTTTTTTGTTTAACTGGTGGGTAAGGGATTAAATGATCAATTTAAAGTGAATATAAAAGCCAGTGTATGCTAAGGTCTCACTATTTCAGGCATTTACAAGCCAGCTTCTCACTTCAAGTGTTTTGTTAAACAAAAAAGAATTTGTTGTCGTCCACAAGTTGTTGACCATACCCTGTATTTATACAAACGTAATGATTTATACAATATTTTTAGTGGGTTTTTTTTATTATTTTTTTTAACCTGTTAAACGAGATGAATATTTAATTTAATTTAAATACTTTTGTTATGCTTTATTCTTATAAGAAAAAAACAAACAAAAAATAAAAAACAAAAAATAAAAAAAAGTACACACAGAATATTCTTTTGTTTTCATTTAAAAAAAAAATCTTGTTATAATTCAGTGTTGATTTTGAAAACGTGATTTTTTATTAAAAAAAATGTAAAAAAAAATACGTTTCGTTTTTGTTTTATAGCAAAAAGGGGTTTTTTTCAATGAAAACGAAACAGGAAATTTCAAGTTCTTGACTCGATTACTACAATTTTTGTTTGTATTCCATCATAGAGACAGGATGTGGCGTAGTTTAGATTAAATTAATGTTTTAAAGATTAAAGAAAATTGTTTCATAAAAAAAACACATCATGTAAGTATGAAATGATTTAAATTTAATCGTATTTTAATGAAAATAATCATTAGAACAAGAGCACTAGTATTAAACGAAAAAAAAACGTAAAATTAAAGTTCTTGATGAGATCATTGGAAGATACGAGTACATCATTGGAGTTAATGACTTGAATTAATTTTTTTTGTTAAATTGAAATGGAAACTAAGATACTTAAATAAGAATTTAGCATAGAGTGTCGTACAAGTTATGTCCTTAAAGTAACATAAGTACCCTGTCGATTTGGCTTGTACACACTGGCCAGATTAAATCGTCAAGCATTTATAGTATTTCTGCAGACTTATTGAAGTCTAATCCGTCATTGCTAACAGAATTATGGCAATAAGATTTCCTCCTTTTGAAAGAGCAAAAATATATCAAATGAGCTGATCAAGGTCGTTTTCTAAAACACACCAAATGAGGTGAAATCGTTTTAACTTCAACATCTGCCACACGGTATTACTCTGCTGTACATGATTAACAACGTTTTTCTTTCAATAATTGTCACGTGAATATCTGAAAGCGCAACAACATCCTTACGCCAGCAAGACATGATGTATTCACATCTCAGATATCCATTATTGGCCATCCATATGCGTATGTATGGAATGTCTAGGTTGTCTAGGCTATGGCGTTAGCCTGTGACAATTTTTGACATTGGTTGAATGGAATTTGAATTTCCCAGCTGAGATAAAAGAACAATCCAACTATTGGTGTGATTTGCGAAAATCGTATCTAAAGAAGGCAGGCGTATCTATCAACAGTTAAAGGTATGACGTCAGTGTTTTAGGAAGCATGTGTCATAATGTTTACTGATTATCTTTAAAAATGAAATGTTATGTCACAGCTTAATGGAAAAGAAAGTGATATTTCATCAAGATAATGTACGGTTCACACAATCACTATTGCGATGACCAAAATCAATTAAAGAAAGGCATTACGAACAGAGAATCTGGCAGGGATAATCTCATCATCTTGCATCCATATTGAACACGTTCTCTTTGTAAGAAGAAGTAAGGTAGGAAAATTCTAATCTTCAATGCATAAATAAAATCTGCACTGTTAGAAGGGTATGTGACATGAAATGTCGCCGTTGTCTAGTAGGTAGTGTGTTGGCTTAGTAGACGTAAGGCCCGATTTCAAATCCCAAGTCAGACATCAAAAAGAAAAAATGAAAAAAAATATTTCTTCGGCGACTTCCTCTCAGCAGATTTCTGGCAAAAACTCTGAGAGTGAAATAAAATTGCCATGTAAAGTTTCTCAAAAATCTGTCGTTCGGAATCGACTTTATTTTTTTTTTTTTTTGGTAAAACCATCACTCAGGGAATGGCCCTTACTCATGCAATACATTGTGCAGGTTTAGGAAAATAGGTTATAGGAAGGTGGAAAGAGGGAGTAGTGTTTGTGGCCATTTGGTTTAAACTTACCAATATCATAACTGACGGGAAAAACTTCCGCAGGAAGATCATTTCACAAGCGAGCAGTGCGGGGGAAAAAATGAATTTTCCCTGTAATGCATTGTGCGGTTCACTGGACAATCATCCACAAAAGGATGTGCTCTGCGAGAAGTACGAGTACCACGTAAAAATATGTGATTATCGGGAACCAAGCCCCCTATTTCCCGAGAACACCTCCCCACCCATTATAGTACCGATAGAACAATGAAACACACACCACATTGCCGCGATGCTCCAACGAATCAATAGAGTTGGATACCCTACTGTCATTAATAAGCACCTTCGCCCTCTCCTGTACGCGGTCGAGATGCTTCAAAATAGACTTTGAAGCACCGGCCCATACATGAGAGTTGTACTCCATCCGAGGTCGGATAAAGGACCTGTGAATAATAAGAAGGTCGTATGGAGTGAAGTATTTTTCGCACCGTTTCAAAAAACCAAAGCACTTGAATGCCTCCTACGACAGTCGAAAAATGTGATCGTTCCAACGAGCATCACAACTAATTCTCATGCCCAGAACATCAAGAGCCCGTCCCGCCACTCAAGTATAAAATTAGCACAGACAACATGAGTGGTGTGACAACATGTGTATGTTTGACATGAAATGTTGCCGCTTATACCATGAATTTATATACTGACTAGGGGCAAATAGATGATAGCACTAGAATGCCCATCAAAATAAATCCAAGACGTATATAGAGCAGACAGACTTATTTTAAATTAGCCAGCAAGGCCAAGAGGGCGCGCAAAGATAAAAAGCTATTTCGAGGACCCTTATAACTCACATTAGGACCTGCAATAAACATCTGAAGCATCTTATCGTCAGGACCTGCATATTCAACTGTGAGGAAGAGAAGACAATGGTGAATTTGAGCATTCACTGTACAGCATTGCAGCATAGGAGGTACAGGCTACTACATACATACAGTGTATGTTCTAAGTGAACACTTCTTTCTTGCACTGTCGTTAAAGAAATTATTACGATTCTTAAACGTATTAAGTCTGTAATTGTAGAAGGCAAAATCAGGCACCCACTAGACGCCTTTAAATGGCTGTTACACACATTAACTTTAAAGAACGTTTTCAAAATAATTTTGAATTACGGGAAAGTGAAGTTAATCGAGATAGTTGAGGCCATAAAGATATCAAAAGAACGATTTGGACGTATCGCAGAAAAGCTCTATTCAAAGTCGGTGGCCCCCGGGACCTTGCAGTCGACCACAAAAAACAACAAAGAATTGATAGTTCGAAGCAATGTTTAAAGCTGTTCCCCCAAGATATTCGGAAATTGTGGACCGATGTATAACAAATTAATGTATCGCAGTCTAGCAGATGGAATGTTGACTTGATTAGATGAGCGCCCATGTTTCAAACCCCAGCTCAGACATCTCTATAGCAAAAAGAACTATAAAAAAATATTCCTTTCAGTGACTTTCTCACACACACAACCGGGGTGGTGTTGAGAAGCTAGGTTGCAGCCCTGACCAAAGGGCTGTAATGACCAAATACAGTCAGCCACAAAAGTATACATACGGATAACAAATTTTAGAAATTTTTTTACTAATCCGTTTACGGATAATTTCTGAAATTTGTTAACCGTATGTATACTTTAGTAACTGTGTGTATGTGACAATGGCTTAATGAAGCCTCCATTATATCACTTCCAAGTCAAGACGTTCGCGGTCATTATGGTTAACATACTCCTACTAAAGCAGTCAACTGGTAAAGCTATGGCATCAGTATTTTGGCATTAAATTTTAGGTCCTGTCACTTGTGCATTAAATTGACACACACAACCGTGGTGGCTATGTCGTAATCCTGACTGAAGGGTTTGTAATGGAAGCCTCCAAAATTTCACTTCAAAATCAAGACCTACGTCTTCATTATGGTCAGTCAAATGCGGAGTTATGGCATCAGTATTTTGGGATACGTATGGTATAATATTCATCGACGATCTTTTAAAACTAAAAAAACTGGCAATAGCGACAATTTATAAAAAAAGACAGAACAGACTCATGATTAATTATTTAAAGGGTCCGCCAAATAACTTTTTTCTTTTGAAAATGCTTTAAAAAAAACTTCTGAATATTTTCTCAAACTTCTTTTTTATTTGAAAGTACAATCCTTCCGGTTAATAATGGAAAATAATTTCATGCCCATGCAGTAGCCTATACCAGACGATGACGATTTTTGCAAAAAAAATCATCTTTTCAGATGAAGCTCATTTTGATCTTGGCGGGTATGTAAGCAAGCAAAATCGTCGCATTTGGGGCACAGAAAACCCGCACGCATACATTGTAAAGCCGACGCACCCAAAACGAGTCACTGTTTGGTGCGGATTTTGGTCCAGAGGCATAATTGGGCCATTTTTCTTCGAAAATGAGCAAGGAGTGGCCGTTACAGTCAAAGGCGATCGTTATCGGACCATGTTGAACGAATTTTTGTTCACAAAAATTGAAGAGGAGGATATTGGCAACATTTGGTTTCAACAGGACGGCGCTACGTGCCACACAGCCGAAGCGACACTCGATGTTATGCGCCCTGTTTTTGAAGATCTCATTATCAGCCGCAGAAGAGCTGATGCCGTTTGGCCACCTCGGAGCTGCGATTTGACACCGTTGGACTATTATTTGTGGGGTGCCGTCAAACATAAGTGTTACGCCGACAAGCCAGAGACAATTGACGCTTTAAAGGACAATATTCGTGAAGCCATTGGTGAAATGCAGCTGCACACAATCGATAACGTGCTTAAAAATTGGACCCATCGTGTAGGCAGCCATTTGAATGAAATTATTTTCCATTATTAACCGGTAGGGTTGTACTTTCAAATAAAAAAAGAAATTTGAGAAAATATTCAGTAGTTTTTTTTTAAAGCATTTTCAAAAAAAAAAGTTATTTGGCGGACCCTTTATAAAAGGCTTATCAAATATTTTCTTTTTGTGGACAAACCACAGAATGTGTATGAGATATTCTTTAATGCCTCAAAGCTTAGTTTTCATTTGAAAGAAAAAATTGTACGAAATAAAACTCAATTTCTATACGGATTCGAAATAATTTCCTACTCGATCGATCATATTTTATTGAATGAAAAAAGGGGGAAAAAAGAAAAAATATTGTAAAGGAGTTAAAAAGATATGAATATGAATACAAATATGAATAAAAATTACAATTTACACGTACTCTGTTTAGCCAAGAAGAATACATATCTAACAGAAGGCAGAGAACAAAGAAGCCAAGCAAACATACAAGACTTGAGTTATTTGTAAAGAGTCGTTGAATATCGCCACAGGTTGCATTTGAATTGGCGGCATTTTTTCACTCTCTCTCTCTGGCTCCGTCTCTATTGATAGCAATTCCTCTATAACCCACCAACTAAACAACGTATGGCAAAATACGAAAAATATGAAAAATTATTACAATAATCGAAAACTACAAAACAAAAAACACACAAAAAAATATACGATGGAAACTTAATAAATTATGGAAGAAAAATAAAGAATAATTTTTCAGCAATTCGACAAACAAGCCATCTTAACTAGAGACAGAGATGCAGAACTCCTTTTGTATGTAGAAATCTAAATAAATTACAAATAATAACGATGATAATGACCAGGTTCGAATGCAGGAAATTCTTGTAAAAAAACCAAACGTATTCCTATATAATCATGCCGCTCTTCTTCTGTATTGTATTGCATGAGCATCAGCTTCAGCACAACAACATCCCATGAATGTCTTTCGAAGATGATCATGTTTTTTAGTTGAATATTAAACACATCACATATGATCTGCTTTTTATTTTGTATGAAAACAAAAAAAAATCGCAAATAAAGAAAAAAATGGAAACGATAACGATAGAAAAGAAAAGAAAAAAATCTTGTTTTCTTTTGTAAATGGAAGCGCCCATTATTATTAATTTAAGAAAACCAACAATTGACCAGCCATGATAAAACGCTAAGTGGCTGTATGTGATATTAAAAGAATTGAAATGTTTCTCGAACTTGTTTAACCAGTCATTAAATTTACTATTTAAGGGTGTAATGTCTTCCCTCTATACTATTCATCCTGTCCTGTTAATACGAACAAAGACATCACATTGATAAGCCATCAAATTGCAAGCTCAACAAAAGCTAGGATAGTAAAAAACACTTGAAATGACAATTGCAATAAACATCAAATTTTAAGAACCAGTTGGAAATGGTGTTAAATTGAACATAGGCTTTAAAAACCAAATGGTAACCTAATACACTTGCCATTGAATATAAACCCCAATTTAATTGAGGGAAAGATAAGCTGTCCCTTTCATAGAAATGTCCAACAGAGAAAAAAGCATCCATGCACGACATTGTTACATGACGGCTGCATGTTGCATGTTTTCATTCAAGCCATTACAAGAAACTGGATCAGTTCAATAACAATTTGTGTAAAGATAACTTCGAATTTAACTAGCAAAGACACAAACCAAAAATTTTAACACAGCCTATTTTAAAGTTAACTGAGCAATGTTAAGTGTTTAACGAAGACACAAAAAAACGACCAAAAAAATGCAAGTCAACGACCAATAGAGTGCAAGTTATCGTCGAAAAAATGCAAGTTATCGTCGAAAAAATGCAAATCAGCGTCCAAAAAATTTCATTTCATCGACCACAAAAATGCAAGTTATCGACACAAGAAATTGAACTCATCGTCCAAAAAAATGAAAATCATCTTCCAAAAATGCAAATCATCGTCCAAAAAATGCAAGTTATCGACACAAGAAATAGAAGTCATCCACAAAAAAACATTTTATCGAGAAAAAGTGTGCAATGCGACAGTTTGGCTTGCTTTACATATAAAACTTTTTGTTGCTGATTTAAAGAAAACGTATTGCTTTGTTGCCTCCATCTATGGCCACAAGTAACGCACGATCGTAATGAAAACTGGTTTGGATTCCTTGATACCATGGACATCTAGAACACTAGGTCCATTTCCCCAATAGATCCATTTTATATCCGATTTAGTACCATTTTTACAGAGCACCTTTTTCTTTATTTGAAGAAAACAATTAGCTACGTCGACCCAAGTAATGTCCGGCCGTAAGGAATGCTGTTTTTGAAAAGATTCCAAGGATGATACCATGGATGTATATTGGAATACCTGCAGCATTTTTCACATTTTTCCACAATATTGATCACCCGCTTCAGTCTATAAATTTTTTTTTTGTCTACATTTTCCAATTTTGAAAACAATTTCGGAATTACTAGATAATCTGTTCCACCACTCACAAACGTGTGGAGTATAATTGTTAAAGAATGGAATAAATATTCTATTCGCCTTTTTTGTTGCTTCCGTCAAATACTTAACATTGCTCTGTTACCTGTAACATTGGCTCTGTTACAGTTTCTGGCTTTTGTCTTTGCTTGTTAAATTCGAATTTATCTTCACACTCGTTCGATAACGATGGGTTGACGTTGGTGCCAAAAAAAACTAGTCACAACTCTTGATGTCAACTGCTATTTGGTGCTTGATGACACTTTGACTTGGACTGAAATCACAAGAGCTAACCTGATATGTTTACAAAAAAAAAAATAGCATTCTCCGATTTAATGTCTGAAATGTTAGTTAATGTTCTTTCATGAGTGGCGGGACCTACAGTTTATCAACCACTGTTCAAATTCTATATCAAGCCACCACCAAAAAAGTTATCAAAATTCTTGCATAACGATTTGTGGATTACAATCGATTTGTAATTAAAATTGTAACGAAAACAATTCACAATATTTCTATAAAAACATGAAAAGCATTTGAAGATCTCTGTTTGAAAATGCTCAAGCCTTAACTAAACAACTCTGCTTCTTAAGTAAAGCAAGTGTGTGTTCTTGGTCTCTATCATACTGCCTTACTTCCTTCCTTTCGTTTCTTATCTTTTGCTGTACAACAACACTCATAAAAATCTTGGAAAAACAGAACAAAAAAAAACAACTAAAACGTCGCAAAACATCTTCTACATGGCCATCGACAAGTGTTTCTATGTGTGGCTTATTGTTAAAGAGTAAAATTGTTGTTGATAACCACTTAACCTTCCAATAATTGTACTCGTACGTACAATGAATAACAAGCAACAACCAATAACAACAACAAACAACGACAACAAATGGTACGCAACGAATATTACAACGTCGAATCAATGGCAGATGATACAGATACAGAGCAGAGCAGAGCCGTAATGGAGATAAAACAACACAGCAGAGTAGTGTTAGTAGAGATCAGTCCATACTGCTTGCATTTCCATGCAATGCTGGAAGGCAACGTTGTTGGCTTTTTTTACAGTCTTAAACAAAGAAAGAAACGCATTCACAAGACGTGGCTGCAAGTTGCTTATCGTCAGTGTGGTGCTCTTAACACCCCATGCAACTGTGATCAAACGACCAAATGACCCAGAACAATTGCTTGATCATCATGTGTGCTTATGTTGTTGTTGTTGTTGTTGCTCAATGTTGCAGGCATATTGTTTATGATTTTGTTTTCGGTTTGATTCGTTCCGTTTCGTTTCGGTTTCGGTTTTGGTTACACAGATGATGGGTATCATCATCACTGGTGTTTAGTTTAATAACTTTTGTAAATAAAATCGTTTGGTATGGCAAATGATTTTTATTTATTGTTATTGGCTACGTACGTACTCGTTGTCTTTTGCAAAGTGCAAATGAATTTGTATAGCAGGTACTATGCATATAATAATGTTGCAACATTGTTGCAAGGTGATAAATATTGTTTGGTGATAAATTTAAAATTTTTTTCCTTCTTTCTTTTGTTCTTTAGTTGATAAAGAACAAAAAAAAAAAGAACAACAAGAAATAGAATGAAAATAATTAGTTTGGCTTAGCAATAAAACTGTCAGTGTTTGATGGAAAAAAACTGTCAGGTTAGAATGGAAGGCAGTGGCAACTTTTTTCAAAATCAAAACATACCTTAAAGCAATGCCGGTCCAGAAAAACATATTTCGACAATCAGCTTCGAATTAAAGCAGAAAACAAGCCTGCAACGTACACAAATCTAATGTGTGTGAAGATAGGCTTTTAAAATCTATCTCCCCAGACGCAAACCAAGTCAGTTAACAGAGCTATATTATGTTACTAACATAACTCTGTAAAACAAGTAATTGAAGGCTAGGAAAGGAAAACAGGAAAAATTAATTAAATGCCTGGGTAAAACAAGAACAAAAAAAGGAAAAGTTGATAAAAATAAGTCCTATAGTTAATCAGTGTTACAAAATATTGCGAAATAAGAACTACAATAAACAGATAATCACACATTTCCGAAAGCTATTGTAAACCGATAAAGAAAAAGAATCAATATTGTGGGAAAACAGGATTTTATTTTACGTCTCTTTAGCTAAATCAATAGGCAGAACCCTTAACAGGGCGAGTTTTTATAGTGGATTTTGAAATTTTCCGAGATTTCAGATTTGAAAATCAACTGTATGTCCTTTTGTGGGAAAACAGGACAAGAAGAAGTGTGTGTGCTTCTCACACCACTCTTTGCATGTGTGTTTTACAAAGTTATGTTAGTAACATAACAGAGCTCTGTTAACTGACTTGGTTGGCGTCTGGGAGATAGATTTTAAAATATATCTTCACACACATACAAATCTAGTGATCGTTTTAATAGATCGCGGTATAACTTCTTTAATTTAAAGGCGAAAATCAAGTACTTTTCAGCATTTCTTCGATTGACCAATTTCTTTATAATCCCGAGACTTTGACAGACATCAAAACAAATGTTAGGTAGGCAGTGAAATTAAATTTTTCTGCCAAGTTTAGGTAATCCTGGCCTGGCACTTTATCAATTGATTTGCTGCTGCCTTCCTAGGAGGCAAATGGTTTTTCATCAAGATTATTGTGCAGACACCTTATGGAATACATAGTAGTTAAACTGAGCAATGCCTTGGATATTCAGTGGCTGCCTCAAAACATTCCAGCCCAATATAGACAATTTTTGGCAGGTGCTGGAAGATATTAGCGCCTGGAATTGTTATGATATTGGTACACATACAGCTCTTATATCGATCAATTCTAGTAATTTTTTTTCTTAATTAAGGTTATAAGTTTAAAATTGAAGGCTGCACCAGATTGTCCTGGGGTAGTACATTTTTTGCGGATCCATAAAGCTGTATGCAGTCTGGCTGGCTGTGACATGATGATGGAACACCCCTTCTGTTGACCAATTCTTGTCGATATTGTTGTGATATTTCATTTGATTACTCATTACAACTCTTTAGTCAGGATTACAACCCAGCTTCTCACACCAACCATGTCGTGTTCGTTAATTTTACCCTTGAGTTGCGAGACCTACAGCTTAACGTCGCGTCCGAACGACAAATTTTTAAGAAACTTTTTGTGGAAATTTAATGTTACTGTCAGATTTTTTTTACCAGAAGACTGCTAAGAAGAGCAAGTCGCTGAAAAAATGTTCTTTTTATATTTCGTTCGAGATGTCTGCGCCAGAAGTTGAATCACGGGCTCTTGTCTAATAAGACTACGGTGAATTCTATTGTTATGTTACGTTAAGCCAGGTTAGATACTTTAATCTTTACAAGAGCAAAAGTTATTAACGATGTATTGCCAAATGTGGAGTAGACCAGGAGTACATAATTCCACCTGTGATATTTCTTGCAGTGATGGAAGATAAAATAGAAAATCGTAAAAAAGAAATTCATTGACAAATTTCTCAATTTTCTGCCTCATGTAGATGCTAAATACATAGCATACATATGCATACATAGCATAGTCCTTATAGAAACTCAACTAATCTATAGGGGCCTGGCAAAATTCGTTAAAATAAACAAAACCTTCTTATGAATCTTCGTGTCCGCTAAGAATTTGTCGAAATTTTCTAAATTTTAATTTCTTTTTTTTTTCCTAATATTTGAAGCGTACTCCCAAGCCTATTAGTTTTAAAATTTTGTGTTTAATTTATGGTTTCTAGTTCAAAACATTTTTAGAATATTTAAATAAAATTCTGTTTAATAACCCACTTTCTAATTGGCAAAATAACAATTAAAATGCGACCATGTTTGGAACAACACAATGCGAAGAGAGCTGCTTATTCGAACGCAATTGGATTTAAAGTTTGACACCAATTTCAAGTGGACAATTTATATTGAATTTGAATACGACAATTGAAGAAGACATGCATACATACGAGTACGTAGAAGCACAAGAAACATAAAACGTGAGTACGTTTTCTAATGAAGTTAGAGAAACAAATACAAAAAGTATGTAATTTTGAAAATTTTAAATTCAAATTTAAAAGAATTATTTTAAAGACATTTAAAGATAAAGAAAGAAACAAACTTTATTAAAATTTTTATTTTAAAAAATTTAATTAAATTTCAAAAATTCTAAAGTTTTTAAATTTATTTTCTAATATTTTAAAAGTAAAGTTAAATAACACACAGGCTTTAATTTCATTAGAATGCTAATGTACGAAATACTTTGCAATATAAATGATCGCCATTGGATTGATAGCAACAGTCGATCTTTTTTAAGTATTTTTCGATCTTTTTTTCGCATATATTGAGCGATATTTTGCTAAAAACTTGAGACATACTCTAAAGATAGGAGATTACCCGTAGGCGTAAACCCGGCCTTTGACATAGTCCTTCAAAAGAGATCTAAGGGTGTCAAATCGCATGATCGTGCTGGTCCATAGCAGAGATCAGCAATGAATCGCTTTTTCGCTACTCATAAGTACTCATGAAATTTTGAGTATGAGTGAATCAATAGTATTGAAATTCAACTACTCTGATTCATTCGTACTCACTACAACACTGATTTATAAGTACACGTTGCAATGAGTATGAGTACAACGTTGACATCAAACTTATAACATTCGAAATCTGTTTGATTCTACTATGCCTACTCATTCAGATTCATAAATTTAGAAAAATACTCATAATACTCATAAATGATCCGAGTGATTCGAATCATTCGTCAAAATTTGCAGTCTTAGTTGTTGTTATATTTACAAAGAAAGAAGAAAGGCACATAAACAGAAAAGAAAAAGACAGCAAGTAGAGCAAACACACAACCTTCTTGTGAGTATTGTAGTGTTCGTACGCGAATCATACTTATTTTGTGATTCGTGTATACGATGAGTCATGGAGTGTCGAAATCAATTGCATCATGCGTATTGTTAAGTATGAGTACCATGAGTATTTCAAACTTTGAATATGAGTAGTATGAGTATGACATTAAAATAAGTATGAATGCGTATAAGTATCAGAAATTATAAGTATGATTCGAATCTACTCATCGTTTTGAATACTCATCGCTTCTAACACAAGAGTGCCAAAATCGGTCCTTTTGCGTGACTCGTGGGAGCAGTTCCTAAATTTCAGTAGCAGACCAAAAAAAATCGCTTAACATACAGACATAATTCTCTAAATAGATGGTAAAGATTCTTCCAGCATTATTATCGGAAAAAATATGTCCTTATGACATTTCCAAGCCATTATGCGTACCAAACAGTCAAACTTTCTTACACAATAATGTCAAAATCGGTCGTATAACGTTGCTCGTGACTCTGTCTTGTTGAAACCAAATGCTGTGCAGTTCCTAAGCTGCAATAGAAGACCAGAAACTGTCGCTTATCATACAGTTGTTGCCAAAGTTTTCCGAACCTTAATGCGACAACTTTGCTTGTTGACTTAACCGTTTGATGTGCAACCCTTGCGCTGACCAACTTCTTCCTCTTACCCTGATTTTGGTGGAACTTGGTCAGTACAGGGACTGCGTTCACCCGTGTCATCACAACGGGCCGCTATGCGTGCTCAACTGAGCTTTGTGATATCAGAGCTACCACTCAGACCTAACCTAACCTAACCGCTGGGTGTGAAATGGGCTTCATTGCTGTGAAGAAAACTTTGCCTGAAAAATCAACAAATCTAGTACCAAATCTATGTATCTGTGTCGTTGTGAATGGATTTTATATGAGGAGAGTTGCAAATCGAAATCCTAACAAGCTATGATGAGCCGTAAGACAGACCGAAATGCTGAGAAACTACGCATTTCTAGACCAGTTCCAATTATCTGCTATACTCTCTCTCTAATACAAGCAATTATTTTCGGCAATACGTGCCTTAAGATAATATACAGACGTCAACACATCTGCAACAGTTCCAGTCGTTGCAATTTTGTTTACAATTCTGACAATTCCTTGCACATTTGAACGATTATGACGACCATAATATACGACCCGAAATACTTTCAAAGTGGCTACGTTTGTATCACCACTTTTGTAGAGAAATTTAAAGATTATTACGGGTTCTTCGATTGTAAAACAGAATTCATTCAGAACATTTCAGAAGCAAAATATGCAACGGCTGACAGCATTGCCAGACAAGATCCACTAATTAGGCAACACGAACTGAAATTGACTTTTGGACTGAAATTTAAAAAAAACTTTAACTTTATTTAATCCCCCTTTAAAATATTTTATCTCTTCAGCTGATAAAAATAAAACAAAACGAATTAAAAATAAATATTAAACAAACAAGAAAATGCAAAGCAATCTCTAGAAAAATAATCTCACACTTCCTATTTTATTTTTGTTTTTTTTTTTTGTTTTATTTTAAAACGAAAACATTTAAAGTGTGAAAAATCTTGAACAAATCAGGGAGAAAGAAAATCATTTTTTTCTCATTCAATAATAATTGTTTATAAACATTAAGAAGCCAGACACACTAGCACTTTGGTTTTTAAAATAATTTTTTTTTTTGTTTCAATTAAAAAAAAAACGAAATAGTCTCCCAAGTTGTTGCTGCCGCGCCACCAACCACTTCACTTTCTTGTGCAGATGACAAAAGCTGTCAAACAGCATGTCATCGTTCATAACAAGAGCTACAAATGGCATATATGATGGAGTAAACGGTTGTTAACGTCTAAATAAATAATAATTTCGATTATAAGTTGTCAGTAGATGACTTTACAATGTACCCTGTAGATTGCTTTTAAAATTAAGTGTCCATTTAAGGACTTTGGTACACATATGTACATACATAATTGGTCACTACAACCTAGCTTCTCACACCACTTATACTGTGTGTGTTAATTTTATCTAGAAGTGGCGTGGGACCTACAGTTTAAAGTCGATGCCGAAACTTTTCATGGGAATTTTACTTTACTCTCAGAGCTTTTGCCAGAAATCTGCTGAGAGAAAGTCGCTGAAGAAATATTTCGTTTTCTTGGAATTGACTGACCTGCGGTTTGAACCATAGCTTCACGTCTAACAAGCCAACACACTACCTATTAGACTACGGCGACTTCTAAGGACTTTGGTACTCCAGTAGTCATTATTTCTGTTAAAAGAAATAAAAATCCAATAGAAATTCATTTAAAAATTCAATTTTTAATCCTTTAATCGTTTCAATTTCATAAAATCTCTAAGGGTTTTATACCTTGAGACAAAGTTTGTTTACCTCTGTTATGATATAAAAATATGGCTTCAAAGAAACCAAACCAAACCAAATCAAAACAAAAACTAAAACTAAAAAAAAAAACAAAAACAAAATCGTTACACTGATTTACTCTGCGCCATAAACCAGAGATGTTTATGTGCACTGCTGTAGATATAAGAAATTATTAACACTCTCAACTTCGTGAACACATCCATGTATACATGTATGCATGCATGCATGCAGACAAGTATGTCTGCTTCATTAAAGAGATGACAATTTCTAATAGCAATAAAATAAACAATAAAAACAAATATAAATGAATTTATTATGGCGGCTAAGGAAATGGTAATGATGACACCATCATCATCTTCACGACGAGACGAGTTTGTAATCATTGATATTAAAAGCAAATATTTACATACACACATACACATAAACAAGCAAACTCATTTAAACATGAATTCATGTAAATTAACAAAAACATGTTAACATGTTGTTGTTGTTGCTTTTGTTGTTTATGGTGTTTTATTTACAAGTTGAACATATAAAGGCAACGTAAAAAAGAAGAAGAAATTATTGAAATGAAAATCATGTATGGTTGGGGGAGAGAAAGAGTGAGAGAGCTTTGCTGGAAATTTTACTCTTACAGAGTGTAAAATATGTATGTATGCGTGAGTGTGTCTATTTTTCTTATTTTAGCAAGTGCTGTTGTTAATGATTTTCTTACACTTGTGGGGTTTTTATTAAAAGAAAAAACATTTTTCTATGTATGCATGTGCGTACTGTGTGTATATCGTTGCCATTACAGTTTATGTGTCTCTTTAGCACAAACAAAAAAAACAAAACAAAAGTACAGGAGTTACATGCTTTATAAACAAGAGGAAGATGATCTCTATCAATCATTTTTATTACTGGTTTATAGTGTATGTTATTGTTGTTGTTGTTCTCGTTTGTGGTTTTTACTTTTTTTTCCTTTTCGTACAGCCATATTACACTCATTTGTCGTTGCTACACTTTCTTTATTATCATCTCGACTCATCTCGGTTGCTCTCTGTCATTGCCATTACGCACTTGTTTATTGTAAATCTCGGTTGTGTGTTTTCTTTCTTTCATAGAAATCAAATTTAAAGAAAAGCAAAATTTGTTTGTTTTTGTTTTGTTTTGCTTTTTCTATGAATTAAAAATCCGGAAAAACCACACACAGACCCAGAAATTTACTCAGTATGGGATGTATGCTATTAAGAAAATAAAATTTGTTTTTGTGTTTTTTTCTTTCTATGTTTTCGTAAAAAGTGAAATTTGTTTTAGAAGAGAGTCTTTTCAACAGGACTTGTAATTTTCCTCTCTCTCTCTCTCTTATACTCATCTAGCGTTTGAAAGATCTATGTATTTAAGGAATATTATGATTTTTATTAAATGCTTAATGAGAGGAAAGAGAGAGAGAGAAGTAAAACTGAAAAAGGTTTTAAAATATCATCTTCCATTAAAGGTCAAACAAGTTGCAGGACACATGAAATTTTTTTTGTGTAGAAAAGAGAGGATAGCAACACATAAATTCAATATATCATGAGAGAAAAAGTATGCTAAAATAAGAATGCGTTTAAAATATTTTTCTCTTATCACATATTCCTTAAGTCCCTATTTAAACAAGCAGCAGATTCTATGAGAAAAACTTAAGTGGGTATGTATCGGGTGGTGTAATTTATGAATCATCGGTTATTTCAAATCTGGCAATACTTATGTCATAGTATTCTGTCACAAAATTCAGTACGTTCCACGTAGTGAACGTAATAAATCGATTTACGCTTGAGCAACGTTGAGATTTATTGGAGCTCAGAAAACCCACACTTGGTCGTACACAGAAGACTGTTTGGTGTGGCTTGTGGAGCGGAGGCAGCATTAGCCCATATATCTTTAAAAATGAGGACGATGGCACAACCATTACGGTCACTGAAGACACCTATCGCACCATGATAACCGAATTTTTTGTAACCCCTCTTCATGGTGTTAATGTAAACGATGAGGCTAAACTCAACAGGATGGCGCAACTTGCTACACACCTGATCATCAATCAATTTATTGCGTCAAACGTTTGATGGCCGTTTAATTAGCCGAAATTGTGATGTCAATTGGCCCCCAAGAAGCTGCGATTTGACGCCTTTGGACTATTTTCTGTGCACCGCCGTTATAGAAAAGTGTTATGCCGACAAACCAGAAAAAAATTTTGCATTGGTGACACCATTGCCGAAATACGACCCCATACACTCGAAAAACAGCACGAAAATTGGTCGTATCGAGTGAGGTTCGGTGAGCGCCGCCGCGGATGTCATATGAATGAAATAATATTCCAATTCTAATCGGAACAATTGTACTTGACAATAAAAGAAATAAATTTGGCAAAAATTTTCAAACCGTTTTTGTTTCAAATCATTTTTAAATTTAAACTTTTAAATAGCCCACCCAATATATACTCCTACCAAACTTTAAACTCAAAATGTGAGCTACGTTTTGAAGACGAATTTAAAAATCTTCGCAAATAAAACTTTACTTTAAAGAAAAAAAACCTTAAACGTTAAAAAATGAAAAAATCGATTGCAAGTAGTACCACCAGGTCGGCCCGTGACACCACGGCTTTACTATACTAACCTGAGAACAACACAGAAGCTTGAAGTAAAACTGAATTTTTAATGAATGAAAACGAAGCAAGAAGAAGGAAAAAGAAAATAGTAGTGAAGAAAGAAACAACAATCTGGTCTTTAATAATTGTAATGACCACCCGTTCGTTCGTCGTTTATCACATACAACAACAATATTGCAAAAAAAAAGAAAAATATTAATAACCAGCCACATAAAAGCCAACATCTCCACGTTCCTCGTAGGAAAGAAGGAAAGAGAAAAGAAAACTCCTGAAACCACAAGCTACAATAAAGCATAAGAGTCTGTAAAAACTTGTGTATTGTTTTATACCAGACAACTGCAACGGCAAGACAAGTTGGAATACGTTCAGGAAGGAACATAGGACACCCTATTACATGCATTACGTGTTGGTTAAAAGGAAAATATTTTACAATATTTTACTGTATAATTAAAGGAGCTGGTTGAATTAGACCTGTACTGCTTAATGCATTCAAGAAAGAAACATTTGGGCGCTTAGCATTTGGGAGTTTTCCTTACTAAAGCCGAAGATTGTCAGGTCAACAGAATTGGGACAGACATTGAGGACAGTAAAATTTATCGTTTGGAGTTAAGTACCTCTACTCAACAGTAAGCACAATAAAATATTGGACAAACAGGCATGAAGTCGCCTTATACTATGTTTAGATATGCACTTTTATTGAGTCAATATTCGGTTTATTGAGTACAATATTTTAAGTGTTCAGACATCAGCTGCTTATTCAATATTCATCTGACAGCTGGTAAACAAAGGTTAGGTTTAGGTTAGGTCTGAGTGGTAGCTCTGATTTCACAAAGCTCACTTGAGCACGCATAGCGGTCCGTTGTGATGGCACGGGTGAACGCAGTCCCTGTACTGACCAAGTTACACCAAAATCAGGGAAGAGGAAGAAGTTAGTCAGCGCAAGGGCTGCCAGTACAGCTGGTTGTTTCAACAACATTGTTTTTATTTTGCTTTTTGCGATTTACGTAGTAAAGACGCATATCTGAACATCGTATTAGGTTAGTAAGTAGAATGTTGGCTTATTAGACGCGAACCCGTGGTTCATATCCCCACTAAGACGTCTAAAAAAACGAACGAACTTCTAAAACTTCCTCCAAGGCTTTTGAAGAGCAAATAAAACTTTTCACGAGAAGTTTTTCAAAAATATGTCGTTCGAATTCGATTTTAAACTGTAGGTCCTTGGACACTTATGGATAAAATTAACACACACAACACGAGTGGTGTTAGAAACTAGGTTGTAATCCTAACTAAAAAGGTTTAAGTAAGAACCAATACTTTAAGCATATTTGCACGCATGCCTACTCAAACATAAATTCGATACACATAGTGTAGGGTCGCCGTAGCCTAGTAGGTAGTGTGTTTGTTGGCTTATTAGACGTAAAAGCCAGGGTTCGAGCCCCAGGCAAGACATCAAGACAAAATACAAAAAATATTTCTTCGGCGACTTCCTTTCAGCAGATTTCTGGCAAAACCTCGAAGAGTAAATAAAATTGCCATGAAAAGTTTCTCAAAAATCTGTCGTTCGGAGTCGACTTTAAACTGTAGGCCCCGGCACTCATGTATAAAATTAACACACACAACATAAATGGTGTGAGACACTAGGACGTTGTACAATGGGTCAATTGTCTTAATTGACAAGTACACGTCCTCTAACCTAACCTAACCTAGTGTAGGGTGTAATGATGCTTCTTAGTGTCAATAAGAATCAATAGATTGTAGCTTTTAAAAGCCAAATGTAATGATAAATCTGAAAATAGCATCACTCTCAAGTACGTATAGTATAATCAAGAGATGATGACCATAAAAGTAAACAACAACAACAAGAAATTGTTATAATTTTTTAAGCAAATCCCATACACAATAAATAAATAAATAAATGAATGGAGCGCGAATGAGCGAGTGAGTATGAATATGAGGGGGCAACAGGCAAGAACTCATTGATTTGTAGTTCAAGTCTAAAGCGATCTAGTTTCGATTGTTTTTTTTTTATATGTGCTGCTGCTACTTGGTTGCAGTAGGTTTGTTTTTATATACGTATGTTATCTTGATATTGTTTAATTTTCTTTTTTTTATCATCATAAATAAAGTTCCTTTGTTGGCTTTATTGGCTAAAACAAGTTTTGCTTGTTTTTTTTTTGTTTGATTTTGTTTTTGTTTTGCTGCAAGTAAAAAATCTATCCTACATTTAAAAAGAATTGCTTTAGAAAAATTATACATTTTTTTCTCTCTTGCTTTTCATATTAAAATATATTGCAATAACAACAATAATAATAATAATAATTGTGTAATGCATAATAAATTAAAAAAAAAATAATTTTTTTTTATTTCTCTTAACCCAAGTGTCTGCTGTACTTGTTGCATAAATTAATATACAGACATGGTACACTGGATAACAGCTTAAATGAAATTAATTGAACAAATTTACAAGACTTTTTGACTTTGCAGTTCCATAACGCCTTGTTGGAAATCTAAAGAACTCCTTGAACTTTCGATAGCGGCCCTTGCGAAGCGTATTGGAGATGTATTCTTCCATTTAACACTATTTACGTATGAGGATTTTAACTATTTTTGTAGTAAATCGCAAATGGAAACTAGATCGCTGTTAATTCATGTGACACAATCAAATATCAAGCTTTTTTATAATACCAAATTTCTTTAAATCGTTACTTGATGATCAATGCTTAGTTCCCTAGTTTCAGTAGCCTACAATAAATTCCTACCTCTTCTATCGATAGAAAATCAAAATACAATGATAACCGAACTTTTTCGAACATAATTACATCCAATTTTAAAGACGCCATAGTCCAGCAAGTCTTGCCTAAAGGATTGTAATGAACAGTAAGTAAGATTACATTACTTGCCGCTCAAATATTCACAGTTGCAAAGCATTATGCGGTGATAATGATCAGCAATGAATCGCTTTTTCGCTACTCATAAGTACTCATGAAATTTTGAGTATGAGTGAGTCAACAGTATTGAAATCCAACTACTCTGATTCGTTCGTACTCAGTACAACATTGATTTATAAGTACAAGTAGCAATGAGTATGAGTACAACGTTGACATCATACTCATAACATTCGAAATATGTTCGGTTCTACTATGCCTACTCATTCAGATTCATAAATTTAGACAAATATTTATAATACTCATAAATGATTCGAGTCATTCATCAAAATTTACAGTCTTAGTTGTTGTTGCATTTACAAAGAAAGAAGAAAGACACATAAACAAAAAAGACAAAGACAGCAAGCAGCGCAAACACACAATCTTCTTGTGAGTATTGTAGTGTTCGTACGCGAATCATACTTATTTTGTGATTCGTGTATACGATGACTCATGGAGAGTCGAAATCAATAACAATGGTACGAGTACCATGACTATTTCAAACTTTTAATATGAGTAGTATGAGCATGACATTAAAATAGGTATGAATGCGTATAAGTATCGGAAATTATAAGTACGATTTGAATCTACTCATCGTTTTGAATACTCATTGCTGCTGACCTCTGATCGGCACCATAGTCTAGTAGGTAGTGTGTTAGTGTTAGTAGATGCTAGGCCACACTTCAAACCCCACGTCAGACCTCTCCAAAAAAAAAAAAAAACGAAACATGATAAAATATTTCCTTGAAGCAGATTCCTGACAAAAACTCTGAGAGAAAATAAAAAATTGCATTGAAAAGTTTTTTCAAAAAAACTGTCTTTCGAAGTCGACTTCAAATTGTAGGTCCAACCACTCATGTATAAAATTAAAGCACACAACATAAGTGGTGTGAGAAGCTAGGTTGAGTCCAATTATGTATGTATGATCGTCATAATCGACATGCTGGTCTTGGAATTGTCTGGATTATAAAAAAAACTAAGGAGATTGGCAGCGTTGTTTCAGATGAGGTCAAGCCTTCATATTTGTTTGAAAATGACTCGGGGAGAATCCACTATAATGTCTTTTTTAAACTAGGCGCTGCCAAGAGCCACGTAACACAGCCGATTTTGGCTTTATTGCGTGACAAGTTGCCAGAAAAAGTAACTTAACATTTTGGCGAGGTTAATTGGCCAGCAAGATCATGCAATTTGACATCCTTAGTGTTCTTCTCTAACGTTGTAGCATTTGGAGATCTTATAGTTATCGACAAGATATGATCCGAAATGTACGAGAAAATGTTTCAAAACTGCCTTGTAATTTAAATGGCTGTGGTGATTTAAATGGCATCGCATTGCATACATAACATCAAGGTCCAAGCATTAAAAGAAGTAAAAGTTTCACCGAATTTATAGCCTAATGTGTATTTTATTGAATTTTACCTTGAAAACCGAAAGATATTTTAGCATTACAGACTGCCTTTGTAAGTATAGGTTCTGTTACTATACAGCGGTCCTAAGACCTCAATCTCTTCTCTAGTATTGCATCAAATATAATTTGCCATGGCATTGGTAGTAAATCAAATAAACCACCAATAAATAATTTTTGTAGGCTGGTGTTATAATTTCAATAAAATGTATACGCGTCTATCTATTAACAATAATTCCCCAGCACAAGTTCATAACGATTATTGACGTAGAAAAATGTTAGATTTACATTTAAGATACAGAAAAATAAATAGAAATTGAATGGAATGGAATGAAAATACAATTGGAATTAAAAAGAATAACGTACGTAATAAATTTTAATTAGAAAAATTGCAAAACATACAATGCATTTGAATTAAAATAAAAATGTTTAATTTTTTTTCTTTTTTTCTTTATAAACTTTCCTTAGAACTTATGGGTGGAGGTATGGCGTGCAGAAGTTTAAAGGTATGTGAACATACATATTTATAAAACTGTAGCATACTGATAGTGTTATTACATAATGCTGTATAACCTTTTCAATACCTTTTTAATTATGTGATATTTTATTTTTTTTTTATAAAAAAAAAATAAAAAAAATTTCATAATTTAAAGGGATTTTTGTAAGATTTAGAAAAAATAAATTTAAGTACTGGAAAATAGAAAATAGTTTCGAAAGTGGCAATCAGACATCACCAATGAGTATTCAAATTGATGAGTAGATTCGAATCGTACTTATAGTTTCTGATACTTATACGCATTCATACTTATTTTAACGTCATTCTCATACTATTCATACGCAAAGTTTGAAATACTCATGGTATTCATACTTAACAATACGCATGATGTTATTGATTTCGGCTCACCATGACTCATCGTATACACGAATCACAAAATAAGTATAAATCGCGTACGAACACTACAATACTCACAAGAAGGTTGTGTGTTTGCTCTGCTTGCTGTCTTTGGCTTTTTTGTTTATGTGTCTTTCAACAACAACAACTAAGACTGTAAATTTTGATGAATGATTCGAATCACTCGAATCATTTATGAGTATTATAAGTATTTGTCTAAATTTAGGAATCTGAATGAGTAGGCGTAGTAGAATCAAACAGATTTCGAATGTTATGAGTTTGATGTCAACGTTGTACTCATACTCATTGCAACTTGTACTTATAAATCAATGTTGTACTGAGTACGAATGAATCAGGGTAGTTGGATTTCATACTCAAAATTTCATGAGTACTTATGAGTAGCGAAAATGCGATTCATTGCTGATCTCTGGTAGCAATCAAAACTGATTTAATCTCAATCCGCAGAGGTAAAGTTTAATTATTTTCGAAAATTTTATAAAAGGCGTGCGCACTAAAAAATTTGTGCCAACTGCGGCTTATACAATCGGCGCCGTAGTCAAGTAACTAGTGTGTGGGCTTATTAGACGTGAGGCCACGCTTCAAATACTATCTCAGACATCTCGAACAATACGAAATATGAAAAAGATTTCTGGCAAAAACTCTGAGAGAAAAAAATAAAATTGCCATGAAAAGTTTCTCAAAAATATGTCGTTCGGATTCGACTTTAAACTGTAGGTCCCACGCCACTTCTAGATAAAATGAACACACCCAATATAAGTGTGCATCCGTACTAAATTCAACTGACTCAGGAACTGATGACAAAACGATTATAGAATTCAAAGTACATTCGCTGAATGAGTACTCGAGCAGTTAGCAACAGATCCCAGCTTTCATCGAAAAATCATTTTCAGCGATAATGACCATTTCTGGACGAATAACTGCGTGAACAAAGAAAATTATCGATTATAGAACAATACCAGTTCCTATGAGATCCAAGACCATCCAATGACCAGCCAGAAAAAATCACTCTTTGGTGTGGCTGTGGAGCTGGCAGCATCATCTCTCCATATTTGTTTGAGAACGATATCGGCCAGGCCATCACTAGAACTTTTTTGTACCATGTATTGGATGATCTTGTGAATACTCTATGATTAGACAAGTACACTACAATGTTCTCGCTTTACGTTTAAACCTATAAAAGAAAAGACAAGTGGTTTCAAAATGACGGCGCTATGTGCAACATTGCTGACGCCATTTTGGAATGTTCTAAACGAGTGATTTGAAAGCATGATCATTTCACGTGAAGGTGTTGTTAACAAACTACTGAGATCGTGTGATTTGATCTTCCTAAAAATTTTTTCTTGTAGGGTTTTCTTGTGGTTTTAGCGCAGATGTATGTGAATAGGCCACAAATTACAGCGGCTCTCAAGATAATTCATACATAATTGGTCATTACAACCCTTCAGTCAGGATTACGACCTAGTTTCTCACACCACTTATTTTGTGTGTGTTAATTTTATACATCAGTGGTGGGACCTACAGTTTAAAGTCGACTCCGAACGACAGATTTTTGAGAAACTTTTCATGGCAATTTTATTTACTCTTGAGAATTTTGAAAAATTTGACATATCGAATGCGTTCCACCCAGAAAAGCCGAGGCGATGTTATATTCTACACATAATGGCATCAACAAATCTTGCAAACAAATAAAACTTGTTAGTGATATCACAAACACTCGCATTTTTTAAATTCCAAAAATACATACAGTGGTGGCCTAATATTTAGAAAAGAAGTTTCTGGAACAGAGTTCTCTGGAGTGACGAATCTAAGTTTAATTTGTCCCAATCTGATGGAAAAACGTATGTAAGACGACCTCCAAACAAAGCCTTTGACCCCAGGTATACAGTGAAAACTGTAAAACAAATTAACAAACACACATGTTGCTAAATCGTTTCTAATTATAAGGCCACCACTGTATGTTTTTCTCTTTGGAATACCAATGAAACACACGAACGATTATTATTAAAATGAAATGAAAAATTCCAATAATTTTTAGAAATCTCTTAAATTATGTGACCATAAACTAAAAGGTTTTATTGAATACAACTTTACTTTTATCTCAAACGATAATTTAAAACAAAAACAAATTTTTTTCTTTTTTGGTTAAATATACGCCCGTAGTTTTAAGTGTGTTTCACTAGTATTTTTCCATACGCTTATGGTTAAATGGTTCCCTTCCTTTACACAGCCTCATCGCATGTAACAGCCAGCACAACATCATCAGTGATCTGTAAATATCTAGTAAGTATGGCCAGAAAACCAAATAAACAAGCAAACAAAAACAAAAAAAAACAAGTTTTTTTTAAGAAATAAAATAAAAAACAAATTACGCTGTCAGCGGCGTCTATTTCGTTAGCAAGTGAAACAAAAATAAAAATGAAAAAAAACTATCAATTTCACTTTCGATTTTTAAGCTGAAATTATGTTTGGAAGTTGTTACCCAAAGGCAGGCAGGCAGAAGAGTGACAGAGAGAGAGAGAGGGAAAATAAAATGTTCAAATGAAATGAAATGAAATTCCTGCTGAAAATAAAACATAAAATTATAGTGACACTATTTTTAGCGATGCTAAAACGCCACAGAAGAAACATGTCAAAGGCAGTTACATTAGGCAGTCAGATACATAGACAGACAGTGAAGCAAAGCAGGCCGGCAAAGGCAAGCAGACTGTAAGAGACAAGTTGCTTTAGTGGTGGCTAGACGACGACGATGACGACGATGACTTTAGAGCAGACAAAACTATTTAAAGATTTACACACTCGCTCACACACTCCAAAAACAGCACCAGCGTACGCTGATGCTGATTTTACAAAAAAAAAATCTTACAAGAAATTATACACCATAGAAGAAGTTGTTGTTGCAGTCAACACAGAACAAAGGTTATAAAATGTTGCAAATAAATGTTTTAGATTTGTGTTGTCGTTCGTTCGTTCGTTCGTTCGTTGTTCAACACTGCCACAATTATACTTAGCGCGACACCGTATAAATGTCTCAAATGGCAACAAAAACACCACCAAACGACCAGCAGACAATCTAAGAAAAAGTTAAACAAATAAAAAAAAACAATACCAACACCAGCAACAGCAAAAAAAAGCAACAAAAAAGACAAACAACTCAAATTGCAACATGAGATACAAATATTGCCAACTTACTGGCAACTTGCAACAGAACTTGAAAAATAAATCGACGAGAAAAAAACGTAAGTATTTACAGAGAAGCTGCAACAACAGAAAAACAAATAAAAAGTACGACTCTGTACAGCAAACATGACTGTATGATGCCCTACAGAAAGGCACCCTTTATTATTAAAAACTTTAAAGGGATCAGGGAGACATTTTAATTCGTTTTAAACACAGAATTTAAAACATCCAGCCCCTATGAATTTCAAAAGCAAGGTAAAAGGCAATGAAAAATGTATCTAAAACGACTTTATTCAACTGGCTTTGAGCAATGTCATCTAAACTCTGCATATAGAATATGCGATCATTGTGCATCAATCACAGACTAAATATGTGAAGCAACGGAAATAGGTCTTCACTGATAGTGTCAGCCAGTCCCATTCACCCAGTGCATTAGTCCTTTAAGCCCCAGTATCAAATAGTTAGTGATCAAGTACTGCATTGCCTCGTTTTCGTCACAGTAGAACATACACACAACAGATTTGAGATCCTGGAAGTACCCCTAAAAGCGTTATCAAACTTTTTATGCTCATTTAATGGAATGGTGGAGACCAGTAATGGGATTTCTGTATTTCTTCACAATGGATGTTGACCTCAAGCCTCCTTACCATACTGTTTAGGTGACATCTTTTGAAGTCAAAATATCAATTGGGTCCAAAGACAATCTTTTAGCTTAGATATCTGGCATCCGGTTTCCTTCGTATCTCCATATCTAAGTAATTTTACTCTGTGCCAGCAAATAGTTGAACTCTTGTAATGCCCTGGACATGAATGTGTATCCAAGTAATTTTATTCAGAGTAACTAAATAGTTGAGCTCTGGACATAAATGTATGAATGCTAAGAACCTTGAGGTTGCCTCTCCGAGAACATTTACATTTCATGCCTAATTTTGGACAGAAACCTCACTGTTTTTAGTTTTGTGCAGAGTTGCATCTGTATAACTGACCATTCCCTTCCGATGTCCCTTCGCTTACGTAGTCGTAGCTTTGCTGTGCGAACCTATCTTCCCTGATCGACAAGACTAGCTTGTGTCTCCTAATCTAAGCAGAGGATCTATTGGTGATCAGGTATATTACGTCGAATTTCTGCTTCCCATGAATGAACTCGACATGGATAGCAGTCTCCTCTTGTATCATCAAATTAGGAGGCGTTAGATAGCAGAAGTCGCCGTGGTCTTGTAGGTAGTGTGTTGACTTATTAGACGTAAAGTCAGGGTTCGAGCCCCAGGCCAGACATCAAGACAAAATACAAAAAGTATTTCTTCGGCGACTTCCTCACAGCAGATTTCTGGCAAAAACTCGGAGAGTAAATAAAATTGCCATGAAAAGTTTCTCAAAAAATCTGTCCTAATTTAACGATACAAGAGTAGACTTCTATGCAAGTCGGGTTCGTTCAGAGGAAGTAGAAATTCATGGTAGTTCACCTGATCACCAATAGGTCCTCTGGTCTGCTATCTACATACATACATACACAATTAGTCATTACAAACCTTCAGTCAGGATTACGACCTAGTTTCTCACACTACTCATGTTGTGTGCGTTAATTTTATACGAGTAGCGAGACCCACAGTTTAAAGCCGACCGCGAGCCACAGATTTTTGAGAAACTTTTCATTGCAATTTTTATTTTCTCAGAGTTTTTGCCAGAAATCTGCTGAGAGAAAGTCGCCAAAGAAATATTTTTTGTATTTTGTCTTGATGGCTGACCTGGGGCTCAAACCGTGGCTCTGCGTCTAATCAGCCAACACTCTATCTACTAGACTACGGTGATCAGGTATATTACATAGAATTTCTGCTTCCCATGAATAAACTCAACTTGCATAGCAATCTCCTATTGTGTCATTAAATTAGGAGGCGTTAGATGGCAGAACAGATGACCTATTGGTGACCAGATATGGTACCCTGAATTTTCAATTCCTATGTATGAACACCACATGTGTACCATTAAATTAGGAGATGTTAGATACAGAAAAGGCTCCATACTGTCGTGGGGGATATGAGTTCCCCCTGTGAGCAGAAACATGCAAAAATAATGAATGAAGTGATGCAGATTTGGTCCGAAATAGGGGAAAATATTGCTGTTATTAGAGAAAGTTTGACAAATAATCCGAATTCTTAGGAATTGAGCCGATTTTAAGGCTCATTATGGGGTTTTTTATACGTGGATTTTAACCTTCACCAGCATAAGGAACAACTCATACCATAATTAAAGCAACGCCAAGTATATGCTGATTGGGTGCTAGAGCACCAGGCTTCCAATGTGCATTTCTCTACGTCAACAAACAAGGTTTTTATATGTGTATGGGGCTCATAGCACCCATAGTGATTGTGTAGATTGTCCAGAAAAAGTGACTGTGTGATAAGCAATATGGTCTGGAGATGCCATGTTGCTGTATTTCTTCAAAAGTTACCCTGGAAACTGTTATCGTCAATACAGAGCGCTATTGCCGGATAACCGACTTTTTTTAGCCAACAAAATTGAAAATTATGAACTGGACGCTGTAAGGTTGTAACAAAACTAAGCTGCGATCACAACCCGACCGATTATGGCTTCATTGCATAAAAAGTTGCCGGAAAAATTATTTTCACGTATTTTTTTTTTCTAAATTACTACAAATACAAGCTAAATGCCGATGTCTACTTATGACTCATATCAGTAGGTGTAGGGAATTTCAAAATTGCCATCAAAATTATATTAAAGAAAACGAAAAAACAGCACAAAATAAAAAATGCCAAAAAAATTAAAGAAACTCTTCATCAGCTTCTTTGTCTATGACTGTTGGCTGACTGTTGTTGACAAGTATTGCTGTAAGAACAACAAGAGGGTAATATTAGCAGGAAAACAGAAACAGAAACACAAAGATGATCGTCATTATCATTAATTATTTACAACTTTTAACTTTTATTTGTATGTTTTACAACAAACATTTGGTTGTCGGTTTTTTATTTTTAGACAAGTTTCAGTCAGTTTTAGTGTCTGGCCAAATGACAGACTCTCTGCTTTGGCTCATCATATTTGTGTCTGAAATTCTGTGTGTGTGTGCTCTTCTTTAGTTAGGGCTGGCAACAATAAATGTCTTTTATGTTTTAATAAATTTTTTTTTTTCAGTTTGTCTGTCTGTCTATCTGTCTAGCTAATGAAGATCGAGTGGTTGTTAAATTTCATTACCTTTGTCTTGATCATAATCTTCATTATTATTAGCAGCAGAAGAATCTTTTTTAAGTCATAATTCTTTTGAGCTCATTTAGAGACATTTTAACAGCCACGACATAATTGTCATTGTCATGTTTTGTCATCATGCAATCATGTCACAAGCGACTGTCATTAGGTAGGTAGTGACAAAAGTCTGAGAATAATTTGTTTTTTTAATTTTTTTTATTAAAGGAAAGTGTTTTTGTAGTCGAATGTGATATTAGTTGTTTTACACACTAAATGACCTTTGACACGAATTTGTTTTTTGTGACATGGTGATTAAAGTGTTTGACAACAGAACCAAGCAACCAAAGAAAGTTAAAGAAGATAAGCAAAAATTTAATTTCCTTTTCAAATAATTCCATCAGCAAGTTGCATAAGCGCTGACTCCCTAGAGATTATATTGAAGGGAAACTTTCGATCTTTATGACATAGTTTTCGTCAAATTTTTTGCACATTTCTGGCGATTTCTTAACGACTACTTGACGTATGCTGGTTTTAAGAACCTCAAAGGTAAGGAATTTAACTAAGCAGACAACATCTTTGCCGTAGCCCCACAAAATGAAGCAGTCTAACAGCGTCAAGTCGCATAATATCGGAAGCCAATTGTCAATCGCCAAAACGTGAGAGTTCTCATGCAGTACAGTCAAAGTCGTTCATGTTGTGCAGCTCGTAGCACCGTTTTATTTAAACCATAAACAGTCCAATTCATAATTTTCAAATTTAGACCAAAAAAAATTATAGTATGCGACTAAAGCGTTCTCAATTAACGAGACTTAATGTCGAAATAATACTTTCCAATGAAAGTGTACTGCAGATCTTAATTAGCACCAAAGAGTAATTTTTATAGATGCAATGGCTATTTCAAAATCATTCCCACGTTCCCTATATGCTAAGTTTTTATGTAACCCCCGAGTAAGAAATGAGGTTTATGGCTGAAGGCATTATTATTCAAAAAATCAGAATTGAAAGCCCGTTGCTCCAGTACCAAATCAGCATACATATCTACAGAGTTGGCTTGTCGGATTTAATCGTTCCGGAAAAGTTCAAGTTTAAACGTTTAGAGATGCGAATTCAAATGCAAAATACTCCACAGAGAGCTGTAAAATGCGCACAATTGCTGAGAACTTTTCGGAATCGAGAAATTCGGATTATCTGCTTCACTTCCTTTGACCGAAACTATACTTTCGGCACTGCGTATATGGCAATGATGCACAAACCTGACCTCATCTTCAAAGCTGATAATGTCTTCAAATTTTTTTCTTAATAGACCGTAATCACCTCATAATCCTGGAAAACTCTCCACGTTTGAATTAGTAGTCAGTTTCTACGACTTTCTTTGGTTGCTAAACGATTCACGATTCACTAAATGAATGACGCTATAAGTGGAGTCGTATTAAATCGCCGTAATCTTGTAAGTAGGCTTATTGCATTATGCATGTCGCACAAAAGGAAATATGATGTACAAAATTCCTATCCACGAGTTCCTCTGAGAAGTTTTCTGGTAAAGACTCTGAGATGCCCAGCCAATCATGGATACATTTAACTCACACAATATGGGTGGCGTGAAAGACTAATTTTTAATCCTAACTAAAGGGTTGTAATGACCAATAAAATAGGTATGTATAGAAACAATATATTTAAAGGGTCCGCCAAATAACTTTTTTTTTTGAAAATGCTTTAAAAAAAACTACTGAATATTTTCTCAAATTAACCTTCCGGTTAATAATGGAAAATAATTTCATTTAAATGGCTGCCTCGGCTGGCCATGCAGTAGCCTACACCAGAAGATGTCGATTTAGGCAAAAAAAAAATAATCTTTTCAGATGAAGCTCATTTTGATCTTGGCGGGTATGTAAACAAGCAAAATTGTCGCATTTGGGGCACAGAAAACCCGCACGCATACATTGAAAAGCCGACGCACCCAAAACGAGTCACTGTTTGATGCGGATTTTGGTCCTGAGGCAAAATTGGGCCATTTTTCTTCGAAAATGAGCAAGGAGTGGCCGTTACACAGTCAATGGCGATCGTTATCGGGCCATGTTGAACGAATTTTTGTTCATAAAAATTGAAGAGGAGGATATTGGCAACATTTGGTTTCAACAGGACGGCGCTACGTGCCACACAGCCGAAGCTACACTCGATGTTTTGAGCCCTGTTTTTGAAGATCGCATTATCAGCCGCAGAGCTGAAGTCGTTTGGCCACCTCGGGGCTGCGATTTGACACCGTTGGACTATTATTTGTGGGGTGCCGTCAAAGATAAGTGTTACACCGACAAGCCAGAGACAATTGATGCTTTAAAGGACAATATTCGTGAAGCCATTGATGAAATACAGCTGCACACAATCGATAATGTGCTTTAAAATTGGACCGATCGTGTAGGCTACTGCATGGCCAGCCGAGGCAGCCATTTGAACCGGAAGGATTGTACTTTCAAATAAAAAAGAAATTTGAGAAAATATTCAGTAGTTTTTTTTTTAAAGCATTTTCAAAAAAAAAGTTATTTGGCGGACTCTTTAATAGCTAACAGCCCTGACCGATCATTGATTTTGAAACCACTAAACGGATGACCCGATTTCTACAACAAACACCAGAGGCACGTCAGACAACGGCTCGGTTTCCGAAAGATCAGTACTGAATTAGTTCCTACAAACAGTTCAACAAAAGAATACATTTTCACAGAGATGGCAACCCTAACATCCCAGAAAATTTTACAGTAGACAAATTATTTGATTATTACCGATAATGAACAATACTTTGAAACATTTAAACAATGTTAATATGCATAGCGTAACTAAAATTTTTTAAGGCCTTTACCGGCAAACTAAAACGATTTTAAAATTATGAAGTGAGGTTAAACTTTAATAAGTTTTCAAAATTTTTGAAAACAAAAATTATTAATCTTTTATAATGTTTTATAATTAATAATTATAATTATAATCTTTTATAATTAAAAAAAAAAACAAAATACAAAAATTAATAATCAAAATTAGAATAACAAAAACGAAACAAGATAAGCAATCTTAATAAAGTTAAGGTTTTTGGAGGAAAAAAACTGCTGCATAATAATAACGTTTAAAAAACGTATAAATTTTAATAAAAAAATTATTAAAATTTTTACGAGCGTTTTTAGTTTAATTTGTTGGGTTTTTCTATAATACAGCAGAACCTGGTAATAAATTAATTTATAGTTGACGCGCTACACCACCACAATAGATGTGATAACAGTGATAACGCACTCCAGCACTCACTAAGTGACTCACGAAAATCAATTGGATTTCATTTAAAGAGATAGGGAAACAAGAAAATTGTTTAAAACCTTAGTTATTTAATACAATACTTCGATTATCGTTTAAAATTTAAAAACGATTAAAATTTTTAATTAAAAAAGAAAAAGATTTTTAAAAAATATTTATATTGGGCGCCACTTACCTTTTTACAAAAAAATTGATGGAAAATTAACGTAAAAAATATGATCACCGTGAGTGATGATTACAATCTGAAAATAGAAATTTTTAAAGAAAATTAAAAAATTAATTACGAATATAAAGTCGCTTATTTGATTAAAACTATTTTAATAATATCTTGGTTTTGGTTACATTTTATTTTCTAAAATAATATTTTTGAATAAATTATTCTTTTTCTTTTCAATCACGTCTTGCATTTCTTATATTCTGTTTTCTATTTTCCAAAAAATGGCTTTTAAATGCATTCCACGCACGTCTTTGTGGGTTCTTTTAGAAAAACCAAAAAAAAAAATAAAGAAAGAATTGATTTGTTGTTCAAATATTTTTCCATTTTGTGTTATTAATAAACTATTATTTTATTATAGCAAATAAAAACTAGATAACGCATAGAAAAAGTACTGTTAAGTTATAAATATTTTTCTTAAAACGATACTGAAACCTCAGGTGACTTTAAAACTCCAATACAAATGTAATAAAAATACAGAAAATGTAATGGATTCTTAAGAAACTAATAAAAAACAACAATAATAATAAATAGTTCAACGCCAATTTGTCGCACAGTCCTCCTTCTACAAGCCGGTAGTCTTACACAATGAACTACATAAGTAGGAGACATCCCTGAGTTTTGGTTTCAATCAAAAAAAGACAAGTATTGGTATTCTATTCCATAACATTCTTTTCTCATTAAAGTATTTGCATAAATTATTTACATTTTCTGTAGCATGATATATTTTTTAATAATATAACATTTTTAAGCTTTAAACTGTTCACTTCAATATTTCTAAAACTTCTTAAAAATTCAACGTTTTGTATTAAATATTTGAATATTATTTTCAAAATACTTTTTTATAACATGATATATTTTTCAATCATTAAATAATTATTAAATAACCCAAGCCAACAGAAGCCAGACCATACTTTTCTAAAGGTTTTTTGTATGCTGAATTCGAATTCGATTCCATAGAATTTTTCTCTCATTAAAATATTTGCACAAATTATTTGCCAGACATTTTTTATAACATGATTTATTTTTTCTATAGAATAACATTCTTAAGCTTTATACTGTTCACTTTAATATTCCTAAAACTTTTTAATATAACAACGTTTTCAGCAAATATTTGAATATTATTTGCAAAATTCTTTTTATAGCATGATATATTTTTCAATTATTAAATAACCCAAGCCAACAGAAGCCAGACTATACTTTTCTAAAGGTTTTTTGTATGCTGAACTTGAATTCGATTCCATAGTATTTTTTCTCATTAAAATTTTTGCATAAATTATATGCCAAAACATTTTTTATAGCATGATATATTTTTCCAATAAAATAACATTTTAAAGCTTTAAACTGTTTACTTTAATATTTCTAAAACTTTTTAAAACATCAATGTTTTCATCAAATATTTGAATATTATTTTCAAAATACTTTTTTATAGCATGATATATTTTTCAATCATTAAATAATTATTAACACGTTCATCGCCATGTCACTGATATATGTCTGACGCTAAGAAGTTCTACATGAGCCATGTCAGTCATATGTGTCTGACATACGCGATTTGGTAAATCACAAATGTCCGACGCAAACGACGCTGTGTTCAAAATCTTGTTTGGATGCGTCAGACATATAAGACTGACACGGCTTGTCAAAAAAAAGTATAAATATATGGCCATGTCAGTCATATATGTCTGACATAAAAAATAGTGCTTTTCCGGGAATTTTGGCAAAAAAATTTTTTTCTGTGATACAGTAAGTTTCTTTGATACATTTTTAACCAAATTATGTAATAAAGTTACCGTGGCCCATGTGAAAATTTTTCTGATATTATCGTGGCGATGAACGTGTTAAATAACCCAAGCCAGTCCATACTTTTCTAAAGACCTTTAGTGCGCTGAATCAGATTCTGATTTCATAGAATTTTTTCTCATTAATTTTTTTTTTTGCATAAATTATGTATATACCAAAACATTTTTATAGCATGATACATTTTTTAATAATATAACATTTTAATTCTTTAAAACTGTTCACTTTAATACTTCTAGAGCTTCTTAAAATATCAACGTTTTGTAGTAAATATTTGAATATGATTTTCAAAATACTTTTTTATAACATGATATATTTTTCAAATATTAAATAACCCAAGCCAACGGAAGCCTGACTATACTTTTTTAAAGGTTTTTTGTATGTTGAATTTGAATTCGATTCCGTAGATTTTTTTTTTTTCATGAAAATATTTGCATAAATTAATTACCAATCATTTTTATAGCATGATACATTTTTCCTCTCCTCATATTTTTATGTCAATTAAAATGAAATGAAATATTATGAGCATGACTCAGAACCCAAAGTAAATGGGCTCGCTATGAACCTGTACATCACATTAGCTGTTAGGAATGTTTCATAGTGACAGCTGATTAAAAGAATTTCAAGGCGTTAAAATGTATATTTTAGGAATGTTTGCGGAAGTGAAAGGTGGTGACAATGCATTCTAGCTTTCAAGAAAAGCAATGATGATTTACTAGCCCAGCCTTTGACAACCACACAAAGAAATTATTTTGGAAAATTACAAATTAAACGCAAGATGACCTTAAAAAGGTTATTCATTAGCTGTGACGTATCATGTAGTTTCCGTATGATGAAATTTCATAAGAATGACTCAGTAGCAAGACAAATGGGTGCCTTTTATACGTGTCTGGAACATTTTTAAGTGATGACTATACGATCTAGGCATAGAAATAAAAAATGACACACGAAGAGATAATGAATTGGTTTTAAAATAATCCTGAGGCCGGCCAACAAGTAATTTATAAACTTAAAGGCATACGAGTAACTGATTTTTTTCTTTGCGTATAACAACTATGCATAAATGTTTGGCGGTGCTTAATCCCAGTAGGAAAAAGTTTTGTTTTTCTATTATTCCATAGAAAATATAAGAATTTTTTACGCAGACAATACTGCCATTGGAAAAGCAGCAGCTTAATGGATTGCTCGTTATCGATCTGATCATTTTGATGTAAACAATACACTTCATTCTGATCGACCAATCATTAAGAAAGTCAATGAATTTATGGAAAAAATCGAGAAGCACGAGAATTTTGGTATTCATCGACGCTACGATTGACAAAACTACCATTGACCCTAATAAAGGTAATGCTAGAGCATTGGAATTGGATTTAAAAGGGAATTGATGATTATAAAGTTCTAAACTCCAATCAAGTGATTGATTCTGAAAGCTGCTGTCAACAATTAAGGAGATTTTTAAAACGATTCTGATCAACAGACCATACGTTAGAAACTGAGAGAGTTCAGCTACCAACCTTCGATACCTTGCCTGGACTTTATTCCTTTAGATTATGATTTGTATTGATTTTGAGCATAACTCTTATAACGGTACACATTTAATAAACGTAGTAGAGATTGGTTCGGTTTGCCGCTTAGAAAAGTCTTAAGCTTTCCACTGATGGAATGCATGGCTTTAGCCCTAAAATCCTGATCCAAACATCGCATGTTTGGTGTGATAAAGCCATCAGATTTGTAAACGAACTTCCTCAAACAGGACTTCTAAACTCGATTTTTTGGACGGTATAAACAAAATTGGGTTAACGTAGGGTAAAGTGCATAGGACTCAAATGAGACTGAGAGCTAGTAGGTTAGGTTAGAGGACGTGTACTTGTCAATTAAAACAAGTACAGTACCCGGAGGTCGAATTGACCCATTGTATAACGTCTTAGTTTCTCACACCACTTCTGTTGTGTGTGTTAATTTTATACATGAGTTTAAAGTCGACTCCGAACGACAGATTTCTGAGAAACTTTTTTTCATGGCAATTTTTTATTTACTCTTAGAGTTTTTGCCAGAAATCTGCTGAGAGGAAGTCGCCGAAGAAATACTTTTTGTATTTTGTCTTTGATGTCTGGCCTGGGGCTCGAACCCTGGCTTTACGTCTAATAAGCCAACACACTACCTACTAGACTACGGCGATTTCTAAAGTGTGATAAAGCCATCAAATTTGTAAACGAACTTCCTCAAACAGGACCTCTAAACTAAATTTGTTGGAAAGTATAAACAAAATTGGGTTAACGTAGGGCAAAGTGCATAGGACTCAAATGAGACTGAGAACGAGTATGTTCTTCAGATTTATGTGAGTACCCTGCACTTCAAATCAGACACCCTCGGTTTTTGGGTGCCAGAACGTTTAAAAAACGTACCACGAAGGGAACTGACAGGGGGGTTTATCTTACACTGGGTAACACAATATGACATATGGGTCACTGAGTGAACTTGCCTATAAACGGCAATCGAACCCCTTACCTAACCTAACATACAGTCAAGGAAAAAGTATACATACACAGCGTAATGTAGACTTTTTACCCCGGGATGTTTATCAAATTGAAATGTTATAGCGTTATAGCGTTGTTAAGGAATATAAATAAATATAACATAGAAATTATTGGAACAAAACAAAAAAAAATCGCGGGAAAAAGTGTACGTACAAGGATGTATGTACACTTTTTTCTGTGACCGTATATCCTTCATAGGAAAGAATTAAAAAATTGGCGTCTGAGTATTAAAACTCTGCCTAGATTAAAGAAAATTTAAATAATTTTTGCCTACGGACCAAAAGAGACAAGACTTTTAAAAACAGTATAATCGAGTACTTTTGTTTATTTAGTCAAGTAGTTTCATAGCTCAAAGAAAAATTATTAATTAAATGACGCCAAAAAGTTTAACATAAAAAAATTATCTCTGTTTAGTTTGTTTCTATTTTGCTATTCACTGCTGTCACATGAATTCCATAGAATGGACGTGTTGTGAAGTTTAAAAGCCAGTAGCCAGACGATGATGGTGCTGCTTATTGTATTTCAGCTAGAAAACCATTCTTTTTTTCTTCATTTTCTTACCACTATTTAGCATAACAACTAGCAAAAGACTGGCGAAAAAAAAATAAATAAATAAACAATTGATAGAAATAAAAAAATTTCATTTATTTTTACAGAAATCGCAGAAAAATTTTATTCAAAACACACAGCAAATCATAGGAAAACAAACAAGCCACGTTCATTTAAAAAAAAAAATTCAGACTTAAAACCAAATTATTGGCTGTGTGCAGAGAGAGGGAGGAGGAGGGTGGTGGTACCATAAGTTTTAAATGATTATAATCGGTCATAAATAAGAATGACTTTTATTTTATATTGGCCATGACTGTTTTGTTTTTGCTTTAGTTTGCTTTAGTGTTTGCAAAAGAATATTTTTAAACATGATTATTGTGGTTTATTGTCGACTAAATATTCATTATTGTGATATGTATTGTGTGTTTTTGTCTTTTAGTTTGGTTTTCTGCATATATTTTTTTTGCTACCTTAGAATCGACTTCGTGCTGTCCAATGGACAGGTAAAAGTTAGTTTACAATATCTTTCTAAACAGTCTCTCTGTTGTTGTGTTAGGGTGACCAAGGTCGATTGGTTCTGGTACTACTGATTACTTGTTGAAAATGTAATTAAATTTTATAACCCCTTGCAGAATGGTCATTAAGTCTAAAAGCTACTTTCTAAATCTTTTGAAATTACTTAATTACTTGGCCTAAATGTTGCAAAATTTCTAGCTTTAGAATTTGGCTACAGGAATAGGTTACAAAGAAAAAAAAAGATGACGAATTATTTGCAATTAAAAAGTTTTCGTTAGAGGCTTTAGGGGTTCGGAACCCCTAAAAATCGCGTTTTTGGACATTTTTGAAAAATTATACAGCTAAGCACTGACGTGCTAGAATCATCGCTATTGTCAGAAATTGACAATTGATCTTTGCTCTTCAAAATGAGCCCAAAGCCAAATTGATTGCATGCACCCTTAAAGTAGGGGGGGTGGGTTTATGTCAAGGGGTGCAAGAGAAAAAGAAACACATTACGGAGGTCCTTAAAAATTAATCAGATTTACTTGAAAATTATTACTCAGATGTTTTTGGGGTCGCTGATTACAGAACTTCATTCACACTTTAAAAATTCAAAATGGCGGATTTTATTACATGAACTAAGATTTTAAGAATTGATAGAATTTTTTTAAACCTCGACCGCCATATTGGATCCGCGTAATGGAAAGTTTTTGAACCCAGATTCGTGTTCGGCGCGCAAAATGCCTTCGAAAACACCTGGAGCCATCTTATTTGCACAAAAAAAGTCCGAATTTGCAGAGCTGTGTTATTATTGTTAAACCCAATTAACTTTAATTGACCTGAGCCTTCCTTTTGAATCGAACCCACAACCTCCACAATCAAACGTTAGTACACTATCTGCCAACTTTTTCTTCAACCTTTCAACTTTCTTCTGGTGCAGATGTCTACCTTAACACCGCCCGTGTTGTACACTTAAAACAATTTTTTTCCTTTCCTTCGGGTTTTTATAATTTTTCTTTTGATGGTTTTCAACGTACTTACATACATAATACATAATTGGCCATTACAACCCTTCAGTCAGGATTACGGCCTAGCTTCTCACACCACTCATGTTGTGTGTGTTAATTTTATACATGAGTGGCGGGGACCTACAGTTTATAGTCGAATCCGAACGACAGATTTTTGAGAAACTTTTTCATGGCAGTTTATTTTACTCTCAGAGTTTTTGCCAGAAATCTGCTGAGAGGAAGTCGCCGAAGAAATATTTTTTTTTCATATTTCGTTTTGATGTCTGACCTGGGATACGAACCCGGGCGTTACCAATAGTAAGCCAACACACTACCTACTACACCACGGCGACTTCAATGATGGTTTTCAACAAAGAAACAAAATATGAAAGAATCATTTCACGAAACTCTACTCTACTAATTCGATCTCTAGTGTCATTAGCAGGCTTTCTAATAATTTCAAATTTTGGTCCTGATTTATTACTCACAAGCTAAAGATTCCTACAGCTAAGCACTATCAACTTATACCAACCGGATAAAATTATAGAAATGAGAATCGTACTACGCTCCTTAGGATGGCATTCCAGAGTTGTCATAGACCTCTGTCCACCTAGTGTATTGGCATAACAGGCCAATGGGAATCTGTACTACAACGTTACTTGAATTTAAATCCGTTGTTCATGGTAGTGAAGACTGCAGATTTGGTGACAATGGTGAGATTGATGGGAGACAAGTCTAACATCGATTGGCTGACAGCTACGTCCTTACTGTCCCCTGCACAAAGCCAGTAGACTCTTTGATTTTGAGAAATATTTTGCAACGAGAACAAAATGAATGGAGTAAATTGGAAGATGCATACTTTCATAAAAGAGGGACTATTTTGTAGTATACAGAAGGGTAAGAAAGGATCTTAGAACAGGAACAGAAGTTTTTGGTCCCAGAATAAAATATACGGAGCCTATGGGAAAACTAGTTGGTATCTTTCAGGTTGAAATCTATGCCATCGATAGATGTGCACAATACAACTTGAATAGGAGTTACAAAAGACAAAACATAGCAATACTATCTTACAGCCAGGCTACTATTCAAGCACTAGGCACTTATGGGATCAAATAGAAGGTATTATGGGACTGAAATCGCCGTAGTTTAGTAGATAGTATGCTGACTTATTAGATATGAGGTCAGGGTTCAAACTCCAGATAAAACATCTCCAACAAAACGAAATATGAAAAATATTTCTTCGGCGTCTTCCTGTCAACAGGTTTCTGGCAAAAATTCTGAGAGTAAATGAGATTGCCATTAAAAGTTTCTCAAACAAATCCGTCGTTCGGAATCGACTTTAAACTGTAGCTCCCGTCATTCAAACTCCATTCCCTCCATTCATGTATAAAATTAACACACACACACAGCATAAGTGGTGTGAAAAACTAGGTCGTAATCCAGACTGAAGGGTTGTAATGAAGAATATGTATGTATGTATGTATGTATGGGACTGTATGAAATAAGGTTACCCTCTTGCAATTCTTGCCAATGAGCAAGCCAGACGATCTCGCAAATAGGGCTGCTTGGACGAGAACTCTTCGGTGTAGTAGGAGCAGATGTTTTGAAAGGTATGCCCAACGAAAAGGAGGTTAAATAGAGGCAATGACTCTTCTCAAGCCAAGTGGATTTGAAGAAATCGAAATTTTATGTTAGCAACTGCAAGAACCAGAAGTCTTAGTCATGCATTGGACAATTCAGGAATAACCTGAGGTTGATAACCGAACTTTTTACAAGTCACTGTAGACTCAGGATGTGCTTCTTCAGAATAGTGGTTGTCTGAACCTGTAGAGCATTAATGCCTCCAAGGAAATGCTAGACAGGGAATTATAATTGTTTTAAGTTTTATTAAAGATAGGTTTCGAACGTCTGATATAATCACAACAAATTTAATTCTTCGATAACACAACCTAAATGATTAATTTTATAATAAATTGGTTGTAAACAATTAATTTTGTAATAAAAAAATATTTATAACAAAAATTACAAAAAACATGACATACAACTTAAAAAATTAAAAAGAAATTTGAAATTGTTTAAAAAAAATGTTGAAAATCTCACCTGAATATTTATTTATTCTGCAAAACTCAATACAAATTCCCGCGATCACATAAAAATTCGTTGTTGTTGTTGTTGTTTTTTTATAAACAAAATGAAACACTCAATAATTTTTATTTTTTTACGAGAAACAATTTTTAAAAACTATGTAGGTATTGATTTTTTTATTATAATGCGTTATAAAAAAATACGTATAAATTTTAAAAGTGAAAATATTAAATTTAACACGTTTTTTATTTTTTATTTCCTTTCTTTTTAATGCTGCTTCGTAATTTGTATTTAAAAAACCAACAATTTTTTTTTCTTTAATTTTGTTGACGCTTTACAAGACGCTGGTGTATATTATTTCAAGTTGTATTGTATTTCATATGCGACATAAAATAATAATAAAAAATAACAAATATTTTTTGCTTCACACTTTTTATTTTTATTCTTTTTTAATTAAAATTTAAATATTTGTTGTTGTTGTTGTTGTTGTTGTTGAAAGATGTTTCTGTGCAAAAAAAAAAACAAGTAAAAGCCCTTTAAAACACTTTTTATTTAAAGCAGAGTAAAAACAAAAAATAAACACAACACAACATAAAATTGTCAGCAACAATTTTGTTTTATGCTCTCTACTGATGCTCTCTTGCTCTTGCTTTTTTTTTAAGTACAAAAACAATAACAAAATTTATTTCGTATTTTTCTTTTTTTCTTTTTGAAGCTTTTGTTTTCTTATTTTATAACACTTTTACACATAGTTATACGTTAACAAATGTTATACGACACTTTTTTTCTGTTTTCTATCAAATCACAACGACATTTTGGTTTTGTTTTTTTGTATTATAAAGACTCTCTTAAAGAAAAAAAAAAGAAGAAATAAACACATAACCGTAATAAAACACCAACAAAACTTCAACAGTTTTATTTTATTTTACTTTTTTATTTACGTTTTCTAGACCAAGAGGGTGGTGAGGTGTTTTTGTGTCTTTTTTTATTCACACACACACTTTCTTAAATAAAGAATTTTGGGGGGAATATATATATAAAAGCCAGCGTTTAGTTGTTGCTTTTCTTTACAGTTCTTTTTTCTTTTTGTATTTTTGGCTGTTTTGTTTAGTTTTTTTCTTTTCTTTTTAAACAATATCAATCATGTATGGACATTTAACTGTAAATCGTTTACAAATTTTAATAGAAAATCAAAAGAAAATTGAATTTCTTTATTTTCTCCCTTTATTAATTGCTGTTGTTTACTTGCAAGCGTTTCCTCTTTTAGCATTAACACTTTACTTAACCTTACTTTAATTCGAAACACTTTTAAAATATTACTTCTTTTTTAATAAAAATTTAAATTTCATTTCACATTATTTCTATTTCTTATTCATTTTTATGTTTTTTAATAAATTCGTTTACTTTATTTCATTCTTATTTCCTATTTAACATTTATTTCTATTTAACGTTTACGCGCTTACAACAACCAAAAAGTACGACTCTTAAAATACAACTACCAGGTCTCTATTTTGTTCAATGATCATCAGCCAGTTGGGTTGGCTTTTATATTTTTCTTGGTTTAGTAATCCATTATTAGTGTTGCATTTAACTGGTAACAGTAGTAAGAAATCAAAAACCAACAACAAAAAAACGTATATGTGTGTGAGAAACAAAAACTTCAGCTGTCTTCTACTCTCAGAAAGAGTATGTGCTACTCTTTTCATTTGCTGTTGCGAATGTAGTATGTTCAGTGCAAGTCATGAATGTAAATATGATCACTGTGCTGCCAGATAAACACAAGTACAAGGGAATGAGTTTAACCGAATTGTTGGAAAAAATCGGTTTAGGATATATATCCTATATACACAGTGGTGGATATTATGTTAGCACTGTTTATACATATAATTAAATTAAATTTCTTTTGTTTATGACCTAAATATGGTCCATTTTGCGGTTTTTATTTTAGGATATTTTGGATATTTTGTGCCAAATAATTTGGGAATCTTTATATACAAGTTCTCTATTATAAAGAGCAGAAAATAATGTTAAAGATGTTTTTAAATAAAATCTCTCTTCTTAATATCTTCAACATACGTTTTCTCTCTCTCTCTCTGTCTTATTTTAATTGCCTAACACGCTCTCTCTCTCTCTCCACACTCTTTGTATTTATTTTAATTTGACTGAGAAATGTATCTTTTCAATTTTTCCTTTCCATTTTATCATACTTTTTTCTTGTGTTTTATTGTTATTATTCGTCTATTATACTTCGTATTTCATTTGCTTGAGTTGACCGTTTATTAAGTGCGTCATCTGACATTATTTTGTTTTATAGCATAAGCCCGTGTGTGTGTGTTTGTGTGAGTTTGTGTGAGAGAGTATTTATATTAAATTGTATTTGGTTGAATAGAGCGGAGCAAAGTTGTTGTAACTCCATTTAACTTTTTACACTTGTTTCGTTTTCAATTTTTGTTTTCTTCTTTGTTTTTTTTTTGCTCAATTTTGTATTTTTTGTTGTTTTTTATCAATTGCTGCTGGTTTAGTGCATAGGGAATATGGGAAAAAATATAAAATTCAATGAAAAAACAAAAACACTTGCAGTTTTGTTGTTGTTATTGTTTTTATATTGTTTATTACTCCATAATTCTTGTTTGATCTTACTCTAGTGTGTGTGTGTTTGTATGAGTAAGTATATGACAGTCTGTGGAGATGTAATAATTGATATTTTGTTGTTGTTGCTCTATAAATTTTATTTGTTTTTGTAATAATGACCATATGACTGTGTCTTCGTTTTAAAATTCGGCTGCTGAGTTATTGTTTGTTGCTTACACACTCACACAACTTTTAATTTTGTTCACATTGTTTTCATTGCATTACTCCCAGTCATGGTGTTTATCTATAAACGATTGGAATTCGATTTTTTAATTTTGTTTCTCTTCAAAGTCTACATTGTTGTTGTTGTTCTAGCATACGAGCAACATTAATTGTCATTTTGTTTTGTTTGAATTAGTCGCTGCTGCCTTATGTAGATTCTGTTGTCTCTTATTTTTATTGTCTTAATTGAGTTACACGTTGTTTAGCTCAACGGGAGTATTTGTTGGCATTGATTTTTTAGAGTCTCTTCTCTATTGTTATCAAATTGTATGCAATAGAGTGTATTATTGATGGCATTTCATTAAGTGCCATTAAGGTGACCAACTGATTATGTGTGAATAAATTATAAGAGTCATAATTAGTATTTATATTTCCGTCTGAGACAAATTAACATTGTTTTTGAGAAATTAGTTTAAAAATTAAATTCTTTTCCAATTGATGGTTTTATTAATCAGAATCTCGAGTTGTGTTGATGTCATTGGACTGGGATAGGTGGCGTTAGAAATGATGGCTTGGGTACTAAAACAAGTTCTTAGGCATTTTGAAGATCGCGTAGTCCATTGCAGTTTTAACGCTCATCACTCGTAAATGCATTGTTTACAATTTTTAATCAATAAAGGCAGAGAGGACTAGTCAAGCCGCCAAAATCTCTCTCTAATTTTCATTTAAATGCTGCACCACGTCCTTGAAGGCGAATTGTCGAAAGTGTTCTTAAAATAATAAAAACCGCATAGTTGGGCCACCATGTAAGCTCGGTTTCCATCGCTAAGAAGCTAATCATTACAGATAATCAGTTTGAATTAAGACTGGGTACAAGCCAAGCTAGGATGAACAATCGGCAAAGTCTTGTATTTGGTAGATAAGGTTTCCTCCAACTTAGTTACCTCTCCACAGTCAAATATTTAGTGTGTGCCTGTGCTATCAACCGATGGATGTCGTAAGTTAACAATTAATCAGATTTGGAATTGAATTTGAAGGCGAATTTATGCCCCATTAAAACATTTCCTTATTCCTGGTTTTGTTCCATTAAAGTCAGCTAAGAGACGTCGTTTTACCATACCTGAGAGCCCGTATTGAAGTTCATAGAATTGGTCCTTCAGTTTTCACGGTCATTAATAGTTACGCGCAGTAAATGTACAGTCAAGCGAGAAAAATGAACTGCAGTTGAACAGATTCGCTCTACCAACTAGCATGCATTAGCTTTCCAGTGACATGTATCCCTAATTTAGGGCCTAATCGTAGCCAAGGGAATCCCTATGAGTTAATCTCACCGGAATTTATTCAGTTTGGTAACATTCTGGCAAATTCTTTCGCAATTCCGGGCAAGTACCTATGCGCAGGCATCCAAGTAATAATAATAAAGACCTTCCGGCAGTAATATTCGACATTAACGAACAAGCTTGGACGTAATGTAAGGTTCGAAAAGAACTTTATGGCATACTGGCTATCTGGGTTTGCTTAGAAAGATCTGCAAGATATGCATGATGTATCCATCTAAAGAGCTCAGGTCGTACCCAGATAACGCCAAGCTGCACACATTGATAATGGAAAATCTCTTGATTACATAGCTTGGTTATGTTGTTATTACGGTACGTATTCATCTTATGGGGCATATGTGGCAATAAATGTTTTTAATATGTTCTGTCAGCAAATGGACAATTTAGGAAAACAATACTCCACAAGTTGCCATATTTAGCCAACGCAAAGCCACCACCACGTTGATAACGAAAAGTCTGAAGCTCCAGCAGCTTGATTTATTACATACCCCCCCTATAGAGTATGGCAACAAATGTTTCAACCTGTGATAAAAAATTGTGAAAGTCGATGTCTCAGCCGCTCTTGAATCTGCATAAACGAGAACGTGCAGTCTGTCCTTCTCAAGGAATTTTACGATAAATTTCGGCATCAATTTCGAATTTATAATACAAGAAGGAAAAGAATTCTTTCTTGAAACCATAAAATAGTCCCAGGTTTATAGTCTTATAAAGAAGAAGAAAAATTTTCTTTAAAACCTACCTCTTCTATTCAAAACTGTAACAGTTTCTTATGCATCTGTTGAATCGATTGTGCAATCAGTGTAAAACAAACAGGATCTTAATTTTAACGCCTCCGTTTTTCTTTACTTTTCTTCTTGTTTTTTATGACCCTTTGCATTACCATTGGCTATAATGGAGTGAGTATTTGTCTTAACAAAACAAAATAATCTTGGTAAAACCGAACAAAGACGGTTAACGCTTCATTTGTGAACAAATAAACGAAAAAAATGTCCAACATTTAAATGGAATTTTATGATCCTCAGTGAATTGAAGAGGGAATAGAAGAAAACCCTACAAAAAAAAGGAAAAATGCGGCATAAAAATCTAGGAATTTTATTTTTAAATACGTATTTATAAACCCTTTTCACATATTCTGCCTCTAGCCTTCACACTCTCGCCCTCTCTGCCTCTCTCTCTCTCTCTCAATCATGCTTTGGTAGTCAGTATGATATGAAATGAATAGGAATACGATATTGAGGGTCATTAAATACTTATAAAATGGACTTTGTATGGTCGTATCTATAATTATGTATTATGGTCATAAATTGAATATAAAAAGAACAACAAGTAGTAGAAGCAGAAGTTGAAGAAGAACCAGGATTATGTTTACAACAACAACTACAATAATAACATCACTTTGCATTCACATTTAATACCTGACTGTTTGATTTTATTCTTTAGCCAGGCTTATGAGCTTATAGGCCGGCCTTATTCGAGTAGGCTACAAAAGAGGTGCTGTTTGGCTGGTGTTAAAGGATAGCATTGTTAAGACAATTGCCATGGTAATGTTTTTCTTATTGCTATTGTTGTTGTTGTTGCTGTTTTTTCCATTCGAATTTGTTGCAAGTGATTGTTGTTTAGCATACTTAAGAATCACCGACACGTCGTATTAATCCATTTATCAATCACTATTTAACAAAATGTTGAAATAAAAAATATGGGAAAAAAACAAAAAACAATTCCAAGAATTGTATGCATTTTGATCGACTATTTAAAAATATACAAAACGGTCGAATTGGTTCAGAACCATCATCATCACCAACTCGCAGTACACTATTACAGAAAACGAACAGAAGTATTAAAGAATTCAAAGTTAAAACAATAAAAGCTCTTACAGGCATTCATTATTCATCTGCAAGAGATCACAATAAAAGCCTTGAAACTTAAGCCTCTTAACTTTTAAATTTTGATTGTTTTTAAAAAACATTCCGGAAATAACAATTCACTCCTTTACAAACTGTATGTAAAACAAAAAATTTTTTTAATAAGAATTTAAAAATGCCAGCAAAAGATCGGGTTAAAAGATGTGCACTCGTATTTATTTATAAACACTATCAAAATTCAGTTGATGCAACATGTTGAACCCTGTCATCAATACTCAATATTATGGCCTACAACATGCCATCAAATTTCATAAACGAACACTAAGAAGAGTCACTTTACAGTGAAGGTTCCTTTCATATTCAAAGGAATTTATTAAAAAAGACACACAAACACAAAAAAGCAGTCAAAAGTCGGTCATATTAGAGCATAAGTTACCCTACATCATATCCATCCCATATTGCTTTATGGGAACTAAACAGATGTGGCCCAAAGACCGCTTGATAGAGGCGTGCTTACAATCAGTCTGCAATAGACAGCCATGTTTGTGTAGACCTTGGGTTCATAAGACTAGAACTACTTTCCCTTGTGAAGAATCCTATACCGAAGTAAACCACTGGTGAAGGAACATCACCGCAGCATGTTAAAGTGACTGAAAAGAAAATGAATCGTTGCTCTATCACATTGCAGGCAATAGAGACAAGTCATCAGACTGTCCAAACAATGAACTAAGCACATCCATCCCATATTGCCTTATGGGAACCAAACAGATGCGGCTCAGAGTTCGCTTGATAACTTAAAACCTGCAATAGACAGCCATGTTTTCCTTGCGGAGAATTCTGTACTGAAGTAAACCATAGGTGAAGTGACTGAAGAGAAAATGAATCGTTTCCTTATCACATTACAGGCTACAGAGACAAGCAATGAACTAAGCCCTGTCCAAGAATGTTCAAGCAATGTACTAAGCACTGTAAATGCCATACAAGATTTAAAGACCATCACAGTACACACTGTGTACTATACAGTCCATATGAGAAACACAGTTTAGCGAGAAAAAGCAAATAAAAAATGTATGGGAGTTCCTCGAAACCTAGTGCTGGCATTAGAGGAGGTTTTAATTTGCTTTGCATTCCTACTCATGATTGGAATCTTTAGACAGTTTCCACCATCAATACGGAACCATTTTCGCTGACGTACTTGCTTACTTACGTATTCGTTCATTATAATCCTTTAGCTAGGATTACAACCTAGCTTCTCATATGTTGTGTGAGTTAATATTATACATGACAGGCGGAACCTGCAGTTTAAAGTCGACTCTTAATTTTTTGAGAAACTTTACATGGCTTTACTCTCAGAGTTTTTGACAGAAATCTGCCGCGAGGAAGTCGCCGAAGGAACTCGCCGTAGTCTAGTGGGTAGTGTGTTGGCTTATTAGACGTAAAGCCAGGGTTCGAGCCCCAGGCCAGACATCAAGCAAAATACAAAAAGTATTTCTTCGGCGACTTCCTTCCTCTCAGCAGATTTCTGGCAAAAACTCTAAGAGTAAATAAAATTGCCATGAAAAGTTTTTCAAAAATCTGTCGTTCGGAGTCGACTTTAAACTGAAGGCCCCACCACTCATGTATAAAATTAACACACACAACATAAGTGGTGTGAGAAACTAGGACGTTGTACAACGGGTCAATTCGACCTCCGGGTACTGTACTTGTCTTAATTGACAAGTACACGTCCTCTAACTTAACCTAACCTAAGTCGCAGAAGAAATATTTTTGCGTATTTCATTTAGTTGGAGGTATCTGCGCTGGGGTTTGAACCGGGGCCTCACATCTAATAAGCCAACACACTAACTACTATTGCTATGCTATTAAGCACACACAGAATTGCTTAAAATTAAAATGAATTCACATTTAAGCCAACATTTAAGATCAGTTAAAATGCTTAAAAAAACATTACCAAGGATTTTAGCAGCTAACGCCATGACGGATCAGGGTATCTATCGTAGGAAAGTCTCTAAAACAAGATTACCACATAAGACTGTAAAAGAAAAAATTCTTTTGTTGGCACTCTTGAATGCACTCACAAACTGCTCCGATGAAGTGACAATATGTTTTCATGTTTTGTTGAAGATGTCTGAACCAGGAATTGAGCCACGGCTTCAGGGCTAATAACCCAAGACACTACCAACTAGACTACGGCGACTGACGTACTCCTGTCTTTTATTATGAAAACTGCCGATTCTAAATTTTCTACTTTAAACGTTATCCCACAGTAGCAACCGGAAGTTCATTGCTTAAATGAGAAAAGTCCGAGAATTGAAGTCTGAAAAGGTGTTTACTTGTTTACATAGCTCATTAGACGTAAAGCCAGGGTTCGAGACCCAGGCCAGACATCAAGACAAAATACAAAAAGTATTTCTTCGGCGACTTCCTCTCAGCAGATTTCTGGCAAAAACTCTGAGAGTAAATAAAATTGCCATGAAAAAGTTTCTCAAAAATCTGTCGTTCGGAGTCGACTTTAAACTGTAGGTCCCACTACCCATGTATACAAATTAACACACACAACATAAGTGGTGTGAGAACCTAGGATGTTGTGCAATGTTTCAACTCGACCTCTGGGTACTGTACTTGTCTTAATTGACAAGTACACGTCCTCTAACCTAACCTAACCTAGGAACAAGCTCTTTATTCGTTGCCATGCCTAAGATTCCAAATAATAGATGTACGTAGCAAGCTGGTGGCATACTACATGGATTGTTCTTTTCCCAATTTGCTACAGTGACTAGGATTTTTTAAAAGCAGAAATAAATTTCGAATTTCGATTAGAAGTAAGTTACCCATTCGCCGTAGTCTAGTAGGTAGTGTGTTGGCTTATTAGACGTAAAAGCCTGGGTTCGAGCCCCAGGCCAGGCATCAAAATAAAATACAAAAACTATTTCTTCGGCGACTTCCTCTCAGCAGATTTCTGTCAAAAACTCTTGAGAGTAAATAAAAATTGCCATGAAAAGTTTCTCAATAAATAAAAATCTGTCGTTCGGAGTCGACTTTAAACTGTAGGTCCCACCACTCATATATAAAATTAACACACACAACATAAGTGGTGTGAGAAACTAGGACGTTGTACAATGGGTCAATTCGACCTCCGGGTACTGTACTTGCCTAAATTGACAAGTACACGTCCTCTAACCTAACCTAACCTAATCTACCCGTTCGAATCAGTAAGTTATTATAAGTCATTTGAAGGATTATTATTTCAGGATGTTACAAACAACAGACTGATTCCAACATACCTTCACAAATGATGACGTTGCAAAGGAATGAACATTTAATTTAATTTTCGTTGCCTTTTTCTTAATGTCCTTTACAAAAAGTAAAAAAAAACAACAAAAGAAAATGGTTGAAAAGAGGTTTTATTGTTGTACAATGTCTCGACTAATAATGATGGCAACAAGTGTTTGGTTTCTCGGCTCACTGGGTTCCTTCCACTTGACTTCATCGATGACCGGAATAATTCGTCATTCGTTTAATAAAAACAAAGAATATGTGGTTGAGATGTGGTTGATGTTTTTATTCTTCATAAAGGACACTTGAAAGAATAGAATCGTTTGCAGGAACTTTTTTGACCCTTCTTTCCCTATTTGTTAACTTAACCTTGCACGTTGAAAAGCGATTCTTTGGCTTTCATTTTATACTTTTAAGGCTCTGCAGCGTACTCATAATGTAAGCATTTGTATTCCATGTTCATACCTGTAGAATTCCATTATCATGATAAGTTTTGTTTTTATGTTATACTCTCTCGCATGCTTCTTCATTAAATAGCCACAAATCGACCTTTAATTTTTATCTTCAATATCTTCTTCTTTCCCTCTCCTCCTGTATGCAGTTTATGCAAAAAGGGCCACTCTAAAGGTACTTCGATTTAATTTATGAGTGCGTTTCATTCTTTACTTTTACAAACTCAAAGAAAATAGTGCCGTGCCGGTATAGGGGTTTTTTTTAAATAAATTATGAATTCCAGCTGTTATAAGGCAAAAGAACAACAACAACAACAAATTATTATAACCAAGCCTGTTAATAAATTGTGTTCAAGAGGCAACAGGTGAAAGAAAAAAAATTCAAAAGTCACTCGCTGGTAATATTTTTGTGCTGCTTAGGCAAATAGATTAAGTAATCCCTGACCTGGCACAATTTGAATAAATAAAGTTTTAATTATAACAGACATGTTAAGTTGTATTTTAGGTTAGGTTAGGTTAGAGGACGTGTACTTGTCAATTAAGACAGATATTACGACCTAGTTTCTCACACCACTTATGTTGTGTGTGTTAATTTTATACATGAGTGGTGGGACCTACAGTTTAAAGTCGACTCCGAACAACAGATTTTTGAGAAATTTTTTCATGTCAATTTTTATTTACTCTCAGAGTTTTTGCCAGAAATTAGCTGAGAGGAAGTCGCCGAAGAAATACTTTTTGTATTTTGTCTTGATGTCTGGCCTGGGTCTCGAACCCTGGCTTTACGTCTAATAAGCCAACACACTACCTACTAGACTACGGCGACTTCAAGTTGGATTTAAATTTTTCCCAATGTTTGTAGCAGGTTAAGCAGGTTAGAAGCTAGGTCGTTGTAATGACCAATTAAGTAAGTTGTAGCAGATCAAGAAGCAGAGCAAAAGTCATCGTAGTCTAGTAGGTAGTGTGTTGGCTTATTAGACATGAGGCCTTGGTTCAAACCCCGGGTCAGATATCTCCAATAAAACGAAATATGATGAAAATATTCTCAAAAATCTGTCGTTTGAAATCGACTTCAAAATGTAGGTCCCTCCACCCATGTATAAAATTAACACACACAACGTAAGTGGTGTGAGAAGTTAGGGCGCAATTTTGACTGATTGGTTGTAATGACCAATTAAGTATGTTGTAGCAGATCAAAAAAGATGTCTTTAAATGTGTCCCATTAGCATTAGCGAGTATTATTTGTATCCTGGGCATTATGACGAGGCTTCAGCCTGTTTGGAAGGCTCATACAAGGCTTTCGGACTCTTAAGGCGTGGAAAGTTTCATTTCTGGCGTTAATTGGCTCGTAAAACAACATTTTATTCTTTAACCTCTTATTTCTATCCTTCTGTTACTTATCGCTCGGATACATACCTAGATTGCTCATTTTTCTAGTCAGTCATTACGTCACTTCTCCTATAATTCCGGACTACAATAAAAATACGAAAGTCTTTCTCTGCGACAACTGCGTTATAGGTTATAATCGATGCCCCGCTTCGAAATATTTGATATCAGATTTATGTTTAGATTGGCTGTTGATTGGATTTCTGACCAAATCTGCATATTTAGCAGCGCCCTAGAACATATTTGCGTCAACCCCATGCATCGGATTGTAATCGATCCCACGTTTCTAAATATTTTTGATTTTAGATTTGAGTTTAGATTGGTTGTTGATTGATTTCTGACCAAAGCTGTATATTTGTCACACTTGCAACACCCCACATGAACTTTATAAAACATTTTGTTTTTTCCCGCCCCATAATTGTTTATTATTTTTTATGGAAAATAATTTATAACCTAACGGTTATAAACGCTATTTATAGTATAATTAAAAGCCTCGTGCCTCGTATTTATAAAATTATCAGTAGGGAATTGCTTTAACAACTACAACATATAACAACACAATCGTATAATTATCGGTATTTGTTATCGGTTTCGGATATTAATTAATGAAAAACTGAATGGAACAGATAAAAGCAGCAATAGGGCCTTAGCGGCAATCTTATCTCTCGTCGATCCCATTTCACACTAAACCAATAAACGTAAAACAAATTAACGCGTATGGGTGTCTTGCGGTAATAATTAATTATATTAAAAAGTTTTATTAATTATTTTATGCTTATGCTAGAAGCACTGCAAGGGAATAGGTGTTCTATTTGGAAACCAGGTTTTTCGATGATTTACTTGTGATTTCTGTAATGCTCTGCCAGTAAAGGAGTTGTGGTTCTACTAGCAATTAAATTCTTCATGTTCTCTTTATAACAATGACATAACACTTGGTCATATATTGCCTGATTTATCATACGCCAGGAGTATTATATTTTCCCTGAAAACGTAATTTGCCTCCTCCTATAAATCTAAGTATATAATGGCCGCTTTCCCGTGACTAAATATGCGAATATCTCCACTCGATATCCTCTGATACTGGATTCATAGAGCGGCAGTCTTTATAGCCATTATTTCGGCCTGTATAATATTGGGTCTTCTTACAGGACCTTCTGAACTTTGATAGCTGATAACGGGAATGAATTGAATTTTGAAACGATACCAATCCAGATGAAAAAATCACTGTTTGATGTGGATTATGACCTGGTAGCATCATTGGTCAATATTTCTTTGAGAACGACGGTCACTGTCAAGAGTGAGCACTATAGGTCGATGATTATCAACTTCTTTTGGTCTGAATAAGAAGGTCTGGACACCAAAGACATGTAGGTTATGTTAGGTTAGAGGACGTGTACTTGTCAATTAAGACAAGTACAGTACCCGGAGGTCGAATTGACCCATTGTACAACGTCCTAGTTTCTCACACCACTTATGTTGTGTGTGTTAATTTTATACATGAGTAGTGGGACCTACAGTTTAAAGTCGACTCCAAACGACAGATTTTTTGAGAAACTTTTTCATGGCAATTTTATTTACTCTCAGAGTTTTTTTTGCCAGAAATCTGCTGAGAGGAAGTCGAGCCTGGGGCTCGAACCCTGGCTTTATGTCTAATAAGCCAACACACTACCTACTAGACTACGGCGACTTCAAACGACATGTAATTTTAACAGGACGTCCTTACATGCCACACAGCTCATGCCATTTTGGATTCTGCAAGAGTAATTTGAGGGCATGGTCACTTTACGTGGAGATAATGTGAACTTATTATCGGGATTGAGCGATTTGATTAGTTTAGTAAAAGTTTTTCTGGATTAGTTTTCTTAGTTGCAGGCGTATGCGCATAAGCCGCGGTGGTCCTCAAATCCAACATAACTCGTAGGTTAGCGGGTAGCTTGTCGTTCACAAGGCAAGTTCACTCGGTGGCCCATATGGCTTATTAAGGTACTCATCACTCTTGCAATCGCTCAAATTCAGAATTATTTATATGCCAGAGCCATGGAAAGGAAGACATTTGAACGATGCCAATCATAATGTCATCAGAAGGTCCTTCACGCACATTTTGTTTAATTTAAATTTAAAGATAGAAAGCGCTTAATGAAAGACTCAATGCTACAGTAATCGGCTAATAAAAAAGACAATCTGACTGTACCACATGATCTGGATATATTAGAGATTACTTGATTGGCATGCATTGGGATGGCATTAGAAAGTATTTTTTGTCCTCCTTCTCCTGTCAAATTTTAATTAAACTTCAGTTAACAGACAAAAACCTTTGATAACCTATTTGTAAACCGTCATTAGTCTCTCGCAGTCGCCCAAAACCTCTATAGTCGTAAGTGACTATTTAACTTAATTCATAAATAATTTCATTTTAATTGCCTTCATTTAAAAGTGATTGTCATTTTAAATTGTATATTTTTGTACAAAAAAGAAAAAGAAACAAAATATCCTGGTAAATATTCTACAAGTCAAATAGAAATAATCCTTCCTTTGTCATTGACTCTCCGTTCAATTACGTGACTAATAACCACACTGTGAAAGAGAATTTCTTTGTTTAGGAAAAATCAAGAAAAAAAGAGAAAAACAAACAATTGTCCGTCTGACCACCACCATATAAGTCAATAAGGGATTAAAGATCAAAAAAAAATAAAAATAAAATATTCCCATAAACCCTATTAAAGGAAGACAAAATTAAGAATTTAAAAGAAAATCCTATACAAACACACATGCAACTAAAGGGTGATTTTTTAGCAATTATCTTTTTGGCAACACTGGTTTAAACAGCTCACGCACGTTTCGTGTTTTGTTTCACTGTCAAACATCTTCAGTTTGGTCTATAATTTAACCATGAATCGTCTTACAAACGAACAACGCTTGCAAATAATTGAATTTTATAATCAAAATGCGTGCTCTGTTAAGAAAGTTCATCGCGCGCTTCTTCCATTTTATGGTCAGTTTAATCGACCCAGTGAAGCGGCTATTCGGGCTATTGTGACTAAATTTCGCACCAAATTACATTGTTGGACATTAAACCACCAACACGCTTACGTAGAGTGCGAACTGAAGAAAATATCGCAGCTGTATCGGCCAGTGTTAATGATGACCATCAATTATCGATTCGTCGCCGTGCGCAGCAATTGGGCCTCTGTTACTCAACAACGTGGAAAATTTTGCGGAAGGATTTAGGTGTGAAGCCTTTCAAACTACAGCTGGTACAAGAATTGAAGCCGAACGACCTACCGCAACGCAGAATTTTTGGTGAATGTGCTCTTGGAAAGTTGTCCGAAGATCCACTTCTTTATCGAAAAATTGTGTTTAGCGACGAAGCTCATTTTTGGCTTAATGGATACGTATATAAGCAGAATTGTCGATTTTGGAGTGAAGATCAGCCAAAAGCATTGCAAAAGCTACCAATGCATCCAGAAAAAGTCATAGTTTGGTGCGGTTTATGGGCTGGTGGCATCATTGGACCGTATTTCTTCAAAGATGCTGCGAATCGTAACGTAACTGTGAATGGTGAGCGCTACCGTGAGATGATATCCAACTTTTTTTTGCCCAAAATTCAAGAGCTTGACTTGCATGACATGTGGTTTCAACAAGACGGTGCCACATGACACACAGCACGCGTAACAATGGACTTATTGAGAGGCGAGTTCGGTGAACATTTCATTTCACGTTCGGGATCGGTCAATTGGCCGCCTAGATCGTGCGATTTAACGCCTTTAGACTATTTTTTGTTAAAGCTCATGTCTATATAGACAAGCCCGCTTCAATTGACGCATTGGAAGACAACATTGAAACACTTGTTCGTGAGATACCCGCCGAAATGTTGGAAAGAGTATGCCAAAATTGGACTAAGCGGATGGACCATTTGAGGCGCAGTCGTGGTCAACATTTGCATGAAATAATCTTCAAACATTAAATTATATGGACCGTACTATCGATTCAAATAAAGATTTCATGCATTTTTCTGAATTTTATGCATTTTTTTTTTTTTTAAATTTTCCTATAGCTCTTAAAAAATCACCCATTATAATAAGAATGATTAGAGAAAAGAAAACCACAATTTCAAGATAAATCCTTTAGTAAACACATACTCATACTCATGGTCATAAAAATCAATTTTTATCTCAAAATGATGACTATTTTCCGCTGAAACATTTCGGTGGTTATTTTCTATTTACAGTTGTAGTACGACCGTTTAATTTCATTCCAACCACTAATAATGGGAAAAGGTTAGGTTTTCAATATTTTTACCTGAAACGTTGGTGCCTTAAGAAGTCATAAATTTCAGAAGAAATACAAAACGTCAATAAATCGATAAGTTAAACAATTTTATCTATTTTTTCTTGTAGTATAATAAAGAAGATTCCTTTATGCCTTGCAGGAAATGAGCAGTTCGTACTCATAAATTAAAACTCAAAAGAATTATCCGTCTTTACTTTAACCTTAAAATAATTACGTGACATAAAATTATCGAATTTGGGACGATCTAAGAGTGTCCAACCCACTTCAAAAAAGTCACTATTCGGTGTAGAGTTTGAGTTGGCGGTGTCAGCGTTCTATATTTCTTTGAGAACGTCATGGGACAGACTATCATTGTCAATGGTGAGTACTATAGGTCGACGAATTAATGGCGAATATTGGAGGCCCGCTACCGGCGAGACGGAGACTCCTGATGGAGGTTGGAAACAGCATTATGCTTTATGGGAGCGAAATTTGGGCCGAAACACAAGATGTTAAGAAGCGGGCAAACTCACTTGTATCGGTACAGAGAACGGCTGCATTGCGTATCGCGTCTGCATATCGTACAGTGTCCGCTCCAGCCGTACTGGTGATAGCAGGTATAATCCCTGTGGATCTGGTGGCAATGGAGCGGATGGAGATTTATAAGGCGAAATCGGCTGGAAATCACATAACCGATTACTACAGGGAAACACCATTTCACAATGGCAACAACGATGGAACGAGGAAGATAGAGGAAGATGGATGGCGAGACTCATTCCGGACATAAGGCCATGGATTGGTCGGAAATTTGGAGAGGTAAATTACTACGTTAAACAGATGCTATCGGGTCGCGGATATTTTAGAAAATATCTGCACAGAATGGGCAAGACCGCCTCCCCTTACTGTCTTTACGAGGAAGACGCAGAGCACTCTGTACTGACGGCAATAGTTGGAGCGATCACAGCCGCTAACATTGTCGGGGTCATGATTGCGAGTAGTGGAAATTGGACCTCGGTGGTGAATTACTTAGAGCGCATTCTGAGGCGGAAAAAGAGAGATCTTAAGGCTGCAGAACGAGTAAGCATGTCGACGTAGGTGATACTGTCACACGTGCTAAGTGAAACCGAAATGATGATTTAGACGAAAGGAATAGTGGAGACGCTTAGATGTCTCCTCAACTTTCGATACGCAATCCGGACGCGGATATAAACATGGAGAGGCCAAACGGCCAAAAGGACTCCACTCCGAAGTAATACCACCGTAGTTCCGGAGTGGGCACATACAAGTTCACAGGAGACGAGGGGGGTATTTAGTGGGTGAGGGCTCCACACACGGAGGATGTGACGACTTCCTCTATGGTGCGGTTAGGTACATTTACCCCTCCTCGGCGTGAAAAAAAATAGGTCGACGAATACAATATTTTACTGGCCTGAATTGGATGATCTGGTCATCAACCGTGTGGTTTCAATAGGATGGCGTTACGTGACACACAGCCCAAACCACGTTGGATATTTTGTGCAAGTGATTTAAGGACATGAACATCTCAAGTGGAAGCGATGTTAACTCGTAGAAAAAATTATTCAATTTGACTCAATTAGACTTTTTCTTGTGTGGTTTCCTTAAGTCGCATGGATATGCGACTAGCCACAACGGTCTTAAAAGCCAAGAAAACCAATGTCATCGGTGAAAATCAGCCTGATAAATGCGCAAGAGTCAAGAAGAATTAGATATTACTCTACTATGCTCTACTATGCTCCACCCAGAGAAGCTGTGTCAGACATTTGAAGGATGTTATTTTCCGTAATCTAGTTGGTAGTGCTTGGCTTATTAGATATGAGGCCTCGGTCGTAATCCTGACTGAAGGGTTGTAATGGCCAATTATGTATGTTTATATGTATATATTGCCATCAATAGGCCTTTCTAACAAATAACTTAGTTTTACTGGGTTTTAATCCTTGCCACGAAGAAGGTCAGTGTTTTCAGAAACTAACTTCCATACAAGTTACTTACCGGTCATTGAAGCCTTGAAATTCGTATCTTGAGAACGGAAACTGCCCCCGACAGTTGCTTATCTCTTAACGAGATAACTGAACACAGTTTAATGCCAAAAGGAGTGCCAATCAGTCAAGCATTAACAGAAAAAAATTTCCATTTCTTGTTGATTCTTTAAAAAATAAAAGAAAAATAAAAAATAAAATTTTAATGGAATGGAATTAAATAAATTAAAATAACAGAAAAATAACGAATAAAAACAAAATAAATGTACTAAGTAAACCTTGACAAAGTGTTGTAAGACTTGTGGTGGTACCACAACAATCATAAGATTTAAGAAAATTTAAAGATTTAACCTCTAATAGGGAAAACCCTCTGTCCCCCACGTGTAACTTAAGTGTCAATAACAATTTTAAATATTTTGTTTTTATTATTTTGTATAGAATAATTACAGACAACCAAACAAATCATGGTTAATAATTAAAAACTCATTTAATTATGATTTTTCTAAAATATTACAATGAAGACAGTGAATAAAAAAACCAACAACAACAACAACAACCATAAATAAATAATAATTTAATAAATTTATTATACAAAAAGACTAATTAAGATACACCACAGAGTACAAATAAAAAAAAATAAAAAGATTTACAAGCCACTACAAGAATAATAACAACAGGTACATACAAAAAACAAAAACGAACCAACAACCAACGATGAGTATCAAAATTTAAATATTGACTGGATTTAATGATGCGACAAGTACTCGCGTACAAGTATACAATGAACTTGACAGTTGTCTAAAGGAATAAAATCATTTAAAAAAAATTAATATTCGGTTACGCTGTTTGAAACACATCTCGCCACTTTCGTTCATCTTCATCACTAAGTCTTACCTTATCGTTGCCGTAAAGTGCCTAACCAATGTTCTCTAATTTTAAAAATTAGGAGGCTTCAGTAAGCTCCCTGCTGTAGTCTAGTAGGCAGTATATTGGCTTATTAGACGTGAGGCCATGGTTCAATCCCCAGATCGGACATCTCCAACACAACGAAAAATAAAAAATATATCTTCGACGACTTCCTCTCAGCAGATTTCTGGCAAAAACTCTGCGGGTAAATAAAAATTGCCATGAATCTGTCACTCGGAGTCGACTTTAAACTGTAGGTACCGCCACTCATATATAAAATTAACACATACGGCATAAGTGGAAGTGAAAAACTAGGTCGTAATCCTAGATAAAGGGTTGTAATGACCAATTATGTATGTATGTAAGCTCCCCACCATCCAGAAAATTTAACACAACAAACAGACATTATCGGAAGGTCAGGAAATAATAAGTCAGCACTTGAAACAAAGCAAGGTTGGAATTATTTCGGTTCCAACTAAGTGCAGGTTATTTTTAGTGGGTCATAAAAAATATGTGTGGCATTTAAATGATCGCCTTTGGATTGGTGATAGCAGTCGATCCTTTTGAGGTAATTTATGACCTCCTGCTAACATATTTAGGGCATTATCTTGACAATAAAAAAGAATGTTAGCTTCCAAATAATGTTAGCTAAGGTCGCCGTAGTCTAGTAGGTAGTGTGTTGTCTTATTAGACGTAAAGTCAGGGTTCGAGGTCGTAATCCTGACTGAAGGGTTATTTATATGTATGCTTCCAAATAATTGAACGTTGTCTGAGTAGACGAGTTCTTTGTTGCAGAATCAAAATAAAATATTAAATCTCATGGTCTTGGTGTCCAATTGATGTATCCAGAACGTGAACTTATTTTCTGGAAACTTTTTATTCAACAAAGCCAAAATCAGTTGTGTTATGTGGTTAAGGGTAAAATTTTGTTGAAACCAGACACCCTCCAGGCCATAAGTCTACAATTTCAGGCCAAAACAAGTTTGTTCTCATACGGCCGTAGTGCTTAGGATTGACGGAACATGACACCTCTTGATCGTAATGTACTCCAAACAGCCACTGTATTGGGCTTATTTACAATGTCGTTTCTAAAATTAATTTTTTTCTCCACTGCATCCTAGGCCATATGTCTATAGGGCAGGCAGGTCTATTGCGATAGTTCTTGTAGACTTAGTGGGAATTATAACCATTCAGAAGTCCTTGACTGTGGAGAGGCCGTTTCTTGGCATGAAGGACGCATTTAATGATGCGTACAAGAGCTTAAAAATAGGTCATTAGACAGAGACGTATAGAACCTATGATATCCAGATGGATGGGAAAGGTTCTATGCAACTAAAGCATTATAATTTAGAAACAGCGCCACGAAGTCATAATTTCCAATGAGCTGTTCTTCAAAGACATTCTGCTTATCCGTATTTACAACATTCAATCGCCTTGAAGTTAAATTTGATGGCTTGTCTTTACAACGATTGCATACATTTAAGGTTCTGCATGTAAATTATAATAATTTTATCTGTAAGTAAACCAAGTACGTGTACAATAAATAAACTCAAGGTCGTACAATTCGTTGGTTTTTATGCAAAAAAAATTCAAATTTTATTCTTTCGTTTACTACGCGTTCTTTTTTTATTCTTTTCTTATTAAACAATTTTGTTTTTGTATAATTTTATTAAGATTTTTAATTTTACAAAAGTAACGAAAGAAAAAAAATTCTACTTTTCATATTCAAAAATTGATTTACGAGCCATAGTTGTCACAGATACTGTGGACCATAACTATGTTCGTAGTATAGTATGACCATGTTATACCATAAGTGAGCCCCAGTACAACAATCCATTGTTCAATATTATTACTGTTTGTTGTTTTTGTTGTTGCTGTTTCTATGATTCTTTGATTTCTATTGAATTGTTAATGTTTTTTTTTTTGTATACATTCTTTAGCGTCCTTCTATGTTTGTTCGAATGAAGTGTTGATGAGTCGTAAATTTTTTTGTTCTTTTGTTTGTAATTTAAATAACATTGTTGTTGTTGTTGTCTTTTCTTATACAAACGTGTGAATCTTTAGAATACACCCGTCTTTGTATTTGCTTGTGAAAAAATAAAATTTTTTTTATTTAAATTCTATAGTCGAACCTAAAGTTATTCGAAAGAAGGTCGATCGATCGTCCATCAATGCTAACGTGGCAAATGAAACGAAAACATCTTAATGAAGGAACTCATCAAAGGCTGGAGTAATGTTTGTTTATGACACTAGTGTTACAAGGGAGTGGTAAGGTTACACAGGAGTTTTGTAAATAGAAAATAGAACCTGCTGCCATCATTTAGGAAAACAAAAGAAATTAAACAACGATTTCTGTATTCGATATTAAAAGCGTTAAATATCAGGCCTTCCACTAGACGATTAGGCATGGCACAGAACCACATACTAATTAAGAAATCTTTGTCAATTAAAAGAAATCTTGGCATATGTATAGCTCAGTATGCAGTTGATATATTTGATTACTGCACTGTAATCATAAGTGCTTCTACTAGCTGTGGAGTACTCCTACTTTTTTTACGCCGAGGAGGGGTAAATGTACCTAACCGCACCATAGAGGAAGTCGTCACAACCTCCGTATGTGGGGCCCTCACCCACTAAATCCCCTCCTCGTCTCGTGGACTTGTTGTGCCCACTCCGGAACTACGGAGGTATTACTTCGGAGTGGAGTCCCTTTGGCCCCTGCGTGTTCATATCCACGTCCGGATTGCGTGTCGAAAGTTCAAGAGACATCTAAGTGTCTCCACTATTTCTTTCGTCCAGTCCCCTGTTTCGAATTTCGCTTGACACGTGTGCTAGTTTCATCTATGCCGGCGTGCCCACATGTTCCGCAGCCACAAGATCCCTCTTCTTCAGTCTTAGAATGCTCTCCACGTAATTCACCACTGATGTCCAATTTTCTCTATTCGCGATCATAACCCCGACAATGTTACTGGCCGTGATCGTCCCAACTATCGACGCCAGTGCAGCGTGCCAGCGTGCACATTCGAAAACAGTGTGCTCTGCATCATCAATTCCTCCTATAGCTTTAATGGATATTGAACACACTTTTAATAATTTTGATACGATGGCCGTAATTCTGAAATTTTTTAAACTACGCGAGGATTATTTAGAACATAAAAGACTATTCCTACTCCTTATAAAATTCTGGAGTTTTGGCAGCCTTAACACAACTTAACCAGAGAAGCTAAGAACAAATCCTAAGATTTTATTAAAGGGTAACTTTAGAGGAGTCTTCCTTCAAAATACTTCCTAGCAAAGTTTGACAGCCGAATTTGCATAATTTTTCCATTATTTAGGAGACAGCACATCAATTGCTCACATCAGCTTATCGCAGATATCGATGACAACTTGAAAGATATAGTTGATGCGATTCAGAATATGATAGAAAAAATATAGACAGCATGGGTCAGCCACAAGTTAGGATCCTAACCAATAGACGATCACGGCGGGACAAACTGACACGGAAGTGGTCGGAATCATCTAACGTTTCTTTATCTTCATAGATACAGAATGGCGAGCGGCATTTCCCATGCGATGCAGGTACTCTCTGAAATATCCGTGACCGGTCAGCATCTGGGTTATGTGGTAGTCTACTTCGCCGTTTTTTTTCCACACATGCAACTCGGGAATCAGTTTATATGTCCACCTTCCATGCTGTTCATTTTCCCAGCGATATTGCCATTTTAGGAAGACTTCATGCTTTATAGCTTCTATGCTCTGTGGTTGAGTCGTACTTTGCCTGGCGTTGAAGATCATCCGGCGCTCATATGCTTGTAGGTCTATGGGAACCATTCCGGCTATAACTAGAACAGCTTGTGTCGATACCGTGCGATACGAGGATGTCACTCGTAGAGCAGCTATTCTCTGCACATACAGTAGTTTTCTAGCCCTGAGCCGTGTTTCCAAAGTAGAAGCCCAGATTTCAGACCCATAGAGGAGTATGCTATTTCCAGCCTCCATGAGTAGCTTCCTCTTACTTGGGAGGGGTCCACCAATGTTTGTCATCAGTCTACTTAGTTGAGTTGTTATTCTAGCTGCTCTCGCTGTTGCATACTCTATCTGCTCTGAGTAGGTCAGTTTCGAGTCCAGTCTAACCCCAAGGTATTTAATCGATTTCTTCGTGGGAATAACCAAGTCGCCTATGTTGATTTCGATCTTGATCGGAATGTGTCGTCTGGTTAGTAGAAGGAAAAAGCAGCTTGGAGTTCAACAAACCGTAGGTGATCTAACATACCTGCTTGCCGAATTTCCAGCAGTGGGGGAACAAGGAAACTACATGAGTTCGACAAGAAAACGGTTCGTATTCCAATAGGAATTCTAACGGGATACTGCGCTATTGGCAGATTAGCTTATAGGCTCGATCTGCCTCCTCAGGATTACTGTGGAAGCCGGCATGGTGTGCCGGAAATTGAATCGGTACAACACTTTCTATGCGAGTGTCCTACACTTCAGGACAGACGTAATCGGTTTTTAGGTGACAGAAAGTTTGAAGATATGGGCATGGTGGCGAAAGTGCCACTGAGGGATCTGGCCGGTTTCAACCGCAACGTGGGTTCATTAGCTTTGGGCTTAGCTCTGGTTAACACAATGGGTCATATGGGCCATGGAGTAAAGGGAAATTGAATATTACACGATTGGATGAAGCCTTTGACTTTAAAAGATGATTTTTCATATCTCAAATGCTGCAAAAACATCATATGTGCTATATATGACGTCACATGAACACGTATGAGCATATATTGCAAGACCTGTTGAATATTATTTAGAAAATAGCGGCTAAACATTTTTGCCGTACAGAACACATATTAGCCCACCAACTACTCTTTTTTCGTTCGATTGATGCAGAACGTGTCAGAAGTGAACGCTGCATTCTGTATAAGGTAATCGAAATTCTCTTGATTCATTCATGGCTTTAAAAAGTGATTTATTTTAATTAAGATCTAGATAAATAGGCCTTGACTACTAAGTCTTAGTCATTAGGTATGATTGAAACTTAAGAAATGAAATTAAAATTTATTATAAAAATTAATTTCATTCTAAAGCTATAAATCTAACGCCTACAACCGAAATGGAACCATTAAATGTTTTAATTTAAATACTTTACAAAACTTTATTGCATTTAAAGATATTAAAACTTTTGTTCTAAAAAATTTAATTTTTATTTTTTATTTCCCCAATAGCCAAAACCATTAAAGTTGTAAACGTCAGTTCAAACAGTCGGCTCATTTAGATAAAAAAAACTTTAGTGTTTAGGAGGAGGCTTAAATAGTAAAACAATGAAATAATTTTTTGTTTTTCACTGAAGAAGTTCTTGGAATAACATTAAAATCGTGTTTAAGCCGCCTGTTTTAAACAATAAATCCGAGAGTTGAAGCATTTGATGGCTTCTTGTCCAAAAAAAAAAAATAAGAAATTGTAACAGCCTCTGTTGGTATTCAATTTCATGTTCATTTGGACGTTTTAGAGAAAGACAAAACAATTTTTTTATAACATTTAGAAAAATAAAATATTTTATCGCTTGATGCCTGTCATTAAACTAATTTTGGAGTCCAATATTCACTTTGATGGGTAGACAAGAAAAACTTGATGTTCCAACATGCTTCATTGAAGGCTGTGTTAAGTATTAAAATGTTTTGTGTTTTTTTTTTCTATTCTTTAAAAATTTTTTTGAATGCTTTATTTATTTTCCTTTTTTTTAATTTTCTTTTGTATTTCATATCAGAAAATCAAATCTAATGAACAAAATAGTTTTAATGTCAGCTTTAAAAGCCCACACTTGTGTAACATTTATTATGGATCAGCCATAAAAAAACGGTATTACACAACAAAATCAATGAAAAAACAAAATTACAGGGAATGTATCCCCTGTAACAGATGCAAAAAAAAATAAAGTGGTTTCAAATTTCTTACAAGCAAAGATTATATCAAGGCTTTCAATATCAAACTGTTTAGGGGTTATGTTCTACTTTTTGTTACAATAATATGGGGCAGAGTGTAATCTGAAAGAAGTTCGACTCATTGACGACTCAATTTTGATTCATAAGCGCAGTCATTAGTGATGAGTCATTTGTAATTTTGGATGATGGAGCCATGGGGTTGGAAACAATAAAAATCTATAATTTATTCCAGCTGCACATTGCTATGCTATTAAGTGCTCATTGGATTGCTCAAAATCAATTCACATTTAACCAAACATCCAAGTTCCGTTAAAATCCCTACAAAACATTACCGTGAGTTTTAGTATCTAACACTATCACGGATAAGGGCACCTATGTAAAACAAGTTTATCACATAAGACAGTGAAAGAATTCTTTTAAATTTAGTGTGATATGAGCTCATGTTTATATAAATACCGAGAAAATATATGAAATAATCGATTAATACCAATTTAACATTGCTTAAGTAGGAATCACTGAAGTCGTCGTAGTCTAGTAGGTAGTGTGTTGGTTTATTAGTCGTAAGGCCCGAGTTCAAACTCCAGGCAGACATCAAAATGAAAATATGAAAAAAAAATATTTCTTTGGCGACTTACTCTCATCAGATTTCTGGCAAAAACTCTGAGAGTCAATAAAATTGACATGAAAAGTTTCTCAAATAAATCTGTCGCTCGTATCTGTATAAAATTTACACACACAACATGAGTAGTGTGAGAAACTAGGCCTTAATACTGACCAATTTTGTATGTATGTAAGTAGGAATCATCCTTTACTATTGAAATTAAAAATTAATACCACAACCATTTCAGCCATATCATCAGCCTTCTTATTGTTCTTCTTCGCTACCCTTTCCAACACACAATATGGTCTTATAGGCTTCCGCTGCTACTCGCAGTTGACTACTTTATCAACATCTTTTTCGAGACTCATGTTTTCACGTACAGTTTTATTACTTCTACATTGCCTGCCATCAGTACCTATTAAATTACGGATTCCATTTCCATTCTATGTTAGCCAAATCTCGAATATTTGAAGACACCATGTTCCGGTGTCTGGTTTTTATTTGGACTTGGGAATATGTTCATTCACACGAAGCAATATATTTCAGTAGAAAGGTTGGTTGGTGGCATGAGATCATAATCTAAATGGACCTTGTCTGTATCAGCAAGCATACAGTGGCGGCCTTACAATTAGAAACGATGTGTTTGGAATAGAGATGTCTGGAGTGACGAATTTAAGTTTAGTTTGTCCCAATCTGATCTAAAAACGTATGTAAGACATCCTCCAAACAAAGCCTTTAATCCCAGATACACAGTGATAACTGTAAAAGAAATTAACAAACATACATGCTGCTAAGTCGTTTCAAATTATAAGGCCACCACTGTACATATAAATCAACCGTTCTATCTGTTATGTGCTGACCGACTACATACATATATTATAAGAATTTTCCTTATTCCGTATTCCTCGGTATCCTCATTAGATGAGTAATGTCTGGAAAAGTTACATACTTTATTGGCAATTGCATTCCTTTAGTCAGGATAAGAACATAGTTTCTCACAACATCTAAGTTCTGTGTGTTCACCTCTTTTTCTTGACTTGTGCTTACGACTTCCAAGTTTTCCTACCCGAAATGAATTTAATTTGACGTCATATCTCTCCAGATTGTTTCTGCTGCTACAACAGGCACAACCAAAGAAAATTGAAACCATGCTTCAATTATTTTCCAGGATTCTTACTCACACTTACTTTGCCTTCATTTACCATCAATCCGAAGACTATATTTCAAGTTTTTGCTGACTTTCTTCAAGTATAATCCACGTGGTTCTCGAAATTAATAAGATTGTCAGTCATTGCATGCAAATATTTTATGGACTCTAAAGAGTTTACTTCTATACCATCAAATTATAGTTTCTGATTATTTATCACTAATATTCAAGCAAGAAGTCGCTGTAGTCTAGAAGGTAGTGTGTTGGCTTATTCGACGTGAGGCTAAGGTTCAAATCCGGGCCAGACATATCGATCAAAACGAATTATGAAAAAATATTTGTTCGTCGACTGCCTCTCAGCTGATTTCTGAGCAAAAACTCTGAGAGTAAATAAAATTGCCATGAAAAGTTTCTCAAAAATCTGTCGTTCGGAGTCGACTTTAAACTGTAGGTCTCTCCACTTATGGATGCAATAAACATACACAAGCTAGGGCGTAATCCTGACTACAGAGTTACATTACAACCCTTCAGTCAGGATTACGACCTAGTTTCTCACACCACTTATGTAGTGTGTGTTAATTTTATACATGAGTGACGGGACCTACAGTTTAAAGTCGACTCCGAACGAATTTTTAAAAACTTGTTCATGACAATTTTATTTACTTTCAGAATTTTTGCCAGAAATCTACTGAGAGGAAGTCGCCGAAGAAATCCTTTTTGTACGTCTAATAAGCCAACACACTACCTAGTAGACTACGGCGACTTCACAAAACGAGCGTGTGCATCCATTCATGTTTTTGAGTATTGGTCTCAGACAAGAAAGAAATCACGACAATGGTAGAATATTTAAAAGTGCCAAGAGCATGTAATTCACATGCCAAAAGAGACTTTAAATGATTGTGTAGATCGTACTTTGAATGCTTGGTAGGCTCGTCCGATATCGAGCTGCAGCAAAAGTCATCTAAAACCAATATATTGTGCTTGGCTTACCTTCTCATTCATTGAAACCTGTGGCATCACATTAATAGCGGGATTTTTTTTAATACAAAAAAGAAGTTTTACGTTTCCTTTATATATTTTTTTTAACTAAAATTTGTGTATCCACTAAAGCAGCTTAATTGCTTAGCTTTGAAATTATTGCTTCACATGTTCTTTGCTATGGCATAAGAAAGACTTGTCTAACATATGGGTTAATGGTGTCTCTTATTCTAATACTAGTTTGTACATTCAAATGCATTTTTGTAACATTTCTCTGCCATTCATTAATTCATTTCTACATTCATTCATTCATTTAAACATTTTATCACTTTATCTTTCCTATAATCCCAGATATTTTAAATCAATTTTTAAAAATCTTGGGTCTCTTAATTGTCTACTTTTTTTTTAACTTCTTTAGAAGTTTAGCCGTCGTGTTCTGTAGTGTTGTTGGCATTTGAAAAATTTAATGTTTCTTTTCTTTTCTATTATTTTGTTGTTGTTTTTTTATAAATAAATTTTAAAATTTATTGTGCATCACAGATTCATTCTTGTTAATCTTAAAAGATGATTTTTTCATTTTTTTGTTGGTTCTTACCGCCTTACATCATCTTAAACGTATGTTTGGCTGGAAGTTTATTCACAAAGAACACGAGGAGAAGGTTGTGTAATAATGATGATGATGACGATGGCGGTAGGTGGATTGGTATAATGGAAGCGAGTGGCTGCATTAAAGAAAAACTGCTTAAAAAAATATATTAATTTCCTGTTTCTATTCACGATAAAAAGAGTCTTAAATTTAAATAATGAATGAAAGAAATCACTCCCGCTTTGTAAGCTTTGTAAGATAGCGAGAGGTCATTGATTTCATATCGACCTCAAATGAAGTAATACATATGGATTGAAATTATGAAATTCTTAAGATTGAAATCGATTTGTTGTAAATTGGGTGGGCGTTGTTACATTAAAACTGTGTTTAGATGCTTGTTATAATCCACAGGTTTATTGCCTTCTAACGTGTTCGAAGGAAATTTATGTTTACTTTTGATATGGTTTTCAATTAAAAAAACATTTTTCCAAAAAAACAAAAAAAAATGTCAGAAGACGTTTCCTAGAATCATTCACAAAAGCCCATCGAGCAAATTAATCCTAAATGTTATAGTGCCATAGACTCATATGCTTTGACAGGCGTACTCAAAAACAAATCTCACTGTACGCATGTATATTATGTACAGATTAATTTAACAAGTCGCCGCAGTCTAGAAGGTACCGTGTTGGCTTATTAGACGTAAAGCCAGGGTTCGAGCCCCAAGCCAGACACCAAAACAAAATAAAAAAAATATTTCTTCGGCGACTGAGTAAATAAAATTTCCATCAAAAGTTTCTCAAAAATCTGTCTTCGGAGTCGATTTTAAACTGCTGGTCCCACCACTCATGTATAAAATTAACACACACAATATAAGTGGTGGGAGAAACTAGGTCATAATCCTGACTGAAGGGTTGTAATGACCAATTATGTATGTATGTATGTATGTATGTTATAAAAATTCTTATTCAAAAACAATAAGTGACGATATATTAAAACCCCACTTCAATATATAATATACATAACATACATGATACCGTTATTTCTACAAGGACCATAGGACCTTACGTGCTCCAATTTATTGCAATTCTGGAGAGAATCCCCCCCCCCATCACTTAAATATAAAGATAACATATAAGATCCCTTTGTTCCTACAATGAACCTAGCGACTTACAGTTTCCAATCTATTGCAATCCTAGACAACTAGGCGATGATCACTTCTCACCATCTGTTAATACTGCTGTTTACTTCAGTCTTAATCTGTCTTCTTCGTGTATAAGTTAGGCGTATCCCTCCTATGTTCCCTTATGGCTTTCAATACATGTAGAATTTTGCAAAGATAGCGGCTCACGAATCCTAACATTTTGCGCATATCACAAGTGGCAGCGTTCCAAGTTTCACAACCGTGCTAAAGAGTAGATTTTATATTCGTTTACAATTTTCACACGTAAAGTTAAAAAGGCTGATTTGTAAGTAAATTTTAGTCAGCCAAACATTTGAAGCGCTTTCTGTAAGCAATTATTGATATTCTCATACGATTCACTGTTCGTAGATAAATAGCAGAACTGGCTTGCAAATAAATCCCTGGGTATTGCAACAATACCGCCTTTAGAGATGATGTTCCGGACCCGATCGACGATGACGGCTTGGAGATTCCGCCTCCTAGCCATGAAGAGGTCAATGTCGCGATTATGGGTGTTAAAAACAATAAAGCGCCGGGTCCTGATGGCCTCCCCGCTGAATTGTTTAAGACCGGAAGTAATGAGTTTGTAAGACGCATGCACTAGCTTATTTACAAAATATGACTAGAGGAAAGTATGTCGAACGATTGGAACCTCAGTGTCCTCTGTCCTGTCCTAAAAAAGGGAGACCCTACGATATGCGACAACTACAGGGGTGTAAGCCTATCGCATATAAGGTTCTTACAGGCGTATTGTGTGAACGACTGCAGCTACTCCTCAAAACACTGATTGGTCCTTATCAGTGCGGCTGCAGACCTGGCAAGTACACCATCGACCAGATCTTCACACTGCACCAAATCCTGGAAAAGACCCACGAAAAACAGGCCGACACACACCACCTTCTTGTCGACTATAAGGCAGCCTTCGATAGCCCCATAAGCGATCGTGTTTTTGCCGCAATGTCTGAGGTCGGTATACCTGCGAAGCAGATAAAGCTATGCAGAAAGGCGTTGAGCAATTCTGGCAGCTCTGTCAAGGTAGGAATGGACCTCTCCGAACCTTTTGATACCGTGCGAGGTTTCAGAAAAGGCAATCACTTATCATGCGACCTCTTCAACTTCATGACGAAGTTGAGTGTTCTGCGAAAGGCGGGAGTGCATCTCAATGGCACTATTTTTCAAAAAAGTGTCCAGTTGCTTGCGTACGCTGACGACATTGACATCATAGGGCGTACCAAGCGAGATGTTACTGCTGCTTTAGTGCTATTGAACGGGAGTCTACTAAGATGGGCCTGGCAGTAAATGTGGTCAAAACAAAGTATATGTTATCGACAAGTAAAGATGTGCGGCGTATTGATTCTCAGATTACGGCCTATAAGTATACTTTTGATACAGTCAAGGAATTTATGTATCTTGGCTCCGCCGTTACCACCAAAAATGATGTCAGTCTGGAAATCAATTTTCAGACCCTAGTAGAGCATGTAAAATAACAAAGATTTTGTCAAAAACAACCTGTCAAAACATCACATAATGAAAACTTGCCATCAAAGTAAAATGCTTGGCTATATTTTGGAATAAGTGGACCATTATTATTGACTGTAATCAGTGCCACTTTTACTCCAAAGAACATATATTGTGCCTATCAATCCAACAATGTTTGTGTCTTCTGCTTCCATTTATTGATACAACTTCTGTTCTTTGTTTAGGCAGCCAGAGTTTAATCACCTTAAAGAACTCCCTTACGTGTGGCTACATATTACTTCTGTGATCACTTAAATATCTTTACTTATGGACTTAATCACATGATTAACTAACATATTTTAGAAAAGTTCTTACCACACCCTCAAAAAAAGATCTTTTTAAAATGTTGTTTATTAAAATCCCTAAACGGAAATGGAATATTTTGTTTTAAAATGAAATAAAAACACTTTTTGTTTAAATAACTTTGGGTCTAACGTTCAAAAATTTAATAATTTCACTTAATTTCTCACGATCACAAATGATGCCACATTAGAATTTATTATAAAATATGGCCTAGGCAATGCGTGTCTAAGTGTCTATAAGACGAGAAGTTTTCATTTAAGCCAATGTGCAAGAACGTTTAAAGAAGTTTTTAGTTTATTTTGTTATTCTTTTATCCGCTTTTGAAATACAATAGAAAGAACCTTATTGTGGGAGAATTTAATTATACACGAGTAAAGAACAACAATAGAACAAATACACGCATTTCTTAGAAACAGAAATTATTAGTGGTGTTAACGTCTAATCTGTGTACGCTACTTATGCACCCCAGGCAACATCTTTATGATATTGAATATGGGTTCCATTCAAGATTTTTGTTGATTAATTACACGACATGTGAATCATTAAGTATTGAGGATATGATAGCCTACTTTTTAAGAGTGGTACCGCCAAAGTAAATTCCTTCTTAAAACTGTTTTCTTCTGGTCATATATGGTCCATATGGCACGATTTATTTAACAATTTTATTTAACTCACATGTAATTCGTACTCAGAATATAATCTACAACAACCAGAGAACATCATTCAAATATTCACTGATATATCGCAGGAAGTTTAGAGTGGAATATTTTCAAATGAGTTGACTCTTAGATTTCACCAAAACTAGCTATTAAGGTAGCCAAGAAACAAATTCAGCAAAACAGCGATTAGATCCATAAATAATATGCACGAGCGAAGATTGCAAAGCAAACTACGTTGCTGATAGCAGATAATTCGAATGAATTCAAAGCGATGCAACCATAGGCACCCAAACGTTTTTGACCACTCAGAATTTATCGATAGAACGCGTCTAAGAAATGCCTGCCAGGAATTATTATCACAAGACATGGCTTTACAACGGGGTTTTTGTGAGGTTTCAAATAAGCTTTGCTTAAGGCAGCTACTAATTTACATACATATGTACATAAGTGGTTATTACAACCCTTCAGTCAGTTCTCACGCCACTTATATTGTGGGTGTTAATTTTATACTTGAGTGTCTGGATTCCGAACCACAGATTTTAGAGAAACATTTCACGACAATTTTATTTAATCTCAGAGTTTTTGTCAGAAATCTGCTGAGAGGAAGTCTCCGAAGAAATATTTTTTCAAATATCGTTTTGTTCGGGATGTCGGATCTAAGGGTCCTGCGTCTAATAAACCAACACATTGTCTACTAGGCTCCAGCGGCTATAAACCACACCTACCTACATACATACATACATACATCCATAATTTGCCATTACAACCCTTCAATCAGGATTACGACCTAGTTTCTCACACCACTTATATTGTGTGTGTTAATTTTATACATGAGTGGTGGGACCTACAGTTTAAAGTCGACTCCGAACGAAAAAGTTTTGAGAAACTTTTCAGGGCAATTTTATTTGCCCCCAGAGTTTTTGCCAGAAATCAGCTGAGAGAAGTCGCCAAAGAAATATTTTCATATTTTCGATTTGATGTCCGACCTGGGGTTTGAACCGTGGCCTTACGTCTAATAAGCAACACACTACCTACTAGACTACGGTGAATATTTGACAAACGTTGTGTTAATTCCACAACGGAAGTAAGTTGCTTAGAATTATACTGTGTTCTATAATATCAAAGAATGGTAGCCTAATGTTCTCACTAGTACTAGATGAGAGCTTCGTGCTTCTCAAAACTTGGCTCTGAAATGTGTGAAATACGTGGAAAAAATATTTCTTTTGCCATCAATCTTCGGGCATAAGTTTTGAGGAAAATCTTTTAAAATTTTTTATTCCGTTTTAACATTAAACTGCAAGCCCCGCCACTCATGAATAAAATTAATGTAACTGAACATGAGTGCTTTGGAAACCTAGACTGTAATCGTGCTGTAATAGTCAACAGTATACGTTATATATGAGCTTCAACAATTCTTAATTTCTTAATAAAATTACTGATTTCAAGCATTATTTATTTATACAATTCTGACTCATTTACACTGAATTTTAAAGATCCTAAAAATATTTCCAGAATGTTACCAACATTATCATAAAACGCATAATGCATACGTAGAGTTTTAACGAAGACAAAGAATATTTTAAACTACAGCAAAACCCCACTAAAACGCATACAAATTACTCAATTAGAAAGGTAAAAATTATTAAAAAAAAATAAATTTATTTATAATTTAACGAGTTGCAACGTAAATTCTTCTGGAAATTAAATGTAAATTTTCCATCTTGACGCAAAACAAACCGTAGGTCAACGAACTTGTTTATTAAAATTAAAACCACGACTAAAATAAGATACAAAAAAATTGTTAAATTGTATTGAACAAAAAAAAAATCTAAAAAGGAAAGCGAAATTATTTTCATGCACCTTAAGCGGTGACCAAATAAAGTTCCTCTTGGAAAGAAACAAAAAAAACTGAAAAATTCGTTACTTTTTTTTAATTTATTTTAAAAATATTTTTTTAACCAGACGTTATGAATTCCATTTAGTCTTGAAAATTGTCTTGGTCTTGTGTTTATCATTCTTTTTTTTGTATTGTTATTGTTGCTGGTGTTGTTAGTTGTTTGTCTGTGTGTGTGTTATTGTGTGTCTCTCATTTGGCTAAAAGAAAATTGACCCTAACCTTCAAGGTTGGTTGCACAATTCTCACGACAAATTAGTCGTTGTAGGCAACAAATTTTAAATAAAACCAACAACGACAATAACAACATTGTTAAAAGGAAAAATAAAATCTACTCAATTGTAAAGTTTTCTTTTCATATTTTTCTTCTTTTTCTTCTTTTCTTTATGTTCAATATTTAATTATGGACAGACAGACAGACAGACAGACAGACATGACTATCTAACTTATGGGTACTCGTACGTATGCTTGGAAAATATTATTGTTGTTGTTGTTGTATTTGTATTAGAAAATGTATAAGAAAAACCACCAAGTGAACTGAAATTGTAAGACAACCTGCAATTGTTTAAGGCAATGTTGCGCATCTGCTGTATTGTATTCTGAATATTAAATGGTTTTTCATTTTATTGTTGTTTTGTCTCAGCTTATACATACTGTTAGAGACGCCAACGGTGGACTAGTGTGACAGGCGTCAAAGGCAAAAGTTTAGTTTTTTATGAAATGATTCACTTTCAATATCAATCCACACTTTAAGTCAATCCTGTATTCCTCTATTGATTACATACATACATACATAATTGGTCATTACAACCCTTTAGACAGGATTACGACCTAGCTTCTCACACCACTTATGTTGTGTGCGTTAATTTTATACATGAGTGGCGGGACCTACAGTTTAAAGTCGACTCCGAACGACAGATTTTTGAGAAACGTTTCATGGCAATTTTATTTGCCCCCAGAGTTTTTACCAGAAATCAGCGGAGAGGAAGTTGCCGCAGAAATATTTTCATATTTTCGATATTTCGATCAACACACTAGCTACTCGACTACGGCGACTTTTATTGTTTATAACATTAAAATACGTACAGTAGCTCTAGATTTGCTTCACAATACTTTAGCACTTCTTTTTTTCAGATTAATTTCAAGGGAATCATTTCTTTTAATAATAATTATCTTGGCTACGCCATTGCCAGCAAAAATGATTTCAATCTGGAGATTAAGTTTAGGATCGCTCTTGCCGATGCTATTATGGTCTCAATAGGCAATTATGTAGCAGACGTAACTTATACTCTTATTCGTACAAAGTAACTTATAGTCTACAAGGCGCTCATCTTCCCCGTGCTTCTTTACTTTGCAGATGCATGGACACTATTAAGCATCGATGCAGCAGCCTTGAGACTATTCGGGAGAAAAGTCCCACGTCAGATCTTCGTTCCAGTACAAGTTGGCGATGATTTCCGCATTCGACCTAATAATGAGATGTATGAACTTCTCAACGAAATAGACGTTGTGCAAAGCATTAACACTTAGCGGCTGCCCTGGCTCGGACATGTCGTTCGAATGATTAGCGGAAGTCGACGAAGCGAACAACCTGGTCTACGTTGGAAGGACCACATTGAGGAAGCCCTGTCATGGATTGGTGTGACCAATTGTTAAAGCATGGTTAATATAAGGCTCCGTTGTAGTACAAATAGTGTTTAATCCTTAATTTGAATATAACTACTGCTTGACAATTCCCAAGCGTCCAGATAGTTTTGTAAAGGTGTGGATTTTATCAAAAACCCGTGGCTAAACACTTTGGTCTCAGTTTCGAATTGCCTTATATGTATATGGGAGACTTCCCATCAGAATTTGTTATGTGACCATAGTAAGTCAGTGAATACTGGATTGTATAGTCCATTATTATAATGAGATCCCCGCTTTATGAAGTCACCACAATATAGTAGATAGTGTATTGGCTTATTAGACGATAGCCTGTGGTTCAACCCCTAACACAGATATCTCAAACAAAACCGAAATATAATGGAAAATATATCTCTCGCTAACTTCCTCTCAGCTAACTTCCTTCTAGCAAAAACTATGAGAGTAAAAATAAAATTGCCGTGAAAAGTTTCTTCAAAACCTGTCGTTCGAAGTCGACATTAAACTGTAGATCCTGCCACTCATATATACAATTTACACACACAACATATGAAACATGGTTGTAATAACCAATCAAGTAAATAGGTAAGTAAGAAGCCTCCATTATTTTCATTATAAAACCAGAATCGCAATGGTGGTAGCCTAACACTTCTGCCTAGTAGACAAACTATGATTATCCGGGAATCTGTACTATCTCCCGGTCTCACCTCCAAATGAGTCCATAAGAACAGCAAATTGGAGGATGAGAACCAACAAGCATCTGATCTCGTAAGTGTGTCAGCCCTTTATTTCCCAGGAACACTACTATAACTGGAACACAATGAGGATCCATATTGTGGAGCATTATTATCGCCCTCCGATCAGCGTGACTGTCAATGAACTCATTTAAGAAGCGCATTTAAAGAAACGAAACCAAGCAAGGTTTCCAGAGCCTTCAAAACAGCAAATATCTCTTCCTGAAAAAAGCTACAGTAATCCATCCAGTGTAGTCGCCGTAGTCTAGTAGGTAGTGTATTGGCTTATTAGACGTAAAGCCAGGGTTCGAGCCCCAGGCCAGACATTAAAACAAAATGCAAAAAATATTTCATCGGCGACTTCTGACAGTAAATAAAAATGCCATGAAAAGTTTCTCAAATATTTGTCATTCGGAGTCGACTTTAAACTGTAGGTCCCTCCACTCATGTATAAAATTAACACACACAACATAAGTGATGCGAGAAACTAGGTCGTAATCCTGACTGAAGGGTTGTAATGATCAATTATGTAATGTAATGTATGTAATCCATCCAGTTTATAATGAAACTCAAGTCCGAGATCCTCACAGAAAACCAGTATCCAAGACGAAAATGTCAGTGCCACATGTGGTTTCGAAGAATCAGTAAAAATCAGTGTTCCCGCTTGTATTTGGAATTCTTTTTCTTTCTTTAAAGGGACCTATACGGAGTAAGAAGGCTTAATCCAGAGATAAACAAAGCCTAGAGAGTGTCCGTGGTTTCATTCATAAGTTTCCTCCTCATCAGAGACGAAATAACTTTTGAAATATCGAAATGACGGACCGATTCGCTTAAGCTTATGATGCTACTCTCTGCACAAAGCTTGATGTAGATAGCGTCAGGTAAAGAATGATGTCAACGTCAACCTGAGGCCGAAAAGGCGATACACTGTACCTTATTCTAGGCTACACCTGACCTTGATCCAATTAATGACTGTGGAGTTGGGTCACTGGAGTAAAAAATTCAGAACCCGCTTAATCCTTTTCTAATCGTCCTACAAAATATTTCGAGTATTTATTAGAATCAAGTATGATTTCCTTTTTGGTCTTGTTTTAGTTTTATTGGAAAAGTGTTGACGGAACTAAAAGGATAAACATACGCAAACATTAGTATTTAGAACATATTTTCATACGTTAACATCCCCTTTCAATTTCCCAACTGTATAGTACCCCTGCCTGAAACCATAGCAATCCGGTTACCCTGAGCAACCGACAATTATTTACAAATAACTTCAGAAGTGAAAAATTCCTTTCAAATTTATTTTTCATTTTCATTTCAGTTCCAATTAATTATACAATCCAGCTGCTTGAAACTCTAAATAATAATTCCTATATCAAATAGAAAAGTAGTTATGGTGGTACTACAGGTTAAACGAGGCGATGAGAATCTGTTTTTATATGAGACCAGTATCAATGAGAATACCACAAATGTGATAAAGGACATAACAGCCATTTATAATGGACGTTTGAAAATCGAACGTATTTGCATGGAAATTGAAGAGCTGGCTTCACATGGTACTCTACTGCCACCGGAGATGATGGGCCTTACCGATGAGCAAGTGGAAGAGTTGAAACTAAAAGATGTTTGGGGTGAAAAATGTATGCCATCGGGTGGATTTATATTCAACAAGGATCCTATAGGACGTCGTAATGGCCAACAGCCCAAAGAGAATATGCAGGAAGTGTTACGTAATGCTATGAAGGATGCAAAAGCTATGATTGATAAGAAATTAGTTTTAAACAAGAAGCCTTTGACTTTGAAGATCATTGGAGAAGCTTTAAATCTGCTTAAGGGGGCTGTGACTATTGTTTATCCCATGCAATTGCCGCCACATGATGTCATACGCATGGAATTCACCAACACCGAGGATTTGGCGGGCACACAGGCTTCAAAGGAAGTTATAGAACCCTCCAAGGCCCAATTATGGTTTGCTGGGCGTTTGGTATTGCAAGACAAAAAATTAGCGGAGTTTATAGGCAACAATGATAAGACCAAAGTTGTTGTCAAGTTGAATAGCCTAGGTGAGGGTCCACCATCCAGGGAACCGATTATCACCGAAGATGTACGCAAACGTATGATGGCCGATGCCTATAGACGCCAGGAAGAATTGAAAAAATTGGAAATCGACGATGATGACAACTATTTGAATTCTAGTTGGGCTGATGGCAGCAGTTTGAAGCGTCAGTTTCATGGTTTGGAAAATGTACGTTTTCGTGTGGGACCATAAAAATCTTTTTTTATTTATTTTCAATTTCAAATAAATTTGATTTTTCATTAAAATTTAATTTGAAAAGTTTAATTTGAAATGATAATGACCAGGTTAATTAATGAATTTCAAGAAAAAAGTATTAACTCAATTTACTTGTGTTACAACAAAAAGACAAACAATTACAATAATTTTCTTTAAATTGAATTTCAGATTAAATTAATTGGCATGAAATAAAAATCAAAAAAAAATAAAAAAAACACCAGCCAGCTGCATAATTTCACAATACCATGATGCTTGATTTCATAATAATTTTTCAAACTCCCAAAAGTAACATGTTTATTATGGCAATAAATTGAAGAAACAAATAATTTTAACTGGGGTCATACGTAAAAGGTTTCTCTGTTATGCTTGTCTGTCATTCTGTCTCTCTGTCTAGCTGACTGCTCACCCATCCAGTCATCCATCTTAAATGAATACTTCGCTTATAATTGAATTCAAACGTTCGTTATGACAGATGCTCTTAAACAAAAATGAAAATTTAAATAATTTTCGTTTATTCACTTGAGCAGAGATATTTAAGCGAAGCAATTTAAATGCATTTTTATTGTTAATGTGATGGGGTTTATACAGATTTAAAAAGGTAAATAAAACGATGCCTTTTTAAATGGTGCACTTAAATGTGTGTGAAAACTGTATGCCTGGAAGCAATAAAAAGCTATATTGACTACACTTCCATAGCAATAGCTTAAGGCAAATCAGATTCCCTTGAATACCACTTTCTCTTCGTTAGTAGTTCTGAACTGATAGCATCGGTACATTTAATCAAGAACAAGCCAGATCCCCAAACCAGGGACTTAGTGAGACAAGCATAGAATTAACCGAATAGGACAGGAAAATCAGTATAGGTTAGGTTAGAGGACGTGTACTTGTCAATTAAGACAAGTACAGTACCCGGAGGTCGAATAATTAACCCATTGTACAACGTCCTAGTTTCTCACACCACTTATGTTGTGTGTATTAATTTTTATACATGAGTGGTGGGACCTATAGTTTAAAGTCGACTCCTAACGACAGATTTTTGAGAAACTTTTTCATGGCAATTTTTTTGCCAGAAATCTGCTGAGAGGAAGTCGCCGAAGAAATATATTTTTGTATTTTGTCTTGCTGTCTCGCCTAGGGCTCGAACTCTGGCTTTACGTCTAATAAGCCAACATACTACCTACTAGACTACGGCGACTTCAGAAAAAAAATCAGTATCGTACCACTAAAAACTTATCAACTGTAGTTTTACGATTTGCATATATACACACGTAATTGATCACTACAACCCTACCCTCAGGATTACAACCTAGCTTCTCAAACCACTTATGTTGTGTGTGTTAATTTTATACATGAGTGGTGCGACCTACAGTTTAAAGTCAACTACGGACGACAGATTTTTTTTCATGGCAATTTTATTTTTACTGAAAGAGTTTTTGCCAGAAATTTGCTGAGAGGAAGTCGCCGAAGATATATTTTTTTGTATTTCGCTTAGTTGAAGATGTCTAATCTGGGGTTTAAACTGTAGCCTCTTGTCTAATAAGCCAACACACTACCTTCTAGACTACGGCGACCTTCTTACACCGCAAACTACTAAACTCAGCATAAGAAACTAACGCCTGTTTTCCTGTCAACATCATGCAAGAGTTCTAGCAAGCAAATGAGTTGTGCAATGGACTGAATGAAAGAGTGCAAGAGTAACGCAATGCAAAATATGCGTAGAATAACACTCATCTATAACACTGCCTTCCAAAATGTTAGTTGCTTTGTGTTTGAACAAAGTATCGTGTTTCATAATGCCGCTGTACAAAATATATACAATGTATTCTATTTCAAAACGTCGTCAATGTGTATTTTTAACGCAGTCAAAAAGAAATCAGGCATCGAATTTATAGTTGATCCATTGTTTCGTTACTTTGCATATCTACATAGTTTATATACAGTAGTAAAACTGGATACAAACTTTGTATTGATACTTTTTGAAGGCAGCCCACTTATGTTGTGTGCGTTAATTTTTATACATGAGTGGCGCGACCTGCAGTTTAGAGTCGACTCCAAACGACAGACTTTAATTACACTCAGAGTTTTCGCCAGAAATCTGCTGAGATGAAGTCGCCGAAGAAATGTTTTCATATTTCGTTTTGTTGGAGATGTTTGACTTGGGGTTTGAACCATGGCCTCACGTCTAATAAGTCAACACACTACCTACTAGATTACGACGACTGCAAGAATAACGGACTGCAAAAATCTGGCGAGAAATAACACTGATTAACAACGCGGACAAATTTATCGCTCACATAATTAATAAGCGTTTCTCTGCTCAATGAACAGACAGGATTTCGTTCACAAAAAGTATGTACGGATTACATAAATAACTTATGAATCATTCATTAAACTGACAAAGTCTGTAAAATTGAAATTTGTCGTATTTTATACTACGATATGATCAGTCGACCAATCCCTATTACCGGCCAATACCTATGAAAGAAAAAGTAAGAATTGGTTGCGCTCTCTCCTCACTATTATAAGCTGTTAAACGCCTTTCATCTGAAGTGTCATATAAGAGGTCTCCAGAGGAAAGTATTTGAGATTGTTTAAGCTCCACAGGGGAACGTAATTTGTAGCATTTTATACTACGACAGGGTCAGTCTTCCAATACCTATTACCGACCAATACCTATTAAAGCCGGAGAGTAAGAATAGGTTGAGCTCTCTCCTTACTATAATGTGTTCAACGCCTTTCACCAGAAGTGTCATATAAGAGGTCTCCAGAGGAAAGTATTTGAGATTGTCAAAGCTCCACAGAGAATCGTAATTTATTGTGTTTTATACTACGACAGGGTCAGTCATCCAATACCTATTACCGACCAATACCTATTAAAGCCGGAGAGTAAGAATAGGTTGAGCTCTCTCCTCACCATAAGCTGTGAAATATCTTTCATCTAAAGTGTCATTTATTCGTTAGAAGGTTTACCCTTTATGAATAAGACTCTATTGCCACCTGAGATGATAGGCCTTACTGATAGGCAGAAGAATTGAAAAAAAATATGTTTGGGGTAAAAAATGTATACCATCGGGTGGCTTTATATTCTACAAGGATTCCATAGGACGACGTAATGGCCAACAGACCAAGGAAAATATGCAGGAAGTGTTACGTAATGCTATGAAGGATGCAAAAGCTATGATTGATAAGAAATTGGTCTTAAATAAAAAACGTTTGACTTTGAACATCATTGGACTAGCATTGAATCTGCTTAAGGGTGCTGTGACTATTGTTTATCCCATGCAATTGCCGCCACATGATGTCATACGCATGGAATTCACCAAAGCAGAGGAATAAGACTGTTATATGAGTGATTCAAACATATTATCGAGCATCAGTGGGTGATTGTGGTGTGGATTATCGATTCATTAATTACAATACAATTACAAATTATATTCTAATTATATGCGAGCTAAGTACCTTTGACCATATGCTCGGTGTAGTGTCACAGACCAGAGTCTCTGGTGGAAATCGAAACCGCGACCCTTACGCTAATAGTCTAGCACACTACCCACTAGACTACCAGGGCACCCTTATCGATTTACGATGCAAGGAATCTATATGATTATAAGAACAAGTTGAAGAGACAAAAAGCGCTTCATTGCAATCGGATTTAAATTTACTTTAGAAACCCAAGAATGCATGACTCTGTGCCATATATGATCTAATCCTCTTTATCTATGCTCAAAAGAGTTCAAATTCTTTTTTTTTAATACAGGAAACTCATTAGTCTGTCAATTTTGCAATATAAAATTATTTCATACTCAGAATAAAACATAATTACACTTAATATTACTCCAGCTGACTGGCTGCTACCTACTTTGGGACTTGCTCACTCATAAATCTATTGTGGTTTAAAGTTTTTAATTCGAATAATAAAAAAAGAATTAATTTAAGAAAAAAAACTTCAGAAAAAAGAGGATTTCAGCGTATGTAGTTTTTGTTTTTTGTATTTTTATTTTTGTTATTTTATTTGCTGTATTGTTTTAGAATATTTGAAATTCATTATTTTTATGAAGGCTCAAAGTCCCAAAGTGTTAAAGATTATTTAAGAAGACAAATTTATTGTTTTGCTCTTTATTTTTGTTGTTCTTTTTTGTTTTTATTTCTTTTTTTCTAAGCAAAAGTTATAAAGCTTGAAGGTTATTCTAATGGCTGGCTGGCTGGCTTTTATTGTCTGTTCATAGATGATTTCAGCGGTCACAGATGGATGTGTCCTCCCAAATTGTGTACAAAGTAATAAATTAAAAAAAAAAACGCAACAACTACAAAGGAAAAACCAATCAATAGTTTTAAAAAATATGACAATCATGATTTATACGAACATTAAAGAATGCTTGAAAAAATATTGTCACTGCTAAACCACCGCCAAGAGCAATACAAAACAGAAGAGCGGAGAAGAGAAGAGAAAAAAACATGGTTTTAATCTCCAATTTTTATCTTGTCTACCTTAGTAATGTGTTTGTGTCTCTATGTGATAAGAATTTTGCCTTTTTTTTAATAATTTTTTCAATTTAACTTGACCCACTTTGCTTTTAAAAATTATAAAAATTTATTTTTAACAGGAAATTCTTGCAGATTATTAACACAATAAATTATAAAATAAATTAAATGCCACAGATAGTAATTAACAAAACACCAAAATAAAAAAACAAACAAAAACCCATGCAATTAATTGTCAAGTAATATCAAAACAAATGCCGGACATGTAAAGAAATCAAAGAAAAAAAAACAAAACCAGGCTATATTCTACAACACCCTGTTCTCATTAAGGTTTATTGTTGTACGATGTTTTCCAATTAACTTAAGAAACCTAATGGTTTGTACTTACATGAAAAGGCAAGTAAAACAAATATGGTCGGCCAAGGACGAAAAAATATTCATATGATAAGTAACACCCCACTGTAGAGGATTATTCATGCTTCGGTGTTAAAAATAAAGTTAAATAATGTATACAAGTGAACTTACAGTGGTGGCCTTATAATTAGAAACGATGTTTCTGGAACAGAGTTCTCTGGAGTGACGAATCTAAGTATAATTTGTCCCAATCTGATGGAAAAACGTATGTAAGACGTCCTCCAAACAAAGCCTTTGATCCCAGGTACACAGTGAAAACTGCAAAACAATTTAACAAACATACATGTTGCTAAGTCGTTTTTAATTATAAGGCCACCACTGTATGTTTATAATGTGTTTATCTTGCCACTAGGCACTGTTTAAGATCTTTAATTCAGCCTTTCCTATTTGCTATGTTTTGAATATAAGACCATTCAAATATCCGCCACGACTTCTCTGGGTGTAGCTTATTCGCATTGTCCAATTTTCCATGACTCTGGCGCATAAATCAAACGGAATTTGACCGATGGTTGTCTGGACATCTACTGCGAAAAGGTTGTACCTCAATTACGTGTCCACAACGGGTGCTCTCGTTACAAACGACTCGAGAACTGATGGTGGTGTTAGGTTTGAGGATCGCTCTAGTTTGTGATTTATTCGCATAAACCAGTGATTTAAGAATACCCCACAAAGAAAAAGTCTAACGGTGTCAAATCATACCACCTCGGTGGCTAAGTTCACATCACCTTCACATCAGATGATCATGCCCTCAAATTGATTGTGCAAATTCACAAAATATGGTACGTGATACGTAGTACCATCCTGTTGAAACATGTCGTTGGTGTACAGATGATACAATTCAGACCAAAAGGAGTTGGTAATCATGGAAATATAGTGCTCGTCGTTGATAGTGGTAGGCCAGACGTCATTTTCAAAAAATGTGAACCGATGAAACCGTTTTTTGAAGTCGCCGTAGTCTAGTAGGTAGTGTGTTGGTTTATTAGACGTAAAGCCAGGATTCGAGCCAGACATCAAGACAAAATACAAAAAGTATTTCTTCGGCAACTGAGTAAATAAAATTGCCATGAAAAAGTTTCTCAAAAATCTGTCGTTCGGAGTCGACTTTAAACTGTAGGTCCCACCACTCATGTGTAAAATTAACACACACAACATAAGTGGCGTGAGAAACTAGGACGTTGTACAATGGGTCAATTCAACCTCCGGGTACTGTACTTGTCTTAATTGACAAGTACACGTCCTCTAACCTAACCTAACCTAAACCGTTGGTCCAAAATCCACATCAAACATTTCCTTCCATGGACTGAGCATTAGACGCTCTTGGATCTCATGTAGATTGGTTTCGTCCCAAATTCTTCAACTTTGTTTGCTTAGATACCCATTCATTTCGAATACGATCTCATCGCTGAAGATGATTTTTCGAAGAAAATTGTGTTCAACTGGGTTCAGAGCCCATTTAGCGAACACACGTCATTATCATCTGTTAAAATTCGAAAGTCCTTTGGGAAGACCCTACAGAATGTCATTTCAGTAATAGTTTCTGGATTAATTTCAGCAGCGGCTCCTTTAGAGGCAGTTTTTGACCACTTTGCCATGTTTAAGGCGGTAACGCGGCGATAATTTGATGAATTTTGGCTTTTAAAAACTTCAGCTTAGCGGATTAACCGCATAGACACGGTCATTGTCGTAGCCCCACCAAAAAAGTCCATCGGCGTTAAAATTACTCTTTCTGAAAACCTTTTATACGGTAAAGTCGTGTTTTGTCGCTGATACATCCCAGATAATAATCTTCATTTGCAGGCCAAAGAAAGTTGTTTATCATACGGCCATAGTACTCTTAATTGACGGTAAAGATTCTTTCCGGATAATAAAAAAAAATGGAAAAATATTGCTCAATAATATAACACGACCATAATGCACTTGTTCCAGATGCAATTGCTTTTCCATAAACACTCCTAGCTTCTCAAGCCCCATATGCTATAATTTGGTTTATTGCTTAGAAAGCTGAGTTTGGTGTAGAGAGACGGTTAAAGAGCTGCCAAATCAAAGGGGTTTCTCAAGCCCCATATGCTATAATTTGGTTTATTGCTTAGAAAGCTGAGTTTGGTGTAGTGTGGTGTAAAACAGCATCGTTACAATTAATGAAACAAGGTCCTGTGCAATTATTAATATGTTTTTTTTTGTCTAGAATGGAAGTATGGGACCTGGTTGAGATGTGGTTGCAACAAGACGATGCCAATTGCCTCACAGCACGGTATCTATGAGCATACGTGGAGTCTTTTGTAGTCAAAGACAAGTCAGTCACAATTCCTACACTGGAATGTAAATTTGAAGCTGCTGTTAATAACACAACAGGCGAAATGCAGCCAAAATGATACAATTGGAGTTCAGGGGCATTGTTTTTACATTGTAAAATGGATTGCAAATAAAGAAATTAAATAAAAAAATGTTTTTAATATTATTTTGCAATGTTTTAAGTTTTTCAAATTACAAAAATGTCAATAAAGTGTTAAAAGAAAATAAAAAAAAAACAATTTTCAAATATTAAACAAACTATTCATGACAATATATGTATTTTCTATTTTACAAGTTCAATAACCAACCTTTAAAAACGTAAACCTTAGGCTGACCTATAGTTTAGTCACTAAAAGGTGACATTGTATGTAAAACAAAATAAAATAAAAACAAATGAATAACGCAACACTCGTAAATAATTAAAAGCGATTAGTTTTTGAAAGGTTCAGGAACCTTTTTACATTTGTACCGACTGTCAATGTTTATGTACTAGTTAGTATCTGTACATTTTGCTTATTTAAGCAATTAAATTTTTATTTATTTATTTTTTTTTTTTTGTTGTTATGTATGTGTCGTTAAAATTTTATTATAAAAATTTTCATTTTTTTTTGTTTTTTGTTTTCCTAAAAACTTAACGTAATTTGTTGAATTGTTTCATATTATTTTTTTTTAAACTTGAACTTGTCATCTTTATGGCAAATGACACATAATTTGTCAATTATTTTGTTATTATTGTTACTAATTTGGTTTGTTGTTGTTGTTTTATTTTCTTTTAGTTAAAATATTTAAAAAAAATTACACACTCGCATAATATTTGTTGAAATTATATTTACTGTAGTCATTGTAGATAATAGACCACAGAGGTAAACGTACTTTAAAAGGTTTTAAACTGAAATTGTAATTGAGAAAAAGTTTTTCAAATTGTATCACGACAATTGTTTTCTTTTTTAATTTTTTTTGTCACGTTATAGACGACTTTTCATATGATAGATGCACAAAAAATTTATTTTTTTTATTTAAAATTAATCTTCAGTGTACCTACTATCTTTATTACTAGTGCCCTGAAGATAACACCAATCTAGGCACTTTACGACATGCTAAAGTGGTTTCTCAGAAGCAACAATAACTCTTGCTGTAATCATATGAATTCGGTGAGCTGCTAGCTTAAGCAGACATGCTAGAATCATAGGTCCCTGAACCACAATACTGTTTGATTACATCGTCCCCTATAACTATCTTAAAGTCGCCGTAGTCTAGTAGGCAGTGTGTTGGCTTATTAGACGTAAGGCCACGGTTCAAACCCCAGGTCAGACATCAAAACGAAATATGAAAAAATACTTCTTCGGCGACTTCCTCTCAGCAGATTTCTGGCAAAAACTCTGAGAATAAATAAAAATTGCCATGAAAATTTTCCAAAAAATCCGTCGTTTGGAGTCGACTTTAAACTGCAGGTCCCACCACTCATGTATAAAATTAAAACACACAACATGAGTGGTGTAAGAAGCTAGATCGTAATCCTGACTAAAGGGTTGTAATGGCCAGTTATGTATGTATGTATATATAACTATCTGTACAGGTTCTTAGACACCCTTATCCTAAATATTGGAACGCAAAGTTAAATCATCTTCCAAATTCTTTGAAAATATACACCGAATAGTCGGAGTTGCATATGAAAACAGGGTGTGGATATCAAAAACTCACATCCCTGATCATTACAGTGTATTTCAAGCGGAAATCATACCTATCTTCAAGGCGGCTAAGGCCTGTCAGTAGCAGGATATTCTCTGAGCAAATACTGATAGATTCGGATAGCCAATCTGCCATAAAGACGCTTTCGAACAACGTATGGGGGAAAATGGGAAATGATGTAAGACTCCATTATTTGAACCACTTTGCATAGGAACATACCCAGAAACTGTATAGTGGACGTACTGTTTAGAACTGGTACTAGCCCTGAAAACGCCTTTTGTGATGCGCCATTGACCATGGTTATTGATATTGTTCGGCCTGGTAAGGGGCAACGAAATATGGTAAAAGAAAAGGGATAAAGACAGTGAAAGAAAGAAAGTGAATACTCTTCTCCAAACAGAGAGTTTAAGCTACCAACGAAATCCTCTCCCAGGGTAATCAACATATTCCTACAAAAATTAGGACAACCACAGTGGAGATGCTCTATTGCCGCCAACTCGTCTTCATATCCACATTATCTATAAAAATCTGGTTTATATCTGCCACAGATCCCTGCCAAAGCCTTGACATTACAATGTCCAGAACAAAACTCAGTTGCCAGCATCTCTTACAGCAGCAACTAGTTCTACCACCATTAATAGAATAGCAAACGCTGCCAGCTACAAAGTACCTCAATCCATTCTCCAAACGAGAACATACGGGTAGCGGATTAGAGGAGCAGGAATACCAATCATCATCAATCAAATGAGAACCCAATGAAGCAAGTGGAATATCGAGAATATCTCTATGTCCCGGATTCCAAAAGAGACTGATTCAGTTCAAAGACTCCTATGGTGTCCTTTTAATAATCAACCATTCGTGAATTTCACCAAAGCGATTCTAAGAAGCAAGATCCAAGGCCTCAAGAGCATTCAAAACAGCAAATATCTGCGTCTGAAAAATGCTGAAGTTGTCATCCAGTCTGTAATTGAATTTCAGTTCAAAATCCTTATAAAAGACCCCATTATCCGTAGACCAATCTAGTTATGACACTTCAGTGAAAATGGTTGTACCAACTCGTTTTGAAAGTTCCGCACCATTCACAAAGCCTTTAGTTTTCAATGCGAATCCTCAATCCAGAGATAAACACAGCCTCTGTAATAAAATAGTAGGTGGTCCTTTAAATTAATCTCAGCTGAATACAGTTTGTGTAGTGAATATCGCATCATATTTTTGGAAGTTTTGAACGCAAAGCGAAAGCAGTGGAGTGTACTTGTCTAATATGCCAAACGGCGATGAGGTACTACTTCCTTTCAGACTTTGATGGACAACATTTTCAATAATTCATTTAATGTTATCGTTAAAATGTTTTAGAGGCACTTTAGGAGTTTTTTCAACTTTTTTAAAACCTCTTTTGTGTCACCTATCTACAGTGTAGCGATGCTCATTTATAACAACTACGTCAGTAGGAATTAAAAAATTTTTAAACATTTTATTACGACAACTAATCCTTCCTTGAAATCCTTAACAATTTGGCTGCACAAGTTGTTCTTTAAAGTGTAAAATGATATTTCTTTTGACAAATATTTGTTGCTAACATTTGTACATTGACGCAATACAGCCCATATTGTATATACGGAAATACTTTTGTGGAGAAAAAATAAAACATGACTTTGGAATTTCGCATGCCAAAATACACACACGCACACACACACACTTAACAGTATGTTCCTGACAACTGCTTAAAATCAATATTGACATTGGCCAGCATCATTTACATGCGTAAATTAGCAGAATTTAAATAAAGCAACACATGGTGTGTGTGTGTGATTTTTGTGATATTTTTTGCTTAACGAAAATGTGTTAAATTCTTCTGGTTGTTGATAAAATAATACGAAAATTTATGGCCAAAAAAAATAAAGAATTGTTTATTTTTGTTATGAGATGAGCGTAAATTGAATTTAGTGATGGTATTTAAAGAATTTTTAAGAGGGGGCTTTAAAATTTAAATTGAAAATATTTGACATGGTTTTCAAGAACATTTTAAAGGCAATTATAAACAGAATTAAATGAAATACAGGCATTTATGCTTCTTTTAAATGAATAATATTCGTTATGTTAAGGTTTCAAGGAACTAAAGCTGTTGAGTAGAAAAAAGTTTGTGTCTTAAGTCTTTTGTTTTTTTTTTCTATAGATGTTGTGCAATACATGTTCTTAATTGGCAATAAATATAATTTAAAATGCCTTCTTCATTATTAAACCTCACACGCATAAATATTTCATTCCCCTACCTTATTACACTAAGATTAAATAAATTCTATTCGAAAACAACCACGAAAAACAAGCCAACAAATTTAGAAAAATATTTTCTAATTAATTCATCAATTTATTACGTTTATAATCGCTGTTGTTGTTGTTGTTGTTGCTGTTACATCCATAGTCGGCAAAAATATTGTACTTTTTCATTGCTAATCTTAACACCTGCATCTTACATATAAAAAACGACAACGAAATGCCAGAAATCGAGGTGTGTTTCTTGCATAGTTAATCATTCATTCATAAAAATGCCATCCATCTCGTTGAACATTTGCATTAAAAACATTTTTTTTATTATTTTACAACGTACTTGTTAAACATTTGTATGCATTTAGATCTTCCTCCTTCGTACAAATACAAATACAAAATAAATAAATGAATAGAAAAATGATTGTATAATTTGAATATTTTTCATATGTATCAACTAATTGCCTTAATGTTAAATCAAGTTAAGATTTTTGATCGAGACTTTTTTAACCCCTTAAGCAACTCATGCAAAGGTTTGTAGTACAACACTAAACTGAAAGTGTATGCAAGGTGAACTTTTTAAACGACAGACTTAAGCAACAAACATTTTTTTTCAAAAAGCTTTTCTGTACACATGTAATCTCATCAAGAATCTGAATTCAACAAAAATGTTTAATAAAACTCAACTATTAACAAGTGAAGTAGCTTCTGAATTTGAATGATTAAAACTGATTAAAAAGTTTTTGACATTAGCTGAGAAAAAGTTACAGTAGAGATGTGGGCAAACAAGTTTGGTGTCTTATTTCACAAAGACAAATAGCGGTGACATGTCTTTATATGTTCAGAAATTCTGATTGAAGCCCCCAGGAGAAGAACCAAAAAAGGTTCATCGTAATGTTAGATTTTTAAAGTTAAAAAGCTTCGTATAAGGCCAAGCCCCCAAACCATTTATCTAGGAATTCAAATGACCTCTAATTTCCCAATAGTAAATAACATCAACAGTGAATATCATTGAAAGGCTACGTAATGTTACCTCTTAAGAATGATTAGAATAGAAGTGAATGAGCAAAAATTTATAATTCCAACAACAAAAAAACATTCTTCACGGAGAGCACTGTTTGTAGGCAACTCTATAATCATATGACCGACCTGCTAAGCTGGAAAAAATTTGATTAAAGAAACTAAAACAAATCACGGCAAAGAAATAATAAGAAGATGGAGCAAATGTAACAGACTTACATAATTTTTACATAATTGGCCATTTAAGTTATGTGTGTTAATTTTATACATGAGTGGTGGTACCTACGTAAGATCTTCGGTCCAGTGCGAGTGAGCGATGATTTCCGTATCCGATCCAACAGTGAGCTGTATGAGCTCCTCAACGACATTGACGTTGTACAGCGAGGATACTCCGACGAGACGAGTATTTAATGCGGGAATCCGAGGAATCGATTGGCGTAGGCGCGCAAGAAGCAGAGGCGCTTGGAAGGATGTGTTGCGGCTGGCCGAAATCCGTTAAACGGGTTGTTGTGGCAAATTATGTAAGTATCTAAGTAAAGTGGTGGTACCTACAGTTTAAAGTCGACTCCAAACGACAGATTTTTGAGAAACTCAGAGTTTTTGCCAGAAATCTGCTGAGTGGCAGTCACCGAAAAAATATTTTTTTCATATTTCGTTTTGATCTCTGACCTGTGGTTTGAATCGTGGCCTTACGTCTAATAAGCCAACACACAACCTACTAGACTTCAGATTTGTGTTCCTTAAAGAAACAAAAAATCTCTCAATCTCTTTCAATTCTCTCTCTCTCTCTCTCCCTAAGCACACTAACCTTAAAAGTATTGGTATTAGTTACAGAACAGTGTGCTTAGTTTATAGACTTTCGAAATAAACGTCTGGATTGTTAAGACAGACAACAGACACTTCACAAAATTGGCTCAGAAAACTTAATAGGTTTAGGATTAACTGCTAGACAATGTTTCCTTAGCAAAACTAAACCTTAATTTTGTATGTATAAACGAAAGTATTTATCAACTAGCCCTTATGTCAACTAACCTTTGGGGAAAAAACAAGTCTTGTCTGGGAAAAAAAACAGCATTAGATGAATATTTAGAAATATATTATGATTATTAAAATCTATTTTGTATTTCTGAAACATAGAGAAACTTAAATCCGAGAACATGCTATCAAGAACCCACTGGAACTTTGCTCTACTCTAGACTAGAGATAACTATATAATAAAATTGGATACAATATAAAATCATTGCATTGGCTTCAGATCGTTTGAACCACGACCAGTCGGATTAATTTAATTTCAAGGACGTCTTGTGTATTTTACGATAACAAACCCCTTAAAGTGTTAAAAAAATTTCATACGCAAGTAATAATTTTAAATTATTCCAAAGGCGTAAATAATAATATTATACTTATTTATTTATTTTATTTTTATTTATTTTATTTTCTTATTTATATTTTCCAATACAAGTACCAGGTAATTACTACGAAAATATTTTGCAGTAGGCACACGTTTATCGTATGGGGAGAATGCATTCATTATTTATGAATGTGCAATATAGTGACTGCTCCCCTAAAAATCTATACGTTGCGAAATGTTATGAAATTTTGAGGTTGGATATAATACTCGTATAGAGAGTGTTAATGAAAATTGAAAAACTTTATTACGAATTTAATGTTGAATAAATTAGAAGAAAAGTTTTATTCGATAAAGAACTCATCTTTAAATTGCATCAAAATGAGACAAGTACAGAGGAAACATTTTAAAGACTTTATGGGGCATCAATGACATAGCAACTGAAATGAGTTAAAGAATAATACACAATAATACACACGCCTAAGCATCTACACACTGAAACCAAATATTGATGGATATTTCGCAAATACGCAGAGGTCTGTAAGCAATCTAATTCAATACCTGATGCTAATGTCCAAGAAGAACTGGGACACTGCCAACAAACTGTCTACAGAGGTTAATGAAGCTCTATGAACAAATGAATATACACTGAGCGCCAAAAGTGAGTAAACACCACTGAATTCATTTTCTTAGGATAGCGAGAAAAGTAAATGAAAATAATCGAATAAATTTCCAAAAATTAAAACGTTTATTTATTACTTATAAAATGTTAAAACAAAAACAACAATTCATGATAAAGGAACTTTGTTCATACTTAAGAACAAAACTGTTTTATACTTAAGAACAAAAGTGTTGACTCACTTATGGCGCTCACTGTATCTACAAAGCCTTAACGGTAAAAATAAGAGCAGTCTGTAAACTGACCACCCTGTAAAGCAACATGAATGGAGGAGGATAGATAGATGGATTCGCAAACCAATCTAAAGGTTTTTATAAAAGCGGATGAGAAAAGTCGATTTACCTCGCAGTTGACTCAAAAAAAGGCGACGTAAATCGAATTTCATATTGCTCATACTACAAAGTAGTATGTTTTTAACAAGGAACTTGAAAAAGTTACTGTAATCCCTCGATTTACGTCGCAGTTTGTTCCAAAAAAAAAAGGCGACGTAAATCGAATGACGACGCAAATTGAAGTTAGAGGGAACAAAAAATTTGACGACGTAAATCGAAACAACGTTAATCGTTGGACGTAAATCGAAGGAATACTGTAAGAAAAAAACCCCTTTCTCTCAGCAGATTAAACCATATACTCTCTAAAACCAAGCGCGGTCAGAATTCGAAAAAAAAACATTTCGATCTCAAGGTCGAGATGCTAGAATTAATACTGGATTTATGTATATCATAATGGTAAGACTAGTTGTAACCTATTGGTCGTTTATATATGCAGACAAGCTAATCTTGAACACAGCCCATGTAGTGTTGGATATGACACACAAACTGTCACGTGTTGGCATAATTAGAACGTTTACTATGCCGACGCTAGAATCTCTGTTGTAAGTCCATTCTACATAGTAGTATAGAAGTCTAGAGCCCAAAAACGAATATAATAAGGACAATAGAAGTTAAGAAAACAAACAGTTTGGTGCTTCCTTTTCTATCCACTAAACACAACCATTCTACGAAATGTTTGCAGCTACACTGAGTAATATAAGTAAATGAATCAATTTGAAAGTTACATCTTTTCTAAATGAGGAACCATTTTGGCAATGGAAAATATACACAATCTAACTTGAACAGAAGGTACAAATGCAAGGACGTACCAGTCATTCCATCATCAGAAGTTTTACCTGCTATAAGGTGAACTCAACATTTGTATACGAACGTTAATTAGCTTGGCAAAGGAAAAGGATGATCCTACTAAGGCATATGCTTGGAGGCACATCGCTGATGTAGTCAAAATTTTGTTGTGAAATATGAAGAGAAGAGAAGAGAGGGAGAAAATAGAGAGAGTAAAAATTAAAGACTCTTCTCCAACCAAAAGGTTTTGACGATCTTATGTCTTTCATACTGTTGTCCTTACAAAATCCATGATGTTGTTCAATCTCAGTAAGAACAACTCTCTGTATTGTAGCGGATACCCACGCAGGTTTATCCTTCTGAGATATATTAAGGCTGCATAGGTTCCAAGTATGTGTTCTTATGATTTATACTCCTCTACACAAGATCCCTTAATCACAGGGTCCATTAATGTCTCTCAATACTATTGGCCTTACAAAATCCATGATGTTGTTCAGTCTCAGTAAAAATAACTCTCTGTATTGTAGTTGATATACAAGCAGGCTTATCCTTCTGAGATACATTAAGGCTGCACAGGTTCAAAGTATGTGTTGTAATGATTTATTCTTCTCTACACAGAATACCTTAATCACAGGGGCCATTAATGTCTCTCAATACTGTTGTCCTTACAGAATCCAAGATGTTGTTCAGTGTCAGTAAGAATTTATCCTTCTGAAATACATTAACGCTGCACAGGTTCCAAGTCTGTGTTGTAATGATTTATTTTCCTCCTTACAGAATCTACGTATTAGGCTTGAGGCGATCCATATTCTGTACAAGTTTTCTTTGTTCGAACACTCGGTCAAAAGGCCAATTACTATATCCTCAGGATAGTCTGATGCATGATTTAAATCCCTTCTCATTGACATTACCCAACAAAAGTGGAGATTTTCGCAAAAATTAATTTCACTCCGCCTCTCCTAATCTTGCCTTTCGTCGAGCATATCCTTCCAAAAACCTCCCACGCAGAGAGTTGGTACTCTCATCCCCGCACGCTTATCTGCCTGCTCATTGCCGTGAGCTTCCACATTTAGCTTCTCCAAACTATAAAGTCACATATTATTCTCGAATTAATCTCCGACGAACTTAGAGCTCGGATGGATGCCTAACTGACCAAGTTGAATTGCTCGTATCTTTTAATGCATTCCAAATGAAAGTCTTTAGCTTGGATTCCACTTTCTATTTTGACTCAGCTGAGTACCACAGAACATATCGACGCCTCCGTTCTATAACATTCTAAGTCGAAAAAGTGTGTTTTGAGTTATGAGCTCTCAAAGTTTTCACGCGGCATACGACTATATGTGTATTCTAACTAGATTTGTCCCTATAACTTCGGAACGGATAGGCGCATCTTTACCAAATTTTTACAGTATTTAAGTTAGAGAACGTAGAATTTAAAAATGCAAAAACATTAAAAACGTTCTAAGTACACTTAGAACGTTATAGAATGGAGGCGTCGATATAACCTACTTAACAGAGCATATAACCTACAAATTGATCCCTTTATTCTTATCTCTCAGTCACGTTGCGACGTATTTCCACAACTCAAGGTGGATATGTAATAAATATTAATATAACGGGACCGTTCAGAGCGAAATTAATTAAAATTTCATACCAAAATAATCGGCCCCTTATATTATAGTCTAGACTCTAGACTGTTAAAACAAAAACATTTTTCGTTTCGAAATTATGTCACGGGTCTAGAATGTTGCGAAATTTATCTTTTCAATGAATCCATAAAATCAAATTCATTTATTGGGACAAACGTGCAGTTAAAAAATTAAAATCGTGAAGGCAAACTAAATAAACTTAAATTGAAGATTGAAATTTCTTTTTTGGATTATAAATAGACTTGCTTATGATGATCGAACTACAGTTTTCCCAATAAACTTTCTTTGAATACAAGGAAGAAAAAAAACGTCATAAGATGGCTCTTTGGAAATACGTTAGCATTGTGGCTATAATTTTGGCTGTGACTGTAAACGCTGCCAATTTTCCTTATGATCCAGCATTTAGTAAATATTTTATTAAAAACAATAATTAAAACAGTATCCCTCTATTCTATCTTGAATGTATTTTCAGTTGAGGAAATCAATGATATTGTATTGACACAAAAATCGAATACCGTGGTTATACTGGTGGTTCAGGATGAAATTATATTTGTCTCCACTGAAGGCAATGCTCCCAGGCAACTAAGAGAAAACCGTGAAGTGCTTCGTGGTATGAATTTGGAAATTGTTAGAGCCACCTTTATACCACTCAATACTACGGATGTTTTGAAAAAGTTGGCTGAAATTGGTGAAACGCGTCGTACATTTTTGGTAAATAATTTTTTTATAATAATTTTTGCATTTGAAATAAATTTTGTTCGTTTTCTCTTTATTCCCAGGTATACTTTACAGCTCAACAGAATACAATTAGCGGTACTGTCACTACAACGAATACGAGACCTGTAGGTTTACTGGGTAAACTATTAGCTGATCTTGGAATTAATGTGACTGAGTCGGGTTTGCTGTCTCTAATTTTGTCTTTACTTGGCATTGGTACAACCATTACGGAAGTGACCACAATAGAGTTTGATAATGCTGGCTCTATAGATATCTCAAATTATAATATTTCTACCAATTCTGCTTAAATAAATAAAAATTATATATATTCATGGCATTATCATAATCCTTCATTACTTTTTTTTATTAACAATTGTAATTAAGGAAGGGTTTTCAAAACTTCTGGAATGATCAGTTTACACTGCCTATAGACATGAAAAACCGTCTTCCAATAACTTAAATGAAAGGTTATAAAACGCGATAAAAGTGTCTGTCAGCCATAACTACGCCACCAACTTCTCAGAAATTATTAAGATATGTACGCAGATTCCAAGGAATCTGTTAAGTATCTCCAGGCATATCAAGTGCCTCTAACAATGCTCATCAGGCATCTCACAAGATTATCTTGGGATTACCTTTACTAAAGGTTGTAGTAAAGAGACTGCAGGGGAGAAACATTTTGATGATAATATTATGGAGAGTATATACGCGAGTACAAACAAGGTAGGATCTCAAAAGATTACGGCTCCGTGTTAAACGGTGAATGCAGTTAGGACATGTGGTTTCGACAAATTGTCTTCGAAGATATTTGCGAATAGAAAGTAATGTCGAGTTGTAGTTTACTGGACAATCATGCGTTCAAACACAAACGCCGGAGTCTATTTTGGAGATATTGGAAATCCCTAATGATGCAATTTCTTTCAAGCTGAGAGGTTTTCAATCACGGTATATACATAGGACAACTTTAAAACAGAGGCTGACAGAAATGCGGTAGTCAATTTTACGGATACGGTGTAGCAATTCTCTAGGATCCCAAATAAATACAATTTCTTTTTGGCTGAGCATTTAGCAATTAAGTCGCTGTGGTCTAGTAGGTAGTGTGTTGGCTTATTAGACGAAAAGCCTGGGTTCGAGCCCCAGGCGAGACACCAAAATAAAATACAAAAAGTATTTCTTCGGCGACTTGCTCTCAGTAGATTTCTGGCAAAAACTCTGAGAGTAAATAAAGTTGCCATGAAAAGTTTCTCAAAAATCCGTCGATCGGAGTAGACTTTAAACTGTAGGTCCCGCTACTCATGTATAAAATTAACACACGCAACGTAAGTGGTGTGGCGTGTGTAGGTCGTAATCCTGACTGAAGGGTTGTAATGACCAATTATGTGTACGTGTGTTTTAGCAATCACGGTGTACATACAGGACAACTCTGAAATGGAGGCTGGCAACAAAACGGAGGTCTATTTGGGAGATTTTGTGAAGCAATTCTATAGGATCCTTGATGAGTGTAGTTTCTTTCAGGCTAAGCTGTTTACACACAGTTACTTACGCGTATAGTCAGGTTGCCTTGAAGGCACTAACTAGACTTGTTTGAATGAGCAGAAAGCACTTTACAAGGAAAGCACTGAGTGGAATGGGTTTCTCAGATATTTTGGCAAGAGAAGCAACGGTGTGGCTAAATGCGTGGATCTGATAGAGGTCTTTTAGGCCTCCCTTGAGTTGCTTTTTCGTGATGATCAACCAAGATATCAGACAGAGAGTGGATACCATATGGTGAAACGTTATAGACTGCAGAATCACTTAAATACTATGTACCAGGCTCGACAACTCAAGGACAGAATGGGCATTGTGAAGTCAAAGAAACTGACAGGATTGCATCTGCAGGGCATATGAAAATGCAGGATAGTTTGAAACTGTCGAATACATTGCATATATCTGTTCCGGTATACACGCTAAGAGAAAGCGTCTGTTGAGGTTTCCAACCTGTAGAGATTTATCTAGAGCATTAATTGAATCGGGTATTGGTTGAGTCGGGTATTATTTGACTCGAAAATTGGTTGGTACCTACTGGGTACCTTCAGTCATAAAGAATCAAAATAATTATTTTCTTTTTTCTTTTTGAAAAAGATGAATTGATAGTTAACGAAGAGGGAATAAGAAAAGGAAGGAAGTAAGAAAGCCTCCACTGATCGATTTTGTTTAGTCTTCCCTCTCAACTGAAGGTACACACAATAGACCTCTCTGAGTGGAGATGTACTTTTAAACTAGACTAGCTAACCTACTGTACTACTGAGATAAAAATCTTTTAGGAGAGATTCATTCCAACAATTGATTTTGGAGTTTTACATTTTAAGAGTTAAAGTTCAAATGTTAACACAAATACACTTAAATATTTGAAAATCCAAAGAGTTTTGTTTAATTTTATGCCAAAAAATAGGTATATTTTAAGTATCTTAAAGGAATGTACTTAAAAGTAAATAAGAATCACTTTAAAAGTGAAAGAAAAATAATAAAATAAAAACTAATACATACATATTTCAATATTTCAAATAATAATTGTGTATATAGAATAACGTTTAGAATGTATTTATTTAAATAGCAACCGCATTACGACGTTCCCTTTCATGAATCTCGACATGTTTTTTCATGGGTGTCAATTGTCTAAATCGTCGATCACAAACGGGACATTTGAATGGTTTCTCGCCGGTATGGATACGTGTATGAACTTTTAATGTGTTCTTAGCAGCAAAGGTGGACGGGCAATACTCACAGGCATACGGTTTAATGCCTTTGTGTATGGATAGAATGTGTTGTCTTAAATGACTTTTCGATTTTAACACCTTCTGGCAGATCTCACATTTCACGCGAAAGTTATTATGTGCCGTGGCTATATGTTCGTCCAGTTTCATTTGGGAAATCTTATGTTTGCCACAAATATGACAGGGAAATTTCAATTCATCTATGTGAGCTTCATTCATGTGTACTTTCAAATTGTAAGATGTTTCACAGGCTAGCGAACATAAGGGACATATGAAGAGACGTTTATTTGCGGTAGCTTTTAAGGGTGTTTCTTTATCGGAATTAGTTGAGCTGTTGGATGTAGATGCCATGTTATTATCTGTGGAATGTTTAGTATATTGGGACTCCTCTTGTCTCAGGAATTCATTTGAAAGTCTTTCTTTTTGATCTGGAAATACCAGGTGATTATGCATTTTTTCATAATGTTTGCGGCGTGTGGTCAATTGACGAAAACTACGATTACAATGTTTGTATTCACATTTGTATTGACGCAATGATTCATTGTGATCCAGACGCAAGTGACGATATAGATTACAGAATTTCGTATACTTTTTATGACAAATTTCACACTCAAAGGCACGCTCAATACCCAAATGCATTTGTCTTATGTGTGCTATATAAGTATACTTGTGTATGTAACTGTTTTTGCACATGGGACATTTATAGGATTTTACGGCTTTTGGTTGACCATCATCTCTGTCCAGTGATAGGGAAAATAACATATCATCAGAATGTTCCATAAAGTCCGGTGGTTCCTAGAATTGTCGTTGGCAACAGAACAATATGTTTGAATAATTTTTATTAAAAATAATAGCACATAAATCTATGACTATAGTTGAGTATTGTTAATTTGACAGAAACCATGTCTTGTTATCAGTTTCACCTACAAATAATGAAGAAAACCGTGAGGTTTTAAAAAGTTACAAAAAAAAGACAGCGACTGGTTTCACATAATCATACAAGTCGTATAAAAAATCTACTACTAATATCAGATATATTCCTAAGGAAGAATGGTATACACATCTATACACATCTTTACAGATGTCCAGTGTCCCCAGTATAGGTTTCTCGAACTTCACTTTTACTTTAGATTTAATGACAACTGCAGCATATTTTAGACAGGGATATTTACTATTTTGAATGCTCGTGAGGAAATAGCTGACCCTACATCCGTAACTGCGGATTTTTAATTGATTTTTTCTTGACTTTAAGCTATTGGGACGGTCTGGTACAATTCACGACGGTTTCATAATTATAAGGACTTCAGAAACGGCATTTTGGCCAGATCGAACCTATCTTCCGTAACATATCGGAGTGACTGGCGACAGGATTTCTTACGGGTTATTCCGAGATTAAGTCGCCGACAAAGATCTGAGATTAACCTTTACCGGACTATTGAAGAGGAGTTAAAGATTAGAGAACTCTTGCTCCACAACAGTTCAGCCCTTGATAGAAGAAATAGGGGCCTGGGATTCTTGAAGGATTTAAAATCTCAGTCGAAATTCGAGAATTCTGCTAAAGTTTATAAAAGCATTGAGACAGCTAAGGATTGCGGGTATATCATCGCGTTTTTATTCTGTGTTCATCTCTATCTCCTTGTCTTTTCTTTTCCTTACATTTGTTCTTTACTAGAACGATCACTATGGGCCTCCTAGTCTAATCACTGATATCAAGGCAGTACAAGCCCTCACAGCATGGGACACATTCAAATTTAAAAAAAGAAACCAGCTTTGTTAAATAATTTTTTTTTTTTGCTTTAGTAAAGTTTTAGAATACAAAAAAAAATTGGAACCTAATATTAGATTTTCTTCTCACCTTTTTAATATGATCCTTTGCTAATGTTTGATTTGCTACACTTGGCAACACTAATTCCTTACAAATACCGTCATCATCGCCGTCATCATCATCCTCTTCAGTTTGCTGTTCAACTGCATTACAATAATTTGCATTATTTGCAACACTTTCTTCCATATCTTCCATTTGCCAATCGTTGACCATATAGTCATCATCATTATCTATAGGTTCCGATTTTATTTGTATTTCTTCAATAACTATATCCTCTTTTGTTTTTGGAGTTTCTTCCTTTTTCTCTGTCGTATTCAACAGTTTCGTCATGACACTATAGGAATGCAGAACCATCTCTTTGAAATCGTTTACGTGTTTAAAATTTTCATAACATGAACGACAAACATACTTTGCATATTGATTTCGATTACTGTTGGTGTTGTTTGCTTCCTCCAAAGGGTTCAGAATGGAAATCCACTTGTTAAGGTCTTGGGTACGATCAACATGATAAAAAGTGGGTTCATTGTTTTGCATTTCTGGTTGCTGAGGTTGTTTTTTGAATAGATGTCGTAAACATGCACGGCAAAACTGTTGAATATTTTCACGATTTAGGGAACCCATTTTGCCACAAGCATTTACATTGGGCTTTTATCAAATTTATATCAATTTAGGAAAAATTGTGTATTTCTTTTAAAGAACTTTCAATAAAATAACTCTTTTACGACAGGTAATTAAAAAAAACATTAAAAGAATGTAATAGTGTTGCCGTACTAAAGTTTTATTAAAGACAATGAAATAAGAATTGGGGAAAGTAAGATTACACAATGGGAAACAAAAAATGCAAACCTATACTCAAAATATACTCAAGTCATTGCAGTAATTTAGCAAAATCCATCCAAATTATAAAAATTTTGGACCAGTACTATCAAAAAATTCTATATTTAATTTAAATTTAGCTTGGAGTTTATTCCCATTGCAAGCTAATGTTTACATATATTAACATCTGGCAATACTAAATAAAGATCTGACATTTAGTTTTCACAACTCTCAGCTTTCATATAACATTCCATTCATTAGTTTGTTTTCAATCGTAATTGTGGTGGAGAAGTTTTGCTTGCGTGAATATTTTTTTAACACAAAATAAATTAATAAATTAACATTTATTAATTAAATAAAATATTAAAATAATTGCTCCATTATTTAAAAAAATAGAAAAAAACATTAAATATGTCAGAAGCAGAGGATGCTAGTGAACTATTATTCTTCGATACATTCTCACATGAATCAGACGCGGTAAGTGACAACACAGCCACCAATTTGGTAAAAGACGAAAATATTTGTTAATCTGTGTCTCATATGGTAATAGGATATTAATCTGGATTTGGTGCAATTTCCGAAACCGGTATTTATAACGCAAGTTCGAATTATACCATTAGGGGCTCGTGTTCAAGCGGACTTTCCCGGTGGCGTGCGTTTGGGTGCCACTAATCCTTCAAAATTTGACATTGAGTTCTTTGTAAATGATTTGGGCATGCCGGGTGCTTCAGCTTTTGAGAATTTGGGTCAGTTGCAGTATAATCAAAACGATTGTATTCATTTGGAGTGCACCCAGGAGAAAATACCCACAGACGGTTTGGTACTAAGAGGGTGGTATAGTACCATAACATTGGCCGTATATGGTATATTAACGAATTCTTTAACGGAAAATATAGCCAGCCCTCCTCCGGCACCTTGTGAACCCGAAGAAATTGATGAAATGCCTAATATAAGTGGAGAAGATGTCAGAAGTGCTACTATAGCAGATGAAGAATTAAAGGAAGAATGGAAAGAACCTTTAACTGGAGAGTTAGGTACTCATGGCCTCGATCATGAGGATTTGGAGTATGATAATGTAAGGGTGCGTACTACTGAGGGCCATTATAGGCGTGACTCTGGTGAGGAAAGAGATAGGCGTTTGAGAAAATCATCCAGATCCTCGGAGAGATCGCCTTCTTCACGTAATCGTTGTCATTCCGAAAGCAATGAGTATATGAGAAATAGAGAACGTGAACGTGAAAGGGATAGAGAAAAACCTTTAAGGGATTGGTCTAGAAGTCCAGTTTATTCCCGTCATTCTAGAAGAAAACGTTCGGAACGTTCACGTTCGGATGTAGAAGAGCCACCAAAATGGCCTAGAACGCCTCCAGCCTCTATAGATTCTCCTGTAAGACCTAGATCTCCTGACTACACCGATGAAGAATCCACTAATCATTATAAAACTTTAAAAACTAGAAGCTATCGCAGATCTTCAGAATCTCTAGCTGCATCTGCAAATACAACAGATAATCCAGAGCCATGTGCTATAGAAGATGATGAAAATCCTGGTACTCCTGTCGAACAATACGAACCTATTTTAAGTGACGATGAAATCATGGGCGATGATCAGGACAATGAGTCCAACACAAATGAAGAGCCTTCTACAAATGCTGATGAATTTGAACAGGAATTACAGAACTTGGCCTTAAAGGCTAAACCTGCCATAATACATTTCGATCCTTACAGCCAACCTGTGCAGAAATTTTCTTGCAATTTTAAGCAGCAGTATCAAAAGGATGTGGAGGTAATAAAAAGCCTACTAAAGAAATACGAGCTGCAATCGAAATGCGAAAGCATTCAAGCATTTATGGATGCTTCGACCACAGTAGAGGAAAAAGAAAATTTTGTTTTCTTTAGCGAACAATTAATAACTCAGTTGTCCTATATAAGCCAGAACTATAAGAAAAGGCAAGAAGTGTTTTCTGCAGTATTGGAAAACCAGGATAATTTGAACCTCATATCGAAAATTTGCATTATAGCTCTAGATTTTGAGGCTGCCTGTAGTCAACCGCAACCTGCTTTTAAAATACGTCATATTAAGACAGGAGCTAGATTAATGGAACTTTTGGCGCCCTTCAGCATATTATTCGAGCATTTGTTGAACAAGGAAAACTTTGATCCTTTTATAGTTGTGCTGTCACTGTATCATCAAAACTACATGGCTTTATCGATTAAGCTTTTACTATTGAAAACTATCTACTCTTTACTGGATTGCAAGCCGGCTTTAAATCATTTTCTTTCGCCCGTTATTAATGGCTATCAACTTCTATTGGATTTGTTGCAGAATTCAAAATTAACACGTACAAAATATTTCTTACAATCAATTATAAAGAAACTGCATTTAAATGAGGCGCTGTTTACCTTAAAAGAAACGTGCACACAATTGTTTGTTCTTACCAATTATGAAGGGAATACTTTGGATTCCTATCAAACATTGGGTGCCTGTTTACAACAACTTTTGGATAGTTTACAGGAAAATTGTCTATCCTATCAGCAGCCGAAGAGATTTTTACCAGTTTCGAAAAAGTTTGAAATATCAATTGATACGGCAGCTCAAAGAATGTTTGCGAATTCGTTAAGAGCTTATTTCCATCAGCATTCTTTGGAAGAATCTTTACTTTTGCTGATAAGCAATTCAGGTTCCTTGCCTTCCTCTCTATTGGCCTGTGCTTTAGATTTACTACGCTCAATGATACAGTGTAGTGTTGGTATTGATTACCTAACAGAGGATTGTTTTGAAGTTACTCAAACGTTGGTAGCTACTATATTGGGCTCAGAAGAAGTGCCACAAGAAGTAACAGATGGTGATGCTATGGATAATGAAGGTAAGAAAGAATTAAGAATAATCAATGTTTAGTTCAATACTAATTTAATAATTTGTTTGTTTTCTCAAGAAAAACCTTCCGAATCCGTTGAACCAACACTTAAGGAAGAATCTTGTAACCTAAATGAACAGTCTGTTGAGCAATTAAAAAAATCACCAACCGGCGAAGAGGTAAAAGCAAAAGAAGGCGAAACTAGTGAACCTAAAGCTGAATCTACAGCCGCTGAAGATGTGGTGTTACCTGCAGCAGATGACGACATAGCTGTGGTATTAAAGGAATCAAATCAGAATAAGGATCTGGAACAATTGGGCACAGAGTTAGCATTTAAAATACAAACACGTTATCATTTAGATGCAATTATATTCTATTCAAGCGTAAGTGAAACTTACGATTCCAATAAATTGGCAACACATTTGCATGCCCTGTATTCGCAAACATGTAATACAAATGGCCGACATTACACCGTTGACGTGTTGGGCCTTAACAATCAACTACAAATTTTTATGGATCTGGTAAAGCATGAGCAACGTTTACAAGCTCAACGTCAATTAACCTCGCCTGGAGCAAAATACAAAAGTCCTGTCTTGAGTTATGCCGTCGATATGATCGATTGTTGTGTGCGCTATTGTGAAAATCTCGACTATTTAATCGAGTTTGGTGCTCGTATATTGGAATTGGCTAAAAATCATGAAACTTTTGAACCTTCTGTTTCGGCCGTTTTACAGGAAATGTTTGTCTATCTTAAACCCCTAGAAGCCATCAATATTTTTGCATACGATGATATTACACCTTTGGTTGAAGTTATAACGAGATCATTAGAGTACATCACTACATTTCCGGGTGATTTAATAATGGGCTTAAGGATACTGCGTCATTTGGCTATTGGCCCAGTATCGAAAATGTTCAAATCTGCCGATACTGAGGAGCTAAAACAACGTTATGTTGCTTTGCAGTTTTATGCCGCTGATGGTATGCAAACTCTAATGCAAATCTTAGAAAAACTATGCGCATACTTTGAACAACCTGGCCTTCATAAGCCGGCTTTAATGACCATACAGGGTGTTCATTGTTGTCAGATTATTTTACCAGCTTTGCAGGTAATGCGCGAAATGTTATCATTTGCTATACAATGCAGAGATGTAGAATTTAAAGACCTGACGGCTATAGATCACTTAATGCGTACTTATTATTTGATGCATTACTTCCCCGAGTCTAGTCCTGCTGCCATAGAAGTCGAAAAGTCAAAATATGAAATTATACAAACACTGTTAGCCTACACCCAACCCAACGAACAGGATGAAGAATTATTGCACAAATCATTATGGACTCAAATGATAAGAGAAATCTTAAAAAACATTGATGGACCATCTACATTCATACCGGGTAAGTGGACTGATTGATCTCTCACTTAGTCTTCTAAATAACTCAACATATATATTTTGTTACCACTTCTAGGTCTTCTCGTCTTAGCTGAGCTTTTGCCTTTACCTCTACCTGTACCGCTGCCTCTTATAGATCCTTCAAATAATGCTGAGACGCTTAAAGCACAGGCTCAGCATTTAATCAGAGAACGTAAACTTTGGTCTGCTCACTTACATCCTCAGGGAGCACAAATAGCTCGCCTTATCGAAGCAATGGCACCCTCCTCATTTCCTCAACTAAGTGATTTACTTACACGAGTTTGCTTGCAATTGGCTGATTTGGCGCCCAATATGACTTTGCTGATCACCAAGACCTTAAGTGAAATGTTAACCAATGAATGGTCGGCTTCGGGACAACAGCCTACAGCTCACTTGGCACGCTTTCTTCAATTCTTTGCCCGTCTCAATGCTTATCCCGCTTTAAAAATATCAACACTTTCCATTTTAGCGGGAAAACTATGGGATTTCCTAAATGCTTTATTGGTAATGAAAACTTCTACGAATGTTGGCATAAAATGCCAAATTGCTGTTCATCGTTTATTGGAAAGTTTCCTAGATTCAGAGATATCATTTATAGCTTCGTCTAATACCTTCGGTAGCAACAACAACAATAATCCTTTACTAAATTTAGCTACTGCTTTACCCAATAAGGAACTGATACCGAAAATTGTGGAAGCGATATTTACTAACCTAATGCAAGTGGATGTTACATCTGAAGTTTCGGCAATGGGTGTTCGAAATTTAGTAATTCTAACCGAGCATGAGTAAGTTGTAGCGTTAACGCTAAGTAAACACATTTAATTATTTCTTATTTTTCCATAGCATAACCTTTTATCATTTGGCCTTAATGTTGAAGCAAAAAGCTACTGAATTCCAGGAATGGATATCAAAGATTATAAACTTAAATGAAGCTGGTACTTATAATTCCAATATCGAATCCTTGGTTTTATTAATACGTTCCTTAACACAAATTGAGGAACTAACATCGCAATTTTCCTCCTTACCATCAAGAAGCTTAAAACTAACAGGCCAGGAGCTGACTATGATTATTGGTTTTAAAGCGGAGGAAACTAAAGCAAATGTTATTGAATCAATTGGCAACATATTTGAACGTTATAAGGATCAAATAAATGAAACTTTGCTAAACGATATAAAACAACTTAAAGACTTGGTAGCTAATACGGCTATCAAAGCTGATAATGAGGATGATGCCATGACAACTGAACCTAGTTTACCACAAGCCGAAAGTATTGTAACACAGTACGGTGCAAGACCCATATTTACCACTTATGATCCACAAAATGATCACAGTCAAATGAGAGCTGAACATTGGTTACACACTTTAAATATTGATGCTCTGACTAGCGAAGATTTTGCAGCTCAGCATGAGAGAATAAATTGTGATTTAACCGAATTGGCTCAAAGCTGCTTATCACCCGAATGTAATCTCTCATCGGACTGTAAACGAGTTTTGCATCTGTCGGCTTCGCCACAATCTAATCGTGAACGCACACCCACTGCTCCTTGCTTCCGTACAAGACGTGTTGAAGTCGAGCCGTCTACTGGTAGGCCAGAGAAGAAAATCTACATAACCTCTATGAGGGGTAGAGGTTTTCCTAGGCCACCACCATCCAGAGGCGATCTATTTCGTTCGCGTCCACCTAATACCTCAAGACCTCCTTCGCTACATGTTGATGACTTTTTGGCTTTAGAGACATGCGGAGCCCAACCTACTGGTCCAACTGGTTATAATAAGATTCCACCGCTAATGCGTGGCTCGCGAGTGGGACGTAATCGCGGCTCTCGCATATCGGCTGTAGCTGCATATCGTAAAACGAAACTATTACGTACCAATTCACCCTCCACCTGGAATGAATCAGGTTCACCACATTACCGTTCTAATCCAGATTCACATTTCTCAGGTGGTGTTGGTGATGGTCCCCATTACCCCATGAATCATTTTACCGGAAGAATTAGAGGCCGTGGCTTACGAGCACGTCCATATCTACGTTAGATTAGTAACCAGAAGTATATTAAGCTTAATAAAGTTTTCTTTTATGTTCACATTAAATACAAAATATTAAATTTTGTCCATATTTTAAACTAATCTTAATTACGTTTTTTTTACAATGTTTCCATTATTTGTTTCTTTGTAAAATCTTTATAAAGGAAAAGCAATCCAAATACGTAAATAAGTTTTTTTGTTTTTTTTTTTTGTTAGAAAATACCTTGTATTTATTTTAATTTCTTATCATCTATTCCCACCCATATGCATTTGGTTTGTTTGTATATGTGCGATTATGTTTAAATTATTGCAGTTACATTTGTTTTAAATTTCCTCATTGCTTATGTGTGAGTGTGTATTGTCTGCTATTCAGTAATTATTGTATGCAGTCTAACATCGTGTGCCTCTAAGGGTAAAGTCTCCTCATCCACAATCTGTTCAAGAAATGCTAAAGCCATTAATATTGTTTTCTTATTTGGATACGTGGTTAAATGTCTTCTCAAATATTTATCATAATAGCCCATACCGTGACCCATGCGACCACCGCTTCGTGTAAATGCAATACCCGGTATAAGGAACAAATCGAGACCATAGCCTAGAAGAGGATTAGGTTATTAGAAAACACAAAAACGCATTCAAAATGGTAAACAAAACAAGCCTAACAACAGCCAAAAGTGTAGTGATGAAGAAACCGCTTACTCGACTCGATGGACTTTCCTTATGTGTTGGTTAATAGGCAAGGTGTTAATATGAACACTGTTTAACATAGAAATTAAACGCTGTATTGGAAAGTTATGTTCTACACGACACCTTGATGGCTTTTTTTTTCAATAAAACACAACTGATGTTGTAGGAAACATATCATATAGAAACACAATACTTAACAATTTTACCTATAAGGTAAATTAATTAAGTTAATTATAAAGGTTCTATCGAACTCACTTATATGTAAGTCGATTAGGTTTATAGTTTCCAAAAAATGAGCAAGAAGTGAAGTAATTTTCAAATCTAATCTAAAATTCTTTGATTTCCAACAGCTACGCTAAAAATAAACATAGCCGAGCGACGTGAAGGAACTCACCATTTGTCAAGGCATTTTCGCGACCATCCTTAGGATTCGGCTGTTTAATATTCCACTTTGTTAGCGGCAACGTTTCATAATCTTGTAAATCCTTTAGGCGCACCATTTCCATTTGACTACCCTCATATGTGGGCACAAAGACATGTTTTTCCAAACGAAAACATTCACTTAGTAGCACACTAGTGTCCACCTCTTCAGCAGTACTTAAATAAATACTAACGCGCTGAGCCGAGCGAAATGCTTCACTCTGTAAGACCTGCAAATCGATTTGAGTTGCAAAAAAAATAATAAATTCACCGTGTTTGATTAATGATAACCTATGCTTTATTACACATGATTATTTTTACCTTTTCGGTTATGGCCTTTGATTGTCTGGACCGGGATTCGGGTGAAATAGATTTTAAAACTTCACCTTTCATGCGGGCTCTTAAAGCCGCCTTTAAAGGATTTGTCAAGTTTTTGGCCATATTTACGTGTTTACTCTATGACTGTCTTATTTTGACTGTATGTAGTAAGACAAATAGTTTTTTGAGTTCATATTTTTTTTTTAAGAAAAAAAAAAACAATTTCCAGTGCGGTTGAGACCGGTTTGTTGCTGTTGCTGGTGCTCATAGATACTTTTGTGCTCAATTTCTATCTGAACGCTTCTCTTATTTGTATTTAGAAAGAGAACAAAACTAATTCTTATCAATATCGTCGTTGTACATTGTAGTAAACTATGGTGGTGGTGGCATTAGATAAGAATGAAAATAAACAATAACTCTACATGTGGTCATTAGAGGTCTGCTTTTCAATGTTATCGTTTGAAGCACAATTTGAGAGATACGATTTATCAAACTGAAGATATAAATGTAAACATATTGAAAGTATCTGAAAGATGAAAAATCTCAAAATGTTCCTGTAGGTGAAATAGTTTCTGATTATTTATCGGGAAAATAATATCAGTATCACTCGATCTTAAAAATGAAATTTTTTCGCATATTTTCGAATTGAAAAGGGACTTCGAAATCCGATACAAAAACAGAAAGTAGCTGTATCTGCCAGACAATACCAAGGGGAAGGGTTATGTAAATTGATATTTTACCGACTGAAATTTATACAAAAGAAAACGCAAAAGGAATCAACTTCCTTGGAGATAGAATCCTTGTAATTAAGACATAGAATTGTTCCACCAGTAAATCGAACACATATTACTATTACCGACTCGAGCACCAACCGACCAAAGATGGCCAACCCAGTTAAAGCCGTTTCAGAGGGGTTTTTGCTGTGGAAAAAACAAACACTCTCGACCAACAGAAAGCTGTTACAACAACTAAACTTAGAGTGAACACTGTGATACAAATAGAAATAAACAACCTTTCTTAAGTTAAGCCAGAACAAGGACAACAATATTTGAGGGAATTATTACTCGTAACTCCATAATCAAATGAATACGTCAACTATTCTGTAATGATACTCGCAGACACTGTCTTAACATTTTTTTTTTATAAGATTCTCTGATAAAACGCAGACGAAAATAATTGGGATGCGAATTTGGATAGTTATCTCAGAAGTGATCATTTGTTCTACGCCATACCTAAATTGAGGAAATACCAATGCTATGAATGTCCGAATGAGCCTAATAGCCTCCAAATAAAACCGATAATGAAGATACTCAGGGAAAAAAGCATACATACATACATAACATACATAATTGGTCATTATAACCCTTCAGTCAGGATTACAGCCTAGTTTCTCACACCACTTTATGTTGTGTGTGTTAATTTTATACATGAGTGGCGGGACCTACAGTTTAAAGTCGACTCCGAACGACAGAGGAAGTCGCCGAAAAAATACTTTTTGTATTTTGTTTTGATGTCTGGCCTGGGATTTGAACCCTGGCTTTTCATCTAATAAGTAAACACACTACCTACTAGACTACGGCGACTTCGAAAAAAACATATAAAATTGTCAATTTTTGTTAGCTTGAAGTATTTGTAATGCAAACACTTTTCTAAATCTATTATAATTCTAATTCTTTATTTAAAAAAAGAAAAACTACAAAACTCCAATGCCGATAATTTACAGTCTTTTAAAGACCAGGCTAACATTTTCCCTCTCTATTGCTGTTCAGTTCTTGGCAGCTTCATTTGGTTTAGTTGTGGTTTCTGTTTTAGTTTTTAGATTCTTCAATTGTTCTTTTTGTTGTTTATAGAAGAATTCTTCTTCACGTGCTGCTTCCATTTTACCAAAACTGCCACCAGCTTCACGGATGGTGCCACCACCACCGCCACCTTTGCCGGCACCACTGCCCAATTCACCGATTTGAGACATTTTACAGAGTCTATAAACGTAAAAGTAGGTCAATAATTACATAAGATTGTACTGAAACAAATCCATTTTGTATCATTTAATTTTCAATACTCACTGTATTTGTTTGGGATATAAACGTTGTGTTAGACGTCTTACTGTTAATAACATACTGGAATCAAGGTTTATTATTGTTTTGTTTTTATAATATTTGCTATTGGTTTATTTTTTATTTTTCACGAAAACAACTTTTAATTTCACAAAATTCTTATACTGTTGCACTGATCGACTACTGCGCACTGTAGATGAAAATATAAATGTGGTGATTTGGTTTATTTTTTTTTTGAATCATTTGTTTATTTTTATGATTCTGAATGATGACCAAGTTACCATGAATTTATGTGGAATATTTTGAAGAGGGGAAATATTTTGAAATTAATAACAAATTTCCTTAAGTTGTAAAATTTTAATTTTCATTAATATTAATTTTATAAAATTCGGAATATTAATTTTCTCTCCAGGTTTAGGTTTCAATCCATTCTATAACGATGTGGTAAGGGGTAATTTTAGGCTAGGGGTGTACTCCTATCCCGCTATAATATGTTCATCCCTGATCTCTTGGTAGATCTGCTCGCAGAAGTGTTCCGTGGGAGTTCTAACAGATCTCTATTTAAGCATTGCTCCACGTACTTTTTCCCTAGTTGTATCAACTTTTTAATTTTTCAAACTGAACTCTCCTTTAGTTACCTTTTTAGTAGCTTTGGAATTTTTCCGACTCAACCATTTCCTATTCTTGCATTATTTTTTGTGAAACCCTAAATAAAATAATTTTGATAACTAGGCCCCAATAGCCAAACTTTTATTAAGTCAACGTGTGTTAGCTTCTTAGACTTGAGGCTACCGTTCTCCAGCAAAACAAAATATGAAAAACTATTCCTTTGGCGACTTCCTCTCGATTTCTGGCAAAAACTTTGAGTAAATAAAATTGCCACGAAGTTTCTCAAAAATCTGTCTTTCAGTGTCGACTTTAAACTGTAGGTCCCGACACTCATATATAAAATTTATACACACAACATAAGTCGTGTGAGAAGCTAGGTTGTAATCCTCACTGAAGGGTTGTAATGACCAATTATGTATGTACTTTATCATTACATTATATATAAAATATGTTAGTTAAAGAAGAATTTTGAAGGGTGGAGCACCACATAGTTTTTAACAGCACCGAATTTGTTTATTACAAAAAGGTTTAATATCAGTCTAAATAAATTCGAAAATCAATTGCGAATACATAGTTATAAATTAATAATTAATCATTAAGTTTATGCTTACACCAGAGCCAATAAATGGTCCCATGTAAATATTTATTTTCTAAATAGTTGGTTACCCTAACTCTTTTTGAAATTAAGGTGCCCAGTTTATATGAAAATTTGCTAAGTATGGAATATGTTTTTAAAAATAAAAGTTCTTAATAGATAATCTATTAAGATTTTTATTTATTTTATAAAAATACTCTATAAAAAAATATATATATTGCTATTGATATTTAAGAGTTCAAAATTTGTATAACGATAATGAATTATATAAATTCCTTATTAAAATTTATATGTAATGAAATCGTTACAAAAAATATAAGTCAATTTTATAAGCAATAGTATTTAAAAAATATAAAGAAAGATAAAATAGAATATAGATATATAACAATAGATAGATAGGTAGATAGATATAATAGTTTCCTTCAATGTTTGAAATCAATTTATTTCTCTAAGTCAGTATTGCTTTCCAAATGCTCTAATTGACTTTTATTTTTCAGATCCGTTTCATTTGTAATTTGATTTTCTTTCAAAAGCTTAGAAACTAATTGAGTTTGCTGTGGAATTGAATTAGTTAAAAATAAATCAATATATAAACCCAAACGCAAGAAATATTATGTCATTTTTGTAAGTAAAACGACAATTTTCAATTCATACTGCACCGGCCGTACTAACCTCATTGAGAAAGAAAGCTTCTTCTAAGCTATTCTTATGCTTATTTGTACAACTAGTCTCACGTAGCATAGTTGGCTCGTCACTAGCATTTAAAACTTTTTTATATTCTTTCCAATCATCAGGCAATTGATCCTCACGCTTGAAATTATCGCCTTGTGCGCGTATTCTCGCTATGAGATCAATATTTTGATTGGAAAAATATTTCTCCTCTTGTATGCGACCTTGTGGCTTATCTAAACCGCCTGCTATCACTATTTGAGACTCGTCACTCAAATAACGCCTCTGTAGCGTAAAGCTAAAAATTCATATATTCTTAGATTTTAAACGTATCATCATATGGAATCAAAACTTACCTTCTATTTATTATGCGCAATTTTTTTAAACTGCGTGCTAAACGGCGTAACATTATGAAAACGAACGAAAATTATTTTAAAAGTAGAAAAAAAATACAAAAAATTTTGACAATAATTTGAGTTTCGTATAGTTTTCGAAACAATAGGGTGTTTTGTTTTATGGTTTTAAAAAATGTTTTAATATTAAACAAATATAAATAAAATTATTTTAATATCTATTATTCACCAAAGTGAATAAATAATTTATTTGTAAGTCTTTTTTTAATTTTAATTTTTGTCAGTTGACAATTTTATTTATAAACTTATACAATTTCAAATAAAACTTTAAAATTTATGCATTTGAAAAAGTAGTATTTCGAAATTATAAAAAAAAATTGACACAATATTCGCATACATTTTATTAAGATCTTTAAGCCAATGTTTCTTACGAAAATGGTGCGCGAATTCCTTAATTCTATGTAAGACATGAAATATTCGTTAAATAAAGTTGCTTGCAATTTATTAACTTTCAGTAAAAATTCGAATCATCATCAAAACTATCAAAAACCACAGCAACAACAGCAGTCAAATCAAACAAGATCGGGGGGTAACACAGTTCATAAATCCAATAAAAAATCAACTAAAAGCAAAAAATCAGTTGGGAAAGTTGACTCCTTGAATAGTAGCAAGGATGCAACAGAAAAGGAACAATTTTCACATCCGAGTACTTCAAAGTCTTACGATAACTATAATAACAAACCGAAACCTACCATGAAACCCATTACTCAGACGAAAGTCAAGTCTGGCAGTTGGAAACGTTCGGAGAAATCATTAAATCCTTATAATTCAACATTGACAAGCAATAAAAAACCAAAAACTTTACGTAAAAAATCACCAACATGGTTACAATTTCCGAATAGCAAAGTAAAGTTACAGGATCTAAATGCACCACCCACAAGTAATGAACAAACATCGGCATGTAGACCGGGTACTTTATATTCCGATGTATTATTTGGTGCGGGTTGTTCAAATTTAGTCAAAATAAAAAATGTTACACCACGTCGTTCCAACTGTACGGCTCAGAAGAAATTAACAAAAGCTTTACAGAAGTTTGTACCAAGTGAGCGTGACACATCGGATGAAGATGAAATTAAAACTAAAAGACTTTCTTTTCCTTCTTTGGAAAATGTGAACAGCAAAATTTACTCTCCCACCTTAACCAATTCAACAATATGTTCTGATGCTACCAAAACTACTAACTCCTTAGAAACTATCTCAAATCAAGAATCTTCCTTAACAACAGATACAACAACTACGACCTCAACACCACCATCTTCACCCACTAAAATTAAATCGTATGAGGAAGAAGCCGATGTTGTTATACTCTCTGAATTGAATGGTGCGTCGACTAGCGATAAAGATGTTTCATATGGCCATTACTTGGAACAACATTGTCATCATATGGAAAATGGTAAAACTGAAATTGCAACACCATCTAACCACGACAAACAATTTCTTGTTTCGTCTATTTGTGACATACCCAAATGGAACTTTATAGATGCCGACATTGGCTCAGAGGCGTTTCCCAAGTTCCTGTGTCAATTCGATGATGAAAATTATTTAAAGGCTGAAAAAATGGCCTGGCTTGGTCTGAAACTAGCTTTAGGGAATAATTCGCCACCGAATATTTACAAATTTTAATAGTTTCCTTTTTCGCATGTGTTAAGATTTTATCTCTTTTAATAAATAAATTTACAAAATGAAGGACATAATAGTCGCTTAAGACAGAGGGTAATTATAAGAACAGATTGTCCATCATCATGCATTCATCAGACTGTCTAAAAATAACCTCAGATTAGTTTGATTTTTTGACTGGGAGACTGTAGCCTCGAAGAACACTTTTAGATAATCAAGACCAGGTCAAATCCAATATAAAGATTTTGTAGTGATGAGAATGAATCATTACCAGAAGGAAATTCCAGAGTGCATATCAGATGCTGGGTTTGTCAGGGCCATAGTTTTTCAGAAGGCATTATTGGAATACCAATACTATGTTACCTCAACAAGGCAATAATAAAACACGTTGAAATACTAGTCAATGGAAACATTACTCTGGCCTTGACCAAAGGCGTTGTACTTTTTTTCTAAGGAATAATTTTCATCTGCAGTGGGAAGTTGGTAAAATGGCTATGAAAGCCTACGAGATGAATGGCAAGATGTGAAGATGTGCAGAAGGTAGTTTCTTTTAACTGCTGCAAAATAATTCAAGCTTTAGTAAAAAAAAGTGGCGCCTTCCGTTCAGGCTTGGTGATTGCTTCAAATGTTAAATTAGATTTGTAGAGGCCTACAACCACTTGTTTGAAACGCCGTTTAACTTTAATATTATTTTTAATAACTTAATTACAACAAACAAATTGTATGCATAGTACTTACCACTAATTTGATTATTTGTAGCTCAATAACAATATATAACAGATAATTTGTAATATTTATTAAAATTACATTCACTTCACTACACAACACATTTTAACAGTTTCCATGACTTTAATTAATTTTAACAACCCTGTCTTTAATCCAAACACAGCAATTGAATTGCTATCGGCTGTTTGACATCTTTAATTTGGCGGCTAAATTGATAAACAAAACATTGCAAAACATTTCCACATAAAAATAATATCATTACAAAAAACTGTAAAAAAATAAAAAATTGCTTAAAATGTCCACACATAAATACGTAAATCACTCTCAAAAATACTTATTAAAAGCTTTTGATTATCAAAAACAATTTTCTCATCTATACGCCCGCCGTTTGGCTGAGATGTCTGAACTAATGCAGCAACGAGCTATTGATCATTGGGGTTCATCAGTGCCCATAAAAAAATTATGTGATATAAGAGAAGACGATGAAGAGGAATGTATTATAATCGGCACCATTTACAAGCAACAGACCCATAAGCCAAGCATACTCAAAGAAATATCAGAAGAAAACCAATTAGCCCCACAGCCTCCACGTCAAAATTACTCTGATTCAGAAGACAAAATCATATTGGAGGACGAGTTGCAGAGAGTACGTTTACATGGCAAGGTTAAAACCGATGATCTCGCTACAGGTGTTATTTGTGCCGCGATGGGTGTAATAGAAGAAGATGGGCGTTTTGTTGTTCAGGAACTGATATTTTACGAAAGTGGCATACAAAAACCTTTAACGAAAAAAGGTAGTGGGGAGCGTCTTTTAATATTGATATCTGGTTTAGATTGGATGCAATCCCATAATTATGTAGACTCGTTAAATCTATTCCAGTACTGGTTAAGAGGAAACTTTCAGACAACAAATAAATCCCTTAAAACGCGTTTAATTGTTGCAGGCAATTCGGTAAGAAGTTGTGAGGAGCAACGCTCTACTTCATTACAAAATAAAATTTCGGATTCAAAAGACATTATAGATGCCGTAAAGGCTTTGGATGATTGGTTTAATTCTTGGTCAAGCTTTTTGCCGGTGGATATTATGCCTGGACCTTATGATCCTGCCAATTTCATGTTGCCTCAGCAGCCTTTTCACAAATGCATGTTTCCGAAAGCTGCCAAACATGATCAGTTTCAAAGCGTCTCTAATCCTTATGGGTGCAGCATAGATGATGTCTTAGTTGTTGGCTCGTCTGGCCAAAATGTTAAGGATTTAATACGCTGTACCTCACAAGAGAAGCCCTTGGATTGTTTACGTTCTACTTTGAAATGGGGTCATTTAGCACCAACAGCGCCCGATACCTTGGCTTGTTATCCTTATATTGATTCGGATCCCTTTATACTAAAAGAATGTCCACACATCTACTTTGCTGGTAATTGCAGTGAATTTGCCTCAGGACTACACGAGGGATCTAATGGCCAAAAAACTCGTTTGGTGTGTGTTCCCAGCTTTGGCAAAACCCAAAGCATAGCTGTGGTAGATTTAGAATCGCTAGATTGCTATGAAGTCAGTTTTAATTGCTTGGAAGATGAATAAATCATAATCTTTAAGTTCATGTTGCTTTTATTTTAAATAAAAATACGATTTATTTTTAACAAACTTAACAAATTACTTCGGCATGTAATCTTTAATGTACAACTGGTCCCAAGGGTTCACCTCTTATATTGGGAAAATCTAGTCTAGAATCAATGGTTTCATCAATTTGTCCAATCACTGCTATATTATCTCCACGAATAATATGTAGACCCAAAACAATCTGTTCAATGCCGGCAGTTGTAGAGAACACCCTCTCGTGAGACTCGTCCAGTATCACGTTTATAGTTTGATCGAATCCTTTAAGTGTTCCTATGAAATTGCGGCCATCTGCCGTTATTATCGATACTGTGTGGTTTATGTATTGTTCCAAAGCTGAGGCCATTTTATCTGGAGTTTGTTTACTAAAAAAATTAAGACTGACAAATCAAAACGTTTTTTTTTTATTTTGTTTTCTAAACAAAACTTTGAAGACGAGTAACGTAATAGTCAATCTAATATGGGACGGTATGGAATTGAAATAAGTGTAAACAAATTATATGTTAGTGATGACACTTTGTAGGGTTGATTTAGGGTGGCTAAGATACTTTAGTTACATTTTTGCTTCTATATATCTTAATTGGAGGTTTTTTTTATTGATATTTAATAAAATTGGTTGGTCGATATATTTTAAGCAAAATATTTTAATATATATATATAGCAATGTCAAATAATAAGTTTCAGCCACCATACTGGTACTCAACTGTGAAACCTAACTGGGTTGCATTTTGTTTTACAATACAATAACAGGGTTGTTAAAGCTGTTTGTAAAGAAAAAATTACTACTGCATGCCTTCCGAATGACAGTTAATTTAAAAAACATGCGTATTCTTGTCACGCTCTCTCTCTCTATTTCTCTCTACCTTTCTCTTATGCTACTAACAAGCAAATAAACTCCTATTGATTTTTATTTACACTCTTCTTCGAACATCTGTGAGCTATTAAACAAAAAAAGTATTGAACACAATGAAATAAAATTGTTACACTTCCAATCTAAAGAATGAAATGCTAGACAATATAAAGCTAAGCCAGCAGAGTGCAGAAAAAAACTTTAAAGAACTCAATAGTGAATAAAGTGAACGTGGAATTGTGTGACTTTTTGCTGTAGGTGTAAAGGAAATAAAAAAAAACGGAAAAATAAAAAGAACAAAACGAACCGAAAAAAGGACTTAAAAAGAAGCAGAGAAAAACGACACACTAAAATTTTACAATCTTCTGTGTGCTCTTAATTTAGATTCTTTTTTATTAGTATTCTGGTGCAAAGTGAAAAATCAAGTAGAATCAAACGTAGTTACGCGATTTAAGTACCGTAAAAAAATATACAAAAAAATATATTAAATACACCTTAAACACATAATTAAAAAAGTATAATTAAATATAAATTAAAAAAAAATTTAATATTAAAAAAGTATTAAACGCTTAAGAAGAAAAAAATTTAATAGTTAACGTATGCTTTAAAAAATTGGAACGAAAAACGCAAAATTTCCAATACAAATTATATTTCCAAAAACAGAAATTACAAAGCATTAAAGTGTTATAAAAATCCACTTAAAGAATCTACTTAAACTTTTATGTTCAACGCTCATAATTGTTAATTGTTTCAATTAATTTTTCATTCAATAATCACAATAATAAAACGTAATAGGCGAAGGAATTTATTTTCTTTCTTTTCTTCTCTTTCTACATACTGTTTCTCGTTGTATTTGTCCTTTTTTCTTCGTCCCGTTATCGATTTATGTATATGTGTGAAAAGTAACAGTAACAACAAATACACACACACGCAGCAGTGAAGGTAGCAGCAAACTTTAAGCAGAGTTTCTGGCAGAATATCAGCAGAATCAGTTTCTCAGCAGCTGTATTCGATATAGAGAGCATTAAAAGAATGTAATCATTTTCAAAGATATTACCTCTAGTTGTCTGTACTAAATTTTATCATTGTATTGACCTCAATAAAAAGCTAAAAACTTACTGATAACGGGTAGCAAATGGAATCGATTTTTAATGATGACTCTGTTCATAAATTTCCCATGACATGACAGAGATATGGCTATATCTTAACGATAATACATTGAATCTTGGACTTAAGCTTTGGAATTATTTCTAATTTATTTGAATAAGCCCGAAATTTTACAAAACCCCAAAGAAAGTAATTGCAAAATCTTAAATCAATCATAAATAATCTTGGTGACCGTTGGACATCAGAATTTTCTGAGATAATTTGTTTTGAAAATTGTTGCTGCATTAAATCGTTTGCTGCACTTGCCTTGCTGAAATTATATGTCGTTCAGATTTATGCCGTCCAATTGAGCCCACAAGAGTTGCGCTATTATGCTCTAGTAACGAATGCCGTTCAGAGTCACTGAAATACTAGCCTTGAAGATAGGGCCTTACCAGATCGGTACATTGATGCACAGTTGTCTTACTGTCCACAGCCGACTCAGTTAATTTGAATTTTTTAAACACTCTTTGAATGATAAATACTTTCTTTGTCTACAAATTTTTGAAGTTTGCGAAGTTGCCTCAGCATAATTTTCAAATTTTTATAAGTTTGCACAATTACAATGCGTTGTTTTTTAGTAAAGCGCTCCATTTGAATAATCACTTTAAACAGTTTAAACAGTTTAAACATTTATGACAGTACAGTAGGAAAAAGAAATTTCTACAATAAATCCTTTTATTGGCAAAACAGTGTCCTTAATTTTACTTCATACTGAATATGCGTGTGTTGTGTGTAGATCATTGCATTCTTTTAAGATTCTGAACGTTACCACTTCTTGTTGAAAGAAGAGATTTTGTTGTTGTCATTGTTGTTGTTTTAGTTGAATACTGTATGTACCCTAATAAATTCATACTCCTGCCTTCATATCGTTTTTCTTGCCCTACATGAAAAGCATCTTACTCAGTAGCAACTAAAACAGGGACGTAGCAGTAGCAGCAACGCAATTAGCAGTACAAGTGACAGTGACTTTTCTATCAAATATTAAAAGCAGTGGCAGCAGTAGTTGTAGTATGAGCAACCAACAACACAGCATTTCTACAAGAATCACTTAAAAATTGAGACGATTATTAGAAATAATTCATGAGAAAAAACCAAATGAGAACTAGAATAAAGAAAAAAGGATATAATAAAGGAAATTGATATCGAGAGTCCTTAAATCTCATTAAGAATAATAAAACACATACACGTCAGATACTCAAATAAATATAATAAAAAAAATTAACACTAAAAAACATTAAATTTATAAAATTTACCATACGTTCTAAAAAGCAGTGTCTTGTTTAAACAATTGCTGAATATTTGTTAAGGAATTTTAATAAATATTAAATTTTTTTCAAGCTTAATTTTTTTCGCTTTTCTTATATTCTAGTGCGTGCCTAAAAAGTAAAAACAAAATTAAAAAAAAATTCATTTTTATTTAGAAAAAAAATAGACTTTTTTAATTAAAACGCATTCCGGTGTACTTGTGCTTGTGTGTGTGTCCACCTTAATTATTGCTCTAATTATTTAATGTTGTTATTGTATTAAAATAAATAAAAGAAAAAACAGAGCGTAAGAGAGAAAGAACACCGAATAAAACAACTTTAAAAACTGGAACAAACATCAACGACGACGTGGTTGCCAAATTTCTTAATTATTTAAACAATTTGTAGTATTTTACGACTGCAAACACAACCCGTTATACCACAACAATAAAGTAAAGTTTCTCATCACCTCTTCATCACTCTTTAAGAGCTTTCAAAACAAATCTACACAAATGGTAAGTAAAGTAATAAAAATTAATAAAAATAGGTCCTGCGGGACCAACTCACTTAAATGGTACTTAAGATTTTAAAACTAATCACAACCGATGTGGGTTGTTTTCAAAATGAAATTGCTTTAATTTTAATTAAAACTATGAATAATATAGGGTGTAGTAATAAGGAATCCAATAGATAAACTCTTATTGCATATATGTATAAGTACAAATGGGTCTCACAGATGGCGTTAGAAAAAAATTATCATCGGACCATAGGTTTTTGAGAACGACGTTGGCCAGGTCATCACTGTTAATTGCGAGCTCTACATGTCGATAATTACCAACTTATTTCAGCTTGAATTTGTTGATCTGGACACCAAAAGCGAGTGGTTTCAGCAGGATTGAGTATTCTGCAATAGTGATTTGAAGGCATGATTACCCCAACAGAAAGTTTTGTTTGACCCTATTAGACTTTTTCTTGTGGGTTTTTCTTAAGTAAAAAATGCATGAGAATAAGCCACACACCACAGCGTTCCTCAAAGCAAACATAACCCATGTTTCAATTGGAAAACGCTACATACGATCTCATTGCGTTTTCTGCACGAGCGATATAGTAACGATACGAACTCCACACGAGATCGTGAGATTTAACCCGGTTAGACTTTTTTGGGATTTTCTGAAGTCACAGCTGCATGCAATTAAGCCACATACCACAGCGCTCCTCAAAGCAAACAGAACTCATGCCATCTGTCAAATGGAAATGTGATCAATTCTTGCCAAAGAGAACACGTTGTAGATGAGTTGTCACTAAGTTTGAGAGTAGAGTTTAACGTTGTATACAGATAACAAGGATACAGATGATACGGATATAGATAATACGGATATCTTAATAAATGAATGCCTCGAACGTGTCTATAGCATTAGATTTAGAAGGACTACTTCTGATTCGATATCACGAACAGCTCCATTTTTTACAATTTCTGAAACTCTTCAGATTTTATTTTATTTATTTTTTTTGTGTTATCACCAATTTATTTACATACATGTATGAAAAAAACAAAACTTGGATACCAATGAAATCCATTTTTATCTTTTTAAATCATTGTAGCCCTCAATATAAATTAAAATAAACTTTACGCAATAAAAGATACCAATTCTGTAAAAACTTATTTGCGTCATCTAGTTGCAAGCCAACGTCAGTGGTTCAAGTAATAAAAAAACAACTCAATTTTTATTCATTTGTTGGTATGTTCCTTTATTTTTTTGACAGTCATCTAAAATATAATTGACAGTTGGTTTTATTGTAAATAACCCAGTAAATGTTTTGTTTTTCTCTTTATTTAATTAAATAAATAGATTGGCAATTGCATATGAATGTTTATGTATTGTTGGAAGGAACAGATGGTGAAAAAAGGGATAGTAAATGTAGGGAAGCAATACCCCTACTTATATAGACGATTATAAATAAATTGCATCAGTTTTGTAGCCCTTCAGAATCTCAGTTGTCTTAATTTCATAAAGTAGTGAATCTGACTTTCCAAAAAAATCCGAATGCAGCTAAGTCATCACTAAGCCTAAGAGGATGCATTAAAGTTGTACTCACATGATATCCTATCTAACGATTCTATCTTAAGGATGGAGTGAATTTGGATGTGTTCATCCTATTAAATATAAAATATTTCACCACCATTGTTGTATTTATTCATATCTTTTATTCAAATCTGAGACATCATTCACTTATTAGATCTCAATAGATTCCTAGGGAAGGTGTACTCAGCATCTAGGATTGTTCAGGAATGCCGGCTATCTTTGGAGGAGGTAGCGAAACGGGACACGGGAATATTTAAGAATATGACATAGCTTATGTATTTGCGAAAACTGATGTACATACAAAGATTGGCACTACCCTATGAAGGATAAAGAAATAATCTCACACTTACTCATTCCCAAAGAAAGGACAGGAAATCCTCCAGAGAGGCCTGACAATTCTGGCCTACTATGGATCTGCACCAGATGTGGTATACCAACAGCTTCTATAATATTGTAATATGGGGTGAGCCCCTATATATCTCGAGGAAAGAAGGCTTATGCGCTATTCTGTGGACTTCTTAAAAGCTATCAAAATTAAATATTTAGAAACCGAGTAATGTTAGCCGATAGGGTTCCTAATATCTAACGGATGGATCTGGGTTAAGCTTCTTTCGATAAGCAGAGCAGATTTGAGTAATTCAACAGGTTTATCTATGAACCATTACAGTTTGAGATACCAATTTAACAATGTATGTGTTTGGAATCGTAAAACTGACCTTGATAATTCACTGCACATTCTTAATTAATGTGTTAGAATCGGGAAAAAAGGGGTTTCACCACCTTATTGGCATTGATATGCGTTCACTTAATTTGGGAAATTCAAAATATCGTTCTGGTCTCGCATAATTTTTAACCTTGTATAAATAAAAAATAAAACTTTGAACATTTCAGGACTTCTGTTCAACTGGTATAAGCAGCTACTGTTTGTAAACAAACAAATCATGAAACATACATTCATATTTATATACTGTATGTAGCCATGTGCATATGGTATATAACTAATTACTAATTATTTATACGAGTAAGTGCGTAGCTGTCAAGAATAATTTCCCCCTTTAACGAATTTATTCCACATTTGTAATGGCACCCATAACACACATTTAACACAACCAATTTTTCTGACCTTTCTCTTATCAAAGCTGATAAAAAATGAGCAACGAGCAGAAGCTAAAAATTATAATAAAAATGTATAACAAGAAATATATTTTAATTTTTTTTATTTATTTTTAAATAAAAAAAGAAAAATTCCAATTAAACTTTGTTAAATGCTTAGCCATGGAAATGTGATAGCCATTGATATGAAATCTTTTTAATAACCTAGTATAACTTAAAATGAAAGCAGGACTCTGAAATATATACATACATCCATACATCCATACGTACGTGTGTATATATATAAAGTAACAGGAGAAAAGGAAATATTTTAAAACAAATTATTGCCACCACAACAATATGGCTGAAATAATAATTTTTGTATAAACATTTACACATTGCCAACCATATACAAACATACACACACATACATATTTATATGTATGTATGTAGTAGGAAAATCAATAATTTCATCCCACACTGAAGTGGTAACTTGTGTTACTGATGGTTTTATTCGTTTCTATTCTTCTTTTTTTTGTCTCTCAGTATCTTTATACCCCCATTAAATAAAGTTACAAAAAATGATTGAAATTATTAAGTATTATTTAATTTTTGTTTGTTTATTTTGTTGGTCTCTTCTTGTTGTTTTTTTTATTAAGTTTCCTTATAAATACGGTTTTACTTGATTTTCAAACGTCATCGATAATGTGTTTTTGTCGTACGTCAAACCCAGTTGTCAACCTGTTTCACGTTTATTTAGGCAGAATTCATTATAAAGGCAAAAGATAAGTATTTTTGTTTTTTATTTGTTGGGGTTATCAATGTTTTCAGTAAATGTTTGGTAGTTGAAAAAAACCTCAAGCCCCTATACCGCAATCGAAACCTAGATAAATAGGAATGTTAAATTCGGTTACAATTTCAAAAGCGATTGAATTAGTGGAGACAAGAGCTACGTTGGGTTGGAATGGAAAAATTTTGTTCAAAATTAAATTTCTTTATTTTAATTAATGATTCATAATTTTACTCTCATTAGGGCTTCCAAACCTTACTCCTACAGGAGCTTCCGACAGTTCATAACGGCCATCTTTTTGAAGCTACATCTGAAGCTACATCATCCTGAACAACTCGTTCAAATAATAAAATTTGTTTTATCAAAATGGGTGTTGGCAATTTATCACAACTTTCATCGATAAATCTTCTTCAGGGATTAGGCCCATTTCTGGATGAATGGGTATGTGAACAAACAAAATTGTCGAATTTTGGGAGATATCAATCCATTTAAGATATATAATGCTGGACTGGCGGCGTTATCGTCCCTATTTCTTAGAAAATTTCACTGTCAACTGTAAACACTATACGTCCATGATTATCAATTTCTTTTGGCCTAAATTGGATGATCTGGACACTAACAGCATGTGGTTTCGACAGGACAGCGCGATGTGCACACAACTCATGTCACATTAAATATTCTATACGAGCGATTTGAGAGCATTGTCACCTCACAGAGATCGTACGATTTGACCCCGTTAGACTTTCTCTTATAGGGTTTTCTCAAGTTGTGGACATATGCGAATAAACCACAACAGTCCTCAAAGTCTACATAGAGTATACTTGGTAATATTCTGCCTAATTCGGATGCACGTCAACCGGAGAATCTGTAACAGACATTTGAACGATGGCTCAATAAAAAATCTGTGCAGTTTACGAAGACGAAGCTGTAATTATAAAAACAGGAGTGAAATGGTTGCCTTATTTTGATTTGATAATTTGAATGTTTTAATGAAATCGCCATAGTTTAGTAGGTAGTGTGTTGGCGCATTAGACCGCAAGGCCACGGTTCAAACTCCGGGTCAGACATCCGGAACATAACGATATATGAAAAAATATTTTTTCGGCGACTTTCTTTCAGCAGATTTCTGGCAAAAACTCTGAGTGTAAATAAAATATCCATGAGAAGTTTCTTAAAAATTTGTCGTTCGGAGTTGACTTTAAACTGTAGGTCCCGCCACTCATGTATAAAATTAACACACACAACATGGATGGTGTGAGATGCTAGGTCATAAACCTGACTGAAGGGTTGTAATGTACATATGTACTCGTATGTAATTTTGATGTTAAAGATGCATCTCCCTCTAGTAGTCCAATCAATTAAAAGTCGATTAAAGCATAAATAAAGTTGAAATTACCAGCACATAAATAGTGTGTTCATCAGTAAGAGACAAGGCATTTATCACCAAACTGTTATCAGGCTTTGAAAAAAGTTCCATACATAAAGCTAGGGTGCCACATGTGAAAAATTATATTGAATTTCTATTTGCGTTTCATTGTTAAAACGAACGAGTCAAGGTGAAGCTTTACTGATGATAACAGGACACCCTTCCTTTCAGATTGTGACATATAGAATTCACTAGTTAAACTTGCTTACTTATAACCCAAGCAATACTTTATTTTCCGAAATTACTTTGAAATAATAATTCCATTATCCTTATCATAAATTATATTTCTATTTAGTTAAACACAACTGTTTCAGTTCCCAGTAGAAGTAGTCAAAAAAGAATTGGATTTTATTGTTTACTATCTTACAGACTACATACGCATTTAAATTATAATTGATAACAGTACAATATGTAGTTCTAATACAATATATTGACAACAATAATAATGATGTATTGTTGGTTTATCGAATACAAAGGGGTGGTGGTGATGGTGGTACTGGTGTTTCTATATTCCAATTACGGGTGTATAAATACTCGTTAGCAAACGCATATTTTTTAATTAAATTTTCTCTCTCTTTTTCGCTTTTTTTGGCTTCTATAGTTTAACCCAGTTTTTAACCTTTGCGGTTGCAGTAAAAATGGCCTGAATTTGGTAGTTTAGCACAAGCTATACAAACAAAATGAATTGAAAGGTGTTGTGAAAATAAATTTATTTTAACGCATGGCTTTATACTGCTAAAGAAAATAAGATTTTAAAAACACTGAATTTTATATGGAATACGAAAAGTAGTTCGACTGAAGCTGTTACAAATTTAATCAGGCCTGTGTACCATCGCTATGTAAGCACTAATGAAAATATTGCTTTTGTTGGTGAAAATATGGGGTATAATCCAAATTTTTAGATTTCATGACGATACCAGCAGTTGGGCCTATCTTACGGCTGATAGTGGCGTATTTTGCATTTGGTTTTGCACTTCCATCATTCGTACTTACTTTCTTAATTAATCACTACAATCCTTTAGTCAGGATTACGAGCTTCTTACACACCTATCTTGTGTTTGTTAATTTTATCCATGAGTAGCAGAAGCTACAGTTAAAAGTCGACTCCATACGACATATTTTTGGGAAACTTTTCATGGCAATTTTATTTACTCTTAGAGTTTTTTGCTAAAAGACTGCTGAAAGGAAGTGGTCGAGAGGGCTAATCCAGGGATTGAACCACAGACTCGTGTCTAATAAGCAAACACACTAGATACTAAATTAAGGCGACTTCATCCATATAAAGTCCATTTCACGAAACACGATGCATTGGGTGACAAAGAGACACAGTGAAGCTCTTTCCTAATTGGTGGGTACATCGCTACGAGGGCTCAAAGAGTCCGTTTTATCCGGAAAAAGAGATTGTTTTGTGAGTATGTATTATGGTGTGGAAGAACCGTTATCATGACTTCAGAGCGTTATGGCCATATGATAACCGATTTTTTTTGACCTGAAAATGAAAATAATTAATAGGACGGTATGTGGTTTCAACAAGACGCTTCAACGAGCCTTACCACACGAGCAATTTCTCGTTATTCAAACTCAATAGGTTGTTAATAACATTCGTTTCGCTACCTTTGGAGTTTTTTGTAGCGATATATCATATCCTGTGTCTACGCGATAACCCCTAGCGTTAGAGCACCTTAAAACCAGCATTTGTTGATTTCATATTTCTACGCGAAACATTCGAAAAAGTGGTTGAAAACTTACTCAAAACGATTGACTGTTGCGCTGAAGTCGAACATAATAGCAAATTCCAAGCATTATAATGACGTGAAAGATCCTTAGAAATCATTGTTTTGTGTATGTTTTATTTAACATTTACCCTTTACCTTTAAAATGTATTCAGGAACAACCTAAGTTAATAAACAAAAAACTAAAAAAAAAAAAACAAAAAATTCCAAAGTTAATCCAATCCAATTTTCCTATTTCCATTTCCGATTTCCTATTAAGTTTCTTTAAATTTAAATTTCTTTAGAAAAATAAAATTTTTTTTTTGTGAACAGCATTTGGGTGTAACAATTTGTTTGCTTTTGATAGACAGACGGTAATTTGCTTATTTGTCTCACATGGTTTTGAATAGTGGAAAAAAAAATGGAAAAAATGTTTATAAAGGCACTGGTTCTGTTGCTTGTCAATGTACGACACAAATTTCTTGTTCTTGTTCAAAATATTGTACGTGTATGTCACAACAACTGAACTGATTTGTTTTGTTTAAAATATTTTCTATGCCGATATGCATAGAGAACAAAAAGGAACAAAAAAGCAATAGGAAAATAATAATTTGGATGAAAATAATAAAAGAAACAAAAAGAAAAACACCCACATATAGAACTAATGACACAAATACAAACATATGGATGGATAAATAAACAGATGAGGGTATAATATTTTGGACAGACAAACAAGACTTGGTGTCTACTGTAAATATACATATGAGCACGTAGATACATATATGTGCAAATATTTATGTAGTGTTTAGTATATATAAGAATAGATGTACATATATCCATTGTACATATATTTGTATATATATTTGAACAAATATTGGTACAATATGTTTTTATAGTTCGGTTTCTAACTTATATTGTATATACACCATATTGTATGTATATACCATTGTTTTGTCCAATCTATATTATACATATATGTATATATACACCATACAAACATTTAAATATTCGTTTGTATAGAGGGAAAAAAATCAGTTCTTTTTTTATTGTTAAAAATGCCCAACAAAAACTATATTCGGGTATACAACAACATGCATACATATGCACACACGTAAACATGGAACTTTATTATTATTTTGTATATAAGAGTTGAAAAATTAAGAGAAATTGTCTTATAATTCAGTTCAAATGTGTATGTATGTAGCAGAAGTAGCTGGTTTTTGTCATTTTTGCATTTCTATTGTTGTCACTAGTCGTACATGACGTATGAGTGATTTATTATTTGAAATCTGCAATTAAATATTACGTATACGCCTAGGGGTAAAGACAAAATAACAATAAAAACGTTTAAAAAAGCAAAATTTTATCATAAATTATTATAAATTAACTTCCATTATCATAAAAATCATTTTCGATTTATAAAAAGTTTCTAAAACCACTTTTCGTGCAAATTAAGTTTCGTAAACCTTTTAAATTTCCATTTTATTTCCATTTCCATTTATTTTTTCTTTTTTATAATATTTTTTCCATCCTTAGTCCTATGTTTTCTTCGAAATACACTTTTATAAACATGAAAATGTTTTCAAATCTTTTTTATCTCTGTAATTAGCAATTAAAACCTAAACCTCATTATCAGTACTTCAGTGGCTAAAAGTTGATTTTCTTTTTAGTTTTTCTTTTTTTTTTATTATAAAAAAGCCTTTTAAATTGCCCTTTATGTTAAGGATATAAGACTACAAGATGCAATTTCTAAGATTACATTGGTTTAGTGGCATTACGTTAATGAGCTCATTGCATTGTTTAGTTTAGAAAATTGGGGCCATTTGATATTGATTTCGATCAATATAATGTTGTTGTTGATGATGATAATGGTAACTATTTTCAACGTACACTTACTGGTTAATCACCGGCATTCTCATGAGGGTATAATTTAAAAGGCATGTCTTCTAACGTAATGTAATGTGAAAAAAATTATAAAAGCATTAACAAATTGATTGTTTTTAAATTTCTATTAATTTTTTTTAGGAGAAAACTATTTTTTAAGGAAAGATGCCATAAAAGCCTTTGATTTTAAATCTTGATAAAATGTTTTACGAACTTTAATTTCATAAAATAAAAACAATGGAATCGATAATCTATTTAAAAACCTTTATACCAGATATTGTTAAGCACAAACAAACAAATAACAATTTCAGTGCAGGGTATAATAAAGCCACCTGCATAAATCCTACGCCACACGGCTTTAAAATGGTAAGAGTCAGCAGATTGGCTGTCTTTAAAAAAGTTTATTGAGAAGCAACATAGTACCACTGAACATTTATCCCTGCACAACGGAAGCATCAATTAACAACGGTACAGCAACGATGAAATAAAACAATGATTTTATCTATCAACTGCCCTCCATAATGAATGATGGTATCATAAGAGAAGTCTATTTAGACACATACATACATACATACGTAATTGGCCATTACCACCCTTCAGTCAGGATTACGGCCTTGCTTCTTACACCACTCATATTGTGTGCGTTAATTTTATACGTGAGTGGCGGGACCTACAGTTTAACGTCGACTCCGAACGACAGATTTTTGAGAAACATTTTCATAGAAGGTTTATTTACTCTCAGAGTTTTTTGCCAGAAATCTGCTGGAGAGAAGTCGCCGAAGAAATATTTTTTATTTTATTTTATTTTCATATTTCGTTTTGATGTCTGACCTAATAAGCCAACAGACTATCTACTAGACTACGGCGATTTCTCGTATCTAAGTCTATTTAAGTAGGAGTGTCATGGAGTCTCTCAAACAGAGTCTCTAAAACAGAGTTTAAATTATGCGAATAAAAGTTGTCAAGATCTTAAACATGTAAACTAATCTAGAGGACTAGTGTTGAACTAGGGATAAAGACAAGAAAAAGCTTGATTGTATTCGATACTAGCCAGATCTCACTTTCATACAACAGAGTAAACATTATACATGCTTTGAATAATCTAGACTTGGTTTGTCTGCATATTTATGGGATTATTCCATACTGAACCTGCTGCTTGCAACTCATTCTGCTCCGTCTTTTTTTGACACTAGACTGTATCTCAAAATCATAAGCAGCCCAAAGTTATCAACAACGCGGCCCTTAGGAATCTAAATCCTAAATCCTAAATTTAAAACCTGTATTGAAGGAGAATAAACCTATAAAAACAATGTGGATCGATATTATCATTAGTAGGAAACTCGATAGTATCATAAAGATGAAGGAGGAGTGGAATTCTCATGACTAATCAAACAATAACTGGGGACTAACAATGTTGCAAGAACGTCTTAATCTTATGTAAGAAAGCATTAACATAGTATCAGCTTTGTGGCAGCATTGTGCTCTCTGGAAGAGCAACAGAAGGAAAAAAAGAACAAAAATATTACAAGTTTATTTGAAATCATAAAGGATTTCCCTTTTGCTCTTGTAGAACTACATATATATTAAAAAAAATTCTCTACCATTTTTCTTTTCTACCCACACACAATTAAAACACACTCAAGTGCCATCTGTTTGAAAAGATTCTTATAAAAATTTTTATTAAAAAAAAAATATTTTTTTTTGCAATTAAAATAAAATCCATCCATGACATGCCATTTTACCTTCAGGTTTTTATAACGAACAACTATTTTACCATGTAATTATTGTCATTGACTTTTAGTTTTACTCTCTTTAAATAAATTTATAAATAATTTATTTAGTACAAGGACCAAACACAAACACTTCACATATGTATGTATACATACATACATTGCTCTCTGGAATAACAACTTATTCAACGAAATTAAAAGTTAAACTCTTAAACAACAAATGTTACAGTCATTCCATTACCATTTAAACCTATAAAGACCAGAAAACTTACTAATACCGCTGTCGTTTCAAGCAATAACTCTTAGTACAAGAAATTTTTCCTTTTATTTTTTGCATTTTTATTTACCTACAAACATTTGTATTAAAAATTAATTTTTTTCTCCTACCTTTTAAGGGTTAAAAGAAGAACAAAGTAAAACTGCATTACAAGAGCTCCTTGGGGTATAAAAGTTACAAAAAAAAAAATTTAAATGAAATGAATTTTTATTCTATAGAAGTTTATTGTATTCCTTCATTCATTAAAAAAATAACTTGTGGCATCAGACTCACACACTTACAAACACCCCTGATACACTTTAGATGCTATTGTTGATGAGAAAGTAAAAGTTAAAAAGTATTTCTCGAAAAAAAATAAAAATAAACAAAAACGAAACCCACTTTATTTTCCCACAACATTTACATCAGATCAGATTAAAATAAGTTGTCTCGCTAGATAATGTCAATGATACTTTATAAAGAAAAAAAAGAAGAGATTAAAAAAATAATCAGGATAAAGAATAATGCCTTAGACATACTTTTCATCAACAACAACCGCATTAAGTAGCTTGATAATGATGAACTAAATTTTTCTATGGCAATGGCAAAATATTGAGGTTACTAAGCAATGGTAGAATTCTTGATGATAACACTGTGTTACATAAAAATATACGAAGTGGCTATATTTTTCTTTTTTTTTTTTTGAACTGATACCAACTCTCGGGGGATGTCGCCAACTAATGCAATACATTTTGTTTAAATATCGGAAAGTACATTAAAGGAGTTGGGAAAAACAAAGCAGTTAGCTTCAAATTGGCGTAAAAATTTATATTTATTTCGTTTTGTTGCTAATAATAGTATTCTTAAAGATAACACAGCTCTGCATGCAAAAATAAAGAGAGGGGCTTATATAAGAAATTTTTTTTAATGGAGTGCATACGTAACCTCTTCAAATACGAAACCTCTGTATGGCAGTATGCTTGATTGATAATAAATCAAGCAATGTTAGATTTATTAAGTTTGATTTATTATCCAACAATGCTTGATTTATTAAGCTTGATTTATTATCAAGCAATGCTTGATTTATTAAGCTTGATTTATTATCAAGCAATGCTTGATTAATTATGCTTGACTTATTATCAAGCAATGGTTGATTAATTATAATTGATTTATTATCAAGCAATGATTGATTAATTATGATTGATTTATTATCAAGCAATGCTTGATGCTTGATTTATTATCAAGCAATGATTGACTAATTATGATTGATTTATTATCAAGCAATACTAACACATAATTGGCCATTACAACCCTTCAGTCAGGATTACGGCCTAGCTTTTCACGCCACTTATGTTGTGTGTGTTAATTTTATACATGAGTGGCGTGACCCACAGTTTAAAGTCGATTCCGAACGACAGATTTTTGAGAAAATTTTCATAGCAATTTTAATTTGCTCTCAGAGTATTTTGCCAGAAATCTGCTGAGAGGAGTCGCCGAAGAAATATGTTTTCATATTTCGTTTTGATGTCTGACCTGGGGTTTGAACCGTGGCCTTGCAGCTAATAAGCCAACACACCACCTACAAGACTACGACGACTCCAAGCAATACTAAGAAGCATAAAAATATATAAAAATGTTCTTTTTGGAAATCTGTTTTATTGGGGCCCATTCTTCCCATTGTATGAGCAATTTTCAGTTGCTATCAGGTTACACGTTACTTTCGCCATATCAATGTCATCTGTAGAAGTGTGCCAATTTTGTTAGATTCGGTTCATTGATTGTTTAGGATCCCCTATATTCGCTATCTTTGCTTCAATGTTTTTCAACTGAAGGAGTGGCGGGTGTCGCAGACATGAGACTGTATCTCAAAATCATAACCAGCCCAAAGTCATCAACAACACGGCCCTTAGGAATTTAAATCTTAAATTTAAAACTTGTATTGAAGAAAATTAAACCTAGAAAAACAAAATGGATTGACGTTATCATCAATATGAGATCCGGTAGTATTACAAAAATTAAGGTGAAGTGGAATCCTCAAGGCCAATCAAACAATAACTGGGGACTAACAATACTCCAAGACCTTCTCAATCCTATGTGAGAAATAGTTAATAATAATTTCAGCTTTGTAGCAGGATTGTGCTCTCTGGAAGAGCAACAGAAGGAAAAAGAACAAAACTATTACAAGTTTAGTTAAAATCATAAAGGATTTCCCTTTTGCTCTTGTAGAACTATAAATTAAAAAAATCCTGTACCATTTTTATTTTCCACCCACGTCTAATAAGTCAACACACTACCTACTAGACCACGGCTATTTCCTAAAAAGCAAGTGCCCTAAATTTATCACTGTTTATAACCAGTACATTCGTTCTGTTAATAATGACCAGACTACCGCTTTGATAAGACTGTTTACTTTTTTGTCATGTCCTTACGGTTGAGACATAAGAAAAATATCATCATCAACGGCTAGATTCTGGAACATTGATACTCGAATTCCAAAAATATTTCACGTTCTTTTTTCAGTACAAATTGCTGTGGTTTTTATATATAATTCGATTGTTGGCTTGTAAATTAATAGATGGAGAATTTCGCCCCAAAAAGGTAAAGCTTCTGCATTGCTTGTTCTTACTATTGTTTCATTTGTGATGTTTTTTTTTTGTAAACAAAAATGTATGTTGAATTTAAAGAGAAAAAAGGATAAATTAAATATTCAATACAAAACAATAGTCGTTTACCGAAAAACTGTTTAAATGGCTATAAAAAAGTATAAAAAGTTCTCTACTATTGAAAGAAAACATGGAAGTGGAAGAAATAAAGGATTTACGGACCCCTGCGAAACGAGTAAAATAATAAGAATTTTGCCAAAGATTTTTGCATCTCTGGCAGAAAAGTAGCCAATAAAATTGTAATGCTCTCAGTTTGTTGTCAGGAAAGTTGGAAAAAAAGCTGGCGTTCAAGTTTAAAAACTACCTGACAGAAATGCAAACATATTTAGACGGAAATAAAAGGAGAGGGTGAAGGTATATTTATTTAATATACCAGCACCGTAACAAAATATGCCAGGAAATACCATTTTTTGATATAAAAGCCTAAAACTATAAACATTTCGTTTACTTTCGAGTTTGGGAATCTATTTACAATATGGTTTTGGTATTAAATAGACTAGGATTCGGCAATAAACGAATTACAATAGTGTAAAAGTCTATTCCCAACACTTTTACTAACATATTCGAAAGCTACGAGCTAGCCAGGCAGTATAGAGTGTATGAAATAGTAAAATAAAATGTATTCCTGTAATCGTTTCATTGCCTACTGCATTTATAGTTTAAGATGAGTTTTTTTTGTCTCCTTCTGCTGCACAACCAACTTAGTATTCCATTTTGTTTGATGAGAGCTTATTTACTGATTTATAAGCTTTTAAAATCAAATCCCTGTAAATTTCTATATAAGTGAATGTGAGTCTGATAAATCAAGGCTATAAAAAAAAAGAAAACAAAATGAAATGGTGTAATATAAAATCCACTTTAAACTTTAAGAATCTATGGCAACTGTTTACCACATTAGCTAAAATGCGGTTTTCTTAAGTTTTTCCCCTTAATAATGGGCTTAAAATACAATATAAATGTCATTTTATGCAACTGCATAAGTATATGTTTGCATGCGAACGTATTTGTTTAAATTCATATGAAAGTCAATGTGATTCCCTGGCAGCCAATCCACCTGTTGCTAAATAAACAAACAATAAAAATGCATAGGGAAACATGAGCCGTACAGTACAGGAATAGTATAAATGTATATACATAAGTGTGTATGTATGTATATTTTCATAACGAGGTTAAAAAGCAAGGACGTTACCACATGTATAAAATTTATATTCTTAATTTAAAAACCAATATTTAATATAAAACTCAAGCCTGATAAATGTTATTGGAATTAAATTAAGGTTATGGCTTATTAATAATGCTTAACTTAAATATTACCAAAAAGAAAGATAACAAGAAAGCAAGCCAAAGACATAATCCTAGGGGTTGGGAATTAACTCCCCCTTTATTTTTTTACAAAAATTTACAAAGATTGGCTATGTTGTTTAGGTTAATATTTTGTTTAACAATTTCATTCTTTATAGATTTCAACTTTTTTATTTTTTTTTTGTTCTTCTAACATTCTGGATGCTTTGTTTTTTTTTTATTTATTTTATGGTAGATACAGTGCAGTCATGCGTTAGTGATTGGAGGTTATTTTATTTTTATCTGCACGTATAAATTTGCCATAGTTTTCAAGGACATTGCTGTTGCTTTTGTTGTTGTTTTTTTTTAATGTTTATGTTTACTCTATATATTGTTCTTATTTACAGTTTTATAAAAAGCCCTACTACATACACGTACACATGTAGGAGTTTATGTATGCATATCGGTTACTAAGCACAGTTGCTCTTAATCATTTGAAGTGGAGAGAAAAATTACTAACGGAAGCAATTTACTATGGCAACATGAGAAATAGACAAAAAAAAAGAATAGAATACACCCCCTACACTAAGGGAAATTTTATTAATGGTCAGTTGTTTATTGAAATAATTGATTAGTCATCTTAACCGCCATTTTTTTTTTAACAAAATCACTTGAAAAACTTGACATAGCTAATGAATATCTGTCAGCCAAAAACATTATCTTCACAGTAATCATTTCAGAGAAAAATATGAAAACCACTGCTCATAAAGCTTCACATATTGAAGTCTTGCAAGAATTCCGTTGGGGTAGACCTGATAACTTCTCAGACTAAAAATAATCAAAGTAATGTTTTGTCACACAATACCCACAATCGACGTGTACTGGCTTCCATAATTCGGTCTCAACAAATAAGTTTTCAAAGCACTTTTTAATTCCTTTAATAATGAAAAATAAAGCTTGAGGTAATCTAGGCTTAATTGTTTTGATAAATAGTACTCCTCAAAGGCTCTCTTTTTTCTCATACCCCATCAGATCTGCAGGTTATCAGAAGACTTCAAAGGTTATATATGACTGTTTAACGCCTTCTCCACAGTTTTATTTTTAAAACTGTAAGTCTACGCAACTCTAAAATAGAATTTGTGAAGCTTTCTGCTTGCGCTGCTAATAGCCATAAACGAATTTCTCTCAGTGTAGTTTAAACAACAGGTTCTATTGCCCGAACACAACAGACAGAAAGAGTGTTAGAGCGATCTGGATTTAAGAATACTTTATGGTAGATGTGCGTGTCTCTCTATGTATAGTGGCTCTGTTTATTTTTGCCTTTATTTTCTTCTTATTTTCTTTTTTTCTTCTTTTTTGTTGGCAATGTATTGGTTTTTATTTTAACCATCGATTGCTTTCTCACAACTGCCAGAAGGAAGGGGGACAATTTAATCTTGTGGATTGAAATATTTATGAGCAGTTTTTGTATTTTTCTTTTTTTTTATTATTATTATCGAAGCACTTTTATCTCGTTTTTGTTTAAAATTTAAATATTTATTATGCAAAGCAAAGTGTTGGCTTGTTGATGGAAATTTATATTGGAATGTAAATTGTTTCTAACAGAATATAAATTTATTATTAAAGTTTTTAAGGGCAATTTCAATAAAAGGTTTAAATGCTGATGATTCAGTTGAAGTCTAATCAAGTAGAATTTTTTAAAAGAAAGTAGCTAGAAGAAGATGTTTTTTTTGTTGATGTATACAAAGTGTCCTTTTAAACTAAAATTACCATGATTAAATTCGGCCCATTAGTATTCAAATAATCCTCTGCCAAATTATAATATTCATGGTCTTTGATATTTAGAGGTTTTCTTTTAGAACCTGTTGTGTGCACTCAGACGTCATTAAATTGCAGATAAATAAACTTATGAAAGAAGTGGAAAATAAAAACGGGTTATGAAAATGAAGAACAGATTAATCCTGCAATGTTATTTGAAGTGCAGCACGAACTCACGAGTTCTGTAAATAAATATATCAAAGAAGCCTTTTAAAAAAATACAGCATTAACCCTCCCCTATAGAGAGAGAACATTATAGGAATGTCAATCAGCACAATTTATTAAGACCGAGAAGGACTAAAAATCCAGCAGAAATTGTTTTCCTTACAGGATAACATCGACAACAAATATTACAGGCACGCTAATTAGCATGATTTATAAAAAAAGAGCAGAACTCAATGAGTAAAATTTCTTACCACTACACTCAGTACATTTCTGCAGGGGACTTTTTTCTAAACAACTGCATTTGGCAACCCTACCATCATAAGGTCCGCTAAAAAGCAAACAAAACAAACGGAAATCGAAGAAGAAGGTAGAGATGCTTTACAATGTTCTTTAAAAAGAAACTAAAAGAATTAAAAAAAATGGTCTCGGACAGTTTAGGTAATATACAAGACAGAGTCAACAGGCAATGCTTTAAGGCCAGTGCTGCCTGATTACCCATCTATAACAACCCTTCAGCTGTGTGAACTGCTTATTACCCTCCGAGTTCGCGCAGTAGTTCATTGCTATTCGAAAAATAAGAACCACTAGCTTACAGCTTAGCCGATAGATATGCCATATCGAGTGGACTGTTGATTAAATGGACCTTGTTTGTAAGAGGTGGCGATAAAGTTTCATCATTTCTTACTATTTTACTAAAAGACAAGATATGTATGAGTTTCTCTTATTTCTATAACGATATCCTATCCTCTGCACGTAGCTTCAGGTCATTCATCGATTTGTATATGTATGCTGACTCTATTTCCATCTGCCGGTATCAGGAGTGGCTTGGGCGTCCCCTTCAAAGCCTACTCTGGGGATTCCAGTGAATTACAGTCCAGGATATGTTGGAGAGTTGTCTACGCAAAAAATACTCTATACTCGTATATCTCAACTGCAGTTTACGAATCTTTATGTCAGTTAAGTTCCTGTACGGTTTATGCGCTGACTTAGTTTCAGTCATTACAAGCTTTATTCCATGAATCACATTCGTACTAGGTAACTGAATTTATAACGCTTTTAAAAATATTAAGTTTAGCGCACTGTCAATACGCTCACACTGGGTATAGTTGACCGTAGACTTCTCTGCACCTATCAATATAGTTTGCAACATCCTCACGTTCATTGTAAGAATATTCCCAGATAGCAAAATGGAGTGTGAAGCTGTTGATATTTCCCTTTTGGACCAAAGATCAAAACCTCCTAGTAAAGGCTTTACTTATACAAAACGATTTTGTGTTATGGTAACGCTTCTCACTATTTCACTGAATAATTTCAGTCTCCTTTACAAAACATCAAGCACAGGGCAGTAATACTTATCAATTATTATAACGAAAAAGAAAAGCTTAATGCTCCATTAAACAAACGATAACATTTTAATATTTTTCCCTGGAGGGCCAAAGAAAAACTTTTCAAAATTGATTTTCAATTGTGAATAACAAAGGCGCCAGGGATGATTTACATGTGTATTGATGTCTTGACGAAGAAATTAATTGAATATTGTGGCTCTGTTATAGACACACTCTTGAGATTTAAACCACTTAAACATTTCCTTCATTGTTTTCATAGTTGATTTATGCATAATTTGTTGTCTTTTATGGTTTCAATTATTTAGAATTGAAGCAAATTTATAAATATTTATACAAATTGTATATTTATGCATGTGTTTACTATGCTAAATACAACAGTTTTCTCTTCCTTGTTACTCTTTGTATTGTACGCACTTAGTTGCACTCTTCATTTTTTTTTTTTTTGCAATTCTATGAAGTCATCTTTTTCTCATGTATATTGTTTTGTTTACCATTAGTTTGTTTCTAGTGTTTATTGTTGTTCTTACATAATAATATTAAATGCAGTTGTGTAAATATAAGAGGGTAAGCTTTCACGCAAACACATACACATTTAAATATGTAAACAATATTGCATCATCACCCTGTAAGAAATGTAAAAACAAATATTTCTCTTCTCTGTGCTCTTTTACTCCCTCCGTTGTTTTTTTTTTTTTTGTTTTGCACTCTCTCAAGAACAATTCCATTTTTATTGCTCCTTTTCTCGCTCTTATTTGTTTACATTTAAAGCTCATTGTTTTTTTTTCTCATTTCCTTTTTCTTTCTAAGCGAAGCACTCCTGGTTTTGTGTCTGTGTGCGATTGTGCATGTTAAGAAATGTAACCAAGTCTATATACTTACGGTTGCAACACTTATGCGTGTTGTTTTACATTGTTTGTGTTGTTTTTGTTTTTCTTATTTTACTTGTTATTTATTATGAATAGTCATGAATGCCACTCAGCCATTTCCGGTGCATTTTAAATATGTCTTCTGAGAGACTCAGAACTGATGAGGAAAATATCGTGTCTGTCATTTGTAAATAAATGAAAATAAAAATAAATGGCTAAAGAAGTGTATTATTGTTGTTGTACGTAGAATTTTTAATGGCTTAAATAATTAAAAAAAGCTAAACCAGGTAGAACAGATTACAGGTTGAATTCTTTTAAATAGAATTATTTTAATAGAATTCGTTCATACTGTTGTAGAGCCATTAGAAAATTCTGAAAGGCTTATTCATGCTAGCATCAGTTAAAACTGCTAGCGAAACCATTAAGTTTACTCACATTTACTGGCTAAGGGCTGGAACCTTTCATTCTCCTCTATGTTATTTATATTTCTATAGTAGTTATTAAGAGGAAAACTCTAACGTCTCTAATGGACTTCTGCTTAACAGTAATCCATCCGATTAATATAAGTGTATGTGACTCTTTTAATACTAGTCAGTACTAAAGATCCTATACAATTACAAACTAACTAAGCTTGGTGAGTCATAATGCACAACTATCTTTAAAAATGCTTATTTAACTGTAGCATCAATGTTAGCAAGCCACTGTTTATAGGATCTATGACGAAATCTGACATGTGGCGCCTGCTTTCGCTAGTCTATAGTCGTTTAAATAAACTTAAATTCCAATTTATTTCCTAAAAGATGAATACAGAGATTCCCTGTAATTAAATACCGGTATCGACGTCATGTTGACTTCTTCAAGCTACCTTCTGTATGTATGTACATATGTATATATAAAACTCAGATTATGGTTGTAGTTAAGTATTCTATTTTGATTTATTGCCATTTTAAATTTTCTAATTCCCACAACTCAAAATTATATTCCACATACAATCGGTCTGTCAAATTGTTCTAAGTATTCTTCATTGCAAACATTTTATGCACATGACGTGTGAGTGATGTAAACTGTACAGTGTTAAATATTGCGTATACGTCCCGAAGTTTGATTAAATTATGCATAATTTTAAAATCAAATTATTTTTAATTATTTGTGAAACTTTTTAAGTGCTAAAGTATATAAAACCTGTTAAAATTAAAACGTTTTAAATAATAATTTCTGTTCAAAAAAATCATGTTTTTGCTTTTCTCTTTTCAGATGGCCAATGCTGGTGATCCCAAATGGCAAAAAGATGCTGCCGATCAAAATTTCGATTATATGTTTAAGCTGCTGATTATTGGCAATTCGAGTGTGGGTAAAACAAGTTTTCTATTCCGCTATGCCGATGACAGTTTTACATCCGCCTTTGTGTCAACGGTTGGCATCGATTTTAAAGTGAAAACAGTATTTCGCCATGACAAACGTGTTAAACTGCAAATATGGGTGAGTAAAAAAATACAACGAAATTCTCATAACTTGTTAGCTAGCTATGTTATGCCGTATTTAATGGGTCAATACGACAAGTTGTAAAGATGGAATGTGTTGGCTGTTTAACATTTATTACCACCATAAAATAAACGCGTCATATCAATTGATTGATTGTGTTGGGGTTTTTTTTGTTTTATTCTGCGTTTTTTATTTGTATCTCTTTTATTTATTGTCTACAACCATAAAAAATTCAATGAATATTTATTCATATACAATGGCGTCATTGTGGTTGTTCTCACAAAAAAATATGCTTTTTTGATTGAAAGAAAAATTATTGCGAAAATAAAGGTGGTCTTTCAATAATAGCAGAAATGATTTTAATTGGATTTCGCTTTACATGGATATTAACAAAACGATATTGTATATAGTTTTTGTATATATTAAGAGGGGAGTGTAAGGTTAATTTACTAAATATTTATGAAAATCGGTTTTTAAGCTAGGAATGATATTTAACACATTAACTGGCTGTTAATGTTATGGGGAGTTGCAAAAATTAATACCACTGCATCTGTACTGGACTTAATATTAATATTTTTCGTTTTATTTTTAGGACACTGCAGGCCAGGAGCGTTATAGAACAATAACAACAGCATATTATAGAGGTGCCATGGGTTTCATTTTAATGTATGATGTTACGAACGAAGACAGTTTTAATTCCGTACAAGATTGGTAAGCAATTGAAATAAGAGATGAAAACGAATATGAAATCAAATTTATTTTATTTAATTTTATAAGGGTAACTCAAATCAAAACCTATTCATGGGACAACGCACAAGTCATATTGGTGGGCAATAAATGCGATATGGAAGATCAACGGGTAATTTCATTTGAAAGAGGCCGCCAACTGGCCGATCAATTGGGTGTAGAATTCTTTGAAACATCAGCCAAAGAAAATGTCAATGTTAAGGTAAGTATTCTTTAAAAATGTTATGAAATTTATTTTCTAAACATTCCCATGTATTAATATTTTTTATAATTCAGGCTGTGTTTGAACGTTTGGTTGATATTATTTGCGATAAAATGTCTGAAAGTTTAGATGCAGATCCAACGTTAGTAGGTAGTGGCCAGAAAGGCCAAAGACTGACCGATCAACCTCAAGGTACACCCAATGCTAATTGTAATTGTTAAATATATATTTAAAATATTAATAATAATTAAAAAAAAAAATTGAAAATAAAAAATAAAAAAAGAAAAATATTTGTTTACCTAAGAAAAAACCCTCTACTCCCCCCCATTAAGAAAAATATTTAGAAGAAAAATATTTAAAAAAGAATTATTAATCATTGTAACTGAACAGAATAAAACAAAAACACATACATACACACTTATCTACACACATACATACATAAAAAAACACAAATTTTATTATTTCCAAAATAAAACAAAAATTAAAAATTAAAGCAGAAAATGAAGAAAAAATAATTATACATACAATATTTACAAATTATTAAATAATACTATAAAACTAAAGAAATTATATATTAAATAACAATAAAAAAAAAACAAAAACAAAACAATATTAAAATATAAATTAAATAAAATAATCATACTATATATATATAATTAAGTTAAATTTAAATAAATAAATAAAAATAAAATAAAAAAAATTGAAAAAAATTGTTTAATATTAAAAACAAAAATTAAATAAATTGTCATTATAAACATTATAATTATTATGATTATTAATTATTCTTATTATTAATTATTATAATTATATTATTATCAGTGTATGTCATGTATTTGCAGAATTAAATTAATAAAAAAAACTAAAAAAAAAATAAATTTAAACATAATATAACTAAATTAATATAAATAAATAAATAAATTAACAAAGTAACAGAAAAAAAAATAAAAACCAATTGTTTAACAAAAGAATATTGAACTTATAAAAGAAACATTAAACAAGAAAAAATTAATTTACAAAACAAATATGAACATTTAAACCATATTAATATTATGTATTTAATCCAGTAACTTTATAATCCCCCCTAATACAGTAAAGGCTAAAATTATAGGATATTTTGTTTTTAATAATTTATAACAGGTTTTATTTAAAGCCATACATTTTAGGAAATCAAGAGCTTCTCTACAAAGCATGAAAAATTCCAAAATGTATACAAACTTTATTGCAATCAGTTAGTTGCTGAAAGCCATAAATAAATACTTGGCCATTTTTCACAAACATAAGGGGTTATATGCCGAGCATAGGGTAAACTTTAATGCCGAATGATATGCACATCTTCTAAAATTATTTACAACTAAGCAACACGAGGCACAAACTTGGCTTTCGTATTTGACTATATTGGCAAAGTATAGATAGTTTTATTTGCCATAAAAGCTGTTGTAATTTTTAAATGAATATGGTCGAGACAGTTTAAAATACACTTAAACAATTATGTCGGCCTGTTGTACGCTATACAAGCATACTTAACTTTTTATAGGTCACTCTAAATTGAATTATTTTCGGTATAGTACGCTCCATAAAATATTTGAACTTACGAAGGCTGGGCAATAGCATAAAAAGTGTTCCGTCGTTCGAATATCCTCACGGCATGTCCTAAAGTCATTATTGTATCCACGCCTATGCAGTTGAGATGTATTTGATCCACAGAAATCTATATGATGTTTTCTCAGACATTTGTAGCCTGCTTTTCCACAAACTAAAAGACACAAGTTTATGTTTTCTAATCCTCCAACTCTATTAGATAGAAATATTTGCGCAGATGTCGCTAAACCCCCTTTTACAGCATCGAACCGTTTTGGAGTTTTGAGAGTTTTATGAACAAGTATTAGCTGTATTAGCTAGAATTATTCTAGCCGATGCGATCGCTTCCTAATAACTAAGCACCCATATAATTCGTACTGTACCTTCAGTTGATTATGTGTTTGTATAGTTTAGCTGTCGAAATCGCGGCTCAAATTAGATATTTTATAAATCTTGTCTCGAGGCTTTTTCTATTTCTAAGGTTTACTATTGATTTTCTAACTTAAAATTTTATTTCTTTATATAAAAATTACTTCTGACTTAAAAAAATAATTGAGTCTCACTGTATAAAAAATTTTTAAATCTTTAAAAATATTATTGTTTGTAATTAGTAAGAAAGTAGATAAGAAAACTGTATTAATTTTCTTTAATTTGCTATAATTTTCAACCTTTACTGTTACCTAAAGATCAATGAAAGAAAAAAAAATAAAGAAAAAAAAATAAATAATGTTGTTATATATAAATGTATTATTAAAAGGAAATATATCATATTATATTGTATTTATACTTTATGGAAAAAATATTATTATTAAACAAAATTATTATTATTAATACGAGTAATAAGAGAAAACAATTTAATAAACATTTATTATGATTATTATGAATAAAAGAAAACTTTGTTTAGAATGTTTTTAACAAATGAAAATCTTTTTTGATTATTATTTTCATTTATTATTAAAACAAAAATAGTACAACAAAAAGAAATAATAAATTTTTACTTTATACACCTTTTTTTACTGCTTTTTTAATAAAAGAAAAATTTAAAAAAAAATACTACTCAATATACAAAACAACTTAAAACAAACTCTAATAAAAAATTAATAACAAAACTAGTGCATTTTCTTCAGCCTCAGCTTTTTTCTAAAAATTAAAACAAAATAAAAAAACCATAAAACAACTTTGTCTATCCAAACATTAAATTCCAATTAAAACATGAAATTCTATGAAATCCAATTTTTACTTAAAACTTTATGCTCTCCTTTGTCCATTTTCTTTATTATAATTAAAATTTTTTTTTTGGTAATAAGAAAAATATTTACTGAATGCTAGAAAAAATATATCATAAAAAAACATACATACATATTAATATTTAAAATAATAAAATGTATTAAAACAAAACAAAGAAAACTAATTAAATATTAATTTTTCTTTTTTGTTAAAAACAAATTATTATTCAACAATTCTCATATAAAAAAATAATTCAATTAAAAAAATTAACGAAAAACAATAGAAAAAATATAGAAATAAAAAAATATTTAAATTGCATTAACTAACTGAAAATTACAAGCATAGCAGAAATAAACAATAAAACAAAAACACAAGCAGACTTATATACAATACATACACACCTTCACATACATACATACATACACGCATAAAACATATTTATGTATATTATTAAAGAAAATCAAGTGAAACAAATACAAAAACAATAAAATGTCTTGAATAAATAAATAAATAAAAAAATGTAACAGAAAATGTCTTAAAACAAGTATTTATTGGATCTAATTAAATAAGAACAAATAAAAAAAAATAATAAAACAAAATAACTGTAATGAAATGAAATAAACGAGAATTGAGAGTAAAAAACAAACAAAAAACCATGAGAATAAAATATACCATTTCATATTTAGTCAAAATGGCATTGTAGTATGAATTAAACCGAAAAAAAAATAAAATCTAAAAAAAAATAAATAAATAAATAAATTTGAATGTTGCATTGGATGAAATAAATAAATTGATAAAAAAAATAACAAATTACTACGGATATTTCTTGGAATTTAAAACACATGCAAGAGTAAGTAAGACTTTTTAAAATCTTATTGTGAAATTATTAGAGGCCTATTTATGTATTTATAATTCAATATAAGGATGAGTGCTCTAGCCAGCAATGTGTGGTAATTATAATTCTGACATTGACAGAACTGCAATAAATACTCCGACATACATACATAATTGGTCATTACAACCCTTCAGTCAGGATTATGACCTAGTTTCTCACATCACTTATGTTGTGTGTGCTAATTTTATACATGAGTGGCGGGACCTACAGTTTAAGGTCGACTCCGAGCGACAGATTTTTAAGAAACTTTTCATGGCAATTGTATTTACTCTCAGAGTTTTTGCCAGAAATCTGCTGGGAAAGTCGCCGAAGAAATACTTTTTGTATTTTGTTTTAATGTCAGGCCTGGGGTTTGAACCCTGGCTTTACGTCTAATAAGCCAACACACTACCTACGGCGACTTCATCGATCCGGCAGACTTTTGAGAAACCTTTTCATAACAATTTGATTTATTCAGATATCTGCTAAGAGGCCTCGCCGAAAAAATATTATTTCATATTTCGTTTTGTTGGAGATGACTGACCTTTGGTTTGAATCGTGACCCCACATCTAATAAGCCTCCACACAACCTACTAGACTACGGCGAAATTTTTTCTACAACGGGAAGTAAACCAGCATCAGACTTGGTGACAAGACGTAAGGGGATTTTCAAGTTTAGTAGTTTTCAGGATAGTCCAAACAAATTGCCCCATGGAACCTAAAAGATCTTCTGTTTAGTACAGTGATATATTTGGCTTTATAATAATTCATCATTACATTAATGTAAAAAGGTTAGGCAATACTGTTTTTACTGAATTAGAAGACTGAAGTTGTAAAAAGAAATAGTGAAGAGGAGTACGAACAAACAAAACAAACAATTGAAATCCACAATAAGTCTACGATTCTGTGTTCCACTATCTGTGCTCCATCTATCCATCCTCTTCTTGAGATACAGGCGTTTTTTTGACAAATTTATTTATTTTTTCATGAATAAATCGAAAATATTTCAAATACCCCTTTTTTAATTCATTTACTATAGTCTATTAATGTGATTAAAAACGACCCTCAACCACCCTTACCAAGCTAAGCTACATGTTTTTCGTAGTTAAAAAGGTTTACTGCCGAAAACAAAACAAGAACAAAACGTAAATGGTTCTGTTATTATTCCTTTAGTTTATATTGCTTTAATTGATTTAAGGATATGGCTCTCAAAGAGCATCATTTTATGCGAGTGATAGTAATGTACAGAAGTTTCTCCTGCTATACAGATGATTAGTACCAGGATGGTACGGTTGGCATCTGTCGTTGCTTATAACGACAATCTTTGTAAAAATATGCCTTCTAGAGTATAGAGCTGCTGAAAATTGCTCATTGTGGACTGTTCTATTCGGAGAAGTGGTGCTGAATCCCCCTCTAGAGAGCCAGGGGACCTCTGGCTAGATTATTTATAGGGGAGAAAGAGTTTGTTATGTTATTTGCTTAAAATTAAAGACATGCCTAGCCCCTATAGGCTAAATTAGGGTAAACCTCTCAGAAAGAAACATCTGAGTGCATAGCTGCTGCTGGGCAGAGAATTATCTTTTCTGTTATCCTGAAGAGCAATAGAATTGGAGCAAGTTTAGCTATAGGTAGGTATTGGAGGCAGTATAATAGATCGTACGAATGTAGTACAATGACACTTCTACCCCACAATAATACCAATAATCAACTAAGTAACCTCATTTCAATTATAAACGGACACTGGTCTCGGGGTACACACGTTCAGAGGGTGAAAATACCTCACAAAGATTTCTGCCGAAGAAGACGAAAAGGAAGAGTAGTAAACCACAGTACATCACTCTGGTGAAAACGCAGAATTTATTAACTATCGAGTTGGTTGAAAATTGGAAAAAGGACTATAGGCATCACAATGTGATGTTGTAAAATCCAAATAAAACGACTACCAATATAATCTAATTTAATCTATATTAGGGCCTGAATTTATTTTTATTTTTGTTACGGAGCTAAAGTTGCCTCGTTTCAAACCCAGATCAGACAACAGAATGAAATATGCAAAAATATTTCTTCGGCGACTTTCTCTCGGCAAATTTCTGGCAAAAGTTTTGAGAGTAAAAAAAATTGTCACGAAAAGTTTCTTAAAAATCTGTCGTTTGCAGTCGCTTTTAAACTGTAGGTAATGCCACTCATGTATAAAATTAGCACACACAACATAAGTGGTGTGAGAAACTAGGTCGTAATCCCAACTGAAGGGTTGTAATGACCAATTATGTATGTATGTATGTATGTATGAATTTATTTTTAATATCTGTATCTTTTTTGTAAATTAACCCTTAAAAAACTAACGGTAAACTTTATATTCTACGATTTTAAAGCGGCTTTAAGTGAAGAATATACAAAATTTCTTTCATCACATCTTTACGAGCAATTTTGCAATCGTTCTAAATATGTGTGTAACCAGGATAAAAAGGACCTTTAAGTAGTTATGAATCTTTAAATAGGTTGGCATTAAAAGAAAATAACAGACATTCTTAAATTAAAATCTAAGTAAGTTACCTTATATAGGGCATTAATGTAGCCCCTTATTTCAACACTCTACTTTGAGTAACGTTCGTTAAGTTATATTTTTTTTGTGGTAACAAAACTTCTCTACTTAACAACACAAATAAATCCTAGCCTACCGGTAAACCGGTATCTATGGTTAATAAACAAATTGCTTTAAAGTTTTCAAATATTTTTATTCAATTCAAACCAATAACAAAAGAAGTAAATAGTTGAAGCGCTTTATACTTTAATTTATTGCTTAGAAAATAAAAAATAAATTTATCACAGTAAAAATTGTTAAAATTGGAATTGTTAAAAACAAATCAAATAAGACAATTTCAAAATAAAATTAGTGAATTTTTATTGAAAACAAATTTCATGTAAATAATTTGAAATTTGAAATTAGAAATTTTTTTATGAATAAAACAAAATTTTAAATATTAAAATTTGAAAAAAATGTCCGAACTATTATCAAAAGAAAAACAATTTTTGAAAATAAACGAACAATTGGATAAAATGGCTTTAACAGCCTCTAATCAAGACAGGAATACCAACAATACCGCAAGTACAGTGGGTAAAAGTATTAAAGCTGATGGACGATATTTAACATATCAGAAAAATAAGGGTCAAAGTACTCTCTTGAGAAAACAAGGGGCAGGTGGTGGAGATGGTTTTGTAGAAGTCGTTGAGAATACGAAAACTATAGCAACAAACAAAATTTCAACTGGTGGTGGAGGAGGAGCATCAAATGGAGGTGGAGGTGAAACATTTCGCAGCACAAAACGTAGTAATGGTAAATGACAATAGCTTTTGTAAATATAAAATTTTTAATGTAGATACACGCCCTCTTTAGATATTTGCGCATCTTCTCTCAATAGCCGGCTTAAGCCTACAAAATTTACTGAAGCCAGTCAATCTCAAACTCAGAGTCGCATTAGCAGTCGGAGTATGGTGCCTGGAAATAATTCTACTTTTACAATTAAATATCGTAATGCAAAATTTGTGGAGAGTCCTTCTTTAGAAATTCTGGTTAAAGATGAAAGCTCAGCGTTGAGATGTCAAAAGGACTTGGACTCGTTTCGCATAGGCAGTGTTAAATCACTACCTGTGGATGATTGCCAGTCTATAGCCTCTGGTCGACGTTCTCAGACTGGTAGTAATGCAACGGTAAACTCAAGGAAAAATCTAAGTTCAGAGGGATTAATAAAGTGAGTAATGCGGGAAACTTAAAGAAAACTTCTAACGCTTTCCATTTTTCAGATTCCTTAAATCCAAAATTGTTATACTCGAAGAAGATCATCAGCGAATATCTTTGGAAATGAAAAAACAAAAAGAACTGCTCGACAAAACCTTGGAACGCACAAAGATCATAGAACAACAAAGAGATCAAGCCATTTCAAAATCTCAAGCACTCAGTGAGCAATTGGCAAAAAACGAAAAACATTTAGAGGATGCCAACAAACATTTAAAGGGTCGTTCCCTGGACATAAGTGCGCTACAAAAGGAACTTGAAACGACTAAAAGAGAACTAAAGATTCTCACCCAGAGCAATAACAATCTAGAGAAACGACTTTTTCGTTCAAACGAAGAATTAGAAAGTGCTCGCAGTACTATAAGCTCTATGAAGACGAATGAACGCGAACAAAAGGAGTCTGCCAGATTGGAAATGGATGCAAAAGATAAACAAGTGAAAAGTTTAAAGAAACAAAGGGCTGACCTTTTGAATGCCTATAAAAAACAATTGTTTTTAATAGACAATCTGAAAAGGCAAAATGTTTGCCTAGAACAGGCCAAACTGATATCGATGTCGGAAAAGGAATTCACCAAACTCTTAGATTGGGATATTAAGAATTAAATGTTTTGCCTTTGTGTTTCTTATTGTTGTGTCTGTAGTAATAAATAATTAAATGCGTTTCAATAAATCTCAATTTTTCATGGAAAAATATCGTCAACCACCACCGTTTTTTTTTCTTCATTTTATTCCTACTCAATTAATTTTCAATTATTTCGTATAATATCCTTAGAGACCAAAAACATTTGAAAGCCGTTGTCAGTAGTGTAAAGTGTAGCTGCGGCAAAACAGGAAAATTTTGTATAAAAACCTGAACATTTGTCAAGGAAGTCATCAGTTTCTGTTTGCTCATTCAGCAGTTCAGCTCATCTCATCTCAACAGTTAAATCGAAGTGTTTACTTGCTCAAAAGAATCTCTAAAAATGTTCGCCTTACGTTTCTCAGTCTTTGTCATTGTCATTGCTTTCATCATGGCTGTTGTGATGTTGAACACCAGTGAAGCTGCCTACCGTAAGCCACCCTTTAATGGTAGCATTTTTGGTAAACGTAATAGTGTTGGTAAGTTCTGCAGCCTCTAAGAATTTCTTGTCAATATTTAATATTATTCTTCTCCTTCTTAGAATATGATAACGCCAAGGCTGTAACAGCTATGTGCGAAATAGCTATGGAGGCTTGCCAATCGTGGTTTCCCCAAGCCGAAAGCAAGTAAACGCTTTAACAACGTTTAATAATGGCAAATCTTTTTGGTTTTGGCTAACGATCATGACATTCAATTAACATATTCCCATATATTATTATATAACTTGTAATTAATATACATACATACAAATTAATTAATAAATTTAAATTTATAAATTAAAAAATTTAAATTTTGAAGACTTTTCTATTTGTTAGAAGAAGATCATTTTATGGTGAAGGTAGTTATAGGAATGGGGCTCAAGGTGAATTCACAAAGCTTTCTGGCATTGAATAGGCACTTTTAACTATCTTGCTTTACCTAGCCGTTATGCCATAAGATCATTACTTCGCTTTCTTAATAGCACGCTAGTTTGATAAGTGAACATTTCTGCTCCATCCTTCATATAAAGTACAATAAAAATAATATGTTATCGTTAATAAAATGTGAGATATTTAGTAAAGTTTTATTTAACATACTTTGAATGATTCCACTCACCAAAAAAGTGGCCTTTGTCCAATATAACAGTACAGGCGACTAACAAGTTGGATCTGGTAAGATGACTACAAAACAAAGTATTTTATGTCGTCAAGTACAATACATAGGTATGTATTGGATCCCAGATTACCGCCAGTTTATTTATGGCCTAGCCGAATGATGCCAGTCTGAAGATCAAATATAGGATTACTCTTGACAACAGGAGTTATTGTGGTCTCAATAGGCAACTGAGAAGCAGAGACTTCTCTCATGTGACGAAACGGATGTTCTAGAAGTCGTTCATCCTACCCATGATTCTCTATGACACAGAGATACGAAAGCTGTATCTCATCTATGCAGAAGCCTCGAGAGTATTCACCGATATAAATTCAATTCCTATGCTATTAACAAATACTGGACATTTGTGAATACTTGCTTTCTTCAGACAGGCTAGTTATTGACAGAATAGATCCGATTTACGAACTGGTTTACAGGGCAGTAACTCATAGAATTTCTGAACGATGAATTCTTGCATTAGCTTGACGTTCCCATGATAAGCGACTAACCAGTCAACACCGGATTTAGAAGCGTTTCAACAGCATATTTTTCAACGATTCTTGATAATTTTACTGTAGGTCCCGTACAAAGAAGTTCTTTTCGTATCAAGCTTCATGCAAGTCAATTCAAATGGTGTTTGCTTAATGTTAACTTCTGGGCTTTTGTAAAGAGTCAAAACTACCTAAGTCAATTAGGAAAATAATGTCGGGCGTAGCAAATTTTGTAAAGTTCTCCCTCATAATCTTTATTACCTAAAGAAATTGGTGTAGAGCATCAGAAGAAAGGATTTTTGGACTGTTATTTAGTTATACTATCTGTAACTATCTGTAGCTCTAACCCTAAATATCCTGCTAATCCAACTGCAAGTTCAACAAATCGATCACATGTAATACAAATATAACACCACGTTTGATAAATTTAGGTTTTATTCAATCTATATAAAAAAGTCGTGATTTACTTTAATAAACTTATGGTAATTGTAATTGATTATACTTAAAGACAAAGCAATTATTTAATTTTAAAACTAAATTAAAGATTAGAAATTAAAGAAATTAAAATAATAAAATGAAATCATACAAGCGATATAATTGTGTATAAAAAAAGGAGATAATTCTGAAGATGGAGATACAATAATAGAATCAGTTCTTGTTTGCAAGTTGTAAAAAAATTTACAACTTTTTTTAACTTTTAAAAAATATATATAAGTGTGATGGTTACATAAAATCAAAAAAAAAAGCCACAGCTATGTAACTCTTCTTATGACTTTTTTGAATTGGCATACTTTACAAAAAATCACATTTACAAACACTAATAATACGTGATATTTTAAACAAATATATAAAAACGTAAAGTGCAGATGTTTAATGGAGATTAATATATGAAGTTGTAACGAATATCCATAAAATAAATTAATATTGCATCTGTAAATAGAAAATTTTAACAATTTCAAATCGTTCTAAGCTTTAAAATTGTTTTCCATTACATAACGTAATAGCGGGTGTTACTTTTGAAAAATTTTTTTTGTTTCTTGGTATAAAAACTTCTAAAATGCTTTAATAATTACTACTTAAATATTTTATATCAATTTCTGGGCACTCTGCGGCTTCTTTGGCGCAATTCACTAATATATTTACGTAAATATGTCATATAATCTGTCATAAATGTAGTGTAAGCCTGAAATTAAAAACGAAAATTAATTATTATTAAAGAAAATTTTTCAACAATAAAAAAAAAAATCGTACCGTATCCAAAACATAACGAGGTATATAGCCTTTCAAATCCAAACAAATTATCCATTCAAATATACAGGCATCCGTTTTACCTTCGATTTCATGCATGGCAAAACCTGCCACTAAATTTTCACCTCTTGTATACTTTGTATGGGCCGGTACTTTATCATACTCAACACTAATGGCTGCATTAAGCCAGACTTTACCCTTTGTATTGAAATCTTTTAAAGGGGAATGGGATGGTTTTGTATTTGTTTGTTCATCATTAGTTTCGTCTATATTGTCTTTAGCATCTTCGAATTCATCTTCTAAGGGTGGTGGTTCATTAAAATTTAAACGCATTGCTTCGCTAAAATCTTTGGCTCCTAAGCTTTTACTGAGTGTCTGAAAAGCCACATTATCCTTATGCAAAGTCATGCTGGTGCCATTTCTACAACTACCCACACTACTGGGTTGACCATAGCCATTCAGGTCATCCTGATCGGAAAGAGTAGAAACACTGCCCTCACAAGAATTATTAAGCATTTCTTCGTCATCTGATGTTTCAGTTTCGGCAGTATTATCACGCATTTTCCCATCGATAAATAAACGCCAACAGCGTAAATTAACAAAATCTCGTGCTTTAATCATGCCACCACCGCCACCTGCTGTAGCCTGATAAGTGATATCGGTATACGTGTTAACTTTCTACCATAAGAAGAAAGAAGAAGCAACATAAATTTTAATTTAAATTTAATAATTACAAATAATTTTTTTCTGCCTTACATACCCTCACAATTTTCGATTCCAATATTGTGGGATTCCAAAGAGGCGCTTCTTCAATTTTATAAAACAATTCATTACACAAAGCTTTGGCTGGATATTTTAAGCGGCCCTTAACAAATAGTTTAAAAAACAGTTTAAACCACATTTGCGTTAAATTCCTTTAATACTTACAGTTAATTTATAAATTTTTCCTAATTTTTCTCGATGTATACTACTTATGGTGTCACCTTTTTTAGTAACTTTTTCAACTTTCCAATTGGGGTCCTGTAATAATTCGTACGCTTTGCGTAAACAATTTAAGCCCATTTGATGATATTCTTCATCCTGTGAAAGAGTATAAAAACAGTACAAAGTTTTAATGTTAAAATTCCAATGGAAACAACAATACCATCTTATTGTCGAATTGAAATGCCACTCTTGACTTCATAAACTTCTATTAGCATTTTATGTAGTTTTAAAGCAAATTTAAACATTTAATATGCAAATAAATTTATTTATGCCTGTGACAAAATAAAATAAATTTTAATTTATTTCGAAAACAAAAAATCAAATAAGGGATGTGGATACAAAAATTAGAAGATTACGTAGAAGAAAAAAAAGAGGACAGGTAAACTTTAAATAAAATAAACAAGAAATCATTCTCGCTACAATATATATACATTGAAAGCAATAAGAAATAAATGATATTCAGAGTAGCAACTACTTAAACCACATTTACAAACAGTTCTTCTGTAAAAATCTCCAGAGTCGGACATTCGACATACAGCCTCACAGCCGTATATAGCGAACATGTACCGAAGATATTAGACTTAGATAGACCTATTGCGTACAATAGTGAAAAAACCCTTCAGAAAAGAAGGCCAAAATTGAAACAGTACACTCAAACGTCTACAGATGTTCCTCTAACAAGTAAAATCCTTTTACAAACCGTACAAGTTCCTTAAGCTTAGTCCTTCAGCTTTCGAAACCCTAAAATCCGATCTCCATCTTCATGCACGATTGCTGATATGTGTCAGTAGGTTAGGTTAGAGGACGTGTACTTGTCAATTAAGAAAAGTACAGTACCCGGAGGTCGAATTGACCCATTGTACAACGTCCTAGTTTCTCACACCACTTATGTTGTGTGTGTTAATTTTATACATGAGTGGTGGGCCTACAGTTTAAAGTCGACTCCGAACGACAGATTTTTTGAGAAACTTTTTCATGGCAATTTTATTTACTCTCAGATTTTTTGCCAGAAATCTGCTGAGAAGAAGTCGCCGAAGAAATACTTTTTGTATTTTGTCTTGATGTCTGGCCTGGGGCTCGAACCCTGGCTTTAGGTCAAATAAGTCAACACACTACCTACTAGACTACGGAGACTTCATATTTGTCAGTATCTTCTTCAAAAACAATATTTAGTTTACAAATTTTAAGTGAATAGTTTTCTAGTTTAAATAGTAACATGGAAAATGTAGTTTAACTAGTCTTTCACCCTAGAAATGATTAACAAGTTAGCTTACCTGTTCTTCTTCCTCATCACTATTATGTGCAGAATCTAAAGGTGAATAAAAATCTGCAACACTTTCTGGTGGCCGTCGTTCATTTACCGTGGCTAAAAACGGAGCCATTAAGGGTGACGCCACCAAAGGTGAACGATCCGAGGTATTTGTAAGAGCTAAGAATATAGAAATTTAATTAAAATTAAATATGTGTGTAATAATTTTCAAATAATCTCTTACCTGTAAAATAACGTCTGGCATGACGTTCTTGCGGTATAACACGGCAATCTAAAAACCAGGCTTCACCCCATGCTAATACAAATGAGGATAATATGAGTATAACAACAAATACTTGCTGACTGGAATCAACCCACTAAAATAATAAAAAAAACTGGTGTTAAAAAATAAAGATTTTAGAAATAAAAGCTCTGAATACTTACATCAAATACAAAGACTTTCGATATTAAAAATAGACAAGAACCACTGGTAGATAACTAGAAAATAAGAGATGCGAAAAATTAAACAAATGTTGTGGTGATGCAAAAATAAAAACAAGAGTCTGGACATACCGCTATTATAAGCCAATGGTTTATGTAAAGTAAGGCATAGAAAAATAGTAAAACTATGAAACGACAAATAGCCGCTGCTACAACATCAAATAGCGATTGATTAACTGTATAGTGTAGAATTTGTTTTTGTAAAGCTTGTAATATACTATCACCATTTATCTATAAACGAAGGAAGATAAGGATTAAAATGAAAAGTTAGTGACTAATTTTGTGATGATTCACCAAAAATAAATTCGATTGAATTAAATTTAATATTATTTCACTAACCATAATACATATTAGCCATAAAAGGGATACAAAAATTAAATCAAATGTAACAAATAAACAAAAGAATCTTCGAACTACCGACATACGTCCATCTTGCATATAACCACCCAGGAATTCTTCGGTAATAAGATTTATGGAATGAGTGCGAGCTGAAAGGAGGAAAAAGTTTGTTGAGTTAAAATAAAATGTAAAATTAAATATTACATTCCACTTTAACTTACACATATCAAAATTGGAAAGATTGCCACCACTTCTTGATTGCATGAGACGCGTTTGATTTATTAATAATTCGGCAGTATTTCGTAGATCATCGGAACTGTTTTGAGACATTATTATTTCATTAATCACTTATCACAACATTTTTGTGTGTTATTTTTGGTTTATTATCAATTTAATACTGAAAAGAAGAAGGTTTTCATTTAAAAAATGCAAGTAGTACATGACTAATAATTAAAGTTAAATAAAACAGAATTAAGGACTAATTGTATCAATAAAAAAGTATTCGAATAAAAATTATCAAATTGTTTATATAAAAAAATTAATAAGGTTTGTTAATTAACCTTTGATAACTTTCTTAAACACTTTTAAATATATAAATATCGACAAGTCAGACTTTGAATATTTCGTTATTATTAATTGCAAACATTTAAATTAAATTAAGATAAGCAATGGAATTGCAAGAAAAATTCATTCGGTAAGCAGAAATATTTGCAGAACAATGACCCTTTATGAAATTTATTTATTTTTAATCATGTGGGGTTAAACTGGGTCCAAAAGATAACGGAAATTGAGAACCCTTCATTATTTCAATAGATTTCACTTAGATCGTTATCTGGCTCTGTGAGAAGTGATAAAGTAAGATGATACTCTCTGCCAAATTTTACCGGTATAAAATTGTTTGTGAGATTCTTACACAAGTAAAATAGATTTAAAGTGAATTTTCTACAGCCGAGTAAATAGATTAAAGAACAGGCATTCCAGTTTTGAATTATAAATAGATTCAAGCTAAAAGAAAGCTAGCACCTCGTCAACTAATGAAAACTTTATAAATGGAAAGGAAAGGATGATGAGATAAATTTGAATCATCTTTAGAATATTTGTAGATGACATTGCCCTAATGCTTACCAATATAAACCAAGCCAATGGTTAAATTCAGCTTGATGTATGCGTCAGACTCATGGTAATGCGGATGCTTTTCATCTAGAGAGACAGTGGTTGACATTTAAACGAAGTTATATTCCTCACATAATGGAATCAATAGGTATTTCAAACGAACAAAAAATTGTGATATTCACACACTTTTCTTATTTAAATGTAAACGCGTTTTCCTGATAGAACACATTTCATGCTATCATCTCTCCTTCAACGGACAAAATTTAAGCAGTATAGATTCAAATTAAGAGTTTCCCTGGGGGGAAGTAGCTCAGAGTCGATGGTTCCATGCCAATTCTGCCAAATGCATAATAAAATAAAAAATGCTGATTGCCAAGTTAATGTTTACCAATATAAACCAAGCCAATGGTTAAATTCAGCTTGATGTATGCGTCAGACTCATGGTAATGCGGATGCTTTTCATCTAGAGAGACAGTGGTTGACATTTAAACGAAGTTATATTCCTCACATAATGGAATCAATAGGTATTTCAAACGAACAAAAAATTGTTTTATTCACACACTTTTCTTATTTAAATGTAAACGCGTTTTCCTGATAGAACACATTTCATGCTATCATCTCTCCTTCAACGGACAAAATTTAAGCAGTATAGATGGTACCATGCCAATTCTGCCAAATGCATAATAAAATAAAAAATGCTGATTGCCAATACTACCTTGACAACTAATCAGACGTAACGTGACTGGTTCAACGTAATCATTGTTTCATCACCATCACTACTGGCATCAATTTTGTTAAGATTCAGAAGCAATTTACAGATGAATATCTCACTCTTGTGGTTTGCTGGGTTAATTCTTCTAAATTTGTATCTTCTGACACCTGTAGTTATTTATGAAATTTTTTCTTGTCATACGACTGGCTTTTATTATTTTAATGCAGATTTCATTCATTCTTCCTTAACGTCCGGCTTGCGTTCAGCTATTGATTGAATAAAGCCTGAATAATTCGATGTTGCCTGTTTGCTAGTGTCCTTTTATCACACTCAGACAAGCTATCACAAATCTCTAGAAAAATTATTTTTGATCTATTTTACAACGCCACCTAGCGAGATCCAGAGTTACTTACAGAACGCTAATTTTGGAATACTTTAGGTAGATACATACATACATATTTCCATACATACCTACGTAAATACATACATACACACCCATGCAGGCTATCACAAATCTCTTGAAAAATTTTAATCTATTTTACGACGTCACCTAGCGTGATCCAGCGTCACTTATAGGACGCTAGTTTTAGAATACTTTAGGTAGATAAATACATACATACATAAATACATATATATACCGGGAAGGATTAGGATATATTTATATAAATATATATATAGGATATATTTATATGTATGTATATATATATATATATATATGTACATATAGTTTACTTCTACTATACCCACATTTGAATATTTGTATGTGAATATGTGGTCAATCATTTGATAATATTTGATGTTTATCCCTGTTGATAAAACTAAATACAATTTTCCTAAGTAGGGCGCAAACAATAGAGGTCTCCTGTATATAAGCACATATGTTAGTATGTTTGTTGTATGAAAATGAAGAACAACAACAAGAACAACAACGAAAACTAATATTGCCTGATAACCAAATCTTGAGTATATTTGTGTCAGTGAGTAAACAAAGCAAAATAACAAAAAAATATTTAGAAATAAAGAAAACAAAATTGCTATTTTTACGGAAATTAACACTGTTTTTAAAAGACGTTCATCATTATTATTATTCATTTACAAATTATTAATAAAAACACTACAGCTGGAAAATTCATTATATTTATTGTTTTGACCACTGAGCTTTTTTAATGTAAAATGACGCACAATTTTCTTTCGTATTATTTGCTTATTTTTTTAATAATTTACCTTTCATGTAAAACCACCAGTTTTAAACACTTATTTTCACTTGTTTAACACTATTTTCTTATTTTTTCTAATGAACAACTTTAGAGGAATTAATAAAATTAATTTGTCTTCGACTTTTCTAATGCATTTCGACCAATTACAAGAAAAATGAATGAAAATAATGAATAGCAGTGTTGAAAAATTCAGTACTTATGTATATTTTTTAGTACTTTTTTCATCAAATTCGTTTTTGTTCCTTCAAAAAATAAATATATATTTTAATAATTAATTCGCACATTCTTTTTCCGTTTCCGGGTTTATTAAGTAAAAATTAAGCTCCGTTTGTTAATGTACTATGGTGGTCTGTCTGTCTAATAGGTAGTTAGTAAGTAAGTAGCCTTTATTAGACGCCCCAAAGAGGCCCACTGTTCAACCCTAGGTCAGACAAAACGAAAACAAAAAACATAACGGCATAATTTGTGTGAATGTATAGGTAGAAAAAGTAGGTAAAAGGATGTAGTGTTAGAGTTAATTAAGAGTAGTTCGCTCGCCAAAAAGAGGCCAGGCCCCCGGTTCAACCCAGGTTTCGGACAAAAATAATGTTGGAAAAAAGCAAAAAAATATTTTTAGGAAGTGTGTTGGTGAATTTCTATTGTGGTGAGTTTCTAGTGTGGTGAGTTTTTACAAAATGTGGTGAATTTATCAGGTGTGGTGAATAAAGCCGAAACTCACCAAAGTGCCGTTATTCGAAATGGGTACTGTGTTACCATAAATACATGTACTGTAAATCATGATTTGGACGGTGCATGTCTAAAAGAAGTAATTTTTACATCTAGCATTTCAATACTATTTTTAAATTTCAATTTTGCAACACTGATGAAAATGGTAACGAGTGATGAAGAGAAACCATTTTTTGACATTTTAATATTAGTTTGAGTGTTGCCACATTGATAGAAACTTGATTACTGCACTATGGGCCATTATTACAAATTGCCGTTAAATTTGGGTTATAAATAAAAATAAATTAAATTAAAAATAGTAAAATAAAAACGAAATAAATTATTAAAAATTCTGTATTCGAATGCGCATAGCCACCATATTAAGGAGGAGAATTAATTTATTGTCCCAAATAAAGATTTCATTCACAAAAACAGAAAATGTTTTTTTGTTTTCAAAACCTGGACTGTTAAAAAATCACCTGTTTATAGTGGTTTTATTTAAGCTATCTTTTTCATAAATATACAATTACATACATTGATTTTTTGATTATTTTTCTATATCCCTTTTTGTTATTTGTTAAAAAAAAAATAAAACAGTTTATATTCTAATTACTTAAATGTAATGAAATTATTTTGATGTCATCATAAGGTTTATCTGTTTTAGGATTAGTCTTGGAATTACAAATATTCTGGCAAACTTCCATACCCTTATAGACGCGACCGAAAACCGTATGTTTATTATCTAACCAGGGCTACAAAATGAAAATAAAATAAATAAACTATGTTTTATAATAAAAGAAAAACCATACCGTTGGTAAAACAGTTATAAAGAATTGACTGCCATTTGTATTTGGTCCAGCATTAGCCATGCTCACTGTATAGGGCCTATCATGCTTAAGAGTAGGACAGAATTCATCTTTAAAATCATGACCCCAAATAGATTTGCCACCAGTACCGGTACCAGTAGGATCACCAGTTTGTATCATAAAACCTTTTATAACACGATGAAAAATGTGGCCATTGTAGTAACTAAAAAATAATCAATCAAACTCATTAACTGATATAAATATAACTTTATTTAATAAAATATTACCCATTTTTGGCATGAACGCAAAAATTTTCCACACTTTTGGGACATTCTTTGTAAAACAGTTTTATATGTATATCACCCATAGTTGTGTGTAAGACCACATTTTCATAGATTTTTTGAATACCTGTAAAAGAGATTGAGCTTTTAATTTTACACTTTTAAAATTTAACCAATAATTTAGAAACCTTCTTCTGTTATATAGGAAAGCATGTAAAAAATTGTAAACACGAATTACAATTAAAATTTTAAAATAAATTACCATATAAAATATTAGACAGTGTAAAACTTACCTTGCCCTTCAGGCACAGCTATGATATCTTCCTTTGTAGGTTTTTCATTAAAGACATCACGATCTACATCTTGTAAATCAGAAGGCAAACGACGACTGTACATATAAAACCTTTGTTTTCTACAAGCAAATTTAAAACATAAAATAAATTATAAGCTCCTTTTAATTTATAAATTTAACTTACTTGTAAGCTGTGCAGAATAAAGTCGGGTCATTTGCAAAATTTTGTAAAGCAGGATTTTCACTTGCTTCTTGTTCCAAAGTTATGGCGGCTTTTATTTTTTTTGCTTTACCCTACAGTTAACAAACGAAAATTTAAACAATTTAAACAATAATTTTTCCTTCCCACTTACCTGAAATAGTGCTATTTGTAAAGGTCTTATATTATCCGTTTTACCCAATATATTAACACATCTATTGGTTTCTATATTAATAACTTTAATGCCTATCAAAGTGGGGTATAGCAAAAAATGACCGCTGGCATCGAATATAATATTGTTGCTCATATTGAATTCTGATTTTTCCAAGTCACGTTCTGCGGCCATTCTATAAGAAAACGTTAATGCTTTTAAAATACAAAAAAATAAAGAAAAACTAATGTTTTATATACCTTCTACCAAATTCCATATTCGGTATGGCATGCGGTGTCTGTTGCATTTGCGTGTAGGTGCTTAAAGCCTCATCGAAAACCCGCACAAGTTTTCCAGTTTGAAATTTAAATACTCTTACTTTACGATCTGTAGAGATGGTTGCGAAACGATGACCATCGTTTGATATCGTAAGACCGGTTACTAAAGTTTTACATTTAGCGAACTCAAATAAACCTTTAAACGCATATAAATCGGAAGTTAAATATTAGAAATACTTTAAAAACTCCGTTTACTTACTGGTATCCAATTTGGAATCGAATGTAACATGTTTTTGAGGAAATTTATAATCAAACTTTGAATTTTGCCAATATTCCAAAATGCCATTACGATCTACAGAAATAGCTGTATCCTTGGGTACATTATAACAAATGGCTATGACAGGGGCCAAATGTAATTTATCTAAAACATGTAAGACTTCGCCATTGCCTTGACCGTCGTATATGTGAATTTTGTTTGAATCTTTATCGGATCTGTAAAAAGTTTAAGATAAAGAATATAAATAAATTATCTATCAATGTGAGTTGGTGAAAGTTATTCTAATTAAGAATCACACTTACATTGCCAAAGTTTGCACTGCATCCCCCGGCGAATGAATCCAACAACTGCAGCCGGGTGTAAAACCCAATTTAATAATATTTATCATATCGAAATTAATAACATCAAATACTTTTGCACACTTATCAGCCGACGCAGAACATAGTAAACTACCACCAAAATTTGTACTGAGACTGTGAATGGGCACTAGAAAAAAGAATATAATTATTCATCTATGTTGTACTTCGAATAGATTTTTTAAGATTCGAAGCTTTTTTTTTTAAATTGCAAAAAAAAATTCTCCGATTTCCTGTACTTACTTAAGTGACTACGAAAATGTTTAACAAATTCAATGCCTTCTTCCAATTTTTTCCAAAACTTGATATGACCATCTATGCTGGCGGTGATAACAAAATCCGTTTTTGTCACTACCAAGTGGGTAATCACATCGCGATGCATATAACTTTTTTCATAACACTCAGCATCCGGTAAGTTCTCCAAATAAACGTGTTCATAAAGCAGAACTGAAACAAAAAAGCAAATACAAATTTTGTCGTACTATAAGAGGCCCTACAACTAACTGTAGGATATTCTAGACCTCCATTAGTCTTGTGGAAAAAAAGAAAAGGACAAGGTGGTAGACATATGCGGAACCCGGTGACAATACAATGAAGTGATCTAAACCTTTTAACAGAGCGCTTGGAGCTTCATGCGAAGCCCTTAGGAAATACGTTTGCTATCATTTTCTTGATAGAACACAGTTTAGCTGTTACTGGCTGCCATTATGCAAGGACCACAAGTAGTAAATTTGATTTAGTTTGAATGATTTAATATTTCTCTGGGATTGTTACTTGAAGCTGTTTCAAACCCAAGCTCCAATAAAATATTATCTATAAAATTTTCGAACAATTAATAATGCGGTTCAACAAACCTTTCTTCTTTTTGGGTTTAGAAGCAGCCGATTGTTCGGTAGGCAATGGACCTATCCATCCCGCCTCTTCTTCATCATCTTCCGTTTTTCTCTCTTCTTTATCATCTTCTGCTGATCTTTTTAAATTAGATTCTTCTAATTCTGAACTCATTTTTCAATAATTTACAACTAAAATTAATAAAATTTTCTAAAATTCACGTTTTGCTAGTAAACAAATGCTGCTTCTTCATTTCGTAACACTTACTTTGCATGGATAACATATATTTTGCCACCTTTACAAAACACAACTCTGTTTGATTTACGAATAAGTAGACAAGAGAGAATATAGCAAGAAAAACATTTTACGAAGACAAAAACAAAAATTTAGATTAACAACCACAAGAGAAAAATACAATAAAAAGTAGAAAGGAAGTTTTTTTTTCGTAAATTTTTCCAATTAATTTCATAAATTTACAAAAGAATAGTGAAAGCTCTTGAGTGTTAATATATTAAAATAAGTCAGAAGTTAAAATGTCGGATATTTTAATAGAAGATACTCTAAACGATGGCATTGTTATTAGAGCGCCAGTTGAGCACCCTCGCATAAGAATCAATAGATGGCGGGTAAGGGAAGGCTTTCCGGTAAGTGCTTCACAAGTTATACTACTCTACGAAGCCTTGCCGCCCGAGGGTGCCGAGGAGGACAAGAATAAAACTATACACAAATTAAAAGCCCTACGGGTTGGTGTGGTAAAAAAGCGTCTCTTCAAGGATGGAGCCATTGTTAAAGCAGAGTAAGTTGCATTGTTTATTATGTATATCGATTTAAAAACTTTGATTGTGTGTTGTACATGCTTTTGTTTGTTATGCCTATTCATTTATTCATATTATAGTACTCCCCTTTTGGAACTCTCTGAATGTATCCATACAACGGTCATTAAAGACATGTGCGCTGATTGTGGTGCCGATTTGCGCCAAAACGAAAATGTAGGTATACAAACTATTATTGTTATTATTATTAAACAATATGAATGTGTGTAAGTGTTCATTCAGTTGGGGCATAAGAGAAAGTGGATATTGTTGTGGTTGTGATTTGTTGTGTTTTCTTGTACATTTCTTTTAACAATCTAAAGGAAAACAACAAAACTATAAACATACAATATGCAATGAGAAAAAGAGGGAAATTTAAAAATATTTCAAGGCGGTGGTTATTGTTGCCAGATTTATCTTTGTTTGCAGTGTTTTGATGATTATGAATGGCAGAAACGGTTTAATGGTAATTCAATCATTTTAAACGTTTATTGGATTTGTTTGCAATTTACCCTTTTTCCCAAAACGGAGGGCAAAGTAGAAATGTTACGTTGATTTTTAGAACATCAATTTTGTTTATTTCATATTTCAACTTAGCACATTATAGGTAAACAAAATCCTCTTTTCAGGGTAATACTTCAGAAGCCTCAGTACCAATGGTGCACTCAATACCTGATTTAAAGGTTACACAAAAATTAGCACAAAAATTGGGCCATGACGATACACGTCGCTTATTGGAAGATCGTAAATTGGTATTATTAGTTGACTTGGATCAAACGGTTATACATACCACTAATGATAATGTACCCAATAATATTAAAGGTATTTATCATTTTCAATTGTACGGTCCCACCTCTCCGTGGTATCATACTCGCTTAAGACCGGGAACACCCGAGTTTCTAGAAAGAATGTCAAAGTATTATGAACTACATATATGTACGTTTGGCGCTCGCAACTATGCCCATATGATTGCCCAACTACTGGATCCAGAAGGGAAATTTTTCTCACATCGTATTTTATCTAGAGATGAATGTTTTAATGCCACCAGCAAAACGGATAATTTAAAGTATGTTTGTTTATATTTATATGCATTTGCAACTAATTTGTAATTTTATTGTCTAGAGCGCTCTTTCCTAATGGTGACTCTATGGTCTGTATCATAGATGATCGTGAAGACGTTTGGAATATGGCTTCAAATTTAATACAGGTTAAGCCCTATCATTTTTTCCAACACACTGGCGATATCAATGCTCCGCCTGGCTGTTCTAAACACGAGTTAGACGGTGAAGGTGTTGATTTTAAAGGTAATTTTAGAAATTTTTTTCTTTTATTTGAAAATTCCATACTCAGGCTTTTATTTATTACCTCAGATTTAGAAAATTTAAATTCAGAAGACAAGGAAAAAGCTAAAAAGTCTGCTGATAATAGTGAAGCTAAAGATAAACCTTTAACTAATGCAGAAAATTCTGAAGAAACGAATAACTCTGTAAAGGACAATATTGAAAGTACTCAAACAGAAACTGAAAGACCAGAAACAGAGACAGAAGACAAGAAAAAAATTGAAGAAGTAGAATCCACCGATCAGGAAATCCCACTTAAGGATACTGCTAAGGAAACAAATGAAAATGACGAAAAAGATGCTGAAGACTACGTTCCAGAAATAGAAAAGTCAAAACCTGTAGAAAAAGAAGAGAACACAGACGAAATCATTAAAAACGAGGTTGACAATAGTAATAAAGTTGACATTGAAAAAGATATACCAGTAGTACCAACAACAACTGCTACTATGCCGAAAATAAAACTCTCAAATGATACGGATAATAAAATAGAAATTGTAGATCCAGACGATTATCTTCTATATTTGGAAGTAATTTTAACAAATATACATAAACGTTTCTATTCCATATATGATGAGACCAAGGATATACCCGATTTAAAGATAATCGTACCAAAAATACGTTCTGAAGTGTTACGTGATTGTAATTTGGTGTTTTCTGGTCTAGTGCCGACCAACATGAAGTTACAACAGTCAAGAGCTTATTTTATAGCAAAAAGTCTGGGAGCAGAAGTATCACAAAATATTCTGGAAAATACCACCCATTTAGTGGCAGTCACAGCGGGTACTTTCAAAGTGAATGCTGCAAAAAAGAATCCTAAAATTAAAATAGTCAGTGCTAATTGGTTGTGGAGTTGTGCTGAACGTTGGGAACATGTTGAAGAGCGACTCTTTCCTTTAGATCGCAAAATTAAAAGCAATAAACGGCAACCGCCGGCTCATTGCCACAGTCCTGAACATGTTATTAATTATAGTGAGAAATCGGAAATTTCATCATCTAGTATGGCACAACAAAATGCTGCTGAATCATCGAAATTTATAGACACAATAAATCCTTTGCTTTCGTTCTCTAATGCTGATTTAGCCGACATGAATAAGGAGTTTGATCAGTTTTTCGATTCAGACAGTTCATCTGAGGATGAAAATGTTAATATTGGTAAATTCTTCATACACATTAAATTCTAATTAATCTTTATCTCACAAAAATTAAAACCAATTTTTGTCTCGTGTAGAAAATCCTCCCGTTGATAAGAATCTAAAGAAACGTAAGCGTGAAGAAAATGAAGAGGAAAGAACACGCAAATTTTTCACAAGATCTCCTGAAGTTTCACTATTAAATGCTACTGAAATCGCTGCAGAAGAAGACAAATCCACAAGCGAGGATAATAAAGATGACGAGGAGGATGAAGAAATGCCCAGTGAAAAGTTTAGAAGAGGTATAGTGATGGTATTATACAAAAATTAAATAAAATTTTAGAATAATTTTTATTTATATTTCCGTAGGCGGAAATTTACCCTCCGATTTAGAAATGGGTTCCGATTCAAATGACGGCAGCGATGGTAACAATCCCGATGAAGAAGACGATGGTGATTGGAATATGATGGGCGCTGCTTTAGAGAGGGAATTTTTGGGACTTGAGGACTAAAAATATGTGCGAGATTACATATTTTCTTAACACTATGTTGGTTTAATTCATTCTTTAAAAATTCAAAATTAGCTTTTAACTATTTTATAGATCTTTTAATTATACAAAAAAAAGTGTAAAAACAAAAGGAAATTGTATAATTCTTCAACTGTTTTCTATTTTCTACAATTTTATTTATGACCCTTTGCATAATATATATATAGTGATTGTTTGTGTGTATGTCCTGTACACTAACTATTTTGTTATTTAATTAGTTGCTAATAATAACATTATATATATGTATGTATATTAATTGAAATTCATTTTATTTGCTAAAAATATGTAGAGTAGAAAAGTTAAACTTTATTTCTAATGCTAAAATGATTTTAAAATTTAAGATTTTATTAAATAAGAACGCATTCAAATAAAAACAACGCAAGTTATGTGTTTTCTGTTCCCTGGCGCATTTGTTTGAAACGGCTGACACGTTTTTTGGGTGCATGCGCATCAATAAATTTTACATTTGGCAAGGGTTCTGGTTCTGTTAAAGGTTTTTCCACTACATCATTCATAACCTGGCAATGGCAAATAATTACATTCAATTTTATTATAAAACTCAATTTAAAATAATTAAAATTATTTACCTTAAAATAGGCACTCAAAGATTCATCTTCTTCACCTTTTGTGCCCTTTTTCTTAGATTTTTTATTGCCGCCCTTCTGCTTAGGCTCTGTAGAGTGAATTTCATTTTCAACAGCTGACTTGTTTTTCAATATAGGTTTAGCTGATAACGTGGGATTTGAAAACTAAAAAACAAAATAAAATCTCATTCAAAAGGAAAAACAATATTTTAAATAATAATAAAAATATTCACCTCTGCTCTAGGATCTATAAATGCTGCTTTCCGTTCAGTCTCCTTGAGAACAGGTGTCTTAACTTGATCTTCTCCCTCATAGCTGTTTATAAATAACGTAGAAGGCATCTTCTCTTTTAATGCCTCTTGTGACTTAACATATAAATCATAAAAGTCCGCTGGACTGCCAGGTGTATCTATTGATTCATCACTAGCGTTAACGATTCTCTCTTGATCGGAATGTTGAAATCTAATATGCAAAGTGTTGCATTCGCCCATAGAGTTTTGTAAAATCTGTTCCACCAGGTCAAAATCTTTTTCGCTTTGATTTTCCGAAACAAATTGTAAACTCTTCTCCACTTTAGCCTGTATTAAATCTTTTTTGTCCAACTGAGGCGTACGACATATAATTTGTTTTTGATTGTCATGTTCCTCATCATCATCATCATCATTTAATCTAATAATATCTTTTACAGGCTTCTCCAATTTGGGCGGTAACATTTGGTTTACAGTTTGATTTTTATGGAATTCTAGTGTTTGATCCTCAGATGCAAACGATATACGTCGTTTTTGCTGCGTTTTATTTTCAACATTCTTTAGCGATTTCTTTACTTTTCCTTCCTCTGGATTTTCTACTGTTACACTTTCTATATCATTTTCTATCTCGGAATCCTTTTCTGTCAGTTCAACCTCACCAACCGTTTCTTCGGCAGCTTCTAACAATTCCTCCAAGTTTTCCAAAACATTTAATAGACGAATTTTTTCATCTAGTTGCTCTTGGCTGCGCAAAGGTAGAACTTGCAACTTTTGTCTTATAATTTCTATTTGATACTCGTAAAAACCAATTTGATCTTCTGGTGCCAGGAATTTAGCCTGTTCTTTTATTAACACAACTTCTTCGGGTAGAGGTTCTTCTTCTGTTTCATTTACTTCGGTATTAATTAGATTCGTTATTTCGGGATTTGGTTGGACATTATTATTAGTAGTTGAGTGCAAGTTATCGCTTATTTCATTCTTTTTTACTATATTTGATGTTAAAGCCCCATTGTCGTTATTCTCATTAGAGAGATCTTTCTCATAAGATATTCTCTTTTTTTCGGGAGGAAGTTTCATTTCTCCTGACATTAATTTACGTATAGTCTCATCATTTACCTCTTCCACATCGAGAGTATCAAGCTCCTGTTCCAATTCCTCCATTAATTCAGCTTCTTCAAGCATTTTTAAGATTTCATCATCGGTCTTTTCCTTCGTGTTTTGGGAATTTTTCTTATTTTGTTTTTCTCTTTCTTCACGTTCCTTGTCTTTAGCCTGTTTCAAACTTAACCTGTGCTTTTCTTTCCATAACTTTTCGGCTTCCTCATCATAATCTTCTATTATATCACGTTCCTCTCCTGTAGGTACAACACCTTCAACGTACGGTTTTTCTAGCTTATTTCTATCATAAAAGTAAAGATATATAAAAGATACAAAATGTATCTCAAATTGCAAGATATAAATACCAATCTCAACTTACTGCCATAATTCAGCCTCCGTGTCCAATTTCTTTAGGTGATCTTTAGCCATTTTGATCCGCAGTTCACATATCTCTTTCGCTTTAAAGGTGGTGCATTTTGAAAAGTATCCCTGATAATGCCCCACCAATACTTCATTGGTGTGTATTAAATGGCCAGGCATCAGAGCTTTAGTGCCAACAGGAACCATAACATCTACACTCAAACTTTTACTAAACATAGTCATATTCTCAATGGCTGTCTCATTTTCCTTCAGATATGTTTGCCAACGTTCAATTTCTTCTTCATTTTTTTGCAAAGCCTTTTAATTCAAAATATAAAATTTTACTTTTATATGAAATAAATGTTTATAATCTTTTCACAATATACCTCTTTGAGGGCATCTTCACGTTTATTCATGTTTAATTAAAGGAATATTTAAGGAATATTTATATCGCACGTTTAACCCAAACAAAAATGAAAAACCGGCCTGGAAACAATAATAAAAATATGACAGCCAGCTGATTCAATATTTACTGATAATGTTGTCAACTTTTAAAAATTGTAAAAAATGGGTTTTTCCGAAACAGTTTACCATGAATTACTATTTTATACAGAGATAAGGTGTAGCATAATTTGATCCCTGCGGTAGAGAAGATACTCTACTCATTGAAAGTACATAATTTAAACAGAAAATGAAGTAAAGTCATCTTCTAAGCATCCAATTTCACTTTCATACAGTACACCCGTTTTGCTAAATAGACACAAAGTCGCTAAATGTACATATGCTGTTTTTCTTTTTATTATACAACACTTCACGCATTTGGCGTTTTAAGTAAACACTTTCCAACACTAGATTGTTGTTTGTTGACACTTTTCATTTTCTCACAAATATTTTACCGATTAAACTAATTTGCGTAAAAGATTAAACAATAAACATTAATATAAATAATCAACATGTCTGGTCAATATCCAGGAGGCTACAATAATCCTTTAGGTGGTCATCGCGGCCAATTTAATCCACAACAGCAACAACAAATGATGAATCAAATGCAAATGGGTTCGGCAGGAGCTGGTAATATGATGGCTGGAGCTGGTGGTGGTCCAGGAGGTGGCATGATGGGTATGGGTGCAGCTGTTTATGGTCAAGGCGGCATGATACCGCAGCAGCAGCAGGTGAACGCTATGCAACAAGGTATGCAAGGCATGGCTGGTACAGTTGGTGGTGGTGGTTTGGGACCAAATGTTATAAACCCAAATGTGAGCATGCAGTCACCATTACATGTACAACAACAGCAACAACAACAACAGATTTTAATGCAAATGGGTCCAACCAGTTCTCAAATGGTAATGGGTATGCCAGGTGTGGGAATGGGCCCATCTAGCGGAGGCAGTAGTGCGGGTGGTAATCCACAAGTTGGCAATATAATGCAACAACAACAGATGCAAGCGCAAATGCAACAAAATGTAGGTATGCAACAAGGTCATCAAATGCAAACAGGTCCGGGAGGACCTAATATTGGTGCAATGATGGTACAGCAACAATCGCAGCAAAGTCCTGTTGCTCAACAGCAAACGGCTATGCAGCAACAACAAGCTCAACAATTACCACAAACTTCTGGGCCACAATCGCAACAGCAACAACAATCAGTGCAACAACCAGCTTCCAGCAGTATGCTCATACCTCAGCAACCGCATAAAGAAATCAATATTGTCACATTATCCAGAGTTGGCCAAGAAACTGTACAAGATATTACCTCTCGATTTCAAGAGATCTTCACAGCCCTTAAGGTGATACAACCCACAGCAAGTCGTGATAATGGCACCGTAAAAAAAGTCCAAGAACATTTTCGTACCATACGTTTATTATTCAAACGTATGCGCTTAATCTATGAACGTTGCAGTGATGGTTATCCCCAAGGTAGGGTACAGAAAAACATAACTTCGTTTACTCTTATTTAACTATCAATTCTTTACAGGCATGGAATACACACATGTTGAGAGTTTAATCCCTTACAAAGATGAAACCGAACATCGTAACTTAGAAGGCACTCAGTGTGAAGAATATCGCAAGGCTTTGCAAGAGAATCAAGAACTAATCGAGACAGTTAAATTGAAAAACCGACAATTAAGAGAGATTATCGAAAGGACACGTATTATTGTATGGGAAATTAATACAATGTTAAGCATGAGACGCTCATAACTTAGTATGGAGGAAAGTAAATAAATAGGAGAATAATTTTAAGTTGATTTTTGAAGAATAACAACATTCTTAAAGTTTAAAATAAATAAAATTTTAATACGCCTTAAAAATAAAACAATCTAACATGATTTTGTTTAAAACGGATATAAACTATAATTTCAAAATATTTCCAATTTAAGCGCTTAATTTTCAAGCACGCGTTTTTATTTATTAATTTAACGTGACACTTGCTACACTGTTTACACTCTCTTCTATTCACTTCATAGTTTTTGTGGTCATCAGCTGTTAAGCTGTTTTTGATGCTCTCTTTAATCATTATTTGTTTATATTTCTATGAAGCAGAAACAAAAAAATTTCTAAGATATTTTAGTGAAAAAAGGAGAATTTTGTTTTAAAACAAAGAAAAAATATAAAATAAAGACAGTTTGAAACATGGATCAACCTAATGATTATTTTCGTTACATATACAGTTCATCCTTGCATGAATTGGTTCAAATAAAAATGTGGGTATACAGACAAAAAGAAAATATGAATCATTATTAATCCTTTTTATATACATATAATATAATTCCATTTTTAGAGGCACCCTGGAGGGGAAAAAACGTCAACCAGATTTTGAGAAACTTTTAGAAGATCCTATATTACGTTTTTCCGGTCTCTATTCTGAAGAGTGTCCCTCATTTCAAGTGCGTTTACAAATTATTAATCAGGGCCGGCCCTATTGTTTGCCAGTGACCACATCCTATAAATCATTTACGAAACGTTGGAGTTGGAATGAGTGGGTAACATTGCCTTTGCAATTTTCAGATTTGCCACGTACCGCAATGCTAGTGCTCACCATACTCGATTGTGCTGGTGCTGGTCAAACATCCATAATTGGTGGTACTTCCATATCGTTATTTGGCAAGAATGGTATGTTTCGTCAGGGCATGTATGATTTAAGAATTTGGCTAGGCGTCGAAGGTGATGGCAATTATCCATCCAAAACGCCGGGCAAAGGTAAAGATTCTTCAAAATCACAAATGCAACGTTTGGGAAAATTGGCCAAGAAACATCGCAATGGCCAAATACAAAAAGTCGATTGGCTAGATCGTCTTACATTTCGTGAAATCGAATTGATTAATGAACGTGAAAAAAGAATGTCTGACTACATGTATTTGATGATAGAATTTCCTGCTGTGGTTGTGGATGATTGCTATAATGTAAGTTTTATTTGTAATTAAAAAAACAATCACAAAATTTAATTCAGTTTATTTTCAGTACTCGATTGTTTACTATGAACCGGAAGGTGACAAAAATTACAAATTTTTAAGTAAACCAAAATTGGTTACAGTGCCAGATTCGGAAATATTACAGGTAAAAAATGTTGTAAAAATTATTATTAATATAAGACAGCTTAGTGGTAGGTAATGGTACGTGTTTATGAAACCAGGGATGCGGCGTTGATGGTTGCAAATATTTTTATATTTTCCGTTTCATTGTTGGTTGCAGTGCAGTAGATTGTAGAATATCAAAATATAAACGATAAACGTGTTGCATAAACACGTAGTTTGTACGTGCCACAATACGATGACATGTATATCCTGCCTTCTTTGAATTAAAACTAAACAGAAATTTCAACTAAATTTCTTTTAAATCTAACTTAGGCAAAAACACCGTAACTTAGAACACAGAGAAAATATAGTTTCCCTTTAGGTCTAAACTCTATGTAAGAATGGAAATTTTGTAAACAAATTGCTATACTTAACACATGCCCCATTAGAAATATATTAAAAAAGATATAACAATTTGTTTATAAATGTTTTTGTACGAAAATTCAATAACAATGGAAACACATTTGACCTCTAACGCAGGGTTCAATGCCATTCAATGCTAGACTTAAACAAGACATTGAGTAAACCTTGACTGCAACATTGTTATCCAATCGATAGGCAAAAAGAAAGGGAAAATAATTAAAATATAGACAAATTGTTTTGGACCCACGACTATTCCGTTTACATTGTAGTTTGCCTTAAGCCAACTAACAATGAGTTTCATTTAAACGCTGCAAGAAAAGGGTTTAGCAAAACGAGCTTTAACGAATTACTATTTCTATATCGATGCTATCATTCATTAAGAAATTTAAGGAAAATTAAGAAATTTAAGGAAAAATGTTACGAATATTTAAATGGGCTTATGCGTAAAATAAAAAATCGTATAAAATGTTTTCGTAAATGTAAATTTGGCAAATGTTTGAAAAAATGTCATGTAAGCTGTATTAATACAATTTAAAACAAAAAAATAATGAAAAATCTTACAATACAATAAATTTTTTGTACTTGTTTTCTATTTCTCATTCATAGGAAAATTTGGTAGAACGAAAACATCATCGCTTGGCCCGTTCGGAAAGATCAAGGATATCAGATCGTGATGCTAAACCCACTGCCAGGTAATAACAACAATAAAAATCTATTTTAAAGCATTGAAAACTATTTTTTTCTATTTTCCAGCATACGTGATCAATTACATACCATTGTGTATCGTTATCCGCCCACTTGTGTTTTGAATGGCGAAGAACAGGATTTACTATGGAAATTCCGTTTTTATTTATGCTCTCACAAGAAGGCCTTGACGAAATTCCTAAAGTGTATCAACTGGGAAACACAAGCTGAAGTTCAGCAGGCTTTAATATTGCTAAGCAAATGGGCTCCTATGGATGTTGAAGATGCCCTCGAGCTATTAAGTCCATCGTTTAAACATCCACAAGTGCGTAAATACGCCATCAGTCGTTTAGCTCAGGCGCCTGATGAAGATCTTTTGTTATATCTGTTGCAACTAGTGCAAGCCTTGAAATATGAAAACTTCACCGATATAATGGAGTCACACAAACGATTCTTTCCCGATAGTGATGTAGTACGTTCGCTGGATGATAAGTCTACACTTTTCGATCAAAGTTCTATAAGCTCGGAAATAAGCGCAAGCGTTGCAGCTGGCGCTAGTACATCATCGGTAACTCAACGTAGTGCTATCTTACGACCAAATGTGCAAATTGAACGATCTTCCACTATGCCTATGAACATATCGGTGAATTCTTCTTTGGCCGATGATAATGACACATCTATGGGCTCTCTAACATCAGATACTCTTATGAGCGATACGAATACTAATCTACAGTATTCTACCATGGCCAATTCGGCTACAAATCTGGCTACATTCCTTATACAAAGAGCTTGCAAAAATCCCACTTTAGCCAATTATTTGTATTGGTATTTATCCATTGAAGTGGAAGACCAGGAGTCTATACGCAAACAAGATGAAAGTGTACACGAGATGTACGATATGGTTTTGAAAATGTTTATGAAAATTTTAGAAAAGGGTAATTCCCGTTTAAGGGAAATATTTTTCAATTTGAGAAAACAACAGCGCTTCGTAGACGAATTGGTAAAATTAGTGAAAATTGTTGCCAAAGAGCCAGGTAATCGTAATAAGAAAACGGAAAAATTCCAAAAGCTTTTAAATGAAACGGAAACATTTAAAATAAATTTTACAAATATCGACCCCATACCGTTTCCCTTGGATCCTGATATTTCAATAACAAAAATTGTGCCCTCGAAAACATCACTGTTTAAAAGTGCTCTAATGCCGGCCAAGTAAGTTGGTTATTGTTTTTGTAATTTTGTTAAAAAGCCTTTACAAAGTTTCATTCATTTCTGCCTTACAGATTGACTTTTGTTACTTCCATAGCTAATTATGAATATGTGGCCATATTTAAACACGGTGATGATTTAAGGCAGGATCAACTGATTTTGCAAATGATTACTTTAATGGACAAACTGTTACGACGTGAAAATCTAGATCTCAAATTGACACCCTATAAAGTATTGGCCACAAGTTCAAAACATGGTCTCCTACAATACATAGACTCGTATACAGTTGCCGATGTTTTAGCACGCGAAGGCAGTATACATAATTTCTTTCGTAAACATAACCCATGTGAAACAGGACCTTATGGCATTCTACCCGAAACCATGGATACTTATATAAAAAGTTGTGCTGGCTATTGTGTCATAACATATTTATTAGGTATTAATTAAGAATTGTTTACAAATATTTCTTTTTATTATTTATTAAAAAATCTTTTTCTATACAAGGTGTTGGTGACCGGCATTTGGACAATTTATTGCTAACCACTAATGGTAAACTATTCCATATTGATTTCGGTTATATATTGGGTCGTGACCCAAAACCTATGCCACCACCCATGAAACTAAGCAAAGAAATGGTTGAGGCTATGGGTGGCGTCAGCTCTGAACATCATCATGAATTCCGTAAACAATGCTACACAGCATATTTACATTTACGGCGCCATGCTAATGTTGTTTTAAATTTGTTTTCGCTTATGGTTGATGCCTCAGTACCTGATATTGCCTTGGAACCCGACAAGGCTGTCAAGAAAGTGGAAGAAAATCTACAATTAGGCTTAACCGATGAAGAAGCCGTCCAACATTTGCAAGGCCTCTTAGATATATCGATTACGGCTGTAATGCCCGCCTTGGTTGAACAGATACACAAATTGGCTCAGTATTGGCGCAAGTAAATAAATATTAGCTATTATACATACGTAATTAGTTTAATCTTTACATACATATATGTATATTTTACACAAAGTTGTTGTAACATATTTAGTTAAAAAATCTATACTCATAATAAATATTTCATAGCTTAAGTACTAAAGTATTTAATCATCATTTTTAAATTTTGATTTTAATTATGGATGTTAAATATGTTCTCTCTATTTTCATTTTGTAAGTGCGGGTTGAAAACTTCCGACAAAAACGGTCTTTAATATCAAAATGATTGTGAAATGGCATGCAAGAGTTATAAGCGAATGACAACAGAAACTAGGTTTAGGTTGAAGGATGTGTACTTGCCAATGGACAAGTACAATATTCAAAAATTGACCCATTGTAATACGTCCTAGAGAGGATAATAAAAGTGATAGGGAAAAGGGGAGGAGGTAGGAAAGGAGACATAGGAATAACACAGACCACAAACACACAAGAGAGCGCGACTATACCATCCAAGCCCTAGCAATTCTCAACCAGCTCAACCTATTAATGAATCTATCGAGAGCCTTAATGTCGGCACTCGACAAAGGGTTCAAATCCTCAAAGAAGCCTCTGCCCAGGGTCCCCAAACTACTAAGGGCTGGCCAGTTACAGAGGAGGTGTTCGATAGTTTCCAACTCCTCCTCGTTGCAACATCAATAAGACCTAAGTAAGATAAGATTTTTCAGGCAACTGCCAATTTAGCCTAACCTAAACCGTTCAATGCATCTAACATCTGACCTTCCGAGGCGACTAGCTTTGTCTTTTCCAATGGCAATAATGCTGTTATCTTCTCTAAACATCTGCTGATATCTGAGCTAATCAGGCAGGCTTCCCGGCACATATCCATACAGCATGTAAATGAATTTTTCAAACCGGTCACATTATCATTAAAGAGGCATTAACTTTTTGTTATAATTAATTCATTTTTATTTAAGCTTATTTACTTAATTTTACTAAAAAAAATAGTCACTAAAATAGAACTCCCATTTAAGAATATTGCAAAATATGTTATAAGAATTAAAAATTAATTTTAAGCCTAGTTTTCTTCTTGTTTACTTAAAGAATTTGGTTTTAAAAACCTTAAACAACAAGGTTGCTGAATTTAAAGCCAATTCTATTCGATAAAGAACTTAGAAAAACAGGCTTTTAGGAAAAATATAAAACAAATATCGATTAAAATTTTGTTTTTAGTTTTTCTTTTTTGTTAAAATTCATATTTTTTGCAAAATAAAAATTTATTTAAAGGATGTGTAAGAGATCTTTAAAAATAAAAAATCAAAATAAAAATAATGAAAACGAAATGGAAATAGAAATAAAAAAAATATTTTTAATGAAAACAAAATCTTAAATAAAATATTGACCGCAAAAAGGGAATAAATTTTTCTGATAAAATATAAAAAATTTTACAACCTTTGAGTTGTTGTTGGAAAAAAAAAGAATAAAACGCTTAATAAAAGACTTTAAACTTTAAAAAACGTTTGAAGAACAATTAACTAAATTACGAACTACACCCATATCCAAATACAATTCGGAAATTAGCTTAACAAACATGGAGCAAATTAGTTTCCTTTAAAATATTTGATTTCCATTTACCACTATCTGTACAAGAACAAAGAAACACTTTTTTATGTACGATTACTTTCCTCAGATGCAAATTTCGGGGCGGTTCCCATAATTATAACCATTTTCCCATTATATTTGATTTCTTGCTTGGCGTATTAGCTGTCAAAAGATATTTGACGTCTTGCTTTAGCACTATTATTGGCAATATCTGTAATCAATTGTGAATGGGCTTTAACTGCCGAACCATTATTGTTGTTGTGACCGCTGCCAGCATACGGGCTCATGTTGCGCTGATCTTTACCAGTGAAATTCTTTTGAGCTGATCTTCTCAATTCACAGTCCACATTTTCACGTAATACCACACCGCATAGGTTGCTTTTCGAGGAGCTATTTTGTAGGGTAGTATTGTGTTGTATCGGTTTACTGGCACTACGTGAGTTTGAAGTTTGTGATGATTCTGATATCAAAATGTCTTGAGATATTTGACCCAAAAAGCTGCTTTGGGACATAGTCATGCCATTGGTAGAACCACAAAAACCCGATGATGTTTGACTGACAGGGCCAAAGGAATCAAAGGAATTATCGGCATTGAACAGACTACTTGTAGAGCCTTTAAGACTTAACGACTGCGATAGGCTTTGCTGTTTAAGCTGTTGATATTCTTCACGTCCTATATAACCAGAAAGACGTGTTGACGATTGACGTTTGGTTTCTTCAATTTGTATTTTAGCCTGAAGATAAACATCGTCGGCTGAAGAGCCAGCAGTTACCGGGTAAACATATTTTTTGGCCAGTCTGAAATAAGAAGAAGAATATTGTAGATCAAATACGTCCAAACTAGTATACAATATATGTACGTACCTTAATAAAGTTTCACTATTGCTGGTGCTGTTCTTTTGGTAGTACTCCTGAAATATTCTCTTAACAACTCTGGCCAATATTGCGGCATATTGTTTGAAACTTTCGTGTTTGACGGTGATTTTTCTCTCCTGCAAGGCCTGCGAAACAGCCCAAAGTAATTTTTTCTTTTGGTTTTCCGTTAAGCTATTCGATACAGTTGTGTTCTCCGAGTAGGCCTTTTGCAGTTTAGCGCCTAATAGAGATGATATTGAATTAGTATGCTGCAACTGCTGACTACTATTACTGCTGCCGGTGGAAAATAGGGATGAATTAGAGGCTGTAGTAGATGTATTGGAAGCACAAGGCAATTGTTTGTGTTTTGTTGAGGTGCCAGCCCCAATACAAAAACTCTGACTTTTAATTTTAAGTGCTCTAGGCGTAAGGCCAGTTGAACTATTGGTCTTAAAGAGTTTGCTACTCTGTAGCGTTAATTCATCGTTAACGATATCGCCGTTATCATCACAACGATTACGTTTACGTTTAAGTAACATGTCCAATTGTGTGGTTGTACTGGTAGCATTGGGCGCAAAGTATGTACTGGCAACAGATTTGTGTTCGTTTTGTTGTTGTTCCTGTTTTACGGGGCTAAATAGCAAAGCTCTTTTCGACTTCTCAACGCGATTTGCTAATTCGGGTTTCATGGCAGGTGGTTTCGGTAAAGCAGTTGTTCTTTGTTGTACATGTTTGGCAGGGCTCTGGAACAAGGCTCTTTTTGAGGTTTCACGTGAAGGTCCAGGCTTAACAATATCATTGCGAAATAGACGTTTACGGGCAGATGAACTCGGTGTTTTACGAGCTAGAAGAAAAATTAAATGAATAAAATAAATTTTATACAGTTTCTTCTTCCAAACTTACTTTTCTTTTTACTGCCACCAGGTGTCATACGCTTTGGAGTAGCCTTACGACGATTTTTAACTTTCCTAAAAACAACAAAAACAATAAAAGCATGAAAAACATTTTCTTGTTGAAGTAATTAAGACAACATACTTTTTATCTAAAAGAATTTGTGGTCCTACTAGAGAGCTAGTTTTCTGTGTAGCCAAGTTAGCCGAAGAGAATATTGCACGTCTTTTGGCCAAATGACTTAAACGATTACCCGGTGATTGGCATAACAATCTGGCGACAAAAGTGAATGATATTAGATTTTTTAAAGACCTAAAGAAAAACCACAAATACATACTTAAGACGGGTGTTTCGTTTTTTAGCCGATGAGGGTGAATTTTGATACGATGATGCAGTTTCAGCGCCTATAAACCGTTCCATAACAGACAAACTTAAGTATTCGTTACTTTCGGAGGCCTTATTTAAATTGTAACTGAAATAAAGAGAGAAAAAGTAAAACTTTTAATGCAAACTTAAGGTACAAAAACCACAATTTTATTAATAATTACCTTAAACCATGCTGTCTAACATTTAATATATCGCGCCAAGGCATATTTTTAGTTTCTTCTAAACTATGAGTGGGACGGAATAAACTGGCTGGTCTAGCAGCTCCTGTCACATGATTTCTACTATGCTTTGAAGATTCGTCTTTAATGTCATTGAAAAAATTCAAAATATCATTTTTCTTCGATAGCACAGTACTAATCATATCCACTTGAGGTATAGTAACGGAGGGTGGTGGCAAGACGCCAGCCAAACATTCACGTATACGCCTTAACATTTCACGCTCTCGGCGGCAATTGTCTTTGAAGAGAGTATACGAGTCCGATGAATTACCGGTGATACCAAAGCCACTGCCTTGTGTTAAACTACAATCCATTGTCTGATCATCATGGGCAAAACTTGATTCCGTGGGACAATTAAGAGAATTATCAGCCAAATTACAGGTAATCAAAGCGGCCGATTGTGATTCATTTAATACTGTGGAGCTGTTTCCAGTTAAAATATTTAAATTTTCTGTTTGCATACTTTCCTCCACTGCATTCACATCAGCTTCCTCAGGCTCAGCCTGTACCTCCTCTTCTTCGTCTTCCTCATCTTCACCAAACAAATCTGGAGACTTTTCGTTGCTGTATTTCTTTAAAATAAACGATTCGGAAAATTGCTGAGATGAATTGAGAGATGAGGATTCCATTAAAGTGGATAAACGACGTTCTACTAACACAGGCTCCTTATTGCAGTTTTCTGTGCTTTCTTGTGTTTTCGTTAAACTTCTAATTTTGCCATTAAATGATAATTCAGATGAGGGATTATAATCACTAATTATGGATTTGTGGCTTTCGGCACTCGATCTTCTTATGTGTGTTTGAGCACTGTCCCTAGGCAGTTGTATGTCTACGGCATTACAACTGTTTTCATCTACAATGGTATCATAGAATTTGGAAAATAACATTTTACCAGGCGAAAGCTTTTGTTGGGCAACAATGTTGCAGTTCTGCTGAGGTGACGGCTGCTTTTGCTGGGACTGTGGGCTGGGATAAAACAAACGTTGCAATTTACCAAATGGACTTGTACCAAAACCTTCAAATGATGACTCCTGACTGGAATTGAGCGGTATGCCAAACATTAATTCACGTTGTTGTTGTTGTTTTAAAGTATCTTTTTGTGCGATATTATCCAAGTTGTTGTTAATTTCATTGGGGGATGGCAAAGTCAGTGATTTTGTTGAAGACATTGTTAGAGAGGTAGTGGTTACGATTACTTCGTTATCGAACGACGGCGGCTTCATATAGTATAGGGTACCATAATCCGGATGCTCCTCCACGTAGTACTAAAAAATAAAACAAAAAATTGAAATTTTTTCAAACAAAACAATGTTTTTAAAACAAATATGTACACAGTATGAAATCTTTGTTCGCTTTATACATACATACATGTATGTATTGCCTAAGAATATGAAAGAAAATGTTGATCGCTGTACTATGTAAAGAAGGGTTTTGTTTTCAACAATGTTATGATTTAAAAAAAGGGAAACTTCAAGGGTTTATTGAGTCTATAACACGCAGACGTACTTGTTTTATAAACAATTTGCTTATTGTTTACATGTGCTGAGAACACACACAAAGGCATAAGCATTTAGAAAGTAATTGGGGGGTTTATTTATACAAACAGTTGTTAATGTTAGAAGATAGACTATCTAATTTGAAGACATGTTATAACATGTCAGCCTAGGGTTTCTTTAAAGGCATGACAAAACAGATGGTTATGTTATCAAGAATACAAGTATAAAATAACGTTAAATTAAAACCCTTGCCATTGATAACACACATAGAAAAAGAAAATTAAATTGTTAAGCTTAAGAAATTTAATATCAAACCGGAAAATTTCATTGCATTACTTTAGTTCAAGAAAATTTCGATAAGAAGAAATGCCTTAGAAAAACGAATTAAAACAAGCGGAACGAGCATTGACCTCTGTGCCACGTAATTAATAAAAAAAAAGAAGAAAAAAGAAACTTTTCTTTGATTGTATTGCCAAATTTAATAAAGCTTTTTAGGGATTACTATCTGGAATACGCAGTCATTTGAGTTCGAGATTGGTTGTATCTTCATAAGATTAATATTAAACTGCGCAAGGATCTGAAGCAGTGACATTAAGCGGAACGGAATTGCTGATGAACTGGCAACTGAGAAACCGGCAATAAGATCTGTATAAGGGTCATGCCATTATAGAATCTATAATAGCCCAGGAAAGTAGTTATAGGATACAACGTATGGCTGGTTGACCTCTTAGAGTTGAATTTGTTACCCTGAGGACAGACACATCCCAAATTTATATTCATTACGTGGTAATGAAGAGGAACCTGAGCCAGTTAAACATTTGTATCTTCTGCCTTACAAGCATACACAGGTTATTGAGCTAGAGTTTATTTAATGATTGTAAAAAGATTGCTATTGGATATTGAATGGCTTGTGAAAAGACTCTCTGTCTTCTTTGTTCGTCATTTCACAATTCCTTTTACCTCTTTCTTCAGTTACCTTTCACCTTCCATTTCATTAATAATTTTCTTTATCATTTTTCACTATTTTTCTTTTCTTTCTTACTTTTTTCTTTTATTCTCTCTATTTTTCATCCCTTGCTTTCAGATGTTTTCAAGTTACATGCTTTACAGAAAGTGCTCACAATGAAACGATCTTTTTCTAGCATTGGGTGGTTTTGCTAATCCTGTTTTTGCTAGTTGAACAGGTGGTGTAGGTCTGCTGTAGCTCGTCTCAATTGACAAAATATTGCTAAAATAAATTTTTACAAGCTTCTAAGGATTTTTACAAGTATCTAAGGAGTCGACAACAAATATAACTACAAATGGTGGCTATTACTTGACGTTTGGGAGCTATAATCTAGATGCAGAGAGATCTCTTAATCAAGTGTGACCTTAGGAGAAAACATCTTATTTCTAAGACCGTTGAGTGCCTTTAGAACAATGCCATCCTACACGAATCAAGACTGACTCCCCTATAGCTCTGACAACTTCGTTGGAAGATTAGTATACATCTGCTTTCTGGTACCATCACTTCTTGTCTATGGAAAATAGCTTTGATAGTGCAAAACGGGTGGGAATACCTATAATAGAGGTGTGCGAAATGGAAACTTCAAAAACAAATCATCCTTCATATCTAGTCAAATGCCTTACATAATACATTCGATAGATGTTGTGAAGGTATCAACTTGAGGTTTTACTTTAGTCTTTAATATTTGTGTATGATAGAATATGGAATTAATTATTCAGCCTTGGACTTTATCAGTAATTTTAACAACACATATAATTTTCTGATTGATAATTTGGTCTCACAAATATGTTTCCGTAAACTGACGGGAAAATTATAACAATTTCTATTTGTTAAACCTGTTATGAGGTTTTACTGGCTGGTACATTCCACTGCATTACCTGCCTTTACATCTTATTAAGTCAAGTGAATACTCTGAAGACTACTTCGAACTTAAATAATTAAATTCTAAAATAAGGGCTGTTATTTAAAGAATTATTATTTAAATGAATATTAGTTATGAGGTGGTTGTGGGTATGTGAGTGTTTAATGTGAATGCTCAAATGATTTTAACATGAACATTAATTACAATGAAATCATTGTTGTTGTTGTTTTAATGGCCAAAACTTACCCCACTACCGGAGGAGGCTTCCGATTCATAATTATTATTATAGATATAATTTGTATCATTTAAAGAAGCCATTTATGTAGGTATCTAAAACAAAAATAAAAATTTCATTGAAAATTTTTAACGAAACTCCCGACCCTTTTCAGAGAGTTTATAATAAAATAGCAAATGCTGTAACGCCATGACAATGGTCTGTATTAACGCAAAGACACTAAACGTAGAAAATAGTAAAACAATATAAAGAAACTGGAATATTTACCTTAATTTTGGAAATGTTTTAATTTTAAAACTTTAACAAAAAGTTAAAATATTTCATTAAAAACCACAGCTGATAAAATGTAAAAATAGAAACACTAGAGAGGGAAAAAATACCGCGCGCGCGTTGCTGCTGCTTTTAACCAACAGAGATAGTGAAAAAACTAAGCGCACTTCACATAAAGCTTCGCGACGTCTCAGCAGCAGAACTTGAGCGAGAGAAACAAGGCGTAACACACTCTGACTTTAGAATGTAAATATTTTATGGTATTTTTTATTATATGCACATTATTTTAGTGTTTATCTGTAAGTTAATAACTAAATTTTATTTGAAATTGTTTATTTGGTTTAATTAAATCCTTTTAATAGGATTACTTTCACGTTTCTATAAACACAAGCAGCCGCGAATGTGATCACTGAAAACTATAAAACTCTGCCACAGGTACATATATATACTGTGAACTCTGCTATGTTGGCTTAGCTAAATATGAAGAGTTGTATTTTTTCGACAGTAATTCACTTTGAAATGATAGCACGAAATGTACCATAATATTGGGTTAAAAGTACTAAAAGATTATTAAGTTTATTTTGGGGCATAAAAAGAATATAGATTTATAAATTTTTTAAATAATACATATGATTTGTTATTTGTTTTATTAATTAGGATTAAATACACCGCCTTTTTTTTATCAACTTAAAAGAATTTGAAAAAATTACAAACCTTCAATAAAAACCATTTGCCAAATACAGTGGTATACAAATATATCCACACACTATACAATTTTCTACCGAACGGACCTACGTAAACATGGAATTCATTATAATTATTTGTCAATTAATTTCTAGTTATCAAATTAAAAAAACCAGCCATTATATAACTAAGTTTCTTATATATATTTTTTTTATTAAATTAATATTTTCTGTTTGAATTTTTAAAAATAGAATTATATTAAATAATACATTATCATTTCAACGTCAAATCTTTAAAGCTTAGCCTTAAATTGTTAATAGTAAAAGACTTTATTTCTTCTCATTTAGAAAATATAACTTAAAACTAGTGTTTTGAAAAGTATAATAATATTGAAAGTCGATGACATATACTGACTAGAAATCAGGAAGTAAATAGATAAATATATAAAAATGTAAAAAATATCTTAAAATTAAAACAAAATATGTTTATATAAATAGATATTGACTTAAAAAATAGGTGGGATTTTTTTTTGTTAAACTTGAAAAAATTTAAAAAATAAATTTCATCTGCTTTTTAAGTGGAATGAATACTTAGGATAACTAAGATTAGAAAATACAAATAACTTAATTTTATCAAGGGAATAAACAAGTGTAAGAATTTTAAAAACAATGTAAAAAGGTAGATTTCGTAGAAGATTATGTAAATAGTTTACATATTGAACTTGTAATCACAAAGATTTTGACCGGATAAACAAATATTTTAACTGAGAATTTTTAAAAGAATTTGAAGGTGAACTTAAAAACTAAATATATAAACCAAAGCAAATATGTATGCATTACTCTTTTCTAGTGTCTTTCTTTGTCTTTTCCAAAGACTATTTACCGTTCATTCATATTATCTCAAGATATGTTTCCTTAGTGTTTGTTTTTTGTAGTTGTAGAAAAATTGAGTCTTAGTTTTTAATAGGTCTCCTAAAAATATTGTTTAAATTTAATCGTCAAAGAATAATATTTCCAATATACGTTTTTGAACATTTTTACGTCGTTCTTTGGACATTTTCAACAACTCGGTGGTGACTAACTCTCCGAGTAAATGTTCCGAACTACGTTGTAATGTGGGCTGAGGTGTTGGTGGTACTTGAAATTTATTAAATTGTTGTGAAGGACCAACATTACTGTTGTGCTGTTGTTGATGTGTATGATGGTGTTGAGGCAACTGTTGATAGAGTTGAAAAAGAAAATCCGCATTCGATGAAAACATATTCGATGAGGGCGTTTGTGAATTGTTACTGTGATTATTGTTATTGTTGTTCGTATTGTTCATACTGCTATTAGAGTGGGAACGTTGTAAAACGGCAGCAGCAGCACTGGATGTAGAAGCTGACATAGTTTGAAAGGGATTTTCGGCGGTGTGATGTTCATTCAATATAGTCTGGGGTTGTAGCATAGAAGAGCTATTGTCGTCAGTATCTTCGTCTTCGGAATCGTCACCGAAATGGGGATTATTATTGTTGGCATTAAGATTGTTGTGGGAATTGTGATGGCTATTGTTGTTGTTGCTATTATGCAGCTGAGGTGAAGTAGTGCTGTTGTTTAATTGGACTCGCGGTTTTTTCGTATTGTAATTAATGGAGACTGATGAATCTAAATCATCATTGTTGGTATCGTTAAAGGAATGATTGTTAAAATGATGATTACTATTATTACTACCGCCACCGCTACCACCACCATTACCGGCAACAGTAGAAGAGGAGTTATGGACAGCCGGTTGAACTGTTGAAGACGAGTGTCCTGCACCCGCTGAACCGTTATGGTGATTAGAAACTCCTAAGGGTGATGACAAAGGCGATTTTATAGATGATGACGATGAGTGAAGGCCGGAATTACCACCGCAACCATTACCAGACGAGCCGTTCATAGTGCCGCCTGCCACAACGGCTGACAAAGCTGAACCAGCAGCTTCACGAAAATGTTCGTTATAATTCTGTGGTGAATCTGCTACCATCGCGGCGGCTACCGACTGTTGATGCATTTGTGTTTGCGATATCTGCTGTAAATGTTGCGATGCTACGGCTGCAGCAAAATCGCGGAAAACCTGATCAGCTTCTAATTTTACACGGCTATCACCCTCTATGGCAGAGGCTGCTGCAGCAGCCGTACTTAAAGCATTCATAGCATGCTGTTGGTCCTGAAAATGATGGCTGTGTTGACCGAAATGGCCCATACTCTTCATACTACTGTTCGACTTAGAGTCCATATTATAGTCATTAAAATTGGAGCTATTGGCCGAATGTGGAGAAGTTAAGAAATTTGGTACGTTTCTATATGATTTTCTTGGCTGTATGTGGGAATCTAAAAATTTCATTTTCTCCAAATAAGGGCGTGATAAGTGCTCATAAACAGGTGGATCGCCTTGTTTACGTTGACTAACGTAACGTTCTCGTAGATATTTCCAACGTTTTTTACATGTCTCCACTGTAAATATATTTAATTTGAAAAATAAGTATGAAACTTTTATTTGAACATGGTCACCTTAAAAATGAAATTAAACTTACCGTCGCTTCTTAACTTCATGGCTATGGAAGACCAGGCTTCATCTTTTGTTTCATATTTATTGGCCGACACCGGGCCATTGCCATTGCTGCCATTAAGATAATATTTCTGGCGATTGTAAATAACAGCATGCAGGGCCACTTCATCAATTAACTGTTCATCCATCATATTGGCGAAATTAAACAATTTAAGCAATATTTCTGATAACTGTCTTATTTTCTACCACGCACCGACTTTAATGAGAACAAAATTAAAAACGCATCAACGACACTTCATCGATAATTAAAGGTCTTTCTGTCTCTCCCTCTCTCACTCGTTTTGTTTTAATTTAATTAATTACAACAAAAACAAACACACATATTTTTAAATACTATGAATACAACACCAACAACGTTTTCATTTATTTCTTTTTTTTATGACGGCTCACATTAAAATAAGACAACCAACATCATATTGATTTGATTTCGTATACATCTTTTTAACACTAATGAACGATTCATGGATTTGTTATTGTATTCAGTTTTATATAGGTATTATTAATAAACGCTTAATGTTTCACTAATTAATTCTGAATATTAAATATACAACAAAAAAAGCATCTTTATTTAATGGGCTTAAAAATTTTCCGTAACAAAAAAGAAGAACCAAAACAAACTTGCAAATTAATATGAAGTTGGCTGCAGTTTGAATATATCGGAGGGTGTTATCAATGCATAGTGAATGGTAAGAGATTAAAGTAGAAAGAGAGTGAGAATGATTACTTTAGCGGCACTAAACAAAAGATGGTTAGTATTTGAATTTTAAAAACAAAATATACTATTTTGAAAATCTGTTTAAAATGTAAAAAAGAGAAAAAGTTTGAATAAAAGTGGTTTTAAATGGTTAAAGAAGCTTAATTATGTTGCTATCATATATGAACAATAGAAAAAAGGTTGAAAGGGGTTAAAGTAATAGAAAGAGAGCGGGAATGAAAAATGGCGGTTACAATTTGAATATTTAATTTTTAAAAACATTTTTTAAGTGCTATAAATATTTTGTAAATTTTATTATTTCTTTTAAATAACCTAGAGCAATAAATTAAAATAATTTTAAATTAAACTAAAATAAATTGAAAATAAATTAAAAAATTTAATATGAATTAAAATAAATTTAAAATAAATTAAAATAAATTTAAAATAAATTTAAATCTTTAAAAATTAAAGTTTTAATTAGAATTACAACTAAGTGTTGCATGTCTAATAGTCTTTATCGTCAATAGTTTTTACTTCATTTGTGGTTTCAAAGCCCATAGTTTGATTCGATTTATTGGCAAACCATTTTACGAAAACTGCACGATTACTGGTTGCTGGATCTAGGCAAAATCAAATATTATTTTATTTTTTTAATTGAAGTATAATAAAATATTAACAAAATACTTACAATTGTGTTGATGTTGTTCATTACAATTCGAGGGGCAGAGTCTAAAATGGACATCAACAGGGCTTTCGGCAATAATCTCTAGACGTGGTATATTAACGCTGTTGTTTTGAGGGCAGGCTGTTTCTGCAACTGTTTTATTAACATTATTATTAATATTTGTTGTTGTTTGTGTTTTTGTAATCACTGGTTCTATTTTAAATTCATAAAATAATTTTCTTTTATTGCAATCTTGATTATCTTGTGACGGTTCTTCCCTAACTTTAAAATCTAAAAAGTTTGTAGGGTTTGTGGCAGTTTGTGTAGGAGTCGATGTAGTGGTGGATGTGTGTTGCAAGAGAGTTGTTTTGGCATTGGGAATGTCAGTAGAAAAAGGGTTAAAGGTAGAAATTGGTACTGCGGTAATGTTTTCTAATTTGCTTACTTCTTCGAGTGGAGAAACTGTTGAGGTTTGCACTTCAGGGGAATTTTCTGCAACTATGGACGTTTCTGGAAGGGTTAAAATTTCCGAAAATGAAGGAATTTCAGGAACTGTGAATACATCTGGAAGTTCAGAGGTATCAGCAACTGTGATTTTCAGAACTTTGGTAAGTTCTGGAACTCTGGTAAGTTTTGTAACTGAAGAGTTTTCCGGAATAGTGGAGGTATTTGGAAGTGCAGAAGTTACCTGGTCTTCGAATAATTTTGGCAAAATGAAAATTTCCGAAGTTGTAGGTACTATTTCGTTTTCATTATCTTCACCAGTAGGACTCTCTGTAAATGTTGTAGGTCCTTCAGTTGGTCTTATTTGTGTAGGTGCTGAAATTGTTGTTAAAACCATTGATGTCACTTCAGAAGTTTGTCGTCGTTTTAAAACAGTAGTCGATTTTTCTTCTTCTTTGGTACTCATCTCTGCAGGAGTCTGCCCATCGACATTCTTCTCCGTGATACTATTACTTACAACGAATTGTGGAATAGCAGTCACAGTATCGAAATCATAGTTTACATTAATATCTGTGGTAAAATCATCCCCTGGATTAACAGTAACATAATCAAAATCAGTAGTTTGTTCTGGAGGATCTTCTATGTGAATAGTTTTACTATGGACTGGTAGAAATCCTTCTGAGCTAAAAAAACTGGGTTCCACTGTATCTTCATCATCCAATAAAACTTCATTGCCTCTACTTTCATTATTATTTCCAGAAGTTAGTAGTAGTATTGGATTATCCAAGAAATCAGATTCATTTATAGTAGAACCTTCAAAATTCCAAGGTATTGATGTTGAGGTGGTTATAGCAGCACTAGTGTCAGCTGTTATTATGGGCATTTCTGTGGTTGGTTGTTCTGTAGGTTGTGTCGTTTGCCTAGTTCCTAAAGGGATCAGATTATTTCTGTTATTCGCTAAGGCTTCGTTCAGTTCCACATTTTTGGTTTGGTCTGCTTCCAATGTAGTAGCAGTGTTTACATGTGTGCTTAGTGTTGTGGGTGTTAATGCAGCTGCTGTCTTATTCTGTTTTACTAGCGCACTTCTAGAGCCGCGTGTAAGTTCTGAAACTAGTGTGTTGACTGTTGCTTGATTGGTAGTGTCTTGACTAAGTGTTATGGCACTTGGCTTACATGAGTTGGAGTGTGTCTGAGCTGTAAGAATATCTTTATAGAATTAAAAATTTTGAAATATATATTCAAGTGTTTCCATACAAAGACGAAGATTTTCTTGTGGATTCCTTTAAAAGAAATCCTCGACTTCTGGTGCTTAAACTTAAAACAATTGGAAATAGTGTCATTAACCTGCATAATCTTACATACCTGAGGGCACGGAATTATCATCTTCCTTGTGGATTTCATTCATTTCAGCGCATGGTATAGTTAGTGCGGCACTGCGAGGTTGTACAGAAAATGGTAATACAGTGGTAGATGTCGAAGTGGTGGTAATATTTGGAGTTGTAGTTTCTTCCGGAATTATGGTGGACTCTTCGTCAATAGGTGGTGTAGATTCATCAGACAATGTGCTAAGTCCTTCGGCAATGGTGGTAGTTTTTTCTGATTCCATTGTTGTACTTTCCGCAGTAGCTACAGTTGGTTCAGTTGTGACTTCTTCAATGGGTACAGTTTCCGTTGAAACTGTTGCGGTTTGGAATTCATTACTTGCAGGTATTTCAATATCAGTGCCTAAGACTAAGGGCAACGATTCCTTTGATTCATTGTCAATAGAAAACATGGTAGCCCAATTTAGAGTTGTTAAGTCGGAAGCTTCAGTAGTGGAAATTTCAGTTGGATTAAGGGCCGTGAGTTCTTGTGAATTTTCTTCTTCTACGGATACATCATCACCAAATTGGATATGTTCAAATGGAGTGGTTTCCTCAAGTGGTTGTGGTGCTAAGGTTGTGTTTACAACAACAGGGTGCGCGGTTGTAGGGCTGTCTTCCTCTAGCTCACTTTCACTAACACTTTGGTTTTCACTTTCACTCTCACTGTTATTGCAGCCACTCATAGTTAGCGCTTCTAAGGGAAATTCTTTTTAAAGGCAACAAATTTTTAGTTTTTTTTCTTATGAAATCGTAAAATATTTTACCTTCTTTCGATAGCTCTACGGGATATGAATTATCCTCCATTGAGTCCAAATTAAATTGTGCTGGATATACTTTGGGATGATAGGCTAATGTGTTCGGTTTTGGATATACTAATTCAGCTATTTGTATACAATCACATGGCACTTGTTCCGCAGGCAAACAGTTATTCTTTTGCAAATCATAGAACTGGCCATTGGGGCATCTGCAAAGAAAATGGGCTTAGAACCTGGATATTAAGACTTTTTCTGATATATTCTTTACCTTAATCTTGTTTGCAAAAACATGCCATTATCTTGTCGCTCACAGCTATAGTAAAGGGAACAATCGGTGGGCGAACGAAATATGCCAGTCTCATAACAGGGTGGAAATTTATTGGCACAATATTCTGGCATATAAGAGCTGCGTGGTGAAATCTGGGTAGGCGTACATTTGTTACCATTTATACATTTCTGGGAGATGGGCGAAAAGATCATGTAAGGTGGACAGGTATAAATTTTTGCCTGTAAATCTTCGTCACATTTGTAGTAGAGATGACAATCGGAGAAGAGTGGAAAGCGTCCGACTTGAGAACAAGTGGGTATATATTCTGGAGGTGGATGTTGAACGCACTGGCCACTTGTGCTATTAAAAATCTAGGCAAAAAAGGAAAATTTAATATTTTTTAGATAAAATACTTTAGTTAACTTACCTGTAAATTCTGACACTTGCCAAATATCACACAATCTGGCTTACAAACATAATAGTACTGTTTCTCTTCTGGGTGGGGCTTCAAACCTACAAATTGATTTGAGCAACGTTTATGCTAAACAAAGAAAAAAAATAGGAATTAAAAGCCTTCATCCGAAATTACTACTCCAAAGAGTTTTACTCACGTAATCTACCAATACAGGAATACCACCACCAGGGAAAGGCCTCAAAATACCACGACGTTGGTCATAATAAGTACCAGGTGGTGTATACAAAGAAGATGTATGAGGGAGTTGATAAGGTTGGGGATAAGGTTGGGGATATAGTGGACTATAATAATCTGGTCCTGTATAACTGTAAGCATCATTCTTATAGGGCGTAAACTTTGGCTTGGGATAACTATAGTTGGGTTGTGTTATATGGCGACCAGAAGACATTTGAGCCAATAAGGCATTGAGTAATAAACAGCTGAGTAGTTTCGTCATGCTGGATTACTATTTTTAAATTGGATGTAATTAAAAATAATTTAATAAAAAAAATGTAAATATTAATTAATATTATTAGTTTTTTCTATTAATGTTTTTAAAGTTCTTGACTATTAATTCTTAAAAAAAAATATTTTTTAAATAATATAAATGAATATACATATTTTATATTAATTAAATTTTTTTTAAATAATATATTAGTTTTATATTTTTTTTATTAATTTTTTATATTTCTTTGGTATTTTTTTAAGAATTTTTAATATTTTTTTGTATTTTTTAATAATTTTTTATATTTTTTTTTGTTTTTTTATGAATTTATTTATTTTATTATTTCTATTAATTTATATTTATATTGTTTAAGTTTTAATTTTTAAAATATTTATTTTTCAATATTTTTTTATTTTTTAAAAAGTTTTTATTTTTAATTTTATTATATATCTTTTTAATTAAATATTTTATTTTTTATACATTTGTTTAATTTTATTTTATTTTTATTAATATGAGTTATTAAAATTAAAATTTTTTGTATTCCTATTAATAGTTTAATTTTTTTTATGTATTTTTTTAATTTTTATATATATTTTTTTTAAATTTATTTGAATAATTTTTAAAAAATAATTTTTTTATTACCTCCTATTTATTTTATCAAATGATAGTTGCCTTTAGTAATTTTATTTCTTTTTAATTAATTTTTATTGTCCTTGCATTTATTTTTTAAATGATTTTTTTATTTAATTTTATTTTTTGTAATTAATTATTAATTTTTTATAATTTTATTCTTTAAATTTCAATGTTTTTTAAACAAAATTGTAAAATTTGTTTTTAATTATTTTTTTTGTAAATATTTTTATTCTTTTTAAAAAAATATTTTTTTCCACAGAAAATTTTTTTATTCAATTTTTTACTTTTTTTATTCTTAATTTATTTTTCTTTAACTCTTCACCGTTTGAGTTGTTATTATACTCATACTAAATAGTTGTTTGTTTAATATCCGCTTCGAAGCGTGGGTTTAAATGCATTTTGTTACTCAAACTCCACAGCATGTACTAACGTAAGCCAGCTTTCAGTTTTAAACTTTGCTTTTGACTCAAATTTCAATTTTTGATTTTTTCATTTGCTTCTTACATAACTCAGTAGAATGAATGAATCGCCAAACAATAGCAATTTAACTCACGTTGTTTAATGCAAAAACCTATCAAAACCTAGACAAGAAGAAAGAAATTCTAACAAGAAAGTGCTCACTCGTATTACTTACCAGCATAACCCACTCAAATTTCATTTGATACCGAATAAGAGTGTAAAGAGTTTCAAAACAACTGGGTTTAGGTTATTGTCGTTAAGAAAGTCAAGTTCATGGCTGCTTTTTATTTAAAAAATTTTTTTTACAATGGAAATTAAATGCTTATTAAACAGTTTATCATTCATATGTAATATATACTGCGCTTTACTGCCATTTTAACGGCAAAGAAGTCAAGCTTTACATATGTGATCGGCGATAAGTCCATAACTTGGTCTACGTTATTTCCTTTGTTGTTAAATATTGTAATAAAGGAGACAAATGGGGAAGCGGATGAACGGTACCTTATATTTCATGTTAGGTTAGGTTGAGTAAGTTGGCGGATCCGCTTTGAAGGGAGAGGGCCCGCATTTAGGTACATTCTGATACCAAACACACGAGTCAAACATTCCGTAAAGGAAACCAACCCGAGTGCAAAATAAATCCTGTTATTACAGCATTTTTTATATTAGAGAGCTCGGGCAAGAACGGCGTTCTATTTATGACAAAAAACAGAGCAGTGAGACAAGAGGAGACGACAGTCTTTTTGTCCTCCTCAGATCCACAGCTCCTGTGGAAGCCACGTGATGGAATATCAAGCTTCTCAACATGCCTTCGGAAAGTACAGTGACACCTAAGAAGGTGGCCATGCGGTTAATAGATAGAAGTAAATGGATTCTCTTTTTATCCAAACATTGCATATACCTTCTAGATGCCCACGAGGCTGAGCCTCCCTATAAAACAAGTGGAATATTCCATAGCAAATTTTTACAAATTTTTAAATTTTTGGAAATATTTTAAAATTTTTTATTAAAGACGGTTTTTCATGTTGACGGAAATGATAATAAATCTTCCGGCTTTTTTGCAATCTAAACAAACAGAAGCTTAAGACAAATGTCTGATGCGTGATAGTTTTTAGTTAAAAGTAACGAAAAAAAGTAGAAAAAAAAGCCAGACTAGACGTAAAAATTTCTTACGTTTTTGTTAAACAGTCGATTTGGACGGAAAGAAGTCGAATTGGGGGTTTCGACAACTCGTATCGTTACTGTCCGCAATCAATTCACTTCATATTACGGGAACTGTGTAAATACTTGGAGTACTGGAACACTAGAAGAGGGCTTAAATATGTAAATGCTGTGATCAGACCCCAGTTTGGCAGTCAGTTAGATGCTAACAAGTATAGCAAACTGGAAGTGAACGCCCGAACAGATTTTTTTTACGGTTCATAGGTTGAAAGCACATCTAAACGGGATGGTAATCATGAATGTGGATATTTGCAATTATGCCTACAGGCATCAGAAACAGCAGAGCACATATTATGCGAGTATGAAATTCTTGATAGAATTAAATGGAATAAATTTAGTAAGTAGTGTGTTATTTTATTTGACGAGGGTCGGTGGTTCAAAGCCCAGCTCAGATAACGAACAACATATCGAAATATGAATAAAAAATATTTCTTTCGACAACTTCCAGCCATTCAGCAGTCTTCTGAGTAAAGTAAGTTTCTCGCTTGTAACACCGCCACTTGAGGATAAAACTAACACATGGGTGGTGTGAGAAGGTAGGTTGTAATCCTGACTGGTTGTAATAACCAATTACGTAGTTAAGTAAGTATAGGACAACAGAGGGGATATTTCTATCAATAAAGTTTCGTTAACTAAGAAAAATAATCCAATAAATAATCTTTTTTTTTTAATTTATAAAATTTATTAAGTTTTTAGAAAATAATACTTAAAAAATATAATTTTTTATGAATTAAATTTTTGTTATTTTTTTTTAAATTTTTTATTACTTAAAGTTAAAAAATGAAAAACTACGCAGTATACTTATTTAGTTTATTGAAATTAAAAAAAAATATTTTTTTAATAAATATTTTAAATATTTATTCCTTTAAGAATAAAGAGCTATGTTGTGATGAAATAAAATAAAAAATATGTTAAATTAAAATGTTTATTATTGAAATATTTGGTATTAAGTTATAAAAAAAGTTCTTTTTATTTTTTGGTTTCATTTGTGATTTGGTTTTAGATTTTTTCTCTTTCTTTTTTAATCACAGATTAAAACTGTATGAGCTTTTGTGTTTATTTTTTATTTTTGATTTGTTATCTTTGGTTTTGTTTTATTAAAAAATGTTTTTTTTTTTAAATAATAAAAAAGGGCAGCTTGTCATAAATGCTATTGTTTGGTATTAAACTTATTTAAAATTAAAAATTAAAACTTAAATTAAATTACTGTTTTAAATTGTTTTTTGTTTTAGTTTTTTTAATTCTTAAGTCCATGGGTTTTTCATGTTGGGTTTTACCAGAGTTAAGTTTAAAATTCAGACATTATTGCGACACTCATTCTGATCATTTTCACTACCCACCTCCATATTAAGACTGCGCAGAGATCTAAGGGAAGTTGAAAAAATAGAATAATTAAACTATAATTCATAAAATTATTTTAATCTAAATGATGGTTAATAATGTTAATAATAATACAAATTCATTGACTTTAGTATTAAGTAAACAGTGTAATATTCTGGTATTTATCATCTATGCAGCCTAAAATAAGAAGATAATAATAAACCAGGGAAAATACTTTGAAATAAATCAAGGACAATTAGTACGTCAGAGGAATAGCTAATATGATAAACGTCAGGCAGAGATATCTGGGAATCTTAGGCTCCATTAAAGTAAAAATTTTATATTATCTGACTGGTCTGGCAAGCCTTTTGTTAACTTTCATCGGAAATTTTATTTTGCTTATAAGAATCGTTTAACAAGCGAAGAACATATAAAATTAGCTGAAACTTACTACAAACGAAGTGAGTCTTGAATATTATGATATGATTACGGTTATCATAAATGACATAATATGCAAGGAATTGGAAAGAAAGAAATTTGGAAAGAGTGAAATGATACAGACTTAGTTGGCTGATCATTTACAATCCTATATTGGGTGCTGAAGTACTACTCTTGGCGGAGAAAATTTTCTGCAACAAAGAAGCCCATTTCTCACTTGATGGGTACGTAAACAAGGAAAATTATTGCATATCGTTAGTATAATTCGCAAAGACACTAAGTCCACTTTTTTCCAAAATTGAGATTTTAATGCAAAACGATAACACTATACCAAATACATACATATTTTACGACAAAAAAAAATGTCATGTAGTTTAAAGTTGCTGTAATTTTGTGGTTTGCAAAAACGCTAAGTCCACAAAACTACGAAAAAAATTAAGAGCACGTGCTAACTCCACGAATATTATTTATTAATTATTATTAATTTTATTTTTTATTTTGATCTAGGTCCTTTAAAGTAGCTATTTTGTAAAAATAATTGCGTTTAAAAAGTTTACAAATTTTAAAAACTGAAGGAGCCGCAATGTTTTTTGTGTCTCCTGTAAAATTTGAAAAAAGGGTCTTAACACATTTGCGAATGAGACTAACGATATATGGCTAGGATAACCCAGAAGTAATTGTGGAAAAGTCATTGCATAAATCCTTATAACACGATAAAATACATTACATTTTAATGAATTGTTATATTATTGGAAACTATATAGGCTTAGTATCTGAAGACTTTTAATTGTTAACGACATAAATATTTGAATATTTTATCGATATAATTTTTTGTCTTGTTGATTGTTTTCTTTTTGATACACTTTATAAACGTGCATATCATCATGATAGTAAAAGAAATATTTTAAAACGTTTTTACTATGTGCGGAAATAAAATTAAAATGGAAATGAAAATAACAAAAAAAAATATATGAAATCAAAACAAAAAATATAGATAATAAAAATTGGTGGCTTATTAGTCATTCTTAACGTTGAAGATATCTTAAACAAAAGACTTTGTAACTGTTTAAATGAGTGATAGGTTTGAAGGATAAAAATTTGATTAAAATCCTTTTAATTTTGAGTATATAAGTGATTTATTTATACGTTCAATATTTATTATATTTTTCAAAAGTAATTTGACTCTTTGTATCATTGTAATGCAAATGTCTTATTTAGGTGGTTTGGAACATAAGTACGTTGATATTTATTAAATTAATTAATGAATTATGTTTCATACTTATGGTAGTATTATTATATATTTTATTTTATTTCGTGCTTATAAACTAAAATGTTCTCAGCTGTGTTGGAAATTTGATCCATAATTAAACAAAATAAACAAAATAAAAAAAATTAAAAATAAAAAATAAAAAAATAAAATAAAAAATAAACAAATAGTGACTGCTTTTATTTCATTTTTGGTTTCTGTTTAATTTGTTAATTTTTTCAGAGAATTTCTTTAGAAAAATAACACCCGATTAATTAGTAAAAATTTTTGCTTTAATTTTTTATGTCATATCTAATTAAGTCTTTAGTTCAAAAAATTATAATGGAATCAGGGCCAATTTTCGATTGATTTGTCACTAATTCAATACAATAGCAAGAGGTTATGAACACTTTAATTAATCTTTATAAACCAAAGTATTCGAAGACTTTTGACTTTTATCATGGGCTCCTTGCCGTCAAAAACTGTATATATGACAGTAATAGGAACTACAAAATTAGAGATCCACGATAATATTACAAGATATGAATCAAAAGAGTAATTGAGAAATAGAGTCTGCAGATTAAATTTAGAAACACATTCAACCAGGGACATAGGTTAGGTTAGGTTAGGTTAGAGGACGTGTACTTGTCAATTAAGACAACTACAGTACCCGGAGGTCGAATTGACTCATTGTACAACGTCCAAGTTTCTCACACCACTTATGTTGTGTGTGTTAATTTTATACATGAGTGTTGGGACCTACAGTTTAAAGTCGACTCCGAACGACAGATTTTTATTTATTGAGAAACTTTTCATGGCAATTTTTATTTACTCTCAGAGTTTTTGCCAGAAATCTACTGAGAGGAAGTCGCCGAAAAAATACTTTGAGTATTTTGTCTTTGAAGCCTGGCCTGGGGCTCGAACCCAGGCTTTTGCGTCTAATAAGTCAACACACTACCTACTAACCAGGGACATATTTAACCAATGTTTGTTATATATGATCTATGGACCTATATGTATAGTATGAGTTCTGATACTATTTTTTATAAGAGCTAGGCTTAGTTGTAGACTGATATTTACCAAGTTCATCACAGCGATTATTCAATCTACAATTTAAATAATCCAACGAGGAAATCTGCCGAATCCTTCTGTTATCTGAAGGTCAGGCACCTATTATGCAGAAGTAGATCTTTTCACCATTATTGTCAATACATGAGAGCTTAGGTTACATTGTTAGCCCGCAGATTTCACTTGTGTCCTATAAGCTACCGTTGTAATGTTGATGCTACTTACATATTTATTTATTTACCTATAACTCCTAGATGGAATGGATGGCCATGCTGATAGCTTTATTAAGGAGTGGACATGTTCTGTTAAATTCTTCGGTGTTTCTAGGAAACAGTAGATGCTAAACCTGCCATCCTAGCACTTCTTTTAGTATACATTATGGAAGATAGGTGGCAGCCCTGTCATCGTAGGACCTGTTATATGTAGTACATCAACACAAATATTTAAAGCTTTTTCCTATTGTTTGGTACATAAGGTAACCTTTCTAATCGAAAAGACATTTGAAATAGATTGATAGTCGTCTAGATTTGTTACTTTTAAAATTCTACAAATACTAGCAACTTTTTAAGGTTATGTAGAGTGAGTGAAAAACAATGCGAAGCATATGATTCTGCATAGTTTCTGAAATAATAACTCTACAAATAGTACGTTAGTCAATTAAAATGGTTATATTGTGATCATTTACTGTGTTGAGGGTTAAACAGACATCTATTCTTACTTTACGGTTAGAATTTGAAAGTGTGATAAAAATGTCAAATAATATGGGCTTATTCTGACCTTGTATAGGGTTCTACTATCCGCCCTTTTTTATGAATGAGAATATTTACGATAAATTGAAATGTTTTTGTAGCTGAGCATTATGGTGTATGATAGAGGCTTGTGCAGTAGTTTGTACAAACCTGGAACGTTCAAATAATGAGGGATCCGTATAAATTGGTTCACTGGGATCTTCGAATTGATTGGGACCATTAGAAGTGTTATTGGAGCGCATGGGATTCATGACCGGCAGTTGACACATGCGTGCTAAATTTCTGTAAAATAAAGAAAAAATGGGAAATGAATAAAAATGTTTGATTTGACAAGCCTTACGACCTATTTAAGCGGATAAACTAGGTAAAAAGGGAAATATTATTTTTCTTATGAAAACAAAACATAATTACCCACCCAGTAGCAAATGTCTTATGCAGACTGCCACCAAACATGGATACATTCGAGCGAAAAGCATTTGCTGCACGATTTGATGACGATGAGTTGGTGTGATTTGGACTAGTCGTACCGCTAGGCATATGACCGATTTCACTAAAACGTTCATGTGTACGTAAGGATGATGAGTGACCCAGTGAGTGTATGGGTGAATGACGATCAGCTAAACGATTTTTTGACATGGTTTTCCAATAACGTCTATAGGCCAACCCAGATACCAAGGTAATACTTAACAAAAGTATCATTAATAAGATAATAGCGGTTATAAGGCCATGATATTCGGAAGGTGTTAGGCACACAGTTTCCATAGGAGCCACCAATTTACGGGGATATGATTCGTTTTCGATTTCCTCGCGACTTTCAAAGACCTAAAGAGGTTTGGAAAGGTGTTTTAAAGCCAAATGGATTACAATGGTTTCTAAAAGTTCTTACTTCTATCATCTCTCTAACTTGCTCGGGTTCCTCGGATTCCACATCATTAGTTGAGTCTGTTGGAATAAAAATAAATTAAAATTCTGATTTCTTTTCTTCAATGTTCAATGTTAGATTTTTTTTACTTTTGTTAGCCTCTCCCAAAGTGGCTGTAACTGTGGTGGCATTCAATTCTGTCATTTCATCGATTAAACGTTCAGCAATGGGCTCTAAAGTATCGTCGGTTGTATCCTCCTCTTCAAGTGTTTCTTCTAGCAACAACTCAGTTTCATTTAATGAGCGTCTTCGACGACCAAATGAAGGTTCTTGCCGGCCCGAGGGTCCAGGACAATAAGCCGGCTGACAGCCATCGCGACAAGTGCGTACAGTAGCCTCGAATACCAGGAAATTTGATTCTGGTATTTTGAAGGCATTAAAGCGTGCCTCCAGAGTATCGCCATCACGTAGTTTATCCAGTTCGGGGAAGACATATGGATCCACCGGACAGCTAATAATGCAAACATTTTCAATATTCAATATGTTTTTTTTTATTTGCCATTACAACTTACCCAAAACGATCTATGAGTTGTATACTCCTGCCCGAATAAGGATCTCTGGCTACCACATTTGTGGCAAATATATCCGTGGCATGATTATAGCCATCTAAAGCCTCCAAACGGAATGTCAAAGGATCCCCTACTGCTATGGTTGTTGTAGGTCTGCCCTGATACAATATACTGAGTCTTACCTTCGAGCTTAAGGTGTTTTCAGCTGGCAAATATTCAATGGGTATGGGACTGCCGGATCTATAGGAATCGGAAAGACTTTATACAACATCGTATAGTTTAAATAAAAACAAAATGTTTTCGACAAACCAACTCAACTTTGAATGTGTTTGTTGTATATTTTGTTTTTTTTTATAAAGTTTTCTAAATACTTGGATTAGTCTAAAATTTCTACTTTTAAAAGCGTATTAATCGTTTAGATATGGGCAATCATGCAGTTTAAGCTACAGTTCAGGCTTTAAGTATAGGAACTACTTATAATAGCTACTAACAAAAGAAGCTTTTTAAAAGCTTTTATTAATCAACAATTTGAATTTAATTCTAGCCTAAAGGTATGTTATTAATACTACTACTTAAGAAAAGTTTAAGCTACGCTTTAATGTTATAATAAGCTTTTGAGAGATTTTTTAAAAGTTTTAGAAGCTTTGCTGTTGACTACCAGTGGCAGTTTAAAAAAATGCTCATTACTGAGCAATTAACAGCCATTTGAAGAAAGCAGGATACACAAAGAAACTCGATGTTTGGGTGCCACATGAACAGAGCCACATAAGAGACCATTCCACCGATTTTGTGGAACGAAACCGACCCATTTCTGGCCTTATAATCCCATCGCAACAAATGCCAATGACAGCATATTCTTGTACACTTGTGGACCCTCTCAGCCCAGCGAAGTGTGTTTTCTATTTACTACGTAAGTTAATAATGTTCTGCTGGCCTGTTGGAATTTTATTTGCATATATTCAGTATTATATCCCTATGGAATTATCCGATTTTCAAAACAAGAAAGGCTCCTACAACCATTTGGAATGAACAAGATAAGAAAATCGTAGTAAAGGGGTGTTTAGTCCCAGAATTAAACATTACGAACCCATGTGAAAACTCGAAATAATTTTTCAATCTGAAGTTTACGCCATCAAGAGATATGCTCAATTCAAGTTAGATAGAAGGAACAGATAATAGAGAACGTGTGTCATACTATCTGAAAGCTCGCCATCACAGCACTTAGGTATTGTCTTGCATCTCGGTAATGAACATGCAGATGTGATCAAAACCTTTCTGTGCTGTTTGAATAAGAATTTGATAGGGATGACGGAAAAAGGCTAAGGCTTTCTAAAGACAATCTGAACTGTTGCTATATAACTATAATGGTAAGAAATTTTAGTCCTGAACCAGTCTATGCTGGAATAGTAGTAGAATAGTAATCAGCTTTCTGGGTGTAAAACCAATCACCAGATCACATGATTTGAAACTGTGCGTCATTAATGCAGTTGAAGACGTACCATTTAGTTGCTTATTAAATATAATCCTGAAGTTCGAAGACATTCCAGATCGCAATACTTTACTACTTCTCACTCTAACTGACGACTCTCGCGTAGTGTGTCAAATAAACAAGAACTTTCAACTGGAATCTATGCAAATAAGAGTTTTGTGATCTGTGGCGCTATATTCTTAATTAAGGGCACTTTGATTGATATCTGAAAAAAGATCCGAAGTGGCGATAGACGTCGATTATTGCTTGATGAACGGAATATTCGTGCTGTCGTTGGACATTTTGATCACCATTTTTGTGGCAATAAAAGATAAAATTTTTGCTAAGATGTATCCAAATTTGAGCAACATACGTAGTCCCGGATTTGTGAAAAATTTTAAAAAATTCTAGCTGGATGTAGTTTCTAGGAAATCGCATAGAGATGGGGCTGGATTGGCAATTTTCTGATAAAAAGCCTGTGACGACATAGATGACATCCTCTCAAGATAGATAAATATGTCTAACAATTTTTAATAATTCGAATTCAAAGTTGGTGCATTCGGTACTGCTACGGATGGAAAAATTTTGTTACTACTCTTTGCTTCAACTTGGAAACATAGAAATCCACATATAGTATTAGGAAGGCGTTCCTGTCTTAACATAAAAACCCTTAACTGTCACAAAATTATTGTGGGAATTTTAATCAATAATATTCTATCCGATCACTCAAGACCAGATTAATTGGTTGTTGGCAAAGATCATTATGTTTGACCCACATCTATTATAGGTTGGGTCATGGATCTGTATGTTACACAAGAAATTCTTCCATTATAGCAATCTTTCTTCTTCTTTGAGAGATTCTTCTTGATTGATTTATGCAAATAACTAATAACCTTTATATTGAACTATCACAACTGGGCTTAGCTATTCTAAGCTAGTTTTGTAAAGTAGAAAAAAATTGTTTATATTTTCATGGTATTTCCCAAATTATGACTTCAACATAATTTTCTTTATGAGGCACATACCCAGCTCCTATGTAACCAGAAGTAACCACAGCTTCACCAGGGCCACGGAAAACGCAAGTGAGATTATAACGTTTATCACGGCTAGTTTGGACATTATCAGAGAATTGTACCACCACAATATTGGTAAGGGTATCGCCATACTTAAAAGAGAAATAAAAAAAATATTCAAAATTTATAAAAAAAAAAAATAATTTTCCCAAAAAGCTTACACGTTGGGTACCACAATCCGGATAACCCTGAGGACCACTAATACGCAAGACATTTACAGTGCCGCCATTGCCGCGGAAAAAACAGCTATTTTCGTGAAGAGAAAAACGTTTTTAAAATTTTTCTGTTTTAAAAACGCGTAGAATAATTACCGATCATAGTAGCCATAGGTATAGATACGACCCATAAAACTATCAGGGGTTCTAATGGTAAATTCCATGCCCTCCTCATTACAGGTTTGGGTTACTAAAAGTATTATATTAATAACATTTTTAAACATCAAGTTCTTAATGCTTAATTCAGGGTATCTTACCATCCATGCATTCACCATCACTGCGTCCCATGCTGCGTTCATAGAAATCATAATTGGCCGCATCAAATAAATTGGGATCATGAACATCCAATTCTCTAGAATCACGATCGCTTAGCTCACAATTGGGTACATCACGGTCATCATAATTCGAGGCCACTGAATCTCTGTCATAAAGAATTGAAAAAAAATTTCTTTTCTTCTTCTTCTTTTTTAGTAAGCCTTTCTCACCTGTAGTTAAAGCTTCGACATACAAAATCTCTGGACTCTACACATTCTCTTTCGCACTGTATTAGACTGGGCACTACCAACGACCTGCGTATAAAGTTGCGTCTCATTTTGTGACGTGCAGCTACTTGTTTGAAATTATCACTTTCTTCACAACGGGTCAAGGGTGGACGTGGTAAACCCCCTGGCCCACCGGGTCCATAAGGTGATACAGCATGGGGATGTGGTGGTGGCAAGGCTCCCGGTACGGGTAAATCATTTGGTAAGGGTGTTAAAGAACCACTACCTACCGCAGGACCTGGTCCACCCCCACCGTAATATGGGCGTTTATAAGGATTATCATAGCCTACATAGCCGCCACTTGCTGCTGGATTTACTACCGGTCTACGGCCTAAAGGCCTCTCAAAGTCGCGATCATAGGGCCCATAACGTTCGCCATAACGTTCCTCATAGTCCATATCATAGTAAGAAGGAGGAGGAGGGGGTAAAGGCCTCTTGTAGCCTTAAGTAGATAAAACAAAATTATTTTGTAGTGCATAAACCGTTTTGCGCTTCCTTTTTAATCGATTAGTTGATTAATGGTTTTAGTAGAGCCTTACCTGGTCTTAAGCCACTTTGGCTAGGGCCTCCAAAACGATTGCCATATTTATATATATCAACCGGGTAACGATCCGAACCTACGGGAAAACGATTAGGCGAAGTGGGCGGATATTTATTGGAAGATTCCACTAAAGGTGGCGGTGGTGGTGGTGGATAACGTTTGGCTGAGTCCGGTTCTGGCCTACGAGCACTATGTATTATTTCCTCAGGTGGATAACGGCCATCTGGACCATAACGTGAAGACGAAACAGGACCTCTTGGACCCTCTGGTGTTAGGGGATAACGTGAATCGTATGAGGATGGTCTAAATCTTCTATCGGGAAAACCCTCAGGGGCATCGCGCCCGGTAGAACCTCCTAAAGGTTCGCGTACAGGCGGATAACGGGGAGGATACCTACTACCATAACGTTCATCGGGATAACGCCTATCTGGCATATAAGGCCTATATGAGGGCATATCATCATCTGGATTATAGGGACGGGTATGTGGTAAGTCACTGGGTAGGTTGTTGTCTTTAATGGGTGGATAACGACTACTAGTGGGCCGGTAGACTGGATATCGTTCTCTAGAGGGATAACGGCCTTCATAAGGATAACGATCCTGGTAACTACCTTCGGGATAACGATCAGCGTAACGGTCTTTGGGAGGCATAATATCATCATACGGATAACGGGGAGGTAAACGTTCTGGATAACGGTCGTCATAGGGTGCCAAAGGATAACGATCTCTATCCCTATCCCTATCTCTATCGCCTAAAGGTATATAACGATCACGATCGGCTGGATAACGACCCCTATCGCCCAAGGGGAAACGATCACGATCGCCAGCACTAGGATAACGATTACGATCTCTATCCAAAGGATAACGCTCATCTTCATACAAACTTCCACTGGGCGGAAAACGATCACGATTACGATCACGGTCACGATCGCGGTCACGATCACGATCACGTTCATCGTTATAGTCATTACCTGGATACCGATCGCCTAAGCCAGGTCTGGGTAAACCAGGCGCCGACCCCGGATAACGATCTTAAGTAACCAAAGTTAGTGGGTTAAATAAACGTTAGTTGGAAAGTTAAACCCATTAAAACAAAGAATTAAAGTGTTGGCGAAAGGAAATATTTGTGAAAAATTAGAAATTAGTTGTCAGATTAATAAATAAAGTTTTTTTTTAATTATTTTAACATTTTAAAGCACAACCTACCATAATCACCTGGTTCTGGATAACGATCATAAGGAGGACGACCATAACTGGCCTCAGGGCCACCAGGTATATCGCTGGGTACGCGATTGTCTCCAGTGCCACCATAACGATTGCCGCCACCATAACGATCTTCATTTTTATTGGGGTTACGCCAATTACTTACAGGTCTATCAGATGGCCGATGGCCATTACCATTACCGCCCGTACCTGTTCCGCTACCACTATTGCCACCATGACCATCAGTGTCTGCACCAGCGCCTACCACATTAACTAAAACCCAAAAGCAAGTAAAAAGAAAACAACAAATAAAACACAATAAACAGCTTAAATCTTTGTGTTCTTTAGGTCATCATAATGCTGCGGACTCTTCATTAACTTACGCATTAAATTCTCGTAATAATCATAGTCAGCATCATAGATTATACGCATGCCATCCTTTTGGTTATAACGACTCAAACGACACGTACGAAAACGGTCACTGTATACTGCTGATCTGCAAATTAATGGCCGGGTTAAGTTGCATAAACATGTTCCAGTATGATTGTTTCTGGCTGTGTGTGTGTGTGTTTAATAATTACCTGCACTGGAAACTTGTTTGTCTTAGGCACTCATCCAGACATTCGCTTAATGAGCGTCCTGTTATTTCCGAATGAAATTCTCCACCCAAACGGGAATTGCGGTAACGTTGAAATGCTGTATCTGGTCGACGACCACTAGAGAAAAGATGCGATGTCACTGAATTATCCGGATAATCTGTTGCACGTTCTACAAAAATAAATTGAAGACAAAGAAAAGAAAAGAAAACAGAAAACTTAAAAGTGTCGGCTTAGAAACGTACGCACAAATTTGGTAAAAAAAAGTAATAGAATCAAAGAAATGTTTTAAAAATTAATTAGCATTTGTATGTATGTCAGCATTAAAAATAAGGGGAAGCATAGCCACAAAGCACATTTAATTGTTCATCTACAGAGAAATTTGGTTACAAAGTTGCAAGTATTTGTTATAAAAGAAGTCAAAGTATGTAATGAATATTATTTTGGATGAGCACAAATCCTTCACTACATCTGATATTCTAACTGCAGTTTAATGATGTCCGAGTTAACGAACAAAATTGTTGTCCGGTCTGTTCTAAGTTAAAATGGAAAATCATCCTCCATTTTATATAAATCTCAAAGTATTTTTAATATTTTACTACGAAAGTTATATTTTTTACAGTGAATGTTAAGTTAATATCAAACTTTTCTTTATCATGGATAAACAAGTGGAAGGATCAGGACTTTTTCTCCAAATATACCCTTCATAAATCGGGAAAAATAGAATAAAAAAATAAAATTGTTGGGGGCTCCAATCTAGTGGGCTGGATAGGCATGTTATCAAGGAATACAAAACAGTTTTCATTACACGGTCGGGTACTTTTTATAACCGGAGATACAGCCGACAACTGTTTTTATAGAAGCATTAAAAGTGCTCTGTATAAATCGAGTAAAATTTAATTAAATTTGAAAAGGTGCGGTTTTAGGATACAGTGGGCTAGATACCTAATGGACCATGGGTTCCAAAATAGTTTTCGTTACGGTCGTGCTTTATTTCAGACCAGAGATATATATAGGTACTGAAGCTAATATTTATAACATTGACCAAAAAAAGCAAATCATTGGCCAAAAAATGGAAATCATTAACCAAAAAATGCAAATCATCGACCAAAAACGTGCAAGTCATCGCCCAAAAAACGTGCAAGTCATCGACCAAAAAAATGCAAGTCATCGGCCAAAAAATGGGAGTCATTTGAAAAAAAAAATGCAAGTTATCGACCAAAAAAACGCAATTCAAACACAAAAAATATGCAATTCATCAACCAAAAAATGCAAGTCATCGCCTAAATGGAAGCCATCGACAAAAACTGCAAGTGATCCAAAAAAAAAACCGCAAAACACCGACAAATTTGCCTGGTTTATATAGAAAACTTTTTGTTGATCACTTGAAGAAAACAATTAGCTTCGACTCCTATATCTTCGGTCCCAAGTATCGTCGGACCGTAAGAAAACATATTTTGGAGTCCTTGAGAATATAGCTATCCAGTCAAATAGGTCCATTTTCCCCACTAGTTCCATATTTTATCCTATTTTGCCCGATTTATATACAGCACTTTTTCTTTGCTAATTTGAAAAAATAAAGTTAGATTCGGCGCGTATATCTACGGTCTCAAATAACGCCCGACCATAAGGAAATTTGTTTTGGCATCTTTGATTCAATAGCTATCCAACCAATCTCTGCCTCTCTCCCTCTTACCCTAGCCCCATTTTTCTAAGAACTTAACACATAAAATTTAATTATTATTCCTTTAAGCATATATTTTCATTGGGTTTCTTTCCCATCGTATGTCCCAATTACTTACGGTTATCCAAGCATACAAGATCATAGAAATGATGTGTTGGACTTGAACTAATACTGATGTCATCTTTTTGTGATATGCTATCCTCCTCAGATAAAATGCACTGTTTCGTTTGATCATCGAACTCCACCGAACGGCAGAAATATCTGGAAGAGTAGATGTTTTGTTTGTATTAAAACTTGTTTTTGTTTTTTTTTTAGGTTACATGGCCTGACTTACTTTTCAGCACGCAAGCACATGGTCTGGCATTCTTCCAAAGTCATGTTATTGAAAATATCAACCTCAAATGGTCCGCCCAAACGTTTATTCTCCTCTTTAACAAACACAGCGAGGCCATCACAGCGACGTTCAGCATTCAGGCAAGTATTTTCCAAATAATCGGAATTTGGATCATCTTCCAAAAGTTCGGGATGAGTGCGACGGGTAAAACTTTAAATAAAATTAATTGGAAAAATAAATTATTTTTTCTTACAACAAAAAAAAAAAATGAAAAACGAAAACAAAAATTACCGGCTTAAAGTACAAGAACGCATGGTGGAATCAAAATTAGCAGAACGGCATACAAAAGAAAACTCATTCAAACACTTGTCCTCACAGTCGGAGCGATTAGCGGCCGTTATCTTTTGTAACAAAGAAAAAAAAAAAAGAAAAAAAAGAAAACAAGAAAATCAAAATCAAGTTTGTGTGATAATTTGCTGTTAATTTTACTTCTTTTATATCCGATATGGGCAATTTTAACTTCTTCCTGGGATGTCGTTCAAATACATAACTGCGACTGGGGCATTCTCTTTCGGGACGACTGGCTGTAATGTTGCACAAATTATTACACAATTGCTTAAGTTTTCTTTTATGATATAATTTCGCTCTTAAAACTTACACGTCAAACAGATTTCATTGAAATGCACACTGTTGGGCACCAGCATTAAACTGCCAATACCTTCCGGACCCGCCTGCTCAGATGTCAAATAGCATAACGACTCTTCGTATTCCATGTTGCCGCCAAATGCCGTTATTCGACTGCCTGGCTGAAAATCAAAACTGGTACAGGTACGCACTAAATTATTGGTGCCAGTGCGATCACGTAAACAAAGATCTTGACATTTCTCCAACACACGAAAGGGTGGAGCTGTATCACGTACGACATCATCATCGTAGCCTTGCAATTGTTGGTTGGGTAAACGTTCGTATAAGACACGGCCCAAACCGTTTTTACAAGTTGTTTGAGCTGTAAACGAAAACCAGTAACAATTTTTTTTTTAAGAATGTTTTTACAAATTTAATAGAGTAGAGATTTTTATTTTTTTGTGTGTTTTTTTGCTTTGTAAGTACAAAATTAAAATTTAACACGATGACAAGTTAATAGAAGGCAGTGGTGTACCTAAATTATTTTCGAAATGGGGGTTACATTTAGTTTTCTTTTAAGGGATGCTTAATTCAATTATTTAAAATTTATATTTCAGACAAGTTTAGTTTATTTATTTCATATAAATTGCCTTATGTGATCTTCAGCTCGATGAAACACGTGGTCCTTGACCTATAAATCAAGTTAAGCATGAACCAAAGCCCTTTTTCCATCCTTTTAGGATAGATAGGATTTTTACACCAGATTTTTCTTTACGCCAGATTTTCTTAAGATTGTTTTGGAATTTTTAAAACATGAACGTGTTAGTATTGAAGGTCAACCTAGCTTTCTGCCAATCTAACCTTCAATGCCAACGTGACAGCATCGTTCGTGATATTTTACACGATAATGGAACCATATCAGTGAGGCTTTTCTGATGTCAAACTCAGGAAAAGACTCACAATAAACAAATCGGCACAAACACTGCCTTAATAAAAGGACAAAGGTATTTAAGTACGTGGGTATTCTTCTCGACTGTGCATAATGACATCTGTTAATACGAAGTAGGAAGGTCCTTATCAAATTATTGAATGCCAAATGGAAACGGACACAATTTACATCAGAAAACACATGCCACTCACATATGATATCATGGATCTGACATTGACAGATGAAAGGCCAGTAAAAGAAAGTAAGACCAAGTTGATGACTTCATTACACAGGGATTTAATTGAATGCTGGTACGCAGATGCATGAATAGTAGTAACAGTTTCGGTTTAAAGATGCAGGGTGCAGACATCGTATAGACCATGAACTCTATGAACTCATGGCGATATATATAATTGATAATGTAATTGGAGTGTACAAAATACGGTGGCTTGGTGAAAAGATGTCTCAAGAATGTATCTAAGGGAAGGTGGTCTTTAAAACCTGATAATATATGAGCCTACATGTAGACAGAGTATAGACATCGTATAAATCATGAACTCTACGAGTTCATGGCGACATAGTTAGGCACAGTGAACAGTGAAAACAGTGGTGGCTTGGTGAAAAGATGTCTCAAGAATGTATCTGAGGGAAGACAATCTTTAAGACCTGATAAGAAAGGAAAGATGATTCCCTTATACTACTTTTTATGATCTCAAGGAGTTGCCGCGCTTTGAGTTCGAAATAACGTCAGTATTCGCCATTTAGCTTTGGGATTACTGAAGATTACTTCTAGTTTTGAACTTTCGGGTATTATTAGGAGTATGTGCCTCGTCAAATGTGCCTTAAAAAAGTGAGAAGTTAGGTTGTAATCTTGACTAAAGGATTGTAATGACCAATTTAGTAAGTAAGAAAAGCTGATTGAATACAAGAATATTGTACCAAAAAAAAAAAATCATAATGAAGATACTCTGCAAACGACTGTAAAGCCTGAATTAACTGCAAACGTGGTTAAGTATTTCTTAGAAATGATATGGAGTTCAACAATGTGATTTGCTGAAGAACTTAGTAATTCTCATGTCCAAATAATTAAAAAGATTCGCTTAAAGATGTAAAAATTCTTGAAAAATTCGCTGTCAAGTGATTGAGGATTTGTTATACATTAACCATTTGACAGTTTCGAAATATTAAGGAAAATAGATGAGTAGCTCAATGTTTAAGTACCACATCACATAACCGAAAGAAAATTTAATAAATTAAACTTTTTCCAATTTTGTTCCCCTTTTCTTAACCACGTTCCTGTAAAACATTTACAAACTTAACGTAATACGCGATTATTTTTTATTTATAAAGTTCATGATGCACACTTACCGTAAATATTATCCAATTTGAAACTAGCAATAGAAACTATCAATAAAATTATGGTATATTTATCGGGTTTCATCATTATTACGTTTATTTTCGTTTTGTTTTCAGTATCTTCTTCGTATATTTGTTAGAATTTTCACACAAAAACAGCTACAAATTTGTTTTAAAAAAGCTGTTTTAATAGGCTCCTAAGGAGATGAAAGTGATGTTTTAGTTATCAGGAAAACATGTTTGCAAACCTTATAAGTTATGCCATGCGAAGTGAAATAAAACTGAAAAATATTGAAAAGAAATTAAATTTAGAAAAGAATTTTGATCACATGATATAGTTTTGAGTGACCTTAATAGTTATTGGATAAATAGTTATAAAACTAAAATAATTATTATTATTGAAGAGCATATATGTTCATACAAAGTATTACGCATTTTTAATTAAGTTCATAATGTGCTGCCATGCGTGACGTAGAGACCAAAATTAAAATTTAATTCTGATTTTTTTTAATTTAAACTTACCGCCACTATTACCACTAAATATTTATCACATGGAAAATGTGTATTTTACCAAAAAATAACTATTTTTCTCAATTTTTTTATAAATAAAATGACAAAAAATGCAAAATATATGCTCGTATTTGTTTATAAAATCAGATTTTAAAATTTTTTTCCACACACCGGAAATGGTATCCGGTTCTTTGATGTTGTGTTGGTTTTTCTATTTCACTATTTTACTCTTTAATTTCCAATATTTTTAGAATTCTATTTCTGTTTATGTTTCTGTTTCTGTTTTAGTTTTTCAATTTCAATTTTTTTTAACTTTTTAACCAACTTTCCTCGTTCTTATTAACTGTTTAATTTCATTCTATTTTCTAACTATAGTTCTGTTTTCATTACAAATTTAAGTTTTAATTACTGTTTCACAATCAATTTTGTTTTTTATTTCACAATCGTTGACTTGTGAATTTGGGTTTTGCCGACATTGGCATTCGTCTCATTTTAGTTTTCCATACAAACACAAAAAAATCTAATTTTAATTGTTATTTAAATTTGTTGTTTTTGTTGTTGTTTTTTCTACAATAAACAATTTAAGTTCTCATATTTAGCTGGTGAATACAGGGGGTGCATAATAAATTAAATTTTTGTTTAATGCAGTAGAAAGTTTTTGTTGCTTGTCGTATGCCATATTAGTTAAATTCCGGCATGCTTCGCTATTTCATACAAATACACACAGTTACTAAAGTATACATACGGTTAACAAATTTCAGAAATTTTTTAACTAATCCGTTTTCGTTGAAAATCTTTATAGTTTCCTTGCTTTTAAGACGGTCTTTTGCATTGGTTAAAACATTTCTGAAATTGAACTGAATTGTGGTCCTGCACAGGCCCACAAAAGTATACATCCGATTAACAAATTTCACAAATTTCTGAACCAATGCAAAAGACCGTCTTAAAATCGATGAAAATTGTCAGACAATTATAAAGATTTTCAACGAAAACGGATTGGTTAAAAAATTTCTGAAATTTGTTAACCGTATGTATACTTTTGTGGCTGAGTGTATGTCTAAATTTAAAACTAAACTGTTGGCATGATGTGGTGGTTAAAGTAGAGGTGAATTTTTCGGTAAAGAAAGGTCAAGCAGTGCCATCACTTAAGTACAACCAACCGATACATTTTCACGGAAGACACTGTTTCTAGACAACGACAGCTGTCTGGCTTATCATCCTAAGAGTTGCTTCTGTTGACTAGAAGTTAAACATTGTGCAAAAACGCTGAATCCTTTGAAGATTCGCTTGATTGGTAGTGATTGGGGGCTGTAGCCGTACCAAATTCATGTGAACTAAGAACTAAGGGTAAATGACCATAGACAAGCAGGCAACGGACCCTAATTTTCATCAAAAAATTATCTTCAACGATGAGGTTCATCTCTGGATGAATGGGTACGTTAACAAAACAAATTTATTGAACTTGAGAAGATTCCAATCCACATGAGATACAAAAGCGTCCAATGCCTCCCATATCCCTCCCACATTTGTTTGATGTTGATTAAGGTCTGGCGGCGACATCGGTCCATATTTCAATGAGAATGATATTGGCTACTCCATGACTGCCGAAGATGAGCGCTATAGGACGATGGTTATCAACTTCTTTTGTGATTTCAATAGATAGCGCTACGAGCAACACAGCCCGTGGTGCTGTGCTGTGAACCGGTTACCGAGCTTGAGAGATTTTACCCGTTAAACCTTTTTTGTGGGGTTTTTAAATTGCAATCGTATGCAAATAACCCACAAACGCCAGTGGTGCTTAAAGTTAATTTAACACATGCCGTAGGTCAAGTTCAATCCGGCATATGCGCCAGAGTGTGATGTATCCACCCAGAGAAGTCATGGCGGACATTTGAACAAAGTTATGTTCCACACGTAATGGCATCAATAGGTTTTTAAAATGAATAAAAAACTTCAATGATATCTGAAACTCATTTTGTGTTATTTAAATTTAAAGACAGGAAGCACTTAATGATAGACTCTAACTAAAGTTCTTTCACTAGGTGTATGGGTAATTTAAGTGCTGCATGTACAATTTGTGCAGGAAGGCAAAGATAGGATGGAATAAGTTTTCCAGAACCGCACAACCCACTCAGTGGGAGCTTGGTACCATATTTTAAAAGTGCTGAGATTGTATAACGGATGGAAATGGAATCGGTGATCGGCCAGATCTTGACTGCTCACAATGGAATGCTGCAAATGAATACTGCTGTCGTTGGAAAATTTTATTTAAGCAGTCAAGGCACCACTATGTACAGCATACACATACATAATTGGTCATTACAATGCTTCAGTCAGGATTACGACCTAGTTTCTCACACCACTTATGTTGTGTGCGTTAATTTTATACATGAGTGGCAGGACCTACAGTTTACAGTCGATTCCGAACGACAGATTTTTGAGAAACTTTCCATGGCAATTTTATTTACTCACAGAGTTTTACCAGAAATCTGCTGAGAGAAAGTCGCCGAAGAAGTACTTTTTGTATTTTGTTTTGATATCTGGCCTGGGGCTCGAACCCTGGCTTTACGTCTAATAAGCCAACACACTACCTACTAGACTACGGCGACTTCACTATGTACAGCATGGTAAATACTTATTATTTATTATTTTATTTGATGGTGAATAACACTTGTGGCGAAAGGAAACTAGTGGAAGAAATACGTCATAAAAATATGTAACGCCACACTACATTTGCAATGAGTGTTATGCTGGCTATGCCATATCCAATGAGAATATGAGGTCCCTTTACAATAAATGTTAAACATGTTTTTTATGTTTTAGACGTTTCTCAAGAGTTATCGTTGCCTGATCTATTAATCCTCTCTGGATTTTATTATTAATCCTCTTTAGAAGCCACTAACTTCTTGATGGGGGATTATTTAAAATATAATGAAGACTCTCCATTTAATCCACATCTAATGGATTCGAACCTGGATTTGTAATCAAATATCTTAAACACTGCACTACGTGCCTCTCGTCTAAACATTGTGTTAATTTAATACGAGTGTCATTTCGTATAACATATTGGTCCTTCGAATCACTCATTAATTTTATTGTTTTTACTCACACATTTATATTTTTCGATTAATTCATTTATTTTACTTAAAAATTTGATATACAATCGTCCTTCGCAATAACAGCATATTATAAGTCTTGTAATAATTTTTTCTTTAATGAAATTATGATTATTGGTCCTTCTCACTGATTATTTCTCATAAACGTTAATTAAAAATATTATTTTAAAATATTTTCTTAATAATTTAAAAATATAAACAGTTTTTTTTAATCAAACTGTACTGTACTGTATTTTCGAAAATTGGTTTTTTCTTACATAATTTATTAAGATGGTCCTTCGCACCAGATTTGATAAAAAATATTCAATGTAATATTTGTATTTTTTTAAATCAAATATTTATTTAATTTTTAATTATTTTATGTTATATCCTTTTTTTTTATTAATTTTAATTTATTTTCTATTTTCTTTAATTTTTAATAGGTCCTTCGGACCATAGAAGAGAATTAATATAAATTTTATAATTTTTATTTTTATTCAAACTTTTTAACATTCATTTCGTTTTCTTATATCCTTTTTGTAACAGCATTTCTCACTTACTTTTCTTTAATTCCTTTTATATTTTCGATTTTTTTACTATTTTTTTTAGATACAATATTTTTATTTTTTGTTTTATTTTTTATATGATGTATGTATATGACCTTGTCACTAGAGTTTTGTTTGCAAAATTTTTTTTTAATTCATTTAATTATATACTACATATGTATATAGATATTTCAAGGATATTAAAACTTAGAATTATTGAAAAAAATTCTCACTATTTCGCTTGAACTTTTTTAAATAACCGATTGAATTAAAAAGCCCAACTGATCATTAGAGAATTTCGCGATGTACTGAAGTTATTAAGTACCGTCAAAGTTACTACCAACTTGGAAAAAAATCAACATAATGTTGGTAACAGTACAAAAAAAACAACAACAAAAAAAGAATCAGAAAAATCCATAATCAAAATTATTGCCATCAACAATGAATGTCTCGCTAGATGGATGGATGGTTGGATGAGTGGCAGTGGCTGGACGCAGCAGCAGAATTAACAATTGTTGTTGAATATTTAACAATAAAATATTGTTTTTGAAACAACAACAACAATTGCAGTACAGTATAGAACAGAACAAAAAAGAATAATCCATAAGCAGTGATAGCATCAAAAAAAGTTGATGATCAACTGAACATTACCGCTGCAATACAACCAACGACCATTACCACTACCACCCACACCTTAGCAACGCCATCACTACCATGGCTACTTTTTTAAAGCTGAGTTTAATTAGATGCGTAACGAAAGCAAAAAAAAGAAACGATTTTAAATATTAAAATAAAATAAAAACAAAATAAAAAATTAATTCATGAAAAGTTTAAACATAAATTCAACTGCTAAGCGATAGCCTTTAGAATCATTCTACACTAGTTGTACGGTGTATACGATATAATGTCTGCACGGGTACAATACGATACTATTTTTTTAGTGTTAATAAACAAATATTTCTGCTGACTTATACCATTGCTTTTATACACATACGCCCTCTCTTACTCACTTACTGGGCATGCTTTAGTCACTGAAGCACTTCCACCTTTTTTTTTTTAAAGGCAATACAATAATTGTTACTTCTGCTGCTGTTGCTGCTGCTCTTGATGATGATTATTGTCAATATTACACGTCCCCCATTTGGCACCTGTAGCACCACAATTCGCTTTGGCTTCTTTTTTTTAAAACGAACGCACACGACAATTCCCTGTAACCGAATCTATTAGAATCATTGAAATGTGTTTCAACAACAATCACAACAAAAAAAAAAAGAAGAGAGCTGGAGTCAGTTTTGGTCACAAATGAATGATTCTTGGCTCTTTCTTGTATTGAAACTGCTGTGGCATTTAATTTCCAGCTTAAAGCCGCTATATTACCGAACTGTGATAAAAATAAAACGAATTTCCATTTAGAGAATGTTAAGCAGGATAATAAATTCAACAGATATTGAAGGATTTTTAGAAAGGATCGGTAATAGAGTTGCTATCTAAAATACTGTAGATCAAGTCGATATGTGCAGCCTGATCATGGTGGCTATTAATAGTTACTGCCTCATTGGTGTGCCAACGAGAGAACTAGGACCTGCCCATTACTACTCTTGCGCAGACTGCAATGATTAAAAGGGGAATGAAACTTATGTTGTTGCCTTGAAATAAAGAAAGTTTCATACTTTCTGAATAGCTTACTAACCCGGTCCACGGACCTAGCAAGACGCAATCCTTGAGCACGGCACATATATTGCCACTGGCCTCAATCCACTTAATCTTTATTGTAAGTCCTTGATGGCTAAGTTTAGTGCGCGTCTTTGGGCGACTGAATAATATGATGGCACAAACGCTGATCACGCAAGGATCTTAAGAACATTTGATTGCATGATTGCATCCAGTCCGTATAATAAGATCTGAAAAAATGGCGCGGGTACATGCCTTGCGAGTTCAGTGATGGCTCAAAATTCAGCGGAGCTCTTGTGGGTGGCGTAATTTTTCGTAATCGATTGGAATAGTCCAGTCCATAATGGAGGTGAATCACTGTAGTGTCTTTAAGGCGGAAGTATCGGCAATAAAAGCTGCGGCGAGGATGCAAATATATCCAAGGGTAGGATGCAAATACCTCCAGGTCAGATATTACCATACTTTGTGATAGTTAGGCGGCTATCAAAGCACTAATATCCAACGTTATGAACTCTTAGACAAAGTATTGCTATCCCAAATATGTTAATGATGTCCATATCAAATGATATTCCATATAACCGTAGAACCAGTGAACTGGCCCGTTTCGTTACAATCATTGAATTTTCCGTTGAATTCTTACCGTTGGGAATCCCTCTTAACACATGGGAGCTTATAATTAGCGGCTTCGTATGCGGACAGAATGGTATAGAAAATCTTACCAAAACTGGAAGAGGGCATACGACAAGTCTGCTTAAACTTCAAAGAAACATTCATGGTGTGTTTGCTGGTGTTATTACTGGGCATAGCATTATTAGCACACATGAAAGAAGTGTTGGTCTTGGACACTTCGAAAATGATTTCTGTAGAGCTATAGAGATGAGGTCGTCGCCATAGTCTAGTAGGTAGTGTATTATCTTTTAGACGTGAAGCCATGGTTCAACCCCCAGGTCAGACATCCTCAACAACAACGAAATATAAAAAAATAATTTTTAGGCGACTTCCTCTAAACAGAATTCTGGCAAAAAAGCAAAACAAAAAAATTAAAATTGCCATGAAAAGTTTCTGAAAAATCTGTTCTGCGAAGTCGACTTTAAACTGTAGGTCTCGTCACTCATGCATAAAATTAGCTCACACAACATAAGTGGTGTGAGAGGCTAGGTCGTAATTCCGACCGAAGGGTTAGGTTAGGTTAGAGGACGTGTACTTGTCAATTAAGACAAGTACATTGCCCGGAGGCCGAATTGGCCTATTGTACAACGTCCTTAAAGAGGGGAGGATAATAGAGGGAATAGGATATAAGGGAGAGGATGTAGGAAAGGGGATAATAGGAAGCGGAGGGATTACACAGACCAAAAACAACAAAAGGGTTGTATGTTATGTGTAGAGATGGGGAACATGCCCAGCACTGTGTCGGAGGAGAAAAAGGTACCCTGGTGCCTACTATATGAATCATCTCGAGGAACTGTCAGGCAGTGACATTGGAGTCGCTTCAACAAAAAGTTTGAGTGGTTCCGAGACTAGGAGAGTTTGACAGCATAATTATACATTAGGATTGTACAGTCTGGCTACTTTCTGGCTTTTAATGTCGAACAGATGTATGTATTGAAGTGACTATAAAAACAAACGACTTATTAAAAACATTCAAATGACCTCTTTTCGTACTTTTGAAACAAAATCTTCAAAAAAAAAATATCTTTTTAAGGAAATAGTTTAGCTTTATTATGTTCATTCCTTTTGATTACAACTTTATTTTGGATTTTATTATTCATTTGATTACTGATATTATTTGCATTTTTAGAGCATTAAATTTCAAATTGCTATTAAAGCGTTTAAAGCCCTTTTCAGTCATTTGTTAACGTAAAAATGACAAATTGTTTAGAACGCGTTTGAAAGATGCGCGCTTGGCTTAACAAAGCCTTGACCATTTCATTGAAAAACCATAATTCTTGTTATTTCATTATTTCAAATTTATTTAACAAACCATTTTTCCTCCACAAAATAAATAAATATTAAATCGCTTTAATATTATTTTGTTGTGTCATTATGAAAAATTTAAACATTTTTCAACTTAAAAGAGGACTATTATTTGGAAATTTCATATGAAATGTGAGAATGAATGAATGCATGAACATGATATCATTTTCACATTTCCCAAAATAGGCCTTTAGCTTGTTCAACTTGTTGTTGGAAGTCGTTCAAATTAAGCAGAATTAAATTCATTTCATTTAAAGACTGTTTCAAGTCTAAAGTCTGCTTAATTGTAAACACTGATTAACTCATTAACTCTTGGTCATTACGAAATAAACGATTGTTATTGATTGGAAACCAAAAGCAAAAATTTTAGTTTTCTGTGTATTTAAGTTACACAATAAAAATTTTCAATTAAAAAACATAAAAAATAAAAACAACTTTCACAAAAACTTTTTGTGATTTGGAATGAAGGAAAATCGATTAATTATTTACACAGAAAGTATGTATGTAATTGAGGAAATAGAAGTCATTTTGATTTAATAAATGGACTGTTTTTGGGTGGTTTTTTCATATGCCCATTATACCGATAGCAATACAAATGCAAAGAATAGAAAGAAACTCATTATATAGGCCTATTATTAAAGGTTAGCAAAGTATTCAGTTATTATACAAGGTAAAGGCTTGTCATTCACGACTATGTATCGTTTAACGACCTAAGAATGCCTGAAAAGAGTAAGAATAGACAACAAAAGTGGTAACTCAAACGTCTTGAGCATTACGGGGCATTCAATTCATTTGCTATGCAAGGAATTGTGCTGAAGAGGTGAGTTAGGACTGCAACCATACGATCTATTATATTTCCCTCACACTTTATTGGGCATCCCTATAATGTCTTGTCCAAGTACATTGCTTTGTAAACTTCAGATGCTGCTCGTTGTTAACAGTTCTAGTTCCCTGCTCAGCAACTGGTATGAACCCCAATGTTTCCCTTCTTTTATGCATTATTACCTCCTATGTTCTAAGCATGTGTTCCAATAATTCATTATCATCATCATAGAATCTGCATGTTGGACTTTCCCATTCTAAATAAACCTCAGGTTATTTCTGGCATGTAAAAGAACTCTTCTTATTCCAAGTTTCCCAACAGAAGTTTTGATTGCTTCAATCCCACTTGGATTGAGAAGCGTTATTGCTTGTCTTTGTCTTCCCTTTCATTCAGCATACCTTTCAAACGTTCGCTTTCACTCCATAGCAGTTTTCTGGCCCCATAAATGGAGTGAAAGTTCTGCTTGTTTATTGCTAAGAATTCCCATATGACCAGGGATCCATAGGAGTAACTTTTTCTCCCTTACTAGACCGACTCAGTTTTTCCAAACAGTTCCCTACTATCTTCGATTTAATCTCTTAAGAACTGACATTGACAGTCCTATGAAGGAATTGATAAAACCGTAGAGAAATTTGAAGATACTCTAAGCGTTACAGATGGGGGCGATAATAACAATATAAGCACAGGCGAAAATAACTACTCTGTTAATGAATTTGTGGCGGATAATCCGAATTTGTCTAAACCAATCTTGCGGCTCGAAGTCGCCGTAGTCTATAAGGTAGTGTGTTGGCTTATTAGACGTAAGGCCACGGTTCAAACCCCAGGTCAGACATCATAACGAAATATGAAAAAATATTTCTTCGGTGACTTCCTCTCAGCAGATTTCTGCCAAAAACTCTGAGAGTAAATGAAACTGCCATGAAAAGTTTCTCAAAAAATCTGTGGCTCGGAATCGACTTTAAACACACACAACATGAGTGTTGTGAGAAGCTAGGCCGAAATCCTGACTGAAGGGTTGTAATGGCCAATTATGTATGTATGTGTGTAATCTTACGGCTCATTATGACCTGTTTTGCATTCTGATTGGCTGCTAGAGCAACAGACTGACAATTCTGTTATTTCGAACAAAATCTTCTTCAGCTCATTTACAACGTACTGCTTGACATGCATTACGTTCTGGGCCGTTATTGATTCGTATTTTTACAAAAATGTTTCTAGAAGAATCGTTGCCGTTAAACCAGAGCGCTATGGACGTATAACCTGAAATTGAAAATCAAGAATTGAAGGTAATGTGGTTTCATTAAGACGGCATCAAGAGAAACAAATGAGTTCATCCTAAGATCATGGGTATGTCATGAAACCCTAATTAAACAGAGCGCATACCCTATAACAAACATTTGATTTTCATGAAGTTCAAAATTCTCTCCAGTTTTGAATCTCATACAGTATTATCGAAAGCTGTACTTTCTGTTTCCCCTAGACATCTGCAAACAAGAGCAAGACATTGTCGTATACTCTCCTCTTTTTTTGCATTCCATAGCCATAGAATAACACGTAATATTTTGCGCTTAGAACTGTGAATGTTTTTCTGTAAGACATAGCCCGGAAATCATAGGTACCAGAAAGGCTATATCGCTCCATTCATTCTCTGTGCGTTTACTGTCAAATTTAGACAATATTTGCCCGGCTATTCGGATGTCATTCTAAGCCAATCAGCTCTTTTCCTAACTCCTATGGTATGATATGTATGGACATATCCAACTGTCAACCTAAGAAGAGTTTCATAATAAACCAATAGTTTAAATAATTTTGTTTGGAATTGTATTGTAATAGGCCCTTTATGTAATTCCAACTAAAACTGAAATGATGACAAACCATTTACATGTTTGACAAATTAAGTGCCAAACGTTTTTTTTTTATTATTTTATAACCTTTATTAAGTTCATAATTATACGACAACATGATTACCATGTTTCATCCTAAAAAGAAGAGAAAAAAGAATTTTATGTAAATGACCCCACCATTAAATATTGTGCGACCGTAGCGAACATTGAACAGGACAGATCATTTACCTTGAATAGGCGTTTTTCATTCAACGCCCGCTAAATGATACACCCATGTGTTTAACATTTCAAGTACTTCCGTATTTGACAAAAGCCCTCAAAAAAACAACAACACAACTACACTACTTTGACAAATAGAAATGAAATTTAAATTTATTTTTCATTTAAAATTGGATTTGGGTTTGTCTTCATTTGGCAAAATGGAATATCATTTCAATTCCTATTTTTTTTTTATTTTGATTGTGAAATAGAAAAATAGAAAAAATTAGTTCTTCATGTTAAAAATTCTTTGAACTGTTAATATTCAACTATTTCCGCTTAGTTTAGTATTAACAATGGCTCTGGAATATCACTAAAGTCGACATGCACGACACCACAGGTCACAATTACAACATGACAATCAACAACGTCCAATACAATTCGTCTCCATACATTTAAATTGATTGACATTTGATGGTTACCAAATGCAAAAACAAATGATGAGTATCAATCAATATTGATGAAATGATTTGAAAACAAATTAAAAAGTACCGTTTGTTAGTTCCTGTTCTTTTTTTCAGGTCGTATTATGGTTGCGTTAGAATGTTGTTTATTGATCGTTAAATTTCCGAATATTTTCTAAAAGACCAAAACGGAGTACAAAACATTTTCCCTAAATTTCAAAAACTTCTTATATATTTTTGGGAAAGTACTTTTTATCATTATTGGTACTTTTTTGGTACCTTTTATTTGCATATCAATTACTGTACGAATAATTTAGTGACTCATATCGATAATTTTCGGAAATAAAATTTTTTTTCTGAGTATTTTCTAAAAGACAAAACGGAGACAAACATTTTCGCAAATTTAAAAACATTTTTTGGGAAAGTACTTTTCACTAGTTTTGGTACTTTTTTGGTACCTTTTATTTGCATATCAATCACTGTACGAAGAATTTAATGACTCATATTTACATCTAACGGATGATTATTAACAGCTTCTATATATACAACCCTTTTTGAGCGAATGATGTGCAACCTGAATGCTTACACTACCCGTGTTGCCAGCTGTAATTTTATTCATGAGTGATGGAACCCTCATTTTAACGTTAAACCCGAACGACAAATTTAAGAGTCTTTTCTTGGCAATTAGTTTGATGTCACAGCTTTTTCCGGAGACTCTCGAGCTGAACTTTCGAGATCTCAGGTTTAACTCTCGACATCTCGTCTGGTAAGCCTGGCTTCTTTCACTACCCATGTTATCAGCGTTAATTTTATTCATGGGTGATGGGACCTACAGTTTAACATTGAATCCGAACGACAGATTTAAGAAGCTTTTCTTCGCAATTAGTTTGCTTTCACAGCTTTTGCCAAAGACCCTCGAGCTGCACCTTCAAGAGCTCGCGCTAAACTCTCAACATCTCATCTGGTAAGCCAAGATAATACTTAACAGACTACGGCAACCTACAGTTAAGAGTTTGAGTTTTGAAAATTCTTAGTAAATTGCCTTTTCTAGCATCCTGCTGATATTAGAAAGTTTTTATTCGCTTAAATATGTATGTAGTATGCATAATTGGTCATTACAATCCTTTAGTCCGGGTTAGGACCTACCTTCTCACACCACTTATGTTGTGTGAGTTAATTGTATACATCAGTGGCGGAAACTACAGTTTAAAGTCGACTCCGAACTACCGATTTTTGAGAAATTTTTTTGTGGCAAAGGGTTTTTGCCAAAAATCTGCTGAGAGGCTGTTGCCGAAAAATATTTATTCATATTTCGTTTTGTGCGAGATGCTTGAACTGGGGTTTGAACCCTGACCTCAGGTCTAATAAGCCAACTCACTACCTACTAGACTACTGTGAGATTAGAGACATTTTACTCGCTTCACTAGATCTTATTGTGGTTAGAGGTTAAATTGAGCTCATTATGGACAATTTGATAAGGTAGGGCTATTTCGGACAGTCCTATACAATTGGTTTAGTTGAGGTTAGGATATTGCCCAACAGCACAGCAACTATATAACAGGAGGTTAATTTCTTTAGAGCTATCACATACATAATTGGTCATTACAACCCTTCAGTCAGTGTTTCTCACACCACTTAAGTTGTGTGTGTTAATTTTATACATGAGTGGTGGGATCTACAGTTTAAAGCCGACTCCGAACGACAGATTTTTGAGAATCTTTTCATGGCAATTTTATTTACTCACAGAGTTTTTGCCAGAAATCTGCTGAGAGGAGGTCGCCGAAGAAATACTTTTTGTATTTTGTTTTGATTACTGGCCTGGGGCTCGAACCCTGGTTTCACGTCTAATGAGCCAACACGCTACCTACTAGACTACGGCGACTTCACTTAGAAGAAATATTCCTTAGCGATAAAGTTCACTTCTTACTCGATGGCTACTTCAGTAAGCAAGAGTGCTACAAATCGGGCTCGATGAACTCAGGAGTAAGTTTGGAAAAGTTCGAAAAAAAAATTGTTGTTTGGTTCGAATTTTGGTCTAGTGGATCAATTGTACATTATCACATATAGACCATTATCTAGACCTAAGTTGGGGGAATACTTAGATTGATACCATACATCCATAACATAACTGGTCAGGATTACGACCTAGCTTCTTACACCACTTATGACTAAACTATATTTTCAGTTGAATAGCAATTTAAATGCTTCTTTTTGTTTGTTATTAAAAATTTGTCTCATTTCTGTATTAAAGGCCTATTTACGGTGTTATAATCTTGAGTAAGAAATTATTTCTTAGTTTTCTTTGATATTCCTTTACTCTGCACTTTATTGGCATTCTTTTATCGTGTGTGTTAAAAGTTTATTGGCTGTCTATTAAAAATCTTTTAGTAACTGTCGGTATCAGTTTGACTAACAAGTCCCTTTGGGACACGATGTCTATTATTCTTGAGAGATGTTTTCTGATTTTTCTTGTCTGCATTGAATGAATTTTTAAATTTTAAATAAATTGTATATTTATGAAGTTCTTTTATGCTTAAAAGCGGAAATCTTAAATAAACATCTTTATTTAATCGGTTTTTTATAAGAGCATGTAATGGAATTTTTTTTTGTTTTCTGTAATAAATTTCAAAAGCTGTTGTGCTTCATTCATATGTACCATACATACATATGCGGTCGTTGCATCAATTCAAGTTCAAGTGTAAATTCTCGTTTATTACTTGGCATTGACTTGGCTTGGCTTGGCTTGGCTTGTATGTTGTTGGTAAGCCAAGAGACGCTAATAAAAGGTGGATATGAAGTTTTATTTTTTTGCTTTTAGATGCAATTGTTTCCCATTGTAGTTAAAGTTGTTTTTCATAAAATGTTGCCTTTTTGCACGTGATGGCTGGTGTAGAAACATGTCTTGCTGCTGTGGTTGTTTCTTACGGATGAGTCTTAGCAACGATTCAAACCTAAGAAGATACAGTGGTTAAGGAAATATTTGAAATCTTAAATTTATTTTTTCTTAACACAGTTTTTTATTTTGGAATATTTTTTGCGTCTCCATACATTTTCCAAGTCACATTAGAATATTTTTTCCGTCTACAAAAAATTGTTGTTGTCCCACTGTCCCTAGCAAACGAATAACAAGAAAATGTTTGTATAGAATATACATTTTAAAGTCTATGTATTCTTTTCATACAAAACATATTAATTATTCACTTAATAAACGATTTATGGATCTTTAACACATCAGTGGGCAAAAGAATCTTTTAAAGCTGCGTTACAAGTACTTGATGCAACAACAACAACAACAAGGATACAAATATAGCAATTAAAAAATAAGTAAGAAAATAAAGAGCGGTCCAGAACTTTTATAGGATACTCTACACTTCAATTTACACACACGTTGTGTCTTTCTAAAACCCGATAATATGTTATGTTACTGTGGTATTGCTTGGAGCCTTAAAGAAGACTTGGGGTAAATCTAACCTAAAAGTTATAAAATCTACGCTTCTTACTTCCTAGACTAAATGGAAAGAATTGTTGATGGTCAATGCCAAGAATTATTTACTAAAGTACATGCAAAGACATGCAGCCTGTCTTTCCACAACCATAGATTGATGGGCCCAATTTACAGTCTTAAATTCAGGTGTAGTCTTTGGCTTTACGACAAGTAGGTAGACCGTCTTGCCCATCTCTATCCGCGTCTGCAATGGACCGGCAGGCACAACCTATAAGTAGAATCTTAGCTTCAGATATACATTTTGGTTCTGTGAGAAGAGTCTGTAAATAGAGTTTCGGACTCAGATGTACTCTTTGGTTTTGTAATAAGACAGTTCGTCTAATATATTCGTAAGGAACAGTTTTTTACAGTCTGTGTCATAAGAAAGTAGAAACAAAACTGTTTCCTCCCTTTATCGGTTATGTGTGAGTTCAAGGCTATTTGTGGGCCTTACCGATTTCACTTTTTGCAGATCGAAAAGAGGACAGCATCCTGAGATTTAGGACCACTGGGTTGCAGTAAACACCCGGAAAAATCTATCTTTTCAACAATGCAATACAAACAGTTATTTGAACCTGCATTTACAAATCGGATTACCCTGTGCACAAAGAAGTTATTTTCCATTGAGAGAAGTCATATCTATGGTGCTCTGGTCTTAGTCTAATGGAAACCCATACAAAAAGGCTGAGTACATAATGACTCCAATCATAAAAATTGTGATGTGAATCCTTTGCTGTAGTCCGGTTTAGTCGACGTCTGGGGAAAGATTGTTGAATTTTGGACTGCTGAATTTGGATCGATCGATACAGTGCTTAAAGATCACGCACTGGTTATCGAAGTGAGAGTTCATCCTACATCTACTTGCACTTCAGTTTTACTAAGAATTTATTCGCTTCTTTTAATTATTTTGGCAAACTTTAACTTGCTGTTTCAAAATAGCGTATTAAAGTGTTACAAACATCTCAACAAACCCAAATGTATGCAGTGGACATCTGCCGGGTAGGCTATAAAAACTTGTTGCATTTACAACAGCAGAACTAAAGAAATATCATCAGCGTCAAATCACCATAATTAACGGAAGTGCTAACAATTACTTGAGACACGTAATTTTTCTTAACGCGTAATACACATTGAAATCTAAAATAAAATTTTTAACTGGTTTAGAACTATGTATAAAAGGCCGCAATTAAAAAAAAAAAAATACGTAAAATTTATGTGAAATCATATGAAAAGCATTGAAGGGCAACAACATTAAAACGCAGAAAAAGGAGGGGATTAAAAGCAAATGTTCTTAATTAACAACAAACTACTCTGTGAGTATTGTGTTGTAATAAGCGTAGTAAAAATGACATTTGTTCTTTGATTCTTACTATGCCTGAAGTGGCGGCCTTGTATTTCTTATGATGTTGGTTATTGATGTTACACTCTGTGTAGGGATTAAACTTTTGATTTTTGAAATTCAAAGACAATATTAATTTGAAGAAGACTGAAGCCTTCTATACCATACATTTTGGCATTCACTTTGGATTTTCTCTTAAATTCGAACTGGGATTGAAGGAAGGAAGGAAGGAAGACGTTCAATTTCGTAAGCCTATAGTTAAAGACTTTAACTTTTAACTTTTGAACCTTTATTCTTAATGACTGAACCTTCCGAAGAATGAAATCGGATACAAGGTTTCAACTGTAAGGACAGAAAGAATTGACATTTTCTGAAGACCTGTGACCTGTGATGGCTATACATGACATGCCGCAGTCGCCGGAGTCTAGTAGGCAGTGTGTTGGCATATTACACGTGGAGCCACAGTTCAAACCCCAGGTCAGACATCTCCAACAAAACGAAATATGAAAAACATTTCTTCAGCAATTGCCTCTCTGCAGATATCTGCAAAAACTCTGAGTGTAAATAAAATTGCCATGAAAAAGTTTCTCAAAAATCTGTCATCCGAAGTCGACTTTAAACTGTAGGTCCCGCCACTCATGTATAAATTAACACCGACAACAAAAGTGGTGTGAGGGGCTAGGTCGTAATCCTGACTGAAGGCTTGAAATGACCAATTATATATATATGTATGTATGTATGTATGTACACATGATATGCCCTCAATTCACTCGTTCAAAAAATTCTATGTGGCTTAAGCTGTGTAGCACGTAGCACTGTCCAATTAAAAACCACATGATGTTAGTGTCCACATCATCCAATTCAAGCCAAAAGAAGTTAGTAATCATCGACCAACGACATGCTTGTCGTTGACAGTGATGGTCTGGCTAACACCGTTTTTAGAGAAATATGCAGCAATGAGGTCTCCGGCCCAAAATCCAGGCAAAACAGTGACTTTTTCAAGATGCATTGGACGCTCTTGGATCTCATGTGTGCAAGTACTTATTCATCCAGAAATAGGCCTCATACCTGAAGATGATTTTTTGATGAAAATTGGGTTCAGTTGCCGATAGAGCCCACTCAGCGAACACACACGACGTTGTCTATGATCGTCCATGGTAATTGACAAAATAGGCCGAATAAATGGGAACTAATATGACAGATGTTGCATCAACAATATGTCCGTTATTAACTGTCAAAGTTTGGAAATCCCTGTTAGAAGACCCGGTATTATTTCGATTGAATAATTATGGCTTTAAAGTATTTAAGTATTTTTGATACATTTTCCTTTGCCAAATACTATTCCTATATTCCACCCCTTGAGCTTTAATTATTGTGTTCTTCATTTGAATTTTAAATAATTTATTTTACTATGTTTTAAACAATTGAATTAATAATTTTTATTGTATTTTTTTCTACTGTACATAATTTTATTTGCAAATAAGCAAATGAAAGTTCATTGATCTCCAGTGAAATGATTTGTACAGCCATAAAGCAACGAACGTACTATTCTAAGTACGAGTATGCATTTTTTTTAGATTTTTTTTACTGTGAATTATTATAACTTTTTTCATAAAAGTTGCGTGTTTTATAAAATTAGATCATCACTAAATGATATAAAATTCATAAAATAAACAAAAAAAAACCAACTACTGATGAAATATAAAAATTATCGTATGTTTTACAACAGAGTAGGCCAGAGATGGGAACATTTTTTAAATATAAATTTTTACTTTAGAGAGTAGAGCTTTCTAATACCTTTCAGTTATAAAATGCCATGGTGTCCAGCTCTGATTTTATTTTAAAAATTTATTTAAGTAGAATTCATTATAATTCATGCTATTGAAATATTTAATTTTGCTCCATTAAAATCTATATTTGAAGCGTAATATTGTGTGTGATAAATTACATAAAAACATTTTTAATGTGGTTATTGTTATAGTTATTGTAATTACTATAACTATTATTATGTGTAATATTGTGTGATTAAATAAGTAAATAAATATGTTTTGGTAAATATTTTATACGCCATTATTCCATTTCAAAATCCTTTTAATCGTTCATTGTCCTTAGTAGAGCAAAATAGGAGTACGAAGTACTTAAAATCTGTAAGAAAATGGAAAATAAATTTTATTATACGTTTTAGTCCTTTGAAAGAAGACCTTATTTATAGTCTTAAGTAAATGAAATTTTATATAAGAATAGAATACTTTTAAGAGCAATTAGCATCAGACTTTATTCTATCATAGAGGTCTATTCACTGAGTTATTGGAAGTAGAGCAGTTGTTTGAATGAAATCTTAAATTTTAATATACAAATCTGTTTAAATGTTAACGATCGGATTAGGCAGGCAGACTGACAGAAGAAGACCATTAACCTAAGGAACTTTCTCATGCCTTAAGGGTGTATAAGCCTACCATGTAAAGTTCATAGGTAATCCATATCATACTAGCAACACGTACCATCAATTTCTTTCCATATACTCTTTTAGGTGAGTAATAACTACTAAAGTGTCATCCAGCAAATATTGGGCTCCCATGTTTTCAAAAACTATACAATAACACACAAAGTGCTAAATTGTTTCTCCACATGTACATATGTACGGATGTATACATAATACATACAATACATAATTGGTCATTACAACCCTGCAGTTAGGATGACGACCTAGTTTCTCACACCACTTATGTTGTGTGTGTTAATTTTATACATGGGTGGCGGGACCTACAGTTTAAAGTCGACTCCGAACGACAGATTTATGAGAAACTTTTCATGGCAATTTTATTTACTCTCAAGAGTTTTTGTCAGAAATCTGCTGAGCGGAAGTTGCCGAAGAAATATTTAAATTTCGTTTGATTGGAGATGTATGACCAGGGGTTTGGATCGTGGCCTTACGTCTAATAAGTTAACACATTACCTACTAGACAATGACGACTTCAAAATATTAAATTGTTTTTTCTCATGTCCTGTATACGCTATTATATGCGGCTTTATGTACGTAACTCACAGGAATTTGCATCGACGAGTCCGATGAAAACGTATCTTAACAAGATCATGGTTTTCTCCACACATGAGTTCATCCATATTATCCTGGCGATTTTGTTTATTGGATTGTTAACAGTGGTGTTGTCGAGCCGGAACGCTCTGGAACGTCGTTCCGGTACGATTCTGATAACGAGAATTGGCTGACGTTTTGAAAAAAAAATTAAAAAGAATTGCTGATTTTTTTCTAATTTTTGACGAATTTTTATATGTATTTTTATATACAAGGGTTTGAACCGAACCCGAACCGGAACAGAAACCGGAACGAACCGGCTTGTTCTTCGGAACCGTGAACCGGAGTACGGTTTCCGTTAAGAAAAAATTAGCACAACACCACTGATTGTTAACTGTAATTTTGTGCACCGAAAGACAGTGGAATCTCTAAGTTTACCTCATGTGAATATTTAATTTGCTTTAGTTCGGATCACAACATAGCTTCTCACATCACCCATATTGTGTGTGTTAATTTTATACACGACTAGCTAACTAACGTCGACTCCGATCAGCAAATTTGATAAACTTTTCATCGCAATTTTATTATTGTAAGTCGCCGAAGTAATACTTCTTATAAATCGTTTTGTTTGAGATGTCTTAGCTGGGGTTTGAACCACAGGTTCTCTTCTAATAAGCCAGCACCCTACCTACTAGCCTGCGGCTACTGTTTTTTACGTGGAATAATCACTTGGTTCTTCATTTACTACCATTAGGCACCCAAATAATTTTTATCACATAATTTGAATCAAACCTTCCTTACAATTGAAAAATTTCCAAAAATTTTTTGTCCCTGGGGCCCTGTTTCCTTTCATGCCATTTGGCTTTCAGTGAAAATATTACTACATATTCATTCGAATGAAATTTTTAGATTTTAAAAAAATACTTACACTGGTAAACGATTCAAAATTGAAGCAGAAGAATGGCTTCGGACGAAATGCCAATGGTTTTTGGGCGCGGCGTATAAAAAATCTCAAGCAGTATTTAAATTCACTGGATTGTTCATACCAACGTTCAATTTCGTAAGCAGCATCGGCAACATCTAAAGACTTGAGAAATATGGGAGAATTTTTTAATTTACTGAAACTACAATGAAAGCGTCAGAGCGATGGCGACTAATTGAAAATAAAAAGGCGTTTTTTCACGCGTTTGTAGCTGAATGATTAGATTTATAGATGGGCTAGAAAGAAAGAAAGGAGTGATATTTAATACATTTGAAATTATGGCACTCAATGGAAGTATTTTTTTGATTTAATTTTTGCTACCATTTGACCATCATGAAGGGTGCCTGCTTAAGAATATGTTGTCTTTAATTGATTATAGATTGCAATTTTAATACAGTTATTTGTAGATCGACCACATTGAAGTTATTCACTCTAACCGATTTCAACGTATGTGCTTGTCGCCTGTCGCTTAACGCTTACATTGTGTTTAGGCCTTAACTTACATTGTAATAAACCATATTACCGGTAAAACACCAATAAAATATCTGAGCAAATGCTGAAACCATATACATCTGAAATTTTATAGCCACCATGGGTTGATCCTCGGCCAGCATGGCTTCAAAGGCAGTTAAACAGATCATAAAAGTACTGGCGGTCATTTGGGCCACATAATTGTAATAATAAATGTTATTAATGCGGGTAATTAAACTGTAATTAGAAAATGGAATTGCGTTTCTATCCATTATTTAAATTGGTCCGTCCATAACTTACTTAATCATATACTGATGAAATTTAATGGCCTTATGCAACTCCTCCAAACGATTTTCACCGGGCAAAGAGCCCAATTCGCGTACACGTATGCAAAATAGTTTCAAATTCAAAGTAGTCTCGGTAAATATTTGACAACCGATGTTATCGATTAGAACGATGGTTAATAAAATAAACACCGTAAAAATACACTGAAAGAGATAAACGCTTGAATACAAAATAGGATGTTGTTTCTGATCCTGCCATTCGAAGGGAAACTTGGCTCTATAGGGTGTACCATTGTTGCCCATTAAAATGGGTGGCAAACAAATAGCAGCGGAAAAAAAGGAACTTAACAGAACATAAAGATAAAACGATAAGACTTCGACTAAGAAAAATATACGCTGCAATCTACGCATTTTCGGTAGATTGGGAGATTTCCTTAGGTAGGCAAAGTGTGCGTACATTTTACAAAGTTCACGCATTATATCCTCGATATCTTTTGTGTGATATGCGAAAAGTAAAAGTTTAAAAAAGATTAAATAAATCTGAAAAATTGAAATTGAATTGTCCAATAAGCCTTAGGAAGTTTCGAAAACTGTACCAACTTACCCCTATAAGGACCACCAAATCTTCACCAAACATTAACACATCCTTGTAGGCATCTTTTAAATCGCATGTAATACTTACCGCAGATATGGCAAACAATACTACAATGAAAACGTAAAACATTTTATATACAACAGATTCACCTTTCCAGAATCGAGGTAAAATGCCCATGAGCCTAAAAAATTCTAAAATTTAAAATTTCCTCACTTCCATTTCTTCAAAATCACCTCATATAGTTCCTCATATGGATTATGGCGATTTTACGCGGTTTACTTTGATATAAAAACACATGGCGGGCATCTCTGATAGGCGCCATTAAAGTTTCCCAACCTTTATTCTCCATGCCAAAATATTCATCTTCGTCGTCGTTGTATAATTGTTGGTATCTTCGAATGAAAACGTTTGCCATGTTGAATGTCTTTGAGTTTTACTGTAAGAACTCTAGCCAAACTTCTAGGTTTTATAGGATAATTTTGAACGAAATAGCTTAGGAAAGGGTTGGGGTACGTATGTATATAATTGCTGGGATTATTTTAAATTATTGTTTATATTCTAAGGCTTAATAGGCAATTTAATTAAAATTATAACTTTTGATGCCAATTTATAGTTTATAATTGTTAATTGTTTTATTATATCTTCTTTGGATACAGGGTGTTAAACTAAAAACCGCACTTACATATTTATTATGCACATATTTACATGCATTATTGGATATTACAGGCCGTTAGTCAGTATTACGTTCCTAGCATATCACATCACTCGTGTTGAGTGGTATAATATTATCCACATATAGTTTAATGCCTATTCCGAACGACAAATTTGAGAAGCCTTTTCATGGGATTATCATCATGGAGGTGTCATAATGAAGTCGCCGTAGTCTAGCAAGTAATGTGTTGGCTTATTAGACGTGAGGTCACGGTTCACAGCCCAGGTCAGACAACTTTCTCTCAGCAGATTTCTAGCAAAAACGCTGAGAAATAAAAAAATTGCCATGAAAAGTTTCTTAAAAATTTGTGGTTCGGAATCGATTTTAAACAGTAGGTCTCGCCATTAATGTATAAAATTGATATACACTGCGCAAGTGGTGAGAGAAACTAGGTCGTAATCCTGACTGAAGGGTTGTAATGACCAATTATGTATGTATGTATGTTGCAGTGAAATATTTCTTACACTATCTTGAGAAACCGAGTCGCGTGAATGCTTCTTTCTACAACTAAAACATAAGCTGGTTGAACACACTGAATTTTCATTCTTAGAATATCAAACGCTTTTAACTCCCCAATATTTACAACACCATAGTGACAGATGACGTCATACATCCTACTATCCAACTTTTGAGTTATCAAACAATATTTGGTCTTGCGCCCACTAAAATCGATTCTATTCAAACGTTCTCTATAGGAGATTGACTGCAGGTCAGATATGAATGAATTGTTCAATCTTGAAAGGGCTCGGTCTATGGACGAAGGAATGGCAAATGTTACTGTTATCGCGGAAATAGTAAATAGTGTTCGAAGTAGAAGACATAAGGAATAAGAAATAGAGTTGAAGTCGCCGTAGTCTAGTAGGTAGTGTGTTGGCTTATTAGACGTAAAACCAGGGTTCAAGCCCCAAGCCAGACATCAAAACAAAATACAAAAATATTTCAATTTTTTCCAATTATGTATGTATGTTGGAGTCAGAACAAAATCTTTAATTCAACTTGAACTCATCTAATGGAATTCCACCTCTAACAGCCCCTATATTGCCAATTCATGATAAAGTTCGAAATAAATAAAGAGAACTAACTTTCAACACCAAAAGGCAATAAGTCGCGAGATGTTGGAGATTTTTTGTGACAGTCTGAGATAGATAAGTCGCTTGGAGGACACTCCTTTGGAAAATTATTATTTCTTTGGAAAAATTTTAAAATCCTTTTATTACAATGAAGCTGTAGATACCTTTTGACGTGAAATTCTTATATTTTTTTTACATTAAATATTTTAATGACCCTGTATCTGTATCTATTGTTTATCTTTATTATTGAATTAATTTTTTCTTTTGAATTTTCTTTTTCAATTATTTATTAATAGCATATGCCGTATTAATGTCTCTCTAACGTTGATAACATTTGTATTCTTTTCACGAATTCTATTTTTTATTTTCTTCATTGCAAAAAAATTACAACGAATTTTTTTTTTATTTATTTCTTTTTCTAGATACGGCAACATGTAGTACAACATGTTGCTCGCCTCTCATATCATCGTCCAAATACACAAAGCATATTGCATATAAGGCAACTAAACAACAACATGTTACACGCCCACTGGCAATTACAACATGTGGATAAACGATGTATACGGCAAGTCTTACAATACCTAGTGTCTGTCTGTCTGGCTAGTGTGGAGCGTTGTTAAATACAATATATTGGTATCTTAAATTACAAAATTATATGGTTGTTCTGAATTTTATTGCATTGCAATGTAATTCGAATGAATGAAATGCATTTATAGAATGAGGTACCGGGTGTTAAATAAGCAATACAAACTGTAAATATTGAATTGATTTATTTATTGGTCATATAATACAACTTGATTTTGTTATAATTTATACCGCCTGGTGGTAATAAAAAAAATGATAACAATGATGAGGATTGTAGTTGTTATTTGGAATTTATTTCATTTTTTTTTTATTAAAAAGTGTATGTCAATAGCAAGCAACAGGATCGTAGCGAATACATTTTATAATATAATGGGAGCTACTTCGCCTTCCTCAGTTAGAACGTTATTGCAAATGGTTTTTGTATTGCAACAATCTGGATAGTGCTTATTGGGATCAGTTTTTTCTGCTACACATCCTTTTGGTGGTATATAAAGTCCACAACTGGAAGATAAAGGAAAATGTTACAATATACAATAGTTTTTCGATTTAACGAATATGATTGTTGTCCGGTCTGTTAGGTAAAGTGAAATGTTTGTTATATCTGAGAGTTTATGTAGGATTTTTAATATTTTGCTACGAAACTTATACAGTGAATGTTAAGATAACATATGAGGTTCTCAGTAGAACAAATTTGTGTTAAATGCGTTGTTCACTGCATCGAATGTTTATTAAATCTGTAAACTACTGTATTTCTACATAAAAATAAGTTAACATACCTATAAATAGAGGCTTTGTTATCTTCAAAGCATGTAATTTGCTCACAGAAATTTGGTGTATTGTAGATTTCGCCAGGTGATAAGATTAAACCGCGAAGAACACACTTGCCAGGATGTGCTGAAAATATGAATTCATTAAATTCTTTACATTTTATGTATAAATGGATCTATAATTGTAAAATAATGGAAATACTTATATTCGATCTCGACAAAAATATGTATTATGTGCACGATAGTTAGTTATATTAGTTAACAAATAGAAAAATAAGGATTGTAAGGATTATACAAAAAAATTTAATTTTTTTAGGTCAGATCTGGTCAGGGTACCTCTTTTTTAGGCAAATTTAAATGTTGGGAGGACCATTGGTATTTCCTAGTTTATCTTACAATATATTTCAATCTCTTGAGTAATGGCATGTGGAGGTCCTTTTTGCATTCGAGTATTTAATGTATTACGGTGCTGCTGTAATCATTACGAGAAGCAGAGGCAATCTGTCTGAATCTGACCAATAGCATGGGCTATTGTGGCTTTAAGGAACTCTGTATTTTGTTGCTTATTCGCTTATACCTGCGACTTAAGGAAACTCCACAAGAAAAACTCTAACGATGTCAAATTGCATGTTCTCATTGTTCAGTTCACATCACCTCGCCGTGAGATGACTACGCGCATAAATCGGTCTTGTAGATTATCCAATGTGGTACCACATGCCGTTTTTATACTCGCCATCCAATCCATGCCTAAACAAGTTGGTAATTATTCCCTTCGCCGTTAAAAGTGATTGCGTTGCCAACGTCTTGCTCAAAGGAAGATGAACTAAAAGAAATATGGACACCAAACAGTGAATTTTCGGAATACATTGGATGTTCTTGAATCTCATAATGTTGTCTGTTCACGTACCCATTGATACAGAAATGAATCTCGTAGTTGAAAATGATTTTTCTCCCATTTTTATTAAACAATTTTATTATTTGTAGGTTTTATTGAATGTTATATTCCTACGTAGTGATTTAATTTGACAGATGTAGCTTCAATAAGATGGTTGCCATCAAGATTGCGCATTCGACTTGCGTTGCGTGAAAAGGAATCATCAGTAAAAACTTGAATAATATTTCATGAGAGACGTGAACCATTATCATAAAAGGATCTTTCCCGTATCTTCTCTTTAAAATCAGGGTCGAAAGCAATCGTGCAGTCAATAGTTATGTTCAGAGCAACCATACCCAAGATTTTTGCATGACCATAACTTCTGTAGTTTCATGTTTTTATGGCGTTCAGTCTCATTATTTATTTAAATTTATTGTTCTAAAGTCCCTGTTAGAAAACCATATATAAATAACTTGTAAAATAAATCGATTTTTTGGGATTCTAGAAGTTGTAACTATCGTTTGGTACATTTCTTAAGCATTGTTTTCTGTTGAACGAATCTGTTATTCTCTACGATGTTTTCTTTTTTCAGATGCCAGTATTTACAAGAGAAATCTATTATATCTCTTCTGCCGCTGGATGAAAGTCGCAAGATGAGATGCCTGGTTTGAGACGAAAGAAAATTGTGGAAAAAACATTTCGAAAATACCAATTTCAGAATATGTAAATTTAATTTCTTATATTCATAATATACCTAGAAAATAAGTATATAGCATTTGAATATCTTGATCTTGATTTTGAGATGAAAATATACAATGTGAACATGGGACAAATGACGTCATATCTACTATGTATTTGTTGACTAACAATTTCCAGTTGTTAGCAGTCCTATCATTCCTGATAACCAGCATTCCAGTGAATTTTAATGGCAAATTTATTTTTTAAATTATAGTTTATTTATGGCTTATGTCATGCGGAATAAGATGTACCTATGCAGTTTCTTAAAGTAGAAATTCTTGTAGAAATCCCAAATTGCTTGTTAAGCTCTGCTATTAAACACGAGTTATCTTTTGCGTATTTTAATGACTGATTCATGTTTCATACAATAAAAAAATTGGCGCCAGACTTATGAATTCAATTATTAACCTGATTTGATATAAATTCCACAATAAAATCGGGTTTGTTGACAAACGTCATACACATTTTTTATTTTAATTAAAAGAAATTTCCAGATGATGGAGCCATGTGCTTTAAAAAAATAAAATAAAAATTAAATTTGCAGCAAAACAAAGCTTTGAAACTGATATGTAAAATGACAAATTATTAATTAAGCTGGTATTTTAATATGTGATAACAGAAAAAACCCAAAACGAAACGAAATCTCATCTGTTTTTTTATTTGCAAAAACACACAGAGGCAAAGATAATAATTTATTTTCATTGTGGCTTTTATTATTTTGTTGACAATTTTATGAATTTGCAAATGAAATATAAAAAACAAAATAAAATCAAAAATATTTCTTATTTTTTTTAATTTATTCTTTTTTTGATTTAATTATTTAATAAAACGTAGCATCTAATATTAATTAAGCGGTGTTGAGATAATTAATCAAATTAAAATCAAATTCCAATTAGTTTTGCTTTTTTATAGTTGTTTTTCGTTATTTTTTTATTTTCAATTTGTTTATAAACAAGCAAGTTTTTTTTGGTTTTATAATCTCATAAGAAAGATTTAATTAATCTTCATTTGTTTTTTTTTTCAATTTATTTATTTCATTTCATTCTATTCAAATTTACCAGAATCTTTATAATACTGTATAGAAGCGGCTGCCCGGCACATTGAAATCGAGCAGAAAATCAACGTTAAAGTGTTAAAAATTTGCATGTCGCGCTTGCTAAGCTGCTGAGTATTTTGCGAAACTGTTTATGAAGATGATCGAAATACGACTGAAGTCATCGCTATTGGAATTTCTTTATGAATATTTTATTTTGTATCTATTTTATTTCATTTAATTTCTTTTATTGTTATTGTTGTTTTTTTTCTACTTACAGGTTCATTTTGCAAAGGCTAGATAATAAATGTTGTTTGTCTATGACGTTGTATTTGTTTTGGGGAATTCTCAAAAAACGTAAGCCATTTAAAAATGGAATAATTTTATGGAATTATAAATTTTATCGAAAAAAATAAATGAAAAAACAAAAACAAAACAATTTATTAGGGAATAAGATTTTAAAGAACCGCTAATAGCATTGCTATTGTTATTGTTTTAATTAATTTATGTGAAAAGTGACACAGGCAATCTTACCACAAAGTTAATCCATAAAGTCCTTCTCTGGCATTAGCCATTAGACTATCAAGGATATGTATGTCCTTATATGTCAAGTTTATCAAATTATCACTACGCCAGATCACGCATTTCATGATTGCAAGTACTCTCCGCTTCAAGAAACGCATTACGGTCTGGTAGTCGAAGGCAAATTCTCAGTGCCCTTATATCACCAAGTTTAGAACTATCCGTTTAGCAACAAGTTTACATGGGCATCTGTGCCGTATTATGGAAGGGAGTCTCAGTCCCCTCATACCTCCATATTTATAACCATCCATGTAGCAATAATAATTTGAAGTCGCCGTAGTCTTGTAGGTACTGTGTTGGCTTATTAGACGTGAGGCCACGGTTCAGACCCCAGGTCAGACATCTCCAACAAAACGAGATATGAAGGAATATTTCTTCGGTGACTTCCTCTCAGCAGATTTCTGGCAAAAAATCTGAGTATAAATACAATTGGCATGAAAAGTGTCCAAGAATCTGTAGTTCGGAATCGAGTTTAAAATTGTAAGTCCCGCCACTCATGCATAAAATTAACGCACACAACATAGGTGGTGTGATAAACTACGACGTAATCCTGACTGAAGGGTCGTAAATACCAGTTATGTATATGTAGCAATAAGTCCCTACGGGCATCTGTGCTATGGATCCCTTTGAACAAGACGGTCGATTTGTTATTAGTGTGTGTCAATTGGCTGTTATTGATAGGCATCTTGTCAAATAGCTGGGTACTGCACTGTACTCTGGTGACAAAATCTGTGGCTTTGGTTGACCCCAAGGTCTAAAGACAATACACTGTAAGGGCTTCTCATATAAATCCCATGTCTCTATCGGTTGAATAGATGCTCCTGTAGCTAAGTTTCGCATTGCAACACTTATTTCTAAATAGCACATCCTGTGAACCTTCAAAATCATTCTAATATTGCAATACCTTTCCAGCAATGTCCACCACACTTCTCTAGAATAAGTAAGAGTAGGTTTAAGAACGTTGCTGTAAAGTAGTGTATCATTCTTGGAATGAAACTTCATTTTGAACCTACGGAATACATGGATCAGCAAATATGGGCTTTCATTAGTTTATTTTGCAAATGCTGTCATTTAAATTTCTTATACAGGACAACATTGAAGAATTTCACGTGGTTGGCTATCCTAACCACTTCGTTATAAAATCGCGATCTTCCCTTTCCTTGCCATTGAATATATTGCAGTGTTATCCGGGTTCATCAGTTCCCTTAGATATGTACAATTGATTGCTAAGTACTCTAGCGTAGATTGTTCGAATTGGTACCCCTTAGAAGTATTAACACTTCGTCCTCATTAAACAAATTAAAAACAAGAGAAATAATGCCATGTGGGCGTTGAGTTTTAACAATTCTACGTTCCTTAAAACAACGTCATCCAATGATTAGTAATAAAATCATTTAAATAATGTTTATCAATTGTTGTTGGTGCAGTGACTTGATACCAAATATTTAATTTGTTCTAGTTTTGCTTGCTGATAACATTTCTTAAGATGTTGTTTTTAATGTTTGGTATTTTTTTCTTTTTCTTTTACTTTTTTTGTATTCATTTTCTAAAAACAACAAAAAACCCAAAAATTTTGTTTGTTTGACCTGTTTGGGTATTTAAATTTTATTTAAAAGCGCAAACCATTTAAATACATCAGTTCAGTCAACAATCAGCAATCAAAGCATCAACTTGAAATATTCAACATGAAATTCGTTACCGTATTATGTGTTCTTCTTGCATTTGCCTCTATGGCATTAGCTCGGCCAGATCTTTCCGTTGGCAAATTTCTACATCCTGGTAAGTTAAGAAAATATTTTGAATATTAATTACAAAATTTAATAAAAAACAATTTTTATTAAAACAACAGAACATCCCAACAAATGTGTGATGGACGAAATGATTATGGAAGCCGGCACCATTGCCAAACATCCTTCTAAATGTGCCAAAGTTTCTTGCCATAAAGGCAGTAACGCTTCTATTGTTACATGCCCTGCCATGATACCACCTGCTGGCTGTGAAGTTAAAGAGCCTATGAATCCGGAAGCCAATTATCCTCAATGCTGTCGCCGTAAAATTGTTTGCAAGGACGGCAAAGTTTTCAGCAGCTAAACTTACAAAAAAAAAAAAAGAAGTGAAAAAACCCAAAGAATTTTTAAAAATTGTTAAAAAAAATCCAGTATCTTTTAAGAATTTAGTTTTGTATGTTAAATAAGTCATCCGCTTTACTATTTATAAGTTAGTTAAATTATTAATAAAAAAAATGTTTTAAAAAAATTTTATAAAAATTATATGAAGTGTTTTATAAGAATCAAAATCCAAATCAAAGTCTACGAAACAATTTTTAGCCATGACCTTTGCTATAATAAGATAAGGGTACCACTCAGCAGAAAGACTTTCGTTTTTTAAACGTTTATGAGTTTGGAATCAAATTTTCAAAGATAAGGTATGGCAAACCATTCTCGATTCTGCCCTTTGGGGTACATTTTTAATATCTGTTTAGAAATTTATAGATGAGCTGGTAACAATTTAATCGTATTTATTCAAATGAATGAAGATCCCCTAATACATATGTACGTGATCCTACATAAATGGTCATTACTACCCTTCAGTCAGGATTAAAACATAGATTCTCATACCACTTTTGTTGTGTGTGTTAGCTTTATACACGAGTGGCGAAAACTACAGTTTAAAGTTGGCTCTGAAGGACAGATTTTTGAGAAACTTTTCATGGCAATTTTTATTTAAAGGGTCCGCCAAATAACTTTTTTTTTGAAAATGCTTAAAAAAAAACTACTGAATATTTTCTCAAATTTCTTATTTTTTATTTGAAAGTACAATCCTTCCGGTTAATAATGGAAAATAATTTCATTCAAATGGCTGCGTCGGCTGGCCATGCAGTAGCCTACACGATCGGTCCAATTTTTAAGCACATTATCGATTGTGTGCAGCTGTATTTCACCAATGGCTTCACGAATATTGTCCTTTAAAGCGTCAATTGTCTCTGGCTTGTCGGCGTAACACTTATCTTTGACGGCACCCCACAAATAATAGCGGACCCTTTACTTTCAGAGTTTTTCCCAGAAATCTGCTGAGAAGAAGTAGCCGAAGAAATATATTTTCATATTTCGTTTTGATGTCGGACTGAGGGTTTGAACCGTGGTCTCACGTCTAATAAGCCAACACACTACTTACTACACTACAGCGTCTTCGCGTACGTGATCCTAGACAAAGTAAAATTGGATCAATGCCAGCAAAACTTAAAAAAGGTTGCAACGTTTCTTGCTTCACCTAGATACATAGGTAGGTGGGAATTTATTCGACTTAGAAAAAATTTAAGCAAAAGAGGTTAAACCATGTGTATTAAAAAAACGCATTTAGCTACGGTATCTTCCATACTGCAAAAATATATACATATTTACATACATAATTGGCCATTACAACCCTTCAATCAGGATTACGACCGAGTTTCTCACACCACTTATGTTATGTGTGTTAATTTTATATATGAGTGGCGGGAACAACAGTTTAAAGTTGATTCCGAACGACAGATTTTTGAGAAACTTTTTCATGGCAGGTTTATTTGCTCTCAGAGTTTTTGCCAGAAATCTGCTGAGAGGAAGTCGCCGAAGAAATTCTTTTTGTATTTTTGTTTTGATGTCTGGAAGGAACAAAATGGCCCTGGAAACCACACAATTAGTATTTCGTTGCAAAAATTCTAAACTCGCTTCTTTCCAAATTATAACACTACTTACATACATATATTCCACACAGTGCAGATAAGTCAAATGGACTTGGACAGATAACAGTGCAAAGAGCTGTCAGAGTTTAATAATCAAATAGTCAATACAGGTATAAGCCAACCACAATTCCAGCCCTGCAAGATGGCGTTACAACTGAAATAGCGTTCTAAATGCTGAAAAAAATGTATGAGCCGCATATGTTATAGACGTAGACAACTTTTATTTAAAGTAATTTTTAAAAGTATCCGAGGTCTAGTAACTCCTGCGTAGAGTTATTATACGAGACCCCATGGTTTATACCCATATTCAGGTTACTCAAACAAACTGAAATGTGTACAAAATATTTCTTTGGACGACTTCCTTTCAGCTGTTTTCCGGCAAAAACTCCGAAAGTAAATAAAAATTACAATAAAAGAGGTTCTCAAATCTGTCATTCAGCATCAACGCTAAACTGTAAATCCTGGCACTCATGGATAATATTAACATACACAACATAGGTGGTGTGAGAAACTACGTCATAATCCGGACTAAATTCATGTAATGGCCGATTGGGTAAGTAACTGAGTAAGTTTTTAAATATAAATGAGAAGCCCCACAAAAAGTTAGTGAGAAAAAAATATAAAATGAACATAGTGTTCCAGAATTTATACAAAATTGGTTTGAAGGATATTATAATTAGAATTAAGAAAATCCCCTTTTTGCAGTAAATCATGTGACAAGTTTTGCAATAAAATATCTGGGGTTTATTTTAATCAGATTCTATTCTAATCATTGACTTCAAGAGACAATAAATTTTTAATACATCACGTAATTTTACAATTAATTTCAAGTCATAAAAATATTTTCGAACAATGACAACGTCTGTCTCGTGACTTTAGTCGTGCGTTCTAGAGAAATGTGTATTGATTTACAAGTTTTATTACGTATATTACGTATATTTAATTACCAGTATACGACAGAGTGTTTTAATAACGTTTATGTTTAATTTTTTTTTTTACAAAACGTTAGATTTACTTGTTGATGTGAAGGTACCTAACAAAAAGTTGCATAAAGAACGTTGCACGTAGTAAAAGGTAAATTGCTTTCACAGTTGAACTTCATTTTTGGTGGCTCATTGGTTTGTTTATACTGGATCATGTTTTGAGCAATTCTGGATGCTTGATCTTACTTTGTTCAAACAATCCAGTTGTAAGCAGCAAGGACCAAAGTCGATGGTTATACAGGTAGTAGACTTGCCCCCAAAGTAAAACATTTTATTCCAATTCTATCAATTCTAACTCTATATCCGTCAATCCAGGTAGTCGTGTATGTATTTCGGTTAATATAGTTGGATTTCAAAAGCTTTTCACTGACGGTAATCCTGTCAATCAGAGTTCTTTGCTTAGGTTTCTTTTCTTGAGAGATAAAATATTAGGCAGCTTTAACTCTTAAGAAAGAGTTGAAATCAATTAGTAAGGTTCTCCACTATTACACCCAACAGATCACAAACCTGTCACTCTAAGATCAGCTGGAGTAGGACAATCACCTGCTTAGCTGATAAAAGAAACGTGAATGATAGAACTGAAGCAGAGGACTGACTGCTCTATGTCCGTCTACACTTCTATAGCCATTTACTGTATCTGTACGCCTCTAGAACTATAAAATGTCTAAAATGATTGAAGGCTTTAGCGCAGGAATCTTTTGTGAGAATAATAAATGCAGAGCTTTTAGACATTGATTCTTGTCAATTTTGAATACACTACAGATCAGTGCTGATCTTGTTCACTTTCATAAAGTTTGTGTAATTTTTTGCTTCAAAAATGTTCTAAAGATGAACACAATACATGCAAAACATAGTACATAATGGGTCACTACAATCCTTCAATCGGGATTACGCTCTAGCTTCTCACATCACTTATGTTGTGTGTGTTAATTTTATACGTGTGTTCTAAGACAGATTTGTGAGAAACTTTTTCATGTCAATTTTATTTACTCTCGGAGTTGTTGTCAAAAATCTGCTGACCGAAAGTCGTCGAAGAAATATTTTTTCGTATTTTTTTTTTTTTTTTGGAAATGTCTGACCCCGGGGTTTGAACAGAAGTCTCACGTCTAATAAGCCAACACACTACCTACTATAATACGGCGACTAGGTAGGCAATATTGTAATTGATTAAAGCACGTTTAAACTGTGTTTTAATGTCAGCCATTAATTATTCTGGTATTTTTATAGAGTCTTTTAGGTTTGTTTCTTAAGTCTTTTGTTTAGTATACTATTTTTATAAACTGGCAGAGAGCACTGTTACTTGCAGTCAATGAATATGAATTTCAGTCATATGAATTTTAGCGACTACATTTCTTTACCATATATTCAGTAAACTTGTAAATAACATATCGTATGGCTATTGGGTGGTATTTATCAGGTCTGCTAACCGCTTTGTTAATAATCTTGCAGTATAAGGGAAAACACCAAGAACGTATTGGATACTGAAAACTTATAAATGATGATGGCTACTATAACCGTAGAAATCCTCATACCTATTTTGGAGGAGCAAGGACTTTTTTGCAATTGTTTTGAATTTACTTTGCCTAGGGCCAACTTAATTGTATTGCATGAACTTACGGTTATCATTCAGTTGTGCTTCATTAAATTTAAACAGCTCATCCATAACTTTCTGTGCAGATATTAAGAATAAATATCAAAGAACAGACTGATGAAATTACACTCGATACTTATGGAAGATTTAAAAATTTAAAGTCTTTCTGCTTAATTGCATTCTTAGCCTTTAAAGCAAAGATTTTATCTTGGAATTCTCCTTTCATTTGGTGGATAGAAAACACACATATTCTTTCTTTTAAATCTTATAATATTTTATGTTTTTATTAATAATTTAAGTAACTTATAAATAATAAAGCGGAAGACTTACATACATATTTAACATAAAAAACTAAATTCTTAAAAAATACTGTATTTTTGTTTCACAATTTAAAATCCTTTTTTGTAAGTTTAACTGTTGAAAACTTTGCCATCCTTGCAAACAATTTTCCTGCGACAGCATTGTGGATAATTGGCTTCAGGATCCATAGGTTCTTTAACCTCACAATCAGTGGGTGGTATCATGGCAGGGCATGTAACTATGGATGCTTTACTGTTGGCATGGCAAGTGATTTTGGCACATTTGGAGGCATGTTTGGCCACGGTGCCGGCATCTAAAATCATATCGTCCACGACACATTTATTGGGATAGTCTGGTTGTTTAAAAATAATTTTTTTTATTAATTTTTGTAATTAAAATTAAAATTTTTTTGTAACTTACCAGGATTGAGAAATCTGCCAATAGATACATCTGGCCGAGCTAAGACCATGGAGGTAAATGCAATAACGCTTAAAACGATAAGGAATTTCATGTTGAAAATTACAAGTGGATGCTTTGAATGCTGGTTACAGACTAAACTGGAGTATGTAAAGGGATTGCGATTTTAAGTTTAAATATCCAAGCAGGTGAGGTAAACAAAATCTGTAAAAAACAAAAAAAAATTAAAAAACAAAATCTTAAGAAATGGTATTTATCAGTAGCAAAACTAAAACGAATAAAAATTTTTAGTTTTTTTAATTAATTTGACAGCAAATTGTATAACTTAATATTGTATTGTATTGTTGGTATGGTATTTAAGTCGCACAGGCACAGTGGTTAGACCGGTATGAAATAGTGAAATAAATAAAAAAGCATCTTCTAGCTTACCTAACTAAACGTGATTAATCTTTAATTATGGTGAAATTATTTTAATTTTTGTTTTAAATAAATTCTTCTTAACAATTAAAACCTTTTTGTATTGTCTTATTGTGTTGTGTTGTTATTCTTGTCTAGTGTTATTCCACAATTGTACTGGTTTTATGCCAGTGTGGCCGGTGATATTTATTCAAAAATCAAAATTAAAATATTTCTCTGTCGTAGTGCTCTACAAGAGTTTTACGTCATTTAGTAGGGGGGCCATAAAAATATTTTAAACGTTAAATAATCAGGTATTTTCTGAAAACAAAAACAAAAAAGATATATATTTTTTTGTGTACTTAAAGTTTATTTACCTTTTGATCGCTTCTAAATATTTTGGTTCTTTTTGATTCTTTTTACATAAAATAAAAAACAAAAATTCCTAAGAAAGCATATGTATGTAAAAGAAGACGCATTTTATTGTTTATCAAGGTAAACGGGAACAATCTTGTTAATAAAACTCTTTTAATCGCGTTAAAAAAATTAATTTGCAACTGAAGTTAATTTATGATGGCGCCTAAACATCCAGACCACGCTCTCCCTTTCATTGTTATTCTCACTAGTTCGTTGGTTATAAAATGACGTTAGTAAAGTCAGCAGCTTAAAGGTATGAATTCTTGGGTAAGCATTATTAAATACACTTTTTGAAAAAAGCGTCTGTACATCTACCGAAAATGGAAGTATTCAAAACTATGAGTATTTATGGTAAAATAAGAATATTTTTAGAGGAAAGTAATATCCTAACTCTAACCATTAGCATCCTCTGGATATATGCGTAATAAAGTTGTTGAGTAACTCAGTATTACCCCATCCTGGTATATGTTCTTTACAACCAGTGTTAAGCTATCTACTACGGCTCAGTATAAGTAGTTACTAAGCTGATTACACTCAAAGTTTTTGGAGTTTTTAGAGCCTATCGTTCGAGAAGTCCGCATATGCCAAATGGGCCCATTCATCGAAAGAGTTCATACATAAATAATTGGTCATTACAACCCTTCAGTGAGGATTACGACCTAGTTTCTCACACCATTTATGTTGTGTGTGTTAATTTTATACATGAGTGGCGGGACCTACAGTTTAAAGTCGACTCCGAACTACAGATTTTTGAGAAACTTTTCATGGCAATTTTATTTACTCTCAGAGTTTTTGCTAGAAATCTGCTGAGAGGAAGTCGCCGAAGAAATACTTTTTGTATTTTATTTTGATGTCTGGCCTGGGGCTCGAACCCTGGCTTTACTTCTAATATGCCAACACACTACCTACTAGACTACGGCGACTTCACCTGTGCTGATTGCATATGAATAATTCTATCACACTCAAAGTTTTTGGAGCTTTTAGAGCCTATCGTTCGGGAAGTCCACATATGCCAAATGGGCCCATTCATCGCAAGAGTTTCTTCTTAGAATTCTTTCATAATATTCAACAACGCACTACAATGTCGCAGGAAGTAGATGACGCTTTCAATCATAGTTTAAGAAGGTACACGTTCAACTGTAATTGTCAGCAGGGATAGAGAGGCAGGGTAATTTAAAATCTGTTATTGAATTTCATGCCTCAGTAGAAAATTTCTCTCGTTTTATACCTTTTTTGAAGAAGAACAGAAAAATCAATATCAAACAAGAAAATAGAAACAATTTCAACATTTGCTGGGTTATATCTAAAGGGCTATACACATTACTATAATCTTTGGTCGTAAAGTCGCATGTGAGGTATCTTTTTCCCCATATAGCCCATTAGGAGAAATTTTTTTTATTGATTGACAGAACTCTCAAGAGATAGTCACAATGCTATAGGAAAACAAAGGCTGAAGTGCATACCAAGTGTAGCAAAGAGTCATATTGCATATCTGGGGTTTAGACTCTGGCTTGTTTCTTGCACTAAATAGTGCTGGAACCATAAGACATCCGCGTCAGAGTGTGTACACCCCATAAAACTATAAATCCTGCCTCTCATGGATGAAATTAACACACACAACCAGGGTGGTTAGGTTAGGTTAGGTTAGAGGGTGTGTACTTGTCAATTACAAGTACAGTACTCGTAGGTCGAATTGACCCACTGTACAACGTCCTAGCTTCTCACAATACTTATGTTGTGTGTGTTAATTATATACATGAGTGGTGGGACTTACAGTTTAAAGTCGACTCTGAACGACAGATTTTTTGAGAAACATTTTCATGACAATTTTATTTACTCTCAGAGTTTTTGCCAGAAATCTGCTGAGAGGAAGTCGCCTAAGAAATACTTTTTGTATTTTGTCTGGATGCCTCGCCTGGGGCTCGAACCCTGGCTTTACGTCTAATAAGCAAACACACTACCTACTAGACTACGGCGACTTCACCTGGGTGGTTGCAGGGTTGTAATCCTGATTAAAAGGATGTAATCACTAACTAAGTAAGTTTTCTAATTGAGTTTATAGTGGTTGCAAACTGTGTGAAATACGATGGCAGTTCAATAAATCTGAGAGATTACTTCGTATCGAAGCAATGCTTAAACTTCTGGACACTTTAGATAGGCTTTTTACATCCGAAACAATTTAAAAACACACGATATAGTACACCTAATTCTGTTTTTACACGGTAGATTGGTTCCAGAAAAAACCGTGTAAAAAAAAACCGTGTAAAAAAAGACACTGATCGTATGCAAAAATAGGTGATTGGTTCCTAATCTCTAAAACCTATTAAAATTAGTGAAAAACAAGGATTTTTTAAGAAGTTTTGTATTTGACATCTTCTTTTAGGGATTCATAAAATATTTAACAAAATTAAAAACATAAATAACTTAATAAATATAAAATATTAACACATTTCAATTGCTCTGACCTTTGTGCTTGTATGCACAAAAAGGGAATTCCCCTAAATTCATGCCATTTACATTTGCTTTGCCAGTAAATTTGCTTGTACGCGCAAAAAGGAAATTCCCTTAAATTTGTGATATGAACATACTTTGCAAAAATTAAATTTGACAAAAAAAATTAAGCACAAAAAATTTTAAATCGTGCTAAATGGAAAAGAATCGTTTAAAAAAAATTAAAAATATTTTATTTTCAAACCGTGTTATATCAAAACCGTGTAAAAAAAGACCGTGCAAAAACAGAATTGGGTGTATTGTCTTCCCGGAGATTGAAAGATAGAGAGATTGTGGTAGTCATAGGCATTTGACATTGTTCAGTCTAAGATAACTTAGGTATGAGAAACTGGCGTGCTGTCTTTGTTCACAAACGGCTATAAAAGAAGTCTTGTGACAATATCGCAGGTATATTTCGTGTTTTTCGTAACTGTGGACGAAACTTATATTCGAAGACAGCAAAGATCAAACAGCAGACAAAATCATGGGTTTCTCCAATGGTGGATTTGTTTTGTTATAAAGGCAGAGCGATTGATGTTTGGAATGTCAGCATTTTAAATATACTCCCATGTCGCGAACACAAATAATATTTTTAGATTAACGAAATGTTCGCACAAGTCACGAATTCAAAATTTTTAATAAGTTTTTCTTTTTTTTTTACATAAATTCCTTTGTTTTAGTGGCATTGCCTGAAGCCTATGATGTTAAAATACCAACAAACTTTACTGCTACGACCTAATTCAAGGAAATTTTTAATTCAAATTCTAACAACAGGCATTATGTGTCATGGTTATGGTCAATCTTAAAACTCTAAACACTATTCAGAAGTAAAATAGAAAAATAGACATTTGAACAATTTACGCCTTTCTTAAGATACGAAAGCCATGCTATGCCACAAACAAAATGAAACTGTTGTCTCTGGTCACACAAAGTTAAACATCAGGTTTATTTATACAAGTGGCAGCTGAATAGCAGCACTTACAGTCAGTCATATACAGTGTTGAGGCTGCTGCTCAAGATGCTGATGATGATGATGATGATGATGCAGATGCTGATTGTGATATGAATACATTGCACAAATACCCAGTCAAACAACCAACCACATATACATATACAAAGCAAGAGTCTTTATCGTACATACTGATGGCGGCAGTGGCATCTATAGCGGTGGCCCGTTTATATGGTTGATGTTGCAGTTTTATGGCGTTCGAGAGATATTGTATGCAAAACTACAACAATTTCTATTGAATTTGTTTATGTTGTTGTTACAGTATTTAACACAAATGCTATTGCAGTTATTGTTTTTGTAACTGTTTGTTGTTATTGTTGTTGTTGTTGTATGTTGAAATGATAATTACTTTTGCTGTGATGTGCTGTGTTGTGTTGTTTTGTATGTTTTGACAAAGACAAGACCAAATGAAAAAACAAAAAAGTGGCAAAACATTTAATGTGGCACGAATATGTCTGGGCAAAAATAAAGTGTCTTACTACCGTATACTTAACATTGGACACTGGCCCAAAGGGGTGACAGACATTAAACCTGACATTTTGATGAGCCATATAAGTGACTTTGAAATTTTAATTTTTACTTGAAAATTTCTTTAAAATTACCGGGTATAGTTGTTCACAGTAATGAAGGCTTTTCGCATGTGTTAAAGGCAAATAGAAAGAAAAGTTAAAAAACACAGAAATAAATGAAAAGAGCAATTGGTGCTAGAGAAGGAAGAAAAACAAATTTTTGGATGTGAAAGTGTTTTAATTACATCGGGAAAATTATCGACAAATTACTGCCTAAACTAAAGGGTGCGTCATTTAAAAGTTTAAATTTAAAAATGCAATGAAACAAATTTATTTCTTTGTGGTGGAGAACAATTGTTCAAGTTTGAAATGAAATATTATTTCATTCATATGGCTGCCGCCGCTATCCTAGCGGTAACTCATTAGATCGGACCAATGTCCGTGTGCTTTTTCGAGTGAATGGGGTCGTATCTTGGCATTGGCATCACGAGAGTTGGCCTTCAAATGCTCAACTGTCTCTGGTTTGTCGGCATAACACTTTTCTTTAGTGGCGCCCCACAGAACAACGGTGTGAAATCGCAGCTTCTTGGCGGCCAATTGACCAATTCACCATTTCGTCTAATTAAATGACCATCAAACATCTGATGCAATAAATCGATTCTGGCATGAGGTGTGTAGCAAATTGCATCATCCTGTTGAAACCAAACATCGTTCACATGAATACCATAAAGAGGGTTACAAAATAATCGGTTATCATGTTGCTATGGATGCCTCCATCCTCATTTTCAAAGAAATATGGGCCATTGGCTTCTCTAAGACCACGTGTGGGTTTTCTGATTCCCAAATATGGCAATGTTGTCTATTAACGTGCCCACCAAGATGGAAATGAGTTTCATTTTCGCAAAACCAGAGCTCAGTAATGAGTATTCAAAACGATGAGTAGATTCGAATCATACTTATAATTTCTGATACTTATACGCATTCATACTTATTTTAATGTCATACTCATACTACTCATATTCAAGGTTGGAAATACTCATGGTACTCGTACTTAACAATACACATGATGTTATTGATTTCGACCCTCCATGACTTATCGTATACACGAATCACAAAATAAGTATGATTCGCATACGAACACTACAATACTCACAAGAAGGTTGTGTGTTTGCTCTATTTTTCTAAATTTATGAAACTGAATGAGTAGGCGTATGAATCAAACATAGTTCGAATGTTATGAGTTTGATGAAGTACGAATGAATCAGAGTAGTTAGATTTTAATACTGTTCACTCACTCATACTCAAAATGTCATCAGTACTTATGAATAGCGAATTTATTCTGCGGAGGCGACTTTAAACTGCAGGTCCCACAACGCATGCATCAAATTAACACGCACAACATGGGAGGTGTGAGAAGTTAGGTCGTAATCTCGACTGAAGAATTGTAATTACCAGTGCACCTCATGGTAATAAAAGTTCTAATTGAGCTCTGTACCACAATTCAATAAGCTAAGCATTAAAACTTATTAGGCCACCAAATTGCTGTGTTAAATGGTGGTGCGTTACTGCTGTGCGGTAAACCATTTGTTTTGTTAACACACTTGGTTAGCCTTGATTTGAAAATAATTGCCTAAATAAATTAAAAAAAATCACAGTTTGGGCAGTTCTTACTGTCCATCAGACTTCTATGGGGCGAGTTTCATTTTAATGCAAATCCCAAGGCATTTAAATATTTTTATTGGCTTACTAAGGCCTTTGTTTTAAACATAAAACTACCAAAAGGCGGTCATTTTAAATTGAAAATTCCACGTTGAAAAATTAATAGAAAAACCAATAAAAGTATGTATGTTTGCATTTGAAATTCTATAGATTTTTAGCGCCATCAGATACTTGCCGCTTTACTTACATGTCTACCATGTAATGGTCGTAGTGATGCTAATGTTAGAGGTTGTAACTCTTATGGTCACGATTTATTTTTTTTTTTTGCTTTTCAAGCCACATTTCTTGTCGCATGTTGATTTTGTTTATTTGGCTGTTATGTTATGACCATTAGGTGAACACAGTTCGTCTGGGTTTTATGGTGGAAAACTTGAGAAGTGTTTCTTGTATTTAGAATTCGTAGGTGTATCGTTTTGGGGGTATTGCGATACCATAAAATGATGCATCCTATAGATTTATTCTGTCTTCTTTCTTTCTTTCTTACTGTCCTTTTTTGTTTGCAGTTTTTTGAAGTTGAGCATCATCCATGCATATGTACTGTGAGCGGGCAGAATGAAAGATATTTATAGCATGACCATCATCTACTTGCATAAGAGCAGGTTATGAAGTGATTGCTTGCAAGTATTTTTAGAATTTCTAGTTGCAGTAATTAATTATTGCCATGTGCAGACTTCGTTTCTGTTTGTTTTTAAGAAATTCTATTCTGGGTGGCTGAGAGTGGCTTCATTCGTTTCGTATTATAAGCCATGTTGTTTAAAAATTTTTTGGCAATAAATTAGAAATTGTCACGTTGTTTAAAAAATAATGTTTTGCATGAAATTTCTAATACGGCTTGGCAGATAGTAACGTAATCAGATATGACAACAAGGAAGGTAATGCCATGTGTCTAATGAGATATTAAGATGAGCTTTTTTCATCTTCAAATCGTGGTTAAACGAATGCTTATGATCTCTCTCTGTTGTCAATAATTAAGACTTCCAATTCCAATAAAATAGTCGCAACTGATCAGTAGAAAAAGTGCTATGTTCCATGATAACACCACCAGACCTTATCTTTAATGATCCTGGTTTTATACAGCACAACACAATAACGTCGGAATCTTTACTGACATTCTCCGATCGTTTTACAGAGACGTTCAACTGGACTAGGCTTTGTACATCTGCAAACTGATAAGAAAATGGCAGAATGTTTTCTTTTCTTAATTCGGATAGCCATCTGCAATACATAATACAATACATGTATTCCGTGGGTTCGAAATCAGGTTTAATTCCAAGAATGATGCACTGGCTTTACAGCAACGTTCTTAAACCTACTCTTACTTATTCTAGAGAAGTGTGGTAGACGTTGCTGGAAAGGTATTGTAATATTAGAATGATTTTGTAGTTTCACAGGGTGTGCTATTTAGAAATAAGTGGTACAATGCGAAGCTTACCTACAAGAGCATCTATTCAACCGATAGAGACATGGATTTTATATGAGAAGGCTCTTATAGCGTATCGTCTTTAGTCTTTGGGGTCAACCAAAGCCGCAGATTTTGTCACCAGTATACAGTACAGTACCCATTTATTTGGCAAGATGCCTATCAATACCAACTAATTGACACACTCTAATAACAAATCGACCGTCTTGTTCAAAGGGATCCATAGCACAGATGCCCGTAGGGGCTTATTCCTACATAACTGGTCATAACGACCCTTCAGTCAGGATTACGTCGTAGTTTATCACACCACCTATGTTGTGTTTGTGTTAATTTTATCTATGAGTGGCGAGACCAACAGTTTAAAGTCGACTGCGAGCGACAGATTTTTTTTGAGAAACTTTTCATGGCAATTTTATTTACTCTCACGAGTTTTTTGCCAGAAATAAGCTGAGAGGCAGTCACCGAAGAAATATTTTTTCATATTTCGTTTAGTTGGAGATGTTTGAGCTGGGGTTTGAACTGAGGCCTCACGTCTAATAAGCCAACGTAGTACCCACTAGACTACCATCCCCAATAGCAAGATTTATTTTGATGTCAATACGATCTGCAATGGGTAATATTTCCTCTCCGGTTGATGGTATTATTAAGAAGGCCCTTCCTCTGGCTTAAATGGGACAGTAAGTAGTATTAAATTAGTTTCTGGCACCTAACCTAACCTACTCCAAGCTATAAAATTACGGCAGCCGAATTCAATCTGTCGTAATTGTTATAAAACAATCGCAGAACAAATTGTGTATCAATGTACACATATTTAATAGCCCTGTATACATAGTTACATGCAGCAAGAGCCCTTAGATCTCTAGAAGAGGTCTCCATTTGTCGGATGTATCAGGCGAAGATGATGAAAGATTCAGTGGTTACTCTGCTCCAGATATGAAGGAATGGGATATAGAAGATAACGACTACGTTCACGCTTAAGGAGAATGCGAGATTTTTATTCCTCTGTTGATCGGTATAAATCCGCCAGCCATCCTGCATTCGAAGAGAAAATATTGGAAAATGAGCAGGCAGATAGCGGGCATATCTTGTTGAAGCTACATTTTTAACACATTTTTAACTGCCGCGGCAATTTTCAGAAAACTGGCCACGCAAGCCAACATTGACTTTTTGTTCTTTTCCCAGAAGCGATTTATCGATACTAGCACTGATATAATACGATTTTATTCGAAGCTACACACAAATGGCAGGTTTAGTGAGTACGAGATAACTCGTAGTTGGCTCCCTAGAAGGGAACGTAAACTATGAGTTATCTCGTAGTCGTCAGTCCACGTGTTAATATAGTTGTCGTCTGTTTAACTAAATCATAGGCAATGACCTTGTTGGCGATGAGACCCATTTCTGTATAAATGGCTGTGTGAACAATCAAAATTAATGAATTTGAGACGATACCAATTCAAATGAGGTACAAGAGTGTCTAATGCATCCCGAAAAAGTTACCTTTTGTTGCGGATTTTGGGCTGACGGCGTCACCAGTCCATATTCCTTTGTGGAACAACGTTGGCGAGCATTATAGGCCGGTGATTACAAGTTCGTTTTGTCTTAAACTGGAAGATTTAAACATCAACGACATGTGGTTTCATGTGGTTGTGTGGTGCCACACAACTTATGCCACGTTGAATATTCTGCACGAGTGATATGAGAGCATGGTCATATCACATGCAGCTGGTGTCAACTGGCCAAAGAAATCATGCGATTTGAGCGCGTTAGACTTTTTTCGCACGCGTATGTAGTCGCCGTAGTCGAGTAGAAAGTGTATTGGCTTAGGTCAGACATCAATATGTAAAAAATGAAAAAAATATTTCTTCGGCGACTTCCTCTCAGCAGATTTCTGGCAAAAAATCTGAGAGTAAATAAGAAATTGCCATGAAAAGTTTTTCAAAATGTCTGTCGTTCGGAGTCAACCATAAACAGTAGGTCCCGCCTACGTGTATAAAATTAACACACACAATATGAGTGGTGTGAGAAGCTAGGCTGTAATCCTAACTGAAGGGTTGTAAGGGCCAATTATGTATGTATGTGTATGTATATGTGCGAATGAGTCACAAACCACAGAAGTCCTTAAAGCCTCCACACTTGCATTTTGGCCGTAACATAACCCAATCATATCTGCTGATTAGTGCTTAAATTTTTTAACAATTTATGTGGTTTTCTAAAGCTTCACATTCTATTTACCACCACCTCTCTCATGGCGTACAGGCTCTTTATTTTTAAATCATCTTCTACTTGGCTTTTAATTTCTAATTTCTAGCAATTCGGAAAAGATCACAACAAACGCAGACACTTCAGAAGCCTGTTCGTTTACCCAATTTGGTTTTTGTTGACAATTTTCCAATGCAACAACACAACATCTTGGACGCACTTGCCGTAAACAACAACAATAACAACATTTATGACCATAACTGTGAAAAAAACAATGACAACAACAATAAATACAACAAAAAACAAAAGAAAAATAAGAGAATTTTATTATAACTTGTGTGCAACATGCGTAGGTTTCATGCCACACACACGTATGAGCATTTTTCATGCCACACACAAAAAACTAGAGACACACACAAATGCCTTTCAAGCAAAGACATGCCTTTTTACCAAATCGAGCATAAAAATATTTTGTTGTTGTTGTTGTTGAAATTTTTGTCTTTCTCTACGGGTTTTTTTATCAATATTTTATTGGTTTTTACAGTTAAATTGTTCAACTGATGTTGGCAATAAAAATGCCAGCCACCATCATTTAAACGGCAGCAGCAACAGTCACTGCGAAACAGTAACAACAAACGGAGGCAGCTACGAGAAATATAACGATTAATTTCTCATTTGTCACAATTGATTGTTGTTGCGACATTAGGTTGCAGTATGCATTTATTGTTGTTGCTGTTGTTATTGTTCACAAAATTACAAAAAAAGCCTACAAACAAAGGATTTTTTGTCTCTTTTTTCATATCAAAACTACCAAAAAAGGTGCAGTGCTGATCATGTGAAACTTTAATTGTAAACAATGACAACAACAAAAACAACAACACCAACAGCAGCAGCAGCAACATCAATATAGCCATGACCCCAGCCAATTTAAAGCCTTAAAGCTTATACCTCTACTCTCCTCTAGGGAAAAATTACAAAAAAAAAAAGAAATTATTTTAAATACGTGCCCCAAAGGGACATATTTTAGCCTTAAAACAACCACAATTTAATTGAATCATAATCATGGTCTAGCAGAAAGGATTTTATGGTCAGAACTTTATTTGGTCAGGACTTAAGCAATTGCTGGTGCTGGTGCTGCTGCCTTTCAGAACCTTACATGGCCAGTAATAAGTCAACATTTATGGCGGGTGTAGAACTCTTTGGAGACCATTGCAGTTTGTGTTGCATAACGAAATGCTTGATTTTAATTATTTCTTTATAAAGATCTTCGCCAAGATGAGCACGTAGCGATAAAGCGCTGAGCTATTCGTTCGTGTGTGACCAGAACGACTCAAAATAGTTTGAAGGCCTTTATAAAAAAGATTCCAATTTTATATGGTAAACGCTGATATTAAATGATGCAATATAAGTTGTGCATGTGGCAAGGTAAACATGAGGACTGTAATTAACTTTAGAATTTAGACAAACGTTTAAATTGTTTTCTTTTAACCTCTTGCACAAACTGGCTTTAAACGAATTTAAACGAAATTTCAGCAAGAAAAATTGGTCGTAAAATTTTTTGTGTGGAATACATATGTTAAATACATTGCAAAATACATATGATTTAATCATTTTCCAATACTTACAAGCTCAGGCGCATGAAAAATTGGATGTGAAATTTTTTTTTGGAATTCATATGTTAAATACATTGCGAAATACATATGATTTCAACATTCTCTACTACTTACAAACTCGAAGCAAGAAAAATTGGACATAAATATATTTTTGTAGAATACATATGTAGAGTACATTGTGGAATACATATGATTTCTTCATTCTTCACTACTTACAAGCTCGACGCAAGAAAAATTAGCCAAAAATAATTTTTATGGAATACATACATATGTATGTAGAATACATATGTAGAATAAATTGTAGAATACATATGATTTCAGCATTCTCGACTATTTACAATCTCAGGCGCAAGAAAAATTGGGTGTAAATATTTTTTTGTGGAATACATATGTAGAACACATATGTAGAATACATTGTAGAATACATATGACTTCACCAATTTCCACTACTTAAACGATCGCACACAATCGGTCTTAATAAATGACATTCACTGGCCTCTATTGGGAACTGTTATAGCAGTATGTCAGGATTTTGACGGCGTACACAGACTTATTCTGTAGTCAATGTTGAAGCTCAATGTATGCCATATTCATGGAAACTTTCTGCTCAGGATATTGAACTGCATTGGTCTTTGGATTGTAGCAACAGTTGGCCGTAGAAATCGTTAAGTCAAAATGTGTAGCGTCTTGTACTTAGTTAGGACCGATATTTCGATGCTAAGGACTAAGTTACAAGTTGTACGCTTGATTTTTAAGATGCATTGATAAGTCACTAGACATCCACGCCTTTCTCAATGAGTATATGGTGTGATGGGCTTTGTTGATGTGAGTAAACTGGGTAATATTATTGCGATTAAGGAATGAAGTATTTGTGGCATTCATTCTCATTATTTTAGTGTGGAAAATGTTGCCAAAAAGTCGCCATAGTCTAGTCAGTAGTGTGTTGTCTTATTAGACGAGAGTCTGTGGTTCAAATCTCAGCTCTGACATCTCGAACAAAACGAAATATGAAAAAATATTTCTTTCGCCACTTTCTTTCAACAGATTTCTTGTCATTATTTAGGAATAGGACTACAACCTAGCTTTTCACGCCAACCATGTTGTATGGTGTTCAGATATTCACCGTTATTGCGTAAATCGCAATAAGCGCCATTATTGAGCTCAATATTTCATATAAAGTTTCAATTAATAATTGCGCAATAAGTACGCAAATTGTTATAATATTGAGTAAAACTTAAAATGCAGCACAGTCATAAGTGTGTTGAGTGAGCATATTACAATTAACCGAACACTTTTTGTTGACAACGACAAACAAAAAATGACGACCAAAATAAAAACAATGTTGTTGAAATAACCAGCTATTTTGTTTACCAGCTGTCAAATGAATATTGAATAAACTCAACTGCTTATATTATGCCTGAACACTTAAAATATTGCACTCAATTAACCGAATATTGTGTCAATAATAGTGCATATCTGAACATAGAATTAAGAGTGTTATTTTTAGCTATGAGTAGCAGGACCTACAGTTTAAAAATTTTGAAAAACTTTTCATAGCAATTTTGTATACTCTGAGTTTTTGCCAGAAAACTGTTGAGAGGAAGTCATAGAAAGAATTTTTTTACTTTTTGGTTTGTGCGAGATGTCTGACCTGTGGTTTGAATTTGAGGCTTTCATCTAATAAGCCTATATGCTACCAATTAGACTAGGGCGGCTTCTTTTTGAAAATTTCTTACAACTGCTTTACTTTACTTTAAGTAGAGTGTTTAGCGCCATTATCTTGAAACTCACGCAGTATTGCTTCCTTTTTGTACATTTACACGCCTTAAAATGTGTTTTTCTGTGCAAAAACATTGTTCGGAAACTTTTCTATAAAAAAGAGCTCCAAATTAAAAATTCTATGTTCAACGTCAAAAGCAAAGAAAATACCATTTCCATCGATTGGAAAAAAACAGTATGTATGCTATTGCGTAGGCTCTACAGCAACATTGTTATTCGCTACATTACGCCAACCATTTTTTTGTAACAATTCTCGCAAATACTAAATATGGTCTGGCGCCCCTCACTGTTTAACAATTACAAGTTCTTTCTATTTTTCACTTTTTTTTTTGTAAATAATTATGGAAAGGAAACCTGTTCATTGGAACATCTGCTTAAAGACGAATAGCTCAAGGTCCTGTTTCTTGGAAAACAAATGAAAAAAGAACCCAGAAATTAAAACTACTAAGTATACACAGTGATACGATGACTATGCTTTCAACGCGAATATCATCATTATTTGAAACTGTCAAATGGTAACTTTATAATTAGAAATAAATACGTTTTCTAATGCATTAGAGGAGAAGAAGAAGAAAATAGAAATTTTTTCTTATTTATTGTAACGTTATTTGGAATATATTGTCGGCTTTTGTTGTAAAAAAAGAAACAAAAAAAGGAAAAACCGTGGAATAAAATAGAAAACAAGTCTAGTTTTCGATTCAATATTATGCAGTTGATCCTCTTTTCAAGATGTTACCGTTTATTTTATTTGTGGCACTTGTCAGTCCTGTTTAATAAGAGACATACAAGAGCGGCTTCAATGGTCAAGATCAATAAAACAACAACAACAACAGTATTTATATTGACTGTTTCACTGGCTGTTTGTATGTTCTCAGCCAATGCATATGAATCTGCTTAAATATTTGCCCAACGAAGTGTAAATATTTAACGAGGGTAGTTTAGAAAGGCACCTCGTATCGCCTCTAAGTCAATTAAAAGATCAGTACTTTGATACTACGCAAGTATATTATGTTTAAAGCCTCGAAATTCAATTGTAATTCAACCAAGGGTTGAATCAAGTTATTTTGAAATCATTATGAAGAAATAAAGTGTCATGGTTTTGAACTTCTCAATAATCTTTCAGGCAATAAAGCACTTTTAGTTGATCATATGAAGTGTATTATTTTTATTGGAATGGTCTTTTGCCAATTTTTGATTGACTCCAGTTCTACGATTTAGCAAAATTTCTACGATTTACTCACGAAAATACCACGATGACTGTTGATAGTACTAGTAAATTCTATAATTTCGGAGAACGCTTTCTAGGAGCGAATAAGGTAACATGGCAGCTTACTAACTTACGTACTTACTTACTTAATTGGCCATAACAGCCCGTTTAACGGACTTCGTCCTGCCGCAACACATCCTCCCAGGCGCCTCTGCTTCTTGCTCGCCTACGCGAGTTGGTCACACCAATTGATGACAGGGCTTCCTCGATTTGGTCCTTCCAACGGATACAAGGTCGGCCTCTTCGCCGACTTCCACAAGTTCCCGCATCAAATACCCATCTCCCCCGAGCATCCTCCTCCATTCGAACGACATGGTCGAGCCAGCGCAGTCGCTGGATGTTAATACGCTGCACAACGTCTATGTCGTTGAGGAGCTCATACAGCTCACTGTTGGATCAGATAAGGAAATCATCGCCAACTCTCACTGGACCGAAGATCTTACGTAGAACTTTTTTCTTGAACACTCTCAAGGCTACTGCATCAGTGCCACTACGCCATAAAGAAGCACGGGTAGGACGAGTGTCTTGTAGAGTGTTAGTTTTGTTGTACGAGAGAGGTCTCTGCTACTCAATGGCCTATTGAGACCATAGTAGCTCCTGTTGGCAAGAGTAATCCTGTGCTTGATCTCCAGACTGACATCATTTTTGGTGGTAACGGCGGAGCCAAGATAAATAAATTCCTTGACTGTTTCAAAACTTTTGAACATGGCAGCTCTCTTAAGAATATTCCCTTCTCTGGTAATAGCACAGCAGCGGGTATATTCAGGCGCAATATGCGTGCACACACAACATAATTGGCCATTAGAATCCTTCAGTTAGGATTATGACCTAGCTCTCACATCACTTATGTTAAGTGTGTTAAGTTTACCCATAAATCGCGGGACCTTTAGCTTAAAGTCGTCTCGGAACGACAGATTTTTAAGAAACTTTTCACGGCAGTTTTATTTAATCTCAGAGTTTTTGCCAGAAGTCTGCTGACGGATAAAACGTCGAGATGTTTGATCACGTCGAGATGTCTGATCACGTCGAGATGTCTGATCTGGGGTTTGAACCGTGGCCTCACGTTTAGTAAGTCAACAAACTACTTACTAGACCACGGCGACTTCAGAATGCAGGTAATTGCGAGTATTTTTCGCTCAGAAATTTATGCCATCGAGAAATGTGCCGATATTAAGTTGTATAGGATATTCACTGGACAGGACATGCCAATATTATTTGACAGTTAGCACTTAGCTGCTATAAGTTTAACTCGTAGTAAGCAGAGGACTGTTTGTCTAAGCTGAATCAGCTAGATAATGAAAAGAGAGCCTTTGCTAGGGTACAGGATATGTGCGACATTGAGGGAAATGAGCACAATGCTGATGGAGTCGGAACCAGTCTGTGAATAAGAGTAGGAGTTTGCAAGGATGATGGGAAAGATAGAGAGAGAGAGTCTTCAGAAGTTTTGAAACAATCTAGACTTTTGGCAGTCCATTAAAGTGATTATAATGATGAGAGCTTTGCATCAGACTTATAAACGATTGAGTTGTGAGGGGTAAAGTTGTGAATTGTTCACATCACTAGGTGACATTAAATTGGACTGTGAAAATCGTCCTAAGATGCCACAAAAATTGTACAATTCTGTTGCGCCAGGTATATCATTTTATTGAATTTCTACGCCTTAATTCCCATGATACCCAAATATCGAGAAAAAAAGTGTCGAAGAGAATACCATGCGACAGCTTTATACCCCTCGAGGGTCAATTAGTTTTCTAATTTTTTTTGGACTTGTAATCCTTTCGAGAAAAAAAGTGTCGAGGAGAATGCAATGTGACAGCTTTATACCCCTCGAGGGTCAATTATTTTTCTAATTTTTTTTTGGACTTGTAATCCTTTTGGGTCCTGCAGATATTTAAGAAACCACCCGCGATTTAACAAACACCATTGCATGGCTAAATGCCTGGCTTGAACTGCAATTTCATTCGAAACAGCCAATTGGCTTTACAGTTGAGTTGTTAGTTGACTGGCTAACCAAGTGTGTCTATCTCTCTGTATACGACGCTTAACATGCTGTTGTTGGTTGTTGATGGTTGTCTACACAGCGCTTTAAGTAGAGTATTTTCATATGTAACAGTAGTTACTGGTTTTCCTGAATATTTACCATAGATTTCCACCTCTTCCTTTTGGTTTTGCGAATTCTACGTACAACAACGTGCAACTTAAGCCTGGCTTTGTTTTTCGTAAGCTTGTAATACTGCTCGCTCTCTCACTCTCTCACTCTCGGTGCTCATTTTGAACTAATTTATGAGGAATTTAATGCAGTTATTTAATACCATCATTTAAAACGTTGCCAGGCGACTCAGCGTTGCGATGCAATGCGACTGCGATGCGATGCGATACGTTTAAACGTATCAAACAGCAACTTGTTGACGGCCAACAACAAGATTTTCTTAGTTTTTTCTACAGTTTTTTTCTGTTGTTTGGTTTTTTTTGTTTATTGTTGTCCCAAAAACGGTATTCAGAAGAATATTTATTTTATTTTCTTGATTATTTAACGATCAATTCAAGTTTAAGCATAAAACTAGAACAACTATTACGTATTGAAAGTTTATTGCATAAACAACCAATAATCAACCGCAATACGATGCATATAAACAAACAACCTCCACATTATTATTGTGGTTGGCTGACAGCATCGAAAGGTAGAAACATCATCTATTCGTTGTTGCCGTTGTTGTGTTGTCCATGTTGGCTGTTCAAATCTTATGACATGATCTCTACATACGCATCAGTCTTGAGACAATCTTAAATCATTTGCAGAATACACGTTCATGTATGGAACGTTTGTGATGTTGTGTTGGTGGTGTAGAAATAAGCCTTTTTGGCTGCAGGGACAACATTTACAATATTTTCCCATAAAATCTGTTAAAAACTCATTTGTCTTAACAAGGCCTATAAATTGTTTATGTTCTAAAACCAAGCTTAACAAACACTGACATGCTGATATTGTTGTCAAGTCATGGGTTTTTTTTCTAATGCTCAGCCACAGGACACCCTGTCTTCAAGTAAAATAAGACACAGAAAAGGTTGTCTGTGTGTTTTTCTTACCAGCCCATTATAATTTTTCACTGTGACAGTGGCTACAAAGGCTAAGATCTTGTTCTCAAAGCTAAGCAGTTGCAAAAAAAAAACGTATGTTTTGTAGCCAACAAAAATACACATGTTAGCTGGTGAATGTCACTTATCCAGTGACATGGTGTGGAAATCTCAAAAAAAAGGAGACACATTTCTGTACAAAAAATAAACTCGTTACCTGAAATGAAAAAAAAAGAAAAATATCGGCCATATTTTTTTTAAATAAAAATTTCAAGTATTTTGTTTATCATTTAAAAAAAATTCCATTCATTCGCAGTTCAATAAAAAATTCATAAACTTTATGTGCAAAACAAAAAAAAGTAATCTTTTCATTAGAGGCCTATTTACCAACTTTTAGTCAATAAATTTTATTGCACTTTCTATAAGAAGTTTTCTTTAATAATTATTATTTTCTTAATAAAGTTTATGGATTTCTATGTTCATAGGCCTATTTACATATAATTTTATTATGCAAAGAAAATGTATGCAATGTGCAATAAGCATTACAGCGGTTTAATATGTCGTAAAATTGGATGTGCTTACTTGACAGTTATTGAGAAAATTAAGTCTTAATAGTTGTTGTGATTGGAGGCCTATTTAATAAAGAAAAAGAAACCATAAATAATATCGGATCATCTAGCAGGGACTTTTGAAGCTACACCTGTTAAATTAGTTGGCATTTATTCAGTCTATTTTGCCAAATCACCATGAGCGTATAAAGCCTACAACGACATGTAGAAATAATAAATTTTTTTTTTCAGAATCGGCAAAGCATCGTGCTCCTTGTCTATTTTACAGCCGTCATGTCTGTTCTACCGACGATTCGCAATGTAATGAATAAATTCGAGTCCACTGGTTCGGCAACTGATCGACTAGCACCCATACGTCGACGTAAAGCAAGATCTGCCGAAACAAACGCCGTTTTTCGTGAGAGATTGCAGGAGGCAGAACTCGAACACAACATGTAGAATTTTGTGTCGTGACTTGGTCCTGCCCAAATATGTAATTTAACTGACACAGGACTAAAGATAAACGATCACGAACAGCGACGTGTATTTGCTGAATGTGCTCAGTTGGCAACAAATCTTCGTCAGCGCTTGAGCACATTTCTTGATACAGGACTAAAGATAAACGATCACGAACAGCGACGTGTATTTGCTGAACGTGCTCAGTTGGCGCTTGAGCACATTTCTTGATACGCGAATTTATCGAATTCGATCAAATTCATGGAAAATTGAACATTTCACATGCACTCCGCCGTAAGAGAAGCCGTGACGAAGGATGCTACATTCAACACATAATGACATCAAAAGGCGTTTCAAACGTATACAAAACTTTTGAATCGAATCTCTTTCGGGCGCAACATTCGGGTCTAAAATGGTTGAAATCCCTTGCAACTCCGCTGATCTACACTCGCAGCTTTATTGTGTCAGTCTTCCTGGTGTCATTGACATTCCAAGCAATTGTATGGTGTAGCCGATGAACTTGTAAGATCGGGCGCAATCCTCTACAAAGTCTGGATTCAGGAAAAATCTAGACTCCCGACCACGAGTACATACACACATCATTAAAACCTTTCAGTTAGGATTACGACCTAGCTTCCTACACGACTTATGTTGTGCGTAATTTTATACATCAGTGGTGGGACCTACAGTTTAAAGTCGATCTCGAACGATAGAATTTTTGCCAGAAATCTGATGAGGGGAAGTCGCCGAAGAAATATATTTTTTCGGATTTCGTTTTGTTGGAGATGTCTAACCTGGAGTTTGAACCGTAATCTCACGTCTAATAACCCAACACACTACCTACTAAATAACGGAGCCATTGCCCGAGTAAGCTGCCCAATCCGATATTACATACGTATATGGCCATTACAACCCTTCAGTCAGGATTACGGCCGAGCTTCTCACACTACTCATGTTGTGTGTGTTAATTTTATACATGCGTGGCGGGACCAATCGAAGTTTACGCTCAGAGTTTTTGCCAGAAATCTTCTGGCATCTGCGTATTTCGTTTTGATGTCTGACCTGGGGTTTGAACTGTGATCGAATAAGCCAACACACTACCTACTAGACTACGACGACTTCAATGAGATATTAAAGTCGATAATAGTGATGTCTTCGTCACTGTAACTATCATCACTGCAGATGTTGTAAACCTGACTTGATTCAACTTTTTTCGAAAGTCTAATGGAGATTTTGGATTTTAGATTGACCCTAAGAGGGCTATGCTTTCATGTAATTATGACATGATTTTGACTATCTACACCGATTAATTAGGATTTGAAAGTTATCCCTAGAGGATAGTTTCAGATGGTTACTTACTACTTAAGTGGTTAAGAACCACTTACACATGATAAATGTGATGGGTTTCACTGCCAGTGGCATTCATTGAATTATGAAACATAAAGGCAGGACATTGATGTGATAACCAGTTTACTTACTTCTGGTTTTAAACGATAGCAGTTAATGCATATACCCAATAAAATAAAAAATTAAGAAAATCCATATTTCTTGTAAACAAAAAAAAGTAGTCCACCTGCTTAAAACTTTATTAATTTGTTTCCATATTGAAAAAGAATATGAGAAAGTTTTCAATGCAAAATTAATGATATTCCTGTTTAAATTTGTTAAAAGAAATTGCAAAATTAGCATTTAAAGAGAGTGTGTTATAAATTTACTTAACACTGTGCTACAAGTAATAAAAACACATGCATTAGTTTAAAACTAATCCATGATTTCTTAAGGCTTTAATAAAAAATCGAAGTGATTGACAAGAACTCTTTGTAGATTTATAGACTTTAAGTGGATATGGTGTCCTGAAATTATCTGCATTTATTTTCGTAGCACAGTGTAGTTTTATTTTTCACAATCATTATTAGATACGATACAGATAGAATATGCATTTAAACGCCTTCAACGTTATTAAAAAATTGTTGTGAGTTTATAATCCAAATCTGATGTTCAAATTTATTGATTAATTAATCAAAATTTTTAATAAATAAAGAAATTAGAGAAAGTGCTGCAGTGGGCAAACCGCGCGCAATATTTTCTTTAATAAGATTTTTTGCTCTGTACTAATCAGTCATTTCTTGATTGGAAGCAAGAAGTCTGGTATGTCTTCCTAATTGCCAACTTCACATAAGAGCCCTTAAGGGAGATTATAACTTTGCAAAAACGCATTCGAAACTGTACCATTCTACCCTCTTTAGAAGGTTATCATGTTAACTGAGGCAAAATTAATTCGATTGCATGTACTATTCGATGAACAGAATTACAACCACTGTTGGTTGTAATACTACCAGCACAAGTAAATATTCTGCTGTTGGAACAAAAAAAAAACAAAAAAGAGAATTTATTAATTATTGCAAATTACGGTAATTTTCGCTACAAAAATCATTAACCAAAAAGGTTCATAACACTTTAATGTTTATGATCTTAAATCGTTGGGCTTGCTAACACCGACCAGCAATGTTACTGAACAAATGACTTCAGTTGGTGGTGTTGTGGCTAAAACGGTTTTTAGTACCTCTTTTTTTTATTATTTAACGAGGTGTGGTAAGCAAAATTACTGTACCTAACGTAGAAGTAAGTTCGAATCCTATTCGCTTCGGTTTTTTAAATGTTGAGGCTTTAATTCCTTACCAAACGGTATCCAAAACTGAGACTGACTAAATACCAAAGCAGAGGAAGAATTATATCCAGAAGGTAAAGGCAGTGCCAAAGTGTACATTTTTTTGGGATTTGCACGTTTTGTAGAAGTTAAGGGACAATTCATCCTTTGAGCCTCCTTGCCAAACAACATCAATAACGAATATCATAGGAAGCTTAAGGGGCCTAACTTTTTGTCTTAGAGTAGCAATTAATTGCAAAGTTCCCTATCATTACATCCAATAGATTTTAACAAAGGACGCAACTACAGATGGCAACCCTATTAGTCTAGAATCTGTTACAATATCTAGTTAAAATACACGATTTTTGGGAAGGGACTTCAATTCCCTTCAGACAATTCATCTATTGAGACTCCTGACCAAACAATATCAACAACAAATATCATAGAAAGGTTAAGGGGCCTAATTTTTTGTCTCTGATTAGCAATTAATGTGCAAAGTTGTTCATCATTACATCCAATAGATTTTCACAGAGGACGCTATTTCTAGCAACAAGAGATGGCAACTCTATTAGTCTAGAATCTGTTACGATATCTATTTCAAATACAAAAACACCTGCAAACAACGTCAAAGTCGCGATTTTTAGGATTTTTGTGATTTGTGGAAGTTAAGGGTCTTCAATTCCCTTCAAAGGATTCATCCAAGAACACTTCTGACCAAACAACATCAACAACGAATAACAAAGGAAGGTTAGGGGATCTTAACTTTTGGGTAAGTGCAGCCCTTAATGCGCAAAGTTCCTCATCATTATTTCTTATCGATTTTCACAGAGGACGCTATTTCTACTAACAACAGACGGCAACCCTATCAGTCTAGAATCTGTCATCAACAACGAATATCATATTAAGGATAGGTGGCCTTACTTGTTGCGTAAGAGTAGCACTTATTGAGCAAAGTACCTCATCATTATTTCTTATAGATTTTCACAGAGGACGCTATTTCTACTAACAACAGATGGCAACCCTATTAGTCTAGAATCTGTTATCAACAACGAATATCATATTAAAGACAGGCGGCCTTACTTTTTTCATCAGAGTAGCACTTAATGAGCAAAGTTCCTTATCATTATACCCAATAGATTTTCACAGAGGACGCTATTTCTACTAACAACAGACGGCAACCCTATTAGTCTGGAATCTTCTAATTAAACTACAAAAAACAAGAAGAGCAGGAAGTGATACAATTGTTTCTTAAAGAAAGCAACAAGAAATACAAAAATAATCTTCAAAAAGGGAAACGTTTAGGGGTAAGATCAATACCAACTGGAATTAAGGCTTTATTTAGCTTAAAATAAGGTGTTGTATCAAAATCAAATGCTCCAGTTTATTTAGTCATTGTTGCAATGGTCAACATGAAGGAAGCATGGTTCAAATGCCTTTGTAACATGCCTTATACACTAGCTTTAGACCCCTTGGATTATTTCTTATTCATCAATGAAGGCCAGAAACGAGACAAGCATTCCTCATTATAAACAGGGTATGGAAGCTATTAATGGAAGAAGTGTACCTCGTATTTATAGGAAAAAAACAAGGCACGAAATATGTTGTATGGAAAATGAAATATTATACGGTTTTAAATTTATGATGATTTATAACGCCAGCCACAACAATAGGAACCTTTAGAAGAGCAGCAAAAAATCATGGAACATATGCTGGAATAGAATAAATAGAGAGAAAAAAAAGAATTGTAAGTAATAATGAAATGAAAAATAATCAGTAGAAAAGAGTTATAGTTGAGTGATTTAACAGAAAACAGGAACTAAAAATGTATTCTTTAGATACATACATCGACTGCTTTTATTCTTTCTAACTTTTTTTTCAAACAACAATAGACGCAATACAACAAAACAAAATTCACAAATGATTACCATTTAACACGCAAGGGGTGGTCAGTTTTAACTGCACAAGCCATCTATTCATTCTGATGAAATTAATAAAGAAATACAACAACAACAAAAATAAGATTCTAAAAATTAAAAACAAAAAAGACTGCAATAGTTTATAAACCAGCTTTATGAATCCACCATATGCCGTCTACTTAAACCACTTTTTTGTGGCTTCAAAATTGCATGAAGACTTTGATCTCTGAATGACTTGTTATGCCATAAAAATTAAATTTCTCCTCAAGGCTTTTTTTCATTTGAAATATAATCTTAATGTAGATCAAAATTCAACAAGATTTGAGATAAATAATCTCCCATTTAACATCAAATAAAAGCAAAATTAATCTGTAGCAAATGGAAAATTAATCAAAGCATTTAGCCATCAACTATAAAAGCCAAATACAAAATGAAAATGAAACAACAAAAAAAGGCAAAATTAATTTGAAAAAGATTTTTTAACCATAACCTGGGAAAAGTAAATTTTTTATATATATATTGTACATATGTATATACTTACAGGTATATATATCATTAACCACTTCCTATCTTAAAATTAAAAAAAAACCGATTTGTGGGTGAGATATCATCGAAATTATTATTATTCGTTTGAAAGGCCTATTGATACCATTATGTCTGGAACATAACATCGTTCAAATGTCCCTCCACAGTTAACCTGGATGGAGGGCATCCGAAATGTTACGTAAATATGGCTGAGTTTGACCACAAGCATGGGTTATGCTGGCTTTGCAGACCGTTGTCATTTGTGGTTATTCGCGTAGATCTGTGACGTAAGCAAACTCCACAAGAAAAAGTCTAACGAGTTCAAATCGCGTGATCTCGGTGGCCAATTTACATCAACCCCATGGTCTCAAAAGGCTCGTGCAGAATCACATATTGTTGGTGTACATATCATCCAACTCAGGCCAGAAGAAGTTTTATAATCATCGACCCATAGTGCTCTACATTGTATGTAGAGCTTGGCCTGATGACGCCGATAATCCAAAATCTACACCAAACGGTGATTTTTTAGGTATGCATTAGACGCTTTTGCATCTCGGTGGCCAGTTCATATCATGCCCTAAAATCGCTCGTTCGAAATATCTAATGAGGCAAGCGTTGTGTGGCTCAAAGCGTCGTCATATTAAATCCACACGTCGCTGGTCATTATTGGTCGTCGTCGACTAATAGTGGTCTGGCCACGTCGTTCTCAAATAAACAGGGACCGATGTCGCCGCCAGTTTATAATACATATCAGTTATGGATCTCATGTGAATTGGCATCGTCTCGAATTCGACAATTTTGTCTGATTACGTTCATCCATAAATCGGAAAGAACGCAGAAAATTTTTAAAAGTGATTGAAGCGTGTCTTTGGGCCCCTACTGTCTAAAAGTCTTACTTACTGCTTAATTGTCCATAACAACCCGTTTAACGGATTTCGGCCTGCCGCAACAGTTCCTCCCAGGCGCCTCTGCTTCGTGTGCGCGTACGCCAGTTGGTCACACCAATCGATGACAGGGCTTCCTCGATTTGGTCCTTCCAACGGATGCATGATCGTCCTCTTCGCCGACTTCCGCAGATTCCCGCATCAAATACCCGTCTCGCCAGAGCATCCTCCTCCATTCGAACGACATGGTCGAGCCAGCGCAGCCGCTGGATATTAATACGCTGTACAATGCCTACGTCGTTGAGGAGCTCATACAGCTCACTGTTGTTTCGGATACGGAAATTATAGCCAACTCGCACTGGACCGAAGATCTTGCGTAGTACTTTTCTCTCGAATACTCTCAAGGCCGCTGTATCTGTACTTAATACGGTCCATGCCTCTGCGCCATAAAGGAGCACGGGTAGGATGAGTGTCTTGTAAAGTGTTAGTTTTGTCGTACGAGAGATGTCTCTGCTACTCAATTGCCTATTGCGACCATAGTAGCACCAGTTGGCAAGAGTGATCCTGTGCTTGATCTCCAGACTGACATCATTTTTGGTGATAACGGCGGAGACAAGATAGATGAATTTCTTGACCGTATCAAAAGTATAGTTATCGGCCGTAATCTGAGAATCAATACGCCACGCGCCTCTACCTGTCGATAACATATACTTTTTTGCCCTCATTTACTGCCAGACCCATCTTACTAGACTCCCGTTCAATAGCACTAAAGGCAGCAGTAACATCTCGTTTGATACGTCCTATGATGTCAATGTCGCCAGCGTACGCAAGCAACTGGACACTTTTTTGAAAAATAGTGCCATTGCGATCCACTCCCGCCTTTCGCAGAACACTCTCCATGACGAAGTTGAAGAGGTCGCATGATAAGGAGTCGCCTTGTCTGAAACCTCGCACGGTACCAAAAGGTTCGGAGAGGTCCTTTACTACCTTGACGGAGCTGCAGGAATTGCTCAACGTCATTCTGCATAGCCTTATCAGCTTCGCAGGTATTCCGAGCTCAGACATTGCGGCAAAAACACGATCACTTATGGGCTGACTTATAGTCGACAAAAAGATGGTGTGTGTCGACTTGTTTTTCGTGGGTCTTTTGTCTAAAAGTCATTCTAAGTAAATGCTACTCGGGCGAAAGGTGGTCTACCCCAGAGCTTCAATTTTGTTACACTTTTCCCAATTTTTGGGTGGTATTTATTTCACCGTAATGTTGTTCTCTAGGTTGGTGTTATGGCTATAGCCTATGTACCCTAGGGAATTTAGTTAACCCTACATGCATCTCACTCTTTACCAAGAGGTGACTTTGCGCATCATCAGCTGCCTATGATGTTGTTCTACTTGTTGGGGAAGAGTGGTGAAAAATCGTATTTTTTGCACATCTAGGTTAGGATGTCCCGAAAATCCTGTGGTGATGCAGTACTTCTAAAATCGGATTCGATTTCTGCGCACTAATAATCTTTAAAGAAGTATAGTCGGGTGTCTGGGTTAAAAATCTTCTCGGCCGGTGTTATTTAAAGGGGATTAAAGACTCTTGGTTATTAAAAATTCAAAAAAACTTTACGCACTTTGGAAACCGCCTTGCTAGGGTTTTCAGTAAAGCACTTTATCACAGCATTGTGGGATTTGTAGTACAAAATTCTGTGTTCGTTGTAGCCTATGTGGGCTAGGTTGAGCTTTGGGGAGTGGGCTACTTCCGCCTAGTGAAAAGACTGTTTAAGCCACATCTATATAAATAAAGAAATAAACAGATAGGCATAGATAGGCGAAGATAGCCATTGGTAGGCAATGATAGGTATAAAATATGTCCAGTTTAGGAATTTTTAATTAAATTTCTTTTCTTTCTGTTGTTTTAATTTTACATTTAATTCAGTCTGTGAAATTTCCCCTTACTAATGGCCGTTAATCTAGTCCTTGATGTTTTATTATTGCTTGTGCAGAATTATTATGTTATGACAGCCTTTAGCTATTGGAGTGTTAAAGCCAGATCATTGCCAAGCATTGAACGCCTTTTATTCCCCTTTTATGGCCTGAAGGCAATATTTCTTACAATTTCAAGTTGATGCCTTTACGATCAATGAGTTTAAGTGCAGCACTTTATTAAACTTGAGTTTTAAAGTACTTTACAGAGTCAATACAATAAAACTTCTTCTATTATATTGACGTTTCAATACCATTGTTATTAATTGCAATAAAATCAAAAAAATATCGGCAGGTTTTCAAAAGAAGTTGAACCTTTAAAGAACCATGACAGAAAATTATAGGAAAAAAAGGAAAAATCAAATACAAAACAGTAGCAATTTAATGAAAATGTTTAATCTGATTAACAATGATTTGCTGATAAATTCGATTTGATGTTGGTTTTTATGTCAAAATATTTGAATAGAGAACACCGGTAATGAAGTAACGAAACTAATTGTAAATCGTTGTGGTATGAATGCAACGTGGCTGAATGAGAAAATTAGATAGAAATTGAGGATATGGAGGACGAAAAAAAATGATTTTAAGTGCAACAATGTAATAAAAAATATTAAAAATGTGCATTGTAATCTGAAGAATATCGATAGGCTGCTATGATATCTAATGATTGGGTACACCTTGCAATGAACTGGGTTTGATGATAATCTATACAAAGAGATGCGAATAGATGGTCAAATGATAGAGTTGCTCACGATTGTTTCATTGTGCTGGTGTGCTGTTATACATTCTGTATGTTTTGAATGAAAGTTCACTTATGATTTCATGATATTAGAGATGGTATCACTTTGTGGCGTTATCGAGTAAATCGACTATTTCCATTGTCAGTATCTATATGGTGTGAGAGATTTGCAACCTGACTGACTTTTCATTACATTGCCTTGCTTGTAGTTTCCTAAAGCTAGCTGCTAAAACGTTTGAATACAAGGTGTTAATCAGTTTCGCCTTAACCCGAGCTTCTGGTTCATTTTGTTGAAATTTTCCTTCAAAAATACTAGCCATTCTGATCCAGCACGAATTGATATCAAATTTCAGTAAATGTATGGCAGAAATTTAAGCCCTCACACGTTGCTTTTTTTGCAAAATTATGTCTCTTTCAGCTGTATTCTTAGTTCTAAATGTTCCACTATATTTTCCATGAGGATATTGTTCCTAGCCTTGAAGTTGCCATATTCTCCTACGTAGTAAGATGTGATATCGTGGTTCAAAACCCATCTCAGACATGCTTTCAGCAGTCTTCTGGTTTAATCTCTTTAAGAAAACTGAATGCCACGAAAAAAGCTTCTTAAATTTGTAGTTTGAATTCGATGTCAAGCCGTAGGTTTCTTTCCTCATGGTTAAAATTAACACATAACATGGTTGATGTGAGAAGGTTTTTTTACGACCAACAAACAGGAAGTGACTTCTATTCATGCAGAACATTGTGTTGCAATAACACAAAGATAGTTATAGTTAGAGGAGAAAGGGAAGAGGGGTAGTGAGCAACAAATTCTGTTTTTCAATCTTTTTTTTCATGAGAATTGGTTTGTAATTCTCACTTTCTTTTTCTGTTTGATTAATGTCAACAAGCAGACAATGACAAAACAATCAGCGTCTCCACTTTTGAGACACATTTGAAGTTTATCATACTACCTACTAGATCAACGGTCTACCAAAAAAAAAAAAAAAAATCTGAAAAAGCTTGATTAATGTAGTCACCAAAGTCTAGTAGGTAGTGTATTGCCTTACAAGACGCGAGCCCATGGTTCAAACCCCAGATCAAACATCTCCAACAAAACGAAATCCCGAAAAATATTTATTCGGCTTCTGCCTCACAGCAGATTTCTCGCAAACACTCGGAGAGTAAAAAAAATTTCCACGAAATGATTCTCAAAAAAAAAAAAAATCGGATATTCGAAATTGCCTATGAATTGTAGGTCCCAGCACTCTCACCACTCGTGGGAATTAATGCACACAAGATGAGTAGTGTGAGGAGCTTGGTCGTAACCCTGACTAAAGGGTTGTAATGACCAATTAAGTAAGTAGATAATTGACTTGAGACAAAGCAACGAAAAAATAAAACAGAGATGTGTTGATTGCACGATATGGCTGAGGCATCCAGCAATATAACTTCCTTAGAGCTGGACTGAGGAATATAGTCTTGAGTGGATTTATTATAATTTGAAAAGAAAAGAGTAAAATGCCCCTCTTTAAGGCAGTGGTGAAAAATGTTGGTAAAAACGCACGGCTCTTCTCTTAAATTTTAGCTTCAGGGGATTATGGGGAATGTCATCAACTTTTTGTCATCTGAAGTCGCCGTAGTCTAGTAGGTAGTGTGTTGGCTTATTAGACGTAAAGCCAGGGTTCGAGCCCCAGGCCAGACATCATAACAAAATATAAAAAGTATTTCTTCGGGGACTTCCTCTCAGCAGATTTCTGGCAAAAACTCTGAGAGTAAATAAAATTGCCATGAAAAGTTTCTCAAAAATCTGTCGTTCGGAGTCGACTTTAAACTGTAGGTCCCACCATGTATAAAATTAACACACACAGCATAAGTGGTGTGAGAAACTAGGTCGTAATCCTGACTGAAGGGTTGTAATGACCAATTATGTATGTAAGTATGTCCTAATGTTGATCTGTTTTTTGCCTTCTGGATTATATTGTCGCAATCCAAAGTGCTATGGAGTGTCATTGAGATGCACTGTACTACCTTTACTTCAGGATAAAATATGGCCTAAACCAAGCAATTTTTCTTACACATTTGAACACGTTTAAAACAAGCTTGTAACGGTTAAAGGAATACAATATTTTATCTCTTCTACTGTAGACAGCCTTATGAAAACTGTATTTATTGGGGTCAAAATGAAAACATCATCTATGAACCTTTTTTGTGGTGCTGTTGTTGTTGCCACAAAACTACACAATAAATTTACACTCCAATTTTTTTTCTACAGTTAACACGCAATACTTTTTGAAAGGCCTATTAATGATCATTATGGGTACACATATGCAAAGGAAAGGAGAGAAGAATCTTAGGCCTTATGCCACATATTGGACTGTAGAGCAACAATATTTGTGTGAAAAATATATCAAAAACAACAACAAGACGAAGTATAACTGTTTAAAAAAGAAGGAAGGAAGGAAGGAAGGCAGGAAAGAAGGAAGGCAAATTCAGTAAACAATTAAATGAAATGCTTACTAAGCAATGTAGTCTCGAAAATACCAGAGGGAAATGAGACTACAATTCTTATGTAAATTTTTTTTTTCAACAGATTTTTAAACGCACTCTGTCCGTCTGCCTGGCAGTACTACTAGGCTCCTCTACACGAGTGTTACTATTACTAGCACTTGGTCTTGGACATTTGAATGCTTTGAATGTGTCAGTGTTGTCGTTGTAACTGTATTTTACTTTTTACTGCATTATCTTTCCTTCTTCTTCTTGTGTAGCTTTTTGGTTGCAACTAGACTTCTTTAACAACTTGCAACACGTTTAGTAAATACTAGCAAGCAATAACAACAATATTACTTCATTTGTTGCAGTATTTGCTACAAAGAAAAGAAAAAAAAACGAAACAAAACAACCAACCAAACAATTGTGGTTTATTTGTATCATTGTGGTGGCATGCTTCATGGTTATTTTGTATATTTTGTGTTACAGTTTAGTTTTTGTTTTTGTTTTCTTTGTTTTCTTTCGTATTTTTATTATTTTAATGGGTGCAACAATTGTTTTTATTTTCTTATGACATCTGTATCATGTTGAGCGTCATTACATCTGTATTTGTTTTTGCTTGCCACAGTTCTCTGATGATGACTCCAGAAAAACTACACTGATGATGCCACAAACGGCATAAAAAATGATTGGTTCTATAAATATGGCACAAAACTATGGGGGTTTCCAATGGCTATCAATAACTTCAAGCCTATTTAACCCATTCATTAAGATATTTCAATTGACTTGATTTGATTCGTTGTCTTCAGGATATAAAAGGGCCTGGAAACGGCTTTGGAATAAATGATTTGGTTGTGGAACATGCTGAGTAATAAAGCCATAAATATGGCTGAGAAAATAAGTTCGCTTATGAGACAAGAGTAGAAACAATCACAAAGTGTAGCCTTGGTCCTCAATCAACCATGGTATTGTATTGCAACTTGGAATTGATTGGGAAGTTATGAAGGCCTTTTCCAGATATTTAGAACATGTTCTTCTTTTGTCACTTATTAAGATGAATAGTGGATTTGCATTTTATTACAGTCCTCTTCTTGTCCATAAGTGTCCAGCAAGGTCTGGCAATATTGCAGCCAACGAGATTGTGTAGAGTGGAGAGTAGACAATATCCAAATTAACCGAACCAATGGCCTGAAACATATCGGAGATTGCTGGCTCCGTACCGACCCTGTCCAGCTCATCAGCAATGCAATTTTCAATAATATCCTTGTGTCTGGGAGCTCACATAAGAGTTACCCATGAATAATCTCAAGTTTCCAAAAGAAATCCTCGGCATTCATAAATAAGAACGGATGTTGGGACTACATTCGTTAGGGATATCTGGAGTAAATCAGAAGATTTTCTCGCCACTATACAGGCATTGCGCCGCTTTCAAAATTACCACGGCTTCTGCTTTCAATTCACTGCAGTGATCAGGCAGTCCATAAGAAAGTTTAGTATCAGAACCCTTAATAAAGATACCACAGCCTACTTTGTTACACATCTTTGAGCCATTAGGGTTCTTACGGTTTCCCAAAGCAAAATTCCCTAGTCGAGATTCTAAAATCGATTATAGGGAATATTATAATTGACCCTTGTGAGTCTTTATCATCCCAGAATAGCAGCATGGCCATTGTCCAGATTGGTCAAGGATTTCAACGCATTGAATCGTACTGCCACCAACTCCATCTTCTGTCTCAATAGGAGGTCGGAGGGGATGACTATTCATTTAGGGAGGAAAACATTGGCTATGGTCAAGGAAATTGGCATCTCTACAGCCAATATACATACATACATACATACATAATTGGCCATTACAACGCTTTAGTCAGGATAACACATTAATGTGTGTTAATTTTATACATGAGTGGCCACTCTCACATAAGTGATGTGAGAAACTAGGTCGTAATCCTGACTGTGTAGGGCATTTTAATATCGTTTCATACCTCTTACAATGTGACTTGGTTTTTAACAAATATTTTCCCATTTAATATGACAGATCGTCAAATTCTTTATTGATTTTAAAATACGTACCACACTTTCAAAAACATTCTCAACAAAACTGAGATACTCTTCAAATGGCAAATGGAAACTATAAGCCCAACAACATTAGGACCTAAACAACTGACAGTAAAATGATTCTTTTTTTTATTTTCTTCTTCTTCGTCTTCATTTTTCTTTTCAATTCCCATGACTATTGCAGTTGATCATGATCATGAAGAACAGTAAATATAAGCTCATGATGTGTGTATCATAAAACATACACCAGCTTGCCAGGCAGCTAATACAGCTTGCTATCGAGACCTGCTGTTGCGAAACTATTGGGAAATGCACAACATTAGCACAGTGTTGCTGCTGTTGTTGTGCTGTGGTTTATCAACATTTTTTCCAAGAATAATTAACACAACTGGTAGAGGTAACCTATTGGGTTTAACAGTTACCTACACTGTGTGTGTGTTTCTCAAAACATTCGCTGTTGTATTATGATGCTAGTAAAAGGCCAGACAAATAGACGAGACGTTGCATGTAGTATTAGAAAGAAAAAAAGTTGAAAGTTAAAGAGACAGTTTGTTTTATGATTTCGAGATTGTTGTTGTTTTATTTGTTTTGGCTTTCTATGAGTCGCTGTTTCCAGCGATTATTAAGTATTAATTAAATGCTTTCAGTGAATTACACACTGACACAATAAATCTCATAAAACCGAGGAGAATCGTAAGGAGAGACGTTAAGGGTTTACGCTGTATAGGCATTCTTTTGAACGCACTACAGTTTTAATTCTATGAAACATAGTGGAGGCACAGCATGTGCCATGTAGAGATACCGTTGCATTAATGCTACTGGCTTTTGTATTTTGCAATTGCAATGGCAATTTTGTGTAGGCATTTTATGTTGCCACATTGTGTTTTGTGTCATGACATTGCGTTGCATTGCATTAGAAAAACGTATTGCTAGTTTAGTCTTACTGGCATTACATTTGATTGCAGCATCACTTGTTGTTGTTTGTGCTGTTGCTGCCTATTGGCCATTACCTTATGTGGTACAAAATAATTCAATAATTGCGTCCAGTTTAAAATTATTTTAAACATTCCAAATACTTACGACAGATTCATTGGCTACACTGAAGCAGCACACACAAAACAAAGCATTGACCAGCAATTGCAACGGCTGCTTTTGAAAGAATTTTAATGCCCTACACGGTAACATGCTGTCTAAAAGCACTTTAAAAACGATTTTCTCTGAATGGTATAAGAAAGGTTTTTTTAATATTATGAAGCTTGTGTTCTATGAAAACACCATGTTTGTAGGAATAAATCAAAAACGAAAAAAAACGGAAATTATTTGTTTCAAACACCAAAAAGACATGGATATGTTAGGAATTCCTAACAGGCCAACAGAATAGAAAAACTAGCACAAATAACTGAAAGTGCTGGTCGTATGTATATTGTAGAAAGACACAGATTTGTTTGTTTTAGAAAAAAAAATTAAAAAATGTAGAGTTTCCTTTGAATGATGACATGCATGACCCGCTTTTAATGAACGAGAATAGCATTTGAGATGAGGTCCTTGACCTCAGCCTGTCTGTCCACGTATCGTACATTACGTGATCCTCACAGAATCTTGCGCCTGAGTGCAAGCATTACATTACTTTCAATGACCATGATCTCCATTTGGAAAGAAACTTTAGTAGTTAGCCAGTATATACGAAAGTTCATCGTCAGAACCTCAGACTACATTTCTCGCGGCATATTCTGTCCAGTATTTTTAAATCATGGGTATGTAGTCGCCGTAGTAGTAGTGTGTTGACTTATTAGAAGTGAGGCCACGCTTCAAACCCCAAGTTCTGCTAGATTTCTGGCAAAAATTGCCATGGAAAAATCTGTCGTTCAGAGTCGACTTTAAACTGTAGCTCACGCCACTTCTGGATAAAATTAAAACACACAACATAAGTGGTGTGAGAAGCTAGGTCGTAATCCTGACCAAAGGGTTGTAATGACCAATTATGTATATACGTGGGTACCATTGGAAACATTTAGATTGTCAGACTAGAAGTCTTTAGTTGGAATCATTGAATGAAATTCTAATCGAGCAAATTATAGGCAGTCATCCCCAATGTGTCTAAAATTTCCCGATGCTGCAGTATGCCCGCAGTCTAGATTGACACAGGATTTAACTGATTAAGACTTGTTATCAGCAGCTCAATTAAATGATTCACTGGAAGGTCTGAAGACAGTCAATTGAGTAACGGGTGGGCCATCTATCTGTTTAATTTTGAATCATTCTGTCACAAAATTCGGTATATTATCTCCACTGAACGTAATGAATCGATTCATATTCGTGAACCTTGGATTTATTGGAATAGATGGCTCAACGAGAAACTGCACCATGATGCCGATTTTGCCAAAAAAAGTCATCTTTTCGAATGAAGCTCATTTTCATCTTAGTGGGTACGTTAATAAGTAAAATTGCCATATATGGTGCTCAGAAAACCCACACGTAGTTTTACAGAAGCCAATGCACCCATTACGAGTAACTGTTTGGCCTATATTTCTTTGAAAATGAGGACGGCGCAACCATCTCGGTCAATGAAGACACCTTTTGCACCATGATAAGCGATTTTTTTGTATCCGCTCTTCTTGGTATTGACGTGAATGATGTTTAGTTTCAACAGGGTTGTGCACGCACATGTCATGCCACAATCGATTTGTTACGTCAAACGTTTGATGGCCGTTTAATCAGTCGAAATGGCCGCCAAGGAGCTGCGATTTGACACTGTTGGACTCTTTTCTGTGGGGCGCCGTTAAGTAAAAGTGTTATGCCGACAAATCAGAGACTGTTGTTAAGCATTTAAAGGTCAACATTCGTGATGTCATTGGTCATCAAATTATACTCGAAAAGAGCATGAAAATTGGTCCGATCAAATGAGGTACTGTGAGGCCAGCCATTTCCATTTCTAAACGAAACAGTTGTACTTCACTATAAAAAAAAATATATTGGCCAACATTTTAAACCGTTTTTGTTTTGTTACATTTTAAAATTTATACTTTTAAATGGCCCACTCTTTACATCAAAAAATTCCCTGGTGATCAGTTGACTGCGTGTCATTTTAAAATTACAAACATAGTTGTTATGGACTGTTTTTCTTGTCCTGTGCGTAGGGTATTCGTTTAGTTGGTTGTTTTTTATTTAGTAGAGAAGTAGAGAACTTATTTCCTTATGCAGATTTATTTAAAGTTTCTGTATTTTGCATTAAAAAATGCGTAAGAGTTTAATGGCAACGTGAGCAATGAGTTTTTGGACTTTTAGCCTCATTTTCAATTGGGCCAAGTTAGATCGTAGGGATTGATCTGACCATTAGAATTGCTAAAAAAGAGGAAATGAAAATGCAGTATATATTGGTAATAATGCAGAGACAAAACTTTCTGTTCAGTATGTTAAAAACTGTTCAGTATGCTAAACAACTTTTCTGTTAAACAATTTACGAATTAAAAAGAAAAAAAAATACGATTTAAATTAGAATATCCAACAGACAGTAGTATTAAGTGAATGTTGATTATTTTGAATTGTAAATGTCGTAAGAAATTGCTTTAATTTGCCTTTTAAAAATTAAAATCTGTTTAATATACCAGTCTAATACGCCTTTTTATTTATTTGATTAAAGAGGAACCATAATTCTATAAAATGGGTATAAAAGGACGCGTACAACAATCTGGATAATTAGCTTGCAGCATACTAGGTTCACCCAATTTGTAGCCAGGCGGCGGTCCGATAGAACTACACCTAGAGAAAGAAATGAGGTTAATCCGATGTACCTCTAAATCCTTAAACAACTTACGATTGAAACTCTACCCAGCTGTCTGGGCCACACAATATTCTGCCACATTCTTTAGGCACTTGGGCCTGCTCGCCATTGGATAGAATTTTGTCACCAACCACGCATTTACCCGGATATTCTAGGAATAAAACAGAGTTCAATTGTTTTTATTTAATGAATTAATTTTTTTTAGTTTAATTTTTTATGTCAAATACTTGGATCTTTATATTGTCCCCTTGATACAGAACTCATATTCAGCTGTAAGAGGCTATAAATTATGGTGATTAAAAGTAAAAATTTCATTGTTTATTCAAGCAGTTGTAAAACAAAACTGTTGAAAGAAATATTTAATTAGAGATGAAAAATAAAAAAGCTTTTGTAATGCAATCCAAATGTTGTTGTGTAAAGTATTTGAACAAACAGTGAAGCTGAAGCACTAATTTTAGCTGAAAAATAAATTTTTCTTAGTCATGCCAAATAGGCTTTTAAATAGTAAAAGTAATCCTTTTTTTGCATTCTAGCAACATACAGTGTAGACAAAAATAATAGGAACATATCACATTGTCAACATTTTTATACAATCAGGATTACAACCTAGCTTCTCACACCTCCCATGTTGCTAACTGAATTTCTTTAAGTTTTCGTGATTATTTTCTGATTAAAATGAATCCATTTTGTTCCTGGGGACTCCACAGAGTTTATTGAAAGGGTTTGCTATGGAAAAGGCCAATTGGTTTTGAGGACTTAATTTTTCTGAGACCATGATTCTACGCTTCTAAAGCTATTTTGCGGTCGATGTTCTACATAAATTACAACCTTAAACGCATTTTATTATACAACGAGAAGTACATTGGTACTGTTCAACCGGAACATTCTCAAATCCTTCTTTCTGGTTTCTGGGTCTCATTAATTACTTAGCCGACGGAGTAAATTTGCTTAGCTTCTGATATAAATAAATAAATCCACAATTTATTTACACGAGTTTGGCAAGTAGCATTTAATCTCTTTGAAAAGAAGAATTTTTTTCAGGACTTTGACTTACAAGTTACTTCCTTAGTAGGTGGCCGAAGTCTAGTACATATTATGTTGGCTTATTAGAACAAAGTCCGAGATTCAAACCCTAAAATTTCTTTCGTGGCTTTCTTTCAGCAATCTTCAACTTATCAAATCTTATGTTCGGAGTCGAGATCAAACTGTAACTCCTGCAACTCAAGAATAAAATTAACACATACACGATGGGTGGTGTAAGAAACTAGGTTGTAATCCTGACTAAAGTGTTGTATTGACCAATTAAGTAAGCAAGATGATAGAGTCCTAAATAAGCTGATTTGCAAAGCTTATGAGGCTTTAAAATCAGGCCGAAAAATAGGCCTAAAATGGAGGGTTTGAGAATAAGCACTACCGGTAGTAAGTCACGTAACGTAAACGAGTAGCTATTGAAGACGTAAAAAGAAATACAAATTAAGTACATGTTAATACAAAATTGATGGCGCAAATTCGAATGTGTAGAGCAGTATTTGAGAAGCATGTATATCCTTTGCTTTACTAAATCAAATATGAAGAGCCAGGATATGACCCTGGATTAGAAAATTAAAAATCATTAAATTTTGTGATAGGAATGATAAGTGGGAAACTCTATGTATCACAAAAGCAAGGTATTTGATGCGTACATGCGGCATCGCACTTGAAAAGCACATCATTCGGGTCGAATGATTCGTCAGGAGGGCCGAATGTGAGATCGCACTTGAAGAGAATATCATTCGGGTCGAATGATGCGTCAGGAGGACCGAATGAGGGATCGCGCCCGAAAGGATTAAGGCGATCCCGTAGGGTTAAGGAAAAACTGAACTAAAATAAATATAGTAAGCGGACTGAAAAACATAAACATGATAAAACTTAAATACTTGATCGAGTTTGAAAAAATAGTTTTTCAATAAAAAAAACAGACAATTAAAATTATTATATATTTGGCAGCAGAGCCAAGCAGTTCAATTTTGAATTTAAATAAAAATAAAATTGTTTTAAATTATTGTTTGTAAAAAACGTTTGTTGTTAAAACTTAATAAATTTATTTAAAAAAAAATAATTTATATCGTTAAATATAAATTAAGCCATTTTGAATCTACATACATATATACCCATCAACAACATGCTATTAAAAAAACAGTCTTAAAATCGCTGTGGCTAAATAAGCTACACACTAAGAAAAAGGGGACGAAAAGGGAACAAATCAAGAGTATATTCTGGAAGTTACCAGACCCAAAATAAATGTAATATAAATAAAGCGAAAAGTAGTGTTGCCATGGTTTACAAAATCTATAGCACAGTGTTGTTAATTAAAAATTTAAACAAAAGAGGGATTGTATAAATAAAATAATAAAAATTGTTAGAAGCAACAAATTTTTTTGTTTAATGTTGTAAGCTTCAAACCTGCTGGAAATAATTATTTTTATAACGTAACAATATATGAATGTAATAATACTGCAAATAGGCCTTTCAACCTAAAAAAATTTTTCAAACAATTTGAATATAATTTTCATTATTGTTGACCACTGTAAAATTATAAATAATTTGTTTTGGAAGTAAGAGATGATTTGTATATTCAGTTCTAGGAATTATAAAACTGATAAGCAGTAATCACAGAAAATATTTTATTATCAAGTGAATTAATACACAGTAGAGTTGCAGTAAAATATAGTATTAAGACCAGATTAGCTTTCGTTTTGTGGGACTGTTCAGATTTACTTTAAAGCTTTATTGTATTGTTAATTTTATTTTTGTTAATTTCATAAGATTTTTAACACAAATAAAATAAAAATTTTCTTTACTTTATTTAAATAAAACAAAAATTTGGTATTCAGAGAATATGGAGGAGAATGGTATTGCAAAAGTTAAACGAAGCAAAAAAAAACGCTTCTTTTCCCAATTTACTGGACACGAAAGTAATCAGACCATTACCAAAAATAAAGACTGCTTAATGAATAAGTTTCATTGGCTAATTTTAGTCCAAGAAACATGAATAGATTTGTTGTATAAACATGGTTAAAGAGATCACAAAAATGTTTAAAGAAATTGAAAGCTTAAAAATTTGAAGCCTCTATCTTAAATTGAAATTTTTTCATTAAAAAAAAAGTGTGTGAGATATACATATAGTCGTCGTGGTTTGTAGTAGGTAGCGAGTTGGCTTGTTAGACGGGAAGCCACAATTCAAAACAAACAAATACCGCTGATGACCTGGGTGGTTTATTTTAGAGAGATCCCTTTAAGCCTACACTGTTTGTTTGTTCCCAATTCATCTGTTCAGAATGTCTAAGACAATAGACCTAAGGTGTACGATTTAGCGTCATAAGAATATAGAAATTAGTTGATATTCATAATACTACGGACCTCCGTCGCAAACATCAAAACGAAAATATGAAAAAAAATATTTCTTCGGCGAGTTCCTCTCAGCAGATTTCTGGCAAAAACTCTCAGAATAAATAAAATTGCCATGAAAAAGTTTCTCAAAAATCTGTCGTTTTCGGAGTCGACTTTAAACTGTAGGTCCTCCCAGTCATGTATAAAATTAACACAAACAACATAAGCGATGTGAGAAACTATGTCGTAATCCTGAGTGAAGGGCTTTAGTGACCAATTATGTATGTATGTGTGAAATATAACCAAAATTTTTTGTTTTAAAGACCTTTTGATGGCATTATGTGTGGAACATAACATTATTCAAATATCCGCCACATCTTCTCTGGGTGGAGCATACCCGAAATATTTAATTTTCCATGACTTTAGCATGTACAACAGGCTGAATTTAATCGATAACATGGATTATGCTGGGTTTGAGCACCACTGTGGCTTGTGTCTTAAGAAAAGCCAGCAAGACAAAGTCGTACGGAATCAAAACGTTTTTCACATTACCACCACATGAGTAGTTAGTAAGTCATGAGCTGCGTGGCACGAAGCGCCGTCCTGTTGTGAGTTTTTAGGGGTGTTTTTCGATGAAAATTAAAGCTAATTGCCAACTGCTCCAGAGTTTATGCAGCGAACACAAGTTGTTGGTTTTTATTTTCTGTTCTTGAGAACGTTAAATTTTGAGTGGATGCAGGACCAAATTTCGATACAAAATTCACCAAGCTGTGGTCTACGAAAGGCCAAATTCTTGTGAACGAAGCGCAATCTGCTGCGCCGGATTTTCCTACTTACTCCCACGAATAGCGGCGATGATTTTTGTAGATCTTGCATATCGTCGTATGCATATAAATGACACTTCTTATGAATGATAATAGCCTTGCTAGATTATCGGTGTTAAAACCACCACTAGTCTCCTGACTAATATCACCAACTGTAGATAATAAACAATACATTGACAATTTTAATTGTATTTTGATGTGAATGGCAATAACAATTTTATGCGCTTTCAAATACGAAACAATGTTTCTTTAATTAAGAAGAAAATTTCCGCAAGAAAGCTTACAATGTCCTTAATAATGGCTACACATTAAATTATTACGGGTTTAATGAAAACATTCTAAAAAAACACCGTACCAGACTTCGTTTATTAGTTTTAATAGCCTCTACAGTGTACAGTGCAGCATGTTTATGGCGTTCAGTTCATGTAGCAACTGCGGAAAGCTTAAATAATTTGTTTAGAAATGAAATTCTTGGTCAACTACTTAAAACGTCTCTAATAATGGTAATAATTTCAGTTACCGTTTGTAACAATTTTTTGTTATTTTTTTCAATTATTTTTTTCTTTTAAACGGCAACATAATGTTGAGCATTTTGTAAAGCCATGTTGTTTTGTTTTGTGTTTATTTTGTTTTGCTTCTTTACGTCTCCGAACGAACTAGCAATTGTTTGTTTGTTCTAACACGGGTGCGTAATTTATGAAAACATTTGTTGTGTTTTTCTTGTATTTTCATTCAAGTTTCAACTGCAAAATATTAGAAGAAAAAGAAGAAAAAGAAGAAAAAAAAGAAAACAACAAAGAAAGTCAAGCAACATTGCCAGTAACAGCATCATCTTCAACAGGCTTATCAACAGTTCAACTACGGAATAGAATAACAGCAACATGTACCATCATCACTAAAGCTAATAACAGCTGTTGCTGTTGCAGTTACTGTTTGTTTGATAAACAAAGAAAGAAAAAAAAATTAACATGAAATTGTCGCACCTGTATGTTGGCCACAATGACTGTTCACTGGTCGTTAATAAACAGCACACTTTTCTTCTTTAAGTTTTATTTTCCAGAAAATTAAGAGAATAAAAACGACTGGCATAAGATGTAAGTAAATCGCGTTAAACAAAAACAAAAAAAATTCTTTAAATTAACGTACAAATAATATTATGCCAGCAGCTAATATTTGTAGAAAAAAAGTAGAAAGAAAGAAAGCAAAAAAAAAATTTTAATTCAAGATGCTCTTTTACTATTCGCATGTTGCATCCAGTTTTGGTTTTTTCTTTGGCTGTTCAATAAATACTTTTATTCCTGACACCGGTAAGTCTGTATGTTGTGTATGTGTGTATGTATTTATTATATTGCCTAACACTGTTTACTGTTACTTAACGGATGATATTTAAACCATGGTTCTGGTTAATCGTGGTAATACAAACAGGGGGTAAACAAAAAAAAAATCGTTTTTGAATAAAAATTAATATACTGGCTTATTTCCTAATTTATAAGCATACTAGCTGTACCCTGCGCGTGTTGCTGTGCCACCACCAACTAAAATAAATTTGAAGGAAAGACATTACACAAATATCAAATTAATTTTGAATCATTTTATTGATTTTGTTTCCCGTTGTCCTGATGATTCAGATGAACGGGCCTGAGTAGTACGCATTCGATCAGTTTCTAATCTCACTTCTCGTTGTTCAAGCGAACGGGTCTCAGCGGCATATACTCGAAGATTTTCCAGTCTCAATGCTCGTCTGATTCTGAGGCTCGTAATGCTCTTTTCTTCCGTGTTTGAAGTGTAGGTCGACCAATTGCTTGTCATTCATTTTGAATAACTTTCAGTGACGCCATCCATCCGAAATTAATCGCACCAACCTCCGTCTACTCAAGCGCAACAACTTTGTTAAAGAATGCACAGTTTCAGTGGACCCCTTGTCGGAAATTGTGCATACTGACTCGTGCAGAACAACTTTGCTAAAGATCATAACATGATCAAGTGCACAGTTTACGATTTAATTTATTTTAAGTAATTTTCAGTGGCGCCACCTGCCGGAAATTAGTTATACCAACTTAGAAATCTTCCCCGGCTCATGCGCAACAACTTTGATAAAGATCATAACATACAAACAAACATTCATTTTTATATATATAGACTATGGTAGGTGACACTCCCACTATAGCCAATCCGCCCATTTTGTTCATATATACGTCAAAGCCGTCCATACAAAATTAGAGGACTCTAGCTGTTGCAATTTATGAGATATGCGACATTAAGTACGTATTGGGTATGTGGGCGTGTCACCTCGCCTTTTTGAAATTTTAAAATAAAATAGTTCCTTCCAGACATACAGGCAGGTAGTGTTAAAATTTCAAGAAAATCGGTCCAGCCGTTTAGCCGCCTATAGACTTATATATAAGAAGATGATCAATAAAATAAGCTTTTATGCATTTAACAGTATTATCGCGATTTATGCGAGGGACTGAACTCACTTCAGCTAAGTATGGCTCATTGAAATGCCCCAGTTATTAATTTTTAATAGTCTTCAGACCTTTACCATTCTTCTACTCAGACTCCTAATGTTCATCCCCATCAAATCAATGCGATCACCACTTGGTTTCTTCTCTAACGCCATAAAGCTATGCAATACGTCAAGATCCGTTTCCTTTTCTTCCTCGTCATGAGTACCTAGAATGCAATATCCAGTATATTTCCCAAATTTTCTAAAAATCCTCTATCTAATCTTGGCTAGATTTATTCATCACCCAATATCCGAATCTGAGAGCTCACATAGTAGAAAACTCTTCTAAAAGTTCAATGGTTGTGCCACATCTGGTCAATTCAAAAGCTTTGCATGATGTCAATCTAGAGACGCGCCGCAGCCGAAAATGGTCTATTGGGTGACTATGCTCCAACACAGTGCCCTGATCTCCGTTTGTATATTAAAAGTGTTCTAACTTTCATCACCCTACGGCCTATTAAACGACCTGGCAATGGTCCGTCAGCTTTATCCAGCCTCGAATCTCCTTAAAGGTCTATATGGGTCGTTGACGAAATGCTTCACAACACATTTTGCAAGCCATAATTATGATTCAGTCAAACAGTACAACAAGGTCTACGGTAAAGATAGGTGCATCAAAATATCCATGCCAAGTATAGTATCTGCCACCAGGAGCTTCCAAACTTTGACATTTGATAACAGCCATCTTGCTGAAGCTACATCCATCAAATTCTGAACATTAATTCAGTCTCTTTTACCAAATTACCATGGACGGTACATGGACATGTAAACAAATAAAATTCTTCTATCCACATGAGATCCAAGGGCGTCCAATGCATTCCTGTTTGCTGTGGATTTTGGACAGGCTGCAGCATCTGTACATATTGCTTTGAGAACGACGTTGGTCACTGTCAATGGCTTGGCCAGATTCAGAGAGATCAGAATTCATTGATTCGATAGATCTTTCGAATTTTTGTTACCATGAGCAATACAGATTCAAGTTGAACGTTTTTCACAGGTATGTAGCGGCTCATTGTAAATTTCCTTGTTAATACAACAAACAATCAATGTTTTTTAACCGTTCGTTATATTTCTGCAGTGTTTCACTGACGATGATTCAGTCTATTATGTTTCTTTGCCTTTGTTAAAGCGATACCGCAACATTGAGCCTCTTTGAGCCAGAAACGTGATAAAGCAAACTGTTCTTGGTTCCATTGCAATTTTTTAGATTTTATTTGTTCCTTTTCGTTACTTTAGGGGGCGTCATTATTTCCTTACCATTTCTTTGGTTCGTTGGAGTTTCAATATTAAAATGGAGGTTGCCCTACTAGCAGATTCTAGTATGATAGAGTTGCCAACTGTAATTGTTTAGAAAGAAAGCACTGCGAAAATATATCAATTTGCTGTTTTATATGCAGCGGTTAGGGGCTTTGCTTGACTCTCCTTAAAGAAAGGCAGAACGATTTTCGCCATTGTCCTCTTTACAGTGGCAATATGCAATTTTTATTGTGCACACCCTGTACTTTTTTTAGTGCTTGTGTGTGCTGATAAAATGCTTCATGTTTAAATGTTGTATTTTGCTGGCAATTGATTTTTTCTTTTGTATTCTTGTCTAGATTTTGTTTTAAATTTCAAAAACCACAGGCACACATATATGCTCGACCAATATTTAATGGGAATTTATGAAAATTTGTTCAAAAAAAATTGTTACTTTGTCTGTCTATTCAACTATAAGTTTGAATGTCCATGCCAGGCAACAAAATGTTGAATAATGTGTACATATTTTACAACAAATTTAGAACTTTTTTTTAAACACAATTTAAAGTAGGTGGCTAAGTTTTAAGGAGAATTAATTTATCCTCTTTCCCTCTTTCTTTTAACAGATGAAAAGAATGGTGGCAAGTTTGCAAAAAAATATTAAAACATGTTTACGCCTGTGTTTAATACGCTCTGTGGTAATTATATGGCATATAATGCTAGTTAGCAGGTTGGCTAGCATGCTGGTCGATGCATAGAGAGCGAGAGAGAGATTAAAAGATTAATTTTAATGTTGGCATTATAATTGATTTCCTTTATGCCATGGCAAAAAATATCTAGAATAGCTTATGAATTCATAGCGGCAAGAATAATTGAACAACTTAAAAGTAATTTTTCATTTTTAATAGGCCTTATTACACAGCCAAAGTGTCTTGTATTTATAATTGAATATGATTGATGTTGATTATAATTTACTTGAAATAATTAAAATTCTATTTTTAATTAAAACATTAAATCACAATTCATTCTTGCTTGCCATCTGCTTAATAAACGTCATGTTATTATGAAAATAATTTCTTTTCTTTTCAAGTTTGTTGCTTAAGTCTTTTGTTCCGTTGCCAGTCTGCAGCCCACGTTAAATATGTCCAAAAAGTAAAATACATTTTATTGAACAAATTGTAACATTTTTACAACTTTAACACACTTAAACGCAAACGCCAATATTTTTGTAGGCTTGTTATGAACGACGTTTCATGTGCCTGCCCCCCCCCAAAAAAAAGGAGGAAAATTTTTGCAGCAAAAACCTGGTGGCTTAGTTTGCTTAGTTGAATGCTTTTACATTAAATAGAATGTTTAGCAGTTTATCTGCATTTCAAGGTATTCAATTTATTTTTTAAAGAAAATAATGCAAAACAACCAATAAAATATGTGTGTTGTTTGTTGCATAATGGAAATGCATGCCACCTTTTTATAAAGGATTGATGGTTAGTGGTTTAACAACGACTCTACTTATGAGAATAATAGCTTGCCTTGCAAACAATATAATTTGTGTAGTATATTGTATTGGCAATTTATTGAGTCTGCAAGCATGACTGAGAATAATTAGTTGCATTCATAGGTTGTATAGCAGTGAAATAAGGGCTGCCTTCCAAAATGTATCAATACAAAGTTTGTATGCAGTTCTACTACTGTATACAAACTATATAGATATGCAAAGCCAACCAAACAATGCATCAACTATAAATCCGATGCCCAATTGCTTTTTGACTGCGTTAAAAATACACATTGACGACGTTTTGAAATAGAATACATTGTATATATTTTGTACAGCGGCATTATGAAATACGATACTTTGTTCAAACACAAAGCAACTAACATTTTGGAAGGCAGCCAAGCAGTCGCAGGTAATTCAGCGGTTGTAAGTAAAGACACCAGGGCTGTATTTATCTTCAATAAATACCCGAAAGCTATGAAGTGATAACTAGAAGTATAGTCCAACTACTAGCAGTACAATAACATATTGTAAATGCTATGTGCAGATTACGCAATAAAGCTAAGCGTAGTTGTACTCTAGTTACACTCACATACATTCAGTCAGGGTTACGACCTAGCTTCTCACACCACTTATGTTGTGTTTGTTAATTTTATACATGAGTGGCGCGGCCTACAGTTTAAAGTCGACTCCGAACGACAGATTTTTGAGAAACTTTTCATGGCAATTTTCTATTTACTCTCAGAGTTTTTGCCAGAAATCTGCTGAGAGGAAGCCGCCGAAGAAATATTTTTTCATATTTTCGTTTTGATGTCTGACCTAGGGTTTGAACCGTGGCCTTTACATCTAATAAGCCAACATACTATCCACTAGACAACGGCGACTTCAGATCTTTTTAAATTTATTGCAGCTCTAGATAATTCAACTAACAACTAAGGTCTTCGATCAGGCCGCGAGCCTAGTAGGCTAGCAGATAGTGTTTTGGTTTATTAGAAGTGAGGCCACGGTTCAAACCTCAGGTCAGACATCTTCAATAAAACGAACGAAAAGATATTTCTTCAGCGATTTTTTCTCATCGGATTTCTGGCAAAAACTCTTTAGAGTAAATAAATTTGCCATGAAATGTTTCTCAAAAATCTGTGATTCGGAGTCGATTTTAAGCTGTAGGTCTCGCCACTCATGTAAAAAATTAACGCACACAACATAAGTGGTGTGAGAGTCTAGGTCGTAACCCTAAGTAAAGTGTTGTAATGACCAGATCTTCTTAAAGTTATTGCAACTCTAGGCAATCAAACCCATAACTGAGGTTTTCGATCACGCCACTAGTCTACTAGCCTAGCAGATAGTGTCTTGGCTTATTAAACGAGATCCCATGGTTCAAGCCCTTGCTCAGACTTCTTGAACAAAACGAATTACGAAAACATAGCTCATTTGGCGACTTCAAAAACTCTGGAAGTAAAGTAAAATTAGCGTTAAATCTGTCGTTCGGAGTCGACATTAAGCATTTGGTCCTACCATACATGAGTGGCTTAGAAACTATTGACTAATGGGTTGTACGCCTGATGTTGAAGTAGCAATCCACACTAGAGTTGCAATATAGAAGCGACTTGTACCATTTTAAACAGGATAAAATGGAAATGGATGAGTCATACTCCTAAGTGAAGCAGGCATTTCATATACTTAATTGGGCATTACAACACTTTAGTCAAGATTACAACCTAGCATCTCTATCCACCTATGTGGTGTATGTTAATTTTATCCATGAGTGATGAGGCCTACAGTTTAACGTTGGCTGTCAACCATAGGTTTGGTGGAGAAGTGTTTATGGAAATTTTATTTATTCTCTTAGTTTTTGCCAGGATAAATGCTAATAAAATTTGAATTGGAAACCTTAGGTTACTATGATTGAACAAGACAGTGAAAAAAGTTTTGATGGGAGATGTGATGAGGAACGTATAATTAAAATATGAAATAAAACTACTAAAGTACGATTGAATATTGGATTGGAATGGAAACGTCTGATATGTTCTACTCATTAAAATTCCTTGGAAATGTTTAGTGCCTTAGCAATGCTGTCAATAAATAGTGCCGTGGACTGATTTCAACATTCGTTGAGTAATGCAATCAATTGCCGTGATGTGCGCTAGTTTTCTTGAAAAGTGTGCATGACATTACCTAGTGCACAGTAGGGTATCAAATATTTTATAGAAGAACATGATTGTCATGTTCTTATATTCCGCTGTTATTTTCTTTTTTTTCGTTACTAGTTTAATGGTAAACGAAAACCAGCTACAATTGTTCCATTTTTAATTTCATTTTAAATAAACCAATAAACCCATGAGATTATAAACGAAAGAACATGAAAAATATACCTTTTTTTTGCTACAGCAGACCAGAAAAAAGAGGAGAAAAACGAAAAGAAATCAATGAAAATTTCGACATGTCTTTAGCCGAAAACTTACACAAAAAAATAAACACAAAATGAACCGCAAATAAAGAAAAACTTACAGGAAAAAACTACTGCTTATGGTATATTGCATGAGTTTTTTTTTCTGCATTGCAGTGAATTCAAGATTTAAGATTTCCTGCATAATGAATTCAATAGTAAATCAATGGCAGTCATTTTATTTTATTTTCGGGCCTATATATTGCATTACATTATTTGGTATGATTTTTATTAAAACAAACAAAAAATTGTTTGTTTGTAAATGAAATAAAATAAATCCACAAATAATAACTCGTTTTTAAAATATTTTAACCCATACTCCACTAACCATTCGTGTTTAACCATTAAACTTTGGAAACGCAACAGAAAAAAAACAACAACTACTTGCAGTTCATTGGCAAGGTTTAAAGCCTGGCTCAATATCATGATCATTATGATGGTGTATGATGAAGTGCGCTCTGCAGTGTTTACAGAGCTGGTGTTACATACAGCAGCTCCATCGACAGCAGTAGTAACAGTAGCATGGTAAGTAAACCTGTCTGGCTATTTTTGGTAAAAACTATGAATTTATGATGATGACCAAATTTTTGTTGTTGCGTTTTTAGTGTTTTTTCCATTTTTTTTTTGATTCCCAAAACGCATTTTTATCGCCGCATCATAAAAATAGAAAATAAATGTTATTGAACAGTTTTAAAGTCCAAGCTTTATGGGGTTATATAAGTGTGTAATAAAGTTGAAAACGTCAACTTTAGCTTTAAAGGCAAGTTAATGTTTTCTTAAAAATATTTTAGCAATCGTTAAATACTACATGGATTTCTCTTTATTTACAACTCAGAAGGCATGCGGCAATTTCTTATGCTGATGATGAAAGTTGAGCATCACTTGCTCTGAGGCAAGTTAGCAAATGATCCAGGCTTAAGTATCAATCTTGAGAAATTGGAGGTTTCAACTACAAACTGCCGCCTTTCTATCCATTGGGCCGGTATGAGGCAGACTTTCAATTCAAGAATGAGAACTTCTTGAAGCCTATTTTGTAGAGGAAGCTGTTCTGGAAAGTGTATTTACTTGAAAAAATTAATAATGCCTCATGACATTCTATGATTGTAACAAAAAATTACGTAAAAATGATGTTTAGAACGTGGTATGACTTACTGCATGTATACAGCTGAGGTTAAAATTATCTCAACCTACGGATGCCTAATATTGTGCTAATCCCTTGGCAGGACAAGTACCACTAAACTCATAAAATGAATATTGTTAGCGGTGCATTGCAACTACACCTTTGCCGAAGCTGGATATAATCTTACGTGATGACCCAGAATTGTAAAAGTTTAGTAAGATTGAAACCTTGGAACACTTAAAAGTTTTGACTACAGAATGCGTTCCAAACATCCATTTTGGAAAGAGAAGTTTGGAAAAATGGTGTAACGTTAATCGTGAAATACTCCGCTCAGATAATCACAAATGGTTTGAAACTGCTAGGGATAAAGGAATCTTTATAAGTCTATCGGAGCAGTTCCGCGTCTTCTAAGCGCAAAAGCTTATCGTATCTTCTGCGTTAGGGTTATTAAAGATGAGAACGTGTCTAGAGAGAATACTAGTTCACTTTTCAATAGCCAGGCAGTGACTGGGCACTGAGTTCTAACATGACGACCTCTAAGACAGCTGCCCCAAATTTCCCAATGAGATAGCAGAGTAGCTCGACATTCACATGATAAGGGTTCCGGGCAATAGTGGTATTTCTGTTATATATAGAGCCGATGAACTTGCCAGATGTAGTGTAATCATATAACTTCTGATGAGTTATCCACACTTGGAACCCCATTGGAAACGTGCGAGCTTATAATAACATACATGCATTCATAATTGATCATTAGAATCCTTCAGTCAGGATTATGACCTAGCGTCTCACACCTCTTATGTAGTGCGTGTTAATTTTATACATGAGTTGCTAACACTATCCCGATGGTAGTTGTGTTAAAAGAGTTGTATCGTGTTGCATTGTTGTGAAGTGGTACGTTCTACTACCTTCAGTCTATACACGAACGATAAGTATGAGGAACTTTTCGTGGCGATTTTATTTACACCTAATTCTGTTTTTACACGGTCTTTTTTTACACGGTTTTGATATAACACGGTTTGAAAATAAATTATTTTTAATTTTTGTTACACGATTTTATTCCATTTAGCACGATTTAAAATTTTTTGTGCTTAAATTTTTTTGTGAAAATTAATTTTTGCAAAGTATGTTCCTATCACAAAATTAAGGGAATTCCCTTTTTGCGCGACAAGCCAATTTTCTGCTCAAAGCAAATGTAAATGGCACAAATTTAGGGGAGTTCCCTTTTGTGCATACAAGCACAAAGGTCAGAGCAATTGAAATGTGTTAATATTTTATGTTTGGTAAAGAATTTTTTTGTTGGCAAATTTGTTTTTCTATCTTTACATTAAATTTAACGCATTAAGATGAAAGGTAAGCCAAAAAATATTTTATATTTATTAAGTTATTTATATTTTTAATTTTGTTAAATATTTTATGAATCCATAAAAGAAAATGTCAAATACAAAACTTCTTAAAAAATCCTTGTTTTTCACTAATTTTAATAGGTTTTAGAGATTAGGAACCAATCACCTATTTTTGCATACGACCAGTGTCTTTTTTTACACGGTTTTTTTTACACGGTTTTTTCTGGAACCAATCTACCGTGTAAAAACAGAATTAGGTGTACTTTCAAAGTTTTTGCTAGAAGACTGCTGAGCAGCAGATGCTGAAAGAAATATTTTGTACAAAATGTTTGACCTAAAGTTTGAACCACGGGCTCACGTTAATTACGTAAATACAGACTACTAGACTATGGCGAGTTTATATTAACAAACTTAGCTGCTTTATTATAAGCTCGGAAAGGTCACGAAATAAGGATGCATATCTATGTATGGAATGGAAGCGTTATTTGTTTGTGCTCCATTTAAAAAATTCTTTTATTGTGATCTATTTTATGATTTTCAATTTCTTTCCATTTCTTTTTATTTTATCATTACGTTCTGTTATTATCATTGTCTTTATTTTCATTCATTTTTTTATTATTTTCTATTTAACACTACATTATACAGCATGTTTATGCTTTTCATGCTTATCATTACGAATTATTCATTCATTTCATAGAACATAAAACAATAACAAAAACACAAAAAAAAACATTTTAATGAAATGAAATTGGAATATCATTTTACCAACATTCAGGGTAAATATCCTTTAAATTTTCTTATGAATTCTTAATTCTTCATTTGATGCACAGCAATAAGAAATTAAAGAAGCATGTCTATGATGAAGTGTAAAATGCAGACATTTAAAGGAATGCTACCGTAAATGGTTTAATGAACTCCCTCGCACCGTCCCTTACACCGTCCCTCACACCACGTCCCACACACCGTCCCTCACACTACGTGTGCCTCACACCGTCCCACGCACTACGTCCCTCACACCGTCCCTCAAACCGTCCTCGGACGGTGAGGGACGGTGCGAGGGACGGTGTGAGGGACGGTGTGAGGGACGGTGTGAGGGACGGTGCGAGGGACGATGTGAGGGACGGTGTGAGGGACGGTGCGAGGGACGGTGTGAGGGACGGGTTGAGGGACGGTGTGAGGGCCGGTGTGATGGACGGTGTGAGGGACGGTGTGAGGGACGGTGTGAGGGACGGTGCGAGGGACGGTGTGAGGGACGGTGCGAGGGACGATGTGAGGGACGGTGTGAGGGACGGTGTGAGGGACGGTGTGGGGACGGTGTGAGGGACGGTGCGAGGGACGGTGCGAGGGACGGTGTGAGGGACGGTGTGAGGGACGGTGTGAGGGACGGTGCGAGGGACGGTGTGAGGGACGGTGTGAGGGACGGTGTGAGGGACGGTGTGAGGGTCAGTGTGAGGGACGGTGTGAGGGACGGTGTGAGGGACGGTGTGAGGGACGGTGCGAGGGACGGTGTGAGGGACGGTGTGAGGGACGGTGTGAGGGACGGTGTGAGGGACGGTGTGAGGGACGGTGTGAGGGACGGTGTGAGGGACGGTGTGAGGGACGGTGTGAGGGACGGTGCGAGGGACGGTGTGAGGGACGGTGTGAGGGACGGTGCGTGGGACGGTGTGAGGGACGGTGCGAGGGACGTTGTGAGGGACGGTGTGAGGGACGGTGTGAGGGACGGTGTGAGGGACGGTGTGAGGGACGGTGCGAGGGACGGTGTGAGGGACGGTGTGAGGGACGGTGTGAGGGACGGTGTGAGGGACGGTGTGAGGGACGGTGTGAGGGACGGTGTGAGGGACGGTGTGAGGGTCGGTGTGAGGGACGGTGCGAGGGACGATGTGAGGGGACGATGTGAGGGACGGTGTGAGGGACGGTGTGAGGGACGGTGTGAGGGACGGTGTGAGGGACGGTGTGAGGGACGGTGTGAGGGACGGTGTGAGGGACGGTGCGAGGGATGGTGTGAGGGACGGTGTGAGGGACGGTGTGAGGGACGGTGTGTGGGACGGTTTGAGGGATGGTGCGAAGGACGGTGTGAGGGACGGTGTGAGGGACGGTGTGAGGGATGGTGTGAGGGATGGTGCGAGGGACGGTGTGAGGGACGGTGCGTGGGACGGTGTGAGGGACGGTGTGAGGGACGGTGTGAGGGACGGTGTGAGGGACGGTGTGAGGGACGGTGTGAGGGACGATGTGAGGGACGGTGTGAGGGACGGTGTGAGGGACGGTGCGAGGGACGGTGCGAGGGACGGTGTGAGGGACGGTGCGAGGGACGATGTGAGGGACGATGTGAGGGACGGTGTGAGGGACGGTGTGAGGGACGGTGCGAGGGACAGTGTGAGGGACGGTGCGAGGGACAGTGTGAGGGACGGTGCGAGGGACGGTGTGAGGGACGGTTGAGGGACGGTGTGAGGGACGGTGCGAGGGACGGTGTGAGGGACGGTGCGAGGGACGGTGTGAGGGACGGTGTGAGGGACGGTGTGAGGGACGGTGTGAGGGACGGTGTGAGTGACGGTGTGAGGGACGGTGTGAGGGACGGTGTGAGGGACGGTGTGAGGGACGGTGTGAGGGACGGTGTGAGGGACGGTGCGAGGGACGGTGCGAGGGACGGTGCGAGGGACGGTGTGAGGGACGGTGTGAGGGACGGTGTGAGGGACGGTGTGAGGGACGGTGTGAGGGACGGTGTGAGGGACGGTGTGAGGGACGGTGTGAGGGACGGTGTGAGGGACGGTGTGAGGGACGGTGTGAGGGACGGTGCGAGGGACGGTGTGAGGGACGGTGTGAGGGACGGTGTGAGGGACGGTGTGAGGGACGGTGTGAGGGACGGTGTGTGGGACGGTGTGAGGGACGGTGTGAGGGACGGTGTGAGGGACGGTGTGGGGACGGTGTGAGGGACGGTGCGAGGGACGGTGTGAGGGACGGTGCGAGGGACGGTGTGAGGGACGGTGTGAGGGACGGTGTGAGGGACGGTGAGAGGGACGGTGCGAGGGACGCTGCGAGGGACGGTGAGAGGGACGGTGTGAGGGACGGTGTGAGGGACGGTGTGAGGGACGCTGCGAGGGACGCTGCGAGGGACGGTGTGAGGGACGGTGTAAGGGACGGTGTGAGGGACGGTGCGAGGGACGCTGTGAGGGACGGTGAGAGGGACGGTGTGATGGACGGTGTGAGGAACGGTGTGAGGGACGGTGTGAGGGAGGGTGCGAGGGACGGTTTGATGGACGGTGTGAGGGACGGTGTGAGGGACGGTGTGAGGGACGGTGTGAGGGACGGTGTGAGGGACGGTGCGAGGGACGGTGCGAGGGACGGTGTGAGGGACGGTTTGAAGGACGGTGTGTGGGACGGTTTGAGGGACGGTGCGAAGGACGGTTTGAGGGACGGTGCGAGGGACGGTGTGAGGGACGGTTTGAGGGACGGTGTGAAGGACGGTGCGAGGGATGGTGTGAGGGATGGTGTGGGGGACGGTGCGAGGGATGGTGTGAGGGATGGTGTGGGGGACGGTGCGAGGGACGGTGTGAGGGACGGTGCAAGGGACGGTGCGAGGGACGGTGCGAGGGACGGTGTGAGGGATGGTTCTACGGACGGTGTGAGGGACGGTGTGTGGGACGGTTTGAGGGACGGTGCGAAGGACGTTGTGAGGGACGGTGTGAGGGACGGTTTGAGGGACGGTGCGAGGGACGGTGCGAGGGACGGTGTGAGGGACGGTGCGAGGGACAGTGTGTGGGACGGTTGGAGGGACGGTATGTGGGACGGTTTGAGGGACGGTGTGAGGGACGGTTTGAGGGACGGTGTGAGGGACGGTGTGTGGGACGGTTTAAGGGACGGTGTGAGGGACGGTTTGAGGGACGGTGTGAGGGACGGTGTGTGGGACGGTTTGAGGGACGGTGTGAGGGACGGTGCGAGGGACGGTGCGAGGGACGGTGTGAGGGACGGTGTGTGGGACGGTGTGAGGGACGGTGTGTGGGACGGTGTGAGGGACGGTGTGAGGGACGCTGTGAGGGACGGTGTGAGGGATGGTTTGAGGGACATGTGGTGTGAGGGACGTGGTGAGGGACGTAGTGTGAGCGACATGTGGTGTGAGGGACGTGGTGCGAGGGACATGGTGTGAGGGACGTGGTGTGAGAGACGTGGTGTGAGGGACACGTGGCGTGAGGGACACGTGGTGTCAGGGATAACTCTTAAACTACTGAACCTATTTCAACCATTCCTTTTTTGTTCGAAAGTTTATCAGGTTTAGATGGTTTAAAAATATTCGATATAGCAAAAAGTAGGCGTGGCAAACCTTTAAAATTGAATATTTAGGGACATGGTGATCGTAGACGAATGTATATATATACTGTATACCGTCTACAATAAAGTTTTTGGGAAAAACCTAATCGCGTACTGCTCTATTCCTTAGAAACAATGCTGTTTTCTAACAAAAGGACACTTAGTGGATTTTAAAATTTGAAGTCTCAGAAAATTTTAAAATCTACTAGGAATATTCGCGCTATTAAAGGTTTAAGCGATTGATTTAGTTAAAGGGACATAAAATGCTTTAAAAACAATTTTCATTGACCGCCCATGTTGTCCTGTTTTCCCACAATATTGATTTTTTATCGGATTACAATAGCTTTTGGAAATATATGATTATCTGTTTATTGTAGTCCTTATTTCGCTATATTTTGTAACAGTGATTAACTATAGGACTTATTTTTATCATTTTTTTCTTATTTTACCCAGGAATTTAATTAATTTTTCCCGTTTTTCTTTCCCGCCTCCAATTAATTGTTTAACAGAGTTCTGTTAGTAACATAACAGAGCTCTGTTAACTGATTTGGTTTGCGTCTGGAGAGATAGATTTTAAAATCTATCTTCATATACATGAGAGATAGTAGAAAACAAAAGAAACCTTGCATTAAATCTAACCAGAATCAATTTTAAAAACCTCACTGCAGTCGTAATGGCATATTTACGTTTGAGTTCAGGATACCTCCCACCAAATTTGTAATAAGGAAGAAGAAGAGGATTCCACAGAACACTTTCTCTGTCATTGTCCGGCACATGGGAACCTGAAAGATTATTGGGATCCCAGAATTTATTAATTCAACATGCCTTGCGAAAAGTAATTTGGCATCTAAACTTTGATAAAACTATCAAGCTGATTGAGAAATACCAGCCAGTTGTAATAGGTAAATGGCGGAATAGGTTTGATCTACATTACATATGTATATACATAATCAGTCTTTACAACCCTTTAGCTTCTCACAGCACTTTATGTTGTGTGTGTTAATTTTCTCCATGAATGGTGGAATCTATGGTTTAATGTCGACTTCGAACAACAGATTTTTGAGAAAATTTTCATGGCAATTTTGTCTACTCTCAGAGATTTTGCCACAAATCTGCTGAGAGGAAATCGCCTATGAAATACTTTTTTATTTTCGTTTTGATATCTGAACCAGGATTTGAACCGTGGCCTCACGTCTAATAAACCAACAAGCTACCTACTAGACTACTGCGACTTCCTTGATCTACATTATAGTGCAAGCTAATACAAACCAAGGGACCTATGTATTTTAGGTTGTCTGCTAGGCTGAAAACAACTTACTGTTCAGATTTTCATAGTCACAACAACTTCGTTGATGAGCGGCGTGACTTAGGGTTTAAGTCGACTCCAAACAACAGATTATTTGAGAAACTTTTCATGGCTATTTTATTTTCATTTTGTTGAAGATGTCTGACCTGGAGTTTGAACTGAGGCCTCATGTCTAATAAGCCAACACACTACCTACTAGACTACAGCGACTACCTACTTGAATATGGCGACAATGCAATAATGGAATTCGTTAAGAATTAGAGGCATCTTCGTTTGCGGATAAGACACCGCAGCAGATCTGGCTTAGGCTGGATGATGGTTGGAGTCATTGTCTTATAGGCACTCATGCTAGACGTATTGATTTCGAGCATATGTATGTCTAATAATTTCTCTAGAAGCTACAGTGATGAGGAAGAGGGCAAAAGCTGTGATTCATTTGTTGTGCCTTAGAAGTCTAAGAGGTTTCATCAGAAACTGTGTATGGTTATAGAACTGGGAAAAATGGGCGACTGCAGTATCTATCCCAACCTCATAGATTGCCAGCAGCCCTACCAGGGTACTTTGTGTACTCAGTCTCGATCATTGAAGAGGAAATCATATGTACAGTTAGTGGCTTCGAAAATTTCAAATCTCCCTTGTCTGGTAGTATGGTTTTATTTTCTGATTTGTGAGAGAATGTTGCTCTTCTATTGCTTTCGTTCAAGTTGCTCTTTGAAACTAGTTTGTAATTGTTTTATGCGGTCAGAAGTTTTGCTAGGTAAAATGTTAGTTTTGATAGTAACGGAGAAAACCCGCTTAATACAGGCCCGAAAAAATTTAGGCCAATCAGTCTTTCTACTACCTTCCTTTAGATGCTAGAAAGTATCAAGAATGACTATTGACTCAGGATAATTGAAAACTCATTGAAAAGATTGCCTGAAGGACAAGCGTGAGTAGACCGCAGGTAACACCTTCTTAGACACAAGCTAGACCTCTAGAACTTACAGGTATTAAAATTGATTTTGGATTCATAAAAGACTTTCTGACTTATGGGATCATAACCCCAATCATGAAGAAAAAATCACAATGTCTTGAATACTAAACAATAAAGTTACACATCTTTCCAATGGAACTTCATTCTTATTAGTTAAGAATCCAGTATCGTGGTATCACAATGAAGCTCAACGTGTTTCATAAATACAGAAACAGAACTGTTATCAACATTTTTAACACGTTTCTTTTTTATTTTTCCCAATAGATCTTGTACCGATATAGATTCAACACCGATTTAATGGTCATGATTTGCATGTTCCCAGAATTAAGTCATTATTCAGTAAATGGTTGCTGCACATGTGAGAATTTTATTTATAATTCACACTATCGTTGTTAATGTTCCATTTGAATCAAAGACGGCTTTAGATCCCACCACCAAAAAACCCACATAATTACTGCAGAAAGTGTCCCATGAAGTGTCTAATGATTAAGCAGAAGCAGCAGCAGCAGCAGTCTGGGTTTTTTGTTTAATGCAAATGATTTTAAAACATTCTAATCTTAGGCAACATGTTTGTGATGTAAAGTTTTTTATCTTGCCACTGATCGGGGTACACATACACACTTGTATGTTCTTAGATGCAAGTAGTCAAGCAATACTGTGATTAACACCCACCGCTTATGGCTACAGCAATAACAATAACACATTTTCTAATTCGCTAAAAGAAAACAAAGAAAAAACAGAAAACAAAACTGAAATAGAAGTGGCAAACAGTAACTACTTAACTTTACAACAACCCACTTGCAACATGAACTTGAAAATAAATTCCTCCTCTACTCACACTTCCTTTCTCTCACGTAAAAACTTAAACCAATTCGTTCGTTGTTAAGGAATTGCGTGTGGGCAGCTATCCTTGATAGTCATACCACTGACATGGCAAGATAGTTCCACTGTGTGTGTGTTTATATGTATATGTGTGTGCTTGAGTGTAAGTGTTATAATTGTGCAACATCAAGTAAGACTAGTAGAAATAATGAGGCGTTCTCGAGCACAAAAAAATGATCATCAACCAACAATGTTCAATAAACTGGAATAAAAGAAAAAAAAAAAAAACAAAAAAATAAAAAAAAACAGACGTTCACATTGCTTGTGTGTTGCATCAACTATTGTTGCCACACTATCATTGCATCTGACCGCCCATCCGTCAGAGGAATAATTTTTATAAATTTTTCTTTACAACAATCACCAGGACAAGACAAGTGATTTTTATCAAACGACAAGGAAGGCAACCAAACCAGATCTCTTCTTAAATTGCTTGCCATCAATCAAGAACCAAGAAGAACATGAAACCCAAAAAAAAAAAGATGTAATAAAAAAGAAGATAAAGACTTGGATTTCATCATTTGTGGCCAATAAATTGTGTTCGTTGTTGTTATTGTATGTTGTCTCTATAAAAATGTTACAACGAAATATTTTGTTGCTTCAAAGAACGATCCATGCATTCTCGAAATACAATCTAAAAAATATTTACCGATCAGTAGGACAACAGCAGGGTTATTTTTATTGTTTTCTGTGTTCTTTTCTGTTTTAAGTTACAGCAGCTGCTGCTGTTGCTGCTATTGAATAATGCAAATTATCATTATAAAGTAGCAATTTTTAAATCATTTTATATTGAATCTTAATGAATCAATCCAATCTGCAGTATAATCATCAGCACATCGCTACAGCATTTGGCCTATTTTTGATTTATTTGCATCATTAGTTGGTATCCTGTGTAATATTTCTTAGTTGGCTGTGACTGGTATTTTAAAAGTAGTAAAGAAGCGTACAGCTTCTATTAAAAGTTAATGTCAAGATTTTAATGCACATAAATTTTCGTAAATTGCCTCAAGGTATATTGCTACGCTGAAGCCTAAAGGATGAAAGAATATGCAGCATAATACTGGTGGAATAATCACATTTCTTATAAGCCAAAGCTCTCTCGTCTTTTTCCGGTGGAAGTAAAAGATATTGATCAAGATTCAAAGATAGTCCCATGACTACTGTTACCAAACACGATTGAATTTTTATTTTGAAAAGCATTACACGAAAGTGTATCAGTAACAAAGTTCAGTGCATTGTTAAAAGGCGTTCAAAGATTCAAACATGAGTAAGTGAAGGTTAAGAAGTCTTTTGAATACCATGCCATGATGCTAATGATGAAACCAGCAATTATGCTAAAATAATGTTCTTCTGTGCTCGCTCCTCAAATAACAAACGTTTGCTATGATGTTAATAATGCAGCCAGCAATTTTGCCGCCTATGCCACCTCGTCCACCAACTAACCTCGTGTTAGTATTTTTCTATCAATAGAAATCTAGTGCTGCGTCCACACGATCTATTGTACTCGCCTCGTACTTTGTAGGATATCCCGATAATGTCTTCTCCACGCAGATTTTCGGCAAAAACTCTGCAAGTAAATAAAATTGCCATGAAAAGTTTCATAAAAATCTGTCGTTCGGAGTCGACTTTAAACTGTAGGTGCCACCACTCATGTATAAAATTAACACACCCAACATAAGTGCTGTGAGAAGCTAGACTTTAATATTGACTGAAGGATTGTAATTATAAATTATGTATGTATGTAAGTGAAGGTTATCAAGTATTTTGAGTACCATGCGGAAGCAGTAATGCTGCTAAAATAGTGTTCCTCTATGCTAGTTCGTCCACTAACTAACCATTTCAGTGCTTTATATCGTGTTAGTATTTTTCCATCCGAAGTTACTAAAGTATTGTGACCACTCGATCTATTGGAATCCCCTCGTACTTTATATAATATCCCTACAATATTTCCTCCTAGCTTATACATACATAATTGGTCATTAAAATCCTTTAGTCAGGATTACGACCTAGTTTCTCACACCACTTTTGTTGTGTGTGTTAATTTTTATACATGAATAGTGGGACACTACAGCTTAAAAAGACTCCGAACGTCAAATTTTTTTCCGGAAACTTCTCATGACAATTTATTTCACACTCAGAGTTTTTGCCAAAAATTTGCTGAGAGGCAGTCGCCAAAGAAATATTTTTTCATACTTCAACACACTACCTACTAGACTACGGCGGCTGCACCTCTAAGCTTTGTACTAGGGAATGCACCCAATTGTTTCCTTTTTAGGATGCATTAATGCTTTTCAGTTTTCAAGAATATATTCTGATTCTCATTGCCATAGCATCTACGTGTTGGGCTCATGACAGCCTCACATTAAAAATTAGTATACTCTGTGTCTAAAGTACCCTATCAAAGGACTGGTTATCAACCTCAGGGTATTCCTTGATAGTCTGATGCATGAATCAAATGTATCAAATCTCCTGTCATTATCGATCTATGAGAACCACTTTTGCTCCCTACTACACAGAAGGGTTTTGGTTTCATCAACAGCGTAGAAGCATACCTTCTCAGAAGCTCATCAGGTTATCGAGAATTTCCATTTGACTTGGGTCCCAGCTGATCTGTATCCTGTTTTCCTGGCTGATCTCTACATTGCAGCTTTGCGACAGCTAAATCACTTGATGTATTAAAACAAAACATGAATGTAATCATATTCTTATGCATCATCTCTGTTTAGTTCCTGACGGGATTGCTTCAACTCTTCTGTTCATAAATTAGTGCTGTGAGCCTTTTTGAGTTTCTGCGAAATGAAATTATTACGTCGCTGAGAATGTTCACAGAGCTTTTTAGTTAGTTTAGTTGTCCTTAATTGGTTTCGTTCTTATTTCGTTGGACTATTTGTATTCCGTTGTCCTTTTTTCTTTTGCCAATTTCCTTCGGATCAGTTGACAACATTGAAACCAGAAAAGTGGTCATCTATTCAACATGCGAGTTTAGAATTTCCTTCAAATTTTGGACACAGGGAATTTCATGCTTTTTACGTTCTGTTATAAGAAGAGCAAGGTTTGGTATTAAGCCACAAGAGGTTTTAATATCCTACAGTAAAGGATGTCAACAGGATGCTTAATCGGTTATAACCGATCATCTGAATTGTAGTCAATAGCAACGTAGGTATTTACCCTGTACCGTTCTTAAACATAAGCTGTACTAGAAACCATCTCGTCGTCGCTGTAGTCAAACCACAGCTCAAATATTTCAAACAAAACGAAGTAAAAAAATAGATTTCTTTAGGCGTGTGCCTCTAGCAGTCTTCTGGTAAAAATTCTGAGTGTAAAAATAAAATTGCCATGAAAAGATTTTTAAAAAATTTGTCGTTCGGCGAAGACATTAAAAGTGTAGGTCCCTGCCACTCTTGTATGAAATTGACGCACACAACATAGATGGTGTGAGGAACTAAGTTGTATTCCTGACAAAAGGATTGAATACATTTGAAATCCAAATTGAATTTTCATTGAAGTTTTTTAAAGAATTTCTTCTGCCAAATGCTGGAAAGGATTTGAAATATTAAATTGAACCACAAGTTCGATTAATTTAATGATGGCAGGTGCTTTTATATAAAAATATGATGCCATATATCGTATTAAAGAACAAAAAATTAAACGCTTCTTGGAATAGAAATCATTACAGCAACAGCAGCTTCATGCTGGGTGGCGTAATGATTTGAAAACAATTTCTTGAGATTAAGATTTTTTCCATCAAGATGATTTCCTTGCATACAAGTATTGGATTTTCATGCTTAATTTTTATCGGGATATGTTATCTTCGAAGGAAAATTTGTTTGGAAAAATACAGAGAGCTGCAGACAGTTAACATGCATGCGAACATTATAATTTGCTTCACGCTGTTTACAAAACAATTTTGAATATTTCATGCTGCATCAATTTGGCGCTAAAATGCCTGGTGATTATTGCCAGCTATACACTTGACTACACTAGCAAGTGCAGTTGGCTTGGCTAGAATGGTAACCATAAGCGTATGTTTATATTTTTTTTAAATATTTTTTTCAAGTACTTATTTAAGCAAATCCCAGGGTAATTTTAATGTCTACATGTAGACACGCACCCAAACAGAACTGGCCATTGTCATAATGATTGTTTTGTATTATTTTGATGGTTTTAGTTTCTTTATTTTCTTGTCTTCAATATTTTCAAAGAAATTCTTCGAGTATATGAAATATAGAATGCCATAACATTGCCACAACTAATAACAGGTTGTTGTGCTGTAACTAAAACGCTAGAATAGAATTGAGTAGAAGCGAACAGAACAAAAAAAAAAAACGGTGTAATTTAAGCTAAAAGAGAAGGTGCTTAGGTTGATATTACCGGCTGTATCGTCTTCCACATGGCTTGGCTTTAATGATGTACAAGTTTTTTGATTGTTGTTGGCATTTGTAAGCAATTATTATTGGCAACAACAATAACAATTTCACGCCAATTTTCTAGAATATTTCTTAAAGCGCAGCAATAAATGCTGGCTGGTCACTTGTGGTCACTAAGTGTCTGTCATTTGAGTTGAAAAAAATTTCTTTTTTTTGTTTTTTTTCTTAAAATTTCATTTTTTATTTTGCTTTTCTTCTTAAAGTTTATGCTTAAAATATTTAAAAGTCATTATTATGGCTTATTATTGTATTTGTTTCGTATACACTTTCCCTTTTTCTCTTTAAATCTTTGGGGAAGAAATCTTAGGCCAGTTAAAACAGTCATTTCTTTTTTGTCTAATCATGTACCATGTTTGTGTCTTAAGTCTTTCGTTTCAGTTTCATTTGAACGAATTTTTGCGCTTTCAAAACGTAGGTCAGTTTTAAAAAGGGAAATTTCTGTTAGAGATTCTTAATAATAGTTTTGGGTTTGTTGCTTAAGTCTTTCGTTATTAATTGAATTAGAAATCGTTTCCATTATTCAGCACATATTTGAGTATGTATGATTTCGAGGTAAAAGGGTTTGAAGTTTAGTTTGTTTAGATACATGGGTTTTACATTTTTTTATTAAAGTTTTGGGTTTTTTGCTTAAGTCTTTTGTGTAGAATAGCAATTTTTTACTTCGTCTACAGTATTTATAAAATATTGATGATTGGTGGCGTGTACGCTGAGTCTATTGTCAAAAGACCGGTTATCAACTTCAGGTTATTTCTTGATAGTCTGATGCATGACTCAGATTTTCTCCCCCCATTCTGTACAGTTACGCTCTGAGTCTACAGTGTCCTGTCAAAACACTGTTTACCAACCTCATGTTATTACTCGATAGTCTAATGTATGATTCAGATCTCCTCTTATTGTTGTACCTCAACAAAAGTAGCACGCAAATCTACTTGATTTGAGAGAAGCCTTTGACTCACTTTATATTTTCAAACATCTGCTACCCCTCCACAGAAGGGTTCTATCTCCATCAACGTCGTTTAAGCTCCCTTGCTTGCTCATTGACGAGAACTACCACAATGCTTGGGACCAAGCAGAGGGTAACCTTATACTGTCACCCACCGATTTTAGCTTCTTCAGACAATCCCACTCTATCTTTGATTTTACCTCTCGAATGTTCCATCAGATAGTATTGCTATTTCCTATCCAAGTTAAATTGATAATGGAGGAGATAGCAAATAGATAATGGTTTCCACTTATACACAGATGGCTTCAGAGTGGACAATAAGGTCGGTGCAATAGTTTTTCGAGAATCGCTAATTTGGGAAACTTAAGACAGCATCTACATCTCCTATCCAAGTGGAATTGTGCTCATCTTCCGACGGCATACACTGAACGAGGAGACAGTGGAGCACATACAATGATTTCTACTTATACACAGAGGGCTACAGAGTGGACAATACGGTCGGAGCAGCTTTGAGAAACAAGACGCAGCTTTACAACTGAAAACTAATCAAATTTTTTAAAAAGCAACTCTTTACAATTGTTTACGCTGCAGGGGAAGGTACATTAGATGATTCAGACTCATTTCCATTCCTTTCCAGAGGAGCAAACAATTTATTTCACATAATGAGACGGACATTCTTTTATGCAGCAAATAGTCAGGCTGCACTGAGCACATTAAGAAGCCATTATGGTGCTTCTGGAATCAGATTGTAATGGATTTTGAATATCTGTCATAATGAGACTGGGAATGAACTAACAAGACACAGAGTACTACGAAGATTTTGATACTACTTTTGATGGTAACTAGATTAGATTGAAGAGAAGTCGCCGTAGTCTAGTAGGTAGTGTGTTGGCTTGTTAGACGTAAAGCCAGGATTCGAGCTCCAGGCCAGACATCAAAACAAAATACTAAAAAGTATTTCTTCGGCGACTTCCTCTCAGCAGATTTCTAGCAAAAACTCTGAGAGTAAATAAAAATTGCCATGAAAAGTTTCTCAAACATTTGTTGTTCGGAGTCGACTTTAAACTGTATGTCCCGCCACTCATGTATAAAATTAACAAACACAACATAAGTGGTGCGAAAAATTAGGTCGTAATCCTGACTGAAGTGTTGTAATGACCAATTATGTATGTATGGTGCTTCTGGCATCAGACTGTAATGGGTTTCGAGGCACTGTGATAATGAGATTGCAAATGAACTAACAAGACATAGAGTACTACGTAGATTTTGATACTACTTTTGTAGAGAGCAGATGATTGATGGTAACTAGATTAAATTGTAACATTTTCAGACTACTGTGGCCCAGACTATATCTTACACGAATGGACTAAGCCTCTTTGCTTTTAAGTAGGACTTCTAGTAGGGCAATTTGCTTTGAGTGTGAGAAGTGATAGTATGTGGTACGCAGGCATCACTGATTCCATTAGTCTGTAGTAGTAGTAGTCACATTACCTCATTCGATCGCAGCAATTTTCGTGCACTTTTTTGAGTGTATGGGGACGTATTTCTGCAATGGCACCACGAATATTGGCCTTCAAATGCTCAATTGTCCCTGGTTTGCCGGCATAACATTTTTCTTTAACGGTGCCACACAGAAAATAGCCCAACGGTGCCAATTGCAGCTTCTTGGCGGCCAATTGACATTACCATTTCGGCTGATTAAACGGCCATCGAACGTTTGACGCTATAAATCGACTGTGGCATGAGATGTGCGACAAGTTGCACCATCCTTTTGAAACCAAACATCCTACACATCAATGGCATGAATAGCAGATACACAAAAAATCGGTTATCACTATGCGATAGATGTCGCGATTGACCGTAATGGTTGCTCCGTCTTCATTTTCAAAGAAATATGAGCCAATGACGACTCCGCTTCACAAGCCGCACAGTAATGGGTGCATTGGCTTCTGTAAGACCACGTGTGGGTTTTCTGATCCCAAAATACGGCAATTTTGCCTTATTAACGTACCCACTAAGATGAAAGTGAGCTTCATCCGAAAAGCTGATGTTTTTTTTTTGACAAAATCGACATCATCCTGCAGTTCCTCGTTGGCCCAATAAATACAAACGTTGTTCAAGCGTAAATTGGTTCATTACGTGCAGTGGAGATAATATACTGAACTGACATAAGTATTGCCAGATTCGAAATTCGATACCTCAAATGATAGGACGCAGTCGAGAGGAAGTATACAAACCGGCAATTGGGTATTACGTTCGACAGTTTGTATTACAGAGTAATGACCAGCGTCGTAGCTGTGATGAAAATGATTTTATTGCCGTTTAGCGTCTAAAAGCCATATCTGCAGGACTGTTTGGGTTGATTGCAAAACAAATGCACTCAATGCAAGTTTGTTGCTTAAGTCTTTCGTGTTTAATCACTTTACTCCTATAAAACGTAACAGTTTGTTTTCATTAACTGTTTTTATGAGCCACAATAATGAAAATTTCTTTACGTTTGGCATGATTTTATTATTCTCTTATTTTTTATAGCCCAATACACCACCTGAAGGCTAATCATAAGCTTTTAGTATGTTTTATACTTGAGCTTTTGAGGTGGTACAAGCCAATAAAAAAATTTTTGTAAAACAAATTACACAATAAAAACAGCCTGTAGACTTGTTTGGCGCTGCTAATTTTTTACGAGGTGCTTAATCTTATCAAAGATTCTGTAGGAAATTTTATTCAACAGAAAATGAATTAAGTATTCCATGAAATATTTTCAAAGCTAAATGCAAGGATTTTTAATGAGTTTTTTTGCGAAGTTTGTTGTTAATGTTGTTGTTGGAAAATTTTATGTAAAATATTTACAACTTGTTGGGTCATTGGTCATTTGTTTTAAATTTTGAATATGTTTGCTTCGCTTCGTTCTGAAACCAAAAGAGTTTTCCAATTAAAGCGTTTGTATTAGTGTTTGAGAACCAGAATTTGAACAAATTGCGTGGCATGTTGGCAGACAGTCTCACAGACAGACAGACAACGTTGGCAGGCTATCCATGTAATCGATTATGAAACCGCAACCAAATAAGGCGTTATTTGTGTGTAATTTATGGCGGTAAGAAGTTTTTTTCGCTTCTTATGTTTTTTTTTGGTTAATTTTTCTTTGCTAACTTGCCAACCATTCGCATACACACGCCAATTGATGTATTGATTTAGCGAAAGAGATTGCGGTTTGTGTAGTGAAACAAATGCAAAAAAATAATGAAATTTATTGATTTCTTTGACCGAAAGTCAAACGATATTTCAGTTTAAGAAAGAAAATGCAATTGTAAATGAAATCTTTTTTTTATTATATTGTGGGAATAGAATTGTAGACGTGAAAATGCTGAGTGTTAGATAATCGTGACGCCTTCAATTCTGATTTTGATTTGTTTTATCGCATGCATTCCTTTCAGACCTTGAAAGAATAAGAAAATTTCCTTTGAAAGAAATATTATTTTGGGAGAAATTCTTTCACTAAGGAGACATCAACACTGCTTAAATAATGTTTCTCCTACGATACTTTTATAGGGTTAATAATCTAAATGTTGTTATATTGCATTGGATTGTTGACTACTCCCAGTATTAAATAGGCTTCGAAGAATGTACAAAGATTTGTTTAACGCAATATATACATACATACATAATTGGTTTCGGATTAGAAGTGAAGCTATTAGATCATGATGATAGTTCATATTACACAGCCTTGAAAAAGAGAATAACACAGCCCTGCATGGGTTCTACAAATAAGATGGCTTCAGGTGTTTCCGAAGGCATTTTGCGCGCTGAACACGAATCTTTCCATCACGTCAGGTTTTCGAGAAAGAGGTCCTTAAAAATTAATCAGATTTACTTGAAAATTGTTACTCAGGGGTTTTTGGGGTCGCTGATTACAGATCTTCATTCAGATTTAAAAAATTCAAAATGGCGGATCCAATATGGCGGATCCAATATGGCGGTCGAGGTTTATAAAAATTAATGAGATTTACCTGACCGCCATAGATTCGTGTTCAGCGTGCAAAATGCCTTCGGAAACACCTGGAGCCATCTTATTTGTAAAACACATGCAGGGCTGTGTTATTCTCTTTTTGGGGAGCGTCTGGATGAATTATTTGGATAACGAGACAGGTTTCTTATCTTTTTAAATTCAAAACATCCATGTTTGTTTGAATTTATAGACGAGAACTTTAAACTCTACATTAAGCCGCCTCTTTAGCTTAGAGCCATTCCTAAGTGGGAGCGGTAAGTGGAATGCTTTTCGGCATATTTATGTCAAAACGATAAAAACATGTTTATATTAATAAACATATTGAATAACTCTGCTTATTTCGACAAGAACTTTATAACATTGCTGTTGTGACCTGCACTTGCAGTGAAAGTAAATAAATAAATAGGAATTTGTGTAAAAAAAACCAAAATATTAAAATTTATTGTGTTCATTTCATATTTTTAAGAATTCTGACATAAAGATAAGACCACAATATTCTCTTTTTTACGTATTTTTATAAACTTTTATAACCAGCAACATCAATTTCTTGTAATAAAAAGAAAAATATTTTTTTTTATTTCCAATAACGCATATATTTTCCATATTTTTTGCATTGCTTACATTTTTTGTCTTTTACAGCCAAATTTGCTATTGACGGCTGTACCAAAATCGATATTTGCAAATTGCAAAGGGTTGTAGATGATTTTCGATTGCGTTTTAGGACTGTCAATAGTAAAGATGGAGCTGATTAGGTAGTACTCAGAATAAGTACGAAGTAGAAGTGGAGTAATCTTAGCTTAGCTGAGGACGCAGAGATCATTTCACAGCAAAAGTGCCGCAAAAAGAATTTTCTAAAACTTCCAATCCTCTGTTGCCTTTGATTGGCTCTTAGGATTATCCGCAGACATAGTACCATATTCCTTGCTTTGCATCCACATTACATAGCAGATGTATCACTCGAATTACATGAGTTTAGTTAAGTGAAATCCAATCTCTGTTAAAATCGTGATGTGTTTTAGGTTCTTGCACTCTTAATGAGATTTCTCAGACAGAAAAACAAAGGTACTAGGTTTGCTTCCCATCCTTAGGATTTATTAGCACAATTGCCATGTTGTCCTATAGACCACAGTGTATCCGAACACAAGGCCACCAAGGAACTGCATGTTATGTAGTAACTGTAGATCAATCGATTTTGTCAGGATGTACAAAGAAGGAAACAACTTAAATAGTTTGTTTCCACGCAGTAGAATGAAATCAAGCAACTCAGATGGCATGAGATAGGAACAGCTAGACAACAAAGTACCGGAAGGTATAGAAATAATTATTGCACGACAAAACTAGGAAGCAATAGTTTACATCTTAAATATACGCTACTATAAGACAATTTTTTTTGCAGTCGCCGTAGTCTAGTAGGTAGTGTGTTGGCTTATTAGACGTAAAGCCAGGGTTCGAGTCCCAGGCCAGACATTAAAACAAAATACAAAAAGTATTTCTTCGGCGACTTCTTGTCAGCAGATTTGTGGCAAAAACTCTGAGATTAAATAAAATTGCCATGAAAAAGTTTCTCAAAAATCTGCCGTTCGGAGTCCACTTTAAACTGTAGGACCCACCACTCATGTATAAAATTAACACACACAACATAAGTGGTGTGAGAAACTAGGACGTTGTACAATGGGTCAATTCGACCTCCGGGTACTGTACTTGTCTTAATTGACAAGTACACGTCCTCTAACCTAAACTAACCTAACCTAAGACAATTTTCCTGTTTCACATCAGAAGAATTTTTATTGAAAAATTTTCATTTCATTTTAATTAAAAAGAGAAAAATGTATCTCACGAGCACAAGTCATATAAAAGCATGCCACACATTTACTAGCACCCATTGTAACAATTTCAAAGTCTATTTAAAACAATTCAAACGAAATAGAAAATCTCATTTCAAATCCACACAACATGTCTGCATTAAGAGCCGGATTAATTAAAGGATTTCGTTTCAGGCTATTCTAAGCATTTCCAATGTTCCAATGTTGGTAGCGATTTGGAAATGATTCTCTCACGCTGTGCATTTGACTCTTGTAAACGTTTAACCGTTTTAAAAACGGTTTTAGTTGTAAGCCATTTTAGCCAAATAGCAGCAGCTGATGTTTTGTATGGCATTTGCGTTGGCTTGTTTGTGCCTTCGTTTGCTTAAAATATTCAGCTCTTGGCCAAAGCAGTAAAATACGTTTAATTAAGAGAGAATGTTTAAAGAGTCCTTATTCAATAACCAGATCACACCTTTTTAAACAAATAATAATACATTAATGCTGGCCAATTATTTTATTTTATTTTATCTTAAAATTAAAAAGAAAAAGAAATAAAAAAATGATTTTTTCCGTTTTTCTGTGGCTTTTTTTTTCTAAAAAGTCAACACAGAGAGACACTTTGTCTCATCATTAAAATTTACATTTATGGTCAAGTTTACCGCATTTGTATTGCCTTAACACAGAGTGGTGATACATTTAAAAACTTTTATCATCGGCCTATCGGTTCGTCCGCATGTCTCTCCATTAGATCAATGGCATGCTTGTTGGTTGGCTCAGCATCTCTGGCCATAATATTGCAAATCGTTGTTTAACTGGCAAATTGTTAGCATCACTTGGCGTACCCCAGCAAGTGCTTTTAGAACACAATTTTGATAACGGAAAAGTAGCTGCTGCAACAACAACAACAGCAACAACAAGAAAAGAGAGAACAAAACACAAATCTTTTATTTGCCACATTGCTTGCCGTCATTCGATTTTCATATGGCAGAGACAAGAAATTCCTTTAAAAAAAGACAAACTCAGCCCAAAAATAATTATCTTGATGAGGATTTAAAACTTTGTTTAAACTTTTATTTTAACCATGTTAGAAATTTGCCTAAATCACCCATTGGCCCCATTGCCTTGTTGTTGTATGTATGTATATGGAGATGATTAACATTGATGTATGTACTGTGAACTGATCTCAAGGACAGACAGACACTTTGAGAAGATTTAAATCGGACATAATTGTTACATGAAGGTGAGCGTTATCCAAACATGACATTTACAATTTGTCTGCCCGTGATTTATAACAACAACATCAGCATCATCAGTGGTAACAGTATGTAGAACAAGATGTTCAGCAAGAAGTTGGCAAATTATTTGTTTAGAATTTATCTTTAAGACTGTATTTGTGTCTGTCTGCTTAGGTTTAATCTTCTCCTGGAATTGAGAATTTTTTTTTGCACCCGAAAAACACCAGTAGTAGGGAAATTATTAAGTTGGCAGAATAAATATGAAAATTTTAGGGGGTTGAAGTACTCATATTAAGGCTGTACATTTTGCAGTGTTCCTTAGTTCAATGCTAGTGCTGTTAATTGTGACTGGATTTTAGGTTAGGTCTGAGTGGTAGCTCTGATTTCACAAAGCTCACTTGAGTACGCATAGCGGCCAGTTGTGATGCCACCAAATCAGGGAAGAGGAAGAAATTGGTCAGCACTGCCCCATACTGGAAAACCAGCCAGAAAGTTTGATGAACGAAGCTATATCCTTGATAGCAATAGATGATAGCTCCGTCAAGCTGACAAGAAATGGAGACCTACATCTGCACCTAGCAAGAGACGGGCACTGACAAAGAAAGTGGATAACAGTCTCCTCTTCATCAGCGGATCTGCATCCACGGCAGAAGTCGTTAAATGGGGTCCTCATTCTCTCCGCGTGTCTACCCATAACGCAATGACCTGTGAGCACGGTAACTGTGGTTGAGATGACGTCACGACCAAGACTATGTAATTGGCTGGTACGCCTTCTATCCATCAAGGGCCAGGTGAGTCTAGCGGTGGAGCAGGACTCCTCATTGACCCAGGATAGGTTGGCGTCCCGAGAGGATTTCCGCTCAATGTCCGAGGCAAGTGCCATACCCAGTTCAATTGAAGAGGATTCTGGAAGGAGCGCACCAGCTCTGGCGAGCTCGTCGGCCCTATAGTTTCCCGGAATGTTACTGTGCCCAGGGACCCACACCAGTGAGATACTGGTGAAGCGTCCAGAAAGAAGGTCGGGACAGCGGCGACATTCCTTAACGATACTAGAGTTATTCACGAACCACGATAGAGATCTTATAGCGACCTGACTATCAGTAAAGACCGAGACGCGAGTGAAAGAAGCACCGTTGACGAGGACCCTCTGCCTGAAACATGCTGCAGTAGTCCGGCACACGGAGAGAAAAGTTCAGATCCAGTTTCCCAGAGTAGACACCGCTTCCAACCCCATTATCGAGTTTAGAGCCGTCGGTATATATATCAAGGACTTTAGGGGGGACAACCGTATTAGGATTCCAGTCGTTCCTACTCGGAAACAAAGAGTGGAAACCCCTGTCGAGACAATATTCAGCAGGCAGATAGTCGATGTTCACGGGGGCCACTGGATCAACCTCCAGAATAGTGGGGTGATCAGAAGGTACAATGTGCTAACGAGACAGGGCATTAAGTCTAGTCGTAGCAAACTTATCCGCCTGCTCAGCAAGAAGCACAGTAGGAAGCCAGTTGAGCATTGCGAACAAGGCTTTCGTGGAGCGCCAGTTATATAAATGGCCGCAGACCTTCTGACCTTGTCAAGAAGTCTGACGTTGTATTGTCTGTCCAGAGCAGTGCACCATAAAGCAACACCGTATAAGATGTTGGGTGCGATGACCGTAGAATACATCCAACGCATAATCCTTGGGCGATGACCCCATCTGGTTCCCACCGCTCTACTACAGCAGTATGCAGAGCACGCCGCCTTACGTGCTCTAGCAGCCAGATTCGCCCTCCAGTTGAGCTTTGGATCAAGGATCAGGCCCAGATATTTACCCTCGGGACTCAACGTTAGTCTGGTCCCGCAACTGGATGTAGTAATTAAAGAGTTTGACTACAGAACTCGTTTCATTCAAAATCAGTGTGAGGGAAAGTAGTAACGTGCGACATATTGTGTGTAAATTTAACGCCTACAGCCATATCTCCGATGTTCTTAAGCACTTTACAAAAGTGATATCATAACCTACAGTTTAAAGTCTACACCAATTCATGGCAATTTTATTTTTTCTTAGAGTTTCTGCCTGAAATCTGCTGAAATATTTTTGCTTATTTCGTTTTGTTGGAGATTTCTGACGTGTGGTCACGCGTCTAATAAGCCAACGCTCTACTGCAAATTCTTCTTTCATCAACTACAAAAACTCAATACGTTTTCTTAGAAGACGTTACTTCTATGCAAAGACAGTAGCTTGCATAGCAACAAATATGGGTGAAATGCCTTGTTCAAGGAACTTAAAGAAATGAAAAACATTTCTTGTTCATTCGGGATTTCATGCCAAAACCATTAAGAAGTATTTCATCCCTAAATTTGTGAAAACAGATTTGGAGCCTAGTTTTAAAATAAAACGCATTCCAACTGAACATTTCTGTATTTCAGGGAAGAGTAATTGAAATGCAATAGTTTAGTTTGTACAAAGTGAGGACGACTATTCTACAGTATTAAGACTGTTTCAGGTATTAAAAGGCATAATAACCCACAAATGAAGTCGCCGTAGTCTAGTAGATAGAGTGTTGGTTTGATAGAGCACGTGGTTTGAACCCCAGCTCAGATATCTCGATTGAAAAATATATCTTTCGGCAACCATCTCACAGCAGTCTTCTGGCAGTAAATAAAATTGCCATGAAAAATGTCTCGAATCTTATGTCCAAAGACGTAAAATGAACGCACACAACTTGGTTGGTGTGTAAAGCTTGGTTGTTATCCTGGCTAATGGGTTGTAATGACCAATTAAGCAAGTAAGTAGCTCACATATGAGCATTTGCTTAGTTTAGTTGAAAACTTTCTCTTGTTCTTGTTACAATGAACAAATCGTTTTTTTTTTCAATTCTTGCACGTATGCATCTTCAATTGTTGCATTATTTCCCTACTTAAGCTTAAATCTCTTGACAGAAATTTTAAGTATACACTCAAGGTTATTTTTTTTACCAAAAAATTGTGAATTTTCCAAAACACATACATTATCGCCTATACAGCCTAAGGCAGGCGTTTAGCACAAATGGAATATAAACTAAGCATTTGCGCAAACACCATGATTTTTGGGGCAGCATTAGAAGAGCATTAGAATAGCATTAGGGCTACCAACAGCCTTAGAGAAAGAGTTTTATTTCCTAAAAAAATTGCCAATAATTTTGGAATCATATCGATGCCTCCTTAATAATGGCATATGCTTTCCGTAGACAATTGTACGTTTTCAACTTTGTTGGTTAAGCACACATTTACATGCAGAAATTTTTTCGAAAAGATTTTCAATTGTTTTGCAAGACAAATCAACAGTGATCAATTGTCTGATCCAAGTAGCCTATGGGCGTAAAGCATTTAGGAATGCATGCAACTATAATTTAATGCTGGCATTAGGCTTTATGGTATCAAATAATTTAAGCGCACAGAACACTAAAGTTTGTATCATACAAAACTGGTAAAAAGGTAAAGGAGGGGTAGAACTTTATTTTTAAATTTGAAGCAGTCTTTATTAGAGTGGATTTAAGAAATTACATACTATTGGGTCAATATAAACAATAAAAGAATAGCAATAACAACAGCTTAATATTTAATATTCTATGGCCTGTAAAACTTTGAACTTGTTTGATGGTCATTGCCATGTCATTGAATTTCTAGTGCTGTTCTGGGATGATGACCGCTAACAGCAGCCACCCCTACAGACTAATTGTGTAACAATAGTGCACTTTAGTTTAAGAGTTTTGGCTTTCAATTGTGACAATAGAAATCAAATTACGCTAGTAATAGTCGCACAAAAATTGCTGTACGTTCGAACACAAATAAAAATATTTAGACTTACAAGCGAGAAATTGATTGTTAAAGCATGAAAGTTAGTCTTGGGTTTCTCCATTGATTTCCATTATTTTACCTTTGAATCTAACATTTGCTGTATACGGCGGAGACGGCTAAGAAGGGAGCTATCAGCTATTCGATTTCTTAGGTTACAATGACTATTGATGAATCTCGTATTAGGTTTGTCCACCATTTTCCTAATCATTACTCCGTGGCAATAGACTTTAATTGAAAAGAGTATGAGTCCTATAACACCGCTGTAGGACAGTTTTTTATTAACTCGATTAAAGCAACGCATACCAGTTTCTGCATTTTATTCAATTCCCTCTATGTTTCCCTTTAGTTTCCACATTCCGCTTACCTGCCCATACAATGGTGCCATAGCTCATAATGGGTCTAACCATTAGGGTTTACATCCTATTTGCTGGCCCATACAGATCCATGGACTTGTTCGAGCTAAAAACCCCTACAGTATCTGAATAGACCCTTATACACCATCACTCTAAATATAGACGATTAGAATTTGTCTTGAAGTTGCACGAGAAAATACCCTGCTATGTTTTTCAGACAGACGTCAGTGCTATTCGTGGTTCAGTTGCAGCATATTACTCCAGCATCGACTGTCTTGACCGTAATTAGAATGTAAATTAGAGAAAAATTGTACTACTCCACTGAACGTAATGAATTGATTTACGCTTGAGCAACATACATACATAATTGACCATTAAAACCTTTCAGTCAGGATTACGGCCTAGCTTCTCACACCACTCATGTTGTGTTTGTTAATTTTATACATGAGTGGCGGAACCTACAGTTTAAAATCGATTCCTAACGAAAGATTTTTGAGAAATTTTTCATGACAATTTCATTAACGCACAGAGTTTTTGTCAAAAATCTGCTGAGAGGAAGTCGCCGAAGAAATATTTTTTTTCATATTTCGTTTTGATGTGTGACGTGGGGTTTGAACCTTGGACTTACGTCTAAAAAAAAAACTACGGCGACTTCAAACCCTTGAGCATCGTTGGGATTTATTGGCCCAACGAGAAACTGCACGATGATGTTGATTTTGCCAAAAAAAAATCTTTTCGGATGAAGCTCATATTCATCTTGGTGGGTACGTTAATAAGCAAAATTGCGATATTTGGGGCTCAGAAAACCCACATGTGGTCTTACAGAAGCCAATGAACCTATAGGGGGTGTGATCAATACAACCAATTTTATTTAAATTTAAAACTAAATTAAAAAGCGTGTGTCTTACTTCTTCAAAAGCTAGTGAAGTCGTAAAAAGCAGTAACTGGTAGTTGGTAACCAGTTTTGCAAAACCATAGAGTCACCACAAACCCATTATGAGTGACTGTTTGGTGCGGATTGTGCAGCGGATGCGTCATTGGTCCATATTGGCACAACCATTACGAACCAAGAAAACCGATTTTTTTGTACCCGCTCTTCATAATATTGATGTGAACGATGCTTCGTTTCAACAGGATGTCGCAACTTGCCACACATCTCATGCCACAGTCGATTTATTGCGTCAAACGTATGATGGCCATTTAATTAGCCGAAATGGTGATGTCAATTGCTCGCCAAGAAGCTGTGATTTGACATCGTTGGACAATTTTCTGTGGGGCGCCGTTAAAGAAAAATGTTATGCCTACAAACCAGAGACATTTGAGCATTTGAAGGCTAACGTTCGTGATGCCATTGCCAAGGTATTACCCATACACTCGAAAATTTGTCCGATCGAATGAGGTAATGTGAGGCCAGCCGCAGAAGTCATAAGAATGAAATAATATTCCATTTCTAACCGGAACAATTGTACTTCACAACAAAAAAAAAAAAAATTGGGAACATTTCAAACGTTTTTGTTTTATTGCATTTTTAAATTTGAACTTTTAAATGGCCCACCTTTTAGCATTAATCGATCTTTAATCGAGATATTTTTCATTCATTTACATACATACATAACATAATTGGTCATTACAACTCTTTAGTCAGGATTACGACCTAGTTTCTCACAACACTTATGTTGTGTGCCTTAATTTTAAACATGATTGGGGTGGACCTACAGTTTAAAGTCGACTCCGAACGTCAGATTTTTGAGAAACTTTTTCATGGCAATTTCATTTAACCTCAGAACTCTTGTAGTCGCCGTGGTCTAGTAGGTAATGTGCTGGCTTATTAGACGAAAAACCGGGGTTCGAGCCCTAGGCCAGACATCAAAACAAAATACAAAAAGTATTTCTTCGGCGACTTCCTCTCAGCAAATTTCTGGCAAAAACTCTGAGAGTAAATAAAATTGCCATGAAAAGTTTCTCAAAAAAATCTGTCGTTCGGAGTCGACTTTAAACTGTAAGTCCGTCCCACCACTCATGTATAAAATTAACACACACAACATAAGTGGTGTGAAAAACTAGGTCGTAATCCTGACTGAAGGGTTGTAATGACCAATTATGTATGTATGTTCTTGCCAGAAATCTGCTGAGAGGAAGACACCGAAGAAATATTTTTTCTATTTCGTTTAGTTAGAAATGCCTGACCTGGTATGTGAACCGAGGCCTCAAATCTAATAAGCCAATACACTACCTACTAGACCACGGCGGCTTTCATTCATTTACTCCTTATTTAAATATTGATTTACGATTGCCTGGTACTTTAAATCTATTATCCAAGTGCACATAGGGTACCCAATATGTTTTCGTTGCTTATGAGTGGAAAAGCGTAGGTATGTTCTCTGTACGAAAAACAATAAACAATGGGGTTCCCTTTTCACGCCAAAGGCTTTAAAATGATAAATTTTATTTCTTTTGTTTTTATTAAAAAAAAAAGAAGTACCATTATGACTATTATGATTATTATTATTGTTATTATTTTATTTTCTTGTATTTTTTTCTCTTTTAATAAAATAAAGGTCATTGTGGTGTATCTTCTTCATTTTTTATTTCCTTTTCTTCATTTAAAGCCTGAAGCTGATTTCTTCAAAACAATAATACGGCTTGTATGCATTCGTTTTTTTTTTCTTAAAGAAATCTGGACATGAAGCCTGTTTTATAAATAAAAAAAAAATTAATAAAAAAAAGACATTGAATGGAAAATTTTTTATTTTTATTTTGTCTTCATATAGACATCTGCCATTTGTAATAACGTCGTATGCAAAAAAAGCAAAACAGATTTTTTGTGACAGGCCTCGAAGAACCAAACATTCGCTTACACACTTCGAGTAGAAAGATGATTATTTTAACACAAGTTTTTTATTCGTTTTTTATTTTTTTTTTGTATAATATTTGCGATCTATTATTACCGACAATTTTACCGATGCCTTGCATATGGCATGACATAGTTATGCTAGTCAACGTACATATGTATGAGTATTAATGTGCGGGCAGTAGTAGTTGCGATTGTTATACGGTGTGTATGTACATCGTACGTAGAAGTATGATAAATGATGCACAAGATTTGAGAACCAGGATATTAACCTCATTGTAAAGGGGAGTTATTATTATTAGACAGGAATGCATATGCATATGCATTTGTAACTGGTATTTCTTTCTTTTAAAATATATTTTATTCTTTACAGTTACAAATATTCCAGCAAAAATTTAAATTAAGAGAATGCTTGTTATCGATAGGTTGCATTTTTTAAGTGGAAATACACCTCCAAGAGATTAGAAGTTTATTTAGGTCATGCAGGACGAGAAATTAATTTGTTTTTATTGAATGTTATTTTTTAAATGAAAGAGCCATAGCACTCAGATTTGATGGTAATGCTTCTTCAAGAATAATTTTAAAACAAATACTGGCAGTTTAGCCCTTCAAGAAATTTACATCATCGCCGAAGAAAATTTTGTTTGCAAAAATCGGCATTAACACCCTGTTTGTGAATGGTTAGCCCGCTTTAGTTGTTGGTTGTGTGGGATTTACATGGAGGGTGGTGCAAAATGTAAAGTATACCATAATAGGAATTAAGATACATCCATTTGCTGAGCAAGCAGTGAAATTGGCAAGCTCTGGTTCTCTACCCGCACTTTCTGCTGTTTAGATTAAGTCAGCTGCAACTCTTAGCTCTACTCAATGAGCACAGCTTACTTGGGTCCTATAAGGCCCCGTTGTAACACAAATATTATCTATTCCTTTACATAATTAAAGCTCCTGGTTGGCATTTCACAGCCATCTCGAAAGCCTTTTGAAAGAGTGAAGGTTTTTCAAATCACCTTTGTCTAGACATGTTTTATCACTAAGTTCTGAGTGCCCAAGAATTTTTCTTCTTACGTTACCAAACGTCGTGCAGCTTCATTGCAGAAGTCGTGATAAGGTCTTCACAGGCTACAACCATCGAATCCCATAGAAAGCTTGCAAGCACAGAATTGATACTGCAAGATATCGAAGCAAATCAAGCCAATGCTTAAAGAATGGCGCAAAATGGCAGGAAAGTCTGCTTAAACAACAAAGAAGCAAACTCAGGTTCAGAATCGTACTGGACAATGCATTCTATGTACTCATACGAAATGCATTGTTCTTGGCCACATGACTTATGGTTTCTGTAGAAGTTCCAAAGACAAGGAAGAGAAGGAAACTATTCTACATCTCCTGGATACTTGTCTTAGCGTTATGTGGAAGCAGAAGGAATGAAGGAGGAGGCTTCTGCTTTGCAAATTATTTCATAATTCTCTTGTTGATAGATATTTGGAATCTAATTGGCTTCAACGGAAACACTATGGCATCACAATGAATTACACGCGGCCTAAGTGTGTCTATGCTCTCTCTCTGACAGTCAATTTTCCCATCTACCTGCCTAAGGACATATCAGCTTACTAGATCCTTCACGAGTTTGTGGGTTTTACTGGACTTGGCAGCTTTAAGTATTATCCTGTGAATTCAAACTTCGTCATGATGCTGTAGAAAATGCAAATTGTAGACTCGCGATTTGGAATAACTGCCGAATAGGTAAAGAATCATGGCATCTGTTGGACAGGTAATGCACAGATTCTTTAATAAGAGAGACGATTAGCAAATATTAATTTGCAGGTGTCTGTGTATATGTGTCTAGTAGAAGCGAAGTATACAACACTTTCTATGTCACTGTACTGCTTTCGCTGGGAGTTGCGTAACGCAAGCAGTATCTACAGCTTTTGAGGATGTACAGTGGTGGCCTTATAATTAGAAACGACTTAGCAACATGTATGTTTGTTAATTTGTTTTACAGTTTTCACTGTGTACCTGGGATCAAAGGCTTTGTTTGGATGACGTCTTACATACGTTTTTCCATCAGATTGGGACAAATTAAACTTAGATTCGTCACTCCAGAGAACTCTGTTCCAGAAACATCCTTTCTAATTATAAGGCCACCACTGTATATATACATACATACATAATTGGTCATTACAATCCTTATGTCAGGATTACGTCTTAGTTTCTCACACCACTTATGTTGTGTGTCTTAATTTTATTTATATGAGTGGCGGGACCTATAGTTTAAAGTCACCTCCGACAACAGATATTTGAGAAACTTTGCATGGCAAATTTTTATTTACTTTCAGAATTTTTGCCAGAAATCTTCTGAAAGGAAGTCACCGAAGAAATATTTTTTCATATTTCGTTTCGTTGGAGATGTCTGACCTGGGGTTTGAAACGAGGCCTCATATCTAATAAGCTAACTTACAACCTACTAGATTAAGGCGTTGATTTAAATATGAGACAGTAGAGATGCATACATCCTTTAATGCTAACAAATAATAGCGAAATAGTCTTGCTGGTGTTAGTGATTATCAGACGTTGTGTTATGTTCATACATACATACATAATTGGTCATTACAGTCAGGATTACGACCTAGTTTCTCACACCACTTATGTTGTGTGTGCTAATTTTATACATGAGTGGTGGGACATAAAGTTTAAAGTCGACTCCGAACGACAGATTTTTTTTTAAAACTTTTTCATGGCATTTTTATTTTACTCTTAGAGTTTAAGAAATATTTATCATATTTCGTTCAGTTGGAGATGCCTGTCCTGGGGTTTGAACCGAGGCCTCACGTCTAGTAAGCCAACACACTACATACTAGACCACGGCGATGTTCACATAGCTGTAAAAATGAAAATCAAGTGAGAAGTATGGAATACTTTCCATGTCTCTATGCTGCTCTGGAGAAATGGAATCTACTGCTGTCGAGGTACATTGGATGCCAGATTGTATTTTGATACCCTTGAGAAGAGCAGGTTGGTGGTAGGTTGCTTCTTAGAGGACCAAGCGTGGCCAATCAGAGCGAATGTAATTTTTACTTAAACTAACCCAGGAGAAAGCCCAGATAATAACTGATTTTTAAATTCTGATTTTATTTTTTTTCCATTCTCTATAGAGATCTCTAATTGCTATCGTTTAAATAATTTTTGACTTTCTCCTCGTTTTGCTTTTGTTGCCAATAATGAGATGCAGAACGAAATCAATTTTCTAAACACAATTAAGTGAAAAAGAAAATCAGATCATTTGCTTATTTGCTGGCGTAGAGTTAAAAAGCCAATGATATTTGCCATTCTGCTGTTTAATGATGTTTTCTGTTTGTTTTATATTTGTTTTTACAAATATTTATGCAATGCTTACACCATGTAAGTACGAGTAGCTAATAACGATCATTAAATTTTAAGTCGTTTTAAAAACTTTTTAAAAACTCATTACAAAAACATTTAAGGTGGACGTAGAATGAATATAACAAACAAACAAGCGAAAAAAAAGTTGTTAAAATTATGGGTAAACAAAGAAACATAAACACAAAGAAGAAAATGACAAAATGCTTGAAAGAAAAAAAAAAGGAAATGTTCAGCATGAAATTAATTTAATTGTTGGCTTTAGAATGAATGGCTCTGGCTAACTGGCTAACTGGCTGTTTGACTAAATGGAAAGTAAGCAATTACTTGTAAACACTGTATGGCTCATAAACTAATACGTTAATAAGGCTTGTTCGTTTGTTTTTTTGTAAACCAATTTTTTGCTTGAAATAATAAAAGCAAACAAAAAAACTTTAATGTGTACGATGACGGCCGTAAAAGATATGTACACACACTAGCCATGCAAACAAAACTAGGAGTCTGTTTTAAACGCAAACAAAAATAAGAACAACAGCTTTTCTCGGTTTTATTGCACTTAATTTCTGTTCTCCTCCTTGTTTTTCTATTTTTTTTTCTTCAACTCAGAAGTGGCAAATTAACATAAAGTTTGTGTCTTAAGTCTTTTGTTTTTTATAAACATTATTTTCCTGTTTATAATAAAAATATTTTTAGAATTTTTTCTTCATTTTATTTCTTATTTATGACATTCACTGAAATGAGTTGTCTTTGCAACACCCACTTGCACCATAAATGTTTAGTGCTTAGTGGTTATTGTAATAAAAAAGAAATAAATGAAAATTGTTCTGATAAATGGTAAGTAAGCTGTAAGCCTTTTAACACCTGTGGTTTATTTATTCTATAACTTTACCGCATCATTTGTTATACTTTTTTTCCATTTCCTTTTTCAATGCAAAGCCTTAAAGTTATGCTTGCTAATGTGGTTTCAGTATCTTTTTAAATTGTTGTTGTGCTTATTATTGTTGAGGTTTTAGGCCGTGTGGAAATTGGAAATTGTACGCTTAGCCGCCTTTAATTCTTTGGCAATTGATAAGCTGATTAATGCTGCTGTTTTTGGGGAAGTCATAAATATTATTTGTAATCGAAATATTAAGGAAAATTAATCAAATATTCACTTAATGGGTAGGCCGGCTTGTAGCCTAAAATAGTTAATCGTTTCCTCAACGCAGGCCATTTACGGGGAAATTAAAAAATTATTTTCAAAACTATTTTTGAAAACAAGAAAAATTTTTAATTGTGATCGTTTAACTTAACTTCGTTTTATTTTTTTGTTTTTAGTTTTTTGTACTTGCCAAAGAGACTGAGCAACACAAGAGTAGGCGCGTATAGAAGTCATAGGTTTTCCAACCGTAAAACAATACAGACATGATATTCGAATTGTATAGTCGCACGGTAGTCGCCGTAGTCTAGTAGGTAGTGTGTTGGCTTATTAGACGTAAAGCCAGGGTTCGAGCCCTAGGTCAGACATCAAAACAAAATACCAAAAAGTATTTCTTCGGTGACTTCCTCAGCAGATTTCTGGCAAAAAACTCTGAGTGCAAATCAAAATTGTCATGAAAAGTTTCTCAAAAATCTGTCGTTCGGAGTCGACTTTAAACTGTAGGTCCCACCACTCATGTATAAAATTATCACACACAACATAAGCGGTGTGAGAAACTAGGTCGTAATCCTGACTGAAGGGTTGTAATGACCAATTATGTATGTATGTATGTATGTATGTATGTATAGTCGCACGGTTGCTAGTTGCCTACTGGCAACACGATACCTAAGCCCGCTTACGATCATGGTTTTATAATGGAAATACCGGCCAGATCTTGATAATAGTTTACACCACCCTTGGAACAACATTCAAGCATTCACGGACGGATCCGGATCACACGACAAAGTCAAAACTTTCACAATAATTGTAGTTTAGATTGTCCTTTGCACTAACCAATTACTGCGGTACTCTCAGGCTCAAATAAACACTATAAAGACACCCGCTATCACAGTATATTCAGGAGATATGTATGCGTGTACACATAGATATACAGATAGTATAACGGCCTTTAGTTCCATAGATAGAATGCACACCACATATAAGATAATCCAACAATATCTTATGTCTCTGGAGGAGGTAGCAATGCCCTCGACGTATGCACTAAAGTGGATTCCTGGACAGGGGGATATTGAAGGTAACAACAAAAGTGTTGCCCTTGCAAAGGCTAATACAAAATGTAATTCGAAGTAATTAATGGGATGGATTGACATTTATCTGCAGCGGCTTAAAAAAATAATTTCACACAAACTTTACTCATTTGCAATAATCACCTCGCTTAGAGGATAGCTAGGTCTGATCCGCTTTCAATGTAAACAAGACATGATTTACCAGAGTCCATCCTTTGAACCTCAAGGTATTTATAACGGCAGACTCGCATCTCTATACACAGACACAAAGGCTGAGAATAACTTACAACTTCTGAAGAAACTGCAATGACAAGAAAGAAGACAAGATTGTTGAACACCTTCTCTATTATTTTCCCATACTTGGGAATTTGGAATGAAGTATTCTTCGGCTCAACAAAATTATAGACAGAATGCATCTAGGCAGAGGCAATTTAGATGGAAAGTACGTAAAGCCTGAGAAATATTAGCCTGAAGTTACAGCTGAATGACAGTATGCATACAATCGGTAAGAATTTTGGTTCACTAGATACGTCAACTGACAGAATTGCGAATTGTGACATACATAGGTACATATATAGGTAATACAGCCTGTAAGATGAACTGTTTAATGCAGTTTGTATGTCGACAGGCTCATTGCACCGTATTAATGCACGAACGATGAAAGTCGCAGTGTTAAAGTCAATGTAGCAAAGTAGCGAGCGAAGATTATTGACTTTTTTCTTGCCAAAAATTGATGTATTGGATTTGGTTAACATGTGGTTTCAACAAGATGACACCATGCAACACGACGGGAGATAACTTAACTTACTTCCGTAATTGGTCATTGCTACCCTTCAATCCGAATTACAATCTAGATTCTCATGTCACTTATATTGTGTGTATTAATTTTATCCATGACTGCAGGGGAGTTACAGTCTAGAGTTTTTGAGAAACTTTTCATGGCAGGAATTTGTATCATCGTCTGTATCAAGTCCCGACTTGTATTTTTCATTTTATCGCTTAAACGTTTTTGGAAATTTTCAATAAAAATTATAACACCTGCTTAGAAAATATTAGACGCTATCCCCTGTATGCAAACGTAAGTAAATTTGCTTGCTTTGGCATACGACTTTCCAAACATAGTCCACCCTTTGGTCTGCTCCTTTATTTCAAGTGTAAAGTGATGAACTCAAGTTACATTCATGTTTACGGTTTGACACAAAAACTTGCCTATAATAGCAGGAAACTATGTTGCTTTCGTAAATTTTACGAACTAATACAAATAAATTTAACGATACCGATGCGATACGACATTATATGTATGGTTGCCATATTCCACTAAAGTTATATTTTTCTGACTGCCAGCTGCATCCATCTATACATACAGTGGTGGCCTTTTAATTAGAAACGATGTTTCTGAAACAGAGTTCTCTGGAGTGACGAATCTAAGTTTAATTTGTCCCAATCTGATGGAAAAACGTATGTAAGACGTCCTCCAAACAAAGCCTTTGATCCCAGGTACACAGTGAAAACTGTAAAACAAATTAACAAACATACATGTGGCTAAGTCGTTTCTAATTATAAGGCCACCACTGTAAATACATATATCAGATCGGCTTATTTTGGAACGGCCCCCCGCTTTATGGTAATATAAAATGGGTTTATTGATCGTAAAATAATGAAATAAAAAAACTTCTAAATATCATTGTTGGACGAGTCTATCTTTTAGTAATAAAATGAACAAGAAAACTTACCGCATACTCGTACATAGCCAATCGATTGGCTAAAGAAACAGCATTGCCAACTGAAATGAATAAATTAAAGTGAAGCTTTTATTATATTGGCATGTAGGACTTGTGTTGAAATAAAATTGAAAAACACGCCGATTATAATTCTTTATGACTCATAAACTAATGAGATTTTAATTCCATATTTCATTTCAAGTTGTTTACATTCATTCTGCTGTAAGTTGATTAACCAATTGTTGGCGAAAGTTAATAGCGTTTTATTGCGTATGGAGACACCATATAGACTTTACATTTAGCAACATTAAATGTCTTATCAAATACAGATAAAGATTTTATTGAGTCTTGCATAAAGTAACGCAGCAGATTCATTTAAATTCCATTAAAAAGTTTTACATTTCATTTGGGAATTCACAATGCAGATGTGGGCACTACAAAATACTAAAATATGATTGAATTTTTTTAAGGACGGAATATGCAACACAGAGATCTTGTCTGTGAAACATCAACCAACTCATACGCCCATTAGACTTTAATCGCCCATTACACTTCACTCATTGTGAAGAAAAGTAAAATATATTCGGAGGAAAATAGGAAAACAGCAACGAATGAAGATAGAGAAAGTAAAGAAAACTAAAACGAAAAAGATTAATCAACTTCCCGACGATGAAAATACACCTCTCAGTCATATCTAATGTATTATAAACCTTGGAAAGCCTAAATGGAGATTGTAAACTCTTGAAAAATCCTCTGCAGTAAGTATTCATCGTTTCCTTATTAAGGGTTGGAAAGCTGCAATAGCTCTGTTCTCCGCATAACTTTTAATTGTCTGGCTGGAATCCATACTAGATCGTTGAGAGCAACCTATCATCACAATGTCCTGTAAGGAACCCAGCTGCGATGCACTTATTAGGTCTAAGCCGGTTTCTAGGCGGCCAAAGGCCTTTGGTCATGTAACATCCAGATCTGTTGTGCCTGTACCTCTGCCAAAACCGATGAGTCCATAGGTGTACAACCAATAACCACATAAGTCATCTTATTCCTAGGCATACTACTAATACCCGAAACCCAACAAAAAACCATCCAATCTGGCTAAAGAGGATTTATGGAGTCCTCAAAGTCAAGAACCAATTGTGACTTACACCAGACCGACCCTTTTGCTCTCAGGGCAACATGATGGTCAACGAAAATCATGTAAGAATCCGGATTTGAAAAAGAGAGGTCAGCTACAGCTTAAATAAGTATAAAAATTCCAAATATTTGTACCTGAAAGACGATGCAGTTGTCATTTAATAGACAATGAAGCTCCAGATTGAGATTCTGACAAAGAAAACGAGGATTATCATTTTCCTACGGAGTACACACTCAACGTACCTTCTCACAGCTCTCCAACTGATTTCAAATTTCAATATTCAGTCCGTGACTGCCTTAGGTAAATTCACCATCTGCTCTATGTGGGCTTTCTGCCTGTTTCACACTCGGCGTGTTGGGAGAATGCATGTCCATCATTGTCATTCATTTCTTCCTAGTAAAAGCTCCTTCACTTTGTCCATGTGGTAGAAATATATACCGTGACCTGATAAAAATTGAGTCAAGAAGTAATCCATTTGCTGAAAGTCTTTTCGAAGCTGCTGTAGTCTAGTAGGTAGAGTGTTGGTTTATTAGACGGGATGCCACGTTTCAAGCCTAGGTCAGATATCAAAACGAAATACGAAAAAATGATTCTTTGGCGACTTCCTCTCAGCAGATTTCTGGCAAAAACTCTGAGATAAACTAAAATTGTCATGAAAAATTTCAATAAAATCTATCGTTCGGAGTCGATTTTAAACTGTAGGTCCCTCCAAATAGTCGTGTGAGAAGCTAGGGCGTAATCCTGACTGAAGGGTTGTAATAAGCAATTATTTCTGTATGTAAAATCTTTCTGAATCTGTAGTTTTATACTCTGAATGTGTTTCGCCATCCAACGTGTGAGTTTCTGCGACATTAGCTTATGATCTTCAATCTATTGCACTGATGGGGGTGAAGATTCTTTTCCTCCGATCATGCTTCAAATAAGTTAATAAGTATCAATCAAGTAACCACAAAAGTCTACGGCCTCTAAGTTGTGCGGCAAACTGAAGCAGCTCTATTGTTCCCGTTCTTTGTATTGCTTCCGATACTTGCACTGAGCCTTCACATTATTTTGCCATACAGCCCGTTATCTTCGCTGCTTTAGTATACATATGCTGTATTAGTACTCAATAATAAAGCTGAGAGTCTATTTGGACTTTTAAATATTCGATCCCCTTTTTTTTGGACTAGGCATTCATTGCCTATCTGCATACTGACCTTAATTACAACATAACACCTTGTCATCAGTATAAAATTCCTATTTTAATACTAAGTAAACATATTAAATTTTCTCTGTTTTCAGGTCATGTTATTTTAATGCATGTTAAACAAAAGACTTAAGACACAAACTTTTTAAATAAATTCAAAACAGAAAAAATACATTTTTTTCTTATTATTTTAAACAGGACATGTGCTGCCTGTCCAGTAATAGCAAAATAAAAAAATTTCTTAATTAGCAAATCCACTTTATCAAACAGAACATCTTACGACCCATTTAGAATACAAGAAGACATTGCAACATTTAAACGAGCAGCAGCTATTTTATATCATCAATCTTGTATTGACATAAAAACCAGTTCAAATTTATTTCAAAGAAATATTGAATTGAACAAGACTATAAACAAATATCTGGATTTATTTTGTTGCTCGTGTTGTTGTTGTTTATTGCATTTTTTACAATTTATTTTCTTTAATTAACTGCAAAAAAAAAAAAACAAAACGAAACGTAATGGGGTCTTTAAAAGATAAAGTGATTGACCGATTTTCTCAGCAAATATTTAAAAATTATTTGAAAAAGCTTTTACAAAACACTTTAAAAACAACTAAAACAAGTTCAATAATCATAATAAATTTCGCAATAAAATTGATTAGAAAATATTTTCGCTTAATGGGGAAAAAAATTTACGGCAAAACAGCACCTATATTGTGTGAGTGAGTAGCAGCAGTAGGACCGAAAATATTTTAATTAAAAATATTTTGAAACATTCCTGCTTGGATGGGTGGCTTTATTTGTAATTGAATTAGCAGAGACGAAAACAAATACATAAAAACATATTTTTTTTCTTCTCCTTTTCTTTTATTTCACATCAAATGGTCATCAATCAAATGTTTGTTTATAAGAAAACCCGAACACCAAAGAAATAACAGCAATAATCATGACTTTAACTGTTTTTTTTTGGTTATTTTTTCAACAATTTTTCCTGTCATGATTTTTGTTGATTTTTTTGCTAATGCTCGATGGATTTTCTTTCATTTATTTTCATTTGGTTGTCAAAAATATTTTCCATTTCAAGCGCCTGCTGAAATCAGCACCTACAACAGTGCATTTCTTTTTTTTTTGCTTTTTATATTCGTGCAGTATTTTTTTGTTTCTTTCTTCTTAATTGAACAAAATTTATGCATGAGAATTTGCACAGAGTTTGCAGAGAGAGACTAGGAATACACAAAAAACTAACAAATAATTTTTATAAAATTGCAGAAAATACCACAAGAAAAATGAGGGAGGACCTCTTAGTTGTTGAGTAAGATTAATTGATTATACACCCAAAGATAAATGTTAGTATTTGAACAAAAATTACCTAATTACCTATTCATACACACATACATTATTAACCTTTTGGTCATGATAATCTGTTAACTAAGTGCCCACACAACATCATCTTGTGTGGGTTACAAATATCTCTGGGAGCCTTTCTTTCAGTTTAACATCGACTGTGTAAGGCAGATTTAAGAAAATTTTTCGTGGTGAAATCTTAGGTTAGGTTAGGTTAGGTTAGGTTAGTGTGGTAGCTTCATACCAAAAGCTCACTTGAGCACGCATAGCGGTGCGTTGTGATGCTGCAGGTGAACGCAGTTCCTGTACTGACCAAGTTTCTCAGGAGGGGGAGGTCGGTCAGCGCAAGATCTGCATATACAAAGCACGACTACCCCTCGCTGGAAAACCAGCAAGAAAGTTTGATATATGAGACAATATCCTTGACATCAATGGACGATAGCTCCGTCAATCAAACGATTACCTGACGATCCTGGAATTATTCGCAATGTTCGACAGAGACTTTATGGCAGCCTGGCTATCCGAAAAGATCGAGATGCGGGTGAAAGGAACACCGTATGCGAGGATCCATTGTGCGGCCCGGTCCGATTTTGTTCTCTTAACTTTTGCTAAAAGTCTGATTTGACCTCAATGATCACAGTCGAAAAAATTGGATACTTCACTGGGAGAGAAAACGCAGACGGTATTATTCACCAAAAGATACAAAGCTCCAAATTTTTGGGCGTATGAGGCTGTGTGGAGATAATAGAAAACTCAGGAATGATGTACTCATTCCAAGGCCTTTTTTGAATAGACAAACTGTCCTGGAAGTGGAATATAATGAACAGAATCTAAAAGATCTCCATTGTTTTCCATGCCTGTAATCAGGTTTTGGGTGAGTAAATGGTTGAAGTCGCCGTAGTCTAATAGGTAGTGTGTTGGCTTATTAGACGTAAAGACAGGGTTCGAGCCCCAGACCAGACATCAAAACAAAATACAAAAAGTATTTTTCTGGCGACTTTCTCTCAGCAGATTCTGGCAAAAACTCTGAGAGTAAATAAAATTGCCATGAAAAGTTTCTCAAAAATCTGTCGTTCGGAGTCGACTTTAAACTGTAGGTCCCACCACTCATGTAGAAAAATTAACACACACAACATAAGTGGTGTGAGAAACTAGGTCGTAATCCCGACTGAAGGATGTGACTGTCCTTGAAGTTGAATATAATGAACACAATCAAAAAGGTTTTCATTGCTCTCTATGCTTGTAACAAAGTATTCGGTGAGTACAGTTAGACCTATTATGATCTACGGTAAGCTTGCATTGTCGAAATCAGTATGCAAAACAACAAAACTCATCTTAATAAGACGAATAGCAAGATCTGGAGATACCTTTTACATCTCCTTCCGCTGGATGTCTACTGTTCAGCAGCTGATACTCTTTAGAGTTCATGAATGACTGGACTGGACGAAGTCAGAGTAGTCAAAAGGTAGTGCATTGGCTCTTTCGACCAGAGCCCGTCCTATAAACCCCAGCTTAGGCGTCTTGAACAACAAGGCTTCCTTTCAGCAGCCTTCTGGCAAGCATTCTGAGACCAAAATAAAATTGCCATGAAAAGTTTCTTAAATCAATCGTTCGAAGTCAAATAAATTGTACGTCCCGGCAGTCATGGATCAAACTATCTGTCATAACATGGGTGCTGAGAGAAGTTAGGTTGTAATCCTGACTAAAAGGTTGAAATGACCAATTGAGTAATAAGCAGTAGCGACACGCTGAAGGTTAAAGTTGGTTAAAGCTAAGTAAACTCCCATAAAATATATGGACGTAGCGTTTGCCAGAAGATTGCTGAGATGTAGTCCTCAAAAAAAATATTTTTTCATACTTCGTTTAAGGTTTTTGTCTTGGCTACCTCGGTAATTACTAAATTTCATGTTTTGGTTCTAAATCAGAACCTTGTGCGACCAATTTCGTAATAAATTATGAGTTGCCACTGTTGTTGGAATCGTAACATAGGATCCTGTCCGAGAAATGATTCCCGACTGTCTGCCTTAACGCATATCTATGCTTTTTACTAACTTTTTTATATCGAGTGTCTTACAAAATTGTTATTTTCTTCACCAACTTGATTGTTTGAATGGAATGGATGGAGGATGTACAACAGCATTTATCATTATTTAAACATGTTTCTTCATAACATCTTCAACAGCCAACATCAACTCACTGGACAACAATGTTAACACAGGGAAAATAATGAAACACTGGACACTTACACAATGCTGTCCTGGTGCTAATAAAGCCAATAATTTTCACAATTTACAGTTACAATGTAAGAATTGGACACGTGTAACGCAAAGCAAACAATACAGCCAGACATACATAAAAACATGATGGTCTGTCTCACCCTTTGATAGAGAAGCTGATAAGAATTTTTTTTTTATTTTTGCATAAGAAACAGATGAATGGACAGACAAATGGACAGACAATTTATACATCGTCAACATATTTATGAAAAAATAAAAACGTAAACTACTGGTTTTTATTACAAGAAAATCTTTTTAATTCTCGTTTTGATTCTTATAAAAAATTTTTCTTACAACACTGGACATTGGCAAGCAAAAACACAAAAGTGTACCGTACCGTAAAAAAAACATGGCAAATATTTACGGTTATAAAAGAAGAAAATATTTATAATATTGCGTAAAAAATGGAACCAACAACAACAGCAGCAATAATGCAAAAAAAAAAAAACAGAAACAGAAACAATAACCTCTTGGCACAAAAATATGCAAATTGGCCATGAAAACTAGTTCACACAGCAACAAATGGCCGTTGAACGGGTCCGATAGACTCTGACATACCGCCCGAGATTGCTGGCAGCAAAATATCGTTTATAAATTTCTTCTAATGCATAAACAAAAACAACAAACAACTATTGTGTGATCATTGATGGATGAATGAATGGCTGTTTGGCATTAAAAAGCCTGTCGTTTTTTTTTGTTTTCTAATCAAAGCGTGTAGAATGCAAAAGCAAAACAGACGAGTGTTTGTGTATCATGATATCTTTATTCAATATTATCACACATATGAGAGAGATGGGTATTTAAATTGATTTTCTATTAAGTAACATAACTTCAGCTCATGGGGAGATGCGATTGTATTGTATCCATACGATGCACTGTACTGCCTTAGTCCACTATCCTATAATGTCATTGCCAATCCTATTGTCATAATAAATTCTAGGATACAGCTCAGAGTCAGAAGGGACAACTTCTTGTCTGGTACTTAATAGGAATCCAATTAATTTTTTTCGTATGTAGCTAAGCTGCCTATGTTTTTCCGATAATTCATTCTGCTTCACAGAACAGATTCCCATACGGTCTCATACTATTTTAGAGTACCCTTTAAACCAGCCGCGTGCTTGGATAACGGCCTGACTGTCGAAGAGTCATGCTATGCCCCATCCTTTATATTTTTGGCCAAATTTAATTGAGCTGTAAGCCAGCATGGCAGGGAAACGCGAGTTTCACCATGAAAAAAAAATATTTCAACAACCTCCTCACTTATATACCGAATGGTCACTATTTTAAAGGAGAAAGTAGCCTCCAAATTCCTACAACCACTCTTATTACTCAGTCTCATTGTGAAATATTTTCCAAAATCATAAAATCTACTGAATCTTTTCATGAGACCGTTGATGAGGCAGCCATTAGCCATATGATTTATCAGATCACGATACACACTGATACACCTTGCGTTAGATTTATTTCCATTTATGCTTCAGTATTCTCTAAAGTCTACATAGCTGACAGCTATAGTCTGTATAACCATGTGTAGTGGTTCTTTATCCACTATAGTCTCCGGTGTTACTATAGGACGGGTATTCATTGCTTCAGTTATATTAAAACATCCTAGTCTCTGTAGCCTGTAAAACTTCTGTAGCAAATTACAAAGAAGGCAGCAGCTTGAAAGGTTTAACAAGTCGTGATCAATGTATGATACTTCTAGAACTATAGGACAATGGCCATAAGTACGAAGAACCTTGCATTAAGACCAAATACCACTGCTATAGTAGGAGTATGTAACTTCTCCGTAAACCACTAAAGGCCTCTTAAACATAGACAAGGACTGCAGAGAACATAACCTCGAATCTCCTATTGGAAACCAATTTAGGATTTATGCAGCCTATGATCGAATATACACAGTCATACGATTCGACACTTCGCACAATGGTTTTATGGTTGCTTTTTAAAAGCAGCAATATAATATGAAAAAATACTAACAAAACTCTAATCTATTCAAATATTTAGGGTCTTTCAAAAGGAACTTCCAAAAATTTGACAGTTGATAAGGGCTATCTTCGTGAAGTCTGTTTTGTCAAATCATCTTGGACGATCATAGACAAAGCGAGTGTTCGCTGAATTTGATCTGGACACCAACGACATGTGGTTTCAATAGCACGGCATACTACACAGCTCAGGCCACCATTCATATTCTGCTTGAGCGATTTGGGGGCCACTGAGATCATGGGATTCGCGTTATACTTTTTCTTGTAGGGTTTTCTTAAGTCGCAAATTTATGCGATTAAGACCACAGCGGTTGTCAAAGCTAACATAAACCACGCCATCACTCGTATTGAGTCATATATGGGCCAGAGTTGTGGAAAATTGGATATTTCAGACGAGCTACATTCAGAGAAGCCGTGTCAGGCATTTGAAGGATGTTATATACCATACATAACGGTCATCAATAAATCATTCAAACGAGTAAACAGTTTCGATGTTATTTAACACATACACTTTAAGAATAGGAAGACTAGATACTACTGCATGGAAGGTTACAACAATATCAACAACAAACTGTGTGAACTGAAAAGGCTGTGTTGTGGCTTCATGCTCACTAGTAGGGTAGGAAGGTAGGAAAAACAATAAGGATGAAGCGAATGATGTAGCCCTTTTTAAACAAACTGTATTGAATCTGTTGGAGTGGAGCTTAAACTGTGGGTTCCGCTACTCATGTATAAAATTAACACACACAATATAATTGGTGTGCGAAGCTAGGTTGTAATCCTAACTACAGGACTGTAATAACCAACTACGTATGTATTTAAGTAGTATTGCCAGAGAAGTGTATTGACAGAAGTTTATAGAAAGTAAAGACTTCCAGTAGAAAATATTGTTAATAACTGTTCAGAGTTAGTGCAGAACCAACCGACTTGATGACTTAGATGTATGCCGTTAGACATGGGACCTTGAATGCTATCGTTGGTCTCCTTGCCTTCAACCAACCTATGTACCTATCTACATATTTCTTTGTTAAGAAAACTAAAAATTCTTGATTTAGATTCAATCGTAAGATCTCTGTTGACACTATTTCTATTTGAAGTACACATAACAGAGTGGAATTATTCTATAGCAAGAAATCATTATCGAACGATGAGGCAGGGAATCGACAATATTACTGGCATATCAATTTCAATCTATCAGAATAAAGAGGTGGATGGATGTTAGTTCTCCTAAACTATATACATACGTGTGTTATTAATCATTAAGTCCAAAAACATTAGACATATTTTGCGTCATTAACAGAGCAGATAGCAGCAGATGAAGGGATGTAATGAACGGTTATGTACATATGTATGAACGTGTATTTAATCCCTTCTATTTCATCATATGTGATCAACCGCTTCTTACTTTCAAGTCTAATGCTTTTGAAGGTACTCAGGTTTTTATTCTTTCCATTGCCACATGAATATATGCACATATGTAGGGCCTCAGCCCTAGACTACACCAAGAAATAATCTCTTAGTAGTTAGCCAAGGTTTCGATATTAAAATTCCAATTTAAGTATTTAAAAAAATTAAAAAATTCAAATCCGATATTATATTTTATTTAAAATCTGCCATATTAAACATGCCATGAACGATTTTTCCTTTATTGTTTCCATTTCGTAACTAAATAGAGCTCCTGAAATTCGTTTAAGCTTGATAGACTCTTCAGCTGGTCGGCTTTCATTGTACGCTGATCAGAATAAAATGAAATAAAAAGAAATCATGAGGAATCTATATTAACGACACACTGTCTCTGTTTTCTCATCATACTGGCAGTTATGTTTACCACATGATGTCCACATACTCGACGCGAACACATAACTTTTTCTCTTTTGTTTTAGAGCAATGCGTTCATTGTTGTTGTTACTTGTATGCGGTATGCACATTTGAGGGGCACACGTTAAGCGAGTGTTTTATGCCACGCGCTGATCGCCAGCAATCAGTGATCAAGAGAAACTGATCATTTCGTTCGTTTGTTTCGTCGTTGTTGTCGAAAATAACAAATTTATTACAATCATTGTCTAGTAATTTGTGCTGTGCTGTGTTGTACTATGCTATACTGTGCTGTATTCTAAGCCAACTTCTTCTTGTGCTTCTATTTTGCTTGTATTCAAAGCAGCAATTGGTGGTGTTATTTAGGCCATCTAGTTAAAGTTGGGTAAACGTTTCATATAACCTGGTATTATTATTGGTCCAGTAGTGATAGCAGTAGATAGTCGTAATACATGAAGTAATTGCTGCTAGTAGTTGCTAGCAGTAGTGGTCATTTGCAAATGTATTGCAGCAGTGGCATGTAGGTAGTCGGTAAACAAAAAGAAATAAAAACAACAACAACAACAAAATATTGGCCATTATTTTATCAAACACATGATTATTAAAGTCATTGAACAATTTTCCGTGCTTTTTTCTCTTCTCTTCTCTTTTTTTTGTGTGTGCTTCAACCATAAAGTATCGTTATTTGTGGTTATGTTGGGCAACGATGAAATTATAACGTTTAAGAAACGGGTAAATTGTTGGCATTACTTTGGTCACAAGACGATGACATAACTGTAGGTTATTACCACCAACATTAACAGGCATTGAAATGTTTTTCTAATCATTTCAATTATTATTCATGGCTGTGGTGCTATGGCATACAGGATGGATAATGCTTTCATAATGCTCTGGAAGACAGAAATAGATTTGTGTTTATTCTAATATGCCGGTTTACTTGGATGGTTTAAAGTGCTGGCTTAAGATTAAAAAGTAAACAAAAATATGCGCTTTGTGCTCATATGCATATTATTAATGTATTCTAAGGAAAGTGCTAATACCGATTGGTTTTCTTGTTAATATGTACTTTCATCACTTTCAAACTGGCTATGTGCTTTGTTAATGCCGAAAAATGAGCCGAAACTTTTGGGCATAAGGATGAACAACACATGGATATGGTTCAGGAGATCCAACACCCACCTCCTTTTTCTGATAAACTGAAATTAATATCCCAGTAATGTAGTCGACTTCCTGCCTCTTCGTTCAATAATGATTTCACGGCATAGAAAAATTCCACGCTGCTATTTCTACTTCAAAAAGAAATATTGCCAACAGAGAACTTACTGATGAATTTTTTAGTTTCCTTATCTACCTATTTTAGATAGGTAGGCAGATAGGTTGAAGGAAAGGAGAACAACGATAGCATTCAAGATTCCATGTCTAACGGCATACATCTAAATCATCAAGTCGGTTGGTTCTGCGCTAATCATGAACAGGTCTCAACAACATTTTCTATAGGAAGTCTGTATGTTCTTCACACTTCAATAGCTTATGTAAATCTACTACTCTGGTAATGTCTTCCCTAAAATATTGGGTTCCTAAGCTTGAGATGGCTGTATAATCTGTAATATAAGTGTTTCATTGTTCGACATCTCCTCTATAGGGTATTTAATGACAAAATATCTTGCAAGTACGCTTATTAGTATAATTAAGTCGTCTTTGTTTAGTCTTAAAATAATCAAGGTTTTTCTATTGTTAGTGTGGCTTTACAATTTTTGCCTCCTGTGGCATTATCCCATAGTAGTCTACGGAACATTTTTATTTCCGTTGCCTGGTTTAAAATGCGCAGAAAAGAGTTGGGTTTTCTCATTTCCTATCACTTCTTGATGAGCAGGTACCTATGTAATGTGTACCTTTGCATGCAGTAGTAGTACTTGTTAGTCAACTCTTTTAGTCGTTATTTATTTGTGTCATCACAATATATACTTGGGTCCTAATGTTTTTGCCATGGCACTTGTACCATCACACGAGAAATAGCGGTCCATTACGATCATAAAAAATTATTTGTGCTGACCAACATCCACAGGGACCACCACATATGGTATTTAAAGGCAGTAGTAGTAATTGGTCAGGATTACGACCTAGTTTCTCACACCACTTATGTTGTGTGTGTAAAATGGTAGACATGAGTGGCGGGACCTACAGTTTAAAGTCGACTCCGAACGACAGATTTTTGAGAAACTTTTCATGGCAATTTTTATTTACTCTCAGAGTTTTTGCCAGAAATCTGTTGAGAGGAAGTCGCCGAAGAAATACTTTTTGTATTTTGTTTTGATGTCTGGCCTGGGGCTCGAACGCTGGCTTTACATCTAATAAGCCAACACACTACCAACTAGACTACTGCGACTTTGTTGTTGTTTTTGAGGATACATCTGTCAAATAAGTTGTCATCCTTTCAGTCTGTTTCCAAATCTCTGTAGGAGACAATAGTCAACGACGTGTCTTCGCTGAATAAATTCCGGAGCCGATGATTTGAAGCAATAATCATCTACAACGATGAGGCGCATTTATGGATGGAGAGGTAAGAATTTGGGATGGTTTCAATATCCCCGAGATTATGTAATTTGAAATTGTGAAGTTTTCTTAAGTTGCCAACATAACCGATGAGATTAACCATTTTCAGCCTGATTTATGCACCGGAGCCATAAAAGGTTGGACATTTCGGCAGAACTCCGACTAAAGAAAATGTTTTCGACATAAACTGTAGATTTCGACACTCATGGATAAAATTAACACATACAACATGGATGGTGGGTGAAACTAGGTAGGAATCCTACTTAATACTTAATGGCCAATTAAGTTAGTGAAAGGAAGGGTCAAATTATTCTCTTTAGAAATTTAATTGAAATTTCATTGCACGCTCAGTTAATTAAATAAGCAATTGCTAATTAAATGTATCGTATTGATTGATCATTAATTAAAATAGTTTTTGTAAATACTTATGACATGGTACATAGGCCTCCATTTACAGGAATGCCTTTTTTGCATTTACAATAAGTCTTTTGTACATTAAACGAGACCATCTTTCCATTCATAAATTCATGCTGATACCGTTTATTCTCTACAATAGCAAAACAAAAAAGGAGACAAATTTCCGTTTCAATTTGATGCCTGTACTCAGATAACTTGTGCCAACAGCATACGAGTACATACAACAACATTGTAATTTTTTATTAATTATAACGAAATGCCGTTTGATGAATAGAACATCACCTGTCATTTAACCGTTAATAAGCCAATTTGAGTGGCTCCTATAAAGTTAACAAATCATTTAGTTTTCTATGTTTGTTTACAAATGAAAGTATAGCACATGCAGCATACACAGAGCACAACTAAATAATTGACTGGATTGTGAAATTATGAACATTTTAGAAAAATATATGGTGAGTGGAAAGGGGAGAACAAAACAAACAGCAAGAAATGTCTCGGACTATGAAATCGATTTGAAAAACAATTGTCGTTTGATTTTAATGAAAAGACAACAGCAGTGCAACAGTGTAGCAGTGGCGGTAGCAGCATCAGAACAATATAAAAACAGTTTACACGTTTAACAGTTAATAACCGTTGTTGCCTGATGACGATGACGATGACGATGCCGTTGTTATTGTTATTATTTTTATTGGCCATACAATAAATTCTCGTAAAACAAATGGATGAATAAATGGATCGACACATGAATGACGGGATGCATCAGAGTGGCATTAACAATAGGCATGCGATACATTTTCTGTGTTTTTTCTTTCTTTTGCATTTTAAGTCACCAACCAACAGGCACATGGGGAAACAATCAAATGAACGTTAAACAAGCGAAATGTGTATACAAAAGCTATAAAAAAAACAATTTGGAGAGAGAGAAAGACAAAACCAACACAAAAGATTACGCCAATAAAAACCAAAAACAAAAATAACAAAAAAAAAAACTAAAAGAAGATGAAGATTGATCTGATAATGGGCCAAAGACAACAACAACAACAACAGAAGCAAAGCATCACTTGAAAACATCAATAATCGACCACAGCCATGGCTATCGACAATCATTTCTACCTACCTATGCTACCTGGTTATTCCACCACATTTGTTGTTGTTTTTGTTATCGTTTACAGTCTAACTGCCTAACTGCCTATCTGCCTTACTGTTGGCTTCCTGACTGTCTCACTGACTGACTGACTGACTGACTGCTTAACTGTCATTCTCTCAGTTTAAAACAACGGAATTTTCGCATAAATTAGAACAGAAATTCTATTTATTCATACACACACTCACACACTACTTCCCTACATAAAGACGGGACAGGAACCATGTTGCAATGAACTGGTACATACTGTTAGAAATTCAATACAAAAAACACACGCACATACACACACACATACATAGTATATACTTGTAGTGCAGGCCATTTAACCATTTACTTTTCTATAAAAATTAAATAAAACAGAAATAAAAATCAATATAAACGACATGTTTAATATCAACAACAACATTTTAACAATAACAACATGCAACATACAACATTCAAACAACATAAAAAGCATTTCAAATAATATTTGCTTGCCTTTGTTATTGTATGGGGGGGGATACTATTGCAGTCATTCATACGCATGGCAAGTTTATTTCTTAAGTCTTTTGATTTTGGTTTTTTGGTAGTGAACGGAAAAGATAATACAATTTTGAATGGTATTCAATACTACTCATACATACATAATTGGGCATTACAAGTCTTCAGTCAGGATTACAAACTAGCTTCTCACACCACCCATGTTGTGTGTGTTAATTTTATAAGTGAGTGGCGGTAGCTATGGTTTAAAGTAGATTCCGAACGACAGATTTTTGAGAAACTATTTCATGGCAAATTTTATTTACTCTCAGGAGTTTTTGCCAGAAATCTGTTGAGAGGAAGTCACCGCAGAAATATTTCTTAGTTGGGTTTTGAACCATGGCCTCATGTCTAACACTACCTACTACACTACAGTATTCAATACTACAATTGATTAAAGCGCGTTTAAACTGTGTTTTAATGTCAGCCACTTATTATTCTAGTATTTTTATGGTGGCCTTAAGGTTTGTTTCTTAAGTCTTTTGTGTATTAAACTATTTTTATAACTGGGAGAGAGCACAGTAACTCGCAGTCATCGAATATGAATTTCAGTCATATGAATTTCAAAATGAAACATTTCTATGCCTATTAAATACTAGACAAGGAGTTATAATTACTGATACCGAACAGCATTATGAGATGCATCAGGGCATATTAATATTCAGAAAGACAAATTTGTGTGCCTAAGAAATACTAGACAGCGTGTTATACTTACAAATACCAAACAGTGTTACCAGATTCATTAGAGCAACAGAAGTAAGGTAGAGATTTTGAGGCAAACTTTTATAGATTGGACAAAAGATCAACTGGTAGGAGTACGCCAATACTACTACCCAACAATGTCATACGACAATGCAATGAAATATCAACGATTGAACAAAAACTCCACGCGATTCTCCATACGTTCTGCACACGTTTCTTGATGTTGACAGCTTCTATTGAAAATGATTTCCATGGCTCTCATGACTATATTTTAGGGTACTTTCTCACAATGGAGACTCATGCAGAATTAGCGAATATGCTATCCATGATTTTGTAGCATGGGTCAAATCGACCTCCGGGTACTGTACTTGTGCAGCCCTTGCGCTGACAAACTTCTTCCTTTTCCCTGATTTTGGTGGAACTTGGTTAGTACAGGGACTGCGTTCACCCGTGGCATCACAACGGGCCGCTATGCGTGCTCAAGTGAGCTTTATGATAAGAAAGCTACCACTCCGACCTAACCTAACTGTACTTGTCTAAATTGACAAGTGCACGTCCTCTAACCTACCCATGACAGTCGTAGCATTTTACTGATGCTCTGTTCTTGTAGATCTCACCTCATCATGAACATCTACACAGTAGCGGCAATATAATCAGCAGCTATGTCCGACGTTCCTGTAGGAACAGAGTAAAAGATACGTGTTTTAAAAAGCACCCCTAAGACATCCTCCAAGGAATCCAAGGAATATATGTATATACTGAATATTTATGGCTAACATTTTAAAGAGGTGTAGAGATATATTATAATGAACTTTCTAGCATTCGTCTGGTTGGTTAGGTTAGGATAGCGGATAGCTTGCTGTCCACAGCCGAGTTCACTCGGGGTCTCATATGGCCCATTGTGTTATCCAGTGTAAGGTAAGCCCTCTTGCCATGATCCGTTCGTTGTGGGTTTGAATCACCCCGAGGTGCGGATGAAACCGCCCAGTTCCCTTAGTGGCAAGTTCGCCACCATACCCTGATTTTTAAAAGTTCTGTCATCCAAAAAATCAATGATGTCTGGGCATTTACTAAAAGGTGTCGTACTGATCCCGTTTCTTCCACATCCTTGCAGCTTCTGTAGACCAGACCAAGCTTGCCAGTTCAACAGCTAATAACGGAGTTATAATTCCTGTTAGAATGCCTATTAGAGTGGTAACATTTCTCTTGTCGATCTCAAGTAGTTCCTAGATTTTCTTGCTGTCTACTGGTGGCCCCTGTAGTTGAAATTTGGTAACCAGTGAAGTTGTACCACCTACGGTTTGCTGAATTCCATGCTGTTTTTCCAAATTGAAAAAGTATTCTTGTAGGAGTGCATATATCCACTCTATTGTCTCTTCGTCAGATATATCCAATCACTACCGTGCCAGTGCGTTTGCCTTTTCGTTTCCTTCTGTGACACAGTGGCTCGAAAGCCAGTACGGTGTTAACGCCAACATCAGCCTCTGTTAGACTAGTTTGAAAATCAAAAATTTTGAAAATTTCTCATCAGTATGCCTTGTTGTATTCTATTCCTAAATGAATTTGTAAGGCTGGGAATCGTGGAATGGTGCAGAAACCGATGTCAATGTGGTTCATTTAAAAATGGGTTTAAAAATCTTTTTGTCAGCAACAATCTCCAATTGTTGAGGACTCCAAACTGTACTTAAAATGGAAATTTTACATCGTAAATGTTATTATAAGAACTGCTATAGGGAAGTCCACAGAATTGAAAGCACACAGGCAAGGCGAGAGAGAAGCTGCTTATCTGGCTATACACCGAAGTTATAAGAACATTGGTTTTGGCTAGACAGAATATGATCTCCAGAGTATTGCAACAGAAAGAAATAATAAATTTGAGACCACCGTCGTAATGTCACCATTTCTCCTTGGTTTACTATTTATTTTTCTCCTTTTTTTATATGGAATACCTCATATGTATACTGCTATGTAACTAAACAATTTAGTTGTATGAAACGAAATTTACACATTCATTCTAAAGTGTTGCATGAATGCCGCTTAACAAGCAAAATGCCTCAGGAAAACAAGAAGTGGTAATGGCTTTAAGTGTTTGCCTTAATGTTTTACATGTTACTCTTGTCAACATTTCCACGTACTTTTTATTCTTGTTTTTATTTTGAAATGCAATGAAAAATCATTTGTATGAGGATTTCAAACACACACACTTACAGAATTTGCCAAACAAATTATGAACGAATTTTTGCATTCGACGAACGATAAACGTTGACTAATAGTAGTGGAAGGGGAAAGAAGAGGAGAGTAGTCAGGGTATGAATATTTTTTGAAGGTGTTCGGTGATGTTTAAAGTCGCCGTAGCCTAGTAGGCAATGTGGTGGCTTATTAGACATAAGGCCACAGTTCAAACCACATCTCAGACTTCTTGAACAAAACGAAATACGAATAAATATTTCTCCGGTGACTTTTTCTCAGCAGATTTCTGGCAAATACTCAGAGAGTAAATAAAAAATGGCCGTGAAAAAGTTTCCCACAAAATCTGACGTCCGGAGTCGAATTTAAACTGTTGATCCCGCTACTCATGTATAAAATTAACACAGCACACAGCATAAGTGGTGTGAGAAGCTATGTTCGTAATCCTTACAGAAGGATTGTAATAACTATGTATGAATGTATGTTTGTCCTTGGTGTTTCCAAATAACAACTGAGGTAAGCGTCTAGCCGCATATGGAAGGAAATAAAACTTAAACGCATTTAAAAGCAATTAAACGAGCTCTTTTAAAAATTTAATTTTATTAAAGAAAAGAAGAAATTTAACAGTTATTAGCTGTTAAATTAGCGCATAGAAAAAAACGTTTGCTAATGATGTCGTTAATGGGCGATAAAAAGGATTTCACCATTGACAACCATTTTCCATTTCATCTGATAAACCGCTTAAAATAATAAATATTTCGTTTAAACAAGTACGTGTGTATGAATAAAATCTCTTACTCACTGGAAAATATATGAAAAATTTGCAACCAGATTTTCTGTTGGCATCTACCATCTGCCTGTAGCTTAAATCTTCCGCTTCAGAAAAATTTTTTTCGGTTGATTAAAAAAGAAATAAAATTTACCAAACCATTAAACATACATACATACTATAAATAAATATACACACACTGTAACGATATTGGCAACTTAACATTAACCAGCTGTATTGAAATTTATAACATGTTTTCGATTTTTATACGCGTAACATTACTTGGTAATGTTTTGATTTCCGGTGTCTGCAATTAATGTCGTTGCCTTTGAAAATGTTCAAGAATTTGTAAAGTAAACGTATTTCAAACGCATCAGATCAATTAAAAAGCAAATAAATAGAGAATGTTTTTAGTAGAAAATGGAAAGAAAAACAGTTCACATCCCATCTTAATAGTGTTGTATTAACAACTTAATATTGAATACATGCATGTATGTGTCTTAAGTCTTTTGTTTTTAAAAAACATTTTTTTTATTATTTTTCTATTACTAATAAATTGTAATTAAATTAAATTTAAGTATTTAGAAATAATAATAAAGTAGCTAACATACGAGGGTCGTTTGATATAAATTGTACGTTTTTGTGTATTATCAAGAAATATGACTACAGTTTGCTTTGATTTTCTGAAATGGAAATTAATTGTATGGTGATGCAACATATGGCCACTTCGTTTCAATTGTCAACATCTTCTATACGTTAGCATCCTGTGATAACCAACCTTAGACTGTAGGACCCCAGTGGAATTGATAACTCCATCTTATCAGGATTACCTTTAAGGATTCTGACAGTAACAGATTCAGCCGCCCATCTAACATTGAAAACTTTGCAATCTTCCAAAAAAAAAAAACGGAATAACAAACAAATCATTTGAACATCCTTAGGCTCCAGAAATCCCAAAAGGAAGAATTGGATGTCAGATGATATATGGAGCGTAATCTCACATATGAAATTGTATTTCGACGATTCTCCATAGCCATTTTCTTCACTTCTTAAAACATTTTCATCAGTTATGGATGTGCTACAGTATCCAAGGCGTGCCTCGTCATTCACATCTTCTCGACCTTCTATGAAAAGCTTGTACCACTTGTAAACACCGTATGCCACTTAATTCAATTTTTTATACAAACTTTGAATAGAATGCATTCCGTTGCAGCAGAATACTAGAGCGACCTGTGACAGTAATTGTATCCCAGTATTCGAAGGCAAGCTGTCGCATTGCGTGCGAAAATTGGAATCCGTTAAGGAGGTCCTTTATCACCCCAGCTTTTCAACGTGCTTAATGACAACATATTGTCGAGACGCCGTAGTCTACTACGTAATGTTTTCGCTTATTAGACATGAGGCCACGGATCAAACGCGAGGTCAGATATTTTCAAATATGGTCAGACAATCGAAATATGAAAAACTATTTCTTCGGCAACTTCCTTTCCGCAGATATCTGGCAAAAATTCTGAGAGTAAATAAAACTGCCATGAAAAAATGTCTCAAAAAATCTGTCATTCAGAATCGATTTTAAACTGTATGTTCCGCCACTCATGTATAAATTTAACAGACACAACATGAGTGGTGTAAGAAGCTAGATCGTAATCCCGATTGAAGGTTTGTAATGACTACTTATGTATGTACACTTGTGGACACACAATTAAGTCACCTATGCAAAATTTTTCATTTTTGTAAAAATTAAAAAATTTAAGAAAAGTGGAAACAAAAACAACTTATATTTATAAATTTCATATGCTTAATAATTAATTAACAACAAAAACGTATATAGTTTTTCATTGTAAAAAATGTTTTGGTACTTAGTTGATATCAGACTTAAAATTTAAGTGGACACATAATTAAGTCATTTGAAACAAAATATTGAAAATTCAATTTAATTGCTTTACTTTTTCACCCAAACTATTTGGAACCTCTAATATTTTGTGGGGTACCCTTTTTGGCGTATTATTTCAGTACATCTTTGTGGTATTGAGTTGATTAAGTTGCGACACTGCTCAGGACTAATGTTATCCCATTCTGCCTGGAAAAGGTGCCAAAGTGCTTTTTGATGCTGGGTTTTTTGGCTGCAACTGCTCGTTTTACGATCCCCCAAAGATTTTCAATAGGGTTCAGATCGGGACTTTGAGTTGGCCAATCAAGAACGCTTATTTTTTTTAGCCAGGATGAGTAAAGCTGACCCATTCCTCATATCTACTTAGATTATATAGTGCATTGAGTTGGAACACGCTGTTAAAATATCGGCAAGGACCGTAAGAAAACGCTTGACTGAAAATAATCTCCATGGACGTTTTGCGAGAACAAAACCTAATGTGTCCAAAAAAAATATTCAGCAACGCTTGCGGTTGGCCAAAACCCGCCTCCATAAAGACGACAAAATTTTGGAAATTAGTCGTATGGAGTGATGAGCCCAAGTTTAATGTATTTGGAAATGATGGCAGACCCTATGTAAGACGTCCTGTCAATACACAATAAATATGAAATTTATAAATATAAGTTGTTTTTGTTTCCACTTTTCTTAAATTTTTTAATTTTAATAAAAATGAAAAATTTTGCATAGGTGACTTAATTGTGTGTCCACAAGTGTATCTATAGGAACGCAACCTGTGGCATTGTGTACTAGGATATGCCATGCGACTAAAATTGGAGATCGAATCTCCATTCTCTCCCTTGCTTTTCAATTTGGTAAATTACACCTCCATGGTGCAAGTAAGTTCAGGACAAAGGGTATAACCAGGCGATGTGGAGGACATATGTATGTTTGATATCTCAAAACTTCCACAATATGCCGTCGAAACTGAACAGACTAGAGACTGAAGCGGCACGACATGGTCACAAAATAAATTTACTGCAAACCTAGGCCGAACGATTGAAAACTTCCGGTCAGAGTGATATTCTGGAAGCATTATTAGAATGAACTGTTGTTCTAGAGAGGATGTTATAAACAATACAAACCTTCAGCTAGCAACACCAAGAGTGGAACCATGACATATTTTCCGGCGCACTTAAATAAATATTTTTCATTACAGGGCACTGACAGATTAGATCGTTGACAAGGATCTGTAACAGATTCCAGACGAACTATTGCAGGATATGATGCGAAGAGAAGGAGTTGGAAACTATCGAATACCTTCTCTGCAACTGTCCAGCTCTTAGTAGGTTGCGGACACTGGGCAGGGGCTTCTTCGAAGCCCGATATTAAGGCGTCTCGTAAAAAGATGAATACGAGTAAATCTTTAAATGTATACAATCGATTATTATTTCACATCACAACTTATTACTGTTAGTTTTTAACATATTTCTGTTAACTGTTAACATGGCAGCACTTACAAAAACTCTTTTAAAAATCAAAGTATTTCTCTTAAAAAGCTTAAAGAAAGCCACCGTTTATAAATGATGTAATTTCGCTTAAGATATAAGCGAATAAAGCACTGTATCTTCTTTAAGAGAATCTTAGAGAAAGCGGCAAAAGAAAAACTAACAAAAACATTCAAAACACCAATAATAACAACAATAGCACAACACCTGCTGAAATAGACAAGTCTATTGCCACAGTTACTCACTAAAGAGTAGACGCCAAAGAAGATGTACGAAAAGAAAAGAAAAAAATAAGAAAGAAAAATAGAAAAAAAAGCAACAGTAAGTGCGGCTTCGTACACTGAAACATATAACGTTACATTTTCTTTCGTGTTTAAATGTCTTAAGCTTCGTGCAAGTGAGTCTCTATTAGACAGACCATTAGATTTTCTAGCATAGAAAAACGAATCGTTAAACTGAGTTAGAGTAAGAGTGACGCTTACAAGACGATGAAGAAGAAGTTGCTTATTGGTGGCACTTGGTGTGGTGGAAGTTAGACAGACCAACGAAGAAGTAACCTGCATCAAAGACAAACATTCAGTTGACTAACGGCGACCTTGATGGTCATACGACGCGCGTGTAAAAGCAAAACGCATACAGGAAAAGAAAATAAAAACGCTTAAAAAAACCAATTTTCAGACAACAAAAAACCGCTACAATACATAATTAAGAGAAATTTTTGAAAAACAAAAAAACAAAATAATTAAAAATAGAAATTAAACTACAGAAAAAAAAGGTGAATTGAAAGTGTTAATTTTAAAAACAAAATGAAATGAAAATTTGGAAATACTTTGTAAAGTTATTAAAAGAAATGTTTAAGGAGGAAGTGCATAAGCATTTAAGCGATTTTAATAATAGGAAAAGGATATTTTCAGATGAATTAAAAATACACTTCAATGAATAAAAGAAAAATAAATTCGTAAATAATTTAAACAAATAAAAAAAAATTTAATAAAATTTCAAAGATTTTAAATAAAATTTATAAATATTGTACATTACACATTTGATAAAACAAATATTTAAATATGTTTATGATATAAAATAGAACTTTAATAAGTTATTAAATAAATTAAATAAGTAAATAAAAAAATAAATAAAAATAAAAACAAAATAACAAAAATATTGCAATAAATTAAATTTAAAAATAAAAATATTTTTAAGTACACAATTATTCCTATCTTCACATTTATATTTAAAAACGTTATAATATTAAAAATAAATACAAATGTTAGTTTGAAATAATAATTTATTTATAAAAAATAAAAATATACAACATTAAATGAATAATTAAATTAAATAATATAAAAAACAATTGAACAAAATAAATTGTAATAAATAAAAAATAAATTATAAAATTTGGTAAAATTTAATTAAAAACAATAATAATTTATTATTTTGTTATTTTATTAAATAAAAATTAAAAAAAATTATTAATAAAATTTGATATCAATAAAATAATACGAGTATAAAAAATAAAACAAAAAAATAAAATGGTTATTTAATAATTAAATAATTAATAAACATTGAAATAAAATTTATTGAATTAAGCAATAAAATAAATAAGTAATAAAAAAAACGAAAAGTAAAAACAAAATAATATTAATAAACTTTGAAATAAAAAAGAAAACACTGATTAATTAAGAAATAAAATAATAATAAAATATAAAATAAATAATAAAAAAATAATAAAACAATAAAAAAATAAATAATAAACTGAAGCCAGTTCAAATCTAATAAAATATAAACATTTAAAAATTGAAAATAAAAATAAAAAATAAAAATCAGAATAAATTAAGTTTAAATAAACCACAAACTGATCTAATTATGATTAAACTACAAACAACTGTATACGTTTAGAGGCATCAAAATAAAGTATAATAGTTATAAAATAAAATAAAATAAAACAGTTTTAAATGAAGATATAAGAATAAAAAAAATCAAATTTACTGTAGTAAACAAAAATTGTTACCTAAGAATATCAAAATTAAATTAAATAGGAATTAAAACTAAAAAATAATAAAACTAAAATAATACACTTAATTGGTTATACAGCCATTAAGAAATAATATAATAAAAAATATAAAAAATTAATAAAAAAAAAAATATTAAAAAAATAAATAAAAATTAAAAAACAAATTTTTTTTAAATTAATAATTAAAGAAGTTATTCATAAAACTAATGATAATAAATGAAAAAAAAACAAAAGTTAAATAAAAACATTTTTAAATTAAATTTAAAAATAAATTAATAAAGAACAAACATCACAATATTTCATTTTCTTTTAACTAAAGGAACAGTCAAAACAAATAACAAATAGGCCATGATTCATGGCAATTCTAGTATTAAATAATAAATAAATAAAGCAACGTTGTATGGCAATTAAAAAGGATTTTATTGTGAAAATAGTTCGCTATGAAAGTGGCAAATATTTTACAAAACTTTTCTCGAATAAATATTTGTTCTTACATGCATACATACATACATAATAGGCCATTACAATCTTTCAGTTAGGATTACATACTTGCTTCTCATACCACTTATGTTGTGTGCTAATTTTTTACAAAGTGGCGGAACCTACAGCTGAAAGACGATTCCGAACGACAGAATTTTGAGAGGTTTTCAATGGCAATTTTATTTTCTTCAGTTTTTGCAAGAAATCTGCTGAGAAGAGTTTGCTGAAAAATTATTATTTTTATATTTTGTTTTGTTGGAGATATCTTGAACCGGGGGTTTTTACTGTGGCCACACGTCTAATAAGCCAACAAAATACCTAATAGATACGGCGACTTTAAGGGAAATGAAACAAGGATAGGAATACTGAAAAAAATTAGGTAATCTGCCAAGATAATACGTAAGGCCGTTCTCCAAGGCAGGAGATATATTGGCAATGGTGCTAGATTGGTTACAACGAAACTATTCAGGTTAAGAAGAAAGAAAGTTAATCACTTTTGGTAAGAAATCTGATCGGAAAATCGATTGGAGTTCAGCCGCTACGAAGAGTTTGTCGTTCTTCGTCTTTTAGTTATGCTTGGTATTTCTTAATCTAAAATCACTTTTTGCTAGTCAGCTTCTTTCAATAAAAGTCGGACAATGGTAACAAAGCCAAGTGTTCTGTGTTTACCGTCATTACAGTTTGTGCAAAAATCGTTGACATTTTATCCAGCTTCCAAACGTATCCTGCTTGGTTCCTAAGATAGACTCTGGTGAAGTTGAATGATACTTTTACTCTGTTTCTATCAATATCGGGGAAGATTTATCTTACTATCAATTTAATTGAATTTTCCATCGTACTTGCGTTTACAGATGTTACCTTGATTATGCTAGTCAGTGGAGGGTAACTGTCGAATATCTCATTATTTCTACCAGAAGTAACCGATATTTTCGAAAGATCTTAGATGTCGTGTTAAACTTGACGTTTTCTGGGAGCTGCGAACCATTATTATAGTAGGACCTCTTTGGTATTTTAGTTGTAAAGCTCTGATCGAAAATGGTTCAGGTATTGCGTAATCAAAAGGGGGATACCGAGAAACTATATTCAAGATTTCGACATGACCGTAGCTGGTATACCTCCACGTCTTAGTGGCATTTAGTATAATCGCTGTGTTCGTAGAGATTTGTGATGCCTAAGACAATGCAATCCTAAACTCAACTTTCATCATGATTGCCGCGATCCTTATATAACGCTCAAACAGGATGTTATTTAAATGAACTCTCAGGGTAAATGCAGTTGTCATGAAAGGCTTCCCACAAAATCTGTCGTCCGGACTCGACTTTAAACTGTAGGTCCAGCCAATCATGTGTAAAATGAACACACACAGTTTAAGAGGTGTGAGAAGCTAGGTCGTAATCCTGACTGAAGGATTGTAATAACCAATGTATGTATGTATGTATGTATGTATGGACGCATATAAACTTCTAAATAAACTACAATAAAAATAATCAAAGCATTGAAAAAAACTTGTTACTAAAATAATAATAAAAATCGCTTAAATGTTATTAATTTCCAATCAATTACTATAATTTATAAAATTTAACCCGCTTAATAACTAATTGCAGCCATTAAAATTAAAATTAAAATAAAATAGAATTCATTAACCCTTTGAAAACGGTTTTGTTAAATTTTATTTATTTATTCAACATAAAAAGTTATAACATTTGCACAAATAGTACAATAGCAATAAAAAAAAGTAAATTTAATTAAAAAATTAAAAATATAAGAATTCCAAACAGCAAAAAAATAAACTATAACAACAACAATAAACAAAACATATATGTATAAAAGTGTGAGAGAGTGCTGTGTATCAGTGTATGAGTTAAATGTGTGTGAGTGATTATTGCTTGATAATCATAATAACTGTGCTTATGTTTCCGCATTTGAGATAAAACAAAGCCCCTGTAACAGAGCAATATAACAATTTGAAAATAAATTTCTTCTTTAACACATACAAATACACTTAGCACTGCACATACACATATGTACAGATGTATGTAACTCTAATAACATTAGTGTTGTGGCTTCAATTGTGAATCTGAATGTTGCATATCAAATGGAGTTGTTAGACGATATAAAATCAGTTGAAAATCTGTAGACGATACACAGAGTGAGAGAAAAGAAAAGAAAAAAAAAAGAAAAACAAACAAACGCGATAGCGTGTTTGCGTGTCTGTTGCATGAATAGCACTTATACACACACACATCCCCATACATACATACACGCAATTATACAGGGTAACAAACCGCTGCCTTATAAGCTGTTGTTTTTAGTGTTTTTTTTCTTTTTTCTCTCTCTCTCTCTCTCTATTAAAGTTGCTAATAAAAGGGCAATTGTTTTGTTTTCCTTTTTTTGTTGTTGTTATTTTGCTGTAAATACAACAACAACAACAGCAATAAAATTAAAATATTACACCTCTTGCCTTCGAAGTTTCTGTTGAACATAATCATTGGAGTACATTGCTTATGGTTGCTCATGGGCCATTACTTTAACAACAACAACATTTACTACAACAAACATTACAATAATAACTATGTATGAAAATTCTTAACTAAATACAATTGTTGCAATAACCTAAAGCACTAGCAACAATAACAATACAACAAATAATTCTACAACAAAATTAACATGAAGTGAAAATATTCATACAACACTTACGCCATATGAGTTGAAAGAAAAAAAAAACGAAAAGAAAATCAAAAAAAGCAAGAAGAAACACAAAAAGAAGCCGCTTAAAAATTTATTTGTAAAACAAAATGCTGCTGAATTCAAAATTATTACAACGATTTTAAGCTGCTTTTTAACTACTTCAACTACTTGCCTCGTAAATGTTTAAAAGTAAGTTGTTTTTTTTTTGTTAATTTGTTAAATACTTATGGCTTAACTAGGGGCCTAATTCAACCTAAATTTTCGTAAATTAAATTATTTTAGTAGGTTAAACCGATTTCGAACTATATTGCTTAAAAACAGGCTAAAAACTTAGTTGAAGATAAAGATAGTCGTAAGGTTTTGTTTTAAGGTCTACTTTTTTAATTTTTAAATGGACTGATATCTAATAATGGACACTTCAGGTTAAGTCTTGCGAAAGGAAGCTTTAAGATCAAGTCTCAACGAAAAAAGTATAGAGTTCAGCTGAGATTCATTTTGTCTGAATACATACATTCAAGTATTATTGGCCATTACAAGTCTAACTCCTACCGCCTGAAATTGGCGACAAAATTATCAGCACCAGGGTGAAATACTAGGCCTATTAACCTCTTTGATACGTCTATTAGGGTCTTGAGATTGTAATTTATTTACTAGTCTTGTGGTTATTGTTGAGAAGACCATTGAAATCTAATGTCACCAGTATGGTGGTGCAGCTCTCCACTCTTTTTATTCCATATTTTAGCGCAGGCAAATTTCAAAATTAATTTATTGAAGCCACGTCTTATTGTCCTAGCATTGTTTTATTTTGTTTTCTTTTAATATAGTACGCAAAACTCAGTTTAGGGAGTGTTCACGAAAAAAAATTACTTAAACTTCCCACGCTTATATTTTTTACCGCGATTGAAATGCAGCAGTGTTCATGTATAAACTGGATTAATAGCATGGTAGGAAATATTAAAAAAGTGGTTCAGGGTGATCCAACGTTTTCGATAGACAATGACCAGTTATCCTCCAATTACTGACCATAGGCGGACTCTATGAAATCTAGTCACACTAAGACCTTATTTATGATCAACGCCACCTTTTGACAAGGAATAGCACCACAAAACCAATACAATACAGGTTCACAGTTTGTCTCTCTGTAGAAATAAATAGAAGACCGGGTATGAAATCCAAATAATTCAATAATCCCTGCATAACATCCAGGACGAACATCAGAGGACAGTGAGACAACAATATCTCTTATGAAATAGTAGATTTTGATAAGCAAGATTCCTTACCAACAATCCAACAATAGACGGCGAGGCCAGCCTATCTTTGTAGAACCTACTACAGGAGACAATACATGAATCGAATCAATCCGCGAATCGATTATGAATGGCTGTACTCTACGAGAAAGACGAGTACTGTTCATTTCATTCTAACACGATCCGCCGCGAAGGTACTTCAATGGGTCAGTAAAGTTAGATACCCTATCGTCACTAATGAGCACATTTACGTCGTCTTACGTTGCCAGAAATCTGCTGAAAGGAAATCGTCGAAGAAATATTTTTTTCATACTTCGTTTTGTTGGAGATGTCTGAGCTAGGGCGACTTCCAAACGGCAACACAAAGCAACTACCAACTGTTAAATTGTTTAACAAATAAAGCCGTGTTGCCAGCCTATGTTTTCTTTATGTCTTATAACGCATCTTCGTTACTGTTTTAATGACAAATTTTATTTGTTTGAATTAAAAACTTTTGTTTTTTGCTTGTTATTGTATTTGTTTTCTTCTTAAATTTCATTAAAATTTTAAATATTTTTTATTTTATTATTAAGAGTGACGATTACTATTAATTTATGCAAATATTTTCGCTGTATTGAAAAGGTGTCAATGACCACAAGCCAAAGAATCCAAAATTATAACATCTGTGCTACACAAATAAAATATTTTTTAATTGATTTTCGTTTTTCGTAAAACCAAACGAAAAATAGTGTTGTGAACATTAGAAAATATTTGTAGGCAATTAAAAGAAATTAATTTTTCACTTTTATTTCTAATCGGCTTAGCAATTTAAGGTGAAATCACTCTCACACAGAAGTATTTGAATTTTTTTTTTAATTTTAATCGCTTAGAAAGTGCTCTGTATGCTAAGAAGAGCAAAGAAAAAAATTGTTAAAATTATAACAAAAATTTTATTTAATTTTAAACTTTCTTTTAATTTTAATTTGTTCACAAATTTGTTTAATAGAATCTAAGCGTAGCCAATAGTTTAAATAATTGTGGGAAATTTTCAAACAATTTTCTCAATATTTCTGTTTGAAGCTAGAAAATTTTATTTATGAATACACCAACACTATTTCATAAGCACAGCTTAGTATTTAAATATTCAAACAAATCGGACATATGCTGCTTTATATAGTAAAACAAAATATTTTATCAAAAATTTCTTGCTTACTCTTCAAAAGCTTGTTCTAATAATTCCCACACCTTAATTTTTTTAATTACTTTGACATGTTCTACTAAAAACCAAGCAAAAATAATAATTTGTTCATAAAATAATTTTATAACACCCCAAAACTGTTATTTTATAAAAACAAAAGAAAAAAAGAAAAATAAATAAAAATTAATGCCAGTTCGTATTGACCTCAGTTTGTCTACACGCTCAAACTTGAAAATAGTTTTTAAAAAATTTTACCATGACAAATTGAAGTGTAGCCCTCCCTAAAATCATCATTAACAAAGTCATAAAGATTAAAAGATTGGAACACCAAAGAAAACATGACTAAGAAACACATTTTCTTGTTCACAACATAATATTTTGATAACAAGTTCTGTTAATAAAATAAACATGAGAAAAAAAAGGGGCGAAAACGTCATAAAAACAAAATAAAATCACAAATTTATACTGAAAGTGTGACGAAATGTGAAAAAACAAGGTTGTAAACGACTGCATGCAGCTCTATTTTTAAGAAAACTTGATAAAATATGACAAAAAATATAATTTTTATAGTTTAGGGCCATCTTTATTTCAAATTTCTTTCATACATACATACATAATTTGTCATTACAACTCTTTAGTCAGGATTACGACCTAGCTTCTCACACCACTTATGTTGTGTGTGTTAATTTTATACATGAGTGGCGGGACCTACAGTTTAAAGTAGACTCTGAACGACAGTGTTTTGAGAAACTCTTCATGGCAATTTTATTTAATCTCCGAGTTTTTACCATAAATCAGCTGAGGAAGTCGCCGAAGAAATAATTTTTCATATTTCGTTTTGATGTCTGACCTGGGATTTGGGCCTCGCGAGGCCTAAGAACCCAACACACTACCTACTAAACTACAGCAACTTTTCTTTGGTCTTTTAAAAACACTATGGTTTCAGGAAGCCTCTACCCATTTGACGGACTTTATTTTAAGCATGCAAAGCCTAAACACAGAGATTTTAGTCATCTGAGTGTTCTTGAAAGCATTTCAAATCGTATGGTCGTCTTGATTCCAGAACCTGAATTTAAATTATATGAATTATTTTAACCATAAAAAATCGATGGTTTTTGAATCTAATATACATAAATATTGCCGTACCTATGACAGTTGATCAAGTGTCTCTTAAGAAAAGTCCTGTGCAATTTAAAACAGCAAATTTTTGACCCACTTAATTAAATTGTTGCCAATACATCTTTTGACATATTCAAGTATAACAAAAAGATAACACAGAATTACAATAACGATACAATACAGAAATTACAAGAATAGAGATAAACAGAGATCGATTACAATAACAAAACTACATAGTAAACAATAAATTCTAGAAGTTGACAAACCGAATATGAATAGAGTGTAAATAAAGCGACAAGTAGCGTTTCCTTCCAGTAAACAGTAGATTGTAATAAAAAGCGTAACGCATAAACACTATTTAAATTTACAATTGAAAGTTTGAACTTTGTAGTTAAAAGATCGGATCTTTTGTTATCGCGATATCCCTCGATTAAATGCTGATAGACTGGCGGGGCATGGATCTTGCAGATCTGTGTACCGTGTGATTGTCTTGGCATAAGTCTGTTAAACGGTGGACCCTTGAAAACACTATAGACACAAATAATTCTGTGGGAAGAAAATTGAAAGATGGGAAACAAGATCACATTGTACGTTTTTAGCGGTTGTTAATAGCATCCGGGGAAATCAGATATGTTCCTATCATTCAGAAAATTTCTGTAGGAGCAACATTAGAATAGAATGATAGCGGTGGATGATTTTGATTTCCTGACATCTTATGTAGTGATTGCATCTTATGTAGTGATTGCACTGCTGGGGAGATCATGAGGTTTATCATACGTTATCAATGGAGGACACAGTAGATCATTTAGATCGAAGTGCCTGCCGCTGGCCAAACTACTATGAACGACGGTAATAATGTGGCCCATGTAATATTTATTTCCTTGCTTTGTTTCGAATTCATCAACCAAGTTTTAGAATTCGTTTGACCTACTGTAGCAATTCCTATCCTTAGGCCATCTGTTTCGAAATGACACCAACTGTTAAATCTGTCTATTGGGTTATTGAATACATTGGAAGGCAAGGTTGTACATTGAAAGCGAAACCACACAGCTAAATACCAATCAACGTTAGGACTTAGCATTAAAGAACAATTAAACTGAAAACCGGTTGGAATGTTTTATGTATCTAGTGATCGATCTGATATTAATTGCTGAAGGTTGTCTTCAGAAGAAGTCAAACAAAAGAGAGTTGTTGCGTCAGCCCATATACGGAAGTTAGCCAAAGAAGGGGGCAATATTATCTTTATCATAGGTGTTAACCTTAAGTTATAAAATTCTTGTATGTTATCATGTGCCCAGTGTAAGACTGGACCTAATGTTTTGTCATGAACAGTATAGAGTGCCATTACAGAAGCCAACAACAGTCCCATAAAACTTAAAGAAAACGATTAAGAAACAAAATCAAATATTTTCTGCTGACAATGTTGAACTGGCTTATGAATGAACTACAAAATAAAGCATGAATGAACGAAAAAAAAAAACAATCCGAAACTGGCTAGCATACTGACTGACTGACTAACTGAATGCATGTTGTATGAATAGAATGAATGAATAAATGTATGAATGAATAAGTGAGTGTGCCACCAGCGGTTGGGTTCTTAGTAAAGTGTTTTGACCCTAATTTAACAAAACTACGGAATGAAACACTTTGCCAAAGGTGAAGACAATATTAAGCAATTTTCATGCACAGCCGTAATGATACACTTTTTTTGGCTGATTATTGTTTACAGTTCTTGATGGAGTGTCTCGTTAAAAAAAGACAAGAAGAACAGAAAGCAACTTAAATGTTCCAGTTTTGTTTACGAGAGCAACATTTAAATCAATTACAAAGGTTTGAGGTTGTTTTTTCTTTGTCTTCAAAGAAATAAGAATACTACAATGTAAGGCAAAAAGAATTTTAATTTTTTCAGGTTTAATTTGATTCCGTAACAGGTTGTAGGGAAATTGGGAAATTAAAATGTAACAAAAACCAGGTATTTGGAAAATTGTTAAACTAGGAAGTTGCAATAGAAATTACTACACTCCAGTTTTAAGTGGAATAGTAAGGCGACTTACCAAAAGGGGCACTGGGTTTTCATTTCTACACTTGTTTTCATTTCTAAGAAAACCAAGTTGTTTAAAAGACCTGAAGTTTTTCCAACAAAAACGTGGTAAATTAATTTAATTTTATTTTTTCTTCTTCTTGTTGTGGCTGTGCATTACTGATTTGTAAAACCGAAAATATGTAAATTTTTGCAAATGCAAATTAAAAATCTAACTTCTTGCCATAAAACTGAAAATTCATTAACCAAAAATGAAAAGAAACGAAATGAGAAAAAAAATAGAAAATTATTTTAAATATAAATTTTGTTTTTGTTGTTGCTGTTAATCAACGTTTATGTGCAACCATATGAACTAAAAAAAAAAAAAAAAAAAAACAAACAGCAGAAATACCGCCAGACAAATACTTTTTGTTTTATTTTTAATTATAAATCTCTCAGGTGTAACAATGCTTCTCTACAAACTGCATTACGGCAAATCAAATATAAAAAATTAAAAAAAAAACTTGTGTATCCATTGAGATTGTTTGGTTGTTTTTTTTTTTGTTTTACAAATAAAATCTAAAAATAACAAATTTTTTAAACAAAATAAATGAAATATTATTTAAAACTAAGCTGAAATCTCATATACACACTATATGGCAAAGCACTGAACAAAATTATTAAGAAACTTCATCTTTTATTGTTGTGTAGAGGTGATATAGTACTGCGCCCAGACGATTTATTGTAGTGCCCCCATTTCTACTACCCTAACGAACTGTCTTACTATTAATCCATATGAACTAAAAACTTAGATGGAGACCTAATCGTCAGATTACTTACTTACTTAATTGGTCCTTATATCCCTTTAGTCAGGATTACAACCTAGTTTAGCACATCATCCGTGTGTGTGCGATAATTTTACCAATGAATGGTGAGGTCTACAAATAGATTTGAGAAACTTTACATGGCAATTTTATTTATTCTCAGAGTTTTTGCTTTAAGACTTCTGAGAGAAAGTCACCGAAAGAATTTTTTTTATTTCGTTCTGTTCGATATATCTGAGCTGGAGTTTAAACCAAGCACTGTCATGTAATAAGTCAACGCACTATCTACTACACCACGGCGAGTCCAAATATTATATCTCATGCTCAGCACTCTCTATCCAAGTTGAATAGAGCACACCTTTCGATGGTATAGACTTACGCATTTAAAATATCTGCGTGTTTCCCCATGTACGTGGAAAAATCTGCTTTGTTTCCATATAATGCGCTCCTGTATCCCCTCTTTTGTGTTTGTTTGAATTCTTTTGAGAGAGAGAGAGTGGTCTAGTATAGTAGGTCTTAGAATGATAGGGTTGCCACCTCTTGTTACATAAAAACAAAGCTTTCTGTGAAAATCTATAGGATCCTGGGTATAGTAGTGAAAAACTTTGCTCATTAAGTTTAACGCTTTTTCATGAGGTACTATTTCATATAACTATGATCGCAGATTTGTATGCTGTTATCTCAGAGAGATCTTGGTTCAACAGGCTATCAAACTGTAAGGGAATATAAGATTCCCAATTTCAATAATTCGAAAACGATAATGGAAAATTTTCCGTCTTCCCGAACATGTATTACTCGGATTTGCAGTCCAACATTTTATGCAAAACACCGTTATTTTGACGTTGGATTTACAATGAGCCTTTGATAACTAAGTCCATAAGTGTACGGTTTCATACTTTCATTTGCCTGGCTTATAATGTATGGTGTTAAACAGATAAAGACACATGATTTATAGCTTTTAAGACATTCCTAAAAGTAAGAAATCGTATGTAATGCCTGGCCAACCAACTGCAACGAGCCAGACGTTTATAAGGAGTCTTACACCGAATGTTTCTGGACCATTTGAAGCGAGTACTTTAACTCTTATAGACCAGATCCGTTTACGTTCAACTACCATTTATTTCGAACGATGCAAAACGCTCTCACTAGAACATGCTTTATTGCAGAACACAGTATCTGATATTTCCGTGATTCATTATTATGGCGCGGAATACATATATATTGTCAGAAAGATGGAAAAACCTTGCAGTTAGCATTAGCCAATGTCGTAAATAAATTTAAATTGAATCAATGTACATACAGACATACATATATAATTGGCCATTACAACCCTTCAGCCCGGATTACGGCCTAGCTTCTTACACTACTCATGTTGTGTGTGTTAATTTTATACATGAGTGGCAGGACCTACAATTTAAAGTCGACTCCGAACGACATATTTTTGAGAAACTTTTCATGGCAATTTTATTTACTCTCTGCTGAGAGGAAGTCGCCGAAAAAATATTTTTTTTCATATTTTCACTTTGATGTCTGACCTGGGGTTTGAATCCGGGCCTTACGTCTAATAAGCCAACACACTACCTACTAGAATACAGCGACCATAAAAAATTCCGCATTTTTAAGTTGCTTACCCAAAAAATTGCATATTTTTCGAAGAGCTTTCAAACAATATTCAATTAAGTCATCCTTAAATTTTCGAAAAAGTTTTTTTAGTTTTAAATCTTATCTTTCGTATGCTTTATAGTGTAATTCAATCGCTTTTATACAAATTGAGATAAAGACTATGGAAACCAAGTGTTTTATTAGACTTTAAAATTTCAATAAAGCATGTGTCTTAAGTCTTTTATTTTAATATATAAATTTGTTGTATAAAACAGCCTCTTTTATATGTTTTTTCTTTGTAGTATTTTAAAACTGAATTTATTCTTTCAGTGTAATGCTAACAAGTAAACTTCAACAGAAATTTTTTTATTTGTTTTTGTTTTTACAATCGTGATGTTTGTTTTTGAAAAAAATTTGTTTGAAACAAAGAAAAATTATGCACAGATTTAGAACGTTGCACACGCAAGCTTTAAAACATAATTGCAAGTGAATAATTAATTACAAGCAAAAAGCCCGCCTGTATAGATAACAGAAAAATAGAGAAACAAACGAAACGAAATGTGAAATAAAAGAGAGTCAAATAAAATTGTTTGAAAACTAACAGAAATGTTTAGTTTTTCTAACAAGTGTAGTAGGAATAATATTTTCTAATTAAAGAGAGTTATTTTGGTTTGGTTACCACCCTAATGTCTGCAGTTTGGTTCAAGTAATTAATTTAATATGCCGTTGCTTTTTTATATTTTTCCAGAACCTTTTCTTTTCTTTTTTAGTTGATGCCTGCTTAAATGATCATACTCTCCTCCTCTTTCTGTTCCTCTTTCTCTCTATAATTTTATGATTTTTAATAATTTAATTCTACATATTTCAACAGCATTGTTGTTGCTGTTATTTTATATACAATACTTATACAATTACAGTTAGTTTAACTTTGTTAAGATTATTTTTGTTTTTTTTTGCCAACCAACTGCTTAAACTTTAAGTGCCATGGCAGGAGAATAGAAACCTCTTCTCAAACGGACACTTAGAACAATTCATATGTACTTCACTTCACAGCTTGAATATCGTTGCGTGAAAACAAGAAAAAACTTTTAATTTTTATTACATTTTTTTATATTGTTTAATAAAAAAATAAAAAAATCTAAGTAATGCCCGTAAAACTACACTTAAATGGATGTGAGAATTAAATATTTTTTATGATTATTTTGGAGTATTATTTTTAAATAAACTGAAGAGTATATTTTTTTTAAAACAAAAGACTTAAGACACATGCATAATATCCTATTATCCATGCCATCCATTTGTTGCAAATTTTAATTTCTTTCAATATTCAGAACACAAATGAACACAATTTTAATTGAATGTGTAACATTAGCTGGTCATTTCTAATGGATTTATTTGAAATTAATTTGGAGTATAACATAAAGCAGCAGTTAAAAAGGATAATATATAATCCTTTGGGAAACCTATAACATTGAATGGATAAACGGTCCAATGGCTACAATAAAATTTTTTAATAGTTTTAGTTCTGGGTTAAACACCTACAGTGGATTGGGAAAAACCTGAAATTTTATTCTACAGAAACCACCAAAGAGTAGCTTAGCTTATGTTAGGTTATTCTGTCATTCAACTATAACTCCTAAACACCATTTGCCAAACATACCATACAACCTTTGCCTAGACTTACTTACTTAATTGGTTCTTACAACGCTGCAGTCAAGATAACAACATAGTTTCTCACACCATTCATGTTGTATGTGTTAATTCAAGCCATGAATGGCTGGACCTACAGTTTTGAGAAAGTCTTCATGGCAATTTTATTTATTTTCACAGTTTTTGCCAGAAGACTGTTGAAAGGAAGACGCCGAAAGGAATCTTTTTTTCATATTTCTTTTTGTGCGAGATGGCTGGACTCTCTTCTAATAAGCCAACACACTACCTACTGGACTGCAGGTGAATTCTTCAACTCCTATTCACATTTCAACGGAGTTTTGTTAATAGGTTCTAGGAGCCAATCTTCCATTAAAATAGTTTAGTCTGATGTCAATATAAGTGGGCTCATTAACCCATCTTTCCTTTGCAAAATAACCAACGTGTGCTTGTGCTCAGTTCTTTGCCCTTCTACAGAGGAATATCAATTTCACGTATGAATTCATTTGAATTTTAAGCTTTGTTTTTACTTTCAATGTGTTTGAGTGTAGGGTCTAATTCTAGGAACCCGCTTGGGAGTTAAAATCCAGCTGTATTCACATTTTTGACATGACCATAGCTTCTGTGCTTCCATGCTCTTGATGTGCTCACTTGTGTCTTTGTCATATCAATATGGGTCACCGTTGAGAAATTTATTTTTGTTCATTCTCCATCTTCATGAATCACTAATTATGAGTACATACATAAAGTAAGGATTACGACCTAGTTTCTCACACCACTTATGTTGTGTGTGTTAATTTTTATACATGAGTGGCTGGACCTACAGTTTAAAGTCGACTCTGAACGACATATTTTTTTGAGAAACTTTTTCATGGTAGGTTTATTTATCCTCAGAGTTTTTGCCAGAAATCTGGTGAGAGGAAATCGCCGAAGAAATACTTTTCGTATTTTGTTTTGATGTCTGGCATGGGACTTAAACCCTGGCTTTACGTCTCTAATAAGCCAACACACCAACCTACTGGACTACAGCGACTTCGTGACAATCACAAGATTGCCTAATTAAGTATTATTAGACCTCGTTAGAAATGGTTACAAATAAAGAGTGAAAATGCCAACAGATTTGCTGATTAAGAAGTTAATTAAAGTACAGCTGAAACTGTCATTCACCTCATGTGTCAGTGTGCTGCTATTGTCATGAAAATATAGAGGTTCCTGACGTCTTACTTTCTGACATTCTTGATCGAGCTCTCGAGTATAAAGATTGCTTGTTGATTACTAGATTTATTGTGGACTTAGGTGGGATTTCTCTAGAGAATGTTTCATTTTCAGATTGCATACTAATTCTGGCATTACAATGGGCATAAATGATGGCCTAAGAGGGACTCTTCCTTCAAAGAGCATCCGCCACCTTACCTAAATTAAACTAAGACAGGAAATAAATTTCGACATCCATCATAAAGTCTTCATAGTTATTAAAATCAAATCCTGTTTTGCCATCAAATTTTTATTCGAAAGTGTTTATAAACTCTTCTTTAAATTCTCTTATCGAAGTTTCGGCGGTTCTTGTCATTTACATACACACGTAATTAGTCATCTGCTGAGAGGAAGTCGCTGAAGAAATATTTTTTTTTTATATTTTCGTTTTGTTGGAGACGTCTGATGTGGCCTCACGTCTAAAAACCCAGTACACCACCTACTAGAGTATGGCAGCGTCTTCTTCTTTTGTTATTTATTTTTATGAATTTTTTATCGTCCTTCATGTGGCTCGAAAATCCACTTTTTCTACTCCAGCCATGTGGTGTATAGACAGTCAAAGATTCTTTATATTTTTGGATTACCTTCGTCACAGTTTTTTATGAGATACAAGAAATTCAACAATTGTTTTGTATCGCCAATAGTGGTCAGCTTCGAAAATGTATTCTTGCTCTTGTCTCCAGTCTCAGTAATATAATGGTGATGTTTTCTACAGTAACAGCTAATAAAATAATGGTGTTCACTGCTTTACTCCCACAATTGGAATTCTAGGCCTTAAAGCTTTAAAATATTTTAAGTTTTTAAACGAAAAAATTTTATGTTTTCCCTCTTTTTTTTCTGTTAAAAAAATTCCTTACAGAAAATCTCTTTACCCTGCAAATTATCCATTGGAAATTGATTTTATCTGTACAGCAAAGGAAAACATAAAAATATAAGGAAGATACTGTGCGATACTGATCATACAAAATATTTATTTAAGCAGCAACAGTTTCTGCCTACTTAAGTAAATTTGTGTGTAGAAAATCGTGGTACTTCACTGCTTCATTGATAGAAAGGGGAAATAATGGAAATTGATTATCAATTATTATTTGATTATAAAAAATTTTGTTGTAGTTTTTGTTTTTCTAAACAAATTAAAGATAAACTAATATAAAAAAACAAACATAAAAATAATGATACTTTTAGTCACAAAAGAATTCTTCAGTCAATAATCTTAATATTGCAACGGTACCCCTAATAAAACTATAAAAATAGCGTTGTTTGGCTAATTGACACATCTTTGGAATTTGAATTTGAATTTTTTACAAGACTTAAAGCAATAAATTCTTTAAGCACAGGTGACAAAAGCTTATTTTTAATTTGCATTTAAATGAGACTTAAATAAACTTAACAGCATTAATGGCAAACACAACAAGCGACATCAGCAACAGCTTATCATATTTACACACAAATTCTTATTAATCATCGATAAGAAGAAAACAAAAATTCAAATTAAAATTCGTATTCAAATACAAAACAATTCTTTTCATACCGAAATACGGTCACCTAACTGTCTTGTATTGTAATAACTGATACACAGCATCATATGCTGCATAAGATTTAAAGATTCTTTATGAACACAAGAGAAAAAGAAAAAAACAAACTGCCGCTGAAATTGATACAAATAAAATACAATTTAATTTTCAATAAAAAACCATAATAATCGTACAAATCATACAACAGTTATTTCCCTATTGAAATAAGAACAGCAACAACAAAAGGAAATCAAAATAGATTGTAAAGGAAAAACGGAAAAATCTTTTATATTCTAATAAAATAAAAAAAACAATTCAAATCCACAAAAGAAAACTATTCAAGAAACTTACTTACTCTGGCCATAAACATAGAGTGCGTGTAAAAGCCATTCCATTCCATTCCATTCATTCATTCATTTATTCATGTGCATGGCATGCATTTGTTGATTTGAAAAGTTTATTGAAACCACAATCACATGGAATTTATTATCATTTGATGTTGAAAGAATTGATAGAAATTAATACAAACGGTTGTTTTTTCTTTTATATCCGTATTATCTAATGTAACATGAATAAACAATAAAAAAAATAAACGGAAGAATGCTGTAGTAAAACAAAACAAAAGACTTAAGATACAAGCATTCTTTTTTAATGTAAGCCACATATTTATGTGTTCATTCATTAAAAAAGAAGTCAACTCGCACATTACAAAGCTCTCTTTCATACATAGTTATACAATCGCCATTAAGGGAATGTTCCCTACTTATGCAGATTATTATAATAAGATCAGCCGAGTACCGCATTGCTATTAAAAAGCCTTGTGTTTTAAATGGCAAAATTCATGATTTAGTGAGTCTTCTCTAGTGTACTATACTACAAGGGGGCTCTAAGTTCAAAACTTAGCTTTGACATCTTGAACAGAGAAATATAGGGTCTTTCTTTAGGCACTTCCTATTTTTTAATTTAAATTAAAGAAATTTTTTATTTGTTTAAAAGACCTGTTATATGTGTAAGCTATGCCGTAATCCTGACTGAAGGGTTGTAATGGACAATTATGTATGTATATGTGCAATACAACATCGTTCAAATGCCCGCCACGGTGTTTCTGGTTTTCTGCATAAATCAAGCTGCATTTAACCGGTGACATGACCTAGATTTGAACTTGTCCTTGTTTACCGATGTGATGTATGACCTGCGAATAAGTTGCCCAGTTTACATTACTCCCACGTAAGATGATCAAGTTTTTGTTTGATCACGTGCCCATTCATCCAGATTTTTCATAACATAGCGTGCGATAGGTTGCCTTAACAAAACACCCATTTTGATGAAGGTAGGTAGGTACCAAAGGATTGGAAAATACGCATCCATCGTTGATAATTTGTTTAAATTGTTCTCGTAGTAGACATCAGGGTGTGTTGTTGTCCACTGACATAGTGCTGGTCATTTATCTTCTCTCTGTACCCCTGTAGAAGTCATTTACTATGTGTTCAATACTGTTGACATGCATTAGAGCCCAAAACACAATTTCCTGTCCTCATTCATGGTTCTTTGGAGTTCAAGCAGATTTTGCATATGCTCTCCTTCTAGACTTGGCTAGATTTTCTACGCCATTATGCTCGTATTCGAAGCTATTCAGTTGACAGATTCCATGATCGTATTGTCAATTATAAGCTCGCTGGTCTTTAAGTCAGATCTAAAGTAGAAAATTCATAGGAGAGCACGATACATACATACATACATATACATAATTGGTCATAACAACCCTTCAGTCAAGATTACGACCTATTTCCTCACATCACTTATGTTGTGTGTGTTAATTTTATACATGTGTGGCTGGACCTACAGTTTAAAGTCGACTCCCAACGACATATTTTTTTTCGTTTTGATGTCTGACCTGGGGTTTGAACCTTGGCTTTACGTTCAATAAGCCAACACACTATCTACTAGACTACGACTTAGGAGAGCACGATGGTTATACCATATCAGGACAGTTCATTCTCTGTGCAGTAACCCGGAATATTGACGTGACTGTTTGCCCATATGATGTGAACGTCATACCAATTTGCTACCGCGGTAAAATGTTAGCGGCAGTTATATAGCATCATGGATGTTATTACCTCAGAATTTAATGCTTTGACAGCCACCATCTAACTATCAGAATGTATTGTAATGTCATTATCGGAGATATAACGGCACATACATACATACATAATCAGGACTACGACCTAGCTTCTCACAATACTTACTTAACTTTTGTGTGTTAATTTGTGTACATGAGTGGTGAGACCTACAGTTTGAAATCGACTCCGAACGACAGACTTTTTTAGAAAATTTTCGAAGCAATTTTATTGCAAAACAGATTGCATAAATGACAAATAGGGCGCCCTGGTAGTCTAGTGGGTAGTGTGCTAGACTATTAGCGTGAGGGTCGTGGCTTCGATTCCCACCAGAGACTCTGGTTTGTGACACTACACTGGGCATATGGTCAAAGTTACTTAATTTGTAATTGTATTGTAATTAATAAATAAATAAATAAAAAAATATATGACAAATAATTTAAAGGATGTGGTTATCGAGTGCCAGAGTTCGGAAGTCCTTGTTGGAAGACAGTTTCTCGGATAAATCTAAGTATAGTGTCTGCACTTTTATAATTTCTTATAAATTATAGGCTGCAACATGCCTTTTACTTTACGCTTTAAAATATTCAAAATTAAAAATTTCAAATAAGATGTCAAAATATTACCGTTAAATTAACAACAACAGCAACAAATTAACACCCAAAAAATATTTCTATAAACAAAAACCTTGATGCCGTTCATTTTGGTTCATTTTTAATTCATAATTTTATTCACCTTTTTGGAAGCCATAAATTAAACTTGACACAAATAAAAGCAAACAATTTAGTTGTTATTGTTATTGTTGTTGTTTAAAGTATTTAAAATAGAAAAAGAAGTGTGTTAATAGAATAACTGTTATTAACTTATTGGCATAATGAGCCACCACTGCTTAGAGGAGAATGTTTAACTCATTATTCTTATCTAGTATGGCACACCGTTTATTTGCTTTTAAATTTTATTCATGAATACATGGATGCTTTATTTTAATTTTTATTTTTTTTTTTTATTTTCAAAAAAGAAACATAATTTTTCGCTTTTAAGAAAACAAACAATAAAAACTATAACTGTTTATGATTTTATTGTTGTTATTAAAATATAAAAAATTTAAGAAAAAAAAACAAGAACTTTTGCTCTTTGCTTTAAAACATTTTACACCAAAAGCCAAGCCACCATCCAAGCCAAGCCATCATGTGGTCTTCAATAATTTGATATGAAAAGATTCTACTTTCGCTTGAATTTCCAAGAAGATTTTTTCTGTTTTTTATATGAATCATGATGTCTTTTACAATAAAATGTTATAAAAACTAATGCTTGTGATAAATGTATGCGGCCTTATTGAAAACCTCTGCCTGCCTCTCTGTGGTGTACTCATCTGTAAATTAAATTTATTTATTTTGTTTGTTCAACTATTTATTAAAAATGTTTGATAATCATATCATAGACTTCAAATACTTCTTACATTTCTTTCCTTTTTCTTTTTTTGTTTGATTTGTTTTACTACTCTCATGGAGTTCATATCAACGCTGCTTCGTTAGCTGTAAATGCCGCGAAACTCTAAAATTTATTGCCGTATTTGGCGTTGAAATGCTAAACAATGGCAGTTAAATGCTTACGTATGTATGTAGCATGTAAGCATACGGTGTGTACTTATGAATGATCTTCTTCAATGATCTGCGAAATGTAGCCAAGAAAATTCCTTCGGTTTCTGATTTTTTTTTTGTTTTCTTTTTCCGATTTACTTACAAGTAGTGGTTCTTAAAATAAGCAAAGAAGATTTCATGTTTTAACCCTTTAATGGGAGAACTGGGGCCTAAACCCTCGAGAATTCACATGAGATCAGTGAACGTCCCGAAGAAGTCATTGTTTTGTGTGGATTTTGTACGGGCCGCGTTATTGATTCATATTCGTTTGAGTATGACGGTGGTCCGGCCATGACTCCCTACGACGAGTACTAGAGTTTGATATTTTGACCCTATAATACGAGAATTGGTCCTAAACCGTGAACGGTCCTTATTTCTTTGAGAATGACATTGACTAGGCCATCACTTCCTACGTCGAGTACTATAGTTTGATATTATGACCCTATAATACGAGAATTGGTCCTAAACCGTGAACGATCCAAATGAGATCAATGAGCGTCCCTAAAAAGTCACTGTTTTGTGTGGATTTTAGACTGGCGGCGTTATTGGTTCATACAGATCATTACTTCTTACGGCGAGTACTAGAGTTTGATGATTACCAACTTTTAGCTTGAATTGGTCATAACAACCGTTTAGTCAGGATTACAACCTAGTTTCTCACACCACTTATGTTGTGTGCGTCAAATTTACAGTTTCAAGTCGAAAGTTTAGAGCCGACTTCGAACGACAGATTTTGTGGGCAACTTTTCTTGGCAATTTTAATTACTCCCAGAGTTTTTTTTGCTGAGAGGAAGTTGCCGAAGAAAGATTTTCTTCATGCCCTGGGGTTTGAACCGAGGCCTCACGTCTAATAAACGATCGCACTATCTACGGCGACTATGATTTATACAGCTTATTGCATATTCTACCCGGCTGATTCGAGGGCAAGGTTATCTCACGTAGCAAAGATGTTAAACTGGCCAGCGTTAAGTTTTCTGTCTTGTGCACATTTTTAAGTCCCCGTTGTATGCGAATAAGCCACAAGCCACAGTGGTTCTCAAAGTCAACATAAGCCCATCGGTCATATTCAGCCTGATATGTAAGCCAGAGACATGGAAATTGCACATTTCGGATGCGTTGTACTTAAAGAAGCCATTGTGAATAGTTAAACGATGCCACTCATGTATAAAATTAATGCACACAGTGTAAGTGTTGTGAGAAGCTAGTTCGTAATACTGACTGGAGGGTTGTAGTGTATGTATGCATGTATATTGCACACATACTGGCAACATTAGGTCTTTCAAACGATTAAAGAACTTCAGTAATAACTCACATATTTACATTTTGTTTTATGTAAATTAAAAGATATGAAGCATTTAATGAAATACCCTTTATAAAAACATACATATATGCACATATTTTGCCCCGTTTTTCCTTTGCCTCTTAAGGGTTAATCGCTTAAGACTCCTTTAGCGCTTAAGACTCCAATACACACTTTGTATACGCTGGCATACAGCAAACAGCAAATAATCTACCAGGTACACTGATTATTGCAATAAATTAAATAAGTTTTCATGCTGAAAGTTAAACGCCTATTTCGCGAATCAAGCAATGGAACACGCAAACAAAAACCCTCTAATGTTTACATAGAATTCTTTAGACTTTAATGCCAAGCAAATATTTGAATATTCTGCGAAAGAAAAAGAAGGAATAAAAAAAAGAATCTCTTAAAAACCAGCTGCAGGCTTTAAAAATTTAAACGCAATAGTTACGCATTTGATTGTATGAGGAATTGAAAAGAAATTGTTGAGATAACTAACTGGCTGGTGTTTTTGACTTTTCCTACTGAAATTTTCAAGCGAATTTTTTGGTTTTTCAACATTAAGTCGAAGCATTTAGTTTGTTAAGAAAATCAATAAATGCCGGTAATACGATTAAGAGAAGATTGTATTGCTGCCTTCGGTTTTTTTGTTTTTCTGATAATAAAATAAAAATTCTTTTAATTTGCCTAAAAAGAATTTATTGCTGCAATGCATGTTATCATGGGTGAAAGATTTATTTGAATATTTTTCATATTTTTTAAGAGAATTCTACCTAGATTTCCAGAATAAATTTATTTCAAGATTAACCTCTTAAACAATAAAATAAAGAAAATATCTATTGTAATACAGTTTACCAGCACAATTTATCACTTAGAGGTTAAAAAAAATTTTCTTGGAAAATACGAAAAATTTAATATTTTTGTTCAACATTTTAATGCAAATTTATAAAAAAAATTTAAACCCAAAAAAATTATAAAATTCTTGTTTTATTTGCAATAAAGAATGCATAAAATTAAAAAAAAAATTCAATTGAGTAGTCAGGAAAAGCATAAAAATTGATCATAAATTCCAAATTGAACTTTGTTTCTTAAGTCTTTCGTTTCACGTGTTTTTTAACCTAATTTCTGTCTATGAATTGTTTGCCTTTGTTTCATAACGCAAATCTGTAGCAAATAAATTCGTTTCTATATATAGAAGTCAAAATAAATGAGTTCCGTTGTTTTAATAACTACACAGCAGTTCAGTTGTACACAAAATACTAACAATTCAAGAAAATATGTTTTTATTTACTTCCAAATTTTAAACTATCGAACACTCCCTCTGTAACCGTCCAGCCCTTAGTAGGTTGAAGTTGTAGACAACGGGCAATGGCTTCTTCGAAGGTTTGGAGTCTTTTTCGAGTGCTGACATTAAGGCCTTATACTCCTTTTCCTACCTCTTCTCCTTTTCCCTATCTTCTTTGTTATATTCTCTCTTTTTCTCTCTATTATTACAATGGGTCATTTTGATCTCCGAGTATTGTACTTGTCCCAATGACAAGCACACGTCCTAACCAAACATAACCTAAACTACTTCAAAAACAACTTCCTAATGCCCTAAATAAGTCACCTCCAAGGTATAAGGCTCCTAGTAGTAAGGTTTCTAGTAGTAAGGCCATATATAACGCAAGTTACTACATAAGTGTGGTCTATTCACTGAGTGTTGATGGTAAATTAAATTAAAAGATCCAATTATAGGAGGATTGTAAGTATTCCATTATTTAACTGTACCTCCTAGCTAGCATTTCCCAACCATTTGAATGGCATAATGAGGTTGTGGATTCCATTCAAATTGCCTTCTTTTCGATAAGTTCTATCAATAAATTTTGGGTGCCCAAGAATCTTTCGTCTCCGATCTCCAAGACAATGATAGGAAAGATGTTTTATGGTGTCCCCTTCTTCCTTGTCATTACAGCTTCTCCAGAAGTCTTTAAACATGCACACGGAAGCCAATATTCCTTTGTAACTACTATGAGATTCCTAAGATCGACTCTGTTTAGGTTAATTGCAAAAATTTTGTTTTTCATTAATTCACCATGAGGCAGATTTATCTGGGCTCTATATAAATGGTTTCATTATCCCATCTGTTTTTGCAAATAAGTGTGTTGGCTTATTAAATGTGAGGTCTCGGTTCAAACGGCAGGTAAGACATCTCCAGCAAAATGTAAAAAAAAAGAATATTTTTTAGGCGACCTCCTCTCAGCAGAATTTTGGTTAAAATTCTGAGGGTAAATAAAATTGACATGTAAAGTTTCTCACATAAAATCTGTCTTTCTCAGTCGACTTTAAACTGTAGGTTCTGCCACTCATGTATAACATTAACAAACACATCATTGGTGGTGTGAGAAACTAGGTCGTAATGCTGAATGTAGTGTTGGAATGACCCATTATGTATGTTTGTATGTATGTATGTATGTAAGAAAGCCATGTCAGGCTAACCGTCAAATATCTTGCTGTCTTCCTCGGTGACAATCTTGAATACTCTCTAGGTATCTAAAGCCTACTTTTCCATCAGTAAACGAGTGTGTGTTCCCTCTGTATACACTCTGATAACGAATTCACAGAATTTTTTCAGCTGAAATAGTACTACAGTAATCGGGAACTGAAGGGGCAAGATTCAATTGTTCTGAAAATACATTCGACTTTGTCGCATGATCTGAATCTGTCAGTAAATACTTCAATAAATTTTTATAGGAGTTGTGGCCTATTTTCATTATGGAAGCTATTCGGTATTTTAGTATCAAAACTTGTACCGAAATTTATTCGTTGGCATCTCCAGATCAACTATACTTTTAGTTTGAGCATAGCTTCTTAGCTCTTGTAATACTCAGTCTTAGGGCCTCGTTCGCTGTCACGTATTTTATCAAAATGTCTGCTGACACCCAGTTGAGGATGGTAAATAATGCCTCAGATGCCTCTAAGAACAGTAGTTATGAAGATCTCCATCATCCTTAGAGCAAAGGTTTTCCAAGAATTCCCTCATGTCATACGACATTGAATTTGGACAGACATTACCCTCTCTACAAATCTACGCTAAAGCTTCAAATTCGAAACAATTCGTGGCCATCATATTCTCAGTTTTTTTTTCTCAGGCGTTGCACTAAGGTTAGGTTCGGTTAGAGGACGTGTACTTGTCAATTAAGACAAGTACAGTACCCGGAGGTCGAATTGACCCAATGTACAACGTCCTAGTTTCTCACACCACTTATGTTGTGTGTGTTAATAGGCGTTGCACTTTATTTATTAAAAAAAATTAAACAATGTTACTGATCCATTTGTGAATAATTCAATTGAAGTTTGTTGCTTAAGTCTTTTGTTTTTTTTCTCTTTCTTTACAGATGTTGTTCCAGAAAAGCTCCATTACAGTACAGACTCTATTTAGAAGACTGTAATTATTTTTATTTTTATTAAAGTAAACCAACGTCGTCGTTATTATTGATCATGTTTTTAAGTATAAAACGACAACAACAGCAGCAACAACAACTATTAAACCAAAATCCTTACATACAACAACCTCTTAAAAATCCCTTTAACGAATGCATTAAATAACATTCAACATAAAATATTTCATAAATAAACAAACAGCGAAATTAATTAAAAATTTAGTAAAAAAAAATCTTAAAATAAATTCAAATAAAAAAACCAAAAAAAAAAGAAAACAAATCTTCTTCATGTCTGCTGTTCGACGCAATGTTGCCAACAACATGTTGTTTACATGTCTTACACTCTTGCATTATATGGCCTATCATTTATGCTTTGCCACAGCTTATTCAACTTCATCGTCCACCTCCACCTCCTCATCATCCTCAACGGCGGTAGTATTAACTGATATTGTAAAGACACCGGATGACATTATGAGCTCGGAAGCTAGAGGCTCTATTGATCGTATGGATATCGTTAGTAATTTATTGCCACGTCCCACCAATTTTCTATTGGATTCGATAGCATCAACAGCTGCTGGTGGTGCTATACAAGCGGTCAACTTAACGCGTCAACATGATGGTGATATTTTTTGGACCAGTGGTAAGAGAGCCTATAAAAAGAGAAAAAATTTTGTATTTGAAAACGATTTAAAAAAATCTTTCAGGTGTCAACACTTGCAATATGGATACGTGTGTAGGTCTGTCCAGTGGTACGGCCTCTTGGTTGGCAAAAGGCGTCAACAAAGTGGGTGAGTACTTTTGAAGAAAATAAAAGAAGAATATTTGGAAATGTGTGACCATCTTAATGAGAATTTAATGTAACCCAAGTAGGCTATAGGGGTATAGAGATGATGTGGAAGCTGCTAAACTGTTTCCATAACGTTGTCCAACCTTTGGACGCATGTGATCTCTACATTTTAAGGACGAAACTTTACTTAATTAATTCGTCTTTACAACCCTTCACTTAGGATTACAACCTAGCTTTTCACACCACTCACTTGGTGTGTTTTATAAATATTTTTTTTTAAAGTCCATGTTTAGTTCCTTTCATTCTCCCTAACTTAAGCTAGTCACATTGAATTTTCCATCACCATTTTGTACAAATCATTCAAACATTTCTTAGAAAATAAAAACTCTTTACCCAGTCATTACTAACGATTCGTTTGTTTCTGTTTTATTGCCAACTTTCAGGTTCATTGGCTGATACGATTGGTGGCAGTAAATCGCAATTAGAATTATTGATGCGACAACAAAAACAACAACAGCAACAACAACAGCTAAAAATTAAAACAACATCAACAGCAGCATTGCCATTGGCAGCAGCAGCCAACACGGCCAATAATGGTGGGGAAAGTTGCCAGTGTCGCTGTTTGCCGTACTTGAATACGTATCGTGAAGATCTGGGCATATGTGTGGATGATATACATGGTATGTATAAAACTAAACGGTTAAATAAAAATACAAAAACATTATTTTATTACAACAACAATGACAACAACAACAAGAAGAAGAAAAAAATCATGAATTAATTTGTTCATTCAGAAAACAAGATGTTTAAAGCAAGTTTGTTGCTTAAGTCTTTTGTTTTCTTTTTTTCGCTCTCTCTCTCTTTCTCTGCAAATAAAATAATTGCTGTTAAGACGTGTATTGTTTGATATGTCATGATATGGAAATACAACAACCATATTTTTTATTTTAGTTGTTGTTGTCATTTATTATAATTTATTGACCTGGTCTTTTGTAACAAAACAAATGAAATTTTTCTACTCATTTAGTGTTAAATTATTAAATTTTTTTTTAACTTACTTTTTAAAATAACTCCATCAATCGTTAATGAATGATGCATTGTTTATTCATTCATACATTCAAACGGTTTATTAAACTTATTTCCAATTGCCTTTAAATAGGCAATAATCGGCAGTCAAGTGCAACATTCGCTAGCAAAGCCATAATAGCTGTTATACACAGCAAATTATAACGAAACTAAATCCATTATTATAGAAAAGCAATGCCAGTTAAATGTTTAATTTAAACATACTATTTATTACTACCTACTACTCATTATCGCTGTGGTATTATTTCCATTTCAAACTCTAATTAATTAAACGTGAATCTTTAAACAATTTTTTTGGCTTTTCAATTAATGAAAACAAAATAATGGCATGTTATCCATCTAAAGTTAAGAAATGCATTTTTCTTATGGAAATTGCAAGGCTTTGTAAGAAATGAAACCTATTTGTCTAGGGTGTGGAATTTTCATGTTAAATATGGTAGTAAATATCCAAAAAAATTTTGGAAAACAAAATAAAAGAGTTTAGAAAAGAAAATGAAAGTTTATGTCGATAATTAATAATCACGTCCAATAAAAGACTTTCTTTAAATGTTTAGAAAAATTAAACAATTGTAAGTTAAAATTTTTTTTTATAAAAATTGTCGTGTTTACAGATTTGCCATACATATGAGACCATTTTCGCCTTAGTTTAGTAGATAATGTGTTGGCTTACTATACGTGAAGCCTCAGTTCAATTCTCAGATCATACATGTCCAACTAAACGAAATTTGAACAAATATTTCTTCAGCGACTTCTTCTCAGCAGATTTCTGGCAAAAAGTCAGGGAGTAATTAAAATTGCGAAGAAAAGTCTCGCACAAAATCTGTCGTTCGAAGTCGTCTCTAAACTGTCGACTTGGAACTGTAAGCCCCGTCACTCATATGTAAAATTGACACACAACATACGTAAGTGGTGTGAGAAACTAGGTTATAGTCCTGGCTAAAGGGTTGTTATGACCAATTCAAACCAAAAAAAGTTGATAATCTTCGAACTCTAGTAATCGCCATAAGAAGTGATGAGCTGTATAAACCAATAACGCCGCCAGTCTAAAATCCACACAAAACAGTGACTTCTTCTTGACGCTCATTGTGAGTAAAATAAAAAATGTCAGAATTGCGATCCAGCTTCTCACACCATCTATGTCATGTGTGTTAAGTTTATACATGAGTGGCGAGACATACAGCTTAAAGTTGACTCCGAACGACAGATTTTTGAGAAACTTTTCATAGCAATTTTATAGACTCTCAGAGTTTTTTGCAGAAATCTGCTGAGAGGAAGTCGCCGAAGAAATACTTTTTGAATTTTATTTTGATGTCTGGCCTGGGGCTCGAACCCTGGCTTTTCGTCTAATAAGCCAACACACTACCTACTAGACTACGGCTACCATTATCAACTGTTAAATATCGGCCGTCCTTGCTAGAAGACCAGATATTTAAATTGAGAATGACGAGATGCCGTTGGCAACTAACATTTTCCCATTTCTATACAAATGTATACATAAACGAACAAAACTGTGCAATTTGGAAGAGTGTCACTGCTTCCCGAATAAATCACTGAGAATTTCAAGCTTTCTACATTATCGGTTCATATTAGTTGCGAACGATGTTGGCCAGGTCGTCATTGACAACAGCGTGCACAATAGGTCGTTGTTTACCATAATATTTTAACTACATTAGGATGATCTGTATGCCAACCACATGTGGTTTCAACAAGACAACGCTAAGTGCCATATAGTTTATGGCAAATTTTTAATTATCAGTTCGTTAGGATAGAATGTTTAAAGCTCTTTTGATATCTGTGACTAGATTACCTTGAAAAATGCATCGTGAGCATATTTGATCATAGGGTCATAAGCAATAATTTTAAAGACGATGTGCTTGCATCAAGCAAAAGTATCTGCTAATGAATACTAAGGGCAGGAGAAATCTTCCATATCTTCTTATCTCACATGGTTTCAAATTATTAGAAAGTATGGACGGCATACGTAGCGACGTCTCTCACATTGTATATATTCTTGCAGCTCACTAAGGTACAGCTGCTCTGCTTATGATTTCTGTCGAGGTGATAAATCAATGGAAGAAGAAGAGAGCATATTTCATTGCTATTTTAATGGTGGCTGAAGTCTTGTTTTCTGGACGCATGAGTTTGAACTTAAAAAAAAAATAAAAATAAAGTGGAAAAAATATATTTAGTTTGAGATCTCTTCCCAGCAATCTTTTGAATCTTGAAAAAGTTTCTCAAATCGATCGTTAGATCTCAATGTTATACTGCATTTCTGTCAATCTTGCACATTCAGATATGAGTAATGAAAATCTAAATTTTAATCGAGATAAAGGATTATAATGACTACTAATGTATGTACATATGTGTGTATGTTTGCATAGTTTTATGACATCAAATGAAGCTTGAAATTAACTAAACTTTCAGGCTGATATTCCATGTCTTTGGTGCTAACTGTGAGGACTGTTTAGTCTTTAAGCTTGCTTTCATATGATATCACAACAAGCTGTTGTGTGTGCTCAAATGAGATTCGATTTTAAATACGCTACCATTCCCATTTCCTTAATTCTTCGATGAGTACCCATAAAACAATTTCATTTGATTAGCTATGTAAACTGATGCTCATTAGCTGGAGGCAATTATGCTAGAAAATATTTCTTAATACCTTGCAGCTGTCTAAATAAAGCTTTAAAGGGAAAAAATTGAAATTTGCATTTCATTCATAATTTTAAGTACAAAAAAGTAAATTATTTCTTTGAGGCACCTTTTGTTTGGTTTTATTCCCATCTTTTGTTTATTACTGGTGTATGTATGCATGTATGTATGTGTTAATAACTGCTACTTGTTACATACAAGGAAGTTTACGGCTGTACCAGTTTTATAATCCACATCAAATCAAATCATGTTTAACATCTTTTTCTTTTTTTTCTGTTTGTCTGTCTTTCCTTTCTTCTCTTCATGTTTCACATCTTTTTTGAAGTCTTATTTTTTTCGCTTCTTTCTCCATCCATCAAAATATTTAGAGAAGCCGCTAGTTTGTCATTGTTTAGTGGTGGTTATAAACAATAACAAATGAATTGAGAAACTGAACAGAAAAATATAAAAAATCTCCCAAAGTAAAAATATCTCAAACTGACATGGGGAACATGGGGTGGCTTACATATCTGACAGATTTCTTTGTGCTGTTTGTTGTTGTTGTTTTTCTAATTTTGAAAAATTATTTATTAATGTCGCAATATTTCGTTGGAAATGTAACAAGTGGCAGCAAATGGTTATTAATTTATTTTTTTTTCTGTCTGCTTCTGCTTCATCTTTTGTTTCTTCTTAAATAATAGCAATAATAACAATAAAAAAGCGAGAAGAAGAAGAAAAACAAAAAAAAACATCATCATTTGAAATAAAAACAAGTGGAACAAATTTTGAAATGAAATGGAAAGTAAAACTCACTAAAATGTAGCAACATGTGTAATAATTATAAACAATAGCTTGTGAGATACAAAACAAAACAAACAAAAAACAGCAGCAGCAACAGCAACCGAAATAAAAAAGAAGTCCAATAAAGTTACATGATATTATTGTTGAGTTTTATTTACTTTTCCTTACAAATCAAGTAGAAAATCATAACAATTGTTTGAATGAAAATGAAAATATTTTTTAGAAAACTTTTTAACAATTTTGAAATAAAATATAATGAGCGTAGAAGAAACAAAAACAATAACAAACATACAAACAAAACAATGAGGCATTAATACAGATGTAATATGTGAAATGAAATGCTTTTTGTTAAGTGTTATAATATTTTAAGTATCGTTAAGTGAAAGTGAAATGCTGTTTAATAAAAACAAATTTTATTATAATTGGCAGCCGAAAAAATTAAAACCACATTTTAAAGCTTGTTTTAAACATGGCATCTACAAATTAATAGTTCAAGCAGTTTGGTTAGCGCCCTTAAACTTGCTTTAATTTGGAAAATACAGTGTGTGCAAAAAAAGTTTAAAGTCTTCCGGTTTTTTTTAGTAACTCTTAAAAAACACCGGCTACATTTTATTTCTCTATTTTTCTTAAACTTACTTAACTTACTGTTGCCTAGTTTGCAAGCAATAAAACAAAAATAATTGTGAAATAATATTAGAAGCTGCAATAAAAAATATAAAAGCGTGGAGCACATCCAATATGTTCCCTTTTGCATGGCTTTGGCACATAAATTTGAATGAATTTGACTGAAGGCTTTGGTTATATAGAGAAGTCGCCGTAGTCTAGTAGGTAGTGTGTTGACTTATTAGACATGAGGCCACGGTTCAAACCCCCAGTCCGACAACAAAACGAAATATGTATGAAAATATATTTCTTCGGCTACTTCGTCTCAGCAGATTTCTGGTAAAGACCCCAAGAGCATAAAAATTGCCATGAAAAATTTTCCTAAAAAATGTGTTGTTCGAAGTCGACTTAAAACTGTAGACCCTGTCTCTCATATATAAAATAACCACAAACAATATAAGTGGTGTGAGAAGCTAGGTCGTAATCCTGATTAAAAGGTTGTATTCAGATCATCCAAATCAAAAGGAGTTGTTAATCATCGACCTTTAGTGCTCACCATTGACGGTAATAGTCTGGCAAACATCGTTATCAAAGAATAAAGGTCTTCACTCTTGTTACCGATGACTGATCAACATTTTTTGGAATTCCTTCCATGTACCTCTTTATCTCTTTTCCTAGTTGGTGAAACCAATTGATGTCAGGACTTCCTTAATTTAGTTCTTTCAACTCAGACAAGACAACCATCCAAGCAGACGTCCACTGGTAGCAAAGCCGCTAAATAACATTCACGTTTATATCCTAGAAGAGTTCACATGGATCATTGTTGGAAATCATGCAGATTTCATGGCCAAGGTTCACTACTCCGCAAGTTCTTGCCTAGAACTTTTCTCTTAAATACTCCTAAGGCAGTAACAGCGTCCATGCTTCCGCTTTATAGAGAAGCACTGGAAATATCATCGAATTTGAAAGCAATATTTTCAGTGCACTAGAAAGGCCTTTGCTACATAATTGCCTATTGAGTCTACAATGGCACCTGTTAACAAAAATAAACCTATTCCTGATCTCCAGACTGTCATTATTTTCCGCTGGTAACGGAGGAGCCCAAGTAGATAAATGATAAATCGATTGGCAACGAACAAAGATACAGTTGTCGGCCAAAACCAGTAGTCCAGATTATTGCAAATACTCCCATCCTGTAGGCATTTGCACCAGAGAGCAGTATCAGGTATCAGAACTAATATAGGGACACATACAGGACCGTTGGTTATGCTTAACGGAAGCTTTGCTACGCATATATCCATAGTGGACCAAATATGTCTAGTCTCTCTACATGTGGGGTACATTATCCCACAATTCCGTTACAAATAAATAAAGTTAGTGTGTGTGATCATTGTTTGTTACACCGCTGAGGAATGACAATCTAATGACATATGAATTCATTCAAATTTTCTTTGAAAGTGCATCAAATTGTTGTTGCATTCATTGTCCCAGTATCCAATAAAACATATAAAGATGTCCGTTAACTAACTCACTATCTCCTTTAGTCACACTTCTCACTATGCAATGATCTTACATGTGGTGTACACACTCCCAAGGCATCTAAAAGCCGTTTTACTGTCAATTCTGTACTAAAATATTGCATCAAATCCAATTAATGCAAATGAAAATTCAAATTAAAGCACATTAAACGGCAATCATTTTCCTTAATTGCATTGTAAATGTTTTTAAAATAAAACAAAAGACTTAAGACACATACATGATGATGATAATAAATTTACGGCGAATAACAACAACTTTAATGGCAATTATTTGGCAAATAAAATTAAACCATAAAACGCTTTTATTTTCAATAACAAGAGAGAGAAAGAAAATAAACTTAATCTTCTTAATAACCTTGAAAAGGTAGACATTAGCTTACAATTGACTTTAACTGCCTCAAGCAGCGGCAGCATCAGCATCAGTAACAGTAGCAGTAGCTTGGATAGTAAAATTAGTTTATTGAACTTCTTTTTTCACTTTTTTTCTCTTGTTTTTTGCGTATATCAGTTTATGATGCTAATAAAGTAACACCTATAGACGCTCATAAAAATGCAATTAAAAAGCCAACTACAAGCCAACTACGGCCATACGTCACTTTTTATGGCTCGCTGTTGGTGTTAGAATATTCGAAATTCGTTCCTCTTTTATTTTATTTGCCATCATAAACTAAGCGAAATGGTAGCAATTTTTTGTTGGTTTTTAAGCATTTAAGCCATTAAAATCCATGTTAAAACTGACAACAGGTAGCTAATACCCCTGTTAAGTGATTTAGAAACACAATTTAACAATTTAGAATGAAGAAGAAATGCCAATGAAAAGATGAATGATTTTTAAATGAGTTTTCTAAAGCGGTTTACAATATTAGCTAGCAATTGGTGATTTTGATTTAACGATTTAATGTCACTGAAGCAGTTTAAACTCGTTAAATTATTTCTGAAGATTAGTATGTGCGGCACACGATTTTATATATTTTCTCAACTTCAAGACTTCAAGTAATTGCTGGGTTACAGGTTAAGATAATGAAATGGTTGCTTAAAAGCCTCTCAACCAAGGGAATCTTAACTTCAGATACGATATTATTGATGTGTTTAATCTGGATGGACATAGACACTGCCTATGCCATCAGGCGCTTAGCACCTAATAAGTTGACTGTTTGCGAATCTAAGTTATTTAGGATTCCAAGTTATGCGGAAATTCACTCCAAAAGCAATTTCCTTACCGCTATTTGAGTAAACCATTCCGGTCGAGTGTAAAGTGAAAATGGGCAAAAGTTATGATATGGAAAGATATGGACTCCTCTAAGGCTAAGTGTGTTAGATACACTCTAAACTGCTTGCTTGCTTGCTAATTACATTGGAAAGAGATTTGAGCCATGCATCAAAATATTCTTGAGAATAGTAGCCTCAATGAGCATTTTGTCAGGATAGGGAATCTTTAAGAGGATATTTGCTGTATGTAAGGACTTTATGCATTTCAGGACGAAACACATGTGTTCTTATTAAATAGTAAACACGGTGTTATCCTTATTATACTAAAGAGGTGCCTCATTACTGAACCATACGATCTATTGTTCTTCCATCAAACTTAAGGTAAGGTATGCCTATAATATCTCCTCCAAGCCTATAGCTCAGACAAACTTCTGCATGCTCTGCTCGGTGTCAACAATAAAAATTCGCTGCATAGCATTTGGTATGCTTTCTTCTGTGTTGTATTAATACCCTCAGGTTCCAAGAATGTGTTCCAAGGTGATTCCTTCTCATATTGTGTCTACAGTCAAAACAGCGGATACCAATCTGTTATTATATCTGCATAGTCAAAGGCATGACTCAGTTCTCTACTTATTTTAATTTCTCCACAAAAGTTTTGATTGCCTTAATCTCACTTAGTTGTTAGAGAAGACTGTTTTCCCTTTCGTTAAGCATATCTTTCATACCATCACACACTACTTGACACTGTAGTGATTTCAAGAACACATTATGGTTCACTGGGTCAATGGCTATAAAGCTTGGCTTATCGCACTGTTATGCAAAATTGATCTGTAAAGCTGTGAAGCGATTTCATTGCTTCCAGTGCTACTTTATATATACATTCATACACACTTGGGCATTACAACCCTTCAGTCTGGATTACGACCTAGCTTCGCATACCACTCACGTAGTGTGTGTTAATTTTTCAACATTAGTTTTAAGTCGATTTCCAATGACATATTTTTGGGAAACTTTTTCATGGCAATTTTATTTTATTCTCAGAGTTTTTGCCAGAAATCTGCTGAGAGGAAGTTGCCGAAAAAATTTGTTTTCATGTTCCGTTTTGTTGGACATGCCTGACGTAGGGTTTGAATCGTGGCCTTATGTCTAATAAGCCAACACACTACCTACTAGAGTACGGTGACTACAGTGCGACTTCATCAACCAAAAATATAATTATGAGCACAGCTATGATACCCCTGTGTAGGATTAATAACTGACGTACTTACTCAATTGGTCATTACATCCTTTGAGCCAGGATTACAACCTAGCTTCCCATAACTACCATGTTGTGTGTGTCAATTTTATACATGAGTGGAGGCAACTACTGTTTAATGTTGATTCTGAATGACAGATTTTTGCGAAACTTTTCATGGCAATTTTATTTTGTCTCACAGGTTTTGCCAGAAATCTGCTGAGTGGCAATTGCCGAAGAAATATTTTTTTATATTTCGTTCTGTTCGATATGTCTGAGCTGGTGTTGATCTGTAAACTCTGTCCAAGTTGAATTGAGTACCTCTTTTGACTGTGTATACTTCTGATGGGAAAATATTGGAGAGATGAAGTCACTGAAAGATTTTTTTTATATATTTCGTTTTGCTCCAAATGTTTGAGATGATAAGCCAACAGACTACCCAGATTAAGACGACTTCACATCTATGAATACCTCCATGCTAAGATGTAATACTGATGCTTTATTTATAGAAACTGGCCATCTGTGCTAAAGGCTCAGGCCTTACGATGCAAACATTTTAGTTTTGCAACAATTTCTTTAAATAGCCTTGTACTTATTATTTATGGATTTTATTTTCAGAATGCACTTTATCACCATTTGTAAGCGGTTCATCATCGGAAAAAATTCCCTTTGTTTTCCTGCCATTAAGAGGACAAATTATTTATCCCAGCAGAGAAATTAGTTTTGCAGGTAAGTTCAAAAGACTCGGCTGTAACACTGTGAATAAAATGCTGAAATTTAATTTTTCCTAAATATTATTTAGATATACGTACACCAGTGTGTGCCGTAACTGGTGCCCAATACTTAACGGCTAATGGTTGGTCGGATCTACGCAATCCAATTGATACGGATTATCCATTTCGCATGTTTCGTGATGAGGGACGCACTTTTTTGCAGGTGAGAACTACTTTTCCTTTTAAAACAAAAACAAGAAAGAAAGAAAGAAAGAAAGAAAGGAAAAAGTGTTGAGAAATTGCGTGTTGAAAATCAGAGCAACAAAACAAATCAAATGGAAAATATTACAAGATTTTGATTTTCATTTTTCTTTTTTACTTCTGTTATCTGTTAGAGATACAATATAAAGAAAAATGTTCTACAAATTAAGTGTAACTTTATTAATTTTTTCATTTCCATTTAAAAATTTTTTTTTTTAATTTTCGGTGTGTAGGTTTTAGTAACAAAATTAATTTGTTTTAAATTTAAAGACAATTTAAGCATTTAAAAATACATATATTTTCTGTTTAAAAGAAATTATAAATTATTAGCCTGATGGTGTTAAAATTTAAACGTGGAAATCTGTTAGCGTGACAAATTTCTTTTCAAAAAAAAAAAAACCAAATAATTTGCCTCCACTCAAAATAAAAGCATGTGTCTTAAGTCTTTCGTTTTCAAACCATATTGTATGTTTTTATTTTTTTTTTATTTCATGTGCGTTGTTTCGGTTTCGGTTTCGGTTTTGATTTTAGTTTTGTTTGTTGCTGTTGTTTTATTTATGTTGTGTGTGTGTAAAATACATTTAACGTTTGTCGCTTAAGTCTTTAGTTTTCGTTTTACATTTGAATTAATGCCAGACAGTTACACACATAAATTTTCTTTCTTTATTTTGTCAAGTCATAAATTTGTTTTCTTTCTCATTCACGTTTTTATTTGCTTCTTTAATTTCCATGTCGTTTTTCCAGTGGCTGGGCGAAGCCGATTTGCGCCATAAAATGCAAGGTCGTCTTATCGTTGTTCATTTGGTGTGCCGCGATATGACTTTATCACTGAATGTCTCTGCAACAACGTCAGGTAAATTGAAATGTCATTTTATTTAAATGAAAACATAAAAAATTTTTGTTTTTTTTTCTTTCTTTTTCTTTCTCTTCTGTCTTTTCTAGATCAATTGAAGGCACCCAAAAATGTTTTCTCGCCTTGTGTGGCGTTTCGCGTCAATGGCAGTCCAGTGAAATATGCCAATAGTAAGTGGTTTATTCAGATTTTTTTTTTAATTTTTGATTCCATTTTTAATTTTATTGAAATGATTTTTTCAAATTATATTAAGAAAGTGTATCAACACCAGGCGACAATTGGTAATCGTATGGTATAAGGTCCAGGCAGATCAAAAAATATGTATTTATGTATATAGCCTGCCATTGACCTGATACCATACAATACCCTTTCAATTGAACAATTCTGTTCACACTTTCATGCTTGTTGCGTTCAAGCGATTAAATTGTGAGCTGTAAGTACGCATGGTAGCTAAAGGTTTAGGTTTAAATTTAAGAATTCAAATTGTTTTTTTGCGAACTACAATTGTTTCGGTTAGAAATGAAATATTATTACATTCGTATGGCTGCCGGGGCTGGCCTCCCGCTACCTCATTCAATTGGTCAAATTTTCGTGCACTTTTTCGAATGAATGCGGGTGTATCTCAGCAATGGCATCACAAATGTTAGTCTTCAAATTGTCAATTGTCTCTGGTTTGTCGGCATAACACTTTTCTTTAACGGCGCCCTACAGAAAATAGGCCAACAACGTCGAATTGCAGCTTCTTGGACAGATTTTTGATAAACTAATCATGACAATTCGATTATACACTCAAAGTTTTTGCAAAAGGACTGCTGAGAGGAAGTCTCTGAAAGGAATATTTTTTCATATTTCCATTTTGTGCGAGATGTTTGAGTCAGAGTTTGAACCATGTGCTCACGTCTAACAACACAACACACTATTCACTAAACTATCTCGGCAATGGCATCACAAATGTTGGCCTTCAAATGGTCAATTGTCTCTGTTTTGTCGGCATAGCACTTTTCTTTAACGGCGCTCCACAGAAAATAGTCCAACGTTGTCAAATCGTTGGCCTCTTGGCGGCCAACTGACATCACCATTTTGGCTAATTAAACGGCCATTAAACGTTTGACACAATAAATCGATTGTGGCATGAGATGTGTGGCAAGTTGCTTTTATCCTGATGAAACCAAACGTCGTTCACATCAGTACCATGAAGAGCGGGTACAAAAAAAAAACGGTTATCATGGTGCGATAGGTGTCTGCATTGGCCGTAACGGTAGTGCCATCCTAATTTTCAAAGAAATATGGGCCAAGGATGCCTTTGTTACTTAAGTCACTCCAAACAGTCACTCGTAATGGGTGCAGTGGCTACTCTGTAAGACCACGTGTAAGCTTTCTGATACGATAATTTTGCTTATTAACGTATGATGAGCTTCATTCGAAAAGATGTTTTTTTGGAAAAATCCACATCATTGTGTAGTTTCTCGTAGACCCAAGGAATTCCAAAGTTTCTAAAGCGTAAATCGCTTTATTACGTTCAGTAATTTTTTTTATTTGTCATTACAACCCTTCAGTCAGGATTACGACCTAGTTTCTCACACCACTTATATTGTGTGTGTTACATGAGTGGCGGGACCTACAGTTTAAAGTCAACTCCGAACGACACATTTTTGAGAAACTTTTCATGGCAATTTTTATTTACTCTCAGAGTTTTTGCCAGAAATTTGCTGAGAGGAAGTCGCCGAAGAAATACTTTTTGTATTTTGTTTTGATGTCTGGCCTGGGGCTCGAACCCTGGTTTTACGTCTAATAAGCCAACACACTACCTACTAGACTACGGCGACTTCAATAACCGATGGTTTCAATTTAAACTAATAGATTGCCCACCCTATAGCTTGAAGGAGGCAGACCATTATTTGACAAAATTAGCTCATGTCTTAAGTGCAATCACAGCAGTTTGAAGGACTTTTTTGTGTAGCCTAGTCTTTCTTATTTATATTCAAACCATTTTGTATTTAATCTTTAGTATCCACACTATCTACTGATAGCTTAGGAGATGGTTATGCCTCTACCCTTTACAAAATTTCTCCAATTTTATCAGCCATTAGCGTACCAGTTCAGAAATGAATCCTTAACTTCCAAGCATCAGCAAGAGAATCTTAGTCCAGCATTTACTTTCAGTGTCATGCCGTTTTTTTTTGGTTTTTTATTTGGTAAACGAAAATATTTGACTCACAGGCACAATATTTGAAGGTTTAGCACAAACGATGATTTAAAGTGCCATATTTGCTATGAAAGGCATCTGAGATATTACCATTTAAACAGTGAATGCAAAAACAAAACAAAAGTCAAGTTTGTTTGTTAAGTCTTTCTATTTCCCCATATAAAAAAACTTTTTTTTTCTTATTTGTATTTCTTTACTACCACAGATGTCTCTGAGGTTCTATTTCAAGCTGAAACTACTGCCACCTTGGCATCACCTTCGGATGGCATGAGCACCAAGGAATACATTGTCATTGGCGTGTGTAGCCTGCTGTTGGGCTTGATTTATGTCTCTTCGGTTTTCCTGTATTTGCATATGAAAAAGCGTAAAAATCGTGATCAAAGTCGTAGTCGCAATTCATTGGACGACATAAACAATGAAATAAATTACCCGAAAAATGATCAGGTTACATTTGGTGCACCCTTTACACGCAGCGGTAGTTTATATTCGGCGGGAAGTTTGACTACCTCCAATGAGCCCAGATCAAGGGCCTCGTTGAGTAGCTTGAAAGAGGAGATGGGTATTGTGAAAAATAATCCATTGCTACAGCATTTTCCACAACTGAATGATCATCATTCGGGTTTCACCAGCGACATATCGAATTCGAATAGTGAATGTGAAATGGATAGCAGTGCGGGTGGTGGTGGTGGTGGTGGTGGTTGTGGCCCGAATGCCTATCATGATAAAATCAAGCAGGTTAGTAAAGCAATTTGAATTCTTGTCAGCACGTAAATAAATATTTTTTTCTTTCTCCGAAGATGCAAACCAATGCTTTAATCCATCCCCAAATGTGTATGAATAACGGCTCGCCCAAAGGCTCCCACCATTCTTCGCATAATGGTAGCCAGAGCCAAAGCGGTAAAGATGATGATGGCTTAGATGCCAATGCCAATGGCCAGGAAATGGCCGAGTGTTTGCCAGCGGAAAATGTTGCCATCATAGAGGACATGATGACCGAAGAAAAACTGGAAAACTTAAGAGCCATGGTTAATGGCAACATACGTAAAAAGTTGTACTTTAATCCCGCCTACTTTGAGCCTCACTTATTGGCGGTAAGTTATTCAAGCTTTTCTCTAAAGAGTTAACCCATGGTATGGCATTTTTAGTAACTTTTTATTCTGAATATTGTTCGCTTAACTAATTGCAGCAACCGCCACCAGCAGCTTTGGAATTCTTGCAAAAGATACGAGAGGTCATAGCCATTGCCAAATATAAAATGGCTACCAAACGTTATCAGCCCTCATTGACTCTGATACCCGAAGAGGGCTCGGCGCGTAGCAATACCCCATCACAGTATGGCTCACAATTGCAAAATTCTCCCGAATGTCATGGTTGTGCCGGCAATAGATGCAGTGGTCATGTGAAAAATTGCGGCGATAAACGTAACAGCATTGAAAAATGGCTAGAGATGGTACATACCACAGAGGATAATAGGAGTAGTCCTGCTCAGGATAAAGCAAGGCAATCGCCTAGTCGTACCGGGTTTAGTAAATCCCCAGACAATACACAAACATCTGCAGCTGCTCATGGCCATATGGCAACTAGCAAGCGTATCTCCGCACCCAAACAGAAGCCTCCACCTCCTCCTACACACAAATTGGCCACAATACATTCTGTTAGTAATTCACAAAATTCAGAGGAAGAAGAGGAAGCCGATAGAGATAATCAGTATCATCACTCTGCTGCCAGTCTCTATCAAAGAGCCAACAATCATCAAATGCGACAGGCTCTGAACGGTGGCAGTATGCCCGCGAAATTAGACGCCTATTCGGTTTTGACTGCCTCCGCCCATATGTATGGTTTTGCCGAGACGGGCGGTGAGATTTACAACAATCCAAAATTTATGCTACACGACTCACCCGCAGCTTCCCAAAGAAGTCGCGGGTCCTCCCAGCGTTCACGCAAACGTCTCGATGTTCTGGATCAGTATGCAGCCGCCTCCACACCCACTTCGTTGTCATCCACCGAGAGACAACACTACAATATGTTGCGCAATATGGAACAGTTGAACGACACCCTGGATGCAGGCACTCTCGAAAGAATGCATCAGGAGTACACCAATACCCTGAGATCTAATGGTAGCTACAATTTGGACATACCCACACCCGATTATGATTCTACCATGGAAAAGAAAATCAAAGACATATACAATAACACACAAAGTAGTGGTCCCTCAGTGCCTACACCCGATTACAGTTCCCTGAGCCGCAAATCATTGAAACAATACCAGCCTGATTCGCCCATATATCGCCGAAAGAGTCCCCAATATCTGATAGTGGACTATGAGACCGATAGTTTAGAAAGATTGGAGGCCACCAAACGTAAAAGTTCCCAGTCTTCTTCCTCCCCCTCCTCCGATGTTAGTTCCCAACTAAGTCCCAGCTTAAGTACTGCCTTGCCTTTGGAAGAGGAAATGGAGATCAGCCATACCGTTTACCAGAGTGATGGTTTCAATAGCAAATCCCTAAGCTCGCACAAGAAAAATCTCATACGTACCTTAGATCCGAATGTTAAGAACAAGGATATGGCATCACGCATCAAATACGATACGCCCTTTCGTGGCAGCATGACCATTGAAGTGGAACATGAGCCTCCCTCGGATTTAGAGCGTTCAACTGATAGCGATCAATATGAGCCTGATACTTTGGATCGTAAGCCTAAAAAGCAAAGCTTTTGTGATGTTAATGCCTGGTCGAATAACGATATCAAGCGGTCAACCGATCATTTGAGTACTCCGCCACAATCTTTGCCAGACTTGAGTAAGCGGCCTGGTCAAGTGGAAGCCCAAAACTCTTTCAGACTAAAACCCAATGATGGTGCCGAATATGGTAGCAAATGCAAAAAACAAATAAGCAGAGATTCAGCTTATGAAAGTCAAGTAGAACTGAGAAGGCCTTGTGGTAATGATCCGGCAGAGGAGGATAACTCCGCCAAAGTCAATAATTTAAGAGACATTTACCAGTCGCTGTTGGTAAGACAGAATAGTGACTGCAGCTGTAAATGTGGTGGCCAGGCCACAAGTATGTTTTTGCAAGAACAAATCGAAGATCTCAGCGATAAGGGTCGCATATTAACCTTAGAAGCTAAACATTCACGGCGTCAGCGACATAGCCAGCCACCTTCACCGCCACCTGCCACCATGGTGGAAATCTCTAATGAATCCTCTAACAAGTGTACCATTAAGATATCTACGCCCAAAGCCAATCGAAATAGTGCACAGGCCGATAAAAGGCCCACCGAATATGTGGAACCACGCGTACATCAGAAATCCAATGTTAAAGAGGAACATCGTACTATGCCGCCTCCCAAGAAAACACATTCGCCCAACCACCTGAGACGTAGTGTTAGTACAACACCACCGTCCAGAATCAAAAGAAGTCTGTCACAATCACCACAGACACCGCCTCCGCCACCACCACCTACTTCGGCCTCCACCACTTTAAATAGTCGTACCAGTCGTGCTTCATCCAACAACACCCAACATGTCAATGCGGCTCATTCACATACCGAAGAGGAGACCATGAGTAATCACAGTGAATCGACTGAAGTGACGGGCATATCGGGTACAATGACAAATTCGGAGTTTGGTGGAACCATGGATAGGAAATCCATGGCCAAGAAATTTAATAAGGCCGAGAAACCGCAAGAAATTAAGTCCAAACCCGATGTAAAACCTTTGAGAGACGCTTTAAATGAAACCGAATCGGAGGCTTTGCAAACGGCAAAAAAACTGAAAGGAGAGGACTATGGTGCCATATTTAATACCCACATAAATGGTTTACGCAATGACTACAGCTTGAATAAATATTTGAATCGCCGTAAGTCACAGGATCACACCGATGATGCCAATAATCAACAGCCGAACGAAGGCTGTGTTATGGATTTACAACAATTGGAGAACAATAATAACAACAACAACAATAACAATAATTTTAAGCTTAGCAGCGATACAGATTCCAACAAACTGGATGTTGTATCGCTGAGTTCACGTTCCAATCGTTCCAGCAGTCGTTTATCGGACCGAACTAAAGAAATGTATCGAAATGCGGGAGTACCGGTGGGCATAGCCTATCCACAAAGAAGTAATGCTAACAACAACAACAACAACAACAATAATAGCAACAGTAATAACAACAACAGCAACAATAATAACAACAACAACAATAATAATGGTAATCCTAACGGTAATAATGCAACACCACCTGCCCCTCAACCACCGGCCAATAATGTACAAACCGTTTACCGTTGTGAAATCGAACCCGTGCAATTGACTCACGGTATGCAAATAGCCATGGGCCTTAAGGATCGTCCCAAGAAAGCCAAGGATATAAAAAATGCCTGGAAAAAGTTCGTAAGCATGGCTGCATCAAAATTCAGTCCCACACAATCGCCAGCACCACCTTTCGATAAGAAATCCTCAACACTTCTAGAAGTACTGGAAAAAGATGAGGGCATTGCATCTTTAATAGAAGAACATCCTCAGGTCTCCACACCCAAAAGCTCATACTCAGCACCTGCCTCACAAAACTACTACGAACAAAGGTTCGGGCCCAGGCCTCAGGAAATGGATAGCGGCTATATGAGTGCCGATTCAGGGGAGGCCCATAAAAGAACCTTCTACGATCGTTACAATTTCAAAATGATGTCCGAAAGGGATCGCATCATAAGGGTAAGCACCATAGAAGACAATTCGGATGGTGATAGCACCCTAACCGATAGACACAAAGGTCAAGAGCCTTCGGCACGCAGAGGTTCTATACTGGAAGTTAATCATTTTGAAGATTTCGAACACATTAATGAACAACAACAGCAGCTAAGCGTTAACAATTTGGAAAATCCCGCTGAAGCTGTCGAGGAGGTGAGTGACAATGATTCGGAAAAAACTTTAACCCGCTCAAATACTCAACGAAGAACAACCACACAATCAACGTCATCATCTTCGTCCTCGACAACGTTTACATCTGATGAAGATGATGAGGCCCCTAATACCACCAGCTATGGTTCATCGGAAACCGATGGTGAAACGAATGTGGACGATATGTGGGAATCGGGCGCCGAAAGTGTAGAAACACATTCGGTTCTTTATAAAAATATACGAAAATCGTTAGAGAGATGAAAGTAAAGGTATCAGTAGTAGATTAAGTTAAGTTGTAGTATACATATAAGATATATGTAGGTTTCGTTTTTAAAAGCTTTTAAGCTTTAATAGAATTATAAAAGCGCTGTTAAATTAGAGTTGTATTTAAGGCCTCTTTATAAGCTTTACCTCGAAAGAATAATTTTTTTAGGTTTAAATAATGGTTTTAGATTTGAAAGATTTTTGCGAAAAGCATTTAAAAGTTTTCTAGATTAAAATGGTTTACAGGATTTGCAAGCCTTTAGAGAAGGGTTCTTTTAACGGTAGAGGTTTTTTACAGTCATTCCTCGCTTTTTCCAAACGCATTCCACAAACTAAATAAAAGTTGTTGCCCTAGCTCGCAATCAGCATATCCACGGCTTTGTATATCGTCCGACAGCTTTAATTGTTGTCTTAGTTGTATTTTATATGGAGGGAGGGAGAGGCAATTTCATAGGTGAATTCTATCTTAATGGAACCAACAAGTTGGGATTATCCGCCACACTTTCTCTAACAGACTATATCACTATCTTTGGCAGTGCAGGTTTTGCACGATGATGCACAGATTTCTCTTCAAATGACTTTATAATCTTCCCAGTATATTGCAAAGTCGGTAGTGAAGTGGACACATTTGACTCATTCTCTTTATGTTAAATTTTTAACTATTTTCACGCATACAATAAGAGGAGATCTGCATCATGCGTTAGACTATCCAATATTAACCAGGGGTAGGTAGCCGGGCTTTTTGCAGAACACTGTAGACTTGGGATACTTTTATTCAGAATGGGGGTTGCCTCGAGCAAAATATAAAGATTCTTTGCTGACGAGAATGAATCACCGGAACGTATTCTTCGAACCTGTATGGCATTAATACGTTCCAAAAAGAAACACCTAAGTACATATCAGATGGTAGGTGTTGTAGGCACTGTTGACAACAAGTAGCATCGTTCGAATTTTGGAGGAGAAATTGTAGGTATACCCTCTATAAACATTATGGGGAAGTAAAATGGGTTATGATCGCATTAATAAGGCACCTGTTTACGACGATAATAATAAAGTTCTATGGTAGTTCAACATACATACTCTGGCAAAAATTCTGAGGGTAAATAAAATTGCCGAAGTCGCCGAAGTCGCCGTAGTCTAGTAGGTAGTGTATTGGCTTATTAGACGTAAAGCCAGGGTTCGAGCCCCAAGCCAGACATCAAAACAAAATACAAAAAGTATTTCTTCGGCGACTTTCTCTCAGCAGATTTCTGGTAAAAAGTCTGGGAGTAAATAAAATAATAATGAAAAGTTTCTCAAAAAGGCTGTCGTTCGGCGTCGGCTATAAACTGTAGGTCCCGCCACTCGTGTATAAAATTAACACACACAACATAAGTGGTGTGAGAAACTAGGTAGTAATCCTGACTGAAGGGTTGTAACGACTAATTATGTTGTATGTAAATAAAATTGCCAGTGATGAATTAAATTAACACATACAACATGAGTGCTAGTCGCCGTAGTCTAGTAGGTAGTGTGTGTGTTAGACATGAGATCGTGTTTCAAACCCCTGACGTCTCCAACAAATCTCAGCAGATTTCTTGCAAAAACTCTGAAAGAAAATAAAATCGCTATGAAAAGTATCTCAAAACTCTGTCGTTCAGAGTGTATAGAATTAGCAACCAAAACAAAGGTGGCGTTAGAAGCTAAGTCGTCATCCGGACTGAAGGGTTATAATGACTAAATATGTGTATGGTGACCATAGTCTAGTAGGTAGTCTGTTGGCATATAAGATGTGAGGCAAGGGTTCAAACCCCAGGTCAGAGATCTCCAACATTTCCTCTCAGCAGATTTCTGGATAAAACTCTGAACGTAAAATAAAATAAAATTGCCATGAAAAGTTTCTCAAAAAATCTGCCATTCAGAACCGATTTTAAACTGCAGGTACCACCACTCATGTATAAAATGAACGCATACACAACATATGTGGTGTGAGTAGCTAGGTTGTAATCCCGACTGTAGGGTAATATTTCTATAACTGTAAACAAATTTTAATCATAGATTTTTGGAAAGTTTAGTGAAAAAATTTTCTTTTTTTTATTTATATGTATGAACGTGTGCAATCATTATATTTGGTTTCCAAAATAAAATGTGCAATTTTTATTTAATAATTATAAACTAAACTACATATAATATAATTACAATTATAAATATTTAAATAATTAAATAGAAATTTATTTAAAAATAATTTAATTTTAGTGAAAAATGTGATATTTTTCCGTTGTCTTTGGCCGGAAATGTGCAATCTTTTAGTTTTTAATGCAATGCAATAATAGTTTAATTTAAAATGTAATTTAAAAAAAAATTATTTATAAATTAAATATAAAAATTACAAATATTAGCATTATTGTAAATGATATTTATAAAATCATTTTATTATCATATCATATATCATTAGATTTTTAATTATCTTGGACAGCTATGTATTCCAAATAGCCGCGTAATTATTAGGTGCTAAAATTTATTTTTATTGTAAAGCTTAAGAATTAATTTCGTTCATTATCTTATAGAAGAAGTTAATTATATTGTAATTAAATGAAAATATTATTTATTTAAAGAAAAAAAAAACAAAAACATCATTTATTTATTTGTTTAAGTAGTTAAATTCAAGGCATATTAGGTTTTAAGTACAATAAGTTTTATTTAAAAAAAAAAAGAAAAAGTTTATAAAATAAATTTAATTTAATAAATACGTAATAAAATTAAATAAAATAAAATATTATTTAAAACATCATCTTATATATAAAAATGAATGTGTGTTTATTTGTTTGTGGGTCTGCTTATTTGTTTGAAGTCTATAGACGGCTAAACGGCTGCACCGATTTTCTTGAAATTTTCACAGTATCTTCCTGTATGTCTGGAAGGAACTATAGGCTACTTTTTATTTTAAAATTTCAAGTAGGCGAGGTGCCACGTCCACATACCCAATAAGTATTTAATGTCGCGTATCTCATAATCTGCAACAGCTAGAGTCATCAAATTTTGTATGGACGACTTTGACGTATATATGAACAAAATGGGCAGATTGGCTATAGTGGGCGTGTCAGCTCCCATAGGCTTTATATATAAAAATTAATGTTTGTTTGTATATACCTTATAGAATCGTAAACTATGCATTTGATCATGTTATGATCCTTAGCAAAATTGTTGCGCATGAGCCGGGGAAGATTTCTAAGTTGGTATGACAAACTTCCGATAGGTGACGCCACTGAAAATTACTCAAAATGAATTAAATCGTAAACTGTGCATTCTTTAACAAAGTTGTTGCGCATGAGTCGACGGAGGTTGGTGAATTAATTTCCGATGGATGGCGTCACTGAAAATTATTGAAAAAGAATGACAAGCAATTGGTCGACCTACACCTCAAGCACGGAAGAAAAGAGCATTACGAGACTCATAATCAGACGAGCATTGAGACTGGAAAATCTTCGAGTATATGCCCCTGAGACATGTTCGCTTGAACTACTTGAACAACGAGAAGTGAGATTCATCTGAATCATCAGGATAACGGGAAACAAAATCAATAGAATGATTCAAAATTAATTGGACATTTGTGTAATGTTTTTCCTTAAAATTTATTTCAGTTGGTGGCGCAGCAACACGCGCAGGGTACAGCTAGTAGCATTGAAAAATTCAATGTTTTATTAACCATTTTATACATTTAAACAGCGAATTAACTTTTGCCATTCAAATGTGGCTCTGCTAAGGCAAATTGTTTAAAACATATTCTACCACAGTTCACCACTAGTTTATATCATCACCTTTAGAAAAAAATTTGTGTAGAATTATAAAACATAGCATCACAATTAAATTATTTTTAATACTGTTTTAAACATTTTAGCAGAGACAACAACCAGTAACCTTAAGAATAAAATGGTTTTTAAGTTCACTTAATATTTGGAGAACAATTTTTATAAACAATTAAAACGAAAGTTGTATTAACGTGCAATTCAAATAAATAAATTAAAATGAAATAGAAATCATGTCTCTATTCTCTATTTTATCACCCATTCTCCCTTGTAAAAGTGTCCCCAAGAAACTGATATCTCCTCCTCAAAATACCCATAACCTAATGCCACTTGCCGGATGCTGCAGGAGAATACAGTAATCCTTCGATTTACGTCGCCTCGATTAACGTTGTTTCGATTTACGTCGTCAAATTTTTGGTTGCCTCTAATTTCAATTTGCGTCGTCATGCGATTTACGTCGCCTTTCTTTGGAAACAACTGCTACGTAGATCGAGGGATTACTGTAACTTTTTATGTTCCTTGTTAAAAACATACTACTTTGTAGTATGAGCAATATGAAATTCGATTTACGTCGCCTTTTTTTGGAACCAACTGCGACGTAAATCGCGGGATTACTGTAAACTCATTAAGTAGACTATGAATCTTTGATTAAATACTAGCAATTTCAGTAGGTAGGGTTCGTGAATTTGAATGCCTTACTTTACTCAATTGATCATTACAACATTTTAGTAAGATTTACAGCCCAGCTTCTCCCACCACCTATGCTACGTGTGTTAATTTTATGCGAGACTAGCGAGATATGATGTATGTATTTCGGATGTTCAAGTCTTTTTTTAATTTTATTTCGTTCAAATAAAATACATTATGACCGTAGAAAAAGATTCTCTTTTTGCGGTTTTTATTTATAAGCGATTCGCATTTTTATAATCGTTTGTTAATATTTTACTATTGTTTGCATTTGCGCACACGTTTACGAGTCGCTCTGAATCACACTGTCATAGCAAACAGCTGTAAGTGAATGACGCTGTTTTAAACAATTCGTAAGACACACTATAAAATAATACAGAGAGTAGGAGTACGCTCAAGTCTCAATTGCTTTGAAATACAATACAAAACAAGTCATTTATTTTGTCGTGGGATTTTAACCATTTACAGTAACTTGACTTTAAAGGTTTAAACGAGTGACATACACTTTTAACGCAACAATAAAGTTTTATTCATAAAGTAAAGCTAAAAAGAAAAAAAAATTAATTAAACTGAAAGTGATATAAAAAAGGTGTTGTGTGGTACTGTTTAGAATTTTTGAAAGATTTTTTTTTTTTAAATTTCAAACACAAAATTTAAATAAAAAAAAATTGAAATCAAAAGTTTAAAAATCAAAAAGGTAAGTTTCGCAATTTTAAAAATGAGGGAAACACAACAACTGGCATATCCTTTCCATGTGTCCATCAAGGCTTACTAGCCAATTAACCATTCATTTCACTAAATAGGGCCTGTAATCAAGTATGTTTTCTTGCTTTAAAAATGTACTTTTTGGTGCAGACGACCATAGCTTTCCTGTGGTAATCAGATGCCTGCCCATTATCAGAATACTCTCTATGATGTCCTATAGGTGAATCATTAACTCCCTTACGAGTATCATATCAACGTTGAGATTTTTTAATGCATGTCGTCTATTTGTCCATCACATGATTCAATTTACCTGAACGGGTACCAAACTATTTTCGCTTTACAGTAAACACTTCTAGAGTAAAAGAGAAAATTTCCTTTTTTATGCTGGCAACCTAATCTTGCAATATCACTTGCGAGTTACCCAAGCTGCAATTTCAAAATGTTTGTAAAGAACAGGGTTATCCCAAAATCAAGGAAATTCAATACCAAAGGAATTGAAGACCAGCAAAAACACTTTATGGGTTCCAAATGCTGCTTGAAAGCCGTTAAAAAGAAATTGCTTTTGCATCGGAACACTGACGAATTGTTGACAATGGATGCACTTGAATCAACTCCACAGCTGCTGGCTTTAAGTCTCACTTTATTTTTTTCCTGCTTTAATTTGTGAACTACCTCCTCTATCTTCATATGATTTCATTCCTTCACTACACCAATTTTTGCATCTCAAACTGGTATTGATAAGGTTGATAGGTTAGTTCAAGTGGCCACCACATCTCTCATAGGCACACATCATTGCGTATATTTCATGTCCGATTTGTCTGATTATGGTGTCTGAGGATGTAAATTCGGTGAATAATATCTCTGTAATGTTTTGCATGGCCCAGCTGCCGACGATAGTAATTTTTCTTTAACTATGTTTTCATATTCTTCACCAAAGCTTCCCATTTCCTTATCATTGGGCTAGTTTCCGTTTACCATAGTTATTAATCAGGATACGTCCTTCTATTGTGGCTTTTGAGCGGCACAGAAAGTCCAGGTTCATTTTCGAACCGTATCTGCCTTGAAATCCTACAGAAGACAATTGACTTCCTCTTGAAAGTTGCCTTTTTGCGATAGAAATCCAGAATTCCTCTTTTAATTGCCCTCAACACACCATTGCATAGCTAAGCTGCGGACAACTTATGACATAGATTATGGAGGAGCATTCTTAACTATCATCTCTTTAACTACATACCTAACTTGTCATTACAACCCTTTAGTCAGGATTATGACCTAGCTTCTCACACCACTGATATTGTGTGTGTTAATTTTATACATGAGTGGCAGAACCTATAGTTTTATATCGTTTTCGAACGACAGATTTTTTAAGAAACTTTAGATTGGAATTTTAGTTCAGAAGATATATTTTTTCATATTTTCGTTTTGATGTCCGACCTGATATTTAAACCGAGGCCTCACGTCTAATAAACTAACTCACAACCTACTATTCTACGGCGACTACATTCTCACTAACTCTCTTCTCCGAATACATAATTCCTCCGGAGATCATGTTTATCAATCTTTCCAGTGAAAATCGTTTTTAATCTGGATAAGTCTCTTCTACTTCTTCTCTAGTTTCAAAAAGATGGGCCTTATCAGCTGTCTACGTTCGGAAGTGCTTATAAGAATCCGGTTGTGGTTTTTGAGTGACATCATAGGTAAGACTATTGATCACCACTTAGAATTTGTATTTCCATAGTAAAGGTCAAGAATACCCCTTTGTTAGTCTCTAACGAAAACACCCCTGAGGATCTATGAGGTTTATTTTATTGCGATCATATGTTCAGAGTATCTTAGACAAGAGATCCAAGACGTACAATTTTCTTTTATAAGCGTTATAAGAAGATAGGAATGAGCTGATATTAATAATGCTACAGGCCTCCGTGTAAAACCTGCAAGAACTGACTGGAAGTTTATAAAATTTAATTCAGTTTTGATTTTATTTTGTCTCCATAAAGATGTCCTGTTTATTTCATTGCCATAAGCAAGAGTATCTATTAATTTATTTGTATTTTATTATGTATTATGGTTTTATAAACATTTAATAATTTTCTGTTTTCCTTTATATTTTTTTCATTATTTTTCTTCAAAATAAAACGCTTAAGAACGTTAATAATTATTTGATATACAAAAGAAATTTTTGTAAACAACTTGCCATATACATATAAGAGTGGCCAGACCCACGCTTAATAAACAATATTATACTAAGTATGTATAGTATGTACTCTTTAAATATCACTCTCAGTCTCATTTACTCATAAAAATTTTTAATGATACAAGCACAGTGCTTAATACCAGAGATCAACAGGGATGCCAAAGTAATTCATTGATGAGCAACGATCTGTTGTTGTTACAATGATTTCAATGGAGTTTAAATGCAGTCAACAAATGGAGTCAGTCACTACAATACCACAATGTACCAGCAGAATAGATAATTAAAATGCTTTGTTGATCTCTTTCTTTCGCTCTCTCTTAATTCTTTATGAAGAGAGAGCATTAAATGCTGGTGTATACATGCACATGGTATGTACTCACTCACCCACTTACACTTAAAAACGTACAATGTTTAGAGCACGATCAGATCTTTTGTGTGATCGGTTCGAAGGTTTAGTTTAAGTTTGCAATCGTTGCATGGTGGATCGTAAATAACGGAATAACGGTAAATAAACTGAGAGAGCATATTAGCAGCAGCAGTAGTAACAAGAAAAAAAGAAGAATAAATTTGAAAAAATTAAAGCGCGCTTAAGAGTCTTTGGTTGTGTTTTTTGTTTGTGTAATAAAAACAAGTGGCCGTTGTAATTGAATTTAATGAATATGAAATACTTACTCGGGCTGTTCTAAATTAAATGCCACAAATAAATGCAATTTAAAAACGAAAAAAAAGAAATAAAAATTAAATTGAATATAAGTTATACGGGCACGAAAAAAGAGAGAAAAAATTAAAATTTTAAAAATAAAATGTATGTGGTAATCCTCAATGCAATTTTTAGATATAAAAACAAAATTTATAATTTCCAAGTAATAAAAAAAAACTTTAAAAAGTAATTCAAACTGAAACCTGCTTTACAAAAAAAAAAAAAATTCAACAAAAAAATCCATGAAAATCGCCAAAATTTTAACTGTCTGCAGTGACCATAAAAAGCGAAAAAAAAACTAAAAAAAATCACTGCGCTTAACTTAAATCACAGAACTGGAAACAAGTTTGAAAATCGCTGCAAAATACAAGGCAACGATAAAAAAGGCAAAAAAAACTAAAACATGTTTTAAATCAGCATTTTTAAAACAAAGTGCAATGTATTGTATCTCAAAGAAGGAAAAAAGCATTTAATTTTTTTTCTTGCTTTTTTGCACTTGTAAAGCTAAATTAATCATTTTATTTTTAAACAAAGAAATATTTTAAACAAAAACTTCATATTTTTCAAATATAAAAACACAAACATTTGAAACACAGTTTTTTGTGTCTTTTTAATTAATCAAGTGTTAAAATTTTAACCATTAAAAAAAATTAATTTAACAGAAGCAATCATTACTTCCCCAGAAATTTGCAAACGATCTAAGCAACAAAAATATAAAATGACGTCATTTAAGTTGTGATATATTTAAATGACTTTTTTTTATTTTTCATCACATCATCTCCAACGCCTTCGCCTTATACAGTGTGCGTCAAAAGAAAATGTGCACTAAGGATAAAATTCTAACAATCACCAAACTTAACTTATACCACATAAGGAGAGAAACCGAAATAAATTTACAAAATTTTGAAATTTTTTGTAATTTTCTTATTTGTTTCAGTTTTAAAAACTGTTAATGAAACAATTTTAAAATAAAAATAACGGTAATTTATTAATATATATTTTTTTATTTGTACATTTTCTTTTGACGCCCACTGTATATACAATTATACTTGTATTGTATTTTAATATCTTAAAAGAATGATTTTAAATTATTTCAACATGTGTTGCAAGTTTCCCCCTCTTTTAAAATTACAGTTTAACTGTAAGTCTTACGAATTAAAGTAAAACATCTCATGGTAGAATGGCTGCAGATGCTTATTTTATTCTTAAATGTTCTTCTAAAGTTCGAAATATAATCGTTTTATTAACCAATAAACTTTAAAGTACTGATTTAGTACTATTCATGGTACATTTATTTCAATGAGAACCACATTAATACAAATTCTTTGCTTGAAAGACCTATTGATGCCATTATGTGTGGAATATACATACGTACAAAACATAAATGCTCATTAAAACCCTTCTCACACCATTGATATTGTGTGTGTTAATTTGTATTCATGAGAGGCTGAACCTACAGATTCACAGTCGACTCCGGACGACAGATTTTCGAGAAACTTTTCATGGCAATTTTCTATTTACTCTCAGAATTTTTACCAGAAATCTGCTGAGAGGAAGTCGCCGAAGAAAAATATATTTGTATAATTCGTTGCGAATTAGAGATGTCTGACCTGGGGTTTGAACCGTGACCTTACGTCTAATACGCCAAGACACAACCTACTAGGCTAACTGTTCTTCTAATACAAATTCTTTATTTGAAAGACCTATTGATGCCATTATGTGTTGGAAACAACATCGTTCAAATATCCGTCACGATTTTTTTGGGTGCCGAGCATCCGAAATGTCCAATTTTCCATGATTCAGACTGAATATGATCACTGACATGGGTTTACGTTTACTTAAACCACTATGGTTTGTGAATTGTTCGCATTAACCAGCAGCTTAAAGGCCCCACAAGAAAAGTCTAATGGGGTCAAATCCAATCCAATCTCGATGTCCAGTTCAAAAAACCTGCACATGAGATGATCATGCGACATTTTTTAAACCACATATCTTCGGTCTCCAAATCATCAAGCTCAGGCCATAAAGTTGATAATATTGAACCAAACGGGCTCGCCATTGACAGTAACGGCCTGTACAATGTACTACTTAAAGAAATATATACTAATAACATCGCCAGCTCAAAATTCACACCAAATAGTGAGTATTACGGGATGCATTGAAGGCCTTGGATCTTATGTGTATTGGTATCGTCTCAAATTCGACAATTCTGTTTTCTTCACATACCCGTTCATCTAGATATGGAACTCAGCGCAGAAGATGATTTTCGAAGATAATTAAGGTCAGTTAGCAACTGCTCCAGAGAGTTTTCCATTCAACAGTCATACGAGTTCGTTCGAAAAAATGCCAAATAGTTTCAACAAGATGGGCCTTATCAACTGTCTACGTTCGGAAGTACTTGTAAGAATCCGGTTGAACAACATATCACTGTTTAGAATTGTAGAGTATCGTTGGCACTAAAGTCGAATCCAATAATTGGTCATTACAACCCTTCAGTCAAGATTATGGACGTAATTTCTCACACCACTTATGTTGTGTGAGTCGACTCCGAACGACAAATTTTTTGAATAACTTTTCATGGCAATTTTATTTACTGCGAGGGGAGAAAAAGTCACCGAAGAAATATTTTTTTTTTATATTTTCGTTTTCAAGTCTGTCTTGGAGATTGAACCCTGGCCTTACGTGTAATAAGCCTAGTGTGTTGGCTAGACTACGGCGACTTCTATCGAATCCGTTATCAATTAAGCTTGAATGGATTTTTTTCTGATCTGAAATCCTCAAAGATTAAATCAAATTATAGAGGAGGTTTTCTGAGAGTCTATCAAGCATCAAAGACCCCTAAAATTTTTATTGAATGTGCAACAATATTATGATCATTTACGAATGTATGTATTCTAGGGTATGTTTAATTCATTTCCATTGTGTCTCATTTCCAAATTAGAAATTTCTTTTGTATCTCCATTTAAATACGATTTACAATGTAAAGTTAACAACCAGAACGACAATGTTTTACAAACAACTCCAAATTCAATGTTGGCTATGGAGACATGACTTTTGCCTTTTTCTAACTGTTCGGGTATATTTTTATTCCTTTTTTCGAAATGTCTACTGGTCGTTACCATTTTTGGTTGTCAATTAATTGAACATTTCTAAGCCATATTGAAAATATTGTTTTTATGGTCACCCCTTTTTAAGTAACAGCACGTAGACTAACTAACTAATTTTGATTGTTAGTCTTGTTTAGCATTTGATTTTTTGTTTGTTGTTGTTTTTGTTGTTGATGTATAAAGAATATTATTTTTGCTTTTTAATTAATTGATGGTCATAAAAACCAACTAAAAACAGTTAAAAAAAGCAATTTAAAGGGAAAAAAACTCACACACACAAATATATTTTGAAGTGCTGACAGAAAGCTTGGTTAAAAACAGTTTTTGAAAAATTAATAATAAAAAAATTAATTAAAATTGTAAACAAAAATTGTTTACAAACACACATAAAGCGGTGATTTCTATAAAAAATTTTATATCATTAGCAAGCTTGGATCTTGTCATTATTTCTAAAAGCTTATGGTCATTTAAATGACTGCCTTTGGATTGGTTGCAGCAGTCGACCATTTTTTCGCACATTTCTTATTAAATTACCTTTTCTTGAAACTTCTCATGCAGCAATTTTCATTTGCTGATCAACGCTTTTCCTTTAAATCTTCATTAAATCAGCGGAAAGATAATACCGCTGGCATCTAAATAATATTAGACAAGACGTTATTGATGAAAACAAACCCATCTTGACTTGCTTTGCTTTTATTCTCCTCTTGAAACCCACTGTTTTTAATATTATAGCAAGTCTGATTTGTTATGTTTTTGGTCATGATTAAGCAGGGCATTGTTATTACACGATTGACTATGCGCTAGGTTAGCGGAGCTCACTTGACCACGTAGTGTCACATAGCGACCCGTTGTGACACCACAGGTTATGTAAGTATGCGCTCTATTATGGAGAAATATAGCACCTTTTTACGAGAAAGTTTTCTCCTACCCAAGTGATCATTACAAAATTGAAATCACTCAGCCATGTGAGAGGCCTATGGCTTACACAATCTTACGTAGTTTCGATCATTGGGTGGCCACTATCGAATCGTGATTATCAACTTCTTTTGGCCTGAGCTTGATGATCTAGAGACCAAAGATATGTGGTTTAAAAAATGGCGCATGATCATCTCGTGTGCAGGTTATTTGAACTGGACATCGAGATCTTTGGATTTGACCCCGTTAGACTTTTCTTGTGGGGTTTTTAAACTGCTGGTTAATGCGAACAATCCACAAACCATAGTGGTCCTTAAAGTCAACATAAACCCATGTCAGTGATCATATTCAGCCTAATTTACGTGCCAGAGTCATGGAAAATTGGACATTTCGGATGTGCTGCACTCAGATAAGCCGTGAAGGATATTTGAACGATGTTGTCTCCAACACTTAATGGCATCAATAGGTCCTTCAAACAAAGAATTTTTATTAGTAGAACAGTTAGCCTAGTAGGTAGTGTGTTGGCGTATTAGACGTAAGGTCACGGTTCAAATCCCAGGCCAGACATCTCCAATAAAACGAAATAAAAAATAAATATTTTCCTTCGGCGACTTCCTCTGAGCAGATTAAACTGTAGGTCCTGCCACTCATGTATAAAATTAACACACAAAACATAAGTGGGGTATGTGAGACTAGGTCCTAATCCAGACTGAAGAGTTGTAATAAGCATATACGTATGTATGTATGTATTTATCAGGCTTAGTTTTGGTTTAATAATGCTTAATTAACATACGAAATTTATTTTTTTTCCATTTTCTTCTCAATTCATGCAATAGCCTATTTACTGTCGAATAGAAGTGAAAAGACACATAAGAGGCGTGAAATTAACAAAATATTGCCTTATTGACTCATTCGCTTATCTCTTTAGATATTTCGATTCAATTTTAACGATTACATTGAATGTTAATGTTCGTTTGGCCCATTCGAAGTAATGCTGCTCACTGTAGATGGGTTAGTAACACTATTGTCTTCTAGTGAAAAATAAACTTCAAAACAAAACTCTTAAAATGAAAATAAATTAAGCCACTGACTTGCTATAACCAAGAAAAATAAAATTGGCTCAATACTTTAATTTATTACGAAATTGTTTACTGGGTTATCTGCTAATAATTTCCTTTAACTAGTGTTTTGAGATTTGAAAAAAATTTCATTTTTTGTTGCCTGAATTCATGCAAAACCCTGCTTGTTCCACATAATTTTCTTAATTGTAGCCATTTTTCCGGTTCAGTTTTATGTTTAAAAAGATTTTTCTCTTGCATTTGATATTTAATGCCGGTTTCATTAATTTGCTTTGATTTTATAAATTTGTTGATTTTTTTTTTATTTTAATTAGTTTTGTTTTTTTTTTTTGTTTATTTTTTGCATATTTTTTGTATTTTTTGCTTTGTTTCTTTTTAATTTTTTTATTTACTTCCAATACTTTCAATGTGTGTATATACTGCTCTCGTAGTACCATAGAAAAGACTCCTCCCCAACAAAATCTTATTCAATTTAATACTGGATGCCTTTGTGTGTGTGTTGTTTATGGGAGAGTGTATAATTTTGTTTTTATTTGTTTATATTTATTACTCAATTGTTGTTGTCGTTTTGTTTATTTCGTTTTTTATTATGATTTGTCATTATTTTTCCTTTTTTTTTTTGCGTATTCTCTACTCTTATTTCAAATTCTTTTTAATTTTTTTCTCTTCAATTTGTTGCTATTGTTGTTGCGAATTATTTTTGCTGACTTTATTTGTTTTGTTGTTTATTTTTTTTTCTTTTTAGAATTCAAAATTCACTCACATTTTACTTTTGTTGGCTTATTTATTAGTGGCTTTATTTAAGCTTAAGACACGTATATACACATACATGCATACATAATGTTTTTTAATTCTCACTCAATCCCACATGTACAAGTAAGCCGGTTATTCTCTTTTTAAATTGTTTAAGCACAAACAGTGATGGCAATAAATAATGAAACGTTAGATTAATTGATTTAAACAACACAAAACTTCAAAACTATAACCTAGTTTCGCACACCACCCTTGTTGTATGAGTTAATTTTATTTATGACTAGAGGGACCAACAGTTTAAAGTCGTCTCCGAACGACATGTTTTCATCAAAACTTTTCATGGCAATTTTGTTTTTGTACTCCCAGAGTTTTTGCCAGATATCTGCTGAGAGGAAGTCGCCGAAGAAATGTTTTTTTTTCATATTTCGTTTTGTTCGAGATGTGTAAGCTAGTAGGGGTTTGAACCTTGGGCTGGCGTCTAAGAAGTAGTTGTGATTATAAAATAATTATTTGTGAGAAGAATTCGCCGTTGAAGTCTAATCATCTTTAGGTTTGAAAACAAGAAATAGTCACTCTGTTCTAAGCCCGTAAAGTAGAACCAATGTGGATGCAATACATAGCACAATTTATAGAGTTTTGCCATGAAAACTACACATGTGTGTGGCCATATATTTTCCTGGTACAAAAGACCTGCCTGCAATGGCATCTTGAGGAATCCAATGTGCTGAGTGCAGTTTGTCTCTGTGCGGGCACACAGTTTTGCAAATTTATTGCACGGTAACGTTTGTGCTGCTTATGATCTTACCCAAGTGATTATTAGGAAAACCATGTGTGGCACTAGTCCGATGGTACAACAGCATATCATACATTTTTCTAAATAATTTCTAAATTTTTTTTATGAATCGTCAACTGGCAGCTCAGAAAGTTCAGCATCCACCGTGCTTGTATAACTGCAACAAAATTCAGTAAACAAGTGTTTTATCATTGAAAAGAACAGTGAGAGTCCAAGATTATGAAGGGCCAATATAAAGGAAAATTATATGCAGAAGGCTTGCAGGAATATTTTGGATGTGTAATGTCTGTGGTCTATCCGATTGTAACCAATGGGACCATTACATGGATAGGTAGAACAAGCTTAAAAACAATTACGATGGGATTGAATAGGATATATAGACTGACATACGTTGTGGCATAACTGGGGCGATAGTGCTGCGCTACACACTCTGTTACATTTAAAAGCGTTGAATTTGCCAGAGAAGACGAAAGCGGTGGATACTATGGTTATAGTAAAGGGTGGATGAGTCGAATACGAGATTCATTAGAGGGCTCAGTGTTCTCATTGATGCAGTGGTTGTCAGCTCCCTTCCTAACTGTTTCCTTGGCAGAAATAAAGGAACGCAAAAAGAGTTTTTGAAGTAAAGATTTGAACTGAGCACACGAAATGTTAGTCATGTTGCGTCTTATATGGCCACAACGAACTGTGTTGTATCACTGAAATTGTTGTTAACGAGTTCCCATAGTATCTATCAAGCTTAGGTTTGGTTTGAGGGATACTTTTGCTTTACAACAAAGGGATTAAATTCACTTTTTCCCATTTTCTTCGCAAATCACTCGGCATTTTACTATCAATGGTTGTCAAACAAAAACTCAGTGGCACAGATTTCTCCAATTCTGACAGGAAACTACTGTCAAATGCTTGATAACAGTAGAAGTCTTACTTTTTTTGTTAAAGGCGAAAAATTTAACAAGTCAGGAACTCTTGCTAAACTGTTCATTTAAACTACTCCATGTAGTTAATTCGCCATATTTTATTAAACTGTAGTCTTTAGATGGCGAATGTGATATTTTTAAGGCAATGTTGTCCTTCATATTTTTTCCATTACTGTACGATTATTTTATGTGTAGCTTGTATTGCAATAAGTTTTAAACTATTTTTTTTAAATTATATATTCAAATATTAATTATAAACAAAGTAAATATAAAGGATGACGATGATTACCTCATCATAGTAGATGAACAAAAAAATTAAAACGAAAACATTTTAATTTATGCAGTTTTTATGCTAGAAAAAAAAAGCGATTTATTTTGCTAATTTTGTGGTAATTTAAGAAATGTGATTCTCTATATTAGTGGGCTCAACAACTTTGAATACTTTTTAGTTTGATAAACTGTTCTCAGTAATAACTTTTGGTTGATTAAGAGAGTTCTGTAGTGAGCGAAGCAAATGCTGAAATGAAGGTGCAAGATTCATGTTGCGTGATGGATGAACTTCAGCAGATTCTGGAATGACAGGGTTGCCAAATAATCCAAAAACTCAATCTGTAGATGTATAAGTAGTGTTTATAGTAGGCAGGCATTTTCTTGCTGATCAAGACCAACATTTCTTTAAGATGTGGCTCTGCTTTATATTCTTGTTGAGTATGTTCTTCTCTCTAAAAATAGCAGGGGTCAGTGGACTTCCACAATAGAGTATGGGAAGAGAATTGAAGCCCCTTTAATTTTTTGGGATTTATAAAGCTCTTGATTCTCCGTGCACCAAAGTACTGCTCAATTTAATTGGTTAACTTTGAGTTTCTGAAAAAGAAATTCAACTTTAAAGACCCGGTATTTATCGAGCGCATATTACTTGTCATAGATATCTTTGATCCCTACTGAATGGTGCCTAACTACTCCTTATGTTTCACTCGAAATTCTAATATCATGGTTAAGTGAGTGTCACTTTTACTGACGTTATTGTTTCTCGGATATTTAATATCATATTCTAAATAAATCAGAATAGAAATTAAAAATATTTTCTTCTCTAATTGAAATTCCAAATGTTAACCAGGTCATGCGCCTTAATGGCCTTAAACGCCTAATTGCCTTCCAATTCTTCATGGTTTTTTTTTTGTGTAATGCTGTGGCATTTTAAGGCAAAACTTCTTCAGAGAGCGATGTAATTGAAATGACATCACAAATTAATTTTTAATTTTAAATTTTTGCAGTATAAAACAATTACTCGTGACTTGTCAAGGCTTATTCAGTTTACCATGAATAGCCTAACAAACAAACTGCGCGTGCAAATCATTATGATTTTTTCATTACAATTAAGAATGGAAGATTTAAAATTTATTGACATGTGGCGGTGTAATACGCCATACATGGGGTATATCATGAACCTATTTATATAAGAGTTTGATGAGTAATTGATCTCACGTTGATCTTAGGGACCAAACGATTTGACACCACTAAACTATTTTTTGAAGAGACATGTGTAGTGTTAAGCCTGTACGGACAAACCATTTCCAATTCCAAACCGAGACGTCAACAATGATAACCCGCCGAATTTTTGGAAAAACTCTGTTAAAATTGTAGCTCACGTATGGACCACATACTGCGTAACAACGGTTACAATTTATGTAAAATAATGTTTAAAATTAAATGCCTGGTATTGTTCATTGCGCCAAATAAATTTTTCATTAAATTAGCATATTATCTGGGATTGTTTTTTAGTTTTCAAAAACCCGACCGGTTAATAAGGCACTCGTTAGTAAATTTGGATATAATTATTGAAATACTTAAAGCCAGTGACTTACTTTTTATGTAGGGACCCCCTAATGTTGATAAACATGTTTCTTGCTCTCTCTCTCTCTCTCTCTCTTTTATGTTCTTATGAAAGTGTTTGAAAAAAAGTACAGTGGTGAACAATAGAACGAAAAGCAATGCAAGCAAATAAACAGAAAATTTTATTGCCCTCATATATATGTAAAGTGGTCTAGTTTTTGTAACCGTTGTTGTTAATTTCAATACAAAATTGTGAAATTTTTTTCTGTGGTTTTATCTCCTTGCTTTACAGAATCTGTAGAAATCTTTTTGGGGTATTCCGGGCGGTGAGTATCCAAAGACCAATCACCGGCTACAACTCCTATGAAGTATGCTCAGATAGATTCGTCTGGTTTAATGCAAATTTTGTTTCGGTTATCCTCCAATCTGGACAGATTTGTCTGCATCCGTTATCACATTTTTCCTTTGAAAATGAGGAAGTTTGTGGAAGAATGTTTGTTTTTCTTTACTGCTGAGGAATGCCTTTATGCTTGAATTCAATAAAATTTTCTGTAGTTCTTTACACCTCAGAATATCACCCTGCTAACAAGACTATCAATCTCTGAATATAGACTCTGATTTCTTGGTTATCAATATGTTAGGTATGGTGGAAACCCTGCTTCAAGGACCGTTATGTTAATACTGCAATCAATATTAAACCCAGAAATCAAACATTCCCTAGAGAAAACTAGCCACAGTTCAAAATAAACCTTGCTATTGCAGCCATCCTTACATTAGAGAGCTCGGTTAAGAATGTCAAAAAGTGAGAGGTGAAATATCTGCGTCTTTTTATGCCAAAAGCAGGGCACTAGTACATTAGGTGAAGGACAGTCTCTTCCTCCTGCTCAGAGCTACAGCTCCTACAGAAGTCATTTGAGAGAATATCAAGTTTTTTGGCATGGCCACCAAAAGGGTGTAGCCGACGAGAATCGCTGTTGTACTATGAATGACCTTGCGATTTAAGTTCAGAATTGAGTTAGTACTTTTCTTATTCATATAGGTCCTGCTGAGTCTAGCAATATTACACATACACTCCTGCTGCCAATAAGACTGGATAATATACAATTTAACTACCTCTATGGAAATACCCATACCATGTAACATGTCAGAGTTGCGAGCTCCATACTGGCCCTGGCCAGCTTATCAACAATGATACCACTATGCCCTGGAAATCATGCAAGAAGTGCCTTCAGAATGATTCAAAATTTCTTTGAGAAATCATCAACATTTATGAACAAGGAGAGACATTGAAAATACGTCCGTATGGGACTTAATCAATGTCTGTCTGTCCAAATAAATCAAAAGATTTGCAGGGGAAATTTCGCCGAAAGTATAGCAATAACTGGGTTATACTTTTGCTTCAATATTAAAAGGCTTTAGACCCTGCTTGGCAGTGATGTCTTGGTTTGAAATTTTTACCAGAATACGTTCATTCTAACAAGAGATTGGCACAGTTTTGCAACACTCATGTGATAATATTTGTGGCCCTACTTTTTACGTAAACTTATGGTGCCGAGTGAATACGAAATTTTTTTTTGCCTAATTATGGGAACTTGACTGCCTGATATTGCTTTATATGGAATCCATAAATATTTAAATTTGTTAAGTTTTTATTTTTTTGTTTTTTTATTTGCTTAATGTTGCCATTTTTAAAATTTCATAAAACATTTGATTTGTTTGATGAACACATCATACTCATACGCATACCAATTTGATCATCAAAAAATTTTTTTGATTGGTTGTTTATGGCAACAAATACTCCCACAACAGCAGACAGTAACAAATGTGTGTGTAAGAATATTAGAATACGTAATTTATTTGTGTGCATGTGTATGTGTATGTATTTGTTTATTATTAAAAGTTTATTTGTTATAGAAAAACAAAGAAAAAAACAGAAATTAAAAATTCTAAGAAGACCGACCGGAAAGTTTCTGCTGAGGCAGCGGTAAACGTGGTCGTAAAGTTAAAAGCAATGAAAGTGAAACAGTGATGCTACTGTTGAAATATTTTTTCGATGTTTTTATTTGCTGAGTCGTTAATTGTTTTTTTAACACCACAAAAGTTTACTTAAGTCAGTTCTTTGCTTGTTCTAACACTTTCCAGCAAACGAAACGAAATCTTATTAAGCCTTGCCACATAGGCCCACATATGTAGATATGTATAGGCGTATGGGCAGAGGTGTAAATTTCTTATTTAACCGAATAAGATTTGCTTTATTTTGAAGAATGTTTTTATTATTGTTGTAATCTTTTTTTTTCTTGTTTTTAAATTAATTTTTCTGTTTTATGATTTTTGTTTACTTTCGCTGGTATAATAAAACTGGTGTTATTGTTGTTGTTGCTGTTTAAAGGAATTAATTTCTGCTTTCAATTGTTTATCTTTCCGCCTGCATTTGTTTATACAAAAAGATGCTTAAAGTGTTCACTTGCTTTGTGTGCTTTGCCTTACTCAGTGAGTGTGTTTTGTTAAAGAAATTAATAGACTCGATCGATACTGTATTTAAACATGCCGCCTTCATGCTGCCTGCTTTTCAGTACTTCTTCTTCTTGTTTCAATTACTCATTCCAATGAACACTCTCCGAAATAGACATGAAACATCTTTTCCTTGAATTTTTTTTTCTTTATTTTGTAATTTAAACTTTACTTACAATTGGCTATATTTGAAGTTAATAAATATTGCCATACCACTGCCCTATTGGCCTCTTCACTTTTGTTATGTTAAAAGTGAAAAAAAAACTTACAAATCGTTGTATTGATTGTCATGTTGAAACGTTTTGTTTGAAAATAATTTTTAGTGCCCTCGTTTAAATGTAAATAAACAAACGATTGAATATTAAATATTTCGATGATGAAAAAACAAAAAAAAATTGCATTTTCAGAAACAAAATAGCAGCTTCAAGCATCATAAGAAAATGAAATCTCTGCAGTCAGTTCATTGACATTTCACTTCATATGATTTGCCCGGATTTCAAATGAATTTTACTTGAAGACTGTAATTAAATTTTTTTCCACCTCTTAACTGAAGTAACAACACTGCCACTACCCACAGGCATCTGTCAGTTGACTCCTGTCAAGGTATAAACAATTTGCGTAATTTTTTTTGTTGGTTTTGCTTGCCATTGTGTTTGAGTGCAAGACAACCACATGATTTGAGAAAAAATTCGTGGGCTCATACAAATTATTTTTTGCCAGAAACCACCATTGCTTTAACCCAATTTCAAGCTGGATAGGTATTATTGTAGACCTGCGCCATCAATTTTTCAATGGTATTGTCATATATGGGTACTAAAGTACTGCATCCAATGGAGCTAATGTACTGTCCTCCTCAACCTATGTAGAATTTTCCTAAAATGCCTCTCCCTAGCTGTTCAATTTCACAAAGGCGTTTGCTACTGAAATGCATTAACGCCACATAAGTTCCAAGAATGTGTTCTGATCTTTTGTTTTCCTTATAATAGAGGTCTTGAAGTCGCCGTTGTCTAGTAAATAGTGTGTTGGCTTACTAGACATGAGGCCGTGGCTAAGGCATCTCAGACAAAAAAAAAATATGAAAAAATATTCCTTTGGCCTGCTTCCTGGCGAAAACTCTAAAAGAAAAATAAAATTTGCCATGAAAAGTATCTCAAATCAGTCATTCCGAGTCGACATTAAACTGTAAATCCTGTCTTTCATCGATAAAATTAACATACACAACATGAGTGGTGTGAGAAGCTAGGTTGTAATCCTGGCTAAAGGGTTGTAATGAAAAATTAAATATAAAGATCATGAAGTGATCCCTATCCTTTACATATCCTAGTGCATGTCACTTTCTGTATCTTACTCCACTAGAATTGTTTTCGAGTCCGTTTCATTTGCCCATCTAATGGCGTCAATAATAACAATTGGGCTGGTCATCATGCTGTGCAACCAATCCAGCATCTTTGGAATACAGTTCCAAGATATTCCTGCAAGACTTGTGAATATCGTTATGTCGTGTTACTTCTAGAAATGCTTTCTGCATAAGCTATCCACGTCAGTTTGGTATCGGTTTTTATGGTGAAACACAGGTTTATTAAATTACACTGTGACCGAACAAGCACGGAGGCTGCTGACCTTACCGGAGGAATAGATGAAGTCCCTGTACCGCACACAATAGAAAAAAATTCACTTTATGGCGTTGGCCCATTGAAGAAGCCATATTGATTAGCGTTTTCGATTTTGAATGGTCACTTCGGTATGAGAAAGTTTTGCTTATAATCGGCCAATGTGATGGACATTATTCGATTGAAATAAGGAAGAATATTTGTGTCGTTTATTAGCCGTATACGACAATTCACCAGAGAATAAATAGCCAAATTCGCTTAAGGTGGGCTTATCTTCCAATAAAGCTATGACAACTGTTTTCCCAGGCTACCGGTAGTGTAATCCGCATTAAATACTTCAAAGGGTAAAGCAATTGCTGCTGAATATTATGCCCACTTAATGGATCGATTTAATGAGAATTTTAGAACAAGAAACAGAACACATTTGATCAAGAAAAACTTTATTTTGCAGCAGAACAATAATCAACCGCTTTATTCTTCGGCTTAAACACCGAGTGAGTGTGTTTGAGTTCGCCGTAGTCTAATAGTCTTATTAGACGAGAGCCTACGGTTCAAACCCCAGGTCAGACATCTCAAACAAAACGAAATATGAAAAAATATTTCTTAGGCGACTTTCTCTCAACAGACTTGTGGCAAAAACTCTGAGAATAAATAAAATTGCATTCAAAAGTTTCTCAAACATTTCTCTCGTCGGGAATCGAATTTAAACCGTAAGTCCCGTGACCCATGTATAAAATGCACACACATAGCGTAATTGGTGTTAGAAATTAGGTCGTAATCGTGACTGAAGGCTTATTTGTAATGACCAATTATGTATGATTGCTTAATGTCGGTGACCTTAACAAGTTTTATTCTCTGAAGGAGATGGAGACCACGAATCTTAATATCATTTCAGTTTTTTCAAATTGATGGAATTGCCGTGTTGCTAGAATTTTATACCACTCTGTAAAGCAACTTTTCAGGTAAACAACCGTTTTAAAACTGTTCAACAGTTCAAAAAAGTACAAACAAACAATTCTATTAACAAATGATTCTACATACCGAACCATGTAAATATGTATATACGCGAATATATATATAAGCACATACATATGTATATGTAAGTGTTTGTGTACAAATAAGTGCCTTAACAAATGAATGACCGGCAATTATACGTACATATACTCGTATGGCATACAGAAAACAATTAACAACACTTTTGTTTACAGCAGTCTTGTTCAGATGATAATAAAACCAACAAGAGCATGCCACACACATAATTTGAAATGAAATACAAATTAAAAAAAATGACTACAAAAACCACAAACACAAGAACAACAAAAATAAAAATTCAAATAAAAATGATTACAGACTTAATTGTTGAGACGTGTTATAAAAATAAAACCAAGTCGTGAATCATCTTTTTGGATATAAAACATGTCAGCGTTACTTGTACTCGTACTCTTACTCGTACTCGTACAAAATTCAATTGAACATCTGTATGGGTTTGTTGCATACAACTGGCAACATGAATCAATTGAATTGAAGTCGTATGTCGTAATTTATTTGTATCTGCCTTTATTTAACATTCATTTCCTATTCATTTAAATATTTACTTGAGTTTCAATTCAATTGCTTAAGGTCTCTCTGCTGCTGTCTTATCGAAAACAAATAAAAACCGAAAAAACAATTGAGTCTTCAGTTAAGTGGCCAATAATGCAAATCACTTGAAACCCTAATGCACTCATAATTCAATAAATATTTGCTCATATTACTCCACCTTTTTTTTGGTATTATTTTGTTGGGCGGTTATTTTTATGTTTCTTCGTTGTTATGATTGTTTAATCATTATAAATATGAGTGAATGGGTTAAATTAATTTAAACAATCATATCGATTGTTGTGCACAAAAAACCAATAAATTTTTTATCGAAATTCAATACACAACGATTATTTGTTTTTATAGCAATATTTAGTTAGAAGGCTTTTCAAAAGTGTTCTTTTAATTGCTTAAAACTCGTTAAAACCTTTACATCGGAAGGACTGTCAGTCTAAGAGGAGAGATACTGTTGGGTCTTGGCTATTGCCCATTAAGGTATCACAGTTTTCGTTTCACTTAGCCGTGGAATCAATGAAGTCATTTAGATTGCCCGTGTCCATCCCTTAAAGATCACTGAGATTGTCTACATAATGCTTAGGTGCTTCCTTCTTCTGCGACATATTGTTAAAGAATAATTTCCTTCTCTTCATTACCTTTGCAATGTTTGTTTCCCATCCTTTATAAATCACTGAGGTGGTCTACCTATTGCCATGTGCTTACTTCTTCTGCGTCATAATGTTGAACAAGTACCCAAGAACTGAGGAATAAATTTCTGCCCTTCCTTGCCTCTGCAATGTCCGTAGATCACTGAAATTGTCTACCTATTTCCCATGTGCTCTCTTTATCTGCGACATAATGTTCGACCCATGAGTTGAAGAATAATTTTCTTCTCTTCCTTGGCTCTGCAATACCCGCTTTCTAGTATCCATCCTTACCATCACTGAGATTGTCTACATGTTGTTTATGTGCTTCCTTCTTCTACGACGAAATGTTGAACAAGTATCCATGAGTTGAAGCATTATTTTCTCTTTTTCCTTGCCTATGCAATGTCCGTTTTCCATTGTCCATCCTTAACAGATCACTGAGATTGTCTACATGTTGCTTATGTGCTTCCTTCTTCTGCGACATAATGTTCAACCCATGAGTTGAAGAATAATTTTCCTCTCTTTCTTGCCTCTGCAATGTCCGTTTCCCTGTGTCCATCCCTTATAGATTACTTAGATTGTCTACATGTTGCTTATGTGCTTCCTTCTTCTGCGCCATAATGTTGAACATGTACCCAAGAATTGAAAAATAAATTTCTCCTCTTTCTTGCCTCTGCAATGTCCGTTTCCCAGTGTCCATCCTTCCCAGATCACTGAGTTTGTCTACCTATTGCCCATGTGCTTCCTTTTTCTGCGACATATTGTTCGACCCATGAGTTGAAGAATAATTTTTTTCTCTTCCTCGCGTCTGCAATACCCGCTTCTCAGTTCTCCATCCTTACCAGATAACGGAGATTGTCTTCATGTTGCTTATGTGCTTCCTTCTCCAACTACAAAATGTTGAACAAGTACCCATGAGTTGACACATAATTTTCTCATCTTCCTTGCCTAAGAAATGTGCGTTTCCCATTGTCCATCCCTAACAGATCACTCATATTGGCCATGTGCTTCCTACTTCTGCGACATAATGTTTAACATTTACCCAAGAGTTTAAGAATAATTGTTTCCTCTTTCTTTCAACTGTTTTAAATTTGAGTGTAGTGTTCGTTACCTCTTTGGCCAGATCTGTTGCAATATTACTATCCAAGCGGAATTACTGCCGAATTATCTTCTCAATAAGATTCCAAGTGTAGAGAACTCACCCTGTGTTGTACCACATCAGACCAAATCATGCGATCTACAGTCTCCCAGTATGTCAATTTGATACGCCACGCATGTCATGTGAAATTGTTATTTTTTTTCGATAGGTTTACGTTGATTTTATTATCGATTTATTTGCATCGCGTTGAATAGCTTCCAAATAATTTGAATAAGTTTTCAATTGGTAATCAATCCTTAGGCTAATTATTATATGTTCTAAAAATAATTTCTTAAAATAACATTCAATAAGCAATTGTTCATTATTAATAAACAATAAAAAAGAAAAAAATAATTTATTTTAAATTCGTATAGAATGTGTTACAAATTGTAATACAAGCCACTTATGCTGCCATGAGTCAACAACAGCATTTGAAATAATTTTTTTTATTTATAATTTACGTCTGCGGTAATTTATTTCTTTTATAACTTTTTTGTTTTGTTTTACTAAATAAAATAAAAATGAATAATTTTTTACGATTACGATTTCTTTTAGATAACTTAGGCTTTAGCGTGGGAATTTTGTGATTTTTTTTTTAAATAAAATTTTAGCCTCACGTATCATTTGTAATAAAAAGTAAATTTTTTTATTATCGTATGCTTCAATCGATAATGCGTATCAAACGAAATCGAAATAAAGGAAAATAATTGTTGGTTCAAAAGCGTGAGAAATACTGTTGAAGAACGTTTATCGTAAAGTTGAAGGGTTTTGGATCGCACAGTAGCGATTCTCACAGGCCACCGTAATTTTGACCAAATGACTTCTGCAGGAGCTACGATTTGTGAAAGAGAAAGTGATTATCTTTGACTTCATTTAGCGGATGCTCTTGATCTGTCATCAATAACTGAAGGTTTCAAATGTAGCATAAACTGGTGGCTTATTTGGCAAGATGTGCCATGAAAGAGCATCTCAAATCTATCGTTCTGGACCACATGTAGGTTCCAGCATTTATAGATAATATTAACCGAAATAGCTAAGGTAGTGGCGGCTCATCATGGAGCTCGTCTACAGTTTTTGCCAGCTTTTGCCTTTTTGAACTGCTCTAAAGCATCTCCGCACTGTGGCACTGTAGTGGATTGGGTCGCCATTCGTATTTAGGCAGAGCGTATATTATTTTGAAGAACATTATTGGCCATGTTATGCTTACCATCGTATACATATTAATTTGAACCTATTTAGGAAATATCCAAAAAGTGTTTGACTTAAAATGCAACATCAAAAAATATCTTCCGTCATTGTTTCATTTCAACATGAATGCATTGAGAAACTGTCAATACGTGGTTGTGGTTAAAAGTTTAAATTTAACATGAATTCCAATCCAATATTATTACCAAGCATGGATGATGTCTTTCAATGATGATTAATATTGACGAACTATTAGAAATGATTTGGAATTTGTTTGTGGAGTGTAAAGAAAACGCAAAAAAAAATTAAAAAAATTATTGCGGTTGCCTTTCAGAAACCACAAAAATTTATATTTACTGTGGCCAGATGAGATTACACTGCTTAAGAGAAGTTACGAATAAAATGAATCACATTTTTTAAGTATAATCGTATGGAAAATAAACTTAAAGTGACGCTATGGTTTGTAATTCCTTTAATTTTATAGAAAGTCTGACGTGACACACTTCACACATTTCTTTCAACCTCAAACCACAATTGAAAACCAAACAACGACCAGGTCTCGCATACATAGTTTTATGATAAGAGGTGTCGTTTAGCTATCTAAAGAAATAGCGAAATAGGTGAATAAAATTTCAGTTTGTAGGCGGTATATTACAGAAGCCATGACGTGGTTTCTTATGTATATACGCCCTTAATTAGTAATTGCAGCTCTTCAGCCAGTATTACGGCCTAGCTTCTCACACCACTTATGTTAATTTTTTATACATGAGTAGCGGAACCTACAGTTTAAAGTCGATTCCTGACGACAGATTTTGGAGAAACCTTTTCATGGCAATTTTATTCACCCACAGTGTCTTTCCCAGAAATCTGCTGAGGGAAAGTCGCTGAAGAAATCCTTTTTTCTTTATGTCCTTTTGTTTGAGAACACTTAGCTGGGGTTTGAACCGTGGACTCACGTCTAATAAGCCAACACACTACCTACTAGACTACGACGATTTCGACATGATTTCTTACGATATTGAAAAAAAAAATTCCTTGTATGGAATACAACTCCAACCCTGAAGTCTATTTTGAGACTTCTTGACCGCCTACAGGAGAACGTAAAGGTGCTCATTAGTGACAACCCATTGGAATAGCGTCCCAAAAAGAATTTTAGGGTACTCGTCTTTCTCGTAGACTAAATTCATTCCTAGTCGATTAGCCGATTGGTTGTTTCATTTACAGTCTCCTGCAGTAGATCCTAAAATGATAGGGTAGCCATCTATTGTTTGTCTGTTGATAAGGAATCTTGCTTATCGAGACCAACTATTTCCTTAGAGATATTGCTGTCTGATCATACTGTGATGCTCGGTGTTGATGTTATCCAGGGATTATTGAATTATTTGGATTTGATGCCCTGTATTCTCTTTATTTCTACAGAGAGACGACCTGTGAACCTGTATTGTGTTCGTTTTGTGATGCTATTCTTTGGCAAAAGGTATCGCTATGTGACCTTGCCACGATGTTCCTTATTTTTGAACTTAAATAGGGCCTTACTGTGACTAGATTTCATAGTAGCTTATGCATAGTAGTTGGGGTGACAATGGGGTTGGGTCAATATCTGTTGAAATCGTTGCAAAATTCTGCACTGTTCCTAACGAACTCATAAATGAATGGATCCTGACTGAGGTTACTCAATGACCCGGTTTCATGTGTGTAACCCACACTAGTAATCCAACGCTTCTAAGATACGACCACTAGGTATCTTAACGAAAATCAGCGCAGTAAACAAAATATTTTTCAAATCAAGCGTTCATTAAAATCATGGATTTTACTTTTTATGTTGAGTTGAGTCAATCAATCAATAACAATGAGAAGCGTGTTTTACAAAGCCAGTTGTATTGAAAGCAATTTGTAGCATTACAATGGTATCTCTATCTACATATGTAATGTCGTTGTTTTTGATTTTATTGACACAAAATTACCTCAAATGATAAGAAAAAAGGTACCATAATGATGATAAAACTCTTAAAACTATTGAAAATGATTTCTTTTTTAAACAAATTTAATACGGCATCATACACACGAGTAAAGAAATAAAGAGCATCTGACAAATGAAGATAATTGTACTGTTATTGTGTAATTGAATAATTGATTGAATGAACAAAAGAACGTACATATGTACGTATACGTAAATAAAGTAGTACTTAACGTATGGCTCTTCTATCTTTATTGTATTATACGAACAGTTTGTAATTCAATGAAGTATTTTATGTCGTACAGTTTGTTTTCCATTTGCTTTGAAGCATTAACGGGTTATCCATTTTGCGGTTTCAATAGTATAGTTATATGACACACATAAAGCTATGATTTCGATGAAAGTTTAATTTTATTATAATGCCTGTACCTTGGCCATAGTGTAGGAAATACAATGTCATGTCTGCCTCTGTATGGGTAGCGGCAGCAATATTTTTTTGATTTAATTTCTGAACTCTTTATTGTACATACCAGGCGTATAGTGGTGGGTTCGAAAGACTTAAAAATGGAGAAAGCCTAACTCATGATATTAGGGACCAATAGAAGTCACAAAAATGTGAGAATAAACTCATCCTGAAAACTTCTCATGCAATAAAGTTAAAATCCTTCGAGATGATTACCGTGTTGCACCATCTTATTAATACCTGACTAAAGACTAAACAAAAACTCTGAGCGTGAAATAAAATTGCCATGAAAAGTTTCTCAAAAAAAAAAAAATCTGTCGTTCGAAGTCGACATTAAGCTGTAGATGCCGCCACTCATGTATATGGGTGGTGTGACAAGCTAGGCCGTAATCCTGACTGAAGGGTTGTAATGGTCAATTATTTATGTATGTACACTCAGCCACAAAAGTATACATACGGTTAACAAATTTCAGAAATTTTTTAACCAATCCGTTTTCGTTGAAAATCTTTATAATTGTCTGACAACTTTCCTCGATTTTAAGACGGTCATGAAATTTCTGAAATTTGTTAACCGTATGTATACTTTAGTAACTGTGTGTATGGTCTTGTTCATTACCCTCAATAGCGGCTGTTATCATACAGCCATAGCGCTCTGAATGGAGGATAATGTTTTTTAAAGCCATTTTCGAAAATTTCCGATCCTGATTTCTGATACGTCCAGAAGATAATGTTAATCAAACATTCACATTTTAGCGGATGCAATGGCTTTTCGATAATTATTTCTGTGTTCTCCGAGCCTCACATGCAACCACATATGCATCATTGCATCAGCATTGAAAGCCATTTGCTCTGCCATCCAATTATCAAACGAAGGTGTGGTGGAATGATGTATGAATTGTACTTTATATGAATGGACACAAAATACATTCAAATAAGTCGTAAAATAGGTCCAATTGCAGAAAAAGCCATGGAATCGATAAATTTGAATTATCCATCGCACTTTGTCTAACAGAAATAATATTTTTGGCCGCGCGGTGTTGTGTATTCCAGGCTCTCCAGGATATTCAAATTTCTTTATAATGTTGCCTTTTCCATGTGCAACAGATAGATTATGACGACCATAATTATCGATTACTTCCCATAATTATCGATTACATGAATCGACACTATTTTTAATTGTTTTTACGCTTCTTCGTTTGTTAAACGATTCATATTCGTAGATCTCCAATCTTTCACTAAAAAAATAACACTTTCGTTAGCAGATAAACAGCATTGAAGTTTTTTCTTTGAAACCACTAAGTAGATAACCCGATAATCTGCACTTTAATTTCTTTGTTTCTTGTATTTTTTTTTTCTTTGTCCTCCATGAATACAATAATATTTGCATATGATGCCAAAGGCATTATTAATCAGTAAAAAAACAAAATTATTAATAATAATAATAAAAAAAACAAAATCATGTTAATAAATTTTATAGTCACGACTGAGAAACTGAATTTAATACGTTTGCTGATAAGCAGGAGTTCAGATTGTATACGAGATGTTTGAAAGCAGATTGGGTACAGCATTTACTTGGAAAATTTTATACAAAACTTGGAAAATTTTATACAAAGTTTTGAAAAGTGTTGTAGAAACCTTGTCTTTAAGAGCCGTTTTATGGGATCTTCATTTAAGCGTTTCCTATATTTAAATTTAAAAATAAAGTGTGTGTGCGTGGGATATCATCGAAATGTTTTATTCGTTTGTATTGACGGCATTATGAATGGTATGTATATACAGTGGTGGCATTATAATTAGAAACGATGTTTCTGGAACAGAGTTCTCTGGAGTGACGAATTTAAATTTAATTTGTCCCAATCTGATGGAAAAACGTATGTAAGGCGTCCTCCAAACAAAGCCTTTGATCCCAGGTACACAGTGAAAACTGTAAAACAAATTAATAAACATACATGTTGCTAAGTCGTTTCTAATTATAAGGCCACCACTGTAACAGAGTTAGAATGTCCGCCAAGGCTTTTCTAGGTGAATCGCATTCGAAAGCGCATATGGTGCCTCAATCAGACTGAATTTAACCGATGATATGGGTTATGTTGCGTTTGATTACAAACCTGAGAATAAAATCTCACAATCACGGTGGCCAGTTGATATCATGTGTATCAGTTAATCATCGTGAGCACATAACATAAGCTAGAATCACATATCGTTCGCGTCCAGACTATCCAACACAGGCTAAAGGGAATTATAATAATCAGTCTATCATGCTCGCCATTGAACGTAAACCGTCAAAGACATATGGAAAGATGACGGCGCCAGCCAAAAATCACACCAAAGAATGACCTGGATTTTATGTGGATTTTTATCATGAATGATTCTTCCTCTACTTTCAGAATATGTAGGTTCCAGCGAACATCGCTCATTACATGGAATTTTCAGCCACAGAAAATTAAGAGCAGAATATCCATTATGACCAATTCTATTACTCTGATACCGGGTTTACATTCCTAATCAAATTGAACTCTGACACAGCTGTATCTCTTTCTACTAGTTACTGTTACGACAGATGTTTATAATAGATCCAGAAATCAGACTCTGCTTATATCTGTCTAACCTTATTCAGGGGAAGCTGGGCAACATACATACATTACAACCCTTTAGTGAGGATTACGACCTAGCTTCTCACACCGCTTATGTTGTATGCATTAATTTTATGCATGAGTGACGGGACCTACAGTTTAAAGTCGACTCCGAACAACAAATTTTTGAGAAACTTTTCATGGCAATTTTATTTACACTCAGAGTTTGTGCCAGAAATCTGCTGAGAGGCAGTCGCCGAAAAATATTTCTTTTCATATTTTCGTTTTGATGTCTGACCTGGGTATTTGAACCGTGGCCTTACGTCTTATAAGTCGACACACTACCTACTAGACTATGGCTACTACTGCTGGGGAAGCTTAAATTTAAATCGAATTTCGATTGTAATACTTTTACTGACAGTCGAATGACAATAGGACAGAAAGACTTGGGAGAGTACAATACGGTTACTAAAGTGATTAACGATTTCTTTAGTTATGATGCGATAAGCAAAGTTACTAGGATACTAGGAGCTACTAAAGCAATTCGAATGAATTATCTTTATAGAGCACTCAACATTGTTTTTTACACTTTACCAGCTATGCTTATCTAAGAGGAACAGATGGGAAGAATTGAGTACAGAACGCCAATGAGTTTACATGGAGAAGAAGAACTTGTTATGACAAGCCTCTGGCTTAAGAGTATGATAAAAAGAACATGGGACAGTTCATTTGTTTGCATTCAACTTACCTACATATCTACCTGATTTACTCCCCATTTACGAAGTATCAAGTCTCCATAGTTAGAATTTTGTTGTTGAAGTCGCCGTAGTCTAGTAGGTAGTGTATTGGCTTATTAGACGTAAAGCCAGGGTTCGAGCCCCAGGCCAGGCATCAAGACAAAATACAAAAAGTATTTCTTCAGCAACTTCCTCTCAGCAGATTTCTGGCAAAAAACTCTGAGAGTAAATAAAATTACCATGAAAACTTTCTCAAAAATCTGTCGTTCGGAGTCGACTTTAAACTATAGGTCCCACCACTCATGTATAAAAATTAACACACACAACATAAGTGGTGTGAGAAACTAGGACGTTGTACAGTGGGTCAATTCGACCTCCGGGTACTGTACTTGTCTTAATTGACAAGTACACGTCCTCTAACCTAACCTAACCTAGAATATTGTTCTTTCTAATAAAATTCAATAAATAGGCCCCTAACCTAAAAAAGATTTAAAAGATTTAAGGCATGATTAGAAAAAAAATAATTTCTCTCCATGCTTTTTATTGAGGCTCAAATAAAAATTTTAATTAAATTTTTTGTATTTTACACTAAATAGGCCTGTTTTAAGAAACAATATACGAGAAATTAAGAGATTTTAAAAACAAATTTTTCTTCGTTAAATCAAACCTTTTTAGTTTAAATCATTTTATGACACAAAATACTAATGCCTCAGTATCTAAAATAGCCATAGAAAGAGCACATTAAAACTGTGGAACATGACCGCAGACTAGACAATTAAAATAAATGACAAATAAACGAACTAATTTTATAACAACGGATGTATGGACAAAAAAATACGCACATAGTTGTACGTATGTACATACATACCGAGTAACATAATACACAGGTAAACAAAAAACCATTTGTAGCAACAACATTTCCATGATGTTTTGATTTGAAAAGAAAAGAGAAAAAACTGCTTCAATAGCATGATACCGGATACCAGGTTGACAGCCTTTTGTGGAAATTAAAAATGAAACAAAATTTCAAAAACAACAAAAACAACAATTAAAAAAATAGTAAACGTTTACTGGTACAAAAAATAATAACGATTACGTTAGAAAATAAATACAAATACTGGAGTCTTCTGTTTTAAAACCATTTCTAGTAATACGAGTACCGATTTTCGTTTTTTTTCTGCAGCAATTTTCATTTTAAGTTATGAAAACCTAAAGAATGATGATTCATTCCAACCAAACTGTATCGCATTGTGATTGTTTTAAACGTGGGAAGCCTGAAGATGGTTTTGAGGGTCCATTTAGTTTGTCAGTTTTCTGACAAAATAATTTGATTGTCCAAAAACTCTTCTCACACTTCATATTGAAGGTTATAATTACAAGAATATTTTGGGGGAATAAAAAAAATTCGTTAATTAGCAGAGGCCATGATAAGGTAATGCCAACATTGCGTTTTAACTTAAGCGGATTACTTTTAAGGCGTTTTGCTTAAAGAGTTTCAAATGCTTCATGTACAGTGGTGGTCTTATAATTAGAAACGACTTAGCAACATGTATGTTTGCTAATTTTTCACTGTGTACCTGGGGTCAAAGGCTTTGTTTGGAGGACGTCTTACATACGTTTTTCCATCAGATTGGGACAAATTAAACTTAGATTCGTCACTCCAGAGAACTCTGTTCCAGAAACATCGATTCTAACTATAAGGCCACCACTGTACTTCAAGCAACTTTTAAACAACAACAAATTGTTTAAATTATCACCATAAATTAAATGAAAAAAACAACGTTTAATTATGCCAAACCATTGCCAGATTGTTTGTCTTTCTAAATCATCTGATGGTGTGGTTTAAGCCACCATTTTTCCCTCTCTCTCTCTCTCTCTCTTAAGCTTTTTGCTCCCTTACGTTGTGTTGAAAATGTTTTAAACGTGAAATAACGATGTTGCCCGTTTAATTTTTAATGCCCAAAATTGACACTCATAACGCCTCTCATAATTATGCACAAAATTTATGTGCGTTCACATATGTTTTCTGTACACATACTGCATCCATCTCTTTACCACTTCAAGTTCACATTTTATGCTCGTGTTAGAGAATATGTTTGCATGTGGAAGCATCATCTACCACAATGTGTAGAAATGTTTATCAAAAGTCATGTGGCAAAGAGTAGATTTCAGATTGGCTGGATGTTAATGAAATATGAACTGAAAATGCAGGGAAAATGCTAATTTAAGTGAAAAGTAGCTCATACAGCTGATAACTCGCAAGCTTAACAACATTGTTAAGTCATCTGAGGCTATGACTGGTATATGGAAGTCAGAAACTTTTGATGTTCTAGGCATTATGAAAATTTAAAGTGAGTTACGCTGGAAAAAGTGTTGAAGGAAGCATTTAAGTGCAAGAAACGCTTCATTCCACCTGATCTTCTTACCATTTACACCACTTATTCACCTTCCGAAATAGGATTACAAGCCATATTTATGGACCGATATGGAAACCTATGGCAGGCGAAAGACCTTCTACTTGACAAGGCAGATACAAAAATCCGTCTGCATTATTATTACTGATAGAACGTTGAAGCTCTACTATGAGCAACTGGACAATGGCACGGATCCTATACTGCTCACTCCCGGATTCTTATGGAAGTATGAATCTTCAAGTCTGTAGATTACATGATACCCAACTATGCCTTCTTAACCAATTCCAGAACGTCCATTCCGAAGAGAAGGCAATATCTATAAGCGACTGGACAATAGTACGGGTCTTGCATCGCCCACTCCAGCATTCTTATAGAAGTGTGAACCTTCAAGTCTGTAGATTACATAATACCGGACTATGATTCCTTGAGGAAGTCCAGATCGTCCGTCTAGAAGATAAATTCGAGGATGGAGGTATAGTTTCGATTTCAGCAGGTATTGCTCATTGAAAAAGGCTACAGTATTACTGCAGACCACATGCAAATATCGCCACTCTTTCTGATGTTCAATCGGTTGCCACCCGTTTGTAATATAACGAGCTCTACGGCTGTCGCAAGGCAAATTTTTATAATTTTTAGATCACAAGCCCATGTCGCCGTAGTCTAGTAGGTACGAACCCCTGGTCAGACATCAAAACGAAAAATTTAAAGTATTTCTTCGGCGACTTCCTCTCAGCAGATTTCTGGCAAAAATTCTGAGAGTAAATAAAATTGCCATGAAAAGTTTCTCAAAAATCTGTCGTTCGGAATCGACTTTAAACTGTAGGTCCCACCACTCATGTATAAAATTAACACACAACATGAGTGGTGTGAGAAGCTAGGCCATAATCCTGACTAAAGGGTTGTAATGGCCAATTATATAGAGCAGAGCACACTCATTGAGCTTTCGGATAAGCCTACTATACTGGAAAGCTTATTGAGAACTTAAAAACTTAGTATTGGTGATACAGCCATGGATTGCTTTCAAGTCGTATTTATATTCACAATATAAGGTCGTAAGTTAGGCCAAGGATAAATAAAAGACACACGGGCAGTCTGCTTAAACTTCAAAGAGGCACGCTTAGTGTAGACATCGGAAGCGTTTGGGGATATTATATACGCGGTATTCATGCGAGTCGTCGTAGTTTAAGTAGGTAGAAGCCTATTAGGCGTGAGGCTTCGGCCAGACATCTTCAACAAAACGAAATACAAAAAAAAATATTTCTTCGGTGACTTCCTCTCAGCAGATTTCTTGCAAAAAAAGTAAATAAAAAAATTGCCATGAAAGGTTCCTCAAAAATACGTCATTCGGAGTCGTATTTAAACTGTAGCTGGCGTATGAAATTAAAATACACACAGCATAAGGGGCGTGAAAAGCCGGGTGGTAATCCTGTAATCCGAGGGTTGTTATGACCAATAATGTCTGTATGTGGTATTCATGCGAAAAGCAATTGGTGTTGGTCATATGAGCAATGACTTCTGCAGGGAGCTGTAGACGATATGCGAAAGAAGAAGAGGAAACTGTCCGTTTCCTCTGAGGTACATGCTTATCTAATGTTATGTGGTAAGAGAAGGAAACCCTTGAACTTCTATTATGAAAATAATCTCACTGATCTGTCAAGGATGGCTATTGGATGCCAAAATAGCTTTATCAGAAGCACAGTTCAGAAGCTTTTAGTTTTGAGACACATAGAAAATAAGCCAGGGAAACACATGTGGTTTAAGTGTGTCTAGCCTATTTATAGCAAAACTTCTGTCTGCCTACCTACATCACAGACCATATTCTGCTCTCTGAAAACTCTTTTGCTTTCATATTTTTTATCAGAGGCTTCTGTGGCAAGTAAAAAGAAATTTTAAAAAATTTTTCTGTGCAGTTCTCAAACGAAACAATATTTTCAACATATTTTACAACAACAATTGTACCTGAAGTGCACCCTTATAAAATCTATTATTGCCTATGCCCTGCCTAAATATGATTTTTAAAGAGATTAGCCTTTAAACAACCAGCATGACTCTCTTGGCCCCTATAAATTTCCAATAAAAATAAAAATTCGTTGAATATTCAACAAAAGACCGGCTTGAAATACTTCCAGTTTTTTTGCATGACTTTCTCAACGACCATTTCAGATAATCAATTAAAAATTTTTTTTATATTCTTCTTCTGTTTTCCTTCTTTTTTGTAATTTATTTCTCTGTCTTCAATTTAATTTTTCTTTCTTTTTTGTGTGTGTGAAAACCAGCATAAAATTGAATTTTATTTTGAAAGAAATCCCATACAAGAGTGGCTTTTATGCCGACTGTTATTGAAGTTTGTTTTTAGCATTTCTTATAGAAATGAAATGAAAAACATAACGTAACGCTTAATTAACATGGGCGTTTAATTTAATGTCTGAACTGTATATACGCAGAGCAACATAAAAAAACGACAAAAAAATTAAAAGAAAAAAAATGATGACCCCAGAAAGACCATCCATGTGGTCAGTCTTTAAGTCATTCATTTCTTTAAACACAGTAACCATCAATTTAATTAAAAACTTATCAAACAATGCCTAAGATTACGCTGTATTTCGTTGCGTCAAGATTTAAATTTTCACACGATGTTCTGGTAGAATATTCGCACGGTCTAGCCTATGGTTTCTGTTGTTGTTATCGTTTTTATCGTTTTTATATTCAAATTAATTTAATTTAAAATGCTAAGCCACTCTTAACAATAACAAATGATTTCAAGCTTCCATTAATACTTAAATCGTTAGCGGTATCAAATATCTGTGCAAGCGATACGTTGATTCAATTTTTGTTTCTTCATTTAAATAAAGTCATCAATAATCTGTGAAATGGTCAAACGCTTGATCGGTTTTCTATGATATGAGATTAAATTTCAATCTACTGGAATTATAAATTCTACATACAGTGGAGTCGCAGGGCTTTACATTTTGCTAGAAAAAAAATAGAGTGACCTACTCAATAAAACAAATCAATGCCGTCTTTGTAAACTTAATTGCATAAGGTCTTCCAATGCTTACTTACTTTATGGGTCATTACAAGCCTTTAGTCAGGATTACAACCTAGCTTCTCACAACACCCATGTTAAGTGTGCTAATAATGATTTATGAATGGCGGGACCTACAGTTTAACGTCGACTGAGAACGACAGATTTTTGAGAAACTTTTCATGGCAATTTTATTTACTCCCAGAGTTTTTGCCAGATGACTGGGGATATGTTTTCATATTTCCTTTTTATGCGAGATGTTTAAGCCAGAAGTTGAACCACGGACTCTCATCAATGAGCCAATATACTATGTAGCAGACTATGATAACCTAAATAGGAACTTCCGAACTTTGTCTGTGGATAACAGCCATCTTGTTGCATTTGTGAAATTAGTTACCATTTATAGAATTTGTTTTGTCAAATCTCCAGATGAAAATTAAAAGAAATTCCGTTCAGTTCGGGCACCGATTTCATCAAAAAATCCCCTTCGGCAATAAAGCGCATTTCTGGATGAATGAGTGCGTGAACAAAGAAAATCATCAAATTAGAAACGAAAATAGTTCACATAAGATCCAAGAGCATCCAATGCATATCGAAAAAGTCACTCTTTGGTATGGATTTAAGGCTGGTGGCGTCATCCAACTGTATTTCTTTGTGAACTATCAACGACGAGCTGTATTGGTCGCTAATTACCAATTTCTTTTAGCTTTAAATACATGATCTGAACGCCAACGACATGTGGTTTCAACAGAACAGCGCTACGTGTCACACAGCTCATGCCACATTGAATATTCTACACGAGCGATTTGAAGACATGATATTCTCGTATGGACCTGATGTGAGCTGGTTACCGATATCGTGTCACATGACCGCATTAGACTTCTACTTATGGAGTTCCCTTAAGTCTGAGTTGTATGTGAAGAGGTCACAAACCACATCGGTCCTCAATGCCAACATAATCCATGCCATCGGTCAAATCCAGCCTAATTTATGAGCCAAAGAAGCCGTAGGTGATATCAGGTGGGCCATCCATCGGTTTAAATTTGAACAATCGGTTATTTCGAATCTCGCAAGACTTATGTCATTCTATGCTGCCACAAACTTCAGTATTTTATCTCCACTGAATTTAATGAATCCATTTACGCTTGAGGAACGTTGGGATTTATTGGGCCAACGAGAAAATGCACGATGATGTTGACTTTGCAAAAAAAAAATCATCTTTTTGAATGAAGCTCATTTTCATCTTGGTGGATACGTTAATAAGCAAAATTTACTTATTTGGGGCTCAAAAACGAACACGTGGTTTACTGAAAACAATGCAGCCATCTGGTGCATCTTCTAGAGCGGATACATTATTGGCGCATATTTCTCTGAAAAAGTGGGCGAGCAACCATTACGGTCAATTGAGACACCTATCGCACTATGATAACCGATGTTTTTGTATCCGCTCTTCGTAATATTGATGTGAACGATGTGTGGTTTCAACAGAATGCAGCAAGTTGCCACACATCTCAAGCCACAGTCAATTTACTGCATCAAACGTTTGATGGTCGTTTAATTATCCAAAAAGGTGATGTCAATTGAATTCCAAGAAGCTGAGATTTGACACCTTTGGTCTATTCTCTGTGGAGCCAGGTTAAAGAAAAGTGTTACGCCTGCAAACCAGAGAAAATTGAGCATTTGAAGGCCAACTATCTTGATGTCATTGCCGAGATACGACCCCATACACCATAAAGTTGATGTAGTCTAGTAAATAGTGTGGCTATTTCTGACTCAGCCATCTCAAACAAAACGAATTTTAAGAAATATTTCTTTAGGCGACTTCCTCTCAGCAGTCTTCTGGCAAAATCTCTAGATATTGACGAACATATTTTTCTTGACATTAACGGTTCTCTTCTAAATTTCCTAGAGACTGAATTTTCTTGCTGGATTTTATTGATTGGCCTTGGTTTTTTTATCGACTTTTAAATATTTTTAAAATATTAAATATTTCCTTACCCATATGCTATGCCTTAAGCCCACTGTCTTTGAATATTTTGAATCATAATTTTTTTTTAATCGAATTAAATATTCCAACATATTTTCTACACTCTGTTTAGCACGTTTCCCCTATTAGATGTCCAATTAGCACAGTCTATAAATTAATTAATGGACTTTATTAGGCGGATTGTAAGTCTATCAAACAGAAAAAAAATATTGTTTCTTTAAAATTAAATTAAAATTTCAATAAACATCGGAACAAAAAAAATTTTTTTTTAAAATTTCAAAGAATTGATCATAATCTTGAAAAAAGAAAAAGAAACATTAATTTGTCATAATAAAATAGCGTGTGGTGGTTAAAAGATTGATACCAACCATAAGATCGTTCAAAATAAAAAACAAAAATCGAAAAATACAAAAAAATTTGATGAATTTTTTGAAAAAGCGTAAAACGAAGATGTTAAAACAACGAAACGCTACCTCATTTAGCAGCTTAAAAATGAAAAAAATCATAATAAAATTAACCCTTAAGGCATGCGTACATTTAATTGCTAATGAAACATGTAAAATGATCATTAATTTCACAAGAGGTTAACAAGAACGCAGGCCAAAGGTTGTAGTAATTAAAAAGCCCCTTTCGGGCACATTAATAAGTAGTCGTGGTGGGTCTGTTACGCACTAAAGACGAATTCATATTCCATTAGACAAAATATATTGGGCTTCCATGAAAGTTTGGTTACAAATTTGAAAAAAATTCAAGTGAAGTGCCGTTATGAGTAATAACAATTTCTGGGCGAACAGAACTATCGAAATAAAGATATCGATAATTTTTATTAAAAAAAATTCTAAAGTAAAAGAATTATCGATAATTGTTTTACTAAGTCTTATAGCTCAAGTGTAGTTATTTCAGAATCTCTATAGTTATCGAAAACTTTATAAAGAAACTTAAAAGTTATCGAGCAACAAAGTTGCATGTGGAAACTTTCCATAACATTTGAATATTTTATCGTATCTTGCACTACCGTCCCGCGCTGAGGAACCTAAAAACAAGAATTCTTGGACAGCCAGAATGTATTAACAAAGCATTCGTGAAAAAATCGCACCTTCATAAGACTCTTGAGACTATTCTTTGAGAAGTACATACCAGGAACTAAAATTGTATGATGAAACAGTTAATAACGGCGTTATAACACGAACTTATAGGACCCAATTAAGCTGTGCTCACTGAGGTGGCTCTCAGTTTAACATAATCTCACCCAGAAGTTATCGAAATTTATCTAAATTTTGTTATCAGAAATTATTTGAAGATACCTAAAAAGTAGAAAGTTTGTATGACTCATTATTGTTATCGAAATTTTGTTCTTATTAAATTTTCTATAGAAAATTATTATCGATTTTTTTATCGAAAATTATTATCGATTTTTCAATAGAAAATTATTATCGATTTTTCAATAGAAAATTATTATCGATTTTTCTATAAAAAATTGTTATTGATTTTTCTATAGAAAATTTTTATCGATTTTTCTATAGAAAATTGTTATCGATTTTTCTATAGAAAATTTTTATCGATTTTTCTATAGAAAATTGTTATCGGTTTTTTCTATAGAAAATTGTTATCGGTTTTTTCTATAGAAAATTGTTATCGATTTTTCTATAGAAAATTGTTATCGATTTTTCTATAGAAAATTGTTATCGATTTTTCTATAGAAAGTTTTTATCTATTTTTCTATAGAAAATTACTATCGATTTTTCCATAAAAATTTTTTATCGATTTTTCCATAAAAAATTGTTATCGATTTTTCTATAGAAAATTGTTATCGATTTTTCTATAGAAAATTGTTATAGATTTTTCTATAGAAAATTATTATCGATTTTTCTATTTTATTTTTTATCTATTTTTCTATAGAAAATTGCTATCGATTTTTCCATAAAAAATTTGTATCGATTTTTCATAAAAAATTGCTATCGATTTTTTTCTATAGAAAATTGTTATAGATTTTTCTATAGAAAATTATTATCGATTTTTCTATAAAAAATTTGTAGCTAACGAAATTACTAAACGTTATTTACTATTGCTTTGTTTTTCGTACTTTCTATAGAAAATATGTATACAGTTATCGAATTTTTTCTATAAAATTTTTTTTATTGTTTTCGAAATTTCTATAGAGAATTGATTGTTATCGAACTTTTTCATAGAAAATTTATTATTGTCTTTGATTTTTTTTATAGAAAATGTTTTATTATCGATTTCTTTTAAAGAAAAACTTTTATTGTTTACTAATATCGATAGTTCTCAAGCAACTACAACAACAACTATTTGTAATGGAACATTCTTGATTTGGATATCAAGAAGTGGGTGTATATCTCTTTCAAATTAAAGTTTAATTAACGTTAACAATTTGAAAATAATTTAATTAACTTCAGACTTCAGATGATTGGCTATAAAGAAGTGGTGAAGGGAAATCATTATTCAGTCATCACAATTGCGTTTATGATTTCTATTTTAATTTTAGTTTTTAAATTCAAATTAACTCAAGAGCTTGTGCCTCATAAATCTCAATTTATTAAACTTAACGTAGATGTTTTTCTTTTTCTTCATTTTATTTTTTATTTTAAATTCTTCTGTTATGTTTAAAAAGTCTGCATAAATTATGTGTTTAAACACCTTCAGGCACCTTAAATTACGGATTATGAACACACATGTATTGTATGAAATGAAATGTTTACAAGTTACAGTGGTTCAAAAGAGGGCAAAATATACACGTAAATGTGTACATTTTAACGTAAGAAAAATTCTTTAAAATTTTTATAATCGACCTCATATGAGTTATTAAAATAAATACTTAAGTTCGGTTCTAAAGTTTCCATACAAAGAAAATTAATGTCCGGCGTTTCATTTCGCACTTCTAAACTTTAAATTGAAAAAAACCAAGTGTCAGTTCAGGTATCATAGAAATTTTTTTATTCGTTTGAAGGACCTATTGGTGCCATGATGATGAGGAATATAACATCGTTCAAATGTTCGCCACCAGTTTTCAAGGCGGCAACTTAAGAAGACCCTACAAGAAAAGTCTCATCTGGTCACATATGATAATCACATAATATCGCTGGTCAGTTCACATCGTGCCCTAAAAGTACTCGTTCACAATATCTAATGGGGCATGTGGATTGTGTGGCACATAGCGTTGTTCTATTGAATCCACATGTCGTTAGTAATCATCGACTCATAGTACTCATAGTACTTTAACGGTGAAGATCTGGTCAACGTCGTTCTCAAATAAATATGGACCCGATATCCTAAGTACGACACTTTTCTTTGTTCACGTAATTATTTATCCAGAAAAGGTCCCCATGGCTGAAGATGGTTTTTCAATGATAATGAGCATCAGTTGCCAACTGTTCTAGAGTCCATGTGTTGCATGTGGTATTGAATGATATACCCGTTCATGGTGATTTGCAAAATATGCTGAGTCAATGACAACTAATTAAACAAATTTAGAATCAACGAAATGGCCACTGCTATAAAGTGGCCGTGGTCTAGTAGGTAGTGTATTGGCTTATGAAACATGAGGCCACGGTTCAAACTACAGGCTAGACATTGCCAATAAAATGATATTAAAAAGGATATATATTCTGTCATCCGGAATCGACTTAAAACTGTACAAAATTAACACACACACACAACATAAGTGGTGTGAAAAGCTTGGACCTAAAAATTACTAAAGAGTTGTAATGACCAATTATTTAAGTACATATGTACGAAAGATAGACACTGCCAACTGTTAATGCTCGAAAGACCCTACATTTTTTTCCAACTCTTCATATATCATTAAAATAGTCTTTCTGTTTATAATTTTCATTTTTCGGAATTTTAGAAATTTATTTACGTACAGTTTCTAAGAGGTTCCATAAGTAAAATTTTTATTACCATCAATTGCCAATTAAAGTGTTATTAAATGCCGCTTAAACCTCTAATTCATGAATACTCGTATATGGTACCGCATATTTTTGTTGGCCATTATTTGAAGGAAATGCTTGAATCAAACTTTACTTAACAGAGTAAAACGCTTCACTGATTGTTTAGTTGTGTAAAATTATGTTTTTTTTTTGTTGTTTTTGTTTTGTGTTTTTCATATAAAAATAATTAAATTAAATAAAAAAGAAGCATTTGGTGAAATTATTACTCATAGACGAGGCTTAATTATTCTATTTATTCCTACACTTTTAGAATTTTGTGGTGAATGTGTGATGATTTTTGAATTTTTTTCAAACCTGCCATGTGTAACTAATGATCATGGATTGTTGAAAAGAGAAGAAAAATAAAACGAAAAAAGTGGTCAGTTCAATAAAAGTCATTTATTACCGTCCAATACAAAAGATTCAATAATTGAAAAGAACGATGAAAAGTAATTTCTCTATAAAAAAAAGTCCCTAAATGTGTAAGAGAATCACAAAATTCTCTTGAAGTTATGTTTTTATTTGGACGCATCGTGTTTAGAACATTAACGAGCAGGACTCGATTTCTGATGCTTTAAAGTGTATATTTTATAGTTAGAATATCCACTCAGGAATACATGTGGAGTCGCCATAGTCTAGTAGGTAGTGTGTTGGCTTAATAGACGTGAGGCCACAGTTCATATCGCAGGTCAGACATTTCCAACAAAACGCAAACATGAAAAAATATTTCTTCGCCGACTTCCTTTCAGCAGATTTCTGGCAAAAAGTCCGAGAATAAATGAAATTACCATGAAAAGCTTCTCGAAAATCTGTTGTTTGGAATCGACATTAAAGTCGACACACAACATAAGTGGTGTGAGAAGCTAGGTTGTAATCCTGACTGACTAATTATGTATGTAATACATATGGAAGTACTATAATCTATCTGTCAGATGATGTGGAGTAAGCCACCATAGTCTCTGTTGGTCCAAGACGACGTTAAATTGTAGTAGGCCTTGCCCCTCATGGATAGTGTGAGAAGCTAGGTTGTAATCCTGACGAAAGGGTTGTAATACTCAATAAGGTTATGTTAGTTGTCGAGTACTACTAGAATCGGTTTTTGTAATTGCCTACATCGTACTTTCATACACTTGCAAGGCAATACCGATACAAAACTGGTATTTTATTTTACTCACAGGTTTATTCTTCTTCATTTTTATTCTGAATTGTTTTTTAAGCTACCAGTACTCAGGCGTCAGATCACTCGTACCATTTGATTAGATTAGAAGTGGAGCAATAGGTCGGGGAATATAAAAAAAAATTGATGGAATATGAAGAGTCCCATTAAAGACCAAGTGCAGTTGGTTACTACAACCCTTCAGTCAGGATTACGACCTAGTTTCTCACACCACTTATGTTGTTTGTATTAATGTTTATCAACTAGAGGCGGGACCCGAACGATTCCGAACGACAAATTTTTGAGAAAATTTTTCATGGCAATATTACTGACTCTCAAAGTTGTCGCCAGAGATCTGTTGAGAGGATGTCGCCCAAGAAATATTCTTTTTTTTATTTCAATCCATGGCCTCAAGTCAAATAAGCCAACACACTACCTATTAGACTATGGCGACTGCTGAATTAAATGCAACAAGGTGGCGGAACTATATAAAGCATGATATATACTTGGATACTTGGAAGCGGTTGAACTAGCCAGGTCTGGCACAACATGTCAACATGTCCCTAGAATTCTCTACTTTTTGCATCCATTTGAGGCAGAATCGCATAGAAAATCTGGCCCAGACTGGATGGAAAACGCACGAAAACGCTGCTTAAACTCCAAAAAATCACGCTCAATGCGGTTGTTGGATTCATTACTGGGTATTGCATTAAGGGCACTCATGCAATGCCTATTGTCTGTGGGGAAATGATTTCTGTAGAAGCTGCAGAGATAAGGCAAAGGAGAATACTATTATTCACCTATTGGGTACATGCCCAGCACTATGCCAGAATAGGAAAAGGTATCATGATATCTAGCGGGTATATTGGCAGTCTAAGTTTATTCATCAGAAGCTCCGAATGTTCTGGGAATAAAGAAATGTTGAAGAATGTGACGTCAACTCCCACTTAGTTTAGTGTTGACAACAAACTTTAACTACCTCAATGCCCTAAACGAGGGCTGTGGCGCTTCCCTTTAAACTCCTAATATTCAATGCATTGTTATCATAAAAAAACGCTTGCAAATCATTGAATTTTTTTTAATTATTAACAGCATTCGGGCTGGATGATAACATCCATATCATCATAATAATTTGAACGAATTATTGAAATATCACGTTGTTTTTTTGTAAATTTGTTTGCATTTAGAATTTTAATGAACTTATTGACAAGTTGTGAAATAAAATTTTCATTCTTCTTTCCTTTCTTTGCAGTTAAATTTCCGAACTTATGAGACTAAAAACACAAAATGTCATACAAAAATACTACAATTGACTTTACGGGCTGCCTAGCAGATCCCCAAGTAAGTTTTGGGTTCCGGAAACAGCTGCAATAAAATTATTTTTAATCAAAAAAACTTTTCTTGTTACAATTGCAGACCCAATTGAGTCGAGCCTTGGCCGATCGTGATATTAAAGTTTTTCGTGTAGCTTTAGATATGGGCGCGGAGGCCATCGCCATGGATGATAAGCACCTTAGTGTATACGAGCAGGCCTTACAAACCTATGGCTGTGCCGAATTTGTTGAGGAGTGCCTAAAAAGAGATTGCAACGTTAATCAGGTAGGAAGACTTTAAAAATAAAAAGAATTTTTCATTTTATTTGAATTTTTTTAGATTAACACGCACCACAATAAAGCTGCCATTAATTATGCTACCGATTCGCGTGATCCACAAATAATAAAAGCCCTTTTGCGTTATCCTGGCGTTATTGTTGATCGTAAATATGCCCAGTTAACACCCCTTAATTCGCTGGCTAAAAACCTCACCAATGAAAATGCCAATGATGTAGCAACATGCATGCAATTGCTGCTGCAATATGGTGCCTCAGCCAATATACCCGACCAAAGGGAAATGACGCCCCTGCATTATGTGGTCAAAAATCGTAAACTGGACGATTTGAAAAAACGTGAAATTATCGAAATATTTCTACAGCAACCCTATCTAGATATCGATACCTACAGAAATGGTGAATTGCGTTCGCTCTTGAAGGTCGATTATGCTGATTTAAATTTGCCAGCCTTGCGTGAAACTAATATGGTGGACTTTGATACACTGCTAACATATATTAGGCACGGTGATATGGAAAAGTTTAAGCAACAATTTCCCGAGTATCAGTTGAATATATCGGACAAGGATAATTTGATAAATACCTCTCGGGAAGAAAATCTACCATTGCTTTTGGAGTCTATTAAGCGGGGCGGCCATGAGGCTTTTGATTTACTAATGCGGAATGAAGTGAACTACAATGCAGTGTTTAATGGCAATACAGCTTTAGAAGTGGCCACCGTATGTGGCAATTGGTATGCATTGCAGGAACTGGTAAAGAAACCCGATTTGAAAATAAGACGTGAAGATCAGCCTTTGATAACCGCCATACGTCGCCTAAATGAGGAGCCATTGCAAGAGTTTTGTGATTATCGACGTTGTTTTTATATTCTATTGGACTGGGAAAAAATCGATATTAACGAAATGGATAAAAGCAAGTCCACACCTTTACATTATGCCGTCAAGCATCGCAATAGTGAAGCCATTAGAGAACTTTTAAAGCGAGGCGCTTATATTGGCATTAAAAGTGATTTCAATGAACTGCCCATTGACGGCATGAATCCCGATATATTGGAAGAACACTTTGACTCGTGCCTTACAACGAATAATGCCAAAGTAGGTGATAGTTCTTATGAAATACTTATCAATTATAAGAATTTCATGCCACATAATTCAGCCGTGCAAAAGAAATCCACCTATCAACTAAGAGAGGAAATGCCGCCCATAACGTTTTTCGCCAAGTCACGCGATTATCTTCATTTATTGCAACATCCTGTTATAACCAGTTTCCTATTCCTTAAATGGCATCGCCTGTCGGTTATATTTTATTTGAATTTCATATTGTATCTGTTCTTTGCCGGTTCCATTATAACGTATACCATGTTGAAGTTTCGCGAAAGTGAATATGAGAACTTGGCCGCCTTGTTTGGCTTGTTCTCTTGGATTGGCATTTGCTATATGATTTTGAGAGAATGTTTACAGTGTATCATGTCGCCCATAAATTATTTCCGTTCGTTAATTAATTACATGGAACTGGCCTTGATAGTGCTGTCCATTATGACCTGCATTCAACACGATTACGGCAAAGAGACTCAACGGAATATTGCTGTGTGTACGTTTCTTCTAATAGCGGTTGAGTTGTGCTTCCTAGTGGGCTCTCTGCCGGTGTCCTCTATTTCTACGCACATGCTTATGTTGGATGCCGTGATTCGTAGCTTTTTAAAAAGTTTTCTCTTGTATTCCATATTTGTGTTGACCTTTACTCTCATATTTTACATCATGTTTGGTAAACTGGGCATAACAGCTGACAATAAGCACAACACAAATGACAATGCTATTGATAATGTTAATGTTAATGTTACTGTTAAGGATAATGTTAATGTTAATGTTAAAGATAATGATAATGATAACGATAATGATGATGATAATGACAGCGAATTTAAACAATTCAGGAGTCCATTGGGAGCTTTGGCCAAGACCATTGTCATGTTGACAGGAGAATTTGATGCTGGTGACTTGGAATTCGATACTCTCTTCAGTTATTGGGTGTTCCTGCTCTTCGTCTTTACCATGACGATTGTATTATTCAATCTTTTGAATGGTTTGGCTGTTAGCGATACCCAAGTAAGTGTTTAGAATTTGAAAAAGACTTTCTTTAAGGAATAATCACTTTTTTAAATCATTTTTAGGCCATTAAGGGTCAAGCCGAACTGAATGGCATTATTGTGCGTGCCAATCTCTTGGCTCGCTATGAGGAGGTGCTCACCGGCCGTTCAGATCATGCCAATTTTGTAGTGAATCATGAGCCCTTTCGCTCAATATGCCGCCGTCTTATGAATTTATATCCCAATTATATTGTGGGCCGCCAAATCGCCATATTGCCTAATGATAATAATCGTGTACTGATACCCGTTATCAATTCCTATGAAATGAAGGATTTGACAAACAATAAGGACTCCTTTATACCGTTGCCCAATCATGACAGTGAAAAGCAACAGAAACTTTTGGATCCCCCAGTACAATTTCTACCCTGCTGCTGTTCATTCGTCACAAATAAATGCTCAGAGATGGATAAGCGTACCGTGAAATTGGCCATGGCTATTATAGATCGAAAATCCAATAACATTGAGGTCCAGACACGCGTACAGAGTACTGAGAAACGTTTACAGAATATCGAAGAGAAATTGGAGAAATTATTTGAACTGTTACAGACAAGATAATGGATGAGATGGAACGAGGCGAAAACCGAATGTATTTATTTAAGTTTTATAATGTGAAGCATTTTAATTATTCATTCATACATGCATTTTATTTTCGTTTAATATTAATTTTTAATTATATAATAACATGTTAATGACTGTGTAATAAAAAAATAAAACTCCAATGAAAATCTACACTCTCAACTGGTTAGGATTTATTTTGGAAAAACCTTTTGAAGTTCCAGGCTACTATTGTACCATAAATGTTTTCTTAAGGAATTTTCTACACCTTCTGTTAGCATATGCTGCGACTCCTTACGTAAAATCAGCGGGAGGCCGCAACTGTTGTGCTGATAAGATAAAATAAGTATCTTTTCGTGAAGATTTCTTTCAATGCCCTTGATTTTAACCTTTTTTTCTGGGGATGAATTTGTTGATGTTCGATCTTCTGTCTGTACTTCTTGCTTTTTTGTGGGGATTTTGATTTTGGTTATTGGACTTCTTCTCTCTTTCTTCCTTTAAGATTCTGAAATCAAATCAATTTTTCATTGCCTGTAACAATTCGATGCAGCATTGGTTTTCTATCATGTTTTTGAAGCAACTTTCCACAAGTGATTTTTTTGGTTTTCTATCTGTCTTGTTATTCAATTCATGTGACACCCATTTTCCAGACTTTTGGAATCTTTCCCATATCTTTTTAATGCTTAGTAAAACACTTTTTTCTGAATCAAATTGTTATCATCGTTTAATATTGTTTGCAATTCAAATTCTTCAAAATTTCTTTTCGCACAACAAACTCATTATCTCTGAGCCGTTGAAACCATTTTCTGCACGTTGCTTCTGATAGAGCATGATCATGAATGCTTTGAAAAGCATTCGATGCGATTCTCCGACACTGTCTGTTCTTCAAATGAAAAGGAATATTATTCGACACTCTTTGTTTCGAGCACTTCTGAGAAACTTTTCATTGCAATTTTATTTTACTCTCAGAGTTTTTCTCCAGCCAGAATACTGCTGAGCGGAAGTCCTCAAAGAATTATTTTTTATATCGTTCTTATATCGTTTTGTTAATGTCTGAGCTGGCATTTGAACCACAGCTTTGCTAACACACTATCTACTAGAGTACAGCGACTTTCCATCTTTAAATTTAAAAAAAAAAACAGTGTGTGAAAGAAAGATTTATTGATGCCAATATGCATGGAATATAAAAACAACATCGAAGTCGTCGTAGTCTAGTAGGTAGTGTATTGGCTTATTAGACGTAAAGCCAGGGTTCGAGCCCCAGGCCAGACATCAACACAAAATACAAAAAGTATTTCTCTGGGAGTAAATAAAATTGCCATGAAAAGGTTCTCAAAAATCTGTCGTTCGGAGTTGACTTTAAACTGTAGGCCACTCATTTATAAAATTAACACACACAACATAAGTGGTGTGAGAAACTAGGTCGTAATCCTGACTGAAGGGTTGTAATGACCAATTATGTATGCATGTATAAAAACAACATCATCGTCTTCCGTCGTCCGAAACGCATCACTATGGTTTGTAGCATTTGCGCATGCACCTACGACTTTAGAAAATCGCACAAGAAAAAGTCTAACGGTGTTAAAATGCATGATATTAGTGGTCAATTTACATTACCTTCACGTCAATTTACATTACCGCAAATCGATCGTGTATAATTCTGTCGTCCTGTGGTCCTGTCGTAACCATATTTCGTTAATAACCAGATCATTCAGTTAATACCAAAAGATGCTACTAATCATCAACCTATACTGCTGGGCCAACATCATTCTCATGATGAAACATGAACCGATTACGCTGACTTTTTCGGACACTCATTGGACTCTTTTGGATCTTCTGTGGAATGGTATCCAGCCAAATTCAAGAACTTTATTTGATCACGTACCCAAGAGAAGGAAATGTTTAAATTTTACATAAAACCGTTTTGGTTGCAGCCATTAAATCTCAAAGAAAATTTAAAAATCGTAACGAAAGAGAAATACAAATTCAAAGCAGAGAAAAGCATTTTCCGATGTATTTTTAACCAAACAAAAGCAACAACACAACTAGTAATACTATAAAATTTACAAAAGCAACTATAAAACACAAAAATACAAAAGTATTTGCCATAATGCTTACAAGATCAATGATTAACCGGCCACAATTAACAGCTAATCAAACAGTGACAGCAACTAAATCAACAAAAAAAATTGACAACACAAAGCTTTCATTACTTGACAGTTCTACTGGACAAGTTATTGATAATGTTTTATTAACGGAGAATAATTTATTCTCTGGAACACGTTTTAGCCGGAATTGGGTGACCTGAACACCAATGATATGTTTATGGTTTCGACAGGACGACACTAATTGCCACACAGCTAATGCTACATTGATTCGAGTGCTTTGTCATCTCAAGTGGATGTAATGTGAACTGATCATCGTAATTATACAATTTGACTCCCAGATTATGTGAATGAATCACAAGCTACCACGACCCTCAAAGCTAACATAAGCCATGCCTACGATTAAATTTAATAGAGAGGGTAGAGTCATTGAAAATTTAATATTTCATATACATACGCTCTATCCAGAGAAGAAATAGCAGACATTTGATCGATGTTAATACCATCAATGGGTCTCACACACACCTTAGGTTAGGTTAGGTTAGATTAGAGGACGTGTACTTGTCAATAAAGACAAGTACAGTACCCGGAGGTCGAATTGACCCATTGTACTACGTCCTTACGGAGGGAAGGGATTAAAAAGGAAAGGATGTAGGAAAGGGGAGAATGGGAAGTGGAGGAATTACACATATAAGACAAAAAAAGGGGGAGGGCGCGACTACACTAATGAAGTCCTAGCGCCTCTCAACCAGCCTAAGCCACTAATGAATCTGTGGAGAGCCTTGATGTCGGTTCTCGACACAGAATTCAAGCTCTCAAAGAAGGCCCTGCCAAGGGTCCTCAACCTCATTCTACCAAGGGCTGGGCAGTGGGTGTTCGATAGTCTCCAACTCCTCCTCATCGCAACATGCCCTGCAATAGTCCGGCTGGGATCTATTCCAGATTCCCGTCAACGACCTAATCTCGCAGCGCCCTGTGATAAAACCGACAATCAACCTTAAGCTGGCCTTATCCAAGCCCAGCAGCCAACCTGTTCACCTATTGTCCACAGCAGGCCATAGACATCTAGACAACCCAATCCGTTCCCCCGACGCCTCTGCTCTTCCTCCCTGACCCATCCATTGATGAGGCCATAGAGGTGACAGACCGGGGGGTCAGGACCAACTATCAAATCGCCCCCAGAAAGCGAACCTAACCTAGCGAGGGCATCCGCCATCTGATTGCCCAGTATTCCGCTATGACCCGGAACCCAGCACAGACGGATACGGTCTAGTCCAAAAGTCATCAACGACTCCTTGCACTCGCGAACGAGCCGTGATTTACACCAGACCGACGAAATGGCCCTAAGGGCAGCCTGACTGTCAACGAAGAAAAACACCTTATTCTCTGACAATTTAAATACGCTATACTATATGCTATAATTTTAATGCATACTAGAGTTGAGAATCTACAGACGATGTGTTATAAATAACGCTCGTCTACAATAGACAAATAAATAAATGATATGATATGATAGTTTTTTACTATGTATTTACTTTCTTTTATTATTTGCAAGCAAGCAAAAACAGATGTCAGTCTCAAATAAGTTAAGAATGATTTCTTATTTTAGATCGGCTATTAAATTATTTCACTTCACTTGAAGTCAAATACTCTTCAAAACAACATCCCCTTTCTAAACGAAAAAAAGCAATTTGAACATTAAAAATGACTAGTGAGGCGATGGAAATGGAAACGTCCAACACTGCCTCAACTAGTCATCAAGTAAGCACAAACAATTCTATTCCATAATGGAAAACTTTTAAACTCAACTCATCGACTCGATTCTTTCTCAACAGGTAAGATTGGTTGGTAGTCCCATTGAAACGCGTAATACTACCGAACAAGAGGATGCAGAACTATTTGCGAAATATATAAAGGAAAGAGACAATCGAGCATTCGATGTAATGTTGGAAAAGGCAGTTGACATGAATAAGCTTCTTGTTGAAGACAAATCCCCATTAGAAATAGCCTGCATATTTGGCAATTCGTATGCCTTGGACAAGCTTTTGAAACGTGCTTATATTAAGTCATGTAGCAATGAAATGTTTCACGAAATATTGTGCAAATTAAACGATGAGAATTATCGCAAACAGTTTAATGATTATTGGAACTGTTTCTATATGTTATTGGATTCGGATAAAGTGAATATTAACGGCAATGACAGTAATGTACCACCGGCCTTATATTATGCTGTCAAATTCCACAATGATCGAGCTATTCGAGAGCTTTTAAAGAGGGGTGCAATTCTTCACTATCCAGAGAGTTACTCTAAGAAGTCTTGGAATGGTATTAGGCCTTCAATATTAGAGGAACATTTTGATGATTGTATTTCCTCAAATCAAGCGAAACATAAGGAATATGGTGATAAAGACTTTAAAATCTCTACGGATTTTAAGAATTTCTTAATACAATCGAAACAAATGAATGTGGCCTTAAGTCCAATTGAGTTTATGGCAAAGGTAAAGGAGTATCGTCATCTTTTAAAACATCCCGTGATAAACAGTATCTTATATCTCAAGTGGAAAACGATCTCTTTGATTTTCTACATTAATTTTTTCAAGTGAATATGAATGGGTCAGGAGCATGGCCCGGTATTGTTCTTTGCTGGGTATTTGTTATTTAATGATACGAGAATTTCTACAATTTATCTTATCGCCCTTGAACTATTTATGTCTCATCACCAATTACATGGAGATATCATTGATTGTGTTGTCGCTTGCCACCGTTTGCGGTGATGCATTCAAAATATCAACGAATTGGCAATGCAATATAGCGGTGCATTGTATTTTTCTCTTAGCCATTGAATTGATTTTATTGGTTGGCGCTTTACCCTATCCAGCCATATCAATGCATATGTTAATGTTGAAGGCGGTTTGTAAAAGTTTTCTAAACATTTTCCTGCTGTACTCGATATTCATAGTCACTTTTACTATGTGCTTTTATATTATTGGTGATGGCCAATCAAGACAAAAAGCCAATTTAACTGAAGAAGAAGCCTTTCAAAAATTCTCAAATCCTATGTCGGCCTTTATCAAGACAATAGTCATGTTTACCGGTGAATTCGATGCCAGCAGCATGACATTGGACTCGAATTATTGGCTATTTATTCTCTTTGTATTCTTTATAACAATTATTCTGTTTAATTTACTCACTGGTTTGGTTGTTAGCGATACCCAAGCTATACAGAATCAAGCAGAGTTAAATGAAATCATATGTCGTTTGAATCTCTTGGTGCGCTTTCAGAAGGCCTTTATCGAAAGCATAATCTACAATTTGCCGAACAATTATTGTTCAAAATTCAAATTATACTTCCACGACATATTGCATTTCTTTGATTTCATGGACAGGCAAATCACTATACTGCCCAATGATAAAAATCGTATTTTAAAACCAGATGAAGGAGTTGTAGATGACAATAGATACGCTGCACAATTGAAAAACTGGTATTGGTTGTTAACGAAATTTTCCTGTATATTTGATAAGAAAATTGCTGCCCAGGCCATGATAGTGCTGGAGAAAAAATCATATCCCGCCATTGAAAGTTCTTTGGGCGACATAAACAAAAAACTCGACGATATAATAGGTGAATCAGGATCTTTGTCTCACATTGAAAGTTCCCTGGTAGATGTAAACGAAAAACTCGATACAATAACAGAAGACATGAAGTCATTCGCTCAGAGGAAAGGTTACGAACAACTAAATAAAATTCGATCAAACAAGATTAATTTCAGAAAAATTTTAAATGCAATCAAAAAGAAAAAGAAAAAAACAGAAATTCAAACAAAATTATAAATTATAAGAAAGAAAAATGTAAGAATGTTAATAAAATTAATAAAAAAAAATTAATTAAATACACGTTGAATTTTATCTGGTTGCTAGTAGTTACAGCAGAAATGGCTCTTCAAAGTGCCATGTGCCAAGTGCCAGTATGCAAAAAAATTTTAAAATCGATGTCTTCCGATTTGCACCAAGGTTAGTACTATTGAATAGTAGGCCAGACACAAATCTTCAGGTCTATCAGTCAAGAACTGCCGGAGTTAGAGGGGGTCAAAATTGGACATTTTGGTCATACAGGGTTTTTTTAAAATGTGTGTAACTTTTCACCTACTGGTCCTAGCAAAAAAAAAAGCATATTAGATAGCTATTTCTACAATCTTTCCAAAAATATTTTTTTTAATTTAAAATAAATTTTTTTTTTATTTTTTAGGTTAGAGGACGTGTACTTGCCAATTGCAACAAGTACAGTACCCGGAGGTCCAGTTGATCCATTGTACAAAATTGGACATTTTGGTCATACAGGGTTTTTTTTAAATGTGTGTAACTTTTCACCTACTGGTCCTAGCAAAAAAAAAAGCATATTAGATAGCTATTTCTACAATCTTTCCAAAAATATTTTTTTTAATTTAAAGTAAATTTTTTTTTTATTTTTTAGGTTAGAGGACGTGTACTTGCCAATTGCAACAGGTACAGTACCCGGAGGTCCAGTTGATCCATTGTACAACGTCCAATAAAATTAAACATAAATTTAAAACATAAATTTAATTTTAAAATATAAATTTCAAAATTCGGTCGGAAATGACAGAAAACTACAGTTCCTGCACAAGTCATACAATGGAATGCCGAGTCTATCGGCAATAGTGAGATGATCATAAAGTTTACATATACCGAATATAGGTTCAGCATATACATACAGTTAAGGAAAAGAATCATAATACACGTATACCGGTGTATTTAGACCGGCGTATGTAGACTTTTTTGTTTGACTGTATATACTGAACCCAATTACATATATGGAAGTGCTGACGATCATAGAGGTTGCCGAGTCTAAAAATCCGTTAACACTTCGATTTAGGCTCAGCATATACGGCCAAAGAAAAAAGTCTACATATACAGGTCCTACATACATTGCATTTTTAGACTGAAGTGGGCATAGTTGAATTTAAAATGTTAAAAACGCGGCAACTTCTATGATCGTCAACACTCCCACATATGTATGTAGGTTCAGCATAAACAGTCAAACAAAAAAGTCTACATACACCGGTCTATATACGCCGGTCTAAATACACAGGTGTACGAGTACGTCGCAGTTGGTTCCAGAAAAAGGCGACGTAATTCGAAACGACGTAAACCGAATTTCATATTGCTCATACTTTAAAGTAGAATGTTTTCAACAAGGAACTTAAAAAAGTTACAGTAATCCCTCGATTTATGATTTTTTGTCATATTTCGTTTTGATGTCTGACCAGAAGTCGCCGTAGTCTAGTAAGTAGTGTGTTGGCTTATTAGACGTAAAGCCAGGGTTCGAGCCCCAGGCCAGACATCAAAACAAAGTACAAAAAGTATTTATTCGGCGATTTCCTCTCAGCAAATTTCTGGCAAGAACTCGAAAAAATTGGAATAAAAAAGTTTCTCAAAAAATCTGTAGTTCGGCGTCGACTTTAAACTGTAGGTCCCGCGACTCATGTATAAAATTAACACACACAACATAAGTGGTGTGAGGAGAAACAAGGTCGTAAGTCTGGCTGAAGGATTGTAATGACCAATTGTGTATGTTTGACCTCGATCGGTAACGTCGACAGATCTAAATCCATATCAAACAGTGAGTTCTTGAGTCTCATATAGATTTGTAGTCTTGCTCACATATCTTTGTATCTTTGTTCACGTACCCATTCATCCAGAGATGCGCCTCGTTAGATACGTTGCTCGAACAGAACACTGTAACATAATTATTTGTGTGTGTGTGTTGTTGAAATCTATAGCCGGTTATGGTGATTTAGCATAACAATAAATGGCAACTAATTTAATAGGTGGTAGAGCTTCAGCTGGATGGCCGTTATCATGTGTCAAAGTTCGGAAAACCATGCTGGTCTCACCGTTTAGTTATTGATACCCTTATTACTTACTTACTTAATTGGTCATAAAAATCCTTTAACCAAGATTACAACCTAGCTTCTAACACTAAGCACGTTGTGCGTGTTAATTTTATACACGAGTGAGGCGGGACGTACAGTTTTAAAATTCGAAACTGTGGTACCCTTTAATAATGATTAAATGCCAAATGCTCCATGACTTGCGCTCGATGACTCAAAATAAATGGTCCCACAACCAGCACTCATTTGTAACTTTTATTAACCGTGGCTACCGTGGCGCATTACACTAAGCACCTTAAATTTTTTTTTTAATAAAATCGACCACTTTAACCACCATTCGAGAATAGAAACCAAAGTATTTGCATTAAAACAACGCCAATCTAAAATTAAAACGAAATAAATTTCTTACGATCTGTAAACCACAAACTAATTTTAATTCCTCATGCCTTCTTGCAAAACGATCGTAGAAATTTTTATTTCATTTCATTTAAAGTCATACGCTCTGTGAAACAAGAACTCTTTTGTAGATGATTTTTAATTTAATTTAAGCACAAGAAAAAAAACGATGAGTAATAAAAAATCATATTCCACAGGACATTCCATTGATGTAATTGATGCTCAAGTAAGTAAGAAAAATTCTGTTAAAAAAAAAGATGAAAATTTTTAATTGAAAGCTTTATTCAATAGATGCGATTGGCAAAAGCTTTTGGAAGTCGTGATATTAAGGAGTTTCGTTGTGCTTTAGCAGTTGGCGGTAATCCATTGGCTATTGATGATCAATATAACAATATTTTCGAGCGGGCTTTACAAACGCCTGGCGCTGTTGAGTTTGTTAGCGAATGCCTTAAGGCTGGCTGTGAACCAAATTATGTGAGTATTAAAGTATTGTGTCTATTTGTTTGAAGTCGCCGTAGTTTAGTAGGTAGTGTGTAAGCTTACAAGGCGTAAGGCCACGGTTCAAACCCCAGGTCAGACATCTCCAACCAAACGGTGACTTCCCCTCAGCAGATTTTTGGCAAAAAAAATTCTGATCGTAAATAAAAATTGTCATGAAAAAGTTTCTCAAAAAATCATGTGTAAAACTAACCCACCCAACATGTATGGTGTCAGAAGAAAGGTTGTAATCCTGACTAAAGGATTGTAATTACTAAATAAAGTATTTTGTAGGAGACTTAAATAGCGTTTCAACACCTTCTACCCCTTCAGACACGGTGTTCAAGACTTAGCACTCAGTATTCCTTTTGTTCTCACTACGGATGCCTTTTCTAGAAATTTGGTTCTTGAATATACTTTATCAGCGATGTTTTTGTTTTACAAAACATATATCTTTCTTCCTTCTTTCCAGATCAATAATTACTACGATAAGGCAGCCATTAATTATGCCACAGATTCACGGGATCCAGCAATTTTAAAAACTCTTCTAAGTAAACCAGGCGTACAAGTGAATTATGTACATGCGTCCTTAACGCCATTGAATTCTTTGGCCAAGAACCTGACCACCGACAATTTCGATGACTGTTTCGAATGTATGAAAATCCTCTTGGCACATGATGCCTTAATCAATAAACCTGATCAGCAAGAAATGACGCCACTGCATAATATTGTTAAGAATCGCAATATAACGGATGCACAAAAATATCGCCTGGTGCAGATGTTCATTAAGCTGCCCAACATTGATATCGACACCTACAGGGAGGGGGAATTAAGGCGTACATTGGAAACGCTATATCCACTAATGGAATTGCCAGCAAAATCTCAGTCGGCCAAGATAACATATCATACCCTATTGAAATATATACGGGAGGATGATATGAAAACGTTTGTGGAACAATACAATGATGAAACGCGCTATACAAGCAGAGAGGAGGACTTGGAGCTGCTAGTGGTGTGTATAGAAAGAGGAGCCCATGAAGCATTCGATTTATTGATGGAAAAGGGCGTTGATTATAATCGTATTGTAAGGAACAATAATACACCCGTACAAATTGCCTGGGTTTTTGGCAATTGGTATGCCTTGGAGAAACTCCTACAAAAGCCTGATATTTTCATACGTTCAAAAGATCAGCCTTTAAGTCATATTGTATGCAAATTAAGCGAGGGTTACCGTCAAAAATTCTGTGATTATTGGAAGTGTTTTATTGTGTTATTGGACTCGGACAAAATCGATATAAATGCCACGGACTTTAGCAAGTCAACTGCTCTACATTATGCCGTACAATATCACAATAATCGTGCTGTTCGAGAGCTTTTGAAACGTGGTGCAGGCATATGCATAGAAAATATGTTCCATGAGCTACCCTTGCATGGCATGAGTCCTTTTATACTGGAAGAGCATTTGGATGATTGTGTCTCATCGAATGACGAGAAGTATGGTGATAAGGACTATGAAATCATAATAAATTTTCAGAATTTCATGCTTTCCACCCGAAGCAGTGAGAAACAATTGAATGCAGTTTTAACGCCCATTTCGTTTATGGCCAAGTCCAAGGAGTATCGCCATCTTCTACAACATCCGGTTATAACCAGCATCTTATATCTCAAATGGCATAAACTCTCGTTGATTTTTTACATCAATTTCTTGTTGTACTTGTTCTTTGCCATATCAATGGTCAGTTACTGTGTGCTCAGATATCGTACCCCTGAAACGGAGTATCAGTTAATGAGAGAAGTAAGCCAGTATTGTTCGTGGCTGGGTATTTGTTATTTAACTGCACGAGAGTTTCTACAGTTCGTGTTATCGCCCTTGAATTATTTGTGTAATCTTAGCAATTATTTGGAAATATTGCTGATCGTGTGTTCGCTTACCACCAGTTGCAATGACATGCTAAACTTTGAAGATTACATGCAACGCAATATTGCTGTGGTTTGTATTCTGCTTTTGGCCTATGAACTGGTTTTATTGGTGGGCTCTCTGCCCGTTTCATCCATATCTACGCATATGCTTATGTTGGAAACAGTTTGTAAAAGTTTTGTTAAGATTTTCTTACTCTATTCGATCTTTATTGTCACATTTACGCTGTGCTTTTATATCAAAAGCGACTCTAGTGGCAGTGACACAGACGAGTTTCATGTATTTTCGAATCCTTTGCTGGCCTTTGCCAAGATCTTAGTAATGTTTACGGGTGAATTTGATGCCGGCAGCATGAAATTAGATTCGAATTATATGCTGTTCCTGTTATTTGTGTTCTTTATGACAATTATTCTGTTCAATTTACTGAATGGCTTGGCCGTTAGCGATACCCAGGCCATTAAAAATCAAGCCGAATTGAATGAAATCATTTGCCGTATAAATCTCTTGTCACGCTATGAGAAAACGGTTTTCAAACAAACCGGCTGTTCGTCGTTCTTTACAAAACTACAACCTTTTCGTTGCATGTGTTATGTATTCAAGAAATTGTTTCCCACCTATACAACCGATGTACAAATCTCGATACGGCCCAATGATAAGAATCGTATTAAAACATCGAAAATCAAACTTAAGGAGAAGGCAGTCAAAATACAGAATTTGTCAAATGGTAGTGAAAATGGTAACGACAAGGAGGCTGAGATTATATTCCTGGATGATGTAGATGGCCCTGAAAAGGAGTATATTTCGGATCAAAATAAACTACTGGAATGGTATTATTGGATTATAATGAAAATTTTCTCAAGAATCGATCAACGTACTGTTGCCCAAGCCATGTCAGTACTGGAGAAAAAATCCATACCCACCATTGAAGGCCGTTTGGAGGGCATGGAGGTTAAAATCAATAAAATATTGAAAGCTTTGGAAGTGCATGGGTCCCAGGGTAGCCTATGTTTTTGAAGCTATCCATCTTTGGATAGATTTAAAGCAAATGCAATTAAAATTGTTTCTTCTTCATTTAAAATTTTATTTTTTGATTAAATATTCTAATATTTTATAACTTTTCTTTAATAATTTATTTTTGTTTTGTTTATTTTTAATTCTATATTTTGTTTAACCATACAAATTGATAATTATAAACACTTAATAATATATTAGCAAGTCAGTTGAGCTGTTTAAAAATATTTCATAAAAATTTTATTCTTGTTTTTATTTTACTTGTGACAACGTCTGGCTCGCCCAATAATAATTTTTAATACAAAATTTCGTTTTTTTATAAACAGTTTATTATTTTAAAATAGACAACAATTTTTTGGTTTTTTTTTAATTTAATTTTTAATTATTTTTTTTTTTTAACAAAAAATATATTTTTTTATTTTTTTTTCTTCCCATATTTTATATAAAATTTTAAATTATTTTTTTTTTCTATATTTTTTAACATACAAAAATATATCACTTTACTCCTTAATTAAAAATTTTCAAATTTTTTTACAAAAGAAAATTTGTATTCTTTAATTTCAATTTACTAACTGCATACCGTATATCGTATGTTTAAAATCTTTATATCGTAAAATATAATATGTGTGCCAAGAAAGCATTTGTACGACAATTTATTTTCTAAATCACGTCTAAAAACTCAAGAGTATAAAGATTACTTAAAGCTATAAAAAAAGTTTTTGGTTAGTAAACCTAGCTTCTCCTCTTAACATCAAAAATATGATTGATTTGTAATACCTAGTAAAGTTACATTAGGTATGATGTCCCAGTTGGGCCATAATTTAAATCAACATCCAAACCGATGATCAAACATTTTCTATAGGAAACCATTCCTACCTCAATTCATCAATTCAGACGCAAAGGCCTATAATGCTCACAGTTAACACTGATAACCTAGTCAACGTCATTCTCAAGAAATATGAATCGATAACACCAACAACCCTAAATCCACATCAAACAGTGCCTTTTTTGGTTGTTTTGTATGCTTCTCAATCTCAGGTGTATCTTTGTTCACGTATTCATTCATCCAGGGATGGGCTTCATAGATGAATTTGATACGTTGCCTAAACAGAACACTGTGATATGTGCTCTTGAAATCTAGACTCGGCCATGATGATTTAGCAAAATAGAGTCAATAAATGACAAATAATTGAACAGGTTGTTAACTGTTAAAGTTCAGAAATCCCTGCTGTAAGAACCACTTTGTGGCCTCATAACATATGTACATAATTGGTCCTTATAACCCTTTAGCCCGATTTACAACCTAGCTTCACATTAGTGGCGGAACCTCACTGCATGATATCCTTATTACTTGCTTACTTATTTAAGTGTTCATTAAATCAGGACATCAGGACTTTAATCCTTTAATCAGGACATTTTTTATAGGAAACCATACCTGCTGCAAAACAAATGATGCCATTGCAGTAATTATTTTAGGCAGTTCCCTTAAATCACAAGTCAAGAACATTTGCCTCAGTTTCCCCATTCACACTGCTCCTTTAGAAATCATTTATATCTTCCAATGGGACAGCCAGTGGTCCCGTTGTGCAATGAATGTCCATTTCAGGTACAACATACTGCCGAAGACGCCATAGTCTAGCAGGTAGTGTGTTGGCTTATTAGACATGATGTCACGGCTCAAACCACAGGTCAGACATCTCCATCGAAACGAATTATAAACCATATTTCCTGGGCAACTTTCTCTAAGCAGATTTCTTGAAAAAACTCTGAGAGAAAATAGAAAATTGCCATGAAAAGTTTCTCTCAACGCAGTCGTTCGGAGTCGATTTTAAACTGTAGGTTCCGCCACTCATGTATAAAAATTAGCACACACATAAGTGGTTTGAGAAGCTAGGTTGTAATCCTGACTGAAGGACAGTAATGACCACTTATGTATGTATACTGCCAACAAAATGGACATTCCCTGTAAAAGAACGGAGAAAACGCACTTTACTCCACTTTACTCCAGATTACTGCCAGGGGAGTTGACCGTTCCACTGTAAAATGATCAGAGAAGGCTTAGTTTAATTAGGGCAATCGTAACCCATTTCTTCTGTAACTTTTCGGCAATTGTGAGGTATGCCTTAGCCCTGGCCGATTTATTAGCAAAGCAATTTCTAATGATATTCCATGTCCTAAAAGATCTGTCGTTGGAGGTCGAGTTTGAAACTGTAGGTTCTGCCACTCATGTATAACATTAACACACACAACATGTGTGCTGTAAGAACCTGGGTTGTAATCCTGACTAAAGAGTTGTAATTATTAATTGTTCTAATGTAAGAGTTATCTATGAATGAACTGAAATATTTGTGAACTAAAATTCCCCACATCCATGAACGAGGATAGCATAAAGTCTTTGAAACAACCATGCATCCATTGCTGCTCTATATACTGGTCCATTCTAATAATTTTTATGACCATAAGTCTCTATATTACTACACCTTCGTAGACTAGACAGCCTTGACTAGTATAAAATGTATGGCCTTTTGACGTATGAGAGAAACTAGGTCGTAATCCTGACTGAAGGGTTGTAATGACTAATTATGTCTGAGGCATAGATTTCCTTTTGAGGAAACAGGATTGTAGCACTTAAAGTGTTCGCCTACAATTTGAAAAAATTTCAAACGTGCTGCAATTCCCTTCAAATAAGCCACTTGGAAAGCCAATGCCTATCATAATTAAACTATTATTGACCCTGGCTAGTACCGAGGCCATTGCCACAATAAATTTCTTTTATGCTGCAACATGTTACTGGTTATTGGTCTTAAACTTCGGCCATTAATTATGCAGAAAATTGTACTTTTTATAAGGAAAACTTTCCATTGTAAAGAGAAAAGAAAAGAAAAGAAAGAAAAAATACAAAAACTTTAAACAGAATAATTATGTGTAATGGTTGCTGTGTATGCCATATGGTCCATAATTTATAATTTTTTTTTTAAATTTCCTTCAACAAAATTTTCCATTTTCCATTATTCATTTCACTTCCTTTTCTTTTTGTTCATTCAGCCTCATTATTCAAATTTCTTTTTAACATTGACAGTCGTCAGTCGTCTCAATCAGTCATTTTTTTTTATTCAAACATTTGACTTTGGATGACTGACTCAGTTAGTCATGGCCATTGTATTGTTGCACATACAACCACAAAGAAGACCAGGCCAGACCAAACCAAACCTGAATTTTTGACTCTCATCATGCCATGCAATAAAATTTAAGAGTACGGGTGTAATTTAATTAAAATTTTAATGGTTTTCTCTGCTGTTCATAACGAACGAAAACTTAAAGGAGGATTTTTTAAATTGTTTCCATGAAAGTTTGTAGGTTCACTGATGTCTATTGGCATCTTCTCATATTCTTTAGGTTTTAAGTGTCCATTATTGTTGTTATTTTCAACAGAAAAGTGTGCATAATTTGTTAAATTACTGGCGTTAAGTGGTAAAGTAGTGTAAAATGAAAATGATTACGACATTTTGGCTATGCGCATAGAATATCAGCTATAATGAGCCCCACATGCATATACGCTTTGACTGCTGAGACTTTCTTTTTTTATCAAGTTCTCAAACCAATATTGTGCAACAAGTAAGGACTACATCCATTGTTCTAGAAAGCTATGGAAAGCCAGACTTTGATAGACTGGAGCGATACTTCTGTGTCAACGTAACATGGGTTCCTGGTCACTGGAAATGAGCCCCATACATGTACATATATGCTTTGAATGCTCAGACTTTCTTTTTTTTAATAAATTTCTCAAACCAAAATTGTGTAACGAGTAAATACAACAATCAATGTTCCAGAATTCTCCGGTAAGTTAAACTTTGATAGACTGGATCGGTAATTTTTTTATCACTTTAGAAAGACGAACACGTCTTACCAGATAAAAGCGCTAGAAGCGGCTTAAAGAGTTTTCTAAATCATGCATATGTATACAACGCGAGTCTTGTATCTGATTTGCTGTATGCTTCCTAAATGTTGCTTACCACTGCAGAAATTAAACGCCGTCTACAGACCTTTTTTAACAGAAACTTGCGGAATATATTTTAAGAATAGTGTGGCCTCAAGCGATGAATTGCCAAAGTCATCCAAACTTTGAGGGAATCTGATTACGAAATGTTCCGTGCGGTGTCCTGGGCAACATTAAACTACATGGAGGTAGCGATACAGAGCAAAATCGACAGATCTTTCGATAATTGCGATCACACAACAAACTACAGAGAATAATAGAGATAACGGAAAATTAAACCGTTGGTTATTTCGATTCTCGCAATAGTTATGGCATTCTATTCTGTCACAGTATATTATCTCCACTGACCGTAATGAATCGATTTGGGCGTGAGCAACGTTGGTACTTAATGGGCCAACGAGAAACAGCACGTTGATGTCGATTGTGCCAAAAAAAAAATCATCTTTTCGGAAGGAGCTAATTTTTATCTTAGTGGGTACGTTAATAAGCAAAATTGCCTTATTTGGGGCTCAGAAAACCCACACGTGGTCTGACAGAAGCCAATGCACCCATTACGAGTGACTCTTTGGTGCGGCTTATGGAGCGGAGGTATCATTGGCCCATATTTCTTTGAAAATGAGGTCAGCGCAACATTACGGTCAATGGAGACACCTATCGCACCATGGTAACCGATTTTTTTTGTACCCGCTCTTCATGGCATTGTTGCGAACGACGTTTGGTTTCAGCAGAATAGTGTAACTTGCCTTACATATCATGCCACAATCGATGTGTTGTGTCAAACGTTTGATGGTCGTTTAATTAGCCGAAATGGTGATGTCAATTGGCCGCCAAGAAGCTGCGATTTGATATCGTTGGATCATTTTCTGTGGGGCGTCGTTAAAGAAAAGTGTTATGCCGACAAACCAGAGACAATTGAGCATTTGAAGGCCAACATTCGTGATGTCATTGCCCCATACACTGGAAAAAGTTCACTAAAATTTGTCTGATGGAATGAGGTACAGTGAGGCCAGCTGCGACAGCCATATGAATGAAATAATATTCCATTTCTAACCGGAACAATTGTTCTTCGCAACAAAATTTTTGTTTTATTGCATTTTTAAATTTAAACTTTTAAATGCCCCCCCTATACAATATAAACAGTTTAGGTTGCTGATGAAAGACGACAATATATACAGGGTATTGAGATTACACTTTGCACTGTAATGATACAATGAAATAGAGATAAAAAATCTAATATAAGAGCTCCTTTAAGGTCATAGTCGTGATGCAAAATCATTGGAATTCTTAGTTGTAGCAAACAGTTCTACTTTGCAACTTGCTGGCATAGGTCAAGCTTGAGTTTTTTTTTCTGTTTTTAATAAATTAATCATATTTTTTGTTTTTGTTTTCAATTTAAAATAACTGTATAAAAAATTTGGTTTAAAAAAAATTTGTTTTTTTATACAAAAAAACTTACAAAATTTCTTAATGCGTAGTTTGGCTCCCAAAATCTTTTTCTTTTGTTTTTCTAATTTGTTTTGTTTCAATTATTATTTGTCTTATTAAACTTGTTGTTATTGTTGTTATTTGTGCTTAAAATTTCTTCTTAAAATTAATTAAAACACTCACACTCACAAACATAAATTCATTTGCTTATTTAGTAAAAAAAAAAAAAAAAACATTCACATTCATAACAAAATATTTCATCAGCCATACCTTAATCAATTTCACAGAAACCTTTATAAATTACAATACAATACAGCTACAATTACAATTACAAATACAACTACAACTACAATTACAATACAATACATTAGTATAAGAGTCTAGTGTCTTAAAAAAACAATTCAATTAAAAATTAAATCAATATCATTATCCTAGCTTACTAGCTTCATTTTTTTCTTTTTTTGTTTTTTGTTTGCGTTTAGGTCATGGTACATGAATGCCTTTTTAAGCCACCACGATGTGATGGACTTTTACTGCCCTTTGCAGAGGTAAACGAGGGCAACGACTGGCGTCGTCTTCGTACAGCTGGACTTAAATTATAGCGTATATTTGCCTGTACCAATAACTGTTTGAATATCTCCACAATGCCGGTATTCTCTTTGGCTGAACATTCCACATAGCCGCATTGCCAGTCTTCACACACGACCATTTCAGTGACTTCATGTTCCACCTGGTGTTCGCTTTCATTGATGTCGATTTTATTGCCAACCACAACAATGGGTGGTTTCATGCCCTTCTGGCTGATGATCTAAAAACGTAGCAAAACAGAGACAGAAAGAGAGAGAGAGAGAGAGAGAGAAGAGAAATAAATATAAAAATTCTGTATGTCGCATATAGAAATTGGATTCTAAATTTTCTTAAGAATTAATTAAATTTAATTTTATGCCATTATTCATGGCAATATTTGATGTGCCATAACCTAGCAAAGCCACAAACAATGCAGACATATGTATGTACGTTCACTCATGCTTTAATTGCCTGTATATGGGTCGTTTCACATTTAATGAGCAGATTTAGGCTCAGGTATCAACATACAACAAAATAAAGGTGAATATAAAATAATAAAAAAAATTTTGAGATTATTTTTCACACAACTTTCTCTAAAAAACATTTACAATGTGGAACATAAAGTACAAGAGGTGTCATTAAGACACCCACCCCAAAGCAAGTTTCTTAACACTGCATTAGGTAACCTTAATATTTGTTCTCCTCATGTTGAAAAATCTAATGAAAAATTAGAAAACAATTGATTCTGAATATTACTTACGTGTCCCTATCGATGAAACTTTTTAATTTAAAACCACCAGCCAACAACGCTTAAGAACAAATCTTACTCCAAGAAAAAAGTGTTAGGGACATAAGGACTTATTAGGACTGTGGTGGCGTTAATAAAATTATTTTCAAACTATAATTTCATATCCTCAGTAGGGCCCTAAAGACAGCAATAACAGTTCGTCATGAGTTCTGCTTCAAGTAAATCAAATTATAATCGGTAAACTGCGAACTGAATCAGCACAATGGACCTGGAATGGAATAATTATCATTCCAAATAAAGGACAGAACTCTATCGAGTTCTAAATTTTCTAGAAATATACACCAATAGCTCGTAGTCAAATGAAATCATGGAGTAAAGAGTAGATATTAGGAACCTATACAGGTTGCCGCAACAGACATACAGACTGTCCAGACACAAGTCATGGTTGTCCTCATAACGATTAATTGGATAGTCAGTGACAGAATATTACCTTAGAAGATAATAAGACACGCGAACAGCCCGACTGCCATAAGATCCCTTTCGAATGTCATATCACGGTTCAATGTCGCATATTTCTCGGGGAAATTACGAACTCTAAGATTTCCTCGGGCCTACAAATATACCACATAATGGTGTCACCGACAGATTAACTACTACGTTGTAGGAGGTCCCCTTTGCTACGATCAGGCCGAAAATTTGGTCAGTTTTTCTGGGCAAGTAGAACCGATATTGCTCACTCAAGTATGCTAAGTGAATTTGGAATTTCCAGAAAGATCGATTACAGTATTCCTCACTATAACTTTACAAGAAAGTTGAGAACATTTGCTCCGGAAAGAAAGATTTCTGAGAATGAAGTAACGCTTCTCGTGAACGATTTCGATCAGATTTCGAAATTAAATGGAAGTATGTATGGTGGAACCTTTTCGAATTCGGCAGGCTACCGGACCACTGCAGCGTCTTTCAGGTGGTTGAGTTAATTACACGATTATTAGCTTACTTTCTATCGATTGGCAGAGCATTGAATCCTAACTTCTAAGATGGTTGCTGGCTGTCATGAATCTCTTAACTAGATGGTGAAGCGTTACGTCATGCAGGTGTTAGTGGTTTCCAGGAAACTGAACGCTAAGTATGACTGTATAAAGGACAAACTCCAAAGCAACATGCTCAGTACGATAGAACTCAAGCCAAACGACTTTTGCAGAAACTGTAGAGATGAGGATGATGACTGTGGAAACTGTTGTACATGCTAAGTTGGAAAAACGAAAACTATTTTGGTTTCTACAACCTAGCTTCTCACACCAACCATGTAGTGTGTGATAATTCTATACATGTGTGGCAAGACCCACAGATTAAGGTCGACTCCAAATGACAGATTTTTTTAAGAATCTTTTCATGTTTCATGTCTCAGAGTTTTTACCAGCAGGCTGTTGACAACGAAAGAATCCTGTCTCGAAAGTATGTTTTTATTATCCTTTTCCGATAACTTGGCATATCGAAATATTTCAATATTTTAAAATGTATGATGATCCTATAGCAGCACCTATATTCTCGGAAATTATACTATAAAATAAAAAGTAAAAATTCTAAAATTTAATTATTAAAGCAGATATCTTGTCGTGACACCTCTTGTGCCTTATGTTTTAAACTTTTTAATTCATGTGTTACCTTGACATTGCCATCGACAACGATAACTTTATGCAGACTGCCAAGTAATAAGAGATGCTTTAATGTTCAAATTAAAATGAACGGTTGGAGCAACATGATATTAACTTTTGCATACGCCAGCAAAAAAAATGTTTACATTTTAAGAAAAGAAAAGAAATGTTGAGAAAAAATTTTAATTTTTTTATTACAAAAAAAAAAGAAAAGAAAAAATTATGAAACCTTTAAAGAAATACTGCTTCTGTGCAAGAGAGTAAGACTATACCAAAAAATACTAATGTGACGTGCTTAGAGGATTAGTAAATATAGAATGGAATCACTTCAAAGGCAATAAAACGAGTATTTTTTTTGGGAACATTAAATTTCAACGCACCCCGCATGCTTAAGCGATCTAACATCCACATCATCAGTTTTCCTTTCCTTTGAGGGGATTTCATAATATTGGTAGGAATCCTTAAAAAATGTGTGAAACGCACGCCATAGCTTAGGTTAAAACATAGAAACAGATGTGGCCAAAATATTAGGCCCATTGTACTACCACATTCCATTAAAATTAAAAAGGGCGACAATATACTCTTAAGTGACCTACATCCCCATATTTATCGTGTAATTGTCGTTATCCTAAATCCTAACCACTCCGTAGGGATATCAAGAAAGTAGAGTCCAGAATGTTTGCACCAGTGCTAGGTAGTAGCACATTAAGTAACAGATGATCTCTTACACCTTTTACGAGTCATAACATTTGCTGAAGTCGCACGAGGGAGCGTCTAGCTGACAGGTATGCAATGTGTCGTTGTCTCTGGGTTAAGATGCAACCAGTTAAACCTAGCGGTCTAACAGGTTCTCTCAGGAGGCAAAATTTTTTTTAAATCTTCAATCTAATCGTAGTCAACGGAACTCCTATGGGCTTATCACATATGATTTTTTCCAAAATGTTACCTACTCTGGCTAATGCCACTGCAACCTAGTTCCTCCAAGACGGAAATTCAAATAATGGAGACCTTAGAAAAATCCACTATTTTCTGTAGAAGTAGGCAACATTCAAGCTTGACCATCGATTTGATGTTCGAAAGAGGAGTTTTTGGCTCTCTGAGCAAACGTTAAATCGCCATAAGTTCCTTCTAAATGAAACTGAAGTGATCTGGCAATCTGTCTGTTATATATGTATTCACACCACACTTCGTTTTTTAACTTGAGCCGTCGGTGTATATTTCTAGAGTATTTCGATGAAAACCTGGCCTAAGAAGCCTATCTAGTGCCTAAGTACGTGTCGTAGGAGACCATAAAATCAATCAGAGCTGCTTGGATCAGCAAATTACAGAGTTTACTGCCTGTGTAGGATTGCTTAACTGGTTGGCCTGGTTGGTGTCGTTCTCAGACGCACCATAGTGGTCGTTCATATTATGGATAACCAACGCTAAACGATATTGCAAACGGGACACCCAACTGGCTGAAATATTTTTCATCTCTCGCACTTTCATTTTGGCAATCAGCCAGTAACACCAGTGAACGCTTCAGAACCTTTTAAGAGTTCATTAGAAGCCTTTTTTATTACTCCGGCGCTATCCGACGAATAACATAAATGAGAGGATAAAGAGATTGTTCACATACTTCTCTTAAAGACCATTAAACCCAGCATCACATAGAGGCCCTATAGGTTCGGCTAAAAACCAATCTTGCTTTACCGGGATCACTTTCAGTGCACGGTATGTAAACACAGCCTGACACACCGCCTTGCAGTCCAGCCATGAGAATTAAAAACCTAATTTTTTAAAACCCTTACTAGTTTGTTTTTTATTAAAACCCTTTGATCCCTTCTTCCAAAACTAAATTACATCATAAAAGGATTTTCACCACCTGCTTAATAGACGAACCTTTTTATTTCTTTATTACTTTTTTTTAGGATTTAAAACGAAAAAATGTATTTTCTTTAAATAGGTTTGTTGTGAAGACTTATTTAAGTGACTAAATTAACTCAAATGGACTTAAAATCAGAGTAAATAACCGCCCACAAAGAAATCAAGTGTTAAGGAAAGAAAATAATACGAACACCTTTAGTTTTCCGTTTATTTTTCTAAGCCTTTTGGGCGTAGGTGTTCGTAGGTCTTACAATTTAAAGAAAAAATCATTTATTTAAGCTGGGAAAAAATTTTGTTTACTTTAAAGGCATTTAATGGAGTCTTATATGCTATTTTTATAGTTGGCACAAATGGCTTATCAAATACGAGGGGTTGTTCATAAGTATTGGTGAATAAAACAGATTTTATTTCATTTAATACTTCAACTTGTGCGACATGCCTTATCTTTTATATGATCGTTTATGAATTGGGTGTAGCATTCAAAGTTTTTGAAATAATTTGAAAACACTTTTCGTTCCCTATCGCGGTTATCAAATGCTCCAACCTTAAAAGACTGTCCATCTAAACGTGGTTTAACAAGAAGTGGAACTTCGCATGCATGCTTGCAGTCGTCGGTCCCTAACCCACACCGTCCGTCAAATGTGTCGGTCCATGCGCCGCCAAGTATGAATCCCAAAATAATCCCTTGACACTATTCGTTCATCTTGTCTGCCACCTAACTCCATGACATTCCTGAGGTCAGAAGAAGAAGCGACAGCCTTTACTTATTCATTAATGCGCTACTGCGGCATGTCATCTCCAAGCAAAGGGGTGCTCTGCAAGCGAGGACTTTAGTGCATCTGTTGAGACATTACGACTTAGTGAGATACATGCCACCCTTGCAAGTTCTATTGTTTGGCTCGGGGTATTAAAAAATCCAAAACAATTCGCACACTGAACGAGAAAATACTCACAAGTCTTTCCTCCATCCTTGTCATTATGGTTTCTCGAAGCTTTGACAGAAGTTCTTGTAAGCCGTTTTCAGTTTTTGGAATGACATAAGCCCAGGAGCCAATGCCCCTTTATCAGCGTCCTTAGTAGATATATAAGAGCCTACATTTGTCTAGAGTCCATAAAAGTGGGTTCTTACCCCATTTTTCCTTAGGGAATAAATGAAAGCGGAATGAAATCTTATGTTTACCGCTTCGAAGAGGAATGATAATCACTCTTGACTCTTTTAAACGCATCAACAACCAGGAACTGACGTTAGAGTATCTCCAGCAGAGAAGCCTAGCACTCTCGGCCAACTTTCGATGAACTGTACTTACCCTCTAGATATCTAATGGCCACGTTGTTATCAGATATTATGTTGGCAAGTTATCGAAGACAAAAACCATGTGAGAAAGCAATGGTTTATTTAAATTGAACATCTTCTAAGTCCCAGACATCAACATGAGGGTAATCAGTCAATGACTCACTAGTTTTTGTATAATCTTTGATGTACTAGGAATCTTATGGTGTCTATGCTATCAGCAAAAATAGTTTAAGCTATTAAAGACGCAAACCATGGGTAAAATTTAAAACAAATTTAATCACTTTCTATGTTCCCAAGATTAGAAAAACTTATCAGGCATTTATTAAATGAGGCAGCCGGCATTGTTGGGCAGTATTTGATATGATGTATTTAAATTTGTACATAAACTATTACAGATACAAACCATATGTAAAAGAAATGCAGCTTTTTAAACCTTGTATGCTTCGAAGCCAGAACCCACTTGTGGAAAAGCTTTGTTTGTCTTACTGTTTCCTCAAGAAGCTTTGGGTATTTTTGGACAATATTTGAGATGGCTTACTTACTCTTTAGGTAAATATGTATATTAGCTATTAAAGACCCAAACATTATGTAAAAGGAAACCGAATTTAAACCCTTTCCATGTTCCCAAGCACAAAAAAACTTATGAGGACATTCCGTAAATAAGGCAGGCTGCACTCTTGGGCAATATTTGATGAGATTTGTTTAGATTTGTACATAAGCTATTAAAGACGCAAACCATGTGTAAAAGAAAAGAGGATTTCTAAATTAAAACTCTTGTACGTTTCGAGAATCCAATTAAGAGAAACCTTTGCATGTCTTGCTATTTCCTTTAGAGGCTTTGGGTATTTTTAGATAATATTTAATGTACTTGCTCTTTAAGTAAATATGTATAAAAGCTATTAAATACCCAAACCATGTATAAGAAGAACCTAAATTATTAAATTAAGGACCCATAATATGTAATACAAATTTTTTTTTAATTTTAAAAAATTTTCTTTACTTACCAAATTCCTTAGCCTCTCCACCTCGAACCACGATTCGCGGTCATCGACTGCATAAACCAAAATGAATGCAGCACCCGTTGTTATTGACAACGTGCGCATTGCTGGAAATTCATATGAACCCGATGTATCCAATATATCCAGTGTGAGTGCTGAGCCATCCGGTAATTCATATTCGCCACGATGCAATTCCTCCACCGTTTGTTTGTAACGTGTATTGAATTTGTCATAGAGAAACTGTGATACAATGCAGGTTTTGCCAACCTTAGCGGCACCCATAACCACAACGCGATGCTGTTGTTTACGCATTAAATGTGTGGTTGAGCCGCTATTGTGTTGACTACTGGTGGTCGTAGTATTACGTTTGCTGGGCGGTGTTGAGGTAGGATAGTCGGCACTATTGGCACGCGGCGTTAATTTTAAAACCGATGTTAAGGATGGTAAACGCAAACGTTGACATGGACCGGGCATTTTCTTGCTCAGCTATTGTTTTAACTTCAATGCAATTGATGATTGACACCGACTGTGTGTGTGTGTGTGTGTGAGAGCTGTTGGTTAGGGTTGTGGGATGTGATGAAATGGAATGGGAATGGCTTTGCTTGGTTTTATGTTGCTGTTGCTCGCTCGTGTTTATCCTGCAATAAAAAACCATTAGCAGCAGAGAATATTATACAAAATCTTACACCATGTAACAGTTGTTTTCTTTTTTTTTTGTTTTCGTTTTTGTTCTCTTAATTAGAAAATGTTTTTCATTTAAATATGATTTTCCCTTTTGCTTTGTATTTGATTTTCTTGTAACCAAAATTTTGTTCTTTATACTCTTAATCGCAATTTTAATTAAAAACAAAAATTTCTTTCTCATTTCTTTCATTCTTACTTTAATGACTCGACTTTAAAAGCTGATTGTTTTCCCATTTTAACACGCCAATAACCTTTGACTGGTTTTTTTATTTTTATTTTGATGTCACCATTCTCTTTTAGTTTCAATCTTTGTGTCCTTTTTTGCCTTTCTTTGCCGAAAAGCAATTAATTTCTGTTCATAACACGAGACTCTAGTAAAATGTTACTGAAATCCGTTTTTCTATGTGTTCAACTGCAACATTGTTTGAACACAAACTGTGCTTGTGGCAGGGGTTCCTGTTTTAATTGAAATCTTTGACGAAAAACGGAAACTTATGGAAAAACGGAAACCTAATATTTATTGGAAAACCAAAGAAGCGATGCAAGAACTTTAAAACAAAACCAAAAAAAAATTTCAGTTAAACTTTGTTTGTAAACTTAAAATCAATTGAAGTTAAAGAAAGGAACCAATTTCTTAAATTATTTTCATCAATTAATTCCATAACTTTGACTTCATAAGCTAAACTTATTCACTCGAAATCTCAGAGTAAGACAAACTGATAAGCAACCCATCTATACCACTTACTTAGCATTCATGGACAAGCTTGAATGGCGATATGCTGGTCGAAAGACATTATTATGGCAGCCTAAATATTCGAGTGTATTCTCCTGAAATATTGTGCTTCTGAGCAGCCAGTCAACCGCCATAAGGGTAACCATGACTTTCGTTTAAAAAACATAGCACTGATCAGACAGCCTGTATGAGTTCCGGATATCCAACAAAGTCTCTCCCGATTTTCCATCTCACATGGTGTTGTTTAACAAGCGGTTTATCGGATTTTAGCTCGCCTTAGTACTTTCTTCCAGGCATATCTTCTCTTTTTCATGGGAATTCTCCACGATTTTGCATAGTTGTAAACATCTCTGATCATTGGTGGACTTACCAGATCTGCAGATACTGCACTGATAAAATCCAATCACGATCTTAGCGTAGAGTGGCATTACAATACACTCGTAAGAAACTTATCATCTACTCTTCAATATGTTTTGAATACGTGTGTGGGGTCACCAAGTCTATTTCCCTTTGAATTCCTTGACTCTTGTCAAAAATTTGACCAAACTGCCTCATATTGCTTGTGCTTGACACAAGTTTTCACAGATTACCGTGTGATTCGTTGAGAAAATGGAAAGCAAATGAATTCCATGTGGTCATCAAACATTGTTATTTGAGAAAAAAGCAAACCAAAGCTAAGCTTAATAAATACTACGGGAACCAGCTGTAAAAATGTTGTTTACTGAACTTTCTTGTGGCCGTTCAAGCATGGAAAAGGTCTCTATACTTGAAGCATTTGAAAAAACATTCGTGAAATTGTTTTGGCCAACCCGAGATCGAAAGCGATTGAGATTAAGGAAGCCACAGGCACACATATGGCTTGATTCAATGAGCTTTAAGGTTTGTTTGTAAACCAAAAAGTAGTCAAGTGCAGTCAAATTAATAGGAGTCTCCTGGCGATACCAAAGATACCAAAGAAGACCAAGGTGAACTTAACAAAAAAGTTTTGATATGCTTCCCTTGGATGCGCTTGGTATAAGCCACATTCTCTATTTTTGTCCAACCCTCTGGATCACTGGCATCCCAAAGTAGAGATCACTCCCATATGAACCAGATTCTGCTTTGAATTCTCAGAATACATATATATACTGGCAGCACAATGTTGCATAGGAAATCGAGAAGGAAGTGTTCATATAGAAGACTTGGTCGGATATCAGTCATATAGGCTGCAGGATCACTGCTGTATATTTTAAGCGGAAGTGATTGATTGCAGCATCATGAAAATACACTCGAATATTCAGGCTACCATAAAGTCCTTTTCGACCACTATATCGCCATTAAAGCCTGTCCATGAGTGTTATCTATTTCTCCCTTACTTAGTCCTCTGGCTATAGGAACACAGCTAGAAATTGTATTACAGCCAGACTAGCCAGAATGAGTACCACACTGGAAAATCCTAAAAGTGATCCTCCATAGGAGACAGCTAGATAGGAGAGAGGATCTGCTCGCCCGCATGTTGAGATGGCCCAGAGAGGACGATACAGCTCATTTTTTCTTCCCGAATTAACATTTATTTTGTGGTCTCTGTTCTCCCGTAACATTTACTAAGACTTATCCGTCCTTTACGAGCCTTACCACACGACTTCAGCTGAAGTTGGCATACGGAGGAGAATGATGCTGTCTGTCAGTGCCCAGCATGTACACAAATTCGTCCGAGAATACGTAGAATGCCCTTCGTGGTACTCCTGACGAGATTTTAAGATAATGATACTGGGAAGCTTAAGCTGGAGGAATTCATCCTAATGGTGTACGTTGTTGAATTTTTAAATTTTAATGGTATGTGGCAGCATAATGCATCCAATTATTGGTGTAAATGGCAATCTCATGTAGTTTATGTGGGTGATAAAGCCACCTAACGAAGTGATCCTTAAACTGTGCTATTCTCTGCATTTAAACACGAGTGTGACCTGAGGTATTGGCACTACCGAAAGAGATTTGACGTTCTCTATGAAATCATTCAAAAACAAATCTATTTTATTGACTATCTATGGCTGACAAGCGGCATCGACCTTTCGGTTAAGAAGCATGACTTTCAAAAAGTCACGGACTTACAGATCTGATTTCGTTGAAATGATATTTTTGTTTAAGACACTCGAGTCTCATACGTCACGTGTCATAGGTCCATAACACAGTTGGAAATTTTTTTTTATTTTTTTATTTCATTTGCTAGTGCCGTAATGCTGGCTGTTTTTTAATAAACTTTTCAAATTTATTATTAGAAAAAGTAAGTGTATGATGTATGTATATGTGTATGTTATAAATGTAATATGTTATAAATAATTGTTTTAACATTTTCAATGAAATTTTTTGTATTTTTCATGACTATGGTCATGACATAAAAATCTGCTTCATGCACTTGAAATCTTTTCTGATTTAACTGCCATTGGCATATTGGCAGCCAGGAAACAAAAACAAAACAAAAAACCATGTTTAAACATGTTCATGTCATGTTTAATGATTTCAAATCTCCTTTTTGGCATTAAAAACAATTTCATTTCCGTTTAATAGCCATTGTCCGGAATTTATCATCATTTTTGCTTATTTTTTCAAATTGAAAATCGAAATCGTTTTAAAATTTTTGAAATAAGTGATGAGAATTCAGTGAAAAATAATATTGGGTTCTATGAAAAGTATTCGAAATTTTTATTACTATGGCCATAAATCTTGATGTAACTGCCTGAGACAGATACTGACTGTCAAGGCTATGCAGACAATAAAGTTCTAAAGGAAGACGATAAGATTGCTTAACGACTGTTGTTCAATGAGATAGTAAGCTGCTGGTGCATGTCAATGAGGTTCATGATAAGCTCTGGCAATAATCGAGAATTATTGGACAACTTAAGTGGGAATAATTATTATCCGGTAGTATTCCCTAAATGACTGACATGGAAAGAAATATAGAGAGATTACTCTTTCAAGAAAACCCCAAGAACACGATAACGATATGCAAATGGCTTGCAATGCAACCTTGGGGATGGAACCTAACGGTTATGCAGTAGACGTATGAAATGATGATCAAACCGATATGGGGTGCAATCTAAGGATTATGCACAAGGCGTATATCATGACAGTCAGACCAATTGTAATCCATTGCTTGAGTAAACAGAACGAACCTGGAAAAGGTTTAAATAGAGTTGGACAAATGTGGTGTTGTAATCAGAGCAATGAATGTATCCTGAAATGGCGCTGGAAGATTTGTTGGATTTAAGTTCATTGTATATAGCAGTGAGAACCAGAGCTTGAAGACCTTGGTTGAGATAATGGGAACATCGTGAGCTTATAAATTGAGGGGCTGACTGCTTCTTTCCTAACACCTTCTGTCTTGTGGACAGAATCAATAGACTCCGAAATTTTTTGATATGATTTGCAAGAACACTGAGTAATAAGAGCGAATGCAGCAATTTAAAGGTCGCTTTGTGTTTCAAGAGAGGCAACGTTCAATATTGTACGAATAGATCGAGGACAGCCTAGGATGTTCGATATCAAAAAGGAACATGATTTTGAGAACTTCTTTACAACAAGAGTGTGAATAAGAGGAAACAGAGCAATTTTAAGACTACATAGGCGTACGATTGAGTCGAGGACAGATCCTGCAACAAGCGAAGGAGTGGTCGGCCTCAAGTACAATATTTAGAGTACATAGAGAAACTCGTGGGCACCTCCCAACAGGAAGTTTACATCATTGCAAAATGTGCTCAGTCCAATACGGGCAGTTAATACAAACCACGGGACATATCAAAATTATCCGACTGTGAAACCAAGTGCTCGTAAGATATTAACTCGAAAATAATAGGATACAAGCTGCGAAACTGAATGAATGAATGAAGGCAAGATAAAGAGGGTCACCTCCTACAGAATGCCTGGCACGGCAATGAGGTGACAGATGGGCTTACGACTAAAGAAACTCCCACGCCGCTGATAGAATCTGTGGAGTACGAAGATTATTTTGAAAGGGTATAAGGAAAATGGTGAAAAGGAAGATGGAGAGAGACGAAGTTACTTGCTAAGCCAACCACGTTTGAGGCAATTCAAGATTTTATTGTGTGAAGAGATTTTAATTTGCAGCGGATAATCCCTGGGCATTGCATACCGAATGAACACTTCTTTAGATTAGGCAGCTGTTTGAGCTCAATATGTTGACTATATAAGGAGGTGAATGAATCCTCGGAAGTGTTATTTAGAAGTATTTAATTTCATATAAAGTACTAGGCAAATAACATTTTTCATTTTGCCAGAGTAATAGCAATGGCGGAGATATTATAGGAATACTCTGTAAGATTCAGGGCAGCACAATGCCACTCCAGTATGTATCCTTTTTATATGACCTAATATTTGCCGCTTGAGCCGCTTGTTTTAATTTAATTCGCAAGTAAGAGTGAAATTTAATTTCAATTTTTTTTTCTTGTTTGCTCTTCCTCCAGGTCATCATTATTAAAATTTAATGAGTTAAAGGAGAAATAAATCGTTTTCCTTTTTTCTCTTCCTTCCTTTGCCATTAAAAAGTTATCGATATTATTAATGGCATTTGTTAAAACATTTTTCTCTCATTCCCATTTTCATTTCCATTCCTATGCTCATTTTTCTTTTTCCATTTTTTTCATATCTCTTCTGAATTTTTTTCTCTTTTTCAAAAACTCTAGGGATATTTATGGGTGCGATAGGGTGTGTGTGAGTTATTAAAGAAAATATTTATTTAATTTATCATGTATTCATATCTTCTCTCCCCAACCTCGTACCCATTTTAGAAAAACCCCATTTTTTCAATACAAAAAAATTCTTCTAGAAAATGGTCAAAGAATGATTTAAAAATCTTACTCAAAGACAACAAAAATCTGAAATACAAAGGCAACAACAACGACAACAGGACAGGAAAAGGGAAAAACACTTTCCCTCACTGATAAAAGGAAAAATTAGGAAAAACTTGAGGGAATTGTGTTCAAACAAAGTTTTTCTGTGTAATTTTCTGTTGACTTTTCAAACCGAATTTTTAATTCGGGCTCACGGAGCGTATGATTATTATTATGGCATCCACCATACCACACCGTCACACTTTCATTCTGTGTATATTCATATTCATCATACGCGCCGGGTGTGTTATTGAGAATTTGTTGATGATTTTAAATACAGAGTAGGGCATAGAGGGAGGAATAATGAAAATTTGTAATTTTCTGTGGAACTTTTCTATGGGTTGCTGTGGAGATTTTTGTTGGAAAAACAGGAAATTTAATTTTTCCCTTCAAATACTTTTTTCACAGACTGTAAATAGGTTCAAATGGGTCTTTTAGAAGAAATTCACAAGAACTTTATTTTCTTGAGACTTGATATAACCAGTCTAGTCTCATTGTTGTAATATTTTTCATACGTTTCAGTACGGATTTCGCCTTTTTAAGGTCCATAGATACTTATTGCTGATAAACTGGTGCCCAGTATATTCTATAAATGATTCAGAGGACTTAGTTGATTAATCCCAAAAGCTTTTAAGTAACTGGGTACCCAATTTTACTTCCACAATTTATAATTTTCCCATAGTTTTCATTTTCTCCTTATTATTTGATGTTGTTCGTTCATTCCTTTGTCATAACTTTGGCCGATAGCATGATGTCCTCTTAACTGACGTTATTTGATTGATTTCAAGTCCTGATAGCAAGTCTTCTAGTTCCGTTTGAATCTGGAAGTTCTTGTGTAGGACTAAACTGATATCATCAGCAGAATCCAAATCATTCATTTGGCTTGACATGATTGATGACCGATACCTGCTTCTTAAAATACTGAGAGTTCTGCATACCAATCCACAGCTCGTATAATTCAAAGTATTTTGTGAGTGAATAAAATTGCCATGAAAAGTTTCTCAAAAATCTGTCGTTTGGAGTTGACTTTAAACTGTTAGTGCAGCCCCTCGTGTATAAAATTAACAGGCACAACACAAGCGGTGTGAGAAACTGGGTGGTAATCCTGACTAAAGGATTGTAATGACTAATTATGTATGCACATATGTATGTAATGTATTTTCTGAGGTACAAATACTTTCCTAATGCTTTTCTAATGTCAATATGTCTGATGATATCGAAGGCTTTATTGAAATCGAATGGAATACAAGATGCTGGAGATTACTTCCCTCTATGGGAGGAATCTGATAACCTCACACTTCTTTAATTTACTTTGAAGTCTTTCCTATATAACGACTGCCAGTATCGTGCGTATAGTGTTAAGCAGAATAATTCCTCCTGTACATGCTGCAAGTGAACTTAGAAAACTTTATCTCTGATATCTTCGAAATATTAATCAATTCCCCTTTAGTAGAGAATACGAAACTCAAACAGAAAGATTAAGGGTCTTGAAAGTGGTACAGAGTATTTCAATTGAATATATTCCAAGTAAGTACTGAAGGGTTTATGCAGCAATCAGATTTACGCCTTAAGTTATTAAGTATTTAAATACAGTGGATCCTATAAAGAGTGTACCACGAGGAGAATGTTTTATACCAAGAATCTGAGAAGCTGCGCGATTTTAAACAATTCTACCGAATAGTGGAGGAAATTAGTAACAGAAGATTCATCACAGATTGTGGGACTTCCCCATAAAAGAAAGAAAAAGAAACTTGGGAGAGGATAATATCTCATTATCTGTTAGATTGTAGACAACTTTATCGAATGGTTGAGGAAATAAGTAACAGAAGATTCATCACTGATTGTGGGACTGCCTCGTGAAATAAAGAAATAGGAACTTGGGAGAAGAAAGCACCTCGTTGTGGACAACTTCGCCGAATGGGTAACAAAAGCATCAACATAGATTGCGAAACCACCCCATGAAAGAAGGATTTCAAACAGAATTTCAGTGACGATATTACTTTGCAACACCATCAGTTTTGAGCAGCCACAAGAACTTAAACTGGATTATATCAACCTTATTATTAAGAAGGAATACGACCACTGCAATCAATCTATGTAGGGTGTCCACACAATGTCTCTCTCAATCCTATGTTCGTGCTCTGTGTAAGTAAGTCTAACTGTCTGCCTAGTGCTTGATACTCGCCCAGGTATTCCATTCCATGCAGGAATGCATTTACACCGAACAGGTTCCAAATCTGTGTTCTATGATTCAGTCTTATTATCATAAAATCAACTTTTTATGCTCATGGCAACGCCCATCACTGAATCGATAACTTTGGCTTGAAGCGCTTATCAGTGCTTGGTCAGAAGGCCTTATACTGCCCTCAGGCTATGCATGCTTTAAAGCTCTTTCCATTGTAGTTAGTCAACACTAGTTCAGATTTACTCAATTCCATTTGACTGAACCGGGGTTTTTGCCTCTCTTTATCCTCCATTTCACTGAGTAAACCATTTCAAGCATCTCTTTGACCCACCCAAAATGGCTTTTACCCCATCAGTAGCTTGTAAACTGTCCTTAGTAATACTAGTAATAGTAATTAACCTGATATGAATCAAGTGTTTGGCTAGCATTTTAACTGCCAGACAGTCTTACATGTCCTGTCGTTTGTACTTCCTGGTTCAAATTGAACTTAGAAAAACTTTCGATAGTGTAAACTTTCTGTCGTTTGTATTTCCTGGTCCAAATTGAACTGAGAACCACTTTCGATAGTGTAAACTTCTGCTCAAAAGATATTCCAAAGTTTCTTCATGGGTTCTGAAAATTTTTCTCCAGGACCAAACATTTGTCGGACACTCTTTTCCCTACCCAACCCTATTATACAGAATGATTTCTTCTTTAGAGACGTAGCTATGAAGCCTTCAAATTCCTCCATTCCATTTTATTACCCAGTCTTGTTGTGAAGCGTTTTTCGAAAGAGACAATTAAAGAAAGATCTATCAGCCATTCGATTTGTTAGATCACAATGCTCCCTGATCGTGTCAGACGTGTCTCACCGACTCCAGCTTCGCTGTAGGATATATTTTCATTGCCCGGTTATACCAAGGCGTGTGAGTCTCTGTATCTTATCCCCATGTTATGTTAGCATCACAGTGAAATTATTTTTTGTTTCCAAATATAGGGTTACTGTGCTCATCAACCCTTAAACCCAACCTAGCCTATCCCACTTACTTGTTTATTCTTCCTGCCTTTGCATAACCTTGAAGCATATAATTTAATCATCAAATTATTTGTTTAAAATAAATTGTTTCCCCCTTTTTTTCTGTCAGTAACGCATGCTTTCAACAACAAAAAAAAACTTTTTTTTTAAATCATAAGCACGTTTAACTGAAAGCATCCATCAATAATTTAATATTTTTCTTCAGGAGGTATTTATTTGCTAAAACAAAAACAACAACAAAAAAATTACAACTCAAGTCCTTAACTTCAAATATGAATTTCAATAACGCCCTCTTCACCAAAAGCGCTTCAAAGTATTTCACAAACGAAAGAAACTTTTCCCATTTTTCTATGGAAAAAGTTTGGAAAAAACTTTTATTTATTGTTTTTTTATACCAGTGTATTGTTTGTTGTCGTTGTTGGGAAATGTTGTCTGTGTTTTCCTTTCAAAAATTACTGACCTTTTTTCCGTTTGTTGTTGGTAAAACTTTCAATTGTTTTCTGTTGCTGTTGTTGTTTGAATGTTTAACAATAAAAGGCAAGCAAACATTGTCTATCACTACTGTCGCTACTACAGTACGTTTAATACGCAGTGTTAGACACGATTTAAATTTTTTTTCTTCAATATCCTTCAAAATTCCTTCAAATTAACACACGCCAATAATAGCTCGTTTATCAAGTAATTTCCCGTTTAAATTTCTCACTTTAACTTGCTCGAAAACCACTTAAGCACGGAAATTTTTCCATTTAAAACGAGTATTCCATTTACAACAACAACAAGTTGTTACAATTTTTTTTGTTGTTATTTCCGCGAAAAAACGTAAAAATTTTCATTGTTTTTAGATTTTTAGATTTAATTACACAAAACGTTTCATCAACTTTTTAATATTCCGTAAAGCAAACCACGAGCATTTAATTGCAACTGAAGTCTTCATAAACCTGTAGCTGACTTTTATATGAACGTTTTATGGAAGTGTTCCCATTATTTTTTTGTTTACAAATATGCTCTCTTTAACACATTTAAACACATACACACATATACGTTCACAACAACTTTCTCTTTAATGCTCATACTCAGGTTGAATCCACAGTGTTGACAAATTTGTTTGAGGAAAACGCTTATTTTTCTCATCAAAAATGTTGTCGTAACACTAACAAGCAAGTTAGTTTGAGTTTGGAGAACTCAACCAAAAAAAAAAAAAAATCAAAAATTATCTGGAAGACTCTTTATTGCTCATTCAGAACGCTATGGCCGTATGATAACCGACTTTTATTGGGGCACAGTTAAAGCCAATGAACTCTACGGTATGTAGTTTCAAATCATACCACACAACCGATTCTTATCTGATTACGCGATAAGCATTTCAGAAAGAATAATTTCATTTGCAATTCCATATCGTTTAATAACCCAAAGCATCATGGATATGAAGTCGCCGTTGTCTAGTATGTACTATGTTGGCTCATTAGACGTGAGGCCATGGTTCAAACCCCTGGTCAGACATCTTCCTCTCAGTAGATTTCTGGAAGAAATTAGGAGAGTAAATAAAATTGTCATGAAGAAATTTCAGTAAAAATCTATCGTTCGAAATGGACATTAAACCCTAGGTCCCGTAACTCATGTATAGAATTAACATACACAACGTAAGTGGTGTAAAAAACTAGGTCGTGATCCTGACTGAAGAGTTGTAATGACCAACTGAGTATGTATGTAGGCAGTCTCCATGAGAACTGATATTCTTGACAAAACTGTAATTTTTTCAGTGACACATACTTTGATACAATTTAAACATGGATCATAGAATTGTAAGACAAGATTCCGTAGCACAAAATACATAGACTCGACTAACACCTCCTGCAATATTCACTTCGAACTTTTACAGCCCAAAAATCCTTCCAAGGCTACTCCTAGACGTAAAAGGAAGGAAGGTAGGGAGAATTCAAGAGTTTCCTCAAGTCAAGTGAGTTTGAGACAATCTAAACTTTTGTTGGGCAATTATCATGAGTTTTAGTATGAAGTAGTCTTGTAGATAGTGTGGGACTGTGGTTCAAACTCCAGGTCTGACATCTCAAATAAAACGAAATATGGCCACGACAATTAACTCTCAGAAGTCTTCTGGTAAGAAACTCTGAGAGTAAATAAAATTACCATGAAAAACATCTAAAAATTCTGTCGTTCGGAGCCGACAGTAAACTGTACGTCCCGCCACTCATGAATAAAAATTAACACACACAACATAAGTGATGTGAGAAGCTAGGCTGTAATCCTGACTTAAGCGTTGTAATGTGCAATGAGGTATGTAAGTAATTATCATGAGAAGAAGTATGAGTTATCGTTTGATATGCAGGAACAACCTGCGGACAGTAGTCGACCTTAAGCCAAAGTGTAGATTCAGAGATGAGGAAAATGAAACATCAGAGCACATAATTGGAACCAGTGTGTCGTTAATGAAAAGAAACACTTGGCTGCGATTCAAGCACTAACCAGAACAACATTCCGAAGTTTGTCATTGCAACAGTACTAGGGAAGATAATACAGGGATACTCTCTAAAGTTTGAAGGAAGTAATATAGATCATGTGGTCACTGAAATTCTGCACGATAATAATAATTTTAATACTTAAAGGCTACAAGGTTACGTTAGGTTAGGTCGGAGTGGTAGCTCTGATATCACAAAGCTCACTTGATCACGCATAGCGGCCTGTTGTGATGCCACGGGTGAACGCAGTCCCTGTACTAACCAAGTTCCACCAAAATCAGGGAAAAGGAAGAAGTTGGTCAGCGCAAGGGCTGCACAACGAGACTACAAGGACCCGATAGTACTTTTTGAGTTGTGTATCTATAATTCCGGGCAGGCATATTAAACACAACCTGATGAAGGTGTAGATTTTATTCAAATGACGAAATATAACGGAGAAGACTTTCAGCTTCTGTAGATGCCTTCGTCTGCTGAATGATATCAATCTCACACATGAGTTCATTCGAATTTTTTCTAGTGGCAGTCTTTGCAAGTACGTCAGATTTGTTGTTAACACCCCCCTGAAAGCAGCCATGATATATCTCGCTATTTCTCCAGAGAATTTTTCTTAAGCATTGTGGGACCATCCTAAATGTGGTGTACACACTGTCTCGGTGGTCTAAAGTTTGCTTTACTGACAAACTTTCTCTGTTCGATATACGATATACTCTTTACAACTCTGCTTAGCTGCTCAGGCAGAGTCTTCATTAACTGAGTACTGAAATCGAAATTATTTTCCTCTTTTAAAATTCTGTTAAATCGCTAAAATCACTGTCTAAATGCAAAAGTTGACAACACTACCATATTTTTTATTCGATTTTTTGAGCTCATTAAACTGAGAACACTAAACCGTTAGCAAATAACAGTAAATAAACTGTTGCTTTATTTTCCTTTAGCATTGTCGTATATTGACATTGACACTGTTGCTCTCATTTTCTCGATTCTTTTCAAGGTTGCGTTATCTTCATACAACTTTTCTTTGTTGTATTTGCTGGTGGGGGCAGGGGGTTGGTTAGAACAAAAAGCAGAATCAAAAACCATAATACTCAGCCATCATCAATCAATCTGTGTGTGCTTAGAACACAGCTTGTATTGAAATTTTGTGTATGCATGTGTGAATTCTAAACATTGTCCCATTAAAGCCTGGGTTTGGTGAGCATAAAAGCAAGTATTGTTGTGATTTGTGTTGTATTTTACGGAGAAGTTTCTGGTTTCTATCTCCCATAAAGACTTGCAGTGTCTGTTTAACATCTCTTGAGTGATGTACACGGTATTGTGTTTGCCTTTGTGTTGTCATTGTTTTTGTTTTTTTTTTCACAGTCTATAAATGAAATTTGTGTACGTGCTTGCGTGCTGCATCAGACTTTAAGTCAACAAATTCAAACAATATTTTTGCTTTTCCTGTCTCTTTCTCTCTTCTCCATGTAGAAAACGAACGAGGAACCAGCTTGCCAAGGAAAATCAAACCAAATGAATCAACAGGAAAACAGTTTTCGTTTTTATTAAGTGGCATAGAATTTCATAAATTTTATTGTGTCTGCAATAATGAAAAATTTTTCGTCTTTTATTGTCTTTCATAAAACACAACAGCAACAGAAAACAAATAAAAGAGGCCGAAACAATATTTAATATTTCAACCACAGTTGGTCACAATACAACCACAGCTACAGCAACGACAAAGAAAAAAGATGTTGTCAACAAGGCTTGTTATGATGACCTACTTATTATAGCCAATTACTCTCAGCTTGTTTAGCTTCAGTATCTTCCTCTGCGTAAAACTATATGGTTTTTCAAGTTCGAATTTCTATTTAAAAGATGCATTTATGCTCTCTTCTCCAAACTTCACTGGAAATATATGGCCGATGGCTCAAAGTTGTGTAGGGAAAGGAGATGTGACGTCATACAAACTCGAAGATCACTGCAATGCCTTCAAGGCGAAAGTCACGGTTATTCTCAAGGCTATTTAGGAGCAGAATAATCCTTTACAATGTTCTGAAGCTCTCCATCAGCCCGGATGTCATAAAAACCCTTCCGAATAAAATATTGACGTCCAAATTTGTTCATGATTTTTGCCTAATTTTTTGGGATATGACGGATTACTCAAAAGTTTCCTGAGCTTAGTCCTAACTACATACCCGGAGCTATGTTGGGGATGTAGTTTCGAGAACGGTTAGTAGGAATAAATTCCATTACTAGGCTAACACTTCGTTTGAAATTGGGATCCGTTTAAACACTAGGACAAGCTGGCCGAATTTTAACACTGTGAGGAGGAAACAGATTGTTTTCGTACTTGACTGAACGTGCAATATGTGGGATTTGCTCTCACGGGAGATTACCTAATAGAGACGCAAGTGCATTGGCTAGTCACTACCTCAAGGGATTTCTACAGCCGTTGCGAAACGGAGGATGAAATTTTCTTTATTCTGCTTGTCTGTCACTTAGTCTGCCACTGTACAGCAAATAGCATGAACGTGTGTGGTAATACTGGAAACCTGATTCTTGACATCTCTGAAGGAACTGTCTGAAGTTATATAAGATAGACTAGTTGGCTTAAGCTACAATATCTTTTTAAGTTCTTTGGCTTACGTGGGAAATTCGCATGATTCCGTGCAGTGACACCACATAACCTAACCTAATCAGTTCTAGCTTTCCTTTTCTTGTTTATTTACACCTCCCGCCTGTTTTCCATATGTCTCGTGATTACCTAAGCGACTAAAGGTATCCACAATAGACTTTTCTCTGCCATATTCATTACATCTGACTTCGTATTTAAACTGAATTCATTTTACTAAATTGTACACTCTCTCTCTCTCCCTTTTTAGTTAGCATTTGCCGAAAGAGAAATCTATTAAAAGAAAGCAAAGAGGAAATTTGCACTTGAAAGACTATGTCCACATATTTGTATGTATGTATGTATATACATAAGCATATGCAAGGAAGACCTTGAAAGGTTTTCATTTTCGGAGAAAATTTATTTCTCGTATTTTCAAAAATTAAATGAAATATTCCGTCTGGCAGTATATTCATCTCCATTGACTGTCCAGCTAAATTTTTTTTTTTTTTTATTACTTTTTTGCAAAAGAACAGAATTTATTTTTGACAATTGCTAGAGAATTTGAAAATCGGGGGAAAAGGAAATTAATTTAAATTCAATTTGTGAAATACGATATGAAATGAATAGCCAAGTATGATAGAAAATAAACGTATGATTAATATTTATTTCATTACAGTGCTCATACGCTCAGGTATGCAAAAGTCGAATAAAAATTTTGCAAAAAAACAATTCGATTTTCATCAGGATCTGTATTGTTTCGCTTAAAAGAAATCTATTTCAAATACAATACCACCGTAGCTTAATTTTTCCCGTTTAACTTAGGTTTCGAAGTGGACTTTCTTTGAAGAAAGTGATCCCCACTTAGGCCAGCACTTAGGCCCATTGTGATATCACAATCAAAATTCACGTCAGGGAACAAACATTCCATCGAGAAAACCAACACCAGTTCAAAATAAATGTTAATATTGCTCCAACATTTATATTAGAAAACTCAGTCGAAGATACCCGAAAATAAGTGATCGAAAACATCCATATTTTCCTGGCAAGAGCAGACATTCCCTTCCTCCTTCTCATATCCACAGCTCTTGCAGAAATCATTTGCCACATGCCTACTAAAAGACCAAAGGCCCATGAAAATCGCTATTGTGCGATGGATGGCAATGTGATTGAAGGACAAAAATTAACGTCTCTTTTGATTCATATGTGTCAAACAGAGTCTTCCAATATTGTACGTATCCTGCTGCTGCCAACGAGTTTGATCCTCTCTGTAAAACGAGTGGATAATATTCAATTTAACTAAGGCAAGCGGAATATCCATGCAGTGCAACATGTTACAGGTTGCAGACTCTGACCAACTCATCAGCAATGCAATTTTCCACGAAAACCCTTTGTTCCGGCAACACATACAAGAGTTACCTTTCATTGACCTGAAATTTCCCTGAAAGTAAAACCGTCTCTCTTGGAGGACGACCATACAAACAAGGTCCTTTAGGCGATTAAACAGAGTCTTCCAATATTGTACGTATCCTGCTGCTGCCAACGAGTTTGATCCTCTCTGTAAAACGAGTGGATAATATTCAATTTAACTAAGGCAAGCGGAATATCCATGCAGTGCAACATGTTACAGGTTGCAGACTCTGACCAACTCATCAGCAATGCAATTTTCCACGAAAACCCTTTGTCCCGGCAACACATACAAGAGTTACCTTTCATTGACCTGAAATTTCCCTGAAAGTAAAACCGTCTCTCTTGGAGGACGACCATACAAACAAGGTCCTTTAGGCGATTAAACTCTGATGGCATTAATGAATTTAGCTTTTAAAGATCAAAAGTCGAAAGCTGTTCCCAGAAGCTAAAATCAGAAAAGGCATGAACGATATTAATTCCTCAGGTCCCATCACATATCTGGCAGTATTGATTGACTATCCTTTCTACTTCAAATAGCACAAGGAAGGCAACGAAAGTTTAAAAATCATTGCCTCAAATGTTGCCAAATGGAAGAGCATCGAATCAGATAAATACAATATGGCGCAATGCTAGTTGGATGAGATTTTTATTGAAAACGCCTGAATTTACACGGACAATCAAACTGCATTTAAGTCCCTTACAAACGGCACTTTGACATCCGTTTTCTTCCAAGAATATTGGAAATTTTTAAGTCCAGTTTCAGTTTTAGTTTACGTTGTAAATTTCGTTCCTGATAAACTGGCCAGAGCATGTACAGGGCTCACAATCTCGAGCATGTTACAAGACATATATATTGCGAGTGCCTCAGTTAAACTGGGTATTCCCTGCTTGCCTTACAGGAAATTTCAACATCGCTGGCAGCAGGAATGTATGAACTCGTACTGATTGTTCTCTTGCCTTTACACTATTGAGATTCTCATAACCCACTGTAACATTAGAAGTCATACTGATAAGCTTGGTAATGCTGCAAATGATTTCTGCAGGATCTATGGAGGTAGGTGAAGCTATGTTTCACTTTATGTGTCAATGACCAGCTTGAAGCTATGAAGACTCAGATGTTCTTCACAACTCATTTTCTGTCACCTTTGACTGAACTTGGCCAAATAAGCATTAATGTGATGCGTAAGTGATTTTCAGTTTAGAAGTTTACGAAAAAAAAGAACAAAAAAAAGGAAACAAATAAAAAGAAATACTGAAACCGTTTATATAACGCTGTGTTATAACAAATGTAACGAGTGGACATAATCAACTTTAAAAGCAAAATTTTCCAAAAATGAAAGCTATTTTTAAAACACTCACCATGACAAGTATTGCATAAAATAAATCCTCTTTTTTTTTGCTGTTAAATGGTAACACTATTCCTTACAAGGTAGAATACGTTTAATTTTTTTAAATTCTCTTTTTTTGTATTTACAAAGAGGACACGTTAATCAATTTAATTTTTTTATGTGCTGAAAAGGGTTGCTAAACATTTTATGTAACACACACACAATGTAAAAAAGAGAGTTCAACACACTTTTATAACATGAGCACACACACACATTCAAATATGATATAAATCAACATGTGTTTTACTCAATTACGATGACATTTAACACTTTAATTGCTTTATTTTATAATGCTTTCACATACAGACACACACACACATGCTAACAGTAATATAAAATGCATGGGTTAATGTGTTCACGTTACATGATCACGTACAGCTCGACGTAGTCCTCAATTATAGTCGTGGATGTTCGTTTAATTGCAGTTGTTTTTTACTTTTTTGATTAATAAAATAATTTAAAATCCAGTCATTTACATTGGATGGCAGCACTATACGCATGATATATACGCCATTTGAAAGAGCAATTCTTAAGCTGTCACAATCCGTCACACTTTTGCTTGGTTTAGTAGGGTACATTATTATTCTTTTACGATTGAAAATCCTTCAAACTTTCAAAAAAAATCAACATTTTTCGGATAGTTTTGTTGTGCCACTTTTTTGCCAAGACAACTGCACTTCCTCTTGTTTACTGCGACCAAACGAATGCCTTGATCAATACAGCAGTAAATTAATAATTCATTGAATAAAATTAGACGATCATTTACATTCGATAACAGAACTTTGTTATGGGCTGTTGTAAAGGGTGTTTTTTATAGAGGTATAGAACTTTAAGTTGGCATTACTTTTCACGATGGCGACCGATTTAACAGCTGTCAAGTGATTTATTCTCAGTTTGGTTTGGCAATGCATCACGAATAGACTCACGCCTGAACAACGCTTGCAAATAGTGCAATTTTATTTCGAAAATAATGGTTCTGTACGGAAAACGTATCGCGCGCTACGTCCATTTTATCGTCGATAAAATTGTCCATCAGAGCAGTTAATTCGATTAACCATGGACCGTTTTCGCACCACGTTTACTCTTATTGATAACTCGCATCCCCAGGGACGCTGTACGGTGCGTACAGAAGAAGCTATTGCTGCTGTAGAGCGTAGCATTGAGGAAGACCCGAATGAGTCCATCCGCCATCGAGCACAGGAATTGGATCTGTGTCCATCCACTTTATGGAAGATTTTGCGGAAGGATCTTGGTTTGCGTGCTTACAAAATCCAACTCGTGCAAGATTTGAAGCCAAACGATCATCAAGTAAGGCGTAGATTCGTCGAATGGGCCCAAAACGAGATTACCGTTGTTCCTGATTTTCATAAGCGAATTTTGTTTAGCGAGGAAGCGCACTTCTGGTTGAATGACTACGTCAACACACAAAACTGCCGCATTTGGAGTGAAGGTAATCCTCAAGTGTATGTGGAAACACCGTAACATCCAGAAAAACTGACTGTTTGGTGCACTTTATGGGCTGGTGGAATCGCTTGACCATTTGGAAGACAACATTCGCCGTATTATTGCCGATATACGGCCACAAATGTTGGAAAAAGTAATCGAAAATTGGACGTCCAGATTGGACTACATCCGCGCCAGCCGTGGCGGTCATATGCCAGAAATCATATTTAAAATGTAATGCCATAAGATTATCTTTCGGATAAATAAAATTCATGTCAACCGAATAATCCATCGTTATTTTATTGCAACTTAAAATTCTATACCTCTATAAAAAACACCCTTTATATCAATCATACGTCATTTGATAGAGCAATTCTTAAGCTGTCACAATACGTCACTTTTGTTTAGTTTAGTAAGGCACATCATAATTCTTTTACTATTAAGAACCCGTCAAACTACAAAAAAAAAATTAGCATTTGTGGACAGTTTTGTTGTGTTACTTTTTTGCGAAGAAAACTTGATTCCTGCGGCCAAACGTATGCCTTACTCAATACAGCAACAAATTGGCTAATTCTTAAGTGTTTACAATTAAAATGCATTTATTTTATTAACTGTTATCACAACAAATTAAAGGAAACCAGTTAAAAATATAATAAATTAAGTGCGGTCAAACGATTGTCAATAACTGTGTTTTTTTTCGTTCTCTGCTTTGATATCATAATGCTTGTTTTATAGCATTTCTACTAGAAGACTAATTCTTTTTTGATAGAAAATAATAATTATAAGCAGTCTTTAAAACTATTGTCTGGAGATAAGCTGTCTTTTATCTGATTATTCATATGTATTCTACTGTCTCCAGCCCCCCCCCCCCCCCGCTTACATTTCTTCAAGTGTTTTCTTAAATGTTGTACGCATAAGTTGCCAGCACGTGTTTGAAATTAAACACAAACTAAACGTCTATCTCTGTGTGTGTTTTTCATTATAACCCTCGAGTCATTTACATTTTGTTGCCATTTTTCATGTTCAACTTGTTTGCAAGAAAAAAAATGTGTTTTTGATTTCCAAATTCGATTTGTTGAACTTTCCTTATGAAATAAACATTTTCGTATTCGTTTGCGTATTACAAACGTTTAAAAGCGTTGCCATTGACACTCTGAGATTATAATGCAATCTCATTTTTTGTTGTTGTTGTATTAAAGCTTATTTTGGCCAAATATATGCCCGATACTGGGAGAAAACAAATTTTTTCCAGAACCTTAAACAGGCTTCAGATCATCAGGTATGCAAATTTTCATTGTATTGTAGGGAACTTAATAGTTCGATGGAACATAGAATTCGTAGGAACGAACCGAGATGAATTAATGACATGAGAAGTCCAAGAATCAAAGTAGAAAAGGCCAAGACTACTATTAGCTCTTAAAATTATAGAAATAGACAATAATAAAGCGAAGTCACCATAGTTTAGTTGGTAGAGTGTTGGCTTATTAGACGTGAAGCCACGGTTCAAACATCTTGAGCTAAACGAAATACGAAAAAATATTTCTTCGGCTACTTCCTCTCAGCAGATTTCTGGTAAAAACTCTGAGCGTAAAATAAAATTGCCTTGAAAATTGCCAGGATTCAAACCGCAGTTCAGACATCTCGACCTAAACGAAATGCGAAAAAATATGTCTTTGGCGACTTCCTCTCAGCAGATTGCTGGCAAGAGCTCTGAGCGTAAAATAAAATTGCCATGAAAAAGTTTCTCAAAAAATCTGTCGTTAGGAATCGACTTTAAACTGTTGGTCCCGCCACTTATGTATAACATTAACACACACAAAACATGAGTGGTGTGAAAAGCTAGGTCGTAATTCTGACTGAGGGATTCTAATGATTAATTATGTATGCATGTACATGAAATAATGAAAGCGTTGCATTATTGAAAACATTTCTGTTTGCGAGAAAACTTTCAAAGACAAATTAATCGCTTTGGCCAAGAAGTCCTCGTAGTGTAGTAGTAAACGCGAGCCATGGTTCAAAGACCAGCTCAGACGTCTCAAACAAATCGAAATATTAAAAAAAAGTATTTCATCGGCAACTATCTCTCAGCAGTTTCTCAAAAATCTGTCTTTCGAATTTCATTTCTTCTCTGCGTATACCAGTATTGCCAACATCACTATCAAAAGCCTTCTCTACTGCTTTCTTTACATTTCTTTATTTAGAAAACAGTTACGCATTCATACACAAATTTTTAATCATACTTTTACCCTAAACTTACTTAACATTCACACACACATACACACACACTCACAAGGAAGAAAAGAGAGAGAGAGAAAAAGAGTGAATAGAAAGTATACACGTGTTACAGCTTATGAGTCATAATATATATTTTTTGTAGTTGTTGTTGTTGCTGTTGTTGTCTTCTGTCATTTTGACAACCACCTCCCCCAAAAACGTAAAAGTTGGCCAAAGGAAAAATTTATTGAAAAATAAACGACAACAAAAACAAACCATAATAAATGGATGAAATGTTGTTGGGCATCAAAATTAAACAACAACATATCATTTACCTGCTACAACAACAACTAGGCAATGTTGGCAATAAAGAATTGAAAGCATTGAATAGAAAGCACATGATGATAAATGTGTGCCACGATGATAATGACGATGATGATGATAATGGCGATAGGCATAGAATAGTTATGGTGAAAAGAACTGAAGCATGTAATGTATCGATTTTATAAAGAAATAAAAGAGCGGTGAGGGGCCTCTATACACACAGCTATACATACACACAGCTATACATACACACAGCTGTTAATAACCAAACATAATCAGAATGCCATCAAATGGTGGATATCAAAAGTTAACTTGTTATTACTCCCCGGTTGATGATACTAAGAACATGTAATGGTTATGGTTAGGGAACCTAAGTTTCTTGTTCTCCCAGAGACACATTATTCTGGCTATCAAAAACGTAATGCACCACACTTCCAGATACATATCGTCGCCTCCATTCTATAACGTTACACTTAGAACGTGCAAGAACATTTTTAATGTTCTTGCATTTTTAAATTCTACGTTCTCTAACTTAAATACTGTCAAAATTTGGTTAAGACCCGCCGATCTGTTCCGAAGTTATAGGGAGAAATCTCCTTAGAATACGTATATAGTCGTATGTCGCGTGAAAACTTTGAGAGATCATAACTCAAAACAGACTTTTTCGACTTAGAATGTTATAGAATGGAGGCGTCGATATGACATAACAACTATACTGATCTCTAAACATCACAGTAGATGGACTGTGAAAAGATTTCATGTTTTAAATCCCCATATAGTGGCTGTATAATCTCAGAGTCATAGATACCTAGATTGTAATCCTAACTGAAAGGTTGTGGTAATAAACGTGATCACCTAATATAATCTGGCAATACTTACGACATTCTAATCTGTCACTAAATTCAGTATATTTTCTCCACTGAACGTTATGAATCGATTTACGCTTGGACAACGTAAAAAAATTTCAAACCGGTTTTGTTTCTTTGCGTTTTTAAATTTAAACTTTAAGTGGCCCACCCTTTGTTATAGATGACGTAACATGGACCCTAGCTAGCATATTTTTGATGTTTTCTATTCATGACGAGACCAACAGTTCCAATATCCTGATGTGATATTGAAAGGCTCTGCACGAGCGAAGTTATTCAAAGAAGAATGATTAAGTCGTCATGGCATATCCTTTGATACACAAATGCCTTGTTAGTGTTCAGTGTTTTGTTTAAGTCGCCCTTCTTTACAATTTAAACACTGACACTCTTTCTCTACTATTACCTTAGAGAATTTTTATTTTATTTTTAAATCACCTGAACAAAGCCTTGTGACATCCTGTGACATGTGCATAGAATTTATGCATCAATGAGTGTTGCTCCTAAAATCGTTGCTGAATAAATGACGACAGTTCCGTTTGTTTAATAAACAGAAACGTGAATTTTATTGCCATATTCATACACTTGCAGGCGTAATTATAAAATAGGAAAAGGATTCTGAACAGAGAATTTAGCACACATATTGAACTGTCACATTTTCCGCATCTAAATGAATATGTTCATACATAAATACGTACATATGTACATTATACATATGTATGGTTCATGCATGCATAAGTATAACAGCGAAAAACTGACGCAAAGAAAAACCAGCACGTTTTTTGAGATTTTTTTTTCGAAACGAAAGGATTTTTTTTAAACATTTTTAATATATTTTTATCATACATATATACAGTGTAGATCAAAACTAACAAAACAATAGCTAGGTTAAGTATGATTTTAATTAAAAAATTATATCGTTAATACCTGGGTCTGGTTGTATGAAATACAACGTCATATACGACCGCCTTTGGATTGCTTGCAGCAATCAATACTTTTCTCACATTTCGGCCGGTATTTCAACAATAACTTGACAAGTGTTGCTTTTCAAATGCTTGATGCTTGTGGTAGTATCCATGCTCCACCAAAAAGTCTAATGGCGTCAAATCGCATAACCTTGGTGGCCAAATGGACGTGACCTTAACGTGAAGTTTTACTCTTTTTACTTTTTATGGTTCACTGTCATTGAAACCGCGTACCATTCAGTTCATAATCTTCAATTGCACGGCAACCAAAGGCTTTTAGCATACGGCCTTAGGTAGGTAGGAAGGTATAAGTGGTAGCTTTGACTACCACTTGATTGATTGATTACTTTGATTGATCACTTGAGCACGCATAGCGGCTCGTAGTGATGCCACATGCCTTAGCTTGCTGAAAAAAATTTGCACCTCAATGACCACAATAAGACCACAATGTATACCAACCACTTTTTCCGGATTCAATGGCTTTTTCATTATCACTTCTAAGCTCTTCTAAACCGCCTATAAATTAGTCCGGATAAGTTAGTAAATATTCACACCACTCTTAATGAGAACATGGTGAGGCAGCCATGCATGTATTCATTCAATTATGCAACCTGGTTAACTGCATGATTAAACCTCTTGTTGCGAGTAAGACAACAAATATTAGTTGAGTTCATTCCCATTTTGTCTTATAAAGGGTGTTTTTTATAGAGGAATAGAACTTTAAGTTGCCATTACTTTTCAAGATGGCGACCGACTTAACAGCTGTCAAGTGATTTATTCTCAGTTTGGTTTGGCAATTCATCATGAATAGACTCACGCCTGAACAACGCTTGCAAATGGTGTAATTTTATTTCGATAATAATGGTTCTGTGCGGAAAACGTATCGCGCACTACGTCCATTTTATCGTCGACAAAATCGTCCATCAGAGCAATTAATTCGATTAACCATGGAATGTTTTCGCACCACGTTTACTCTTATTGATAACTCGCATCCCCAGAGATGCTGTACGGTGCGTACAGAAGAAGCTATTGCTGCTGTAGAGCGTAGCATTGAGGAAGACCCGAATGAGTCCATCCGCCATCGAGCACAGGAATTGGATCTGTGTCCATCCACTTTATGGAAGATTTTGCGGAAGGATCTTGGTTTGCGTGCTTACAAAATCCAACTCGTGCAAGATTTGAAGCCAAACGATCATCAATTAAGGCGTAGATTCGTCGAATGGGCCCAAAACGAGATTACCGTTGTTCCCGATTTTCATAAGCGAATTTTGTTTAGCGAGGAAGCGCACTTCTGGTTGAATGGCTACGTCAACAAACAAAACTGCCGCATTTGGAGTGAAGGTAATCCTCAAGTGTATGTGGAAACACCGTTACATCCAGAAAAACTGACTGTTTGGTGCACTTTATGGGCTGGTGGAATCATTGGTCCGTACTTTTTCAAAAACGATGGTGGCCAGAGCGTTACAGGCAATGGTGATCGGTGTAGAGCCATGATTACTAACTTTTTCATTCCTGAATTGAATAACCATGATGTTCAGGAGATGTGGTTTCAACAAGACGGCGCAACATGTCACACAGCTCGTGCCACAATAGATTTATTGAAAGACACGTTTGGTGACCGCCTAATTTCACGTTTTGGACCTGTGAATTGGCCTCCAAGATCTTGTGATTTAACACCGCTAGACTACTTTCTGTGGGGCTATGTAAAGTCATTGGTCTATGCGGTAAAGTCACAAACGCTTGACCATTTGGAAGACAACATTCGCCGTATTATTGCCGATATACGGCCACAAATGTTGGAAAACGTCATCGAAAATTGGACGTCCAGATTGGACTACATCCGCGCCAGCCGTGGCGGTCATATGCCAGAAATCATATTTAAAATGAAATGCCACAAGATTATCTTTCGGATAAATAAAATTCATATCAATCGAATAATCCATCGTTGTTTTATTGCAACTTAAAGTTCTATACCTCTATAAAAAACACCCTTTACATGTAGTTGCACAGACCAAGCTTGAGCGTAAGTTCCCTTGACCTCTAGTCCAGTTAAATATTTTCTGCAGACTTCTAACATCTCAATTCTACTGCTGCAACTCTTCTTTAAGCCATAGGAGTGCTTAGTTTGAGGCTTACGAACCTAAGAACAGCAGAAGCGCACTCTCGAGATTTCTGAGCATCCTCTCTTGTGCTAGTGAATACTGGTTATCCCTTGGAAAGAATTGCTTTAACCACTACAGTTGTTTTACAGGATAGTGTGACTTGGTTGAAGTAATGGGGGCTACAACGAGAACTGTTCAGGCAGAGACAGTTCCGAGACAACTAAAATGTAACGAACATGACGATATCGATACTCACTCCCACACTTTAAAGGGAATGGAAGTCCCACACTAATTGTGGCCTTTTAGTCAGGATTACAACCTAGCTTCCCACACCATCCATGTTGTGTGGGACAATTTTAGTCAAGAGAGACGGGACCTACAGTTTAAAATCAACTCTAAGCAATATTTTTTTTGAAAAGGTTCCCCCACTCTTCAATTAAATAAACACATAGATGGCTTATAAGACTTGGCAAAGGATTTCAAAGGATTTCAATTGGCCAAGAATTTATGGGCGAATGTGCATGTTTACTGTGGAATTCTTGCATAAATTTTTAGCAATTATCTAAGAAGGAGTACATACTGACGTTTAATATAAGATTTTTTCAGTTAATTTTATGCAACACTGTTTATAACTGATGAACTTTTAAATGCCAAATCATGTTAAGTGTTGATTTAAATTCATTATTAAAAATCAACTCGTGTCCCGTGCATCATTAACGCATTGCCATGACAGCGTTTATAGAATTCAATGTCTCACATATTTAATCGTTTCAGCTTATCGGCACTCATCCTTCTCCCAAGTATTTGACAGAAAGTGAAATTGTGTCATATGTATTTGAGATAAACAATCAATTACGCATTTATTATGTACTAAAATGCTAACAAATAAAATCGCCATAATCAGTACATGAAAACATGAATTGTATGGAGATTTGGTTGTAATGCCAAACCCGTGGCTTATCTTTTCATTTTCCTTCGGTTCAGTTATTAATACGCATTTGTTTAGGCAACTAAAACTGGTAACCGGCCTTTAATTTTGGGTTATCGAATGTCATTTTATCAATATCGATATCTTTTCACATTCATACATCATTCAATACGCCCCCTTTTACTATGTAAAGTACTTGTATGCTTTCATTAATTTATTGTTGTACCCTACACTAGCGCGATAGTTCATACAGACACATGTAATATTGATAGTTTTAAGCAAGAATAGAAGCTTCAAGCTCGAGGATGATTTGCAGTATCATTCAAGCCAAGTTTCTGGCTAGGTTGTTTGTTCTATACTTCTTCAAATATTCAAATCGCTTTGAAGGCCTTAAATTTAGTCTTCAGAAATCTATTGGAGATAATTAAAGTGGACATCAAACAGCATATTCAAGCACATCATCTCTTACAGTTGAGATTGATAGAAAAAAGTACTTTTAAGGTCTAGGGTACTATGTAATCAGCTATGAACGACAATAAATTTTTTACCGGCTGCTCTTATATTTCCCTGGATTTTCTTTATCTCTTTATGATTATCTGCAGTTGTTTACTTTTTTTTGTATGTGAACTTCCGTTTTATTTTGACCAGGAAAATCCTCCACAAAAAGTCACTTTTATTAATAAATTCCAATGAAATAAATGAATGAATGAATGAATATTTTTTGCGTATTCGATAACAATCGAAAATCAAATAAAAGTTAATGTAATGAGAAAGTATGCGAGGGTGGAAGTCAAATGTCATAGCACATATGGAATCGTATACATCATACATACGTAATTGGTCATTACAACCCTTCAGCCAGGATTACGACCTAGTTTCCCACACCACTTATGTTGTATGTGTTAATTTTATACATGAGTGGTGGGACCTACAGTTTAAAGTCGACTCTGAACGACAGATTTTTGAGAAACTTTTCATGGCAATTTTATTTACTCTAAGAGTTTTTGCCAGTAATCTGCTGAGTGAAAGTTACCGAAGAAATACTTTTTCTATTTTGTTTTGATGTCTGGCTTAGGGCTCGAACCCTGGTTTTACATCTAATAAGCCAACACACTACCTACTAGACTATGGCGACTTCCTAGTCTTCAACATGATGATAAAATATGTTGATACCTCACACACTCTTTGTTTAATTTAATTTTGCAAAAAAAAAATTTTCTTTTCGAATGAAACTGATTTTTTTCTTGGTGGATACGTTAATAAGCAAAATTGCCGTATTTGGGGCTCAGAAAACCCCCACACGTGGTCTTACAGAGGCCAATGCACCCATTACGAGTGACTGTTTGGTGCGGCATGTGGAGCGGAGGCATCATTGGCCCATATTTCTTTGAAAATAAGGCTTCACAACCACTACGTTCAATGCGGACACCTGTCGCAGCATGATAACCGTTTTTTGTACCCGGTCTTCATGATATTGACGTGAACGATGTTTAGTTTCAACAGGATGATGCAACTTGCCACACATCTCATGTCACAATCGATTTATTGCCTCAAACTTTTGATGGCCGTTTAATCAACCGAAATGGTGATGTCAATTGGCCGCCAAGAAACTGTGATTTGACACCGTTGGATTATTTTCTGTAGGGCGCCTTTAAAGAAAAGTGTTAACCAGAGACAATTGAGCAACATTCGAGATGCCATTGCCGAGATACAACACCATACACTTGAAAAAGTGCATGAAAAGTGGTCGGATTGAATAAGGCACTGTGAGATAAGCAGCGACAGCCATATGAATGAAATAATATTCCATTTCTAACCGGAACAATTGTACTTCACATTAAAAAACAAATTTGGCAAAAATTCAAAGCGTTTTGGTTTTATTACATTTTTTAATTTAAACTTTTAAATGGCCCACTCTATATTAAGGAATTTTAGCAGACTAACCTTTAAGGCACTGATGATACGCTTAATTCACATTATTTGAGTTATAAATAGGCTTTGTTTGACAGGCTACGAATTACGGAGTTGTTAACAATGCATTATGGTTACTCCTAATACCATTGAAATGAATTTAATTATTCAAGAGACTTTATATGGGACCCTAAGTCCAATGGTTATTGTGTAGCTGCAATAAAATGTTTGCTTTTGTATTTCTTACTATTATTTTTATATAAAACAACAACAACAAAATAACAACAAGTAACGTATGTAATAAAGCCACATTTTAATATCCATCGTAACAATTTAAACTTGAATTTATTGGCACATTGTACGCTTTGAATTTGACACACAATTTTACACAATTAACTCGCACAAGTTACCCTTTAAATTGAACCAGCAACAGCTTTAGTTGCAGCCCCCTTAAGTTTGATAACAGACAAGACAAAATAGAGAATTGCAGGCTTTAATTTGTCGAAATAAATTTTCCGTTTTCATAGTGTAGTGTGTAGGGGAGTAAGAGGAGATTTGTCGTGTGTTCTAACCACACTTATATAATCGCCCTCTTATTGTGTAATTCACACAATATTTTTTTTAAATTTTATTTTCTTTCGTCCTTACCCTCTGCCAGGGAATGGTTATACTCTTCCGAATGCTTTCTTCTTATATTTACTTGTCTTTCTTGGTTTCAATTGTCATTTGTGACATAAAATTTTATTTTCATTTTACTATCCTCATCTTTATTTGATGATTTCGTTGTAAATATTGTTCCACAATAAAAAACTACGGCAGCTGTTGGCATAAGTAACATAAGATTTTTGGATTCAAATAGGAGAAAACAATAATTACGACGTATTGTGTATGCCTTTTTGTAAAGGCATTAAAAAGTTATTGAATTTTCGTTTTTTGGTATTAAAAGTTTGATTTTCTGGGTTAGGTTTGATTACATTCTCAGTCGCCTTAAACATTTAACTCACTTAGTTCCTATTAAAGTCTGTACTTCCTGGCTGACATCCTTTTGGAGTGATTGTGGTTATGAAAGCCGTCAATCGATCAATCCTTGTCAAATCTGGTGTCAGATGAGGTCCCACTACTATATAGCGTTTCTGATTACTCCTCTCGGTGAGGAATAGTAGGCTTTAGCTTTGCCAATCGTCTGAAGCATTTAACTCACTCGGTTCCTATTAAAGCCTTTACTTCCTGGCTGACATACTTTTTGAGTCATCGTTGCTATTAAAGCCGTCAGTTGACCAATACGAATCAAAACTGGTGTCAGACAAAGTTGTGTTCTCATCCCACTACTATTTAGCGACCTAAGTTATTACTCTTGGGAAAGAATAATAGGCTGTAGAACCTGACAAAGCTGACGACATTAGTTTTCCTTGTTCAGAAGCTTTTTACACTGTTTATGATGGACTCTGCATAGGTGGAGGCCAGCAGAGCAGTTTTGATTTGAAAGATTTCCGTCCCATTTCCAATTATGCAATTTCCATACGGCAGATCCAGTATTGACGTCTACAGCAGACTGAATTTAAGCAGCCACTATTTGATATCTCAACTATTATGAGGCAATCTCCACATTTTTTTGTGCAGTAAGAATACTTAAGTTCTCATGTACTCTACTTTCATGGGCTCAGTAGAACACAGCGGATAGTAATGCCAATACAATTCAGGAATTTATCAAACGTTGTCTTCGATGGGAACGAGAAACAATGTTCACTCAACAATGACACCAAATTTCTATCACAACTGACACTAATGTCTATTGAAAAATCATCTTCAGCGAAGAGGCCTATTTCTAGATGAATAGTTACGGCGCATGAAACTTAAAAGCATCCAATGAGCAAAAAATCGCTCTTTGATAAGGGTTTTCGACTGTCTGTGTCTTTGGCTTATATTTCTTTGAGAACGACATTGGCCAGGCCATCACAGTCAATAGTGAGCACTTTCGGCCACAGTTTACCAACTTCTTTTGGCCTGAATTGAATGACCTGGACACTAACAGCATATGATTTCAACAGGATGGTGCTACGTTTCGCTCAGCTTATGTTGCATTGGATATTCTTTAAGAGTGATTTGAGAGCATGTGGTCTTCTCAAGTGTAGGTGAAGTGAATTGGCCACCAAGATCGTGCACTTTGAGTCTGTTAGACTTTTTGTAGCATTTTCTTAAGTGACAGATGCATGTAAATAAGCCACAAATCACAGAGGTCCTCATCCATACCATCGGTTAAAATCATCCTAATGTATGTGTCAGAGTTATGGAAAATTGGACATGTCCGATACGATCCACCCAGAGAAGGCGGGTAATTAAACGATATTATATTCCACACGTATAGCCATCAATCAGTCTTCAACATGATGTAAAAATATGTGGATACCTCACAAACTCTTTGTTTAATATAAATTTTAGGATGACCTGGTAGTCTAGTGGGTAGTGTGCTAGTCTATTAGCGTGAGGGTTGTGGGTTCGATTCCCACCAGAGACTCTGGTCTGTGACACTATACCGAGCATATGGTCAAGTTACTCCGCTTGTATATAATTAGAATATAATTTGTAATTGTATTGTAATTAATAAATAAATAAATGAATAAATAAACAATTTAAATTTTAATCTAGGAAGCGCTTAATTAAAGACCCTACGCATGAATTTTTCATATTCAATAAGAATAGGAAATTTTTAAATTTTTTAATTTTTTATTAACCCTAAGCCTCATTTTAAATGCTAATTCTGCTTAATACAATCCCTAGCCGTTTGTATTATAAACTTAACAACGTCCATATCTAATATTTATGGAATTAAACGCATTTCTGGCATTATTCTCACTTTAAGCCTAAATACGTGCTTTCCGCTGAACAGCACTCAGCACTCAAGCAAAAAAATCTCTACCTTAAGTGAATAGCAAGGAATCATAGTTTCCATAAGCCATCTGCAACAAAAGTAACAAAAACAATTCCTATGAATATTACAGACAGACAGACAGATAGCCAGATATGGTAATAATGCATTGCAAAAAACACAAAAAAAATAGTTTTTATAACAGCCTTAGCCTGTTATTTACACACAATTACAATGTTAGCAGGAAGTATTAGATAGACAGACGGTGTTGAAAATTATAAACCCAAACGCCAGAAGAATATTTTGTTTTTTCACATTCCGGCATTTCTAAGATGCCATTAAATGCCATTGAATTCAAACTGTACCCACTATTTTGTTAAGGTTTTTAAGAGAAATTCTCTTAAATTTTCTAAGAAAAAATGCAACATTTGAAAGAAAATTGTATGACAGCCGATTGCTTTGTTTATTGACTTTGACATTGACACGGTGGCTGCTGTTTTTTTTTTTGTTTGAAAATTCCTTGAATAGGATTTTTTTCTTTTGGTTTTTTCTTATGTTTTTTATTGTCATGAAAAATTATGCAAAACAATTCCAACTAAAAATGGAAAAGCATAAAGGATAATGGTTTCAGGGTATTTTTTTTTAATAAAATTTAAAGTTTTTTTTTAAATGTTTTCCCCTTAAAATATTTAAATTCTTAAACAAAATATTTAAATTAAAACTCGATGTGGTTCACTGTTTTTTCTACATTACTAACGCAGTCAACGTAGTCTAATATCGGCTTAGTTCATACGAACCTGTGGTACAAACCCTAGCTCAGACATCTCGAACAAAACGAAATGCGAACAAATATCTTCGGCGAATTCCTCTCAGTAGTCTTCTGGCAAAAACTCTGAGAGTAAATACAAATGCCATGAAAAGTTTCTTAAATATGTCATTCGGAATCGACTTTAAACTGTAGGTCCTGCCATTCCTGTATAAAATCAACACACACAACATGGCTGGTGTGAGCAGCTAAGTTGTAATCCTAACTAAAGGGTTGTAATGATCAATTAAGTAAGACCATTCTCTTCGTAGCAAGTCTTTAAAACAGAGCCAGTGTAAGAAATCCAGTAAACCTGATGGTAATACAAACAAAGGCCCCAAAGACTTATTTTGTATGAATCTTATATAGTATGCTATGACTACAGTATGGTATTAATGTTGGTTCGCCTTTCACAAATAATAATTAGTAGATGCTCCACTGCTTAAACATGAAAGAAAAAATGTTACGGGCATGAGATATAGGTGTAACGGGTGTGACACGTACTTTATTCAATTGTAAAATTTTTAATACATAGTATGTAAGTAATTTAATGTAACGGGCGTGACACACTAAGTATGTAGCGGGTGCGACACACTTACTATGTACCATGTGTGAAATTTAATAAGAACTTTAAAAAATGTAACTGGCGTGAAATAGATATGTAACGGGTGTGACAAAGATTTTATTCTATAACTAATAAGTAAATAATTTAATGTAACGGGTGTGACTCACTTACAATGTATCGGTTGCGGAAATATATTATGAACTTTTAAAAGCCATATACACTACGAATGTTATAGTGGAATATTTATGTAACGGGTGTGACATAAACTAAAAGGCTTTTTTTACTATTTTTACATTACAGATATTAATAAACAAATAATAATCCATATCACTTCATTATATTCATATTAGTTGTTTACCCCGCACAATGGGAAACCTTATTCCTCCGGCACAGTGTATTAAAATATTAAAAGGACAGGCAACAGATTTTTTTATTCAAAACTTAAACTTTATGAAAAAATTTCAAATATTTCCTTTTCCATAAGCATAGAAGGCCTTCAAAGTTTTTTAAACACTGTTTTTTACTTTTACAGTGGGAGTGTTAAAAATAACTACATTTAGTGTCATGCCAACCAACCTCTTAACAAATGGCATCAATTTTTAAAATATTTTTTTCATTTTTTTCTTCGTTTCTATTGAAGCTTTAAATCTGTTGTTTGCCACAAAATTTCTTTTGAAGTGAAAGAAAAAAGATTTTTATTTCAAGGACGATTATGCCACTTATTTCATCATTTTAATATTTGGCCAATATTTTTAAGGTGATGACTTTAATTTAAAGAAAAACAATAACAAATTTAGAGACACCACTTTGGTTCGAAGTTCCCTATAGCCTAATTGACCTTTTATCATCTGAGGGCTGCTAAATTGGCTTCCTTCCGATTTTCTCCTGGACCAGCATACATGTTTTGCTTTAATAAGGTTAAGCCCGATAAAATTTTGTCCTAAGCAACTCCATTGACATGTTGAAGTCATACATTATAATTCTTTACTGCCGATTGATTACATAGCCAGTGCCTACTGGCACGCCAAATCTTCTTTGAAATTCTCTGATTGATTACATAGCCCCTACACTATCTGCACAAGTGCACAGATAGCGTCAACTCAAATTCAAAATTCTCGAAAAATATTCACCCACATCTTGGAGTTTGTCAGGATAACGGCGTGTAGAGGATTTCGACGTTAGAAAAACCAAATCCAAGACTTCAGTAGCGAAATATTCCCCGTATTCAGTTACGAAAGTTCCTTTCGAGCATCTTATCTGCATCCAAACTTGTCCACTAATATCGTCTATTTCTTCAGACAATGCCTGATTAATCTAAGGTCTCCATTATTTGGACACTGAAGGGCTGACGCACTGGCGCAGAAACAGCAACTTTTCAAAAAAACCCATATGATACCCGCACATAGGGGACCTCTTGGCTTCGATAAGAAAAATTCAACGTCCTGACTAACGCTTCCGCGGAAAAACTGAGAACCTGTTCAATCTGTGAGTTAAAATGGTCGAATCTCAATCCAAGTAGAACGAAAGTGTTCATTTTCTATTAACTGTGATTATGTGACCTCTGACCTCACTTGACAACATTGCCAAATAGGGTGTTATACACGTCAGCATGATGCCCCTTCACACAATTTGTGCAGAAGTAGCGATTCGTAAGAGAAAGAAAAGTTAGTCTGTTAGTTAATATGCCTCAGCCTAGCAGTCATGCGAACGTGAGCAACATACATATGTACATACGTAATTGTTCATTCCAACCCTTTAGTCAGGATTACAACCTAGTTTCTCATACCACTGATGTTGTGTGTGTTAATTTTTCACATGAGTGGCGGGACCTGCAGTTTAATTTTCACTCAAAGAATTTTTGCCAAAAATCTGCTGAGAGGAAGTCGCCGAAGAAACATTTTTTCATATTTTCATTTTGATGTCTGCCCTGGGATTTGAACCGAGACCTCACGTCTGATAAGCCAGCACACTATCTACTCTGCGAACGCATACAAACATACTGAAAATCCCATGGAACTAGAACACATGTTGCCATCAAAGGGAGCAAGATTATCTATAAAAAATGCCAGGAAAATCGGTAGCACATCTGTTGTGCTGGTTTACAGCACTGGCATATTATTTCAGGAATATGCTGCAGAACACCTGAGTGCGTATCAGTATATACTAGCTAGAGAACCAAAGAACATCCTAAAGATTGTCAGGGTAACAGGACTGGGAGAGTTATTATAGGAATATACATTGAGGTCGGTACAATTGATTATGCAGTTACAGTACTTTTGCACGCCTACAGGAACATAATACTCCCACTTGTCACTCATACTGATTGGCATGTCGTGCGTAACATATTAATTCTTGCCTGAATAGAACTTTTCTGCCATCATCATTTTTTGCTTTCATAACGTCCCACATAAAAACCGCTTCAAAGAAACTTTAACTTTTTCGTTTCCAAAAAATTTTGTTTTTAAAATTCTTTAAAAAAATTAAAAACACACATCTTCGGTGCAATCACATAAGTGTTCTTATATAAACTGAAATTAAGAAAAAAAAATCCAATAAACTTGTTTCCTTTTATTGCTGAATTTCAAAAATAACGCACATTTCTAGGAACACAGTAAATGCTGCATATGAAAATGACGCTTCTATATATGGTATGTTCGCACTAGAAGCTGTTGTATTAAACATGTGAGCAAAATATTTATAGAAATGTGCATATAGTACATCTACTTTTTTTAATGGAAATTACAAAATAAATTGTTTTTAATAATTCAAAACGAGTGTAAGTCAGTTAGTACTTCTGTAAGTTTTTTTTCGTGGGAGTTTAGGCGGAAACATTCAAATGAAAACAACAATTAAGCAAGCTATTTTAAGAAACTTTCTGAAAATCGTATGGCTTAAAGCAACGGAATGCAATTTTATTGAAAACACCAAAAAATGTAACGGGTGTGACAATATTAAAAAAAAAAACTAATATTTAAAGCTTTGAATCCTTAAAGCAAGGAAAGGCAATATTTTGAACTTTTATTTCAAAAACGAGAAAATGTAACGGGTGTGACAATCTTAAAAAATATAAGTTTTAAAACTTCCAATCAACGGAAAGCGATTTTTTAATTTTTATTTAAGAAATAAAGAAAAACAATGTGTAACGGGTGTGACAATCTTAAAAATTTTTGTTTTAAAACTTCAAAGTATCGGAGAGCGATTTTTTAATTTTTATTTATAAAATAAAAAACAATTTGTAACGGGTGTGACAAGCCTAAAGTACGGTCAGAGCCTTTTCATACATCTTAGACCTCCAATAAATATTTATTTTCAATGAAATACTTTTATTCTTTTAAAAAAAAATGTAAATCTTTTTTAAAATAAAATTTTAATTGAAATGCAAAATAACCGCAAGGCATTTTGCTTAATATTTACATACTTGCCACCCTAACCATATTATAACCTCTGCTCTCAAGGTTATTTACCTTCAATGCGTTTCTTGTTTACAATACACCAAAGGATTGAAAGGATATTTAATTTTATGTAATTATTTCAAAAGAATTTAAAAGGACAACAACAAGAAGAATAAGAACTAGAAGAAAGGAAAATAGGCCACTATTGAGCTCTTATGTAATTTAATTGACCACACTTAACCTTGGTTTGGCAAGGATTAGAATACAGAATAGAATAAATACGTAATTTTATAATTGAGAACCTAATTACAGAATAAAGCATGCGTTACTGCCTATAATAATCAACTTGTTAAGGCAACAGAGATGTCCTTAGGGAGTATCTGAATGGAGTCTTAATTGTAAATAAAACTTGAAATCGCCGTAGTGTAGTAGGTAGTGTGTTGGCATATTAGAGGCGAGGTCGTGGTGCAAATTTCATCTTAGACATCTTGAACAAAGAACTCTGAGAGTAAAATCAAATTGAAATGATAATGTTTCCCAAAATAGTCTGCCGGAGTCAGAGTCAACATTGAACTGTAGAACCCAACCACACATGTGAGAAATTAGGTTGTAAACCTGACTAAAGGGAGGCAATAACAAATTTAGTAAGTAAGTAAGGTAAGGTTTAAACGCTGACGGCATCCTCGGTTCTGATTTCTTTCGAAATGTGCAAGGAGCTCCAATTACGGTGAATGATTAACACTATTTCGTGCCATTCTGACTGAATTTTCAGTGACAAATAAACATACATACATCATTGGTCATTACAACCCTACAGTCAGGATTACAACCTAGCTTCTCGCACCATTTATGTTGTGTGTGTTAAAGTTTAAGTTACAGTTTAAAGTCGACTTCGAAAACCAGATATTTTGAGAAGCTTTTCTTGGCAATTTTATTTACTCGCTGAGTTTTTGCCAGAAATATGCTGAGAAGAAGTTGCCTAAGAAATATTTTTTTCATATTTCGTTCTGTTCGATATGTATGACCTTGGGTTTGAACCGTGAACCTAATAAGCCAACACACTTCCTACTATGTTACGGCGACTTGTTGACAGAACGAAATTTTTTTCCAATGAAATGGCCTTTTTACTTGCTTCGTCGTTCGTTCTAATACTTATTATGGTGCTGTGTTAAGTCATTGGCTTATGCCGACTAGCAAGCAACTCTTGAAAGTTAATATACAAGCCTTACGGCAAGATTTATTGCAAAAAACTGTTCAAAACCATTTTGAATAGACCTGAAACCTATTAAATAAATATTCTCCCCTCTTTGATTGCCATTTAAATGAATCAAATACATACATGGCCATCGATAAGTAGGAGAGAAAACAAAATAAAATTTTCTAACGATTTTCATTTCCTCACATTGTCTGTGTACATTTACATTTCCCAAGAAAAGTTTGTAATTTAATATCGGCATTCTATAAATTTAAAACTTTTCATTTCTTCTACTAAAATTTTCCTTTATTTTTTTATTTTTCAACAAATAATCCCAGGTTTAATAAAATTTAAGTTTATTTTCCTTTTTTTTTGTTGATTTGTTTGCAAATAAATCCCATTGCCGAAATGAAATTGCATAGTTTTCCTAAAAAAAAACAGCTCATCTCAGCTGTAAACGTGATTTTCAAGTGAATTTTTTCATTTCTAGAAATCTACGCTTCTTTATGAGTGGCTCGCTCGATTGTCTACAAAAAATATTTAACAAGTGAATCACTTTGGTCTCCATCGTCAATTTAATAAATTTCAAGCACGTTAAACAATAGACGATATACCTACCCACCCCTACACTCAGACTATTGTATACACTTATAAACGTTAGATACATGCAATCATGAACACAATGGACAAAATTTGGCATCGTTTTTCAACGTATGCCGGTAAAAGTCAGATCTGTTAAGGAATGAAATCATTAAAAATACATTGTTACGTTTTAGCGGTTAAAATTCATTCACTTCCGAGTAATTCGAGGATTAAAAGTGGAAATTCTTTGTTGTTATTTCGACCCTAGTTGAAGGGTAAATTTATACTTAAGTAATCAAACATTTCCATCAGTAAGTCAAGCCGTTTATAAGATAAAGTTTAAAAGAAAGTTTTATCGAAGCTGGGTACTGAATCATGATGCGAAAGTTTGTCTCTTCCTCCTTCTCACATCCACAGTTTCTGTGGTAGTCATTTGACGTAATGCCAAGGCTTTACATAGGCATGATTTCCAACAGGACAGTAGCCTTTGAGAGCCGTAATAGTGCGAGGGAGGGCAATAAACTTGAACGATAAAGGAGAATCAAGCCTATTCTTATGCATATCAGTCTTGCAGAGCCTAAGAATATTTCACGTATTTTTTTGCTTCCAACAGTGTTATTACTGGAAGCCTTAACATTGCAGAATACCCATTTTTATGACGTCAATGGGACCTATCCTATACTTGTAACATGCCAGAACGATATCGATGCTTTAGCCAAGAGCTACAATTACACATAGCTTTACTACACGCCACAAAAACCAACATTTGCCACATCACTTCGGAATTGAATCCACCAGTTCTGATTTATTCTCATTAAAGTACAATGCCTGTGTGAAGCCATACTATCCTAACTATTCGATAGTCAAGCCACTTCCATCACAGTTTCTACAGTACCATGCCAAAGTTTACATTCGAAATTCATTGGAACTGGTACAGTACTGGCATTTTCTGAGCTGATCATCCCTCTATGTGACTGTGTTCCGAGATCCATATGTCTCCGTGGGGCCATTCTGCAATTGCACTTGATCAACGCTCAATTATCACCAGCGACTATAGTATCACGATGAAATTTCAGTTTACAGTAAAGCATTGGCACAATCACACCCATACATATACATAATTGGTCATTACAACCCTTTAATCAGGATTACGACTTAGTTTCTCACACCACTTATGTTGTGTGCGTTAAATTTTATACATGAGTGGCGGAACCTACAGTTTAAAGTCGACTCCGAACGACAGATTTTTGGTTAAACTTTTTCATGGCAATTTTATTTACTCTTAGAGTTTTTGCCAGATATCTGCTGAGAGGAAGTCACCAAACAAATATTTTTTTATGTTTCATTCAGTTGGAGATGCCTGACCTGGTGTTTGAACCGAGGCCTCACGTCTAATAAACCAGCATACTACCTACTAGACCACGGCGACTTCATCACACAATCACACCCTCATCTTTCAAATCCGTTGGCACAACCTATAAGATAGTGTTAGATTACCCCGCCACTACATTCCCATCTTTGCTTTTGTGCTAGGGGACTTAAATTAGCCACAAATTAAACTGTTCGCGCATATTATTAAAAGACTAGTGACAGTCCAGCTCTCTTCTCGTTTTCAGAAATGATGATTTTGATGTATTCTTTACGCAAATTGCAGAATACATCGCTTACTTTACCTTCCTGACCTACTAATTTTAAGAGTGGTAAGTTCAGGACTACAACAAGGATACTACAAGTCGAATTCAGTCTCTATACCTTACTCAACTTCACTAGGTACGTTCTATTCCCACAGCAAGGACATCATGATCCATGATACCATGGAGCTGTATGACTATAAAACCACATGAATTAATTCCTTTAAGGCGCTGTTATCAATATTTAAAAATTATTTTACGGCAACAACAACAAAAAGTTTTATTTATCAACAAACAATGAAACATTTTTTAACAAAATTTTTTATAAAACCTCGTGTCTGTCTGCCTACGAAAGTGATTTCAAAAAAACTCACACCCTCAGTGTAACGAAGTGTATGAAATTGATTAGTGAAGCCTACATACGTCCACATACACTCCAAAAAAATGCCAAATAAGACTTTTAAGGCCTTAAAGCCTTAAATGCCGTTACTTACCAATACAAAATTTATTGATTTTATTAAAAAAAAATTTTATTAACAAAACCTGCCCTAATCCGATAAATATTTACAGAAGACGTAAAAATATATGTTAGAAGAAGAGTATTAAGGGGGAAATAGACTCAAGAAATTAAATAAATTAAGGGGATAAATGTCCTTCGTTTTATGGCTATTGTTGTTGTTGTTGTTGTTGTTGCAATAAAAAGTATTTTATTTTTGCTTTAGAGATTTTCCTGGCTATCCGCATCAAATTCTTGTGGGAGTAGAATTGCCAATTTGAAGTTTAGAAATCGTTGTGTAGCTTCAATGCTGCTATGGCTTTGCAAGAAAAACAGTTCTATTGTTGTGTGTGTGTCTGTGTGTGGTTTCTGAAACGAAGAGAAACTGAGAAGAGAGAAGAAGGCCTAAAAACAATTTAAGCCGAAGGTAAATAACCCCATTATAAAGTCAATCAACGTTAAGGTTGGCTAAAATCAACATGCGTATGTGGTAAGTAAGGCATTCTGTCATGCACACACGCATTGAAAAACCGCGAAATGTAAAGAGAGAGAAAGGTAAAGCGAATTTACCGTAAATTGCTTAAATTGTTTTAACGGTATTTTCACTTCCTTCACGTATAACTGCACGTACACACACCCTCAATTGTAACCATAAATTTCTTTGTATTCCTTTAACGTGCCTTAGCAACTGTGGCTAAGGAAACCTTTGTAAATTTCAATTTATGCCTTGAATTGGACGTTAGTGAGGATAATATTTTTGTTTTTTTCGTTTTGTTTTTGGAATTGATTGGTAAATGAGAGAAAAAGGTTATTAACACATGGTATGTACAGTTATAAAGGCTTTAAAACCGCTGTTCTAGAGAATTTCAGATTTTTTACTGAAAACTCAAAATGTATAAAAAAAGATTCAATCTTGGGCGATGTCTTAATATCGTTTGTAGCTATTCTGCAATCACCTCAGTATAATTGATAGTGTATTGTCTTATTAGACACATTCCCGTGGTTCAAAATCCAGCTCAGACATTTCGTACAAAACGAAAAATGAAAAAATGCTTCTTTTTGCAAAAACTCTGATAGTAAATATAATTACTGTGAAAATTTTCTTTAAAAAAATCTGTCGCTCAGAGCCGATGTTAAACTGGGACCTATAGTCGTCTATCTTGCTCAAATATGTCGATCAGAATCAACTTTAAACTATAAGCCCCGCCACTTATGGATAAAATTAACACACACAACATGATTCATGTAAGAAACTAGATTGTAATCCTGACTACAGGGTTGTCGGAGTCTTAGATTGAACTGCGGGCTCTTGTCTAATAAGCCAACACACTACCTGCTAGTCTATAGCGACTTCTAATTGTCGACGTTGTAAAGTCAGCAGCAATACTTTTCCAAATTGGAAAAAAGCAACATGAGATTCAACAAACCGTGGGAGGACCAACAAACCTGGTTGCCGAATTTCAAAACTGTTGTGTCCAAAACTAGAGAACTAAGGCTACTTGAGTTCGAAAAGAAAACGGTTCGCAATCTGGAATTCTAACAGAGCGCTGCGCTGTCCCACGGAGATTACTACAGAAGCTGCAATTATGTGAAGGAAACGAAATCGGTACAGTACCATTTTTAGGAGTACCCTGCCCTTCAGGACCGACGTCATGGTTTTTTGAGTGACGGAACGTTTGAAGGTTTGGGCATAGTGGCGAATGTGCCACGAAGGGAACTGACCGTTTGTGGCTCGAGGTGGTTCAAAACCACCACTAACGAGCTATGATAAGGGGCTTAACTCAGACTGGGTAACACAATGGGTCATATGGCAACAGAGTGAACTTGCCTGTGAACAGCAAGCTACCGTTAACCTAACCTAACCTAAACCCACAAATTTCATTTTTAAGATTTTGCGAAAATTTTCACAGGAATTTATTGACTCTTAGAGTTTCAGACAAAAAAACTAATGAGAGTAAGTCGCTGAGGAAATGTGATTTCAAATTACTTAAATTTATAATTTGTACCTTTTCCATAAAAACCGTTATTTTTTATTTTTAATTCAATATATATTTTTTTTCTTTTTTATTTTATTTTTTTATTTATTTTTTACACTTTTTTTTTTTTTTGTTTTGTTACTGACAAAAAAATGTATTATTTTTGTTTTTAATTTATAATATTGTATAATATATTTTTAAATTAATTTTTTTTGTTGTTGTTATTTTTGTCAATAGCTCGCTACAGATAAATATGAAAATTTTCTTTATTTTATATTATATTTTTTTTTTAATTTAATTTTTTCTTTCATTTTTTAATTACAACTTTAATAATAATTTTATGTTTTCATATTTTTTTTTTATTTTTTATAATTAAAACTAATTTAAAATTAATTAATGTTTTTTGTTTGTTTGTTTGTTAATTGTTATTGCTATTTATTTTATTAATTAATTGATTAAGTTGTTTTTGTTTTTCTTTTTTATTCTTATTGTATGTAAATGTAGATTCATTCGTTAACATTCTTGATTATAGAGAAATTATTACTCTTTCAGTAAGGGATTGGTTTGTTCTGTTCATATTTTTGGTTTTTGACTGAGAATTTGTTTAATTTTTAATTTAAATTTTAATTTTTATTTTTATTTATTATTAATGTTAAAATTTGAAAAGTATAAAAAGAGTAAGTTAATGATTTTTTTATTCTTTTATTATTATTTTTATTTTTACTTTCTTCTTTCATAACATTCCCATATGCATGCTTGAAGGTTTGTTTTAATTTAAATTTATTTTTTTTTTAATTTTTTTTAATTTATTAAATATTTTTTCACATGGTTTTTGAAATTTTTTAAAATTTTAACTACATTTTCCTAAATTTAATGATTTATTTTCGTTTGTTTTTTGTTTAATTTTTTTCTTAATTTTTTTTTTGTACTTTTTTAAAAAATATAATATAATATATAATATATGTATGTATGTATGTATGTTAAATGTTATATAATTTATTTTTAATGGGTGTATATAATGTATGTATATATATATGGTTGCCGTTTCTTTTTCAATAATTATTTTCATGGTATTTTATTTCAAGATACTTTGGTTTACTTTGGTGATATGATTTCGTTTTTTTCTTTGTTTGTTAAGCTTTTTCTTTTTTAGGTATTTTGTTATTTCTATTTATTTATTATTTATTTATTTATTAACTATTAACAAACGTGAAAAAGATTAATTTTTATTTTATTTTATTTTTTTATTTATTTTTTAAAGAGTTTTTCTATTTACTTAATATTTCCTATTTAAAAAAAATCAATTTCTTTTAATATAAAATATTTAGTTTTTTTGTTTTTTTTTTTTGTTATTAAAATTCCCTTGTCTTTTTACAAATTATTTCTATTTTCATTTTTATTTATTTTATTTTTTATTTTTTTTCTTAACTATTAAAAAACTCATTATAAAGCTAAAATCTTTAAATTTTAATATTTTTTCTTCATAAACTATTCATAACTACTAAAGCAGGCAACATATTTTTTAAAGAATTTATAAAAAAAGAAATTTTTTTTTATATTTTACACCATTTTCATATGTTTTGAAAGAAATGTTCTTAAAAATATCAAAGAAATCAAAAAAATTAAGTGAAAAACTTGACACAGGGTAAATTAAAATTACAACACAGTTTAAAAACTGTAGTAAGATGATTAAATTAAATACGATTTGCTTTAAATCAGTATTTATTAATGGAACTTCACTAATAAAACGTTTTTCGTAATCCTGCCTATAATACAGTATAACACTGAAAATTTATATCATGCTATAAAATTGAATCACACTGAATTTCAATTAAAATTTTCAATTCAAGAAAAACTGTGTTATCAATGCTTAAAAATATTTAAAAAAAATCAATATTTTAAGCGCAAAAAAACTTTCTTTCTTTTCATAAAAATGTAGCTGAAGTTATCGGGTTTTTACAGAGACTTTTTAGCATATCAATATTACTCTGGAAATTTATATCATGCTACTAAATTGTATCAAATTCCATCGCTAATCGGATTTGAGACAAGTCTAACTGAAACCTGTTAAAGTATTTCGCGATTTAATGAATCAATAACCTAACAGCTCCTTCCTTAATTGTCCGTTGGACAGAACCAGTAGACTCTATGATTTCGGAAAGTGTTTCGCAACGAGTCTAAGTAATCAAAATGAATGGAATAAATATGGAAGCTGCACAATCTCTTAAAAGAAGAACTATTCTGTCAAGTTCGGGTCAAGATCGTATCTTGGATTAGAAACAGGAGTTTTTGATTCTAGACTGAAATATTCACAGCCCATTGAGAAACACACTGGTTTCCTAGCAGAAGTTTACGGCATCCAAAGATATGCGCAATTCAATTTTGATAGGGAATACAAAAGACGGATTATAGCAGCCAGGGCGCCATTCGAGCACTTTGCTCTTGGGATATTAAATCGAAGATAGTACGGAACTGTTTGAAGAAGTTGAGCCTGCCGGACAGGCATAAAGAAATTAGCCAGGTTATGTGAGAACTTCTCTGCAATGAACAAGCAGACGAACTTGTTAGAAAGACGACTTCCACGGCGTTTATTGGGCCAGACACATTCTGTGTATTGTAAGCGGTTGTTTGGAAATGGAAGATAAAGAAAGTTAAAGACTCTTCTCAATCCAAATGATTTTGAAGCAATCAAAATTTTAATGAGAAATTATAATAAAAGGAGATCGGAGTCATGCAAAAGACTATCATGAAAAACGGTCCATTGACAGGACACTGTAACTCAGGGTGTATTTATTCAGAATAGTGGTTGTCTCGGGCCCAACATGTAGATTTTGTAACAATAAGAATGAATCATCGGAACACATTTTTCGAACCTGTGGGGTCTTAATGCATTCCAGAAAGAAACTTCTGCTTGCATAGCAAGTGCTAGGCAGGGAATTGTCATTATTGACTCTGTTCAGCATACTGAAATTTATCAGGACGATAGGCTAGAGAGAAGACATTATGGATTTACCCTAAAAAGTTTGAGGGGAGTACAATAGATCGCATAGTCGCAGTGGTAAGGTACCTCATCACGACCGAAATAATAGTGATTGCATTTTATTAAACTGAGTTTTAGTCATACATATACAGTTATAAAGTAATATTTGTGAACAAATTTTTTTCTACTTAATGGAAATGGTGTAAAATTTTTAAAATTTCATTTTTTTTAATAAAAAAATTTGCTATTTTAACTAAAAGCTTTTCTTTGCTTCTTAATATTCTATAATAATTAAATGTATAATATATTGTTAACATTTCTTCTCCTTGTTTTTTTTATTTTTTACAAATTTATTTAATTTTTTTTATAAAAAAAAAACAAATAAGCATATGATATTTTTTTTAAATTTTTTTCAAATTGCAATTAATAAATAGTGCATTTTTTTATTGTCATTATTTATATGATTAAAAATAAATTCATTTAAAACAATAAATAAAAAACGAATGAAATTTTAGAATATTTTTGATGAAAACAAAATAATGTTAAGCTTTAGTTAACTTTGTTAATTTTGTAAAAAAAAAAACATTAATTTTTTATAAATATTAACAAATTATAAATTCTTTATATTTATATAAGCATTCTTTTGGTTTGAAAAATTATTAACAAATTTTTTTTAATTATTTGCATTTAATTTTTTATATTTATTATTTTTTAATAATTAAAGTTTTTATTTTATTTTAATTACACTATTTACCTCTAACTTTATTTTATTAATTATTCTATTGTTTGTTTAATTTTTTATTTTTTAGTAGGATTATTAGGTATTATTAAACCAGACTACAAAAATTCTTCAAGGGTAGGCATTGATAAAAAACAATAACAGGAGGAAATCGATAACACGGTGTATTCTGAGTTTTAAAGGTTAAAAAATAATTTAATTTTGAAATAAAAAAGTTTCAAAATGTTTTATTAAATTTTCTTTAAAAGTTAAAGTAAAGTCCATACACCATGCTATTGAAAATTTGTTACATCATCGGGGGCTTAGTAAGTGTTATGAATCAGAGAGCAATGCCGGCGATAGCGCAGCTAATAGTAGTACCTTCCATGCCGATAAATTTGAAGGCGAACATCGAAGTATAAACTGCTGCAGATGGCAGAACTGTGGGCCTACTCACTTTTAGATAGAAGCCGTATGAAATCGGCTTTGGACTTCAGGCTAACAACCTACTGCTTCGAGATATAATTACTGAAATCGTAGAAAATGTAAAAATGTACAAACGATTTAAGGCAAAGATATTTATGGCGAATCACATGCTGTGGCACAGTGTGCTGGGAGACTTTAATATGCTAGCAGTCTGTTAGGGAACGCATATTTGTGGCAAGACTTAAATCCCGAATACGAAATGTTACTTTTGCGCAGTTCTATGAACCTACAGATCTCGCAGAGATAAACTATTCTGCAGAATCCTCTCTGGAACGCTTAGCCAAGTTCCTGTCGACAATACAAAGATCTTAATACTCATGGTTTTGGTTGCCGAAACGAAACCGAGGTGATGATAACAGAGTTTTGCGGAAGCAACAAACTTGTGATTGCTGCAATATTATTAACACATAAAACAGAACATGGATCGGACATATGTGGAGGAGGAATATCATGTATGTAAAGAACAAACTCAGAGAGGAAATTGCATCCAATCATCTCCTCTGAGTTGCAGCAGTGGGACGCAAAAAGAGTAACTCAAAGCAGAAATCATTAAAAGATAAGTAAATTGGGTGCCATATAAACTGAAGTCGAGAGACTTTATACCACGATATTGCATGTCTAAAACACTATTTGATCACTTTCAAAAAAATCAGTTTTGAATCGAATTATAACTGACAACAAAAAATGAATTCATCACGACAACCTAGTCGTGCAAGAAATCATATTTGCAGTGCGGGCATGAGCCAAATCCATTGCGCCAAGGTAATGTTCTGTGTTTGGTGGCATTAGAATGGTATAAACCATTATAACCCGATAAAAACCATCCCAGATTATCGCGGGAGACCAGTACGGACCAGAGGTCAGCAATGAGTAGTCAAAACAATGAGTAGATTCGAATCTTACTTATAATTTCTGATACTTATACGCATTCATACTTATTTTAATGTCATACTCATACTACTCATACTCAAAGTTTGAAATACTCATGCTACTCGTACTTAACAACACGCATGATGTTATAGATTTCGACTCTCCACGACTCATTGTATACACGAATCACAAAATAAGTATGATTCGAGTACGAACACTACAATACTCACATGAAGGTTGTGTGTTTGCTCTGCTTGCTGTCTTTGTCTTTTTTGTTTATGTGTCTTTCTTCTTTCTTTTGTAAATGCAACAACACCTAAGACTATAAATTTTGACGAATGATTCGAATCACTCGAATCATTTATAAGTATTTTTCTAAATTTATGAATCTGAATGAGTAGGCGTATGAATCAAACATAGTTCGAATGTTATGAGTTTGATGTCAACGTTGTACTCATACTCATTGCAACTTGTACTTATAAATCAATGTTATACTGAGTACGAATGAATCAAAGTAGTTGGATTTTAATATTGTTGACTCACTCATACTCAAAATTTCATCAGTACTTATGAGTAGCGAAAAAGCGATTCATTGCTGATCTCTGGTACGGACAACAATATTTCCTTTAAAGCGAGAATTGGCTGAGAAAGGCCCTGAAAATGCAGCCTGAAATTTTGCATCATAAAAATGCTCTACCATATATTGCAATGCCGGTCAAAAATTATTTGGAAAAAAGGAAGTTTTACTTCGATCGCCGTATAGCCCAAAGCTTATAGCTTTTGTATAACATTTGTTTCGATCGAATGAAATACATTTCACCTTAGAGCAGGGCAGGGCAATAGTTAAAGCTTTCATTAAGAGACAAATACAATACTTGGAGGTCAAATTGACCGATTGTATACGTCATAAAAATAAATAAGAAAAGATATAGAACAAAGCAGAAGGGAGAAAAGAAGTAGGAGAGGTTAAAGATAATTCGATAAGAACGCAAAAAAAAAATTTGAAATTTGGGGAATTTTATACGAAGTCTTTGTAGCTGGTTATTAAAATTATTATAATTTTTTTATTAATTAATTAATTTAATTCATTTTAATTTATTTTAACATGTATTTGTTTTATTTTTTATTTGTTTTTTATTTATTTTTTTATTATTACAATAACACTTTGGTTTCATTTTTTATTCGGTTTCCTCTTTTGTTTTTTTTAGATTCTTTTTTATTTTATTTTTTAATTAATATCACTTAATTGACGAGTGTATGGTATTTTGTTGTTGTTACTGTTTATTTTCTTCTTTTTTCTGGTTTTTGTCTTTGATAAGGTTGTTGTAGTTGGTAAGAAAAAAATTAAATAGAGAGAGAGAGACATAGAGAAAGAGATTTTAAAAAAGGCTTTGAGTTGGTACCATTTTTTCTTCAATTTAAGATTTTTAATAAATTTATTTATTTATTTTTAATTTTTTTTTATTTTAATAATAATTATTTAATTAATTTTTATTTATAATATTAAAAGTTATTTCATTATTTAATTTTATTTGTTGTGTTTTTTTTTGTAATTATTATTAATCGATCAGTTTTTTATAATTCCCATAATGATTGTCGGAAAAAATCGTGTTTTACAAAACTTAATTTAGGAGAGTTTTAATGTTGTCTTAATCTTGTTGTTATTGTTGTTGTTAAATTACTTAAAATTATATTTTTAATATATTTTTTTTATTCATTAAATTTTCCATTTTTGCAAAATTTTGTGTGGAGTTAGAAAAGAGTTTTTCTTTTGAATGTTTGTCAAATGGAAGCAATTTAAAGAAGTTTATCATGATTTTTCTTTTAGTGTGAAGAGCATGTAGAGAAGCATTTCAATTTCTTTTTGTTTTTATTATAAAATATTAAAATTTTTTTTTTTAATTTAATTTTTAATTTAATTTATTATAGTAATTTAAAGAAATCACAACCAAATTGCAAGTATTTTTTAATTTTTATTTAAAAACTATGAACAAAAGCAAATAAAAAATAGAATTTAAATCAAAACAAGGCAAATAAGCAAGAAGTAATCTTTTTAAAATACAGAAGTTTAAAGGCATTCATTTGTTGTAATTGTTACCGACTAACTGGCTACCTTAACTGGCCTTCGAAGAGAACCTATGAGACTTAATAATAAAAAAGAATGAAGTAATCTAAAGACTTCATAGTCTTTAAAAAGGGGGACTATTTTCAAGAACAGCTAGTGGAACAGAACCATAAGTTCTTGGTCGCAGAATGAAATATTCCGAGTCCGGAACAACTCGCAATTATCTTCCAAGTGGAAGTCGATGCCATCGAAATGAGACGGTCTCAATTCAACTTGCATAGAAGTTATGTAAAACAGGACATAGCAATACTATCTTGCTGTCAGGCTGCCATTTGCGCACACAACTCTTATGAGGTTAAATTGAAAACAGTATACACAGTCGTCTATAGGAGCTGAATCGACTAGCTACCACAGCAGCAGATCATGTGGGCATACTCGACAATGAGCCAGCAGACATGCATGCAGGAACAGGAGTTTTCACGCCGCTGCTGTGGATTAGGAGCGAATTTTCCGAAAGTATGCTCAACGAATGGAAACATAAAGAGAGACAAAGACTCTTCTCAATTTAAATAGATTTAAAGCAATCAAAACTTTTGTTTTGGGATATTTCTATAAAAGAAGATGTGAGTCAATACTTTTGTAAGCCGATGTCTATGTACTGTACTTAGAGTTTATTGACTCCGAACTGGATTTTATTGATTCGAAAGGGCCCAATGCCCATTGAAAATAATTTAAAGTCTAAACATCACATTGAACCCACAAGGTTATAAAAGCAGACGTATGTCACGTGCATGCTGGAGCAGAAACCATCAGTTTTTTTAAACAAACTGCCTTAAACCCCTGATAATTATTTTTTAACGTTTTTTTTTTTTATTTTTTAAGCTTGTTAATTGATTTTTTTTAAAATGGCACTCTTTTTAATGATTTTAAAGAAGCGATGGTTAAAAGTAAACAAAAAAAATATTATTGCTTGGGATTCGTGACACTGCAAAGGAATTGCTTACAAAAAAAAGGAGCAATTTTTATTATTAATTTTGTTTGCATTTAATTAAGCTGATATTACTTTTTATTATTTTTTTTTTTAGTTATGATTTTTGTTGCTATATAATGTTTATTAATTTTATCTTTTTTATTTTTTTTTTTATTTTAATTATTATTTTTTTAATATTTTAACAAATTTAGATTTAATATTTATTTACAATTGAATTTTATATACAATTAAACAAATTGTTTTTTTTTTCAATTACAAACTAACATTTGCTTAACGATTTTCTTTATATTTGAGCTTTTGTGACAATATTGTGCTAATTTTTCATTTAATTTTTTATTTTTTTAATTAATTAAATTAAATTTATTTACACAAATTATTTTTTTATACACTTTCTTACACACTTTACTATTAAATGAAATTATTTTTAGTTTAATTTTTTATTTAATTTATTTTCTTTTAATTTTTTTCTTTGTTTTTTGGCGTTTTCTTTACAGTTTCTTTTTTTTTGTTAATTTTTAGAATTTTTTTTGTTTAAAAAAAATTAATTGTTTATGTAATATACTCGTATTAATATGTTTAACTAACTACAAAACTATAATAATAATTAATTAATTTGTTGTTTTTTTTTTTGATTTTCAAAAATTTAATTTTAATTAAAATTAATTTAACAATTTCATTAATTTTTTTTTTATTAAATACTAATAATTTATTTTAAATAATTTTATTTAATAATTTCTCTATTAATATCCTTTTTAACAATTAACTAAACTTAGTTTATTTTGGCAAAAATGCAAATGGTAAATAAAAATTAATTTTTTTTTTAATTTTTAAACAAACAATTTCTTTTTTTTTAATAATTTTTTTTTGTTTCTTGTTAAATAATTTGTTGTTACTAATTTTTAGTTTTTAATTTTATGTTTAAAATATTTACAACATATATACAGTGTTTTATTTGGCAGTGCCTTTATAATGTCAAATTTATCAACTTCAAAATTTTTACAGTGCATTACAAAACTTAAACACGAATAAAATATAAACATTACAAAGTTGTGGACAACCATATAAGACATGGGATCTTAGAAATGGACTACTGCCAAGCAAAACGCTTGTAGAGCACTCAGATATACTGAGACAGCTTCAGTACATTTAGTACGAACCATTCAGGAGTCAATGGATATGCAGGAGATAAACATATCTGAATTTCTTGAAATAGAGGGCGCATTTGATAACGCACGGTCATAAAAAGGTCATTGGATAGAAGAGTTATACATCTTTTGATATCCAGATGGATAGCACAAGTTCTCCATATATTTTTATACACGATTAAAAGCAAACCACACAGGAATAGAGATAATAAGAGTTAACACATCTAAGGGATACCCACAGGATGGGGACCTCTCAACAACACTGTATATCTCCATATAATATAGTTTTGATGACTAAAGGAAAATTTGAAGAGACTCCCTGCAACGTGATTCAGAAAAGTCTTGAGATTGTATGAGATAAATGCTTGAAAACCACAGTAGACAATTGCGAAATGGAAGAAGATTCGGCACCTGGATGAAAGCAATATCAAAAAAAAAATGGAGGTAAAATATCCAAGAATAGAAAAACTTGTTGGTTAATTAATGTAGAGGGCGTATATACAGAGAACATCTTAGAAAAATCCGGACATGCCATAATCATATGCAGAAAGACTGCAGGGCAAAACTGGTGATGCAACCAAAAAATGATGGTCAGAGCAGTAGTGATCTATGGAGCAATTGTCCCGACAGACAGAACAAATCGGAAAACAGTTCAAATAGAGTTGAACTTGACACAGAGACCAGCGTGTATTGACATAACACGTGCAATGAGTACCTACCACTCAACAGCACTGGAAGCTGTGTTGGATTTAAGACCGTTGCACATGGTAGAGAAGACCAAAGCTTTAGAGTTTAACATGAAATTCATAAAGGGATTTCGTTACCTCTGGAATCTCTCCTAAAGCAGCAAACTCTATGACTGCGGAAAGTGCTTCGAAATGTGACTTAGTAACAAAACTGAATGGAGTAATTTGGAAGCTGCTTATTCTTTTCAAAGACGGACTATTTTTTTGGTATACAGATGGATCAAGAACGAATCTTTGAACAAGAGTGGCAGTTTTTGATCCCAAATTGAAATACTCAGAACCAATGGGGAAACATGCTGGTTTTGTCCATGTGAAAGTCTATGCCAATAGAATAGAAGGTACAAAAGACAGGACATAGCAATACTATATGACATTCAGGCCGCTATTTGAGCACTTGGCTTTTATGAAATTAAATCCAAGTTGTATGGGACTGCTTACGAAAGTCGAATCGGCTAGGTTGGCATAATAAGATAAGGAATTAATTTTATTGTTAAATGCGAAACATCCACGATAAAATATTGTTTGCTACCTGCTTGTGGTTTAAACTTTGTAATGCACTGTATTACGTTCGATATCTTTTCGATATTTTCTTTTCTTTGTTTTTCAAGCATCATTTTAAGTATTTAAATTCAGTATGAATCCTTTCTGTATGTACAAATTTTATTAATTTTCATTGTTTGTGAATTAAATTTTTTTGAAAATTTAAAAAAAAAATTAAATTTTTTTTACTCTATTGTTTGTTGTTATGTTTTTTATGTTTCTTTATTAATTTAAAACTATTCGTTACTTTTTAATTTTGTTTTCTTTAAAATGTTGTTTTTTTTTTGGTTTTCTTTGTTTATTTTGTTGTTTCCTTTTGTATTGATATTGTTTTATAATGTTAACATTCGATTTCCATGCAAATATATAATTTTTTTTTAAATTTTTTTTAATTTCTTTTTAATTTAATTTAAATATTATTATTGAACTTGATTGCTTAATTTTTAGTTTCTTTTTTTTTTGGGAATTTTTTTCTGGGGATTTTTCTGTTTTCTAAACGGGATTGTTCGTTTCTATTTCTATAATAAATAAATATTAACTATTAATCGTACGCCATTTTGTTTTCCTTTTCTTATAATTTCCTTAATTATAAAACGGTAACGGGAAATTTTTGTTTTTAACGATTTTTAAAAACATTTTTACGTTCGTTTTTAAAACATGATGCGATAACTTTTTGTTTTTTTTTCTGTCTGTAACAACAACAACTAGAATAAATACAATAGTACAACAACAATAGTAGTAGTAGTAGTGGTAGTAGTAGTAGCAACGGTAGTTGTAGTTGTAATGATAGTCCTTAAAACAGTTAGAATTGATAAAGACTTTTACTCAGATACGATGTTGTCAACTGAATTGCTGTTTATCCTGCTCTAAAGGATCGTCATCATTATGATCGTCCGAACTGTAGGGACTGGTTGGAGCTTTGGAGCTACAGCAGCTGGTGGTAGTGCTACTGGCACTTGTCACCGCCACTGTTTTTGCTGAGGGTCATCTGCATTCATCGCCTTCTGGCTGAGACTCGTTTATCTTATTAATAGCAGCGTTAACCTCTGTATGACCTTCTTCATCGTCATCATCATCATCAGCTTCATCGTCATCATCATGGGAGACTTGTGCTGAAGCTGGTGATGTGGTAGTGGATGAGGATGAATAGGATGCCAGGGAGCCTGTGTGAGAGGCCGATTGTGTTACAGAAGTCGAGGCCGATGCTGTTGTTGTAGTAGTCGTTGAACTTGTAGCTGTTGCTATTATTGTTGCTGTTGTTGTTGTTGATATGATTTTAAATGGCGGTTGTGTTGGCGTTAAGGGTGTTATCTCTTGTTCTGTTTCCCTATTTATTTCAATATCTTTTAAAATCGTTGTTGTTGTTGTTGCCGTTGCTGTAGGTTCTGTTGTTGTTGTGCTTGCTGTTATTAGTTGTCCAGTGCCTAGTTGTAATTCCAATGAATAATCAAAAGAATTTGGCGGCACTGGTATATCTGGCAGTGCTGGTATATCTTCAGATTTTGGTGATTCCTCGGTTAGGGTCTCCAACACCACTATCTCATTAGCCTCTTCCGGATTATAATCATAGAATACTTTTGATGTATCACCCTGTATATTAACATCAATGGGTTCCTCAATAACATCCGCTACACCTTCTTCTTCGGTTTGTATGGATGGTAGTGGTGGTGGTGGCGGTATTTCATAGTCAGACGAGAAATCACCTCTGGGTGGTTCTTTGGGCGACTCAATCATTATCTGCACCGTAGATAATTGCACAGAATCAAGACTTGTGGGATCCAGATCATCGGAACCGGGACTTATGCGTATCTGAGGTGGTTTATGTTTTTCTGAAAAGGAAAAATAAAATCCTAACAGTTCTCCTTAAGGTTTAAGAGAGAGACTTACCCATTCCCATACCCATTGCAGGCGAAGTTACTCTCGAACCGCTGTCATCATCTTCTTCTTTATACTCTTCACTCTCGCGATGTACCAAAACGTGAACCAAAGTCGAATTCTCCGGCCTTAGACCTAAGGGCGCCATAATACTTTGCTCTGGTGAAGGTTTTGTAACAATAACCTCCGGTGTTGGACCATCAGCTAAACATCAGTGTGGCAGAGAAAGAGAGAGAGAGAGAAAGAAAGAGAAGCAAAACAACATTACTTAGTAAGATTTTGATCCGTTTTTCATAAAACATTGACACACATACAGACAAAAGCATTTTTGTTAACTCTTAAAGCGCTTTGTGCTGACAAACCTCTTTCTAGGGGCGGTTTTTTGCGTATAAAACTTGTAGCACGTTTCCGTGTCGGCGTAGCTACAACCGCTGCCTGTTGCAGAGTGGCTTGTTTATCCATAGCGGTGGTGGCGGTTATCAAATTATTGTCGGCAATTGTTGTGGCAAGAGAAGTGGTAGAGGAAATAGCAGCTGTTGTGGGCGAAATGCCTTAAATTAGTGGCGATTAAAAAAACAATTTTTTTTTTGGTTGTTCGTTTTGAATTAAATTGTAGAACAGATTGTAGAGGAGTACAGTAGAGTAGAGTAGAGTTGATTAAAGTAGAGTAGAGTACAGTAAAATAGGGTACAGTAGAGTAGAGTTGAGTTGATTAGAGTAGAATACAATAAAATAGAGTAGAGTAGAGTAGAGTAGAGTAGAGTAGAGTAGAATAGAGAATAAAGTATAGTAGAGTAGTGTAGAGTTGAGTAGAGTAGAGTAGATTAGTTTAGAGTAGAGTGGAGTGGAGTAGAATAGAGTTGTTTTGGAAAAACCAGTGTTAAGAGAATCACATACAATAAAAGTATTTTTGTTTTTTGTTGTTGTTTTTTTTAAGGAGAGGAATATAAAGAAAAAAAAGTAAAAAAGAAAACATTCAAACATCAAGAGAGTTTAAATAAGTTGGGAGCATAAAATACATATTAAATCGATTACATTACCGATTTAAACGTTTCATATATACTCTATAAAGTTCAAGTTTATAATATATATCCATCAGGAGGGAGGAATTCTCTCAATACTCCTTGAGATAGTACAGTACAGTCAACTGCCTCAACTGAATAAGATGTTCCAAGTCATTCAGCGATTCGAGGGAAGGATATTGCAAACGAATGCGCTAAAAAGGGGTCTTGTTCAAGGCGACATTCATATCAATTACGCCTTCTAACGGTCATAATTACAGGCCATTACAGATTCGTGGTTGAACAAATGAACTTGCCAGATGGCAAGCCTTTACCACGCTTATGGAAACCAGAATCTTTCTGTTGAAGAGCAAGAGAAATTTAGAAGGGTGTACATACGTATCGAATGGCAAGATAGGGAGCGTTTCGAAAAATCTTTTCATTCCAGACTGATTTCAGGTAATTTGAACTTTTGGTAGTTCATGCTCTCATAGTAACGGCCTTCCGATCGGGCATTGTGTACTCAAAACACGTGCCAGCTGAAAATTATCACTTCAAGCGCAATGTACAAGCATACATGCATACATACATACATTCGTACGTACATATGTATATACATACATACATTCGTACGTACATATATACATACATACATCCGTACTTACATATGTATGTATATACATACATACATTCGTACGTACATATGTATGTATATACATACATACATTCGTACGTACATATGTATGTATATACATACATACATTCGTACGTATATATATACATACATACATACATACATACATACATATGTGCATACATACATTAATACATTCGTATGTACATACATACATACATACATTCATACATACATACATATATACGTACTTAATTGGTCATTATTACCTTTCAATCAGGATTACGACCTAGCTTCTCATATCACTTATGTTGTGTGTGTTAATTTTATCCATAAGTGTCGGGTCTTTGAAGACCATTCCAAAGGACAAAATTTTTTTGAAACTTTTCATGGCAATTTCATTTTTGCAAGAAATCTGCTGAGAGGAAGTCGCAGAAGAAATTCTTTTTTCATTATTCGTACTGCTAGAAATGTCTCCTTGGGATTTGATCTGTGGCCTCACGTCTAATATGCCAACAAACTGCCTACTAGACTATGGCGACGACTATAATCAATAGAGCACATGTCTGGAACCTTTGCGGTGATAATGCATTTCAAAAGAAGCTAGCCTTCGATTTATCTGGTAGATTGATCAGTTAGACTTCCACCGAGACCCTAGGATTATCAGATAGATCGGTCAGTAAGATCACCTCTGGAACACTAGGCTTTTATCAGTTAATTGCGATTATGCTTTTTAGCATTAAAAATTACATTAAAACTGCGTCACGGTTACCATATTGCAGGGTAACCGCAGGGGCGTAGATCGCCTCAGTAAAATCGGACTAAATAGACAACTGGAACCCAATATACAATCGGAGTTATTGGCTCAAGAACCTTTCGAATTTTCCTCAGTATTCATTCACCTGTACTATTTTTTGTTTCTTGCTGGTGACGTTCAGATACCTTCAGAGTCTAATAAATGTGGCTGTAGGCCTAGAAGGGCGCCAAATAAATGATAGAGTATATATAAAATAATTATTTCATAAATATGAGTATAGTTTTTAAACAAATTTGATAATTTCATTCAGCTAAACATTTAAAATTTTTTTTTATAAATAATTTCAAATGTTATTTACAAGATTTTTTATTTTCATAGTTTTGTTTAATATGTAAGTGTGGTGGATATAAAATTTACAAAATGTTCTCGGAAAAAAATGTGGTGGATTTAAGGAAACTGTTTAAAAAACAGAAATGGTATGCAAATGTGAGGTAAAAGTTTGTGAAAGTGTTTTAAAAATGTGACAGAAAATTTATGAATGTACGACGCAGTGTATTAAAACTGTAAGTTGTGAGGTGAGGTGAATATTGTGTTAAGGGGGTGAGAAAAAGATTTGTTGTTGTTGTTGTTTTTTTTTAACAAAAATAATTACTTTTTCTATGCACTGATGGTGAAGTTAAACTATCATCAACAGCATCCTGATGTCGCAAAAAGAAATTATAAAAGCTGCGACGGCGATTAGATCTAGGCGCTTCCACAAATATGCTACCACTTCATGAGTATTTTTTATTTTTTTAATTTTAATTTTTTGTTTAATTTTTTTTTAGATTTTTTCAAGTGTTTTTAGAAAATAAAAATTAATACAATAAACAAATGAATTTCAAAACAAAGAGAGTTAACATATGGATTTTGCATTATTTTTGACGAAAATCTTGTTGAAACCAAACCGAAAACAAAAAAATTATTTTTTAATAAATTTCAAAATAAAAAGAAAATAATTTTTCGAAAACATATTTGAAACTATTTTACAAAATTTCTAATTGAAAATATTTGTATTTTTATTTTCTTTTCTTTTGTTTTATTTGTTTGTTTTTTTCTTTTCATTTAGATATTTTTAAAATAGTGCACAAATTTGTTTCACCACTAGTACAAAACTCACCACACTGTTAGCTGTTAAAACTTTGTTGTTAGTTTTTCACGCTTAACAATATTCAAAATGAATTTTCCGTTAGTTAAATTCTACGAAAATTCATTTTGAAGATCGTTAAGAGAGAAAATACTTTAGTTAACATATTCAATCCAATGAATTCACCTTAGTTTAGTTACAAAACTCACCACCATTTAAATGGATTAAAAGAATTTACAAAACAATAAAAAATAGTGAAACAAAAAATAAAACAAGCTATTCATAATCATGTGATATTTAATGTTCATTGATATTGATGATATTAGTTTTGATATGATGAAGAAAGGTTTTTAGACTGACTGACAAATCGCAAAGAGAATTGATTTGAAATTTACTACTTAAGCATTGAATTTTTTAGATACTTTACTCAACTACTCATAAAATATTTTTAATAAATAAATCGAATCAAGCACAGTGGTACAGTTGCGGGGTTTGAAGCATAAGAACAATTTATTGCCAATAAAAAAATGAAATAAAATTTAAAAAATTATTTTATGTAATGGTATGGGCCTGTGGATCACTTTAATGTATGCCTACTGCCGAAAATGTCGCTGCTGCTGCAGTAAGTATGATGAATAAACCAAACTTGATATTGTAATACCTATAAAGTCCAACTCACGCTACAATTAAAACCGGCAGGCCGTTTACAATGGCCTTGGCCTGCTAAAGGAACAGGTTTCAATGCTGATTCTTGGAACAAAATTTTCCTGTTTTCGGTAGTTATATCAAGCATAGTGTGGAAATGCTATTGCATTCGGCATAAGCAACTGGTAATTTTAGGAAATTGGACCTAGAAGAATAGGTACCTCCAACTCAAAGCACTGTCGCTGTATGATATCCGACTTTTTTTTGTCTGCTATTGAAGATTATGACCTGGACTAAATGTGCTATGACTTCGCAAAGAGTTCAGAATAATTATAACGAACAAGGATGAATGACAAAATTGTAAAGGGTGTTTTTTACAGAGGTATAGAACTTTAAGTGGAGGGATGGAATGCATGCAAACAAGGTAAAGTTTCTGATTGTGGTCAACTTGGCGACCACCAGGACGATCCTTGTCTTGCTGTATTCAAGTTGACACGCAGCCTCCTCGCGGCCCCTCCTGGATGGCATTCTAGCACCCGCTAGATGTTAACTAATGCGTGCAGCGAATGTCCAATCCCCTGGACGTTAAATTTGGGTTGTGCGTAGGGCTTGGAACCCACCACGTAAAAATGTGATCCAATGAAAACCGGAACAACAAACCTAAAAAAGATCCCCTCTAAAGTTGACGACCACGGCAAACGTTCAAAGGACAACGATTTAAGAATAGCCACATGGAACGTCCGCACCCTTTATAGGGTAGGCGCTTCCGCCCAGCTGGCGGATGCCCTCAAGAAATGTAAGACGGACATCACTGCCATACAGGAAATGCGATGGATAGGGCAAGGATGCAAAAGGCTGGCATCTTTCGATGTGTATTACAGCTGCCATGTTGATAAGCACGAATTCGGATGCGGTTTTGTGGTTAATAAGAGACTTCGACACCTTGTCTCTGGGTTCACGCCTGTGAACGAAAGAATAGCCACAATCCGCATCAGGGCAAAATACTACAACATCAGCCTAATTTGTGCTCACGCCCCGACGGAAGAAAAGGACGATGTGGTTAAGGATGCCTTCTACGCTAAACTCGAGGACGTATATGATAAGTGCCCGACCCATGACGCCAAAATCGTCCTCGGAGATTTCAATGCGAAGGTCGGGCGGGAAGGTATCTTTGGCCCCACTGTCGGACAGTTCAGCCTCCACTCGAACACTACCTCCAATGGTATGAGGCTGATCGATTTCGCCGCGGCGCGTAACATGGTAGTATGTAGCACTAAGTTTCAACATCTCGACATTCACAAGGCCACATGGATGTCCCCTGATCGATCAACATCCAACCAGATCGATCATATTGTGATAGACGGAAGGCACGTATCCAATGTACTAGATGTGCGCACATTCAGAGGTCCAAACATCGACTCGGACCACTACCTTGTCGCAGCCAAGTTTCGATTGCGCATTAGCGCTTCGAGGTCTGCGCACTCTAGTGCATTGCGAAAGCTGGACGTTAAGAAGCTGCGATCACAAAGGACATCTGAGGCGTTCTCCGCTCAACTCTCGGATAAGCTCCGTCGTTCCCCATCTAATCTCAACGACATTGGCGGACTGTGGGCCAACATCTCCCACTCCCTGCGCACTACTGCGGAAACAGTCCTTGGTTTCGAACGCCCACCCCAACGAAATCAATGGTACGATGAGGAGTGTCGCGAGGCAACTGCAGCGAAAAACGCCGCATACAAGAAAACGTTGCAGTCTGCCGCTACGCGAGCCATTGTCGAGAACTATAGAGAGAAGAGAAGGGATGAGAGACGCCTTTTCAGACGCAAGAAGAGGGAGCAGGAAAGGCGTGAGCGTGAGGAAGTCGAGATGTATAGATGTAGGAATGACGCTCGAAAATTCTATCAAAAGGTTAAGCGTCTAACCGAGGGTTATAAACCCGGAGCGTCTTCCTGCAAGGACGAAAATGGAAACTTAGTAACAGATCCGCAGGGAGTACTGAGGTTATGGAGGAAACACTTCTCTACTCTGCTACAAGGCGATGACGACACCAATACCGCCTTTAGAGATGATGTTCCGAACCCGATCGATGATGACGGCGTGGAGATTCCGCCGCCTAGCTATGAAGAGGTCAAAGTCGTGATTACGCGACTTAAAAACAATAAAGCGGCAGGTCCTGATGGCCTCCCCGCTGAATTGTTTAAGACCGGATGTAATGAGTTGGTAGGGCGCATGCACCAGCTTATTTACAAAATATGGCTAGAGGAAAGTATGCCCAACGATTGGAACCTCAGTGTCCTCTGTCCTGTCCTGAAAAAGGGAGACCCTACTATATGCGCCAACTATAGGGGTATAAGCCTTCTCCCTATCGCATATAAGGTTCTTACAGGCGTATTGTGTGAACGACTGAAGCCACTCGTCAAAACACTGATTGGACCTTATCAGTGCGGCTTCAGACCTGGTAAGTCCACCATCGACCAGATCTTCACACTACGCCAAATCCTGGAAAAGACCCACGAGAAACAAGTCGACACACACCATCTTTTTGTCGACTATAAGGCTGCCTTTGATAGCCCTATAAGGGATCGTGTTTTTGCCGCAATGTCTGAGCTCGGTATACCTGCGAAGCTGATAAGGCTATGCAGAATGACGTTGAGCAATTCCTGTAGCTCCGTCAAGGTAGGAATGGACCTCTCCGAGCCTTTTGATACCGTGCGAGGTTTCAGACAAGGCGACCCCTTATCATGCGACCTCTTCAACTTCGTCATGGAGAGAGTTCTGCGAAAGGCAGGAGTGCATCGTAGTGGCACTATATTTCAAAAAAGTGTCCAGTTGCTTGCGTACGCTGACGATATTGACATAATAGGGCGTACGAAGCGAGATGTTACTGCTGCTTTTAGTGCTATTGAACGCGAGTCTACTAAGATGGGTTTGGCAGTAAATGAGGGCAAAACAAAGTATATGTTATCGACAAGTAGAGACGTGCGGCGTATTGATTCTCAGATTACGGCCGATAACTATACTTTTGAAACAGTCAAGGAATTTATTTATCTTGGCTCCGCCGTTACCACCACAAATGATGTCAGTCTGGAGATCAAGCGCAGGATCACTCTTGCCAACAGGTGCTACTATGGTATCATTAGGCAATTGAGTAGTAGAGACCTCTCTCGTACGACGAAGCTAACACTATACAAGACGCTCATCCTACCCGTGCTTCTTTATGGCGCAGAGGCATGGACCCTATTAAGTACTGATGCAGCAGCCTTGAGAGTGTTCGAGAGAAAAGTACTGCGTAAGATCTTCGGTCCAGTACGTGTTGGCGATGATTTCCGCATTCGATACAATAGTGAGCTGTATGAGCTCCTCAACGACATGGACGTTGTACAGCGTATTAATATCCAGCGGCTGCGCTGGCTCGGCCATGTCGTTCGAATGGAGGAGGATGCTCCAGCGAGACGGGTATTTGATGCGGGGATCTGCGGAAGTCGGCGAAGAGGACGACCTTGTATCCGTTGGAAGGACCAAATCGAGGGAGCCCTGTCATCGATTGGTGTGACCAACTGGCGTAGGCGCGCAAGAAGCAGAGGCGCCTGGAAGGATGTGTTGCGGCAGGCCGAAATCCGTTAATCGGGTTGTTATGGCCAATTAAGTAAGTAAGTAATAGAACTTTAAGTTGGCATTACTTTTCAAGATGGCGACCGATTTAACAGCTGTCAAGTGATTTATTCTCAGTTTGGTTTGGCAATTCATCATGAATAGACTCATGCCTGAAAAACGCTTGCAAATAATGTATTTTATTTCGAAAATAATGGTTCGGTGCGTCCATTTTATCGTCGACAAAATCGTCCATCAGAGCAGTTAATTCGACTAACCATGGAACGTTTTCGAACCACGTTTACTCTTATTGATAACTCGCATCCCCAGAGACGCTGTACGGTGCGTACAGAAGAAGCTATTGCTGCTGTAGAGCGTAGCATTGAGGAAGACCCGAATGAGTCCATCCGCCATCGAGCACAGGAATTGGATCTGTGTCCATCCACTTTATGGAAGATTTTGCGGAAGGATCTTGGTTTGCGTGCTTACAAAATCCAACTCGTGCAAGACTTGAAGCCAAACGATCATCAAGTAAGGCGTAGATTCGTCGAATGGGTCCAAAACAAGATTACCGTTGTTCCCGATTTTCATAAGCGAATTTTGTTTAGCGATGAAGCGCACTTCTGGTTGAATGGCTACGTCAACAAACAAAACTGCCGCATTTGGAGTGAAGGTAATCCTCAAGTGTATGTGGAAACACCGTTACATCCAGAAAAACTGACTGTTTGGTGCGCTTTATGGGCTGGTGGAATCACCGGTCCGTACTTTTTCAAAAACGATGGTGGCCAGAACGTTACAGTAAATGGTGATCGGTATAGAGCCATGATTACTAACTTTTTCATTCCTGAATTGAATAACCATGATGTCCAGGAGATGTGGTTTCAACAAGACGGCGCAACATGTCACACAGCTCGTGCCACAATAGATTTATTGAAAGACACGTTTGGTAACCGCCTAATTTCACGTTTTGGACCTGTGAATTGGCCTCCAAGATCTTGTGATTTAACACCGCTAGACTACTTTCTGTGGGGCTATGTAAAGTCATTGGTCTATGCGGTAAAGCCACAAACGCTTGACCATTTGGAAGACAACATTCGCCGTATTATTGCCGATATACGGCCACAAATGTTGGAAAAAGTCATCGAAAATTGGACGTCCAGATTGGACTACATCCGCGCCAGCCGTGGCGGTCATATGCCAGAAATCATATTTAAAATGTAATGCCACAAGATTATCTTTCGGATAAATAAAATTCATGTCAATCGAATAATCCATCGTTGTTTTATTGCAACTTAAAGTTCTATACCTCTATAAAAAACACCCTTTACGTTTGATTACTCTGTAGGAGCTGAAAGAGCTTGTCTAGAAAGCTTTGTTACATACACCACATAGATTTTATATTGATTTGATCTTTGTACAGCTCTACTAATGATGCGCATTTAAATTTCACAGAGGCCTATAAAACGCAATTTGAATAACGAATTTAAACCTAAAATGCCAAATTGTTATCAATCCAAAGGGCTAATATTTGTTTTAATAGAGTTTCATTTAAAAGAAATTTTATTATAATAAAGCGATCTAAAGAATACAATTTTTCAAAATGGTGTCAAGAAATTCCTCTCTGAGTAAACACATTTAAAACCAAAGACTTAAGAAACGAACTTGTTTTGCAATAGCTTAAGCAAACCATTACTCTTGCAAGCATAAATTTTTCAATGCATTTTCAACGCTTAACACACACAATCTTAACCACTGTGCAGATGAGAAGAAGAAAAACAAAAATTATTACTTAACACAACAAACCAACAAAAAAAAAATACTAAATAAAGAAAAACTGGAATGCTCAAAAATAAAAGCCAATCTTTACGTTGTTTTGTTAAAGTGATTGAAGGAGAGAGAGTTCTTTACAAAATGTTTGATTTGATTCTCTATTTGATTCGTTTAATTTCTAATAATAAAATGCATCTTTTTTTGTTTTAAATGGTAATTCACTGATTTGCTTAACGAATTTATTTGAAATTTTACAAAAAATTTTGAATTTTGTGTTCTGTTGTTGTTAATTTGTTTACAGAATAACTTTTTATTTTTTATTTGATTTTAAATGAAAGAAAACTACGTGTGTCACAAAATAGGTTACAATAGGCAGTATCAGTAGAGGCTGTATTATTTCTTGTTTAATTTTTATTTGTAAAAAAAGTAACGAAAACAATTAAAATTTTATTTCTATTTTCATTTGAGTTTTTTTATGTTAATTACCTCGTTTACATTCATTGAAATTGTCTAAAAAATTTAAATCATTAGTTTCTGAACCATTCATTAAGATGCTGTTAACCATTTCGGAGAGTAGGGACTCATAGGTGAGGGATAAACATGAGGATATTCTACAAATTGTTCTTTGTTTTTCAGAATTTTCATTTTTTGTTTTTTTTTTGACAAAACATTTAAAAAAAATAAATAAATAAAAAATTCATTAAAAATCGAAACAATTAAGAAGAATTTTTTTACAATTTTCGTCAAAAATGGCAAAAGAGTTTCATTTTTAAAAAATTATTGAATTTTTAAATTTTAAAATAAAATTTTTAAATTTTAATTTCATATAAATACCGCTTTCCGAGATCTTCATTTTGTTGTTTGATATTGTTGACCACATCATCAGCGCCAGAGACCAACATCAAAGGTAAATTCAGCCAGGGACCAGCCAATTCACTAATATCCGATGCATCGGAGGCCCGCGAAGACTTACGTGAAGAGGCTCGACTCGAACACTGGGTACCGCGGCGGGAGACCTTTAAAAAAAAATTTTTAAAAATATCCACAAAAGAATTAAAAGAAATTTGTGCTTAAACTCCTTATAAGCTTGCTTCCATCAATCCAATGCAACTTATAGTGTCACAGAAGAAGCGCTTTTTAATTGCTTAGTAAAGTAGCTTTGGTTGAGCCTATTTTGACCTGAGGCGACATTTACTACAGTTGCATTTTTCAGAGAACATAGCAGAAATCGTAAAGAAAAGATTATAACGGTATCGACAAAATGCTTTAGGATATAAGAACAGCAACATTGCTCCGTACTTGGAGATTTCAATGGCCAATTTGGCGCAAACGGACATCACCGAATAGAAACCATTGACGTAAAACGATGAATTTTTTTCAAGTATTTGCTTCAATCTTCGCTTTGTCACTGTATATCACAAGTAAATATCGTGTGTTTTGTCTAACTGCAGCAGGAAAAAAAATCGACCACGTCGCCTTCATTTTTTATCAACGCGTTAAAAATGCGAGCAATAGACGCAGTGTAGACATCACTGTAATCATCACTACTTGTCGCTACAATTCAACTTAAAATAGCGACGACAACTTGCAAGGCAATTCGAGGGTAGAAAACTGGAAGACCTGACGTCAGAGGCTCTTGTTGAAAAGAACGAGAGGCTGATATATCGGGAGCTCAGTTTAAAAACTCAGCTCTTGGTCACAATTACTGACAAATGCGACAAGAAAGGACCACAAAATGTACGGGCTTTTCAAGTGATTACCAATATATGAGCATTTTTTGGCCGAACACAATTACCAACGACTCTATTCATTATTACGCGCAATTCATTCGATTGAAACCCTTAGGAAAAACACAATAGAAGGAAGCCACCACATTCGCGCTGACAACGATGGACATAGAGAATCGAGACGCTGGCTATAAATAGCGCAAATAAAACGAATGCATAGTGGCCCTATATTTATTCCTTCTATTAATTCCCCAAAATTGTGTATTCTTTTCAAAGAAGAAAACACTTTACTACACTAATTACATTAGACTCACAAAAAAATAGCCCGAAAAGGTATTTATTACACAAATTGAATAAATAAGTAAGAAATATTACTTCAATATTAATAAAAATAATATTAATAAAAACAAAAAGGTACTAAACTATCAAAAATATTCAAAAGGTACCTTTTAAAAAAAGTAAAAATTTTATGTTAATAAAAAAAATTTTAAAAAGTAACATTCCTAAAATATTTTCTATCACAAGTACTTTTTGTGATAGAAAAAGGTACTAAATGAACAAAATTTTTTAAAAAGATACTTTTTAAAAGAAGTTAAACAAAAACTACTAAATAATCAAAAAGTACCAAAAAGATAGTTCTCTAAATTGAATTTTATTAAAATCCTTTCCAATTAAATTATTAAACAAAATAAGTACTAAACATGCAAAAAGGACGGTAAAGGAACGTTTTGAAATGAAAAGAACTTTTAAAATATATGAAAAGTTAAATGTAACTATTAAGTATTAAAGAAACTACAAACTAACGAAAAGTACCTATTTGGTACTTTTATAAGAAATATAAACGTTAGAAAATAGATTTGTTTAACAAAAGATTGAATTAAAATTCTATATGTATTTAACTTATCTACATAAAATTATTTAATTCATAATTATTAACATTTTATAAACAAAACAGAATAAAGTACTAATTTATAAAAAAGTATACAAAAAAGTACAAAAAATTACTATTTAAAACTAATATTTTCTTTTTTCCTGGACAATGTACAAATATTGAACTTTCAAATTCTTTAAATGAATCAAAGTGTAAGCAGAAAAAGTACTTTATGAAATAAAAAATTTAAAAAGCTACTTTTTTAAAACAAAAGCTTTAATAATATTCAAGTATTGAATTTTTAACACAATTTATTTATTTAGAAAACGAACAGATAAAAATAGTTAATTACGAAAAAGTACAGAAAAAGTACTTGAACAATATTAATTAATTTATTTACTAAAGCACAGTACTAATAGTACTAAAAGCACTAAATGTTAAAAATTCAAAAAAGGTATTTACTGAACACAATTTTTTTATTTTAAAAAAAGTACCCAATAAAGTACTTCTAGAAAACAAAAAAATATTTGTTTTCTTTAATTATATAAAATAATGAATTTTCAATACCTCAAAAATTATTATAAAAAAATAGAAACGGCGAAAAGTAGCTAACGACAGGAAAAGTACTCAAAAAAGTACTTCTAGAAATTTCAAAAAGGAAATTTTTTTCCTTGAAAAATACAAAAATATTCAATTTTCAAAACCATTAATTTATTAAGAAAAAAAAGTACTTAATGGGTAAAATGTACACAAAAAGGTACCTTTTGAAAACAAATTAAAAAATGGTCCTGTATTTTCAATTTATTTACTTGAATAATATAAAAATAATGAATTCCCAATTTAAGTCATTTATTAAAAAAAATAGAAAAAGTACTAAAAAGAAGTACTTTTTTTGTAATATAAAAAGGATCAAACCCTTAATTAAAATAAAAATAAAACTTACCTGCAAATGAAAGAAATTCAAGGAAGATAATCTTGCCTGCCAACCACCCGGACTTGAGGTTTGTGTGGCACTATCACCCGAATTGGAACGTTCTTTTTCCTTTTTCCTTCTATACAATTACGTCCAAAAGAAAAAGTACCCATGATTTTGTAATGTTTTAATAAAATTTCTCATAAAGTTCAACAATTTTTTCATATGCTATTAAAATGATTAAAACAAAAAAAAACGAAACATTACCTCTGATACTCCCTCCAAGTGGTTTGTATGAGCTTGGCAGCCTTTTCTTGTCTTTTCCAGATGCGTGTCGAGGAGACAATTTCCAATTCTTTGCGTGTGGGAAATTGTTTCTTGAACTTCACATCCATTTGTTCCTGTAACTGCTTAAAATTGTCAGTCTCCTCAACATGCCCCAGCACATGTTTCACCAGGGCATGGAGTATATCTAAACAATGAATTTTATTACCCTTCGATATGGGCAAATTAAATGATACCAATGCTACGGTATTTGGCTTAGCAATACCCAATGGCGGATCCAGAGAGGCTATAAAATCGGATAACTGTGCAAAGTGTATGAATTGTGTAGCATGGGGATCATATCTACAGTAAAACAACAATATAACGAACCAAAAAACCAAAAACAAAAACAAAAACAAAACAAGAACCGAAACAAAACGAAACAAAACGAAACGAATACATAAGAATAGAGGAAAATGATAGATACAGAAAAAAGAGGTTAAAAACTTGGTTAGTAAAATACGATTTTTAGCGAAATGTGACAAAAAGCGTTAAAGCAGTTTCTGATTTGATTTTTTATTGTTTTTTTCAAATTTTTTTTATGTTAAGCAGGCAGCATAAAGACTTACTTAGACCAACGTATATAGAACATTTCCAAATCGTCTTCTACTATACCAATTTCCTCCTCTTGATGAGCCTGATTGAAATTCTCCAAAATAATCGCGATGTACATGTTAATGACTATCATGTAGCTAATGATTATGAAACTGGTAAAGTAGGAAATCGCTAGCAAGGGATGGCCACAGTCTCCATTCGTTTGGCGATTATAATTCGGATCACAATCGGGTGGCTGTATCATTAGAGATTCCAAAACATCATTCCATCCAGCCGAGGTCATAAGGCGAAATAACAATTGCATACTGCGTCCAAACGTCTGAAAGTTCACCATATCATCGAGTGCTCCCTGCAGTTTCACGTGACCGAACAGCGACATGCCCAGTATGGCATAGATAAAGGTTATTAAACCCAATAAGGCCCCAATGTTAAAGAGGGCCGGCAGTGATACGACCAAGGCGAATAGCAATTTACGTATACCCTTCGCAGCTTTAATTAGTCTCAAAATGCGGCCAATACGAAAGACACGTACCACTCTTAATAGAGTGGGACTTATCGGCAAATCAATCATAATATCTTCCATGAGTATGCCGAATATCGATGCCAACACCAAGAGAAAATCAAATACATTCCAAGGGACCGTAAAATAATGATAACGTAGACCTATAATTTTTACTATGGCCTCTTCAGTTGTGTCGTCACAAACACAAATCAAGACGCCATATTCCACAAAAAAAAATTAAAAAGAAATTTTGGAGATTTCGTTAGGATGTGGGGGGAGGAAAAAAAGTAGAAATGGAAAGAAAGATTAATATTGTGTTGAATGATTTGGTTTTTTTTGTTTTTTTTCATTAGAAAAGTGAGGTTATAAGCGTTGTTAATTGATATAAAAGCTTGCAAAGTGTAAAGAGCTTAGCTGTGTAAATATTAAGGCGATAAAGCGTTTTAAGCGTTTACTATCTCCCTCTCTCTCTCTTTCTTTCTTTAAACAAATTATTTCTATTAAATTTTATCAATCACAATAATATTCATAAGAAAAATTTGCGATAACACTAGTTCTCTATAGAAAACTCATCGATAACAATAAAAATCTTTAAAAAAAAATGACAATAATTCCCTGAAAAAAATTATCGATAACGATTGCAAATTTTGACATCTTCGTATAACAATAAGTAATAGGGCTGGACGATTTACATCGATATTTTAGGAACACTACATGCAACTTATCGATATATTCTAGGAGAGAGGATCAGATTCAAAGCGAGAGACAATTCTTGCATACTGATGGGCCAAAAACAAATAGTGTAACAGTTATTCCCATACAAAAACTGTGCAATAATTTTTTTCTTAAAAAGGTACCCCTAAAGTAACCTTCAGTTTCTTATGTATAAGATAAGAGGTTTGCTTGAGGTCGGGCTTTACCTGGGACCGGAGATATAGGCATCGAAACTAATTGTTTTCCTCAAGTGAGCAACAGACAGTTTTCTATATAAACCGGGCAAAATTGTCAGTGGTTGGGTTTTTTTTTTTGTCGATGACTTACAGTTTTTGTCGATGGCTTCCATTTGTGCGATGACTTCCATTTTTTGGTAGATGTCTTTTATTTTCTTTGGTAGATGATGTACATTTTTTGAGCGATTATTTGAAATTTTTGCCAATTACTTGCATTTTTGTTCGATAACATGCTTTTTTTGGTCGATGACATGCATTTTTGGTCGATAACTTGCATTTTTTGGTCGATGACTTGTATTTTTTAGTCGATGACTTGCATTTTTTGTATCAATGACTTATTGGTCGATGGTAAAGATGTTGGCTTCAAAGCCTATATTAATTTCGTGACCTACATCTCCCGTCCTACAATGAGCGCCATAAGTGAGTCAACACTTTTGTTCTTAAGTATAAAAAAAAGTTCCTTTATCATGAATTGTTGTTTTTATTTTAACATTTTATAAGTAATAAATAAACGTTTTTATTTTTGGAAATTTATTCGATTATTCTCATTTACTTTTCTCGCTATCCTAAGAAAATGAATTATTTCAGTGGTGTTTACTCACTTTTGGCGCTCAGTGTATGTAGTGCCCGCTTGTAACAAAAACTGTTTGGAAATCTTTGATACCATAAGTCCATTTTCTCCACAATTTCTTTATATAGAGTACTTTTTTTTTCTAATTTAAAAAAAAAAGTTTGCTCCATCGACTATGTCTCCGATCGTAAATAATGGCCGACCGTAACGAAAACTGTTTTGGAATCCTTTTCCTTTTGAACTTAATACTGGATACAGGGAACAATTAAATTTGATAAACAGGTCAGACAACAATTAGGTGCGTTTAGTCGAAAAACTATCGTACAATTGTTTGTACTCTTAAGGATCAAGAGAAAAATTTCCAATTTAGTAAAAGAGAGGTAAGAGAGAGGTTAGGTAAACGCATAAGCATGCTCCGATATTTTTGAATCGCATTTTAATAAAAACTTTGAACGTAACTTGTATAATAAATGTGTGTACTTACCGAGGCCAAAGACGGTGGTAAAAAATGCGTTACTGACTTCGAGTATGAAAAATACCGCATGCGGTTGATTGTAGTGCTCAATACCCATCGTTAACATATTTAAAAAAATCAATACGAATATGGCTATTTCAAATCTATAATCATATTTTTTGTTGTTGTTGTTATTAGTTAATTTATTGTTGTTGTTGTTGTAGATGTTTATATTAAACATTTATTATTATTGTTGTTGTTATTATTTTTGTATGTTTTTTTAATTCATTTATTGCAGTAGTTTGTTGAGGTAACAGTGTAAATGGTGTTAAAATTGTTTATTTTTTATTTTTTTATCATTTGAAAGGGGGAGGAAGGGAAACATTTAAATTTTTTAAATATTAATTTCAAGAATATTTTCTTATTTTTTTTAAATATTTTATATAAAATGTAAACAACATTTATTTATAAATATGTAGGAGTAAATAATTATTAGAGATTCCAAAAAGGTTAAGCTTTAGGAAAACAGAAACAAGTGCTAGTGTTAGACGGGAAAAAAAAAGGATTTTAAAAAGTGCTGAAAGCCGGTAACCGTAACACGGTGCTCTTTTGTTTTTCATATAAGAATACATTAAAAAGCTTTAAAGCTTAAGCCGCTTAGAATATTAAAAATATTAAGTTTAATAGAATAGTTTTGGCCAATTTGCCTAAATACTGTTCAATTTTCAAAAGTGTAGAGTGAATTTATTTTTTTGTTGTGAAATGTGAAATGTTTATGAAAATTTTAAAAATTTTAAAGAATATTTTTTTTCAAACAGGATTTCTATATCCTGGTGCTATACTTAAGGGTTTGGAGTATATTTACAGTGATTGGAACATGCAATAGTTGTTTGGTGTATATCGAGATATTTAAAGGAACTAAAGCACAGTGGTTCACGTTGGCTATTTTACAAATTTTTTTTAATAATTTTTTTTGTAAAGTAATTGTGCTTGCTTTTATGTATTTGGAGGCCTATTTAACAAATTTAAATTACTTAAGCAATTACATGGACTCAGTAAGAAACTGTATTTAACTCTCTACATATTCATAGCACATCAATCTAGTTAGGAAAAAGACTATCTACATACTCAACAACAAAGCTAAGTATAAAGTTCATGTAAAGATCATCGAATTCAGGCCAAAAGAAATTGGTAATCATCCTCCTAAGGTATTCGCTGTGATGACAGTGATGGCCTGGCCAATGTCGTTCTCAAAAAAATTTGGACCGATGACGTTGCCAGCCCAAAATCCATACCAAATAGTGACTTTTTCAGGATGCACTGGATGCTAAGGGATCTCATATGACCTAGTATCGTCTCCAAATTTGCAAATTTTGTTCTTTATTGTCGGTATACTGAATAATCCAGATAGACCTCTGCTTAATCAACAACAATGGGCATCTATAGATATCCGCAAAACGCCGGGCAATTATATAAAATGGCTAACAAGATGGAACACCCACACGAAAAGTACATAGAGAGCGGGGCTCAACAAAATCCATAATGCCTATCCGTCTATCACCTGGCGTATAAGATTTTAAGTCACAGATATAGTCACCGCATTGTCTATTTGAAGATCAAGAAGTTGTTATTGACTGAACCATGTCTAGTAGGTAGTGTGTTAGCTTATATTGGTTCAAAACCCAGCTTAAATATGTCGAACAAAACCAAACATGAAAAAAATGTATGTCTCGGCAACTTCCTCTCAGCAGTCTTCTGGTTTCTCAAATCTGTCATCCGTATTCCACACGTTAAACTATAGTTCCCGGCACTCATATTTAAAATTAACACATACAACCTGGGTGGTGTAAGAAGTTAGGTTGAAAACCTGACTAAAGGGTTGTAATGACCATTTAAGTAAGTTTAAATAAGTAATTAAGACACTTAGTTTTGGGGCATGCGCCAAAAGTATAGCACATTCCTATATTATTATTAACGAACCTACGCGAAGATGAAGTGGAAGCCTATGGATGTGGTATTCCTTAGGGAACAGCACAGTCGAACATATGTTTTATGCACATTGTAATTCCTATCTTACCTGGGAAAGAAAAAAAATAAAGTTATAGTCTGAAACGGAAACAGAACCTAAAGGGGGATAATGTTTCCATGTTTATATCGAATATAAACTGGAATATAACCTTGTTGAGGATTACGAATATTACACAAAATCTCAGTTTCTTGACGGCCAATTGACATCACCATTTCAGCTTATTAAACGGCCATCGAACGTTTGATGCAAAAAATTGATTGCGGCATGAGATGTGTGGCAATTTGCGCCATCCTGCTGAAACCAAACATCACTCACATCAATGTCATAAAGAGCAGGTACAAAAAATCGGTTATCATGCTGCAATAGGTGTCTCCATTGATCGTAATGGTGGTTGCGACGTCCCCATTTTCAAAGAAATATGGGCCAATGATGCCTCCGCTCCACAAACCGCACCAAACAATCACTTGTAATAGGTGCATTAGCTTCTGTAAGACCACATGTGGGTTACCCACCAAGATGAAACTGAGCTTCATACGAAAAGATGATTTTTGTTCGATATCATCGTGCATTTTGTCATTGGCCCCATAAATCCCAACGTTGCTCAAGCGTAAATTAATTCATTTCGTTCAGTGGAGATAAAATACTGAAGTTTGTGACAAAATCGAATGACATAAGTATTGCCAGATTCGATGGTTCAAATTTAAGCCTATAAATGGCCCACCCATTACAGTACAGTTATCGATTTTGTGTAAAAAAAACGTCAATAACTCCTATTACATTTGAATAAAAAAATTTTTCTTTACTTATCAAACCAATTGCTCCACTGTGCTTGCTAATTACAGAAGTTAGATAGTGTACATTTCTATAGCAACTACTACAACAACATTTACATTTTCACTACAAAGTGAAATAGAAGAAATAGAAGTGAGTGGTGATACAAGTGGAAAGGAAAACTTTAAGAAAAAGGGGGTTGGGGGTTTGCAATATTCTAAAGGTTACTAAAGGTGTTACATACAGTGGTGGAAAAAATAGTTGTTTTTCTTTTTTTTTTTTTTGAAGAGAAAAGTTGTCTGTTAAACTCTATTGCTTTTGGACTATTAAGTTAGTTTAACAGTTACAGGAGAGTTTAACAGCTAATAGACAAGACGTTCATCATTCTCTCTACATATAGCAACGTACGCTTATTTTACGCTATAAGAAGTCAAGTGTTCAAATAATTTTATCACCAAATCAACGTTTTTTTCTAGAATTTTTTTATTTTTTTTACGAAAATACACAATAATTTACGGCAAAATTATAAACGAAAATTATAAACCTGGAATAAAACCACTTTGAAAGTTTATTAGCGGTTTCAGGGCTGGTAACTTGTAACAGAAATTCTGTTTTTTTTTTCTTTTTTTTTTTTTTCTTTCAAATGCAAAAAACAAAATCAAAGTAAATGAAATTACAAAACACAAACGAAACAAACATGATCTGTAGTATTTAGTTTATAAATGGAAAAACAAAACCAAAAATTTAATTTTTTTTCTCAAATAAAATTTAAAAAAATAATTTTTTTTTTTCAAAAACTATTTTACAAAATACTTTAATGGCTATGACGTAAGTGAAAAAGTGTATTTTTGACACAGAGAAATACAGACAAAGAGAATGAAAAAGAGAACAAGAGCGACAGAGACAGAGAAAGTATTTCTTTTCTCTTTCAATGCAGGCTAGGCTGTTAAATAAAAAAGTTTTTGACAAAATGCTGCGTAAATGCTGTGTAAATGCTATATGTGTACATATGTATCATATAAAGTGTGAGTGTGAGTGAATAAGTATATGTGAGAAAGAGAGAGACTATGAGTGTATTGGTTTATTTTGACTAGGCGTGGTGGCTATGTAGGCGCAGGTGTTTAAAAAAAAGCTTTTGAAGCTATTTTTTGCTTTTGGAATTTATTTTTTCTTCTTTTTTTTTTTGCTTTTCGTTCAGTTCAAATCATTATTTTAGCATTTTTGTGAAAACAAATTTCTTTCTTAAAGCATAAGAAAACAAATTTTGTTTTTTCTTGTTGTTTTTTTTTTTATTAAAAATTTAATTTTTTTTTTCATTACCTTCGTGAATTGGATAAATCGTAAAACATCGCTAAAAAATGATTTATTGGTCGCTTAATGACTTTCTGTGGTTTTTTTCGTCCCAACTTTTTCATGGCGGTGTAATAATGTTTTTGAGATTCGGTGAGAAACATTTCCAACACTCCTCCTTCATACTATTTTTTTTTTGTTTTTGTGTTTTTTTTAATATTTTATTTTTTTTTATTTGTTTTATATTTAAACACATACAGACACGCACACACACAGATATAAATAAGTAAATAATTAATAAGTATTTTGTGTTTTTTATTTATATTTATAGTATGTTTATATACATATTTTTAAAACAATAAATAAATAAAATAATTGTACATTAAAAATAAAAGAATTAAATAAAAATTTCGTGAGATATTTAATTAACAGAGTGTCTCCTTTAGTTAAACAAAAAGTATTTTAAAAATTTTCTACGGTCACATAGTTGGTATTGTAAGCCAATTTGAATCCCATTTAAGATACAAACAAGCCCATATACTATATAGTAAGAGTTCTCATAACAAAACTAAGATTTTAAAAATCTCTTGGAAATGAACAGAACCACCAGGACCAGCAATTTTTGATTTAAATTAGTTCTTCTTCCTTAAACTTAACGTGCATACTCACTTAATTGGTCTCAGAGTTTTTGCCAGAAGGCTGCTGAGAGAAAGTCACTGAAAAAAATTATTTCTTCAGTTTTTTTCGAGATATCTGAGGGTCTTCGGGTGTTGATAGTTCTTCGGGACTACTGCAACTTTATGTACATACACTTGAGCTAACAACGGCAATGTTACTTCAATTAGATATCATAATATTGCATTGAAGCCAATAACTGGAGAAAATGCTTGAGTGAAATCATGTTTAAGGTCTTTTATTAAGCGTTTCCCCTTTTTTAATTTGTGTGAGATATTATCGAAGTTTTGTATTCCTTTGAAAAACCTACTGACGCCACTAAGCTGCCACTATTGACTTGGATTTTATTGGAGTTGGCAAACCTTTTAGTTTGTGGTTTCTTCTCATATACCTGCAGCTTAAAAAAGGTAGATAATGCAATATAAAGTCAAGGGGAATAAACCGCCCATTCTCGGTGGGCAAGTCCACCCTCACATGAGATGATCATGCCCTTTAAATCTCTCGTGAAGAATATTCAATGTGACATGAGCGTTCTCCCGTTAAAACCCCATGTCGTTGAAGTAAAGATCATCCAATTCGGACCAAAAGAATGTAGTAATCGGTAAAGCTCGCCATTGACAGTCATGGTTTTCAAAGAATTATGGACCATTAACGCTCATAAACCAAAATCAAAATCAAAAAGCAATTTTTGGCAATCCATTGGGCCCTTTTGGATCTTATATGGATTGGTGTTGTCCCAATTGTTCAATAATATTGTTTCGTTTGTTTTGGTCTTCATCACTGAACTTGATTTATCAATGAGAATAATGGTCGAATGGCGTTTTCTATCGTTAGTTAATTTTGTATGGGTACAGGCCCAAGTCACTAAGCCAAATTTACCAATTTGTGGTCTGTGAAAGTTAGTGTTAAATCAATTGCTTTGAATTCTCCTACACGCTCTCACGAATAGCGGCGATATCCTCGGCAATTCTTGCGTTTTATCGATGTACGAGTGTTGGCCAATCGTTTATTGAACCAGTGGACTCGAATTTATCCACCACAATGAAAAAACTTTTTGCAATTGGACCGTAAAATGGACCAACAACGCGGTATATTGCCCGAACCGAACACTCATTAATAAAAAACACAGAAAAATTTTAAAGAATTGTGGAATTTGTCGAACACTTATGGTAACGTCTTATGTTTTAGTTTGGTCGGTTTCTTAATTTTTGTAACAGACTATCTGCCTACCACACTACCCATTAGACTACCTTTGCATTTAGTATTATTTGTTACAATAGCAGAATCCAGCTTTAACGTACCAACTATGTGCCCGCCCTCTTTAACAATACCAAAATCAAATAAAATTATTTTTTTTATAAAAAAATATTCAAAAATAAAATTCAGAAATGAAAACAAATAAAATCAAACCTTAAATGCTATCCCAAAAAGCATTTGATTGCTGGTTCAGACATACTGGGTATATATATACTCACATATACTCACGTACGTGCCAAACAAGTGACGCAATGATCCATTAAAACTTACCTTCTTCTTCAGCATATTGAAATTATCGATAATTACTCCGATAAATAGATTCAGCGTAAAGAACGAACCGCATACAATAAAGATGACAAAATATATATACGCGTACAGATTCGCTTCACGTTGCGGCTGCAAATCAACACCTCGGGCATCTACCGCATCGGCCATTACTTCCATCCAGCCTTCAAAGGTGGCCACTTGTAAGAGGGCCAAATAGCCCATACCCACATGATCGAAAGTGATTTTTGAATTGACCCAACTGTAATTCTGTTCAATGCAGTCCCATTTATCATTGACTTCCTATATGTAAACATTAACGTGGTAGTGCAGGGTAGGAAACAAGGAAGGAAAAAGGTGGGCATATGTTTTTTGTGTTGAAAAGATTTTGGAAAGAAATTGTTTAAAATTTATAGAAAATTTTGTAAATATTTATCGATTTTTTGTTTTTGTTTTTCGATTATAAATTTTTCAAAAATTATTAAAAAAATTTTTTTTTTTTTTGTTTTTTTGTAAAATTGACCAACTAACCATTACGGGTAAGAGTTCTCCATCATTATTGAGACATTTGAAAAATTTACCACCAAAAAATTGCACACCCATTATAGAAAATATTAACCAAAAAACCAAACAAACTAAAAGGACATTGAAAATTGATGGTATGGCATACATGAGAGCATTTACTACAATTCGCATTCCTTGCCACCTGGAATAGAAATAAAATGTTTTTGTTTTTTGTTTTTGTTGTTTACTTTTGTTGTTTATTGTTTTTTTTTATTTTAATTTTATTTTTTTTTTTCAATTAATGTAGTCAGTCAAAGGAATATTTTTTAAGAAAAATTCTTGTTTTTTCGGGGGAGAAAAAATTTTTGGGAATTTTATGGAACACAAACGACATTTAAAAAGGGTTTTTTTAAAAAAACACAGAGAGATAGAGAGAAAGAAAGTTAACAAGGATTTAAAGGTGTTTTTTAGGGGGATAAAGAAATTTAAGTAGAAAAAGAAAAAGAAACATAAAATCATACAAAAAATTTTACACACGTAATTTGTATCATTTTTGTTTTTTTTTGTTTTCCAGTAGACACATACAGAAAGAAACTGGATTCGTGACAAATCGTTCGCATCGGGTTGATTGAAAATTTTAAACGATTTGTTGCGAATATTTAAAACTTTAACGAAATAACACATATTCAAGCGAAATTATTAAATTTCAAAGTCCTTACTTGCTTAATTGGTCATTTCCTTCATACCAATTAGTCTCACGTCTATCATGTTGTAAACGCTTGTGAAAGTTGTGCACGACTACATAAGATGTGGGATATTGGAAAGAGTATCACTGCACTCTAGGCAACACGAATATATTGTGGAATTAGTGGAAACGATTAAGAAGTCCTTGAACGTGAAAAAAACCCTAAAGGACGCATTTGATAACAATCTTCGCGAGGTCATATTGGATAGAAGAGGTATTCTTACATGCATACACTGAGCGCCATAAGTGAGTCAACTTTTGTTTTTAATTATAAAACAGTTTTGTTCATAAGTATAAAAAAGTTCCTTTATCATGAATTGTTGTTTTTGTTTTAAAATTTTATAAGCAATAAACATTTTTATTTTTGGAAATTTATTCGACTATTTTCATTTACTTTTCTCGCTATCCTAAAGAAATGAATTATTTCAGTGGTGTTTACTCACTTTTGGCGCTCAGCGTATAAATGTACATACATAATTTGTCATTCCTTTAGTCAAGATTACCACGTAGCATCTCACACCACTTATGTTGTGTGTGTTCATTTTATACATGAATGGCGAGACCTACAGTTTAAAGTCGACTGGGAACGACAGATTTTTGAGAAACTTTTCATGACAATTTTGTTTACTCTCTCAGTTTTGGTCAGAAGTCTGTTGAGAGGAAGTCGCCAAAAGAAATATTTTTTTTTCATATTTCGTTTTGTTCGAGATGTCTGATTTGGGGTTTGAACCGTGGCCTCGCGTCTAAGAAGCCAACACACTATCTACTAGACTATGGCGACTTCAAAGGTATTCTTACATAACTTAATTGATCACTACAAACCTTTAGTCAGCGTTACGACCTAGCTTCTCACACCACCCTTGTTGAATGTGTTAATTTTATCCATGAGTAGAAGTGGTACAGAATCTGTAATATCCAGACGGATGGTAGACATACTATACACAAGCTCTGTGGAAACACATGCAGAATGTGAGATAATAAAAATCCATAGAAGAGGGGAATGGCCGCCTGTTGTTGTTCTCTTACTACTGATGTGGATCCTGGTTGTAAATTTTATCCTGGCAAAAATATACAAGACGTGCTATAGTCCTCATGGTTAAACGAAAATTGAAAGAGACTCCCTACGACATCATTCAAAGAAGTTTTGAGGCTGTAAGTCTTTGGTGCATGACAGTTTGCCTGAGGATAAAACCGGGCAAGACCACAATAATATCATTTGCAAGAATTAGAAAACTTCTTAACTGGAAAAATATTCCTCGCCTGGCTGAGGCAATATCACAGAAAATGAAGTTAAAACATTTAGGAAGAACATGGAAGGATTATGTAAAGAGGATCTCAGAAACCTTGCAGGGAATCCTAAGGATGCAGCCCAGGAATTATGCACTGAATGCATACCATGATACATACAAACCCAAGTTAAAACTGCTTAATTGCAGTTGGACAAAATACACACAGTAGCCTTGTGCATGGCAGTGAAGACCAAAGCTTTGGAGACTATGGTTATTAGGTTGAAGGGAAACATGAGGGATTTTGTGGTATAAGGAATCCTTCTTAACTGTTCCCCTTACTGAACAAAAGCTCTATGCTTTTGGGAAGTGCAACGCCTTGCAACTCAATAACAGAAAAGAATGATGAAATCTGGAGGCTGCATAGTCTTTTAAAAAAGGCACTATTCTGTCAAGATCGGGTCAAGAGTTTTTGGTACCAGAATTAAATATTCTGAGCTCATGGGGAAAAATGCGGGAGTCTTGCAAATGGAAGTCTATGCCAGATGTGCTTAATTCAACCTGAACAGGATGTACCAAGGACGGTACATAGCAATAATATTTGACAGTCTTATGAGATTAAATCGAAGATTTACTATATACTATATAGAGAAACGAATTTGACTAGATAGGGCAAGCAACTAGATTCATTGCGATGGAATCAGCGCCCTTCTAGGGGGTGAAAACGAGTAGTTGGAAAGGTATGCTTTAGGTAAAGCAAAAACCAAGTGAGTTTGTGCCAATCGAAACTTTTGTTGGGAAACTAAAATAGGAAGAGTTTTGAGTCAGGAATTACCTCAGGTTGTAACAGGTCTTTTAACAAGGTGACTCTGGGTATACTTATTCAGAATGGAGTTTGCACCGATCCCAATACGTAGATTCTGTGTCCCTGAAAATAAATCAACAGAACACATTCTTGGAACCTGTAGGGCATTAATGCATTCCAGGAAAAACACCCGGGTGCATATTAAGTGCTAAGGCCTACTTAGTTTAAGAGGAGCACTATAGATCGTGTAGTAGCAGTATTAACGCACCTCTTGATGACAATAACATTAAGAGAACCAATCAATAAAACTCGTTTAAATATTATTTTTCGCTTGAATATATGTGTTGAAAACAAGTTAACAAATTTATAATTAATTCTTTAAACGTTTTTCTTAATTTTTTTTTTAATTAAATAAATTACACTTAATGTTTAAGAAAATAAACATGCCAATTAAAAACATTGAAAATATTTAAAAAAACAAAATTTTTTAAAGAAGAAAATATTTATAAACGCCACACTGTTCAGCAAAAATAAATCGTAACCAATTTTATTAGGCGGTGCTAAAAAGCCGGCTGACATGGTGGTAGTAAAACAGCTGATTAAACTTTTGAGAAGCAGAGCTCTTAAGTACTGCCTTAAGATTATGGAGCAGCGCATTATTTAAACTTTTTTTTTGCGGAACAGATATTTTATTGAAAAACAAAAATTTTTTAATTTTTTTTTTGATTTTTATAAATAAAATGTGCCCAAATTTGAAATAAATTAAAAAAAACAAATTTAAATAAAAAATAAATTATTTTCTTTTTATTAATTAAGCTTTATTTGGAAGTTTGATTTAATTTGTTTTTTAATTTTTTTTAATTAAAATTAATTTTTTTTGTTTTAATTTTACTAAAAAAAATAAATAAATAAACACACAAAGTTACATTTTAAGGATATTTAAGGATTTTTTTCTGTTATGTTTTCTTTGTTTTTTTTTTCTTTTTAATTTAAACATGGAAGTTATTTCTATTCGAAATCCTTAAAGAAAACGATATTGTATTAAATACTTCCAAAAAAGTTTGTTTTTCATTTAATTTTTTTTTATTTTTTTTTCTCATTTTTTTATTCGTTTTCATTTAAAAACTGTTTAAGTATTTTAAATAAAAGGTGCTTAAGCATTCAAATATAATTTAAGAAAAATATTTAAATTTAAATCAAAAAGAAAATAAATTAAAAAATAAATATACACATACAGACATACAGAAAAGAAGTCGATATATACCGACTAAAGTTTTTATAAAAACTATACCACTGCTTGGAAAATTTGTCTAGAGTCTGTACGAGTCATTATTGAGGACTACAGGGAGAGAGAAGAATGGCAACAGCGTGCTTTCAAGCTCAGAGCATATTTCTACAAGCATGGAACCTTGGAACTTATGCTTACAACTGACTTGCAATCAATTGTGACGACGTGGAAATATCGCAAAATCTGTGCACGATATTCTTGCTGTGAAGTGTGACATTGTGCAACTGCTGCAACTCTGTGAAGATATCGTGCTTAGTTTTAGCCTAATAGGGGTAAGGCAACCCACAGTAAAACTAAAATTGCTCTTGCAGGAATTGAAACAACTACTTTTGATCCTTCCTTAGATTAGCATAATTCGATAGCAATCCTGCATATTACATGGAAATGGTGCTTAACGCACGGTTATTATGGTGCGAAACAATATCTTCATCTGATTTTAAACTACGGGAAGGCATTAAAGATCATTCTTGTATAGATAGATGTCAATCGAATTATATTGGCCCACCATTTGTAATTCTACCGGTTCCATGTTTGTTATGGGCGCATCGTGTGAAGCGGTTTTATCCCATAAATGGCTAATATTGTGTAATTGTTATGAGCTCTGATATCAAGTCATGGCGTTGCTGATTGCTGCTGCTGATACAGCAACTGCAGAGCGGGCAGTGTGGCATATAGATGTTGCCAATACCTACTCCATCGCCAACAGTTCGTTTTGGACGCAATACAATAGTTTCTCCCTTTAACTGGTTTGATGCGATAACAATTCTTTATGTTCCATGGAAATGCGGTGGAAAGAATGTTGACTTTTTTCTTGACAACCGAAACAGCTAAGATACAGTGAGTAACACAAAATGTGGTAAAGTGGTATAGTTTATAAATTTTTATATAAAATATATATGCATAGTGTACATACATATATGTATGTATATGTACATATATGTATATGTCGTAAGTATATTTATATAAATAAACTGTTTAGGCATTTACACAAATGCTTTTAGTTTTTAAAATCTGAAAATCTGCGTAAAGAAAACAACAATAAAAACAACAAGAAAAAGTTAATAAAACACAGAGAAAATGTAAAGAAGTAAATTGCATTCAGAATCAATATCAATAATATCATACAGACATACATACATACATACATAAATAGTATACATGAGATAATAATAGTACGAGATATGGTATCATAATTATAGTAATCATAGATTTGATATACACAATACATACATACATACAATCAATATATATATTTTAAAAATAAGAAAGAAAGAAAACTTTTTAAAAATCCTTGACAAAATTTGATTGAAAATCTTTTTCTTTTTTTTTTGCTTTTTGAAATTGTAAAGCAGCCTTGTAAGGCAACCAAACTTACCGTGAAATAGCCCTCAAAGGCCTTAAAGCTCTCAGGGTTCTTAGCGAACGTAAGACCTTAAGATTTTCATTTTCTTCGATTAATAAAGAAAAAACCGATACCTTAACGAACGAACGAGAAATTCAAAATTAAATCCAACATCCACACAAGTTAACAAGCTTAGGCTTAAGAATACTTACAAACACGATAATAAAATCAAGTATGGTCCAAAAGCTTGTGAAATATTTGGAAAACCCCAAAGCCAACCATTTCAGAACCATTTCGATGACAAAAATCAAACAGAAAGAGAAATTTGTCCAGTAGAGTATGCGTTTTAGCGATTTATTGCTGTCCAGATAGATGTCCTCAAAGCACAGTGTTATGCTGGAGGCGAATATTAACACCAAGACAAACCACTCAAAGGCTGGAGTATCCACAACAGTCAAGACGGCCGTTCTAACGCGTGTCCAATGTTTAGCACTTTTCGTATCCATGCACGACATAAACCAAGGACAGCGAAAGTAAAAGCTGTTTCAACAAAAACAAATTGTTTCATAATCATTATGTACCTGTACTGTACAGGGGGAGGGGGAGTGGAATACTTACTGTTCGTAACACTTTTGTGGAAAGCAATCATCTGGCACTTTTGGTGGTTTCGTTTGTCCAAAACTTGGAAAAGTCATGGGATCATTGTATGCTCCCTGCGAGTTACGTCTCCCACCCACTGTGAGATCGTCTACGTAGGAGACCAGACAATGCCATGGTTTTTCAGTCAGTCGTGAGAACGTAGATTTCTGCGACTGGAGAGTAACACCGTCTCTCTGCGTTATCGAATCACCGCCTGCCGCCAAAACGTGCATATCGCCGACGGGCCGGGCAGCGGCAGTTAGTGCCAATACAGATGATGTATCGGCCGCACCCGAACTATGCGATTCGGTGCGAGCTGACTGAAATGAGGCAGCCTTGTCAAGAGACGATTGTGGATGCTTTGAGCGTCTGACATGCAATTTCTGCTGTCCCTCGACGCTACCTTGGCCAGCCCTTGGGAGGAGAGGTGTGGTTCGTGTCTGAGCTGTTGTAGCGTGATAGTGTTGCTGATGCTCGGTGAGCGCCGTCAAAGGGGGTGTGGTTTTCAGCGAAGACATTTGAGCCAATGTGGGTGGTTCTATAGTAGACTTTAAAGAAATGGGCGGTGTGGGTGGCACCACAGCCGAAGATGAATGTGATGAGGTGTCCTGTTGCTGTTGCTGCTGCTGCTGCTGCTGCTGTTGCAGTTGTTGCTTCTGAGCTTGGCTCAATTGCTTATGCAGCAAGAGATTTTCATAGGAATTTGTACTTTTTAAAGAGAGACTATCGATCTTCATGGCTTCTGCTGTTAAGCATTTACGCGGCAAACGTTCGGATTCCATGCGTAACGTTGAAATAGGCTTCTCATCTTCGGGCACTTCATCGACACGTTCGATCAGTGACATTCGTTTGAAACGATCGAATTGAGCACTAAATAAATCACTTTTTCTACGCATAAAAGGTGATTGAGCCCCCGAGGCCTGAGTGGCCGCCACGGACATGGCTTCGACTGTGGCAAAGGGTGCCTGCATTTGATCACAGATTTTACGAATTTCATTGGTTATGCTAAAATCATCATCTATTTTCCTTTGTTTCTCTAAACTGCGCCGTTTTATTTTCGCCGTTGAGCGACTAGTAGTGGCCGGTAGAGTATGCTGTCTACGCGGCACTGCCGATAGATCATAACTGTCGTAGGGATTCAAAGGCGCCACCACTTCATCGGCTGCTGTTCTCTCCGAGGCACCTGTTATTACTGCTATGTGTTGTAGTATGGCTTTATTGGCTTCATCCGCTGCTGGTGAAGGTTCCGACAGCGTAGACAACCTTCTCTCTAAGGAGGTGGTGGATTTTTTAATCTCCTCCAACTCTTTCTCGAAACTCTGTATGATGTTATCGAATTCGGAGTGCTCCACCAGCGGCAAGTTATCACTGTCATGGCCATTGCCATTGGAGGAATGACTACCATTGCGTCGTGACTCTATGGTTTGCAAAATGGAATTGGAAATGTAACTTAAATTCGATTTAATACTGCTGGAAGAGGGTTTACGTTCCTCTCGTTTGCTTTCGGAGACAATAAGAGAATCCGTATCGGCTTCCATCATAGCAGAACCATAACCCACAGTATCACTAAAATAATTGTTGCTATTATCGAGTACATCATCCTGTAGGAACTGAAACAGTTCCTTTTGGTCGCAATTTAATAGTTCTTCCCTTAGATTGGCCTGATTCGATAGCAATTCCTCATGTTCCATGGAAATGGTGTTGAACGAATGGCCACTATGATGCGAAACAATATCTTCGTCTGACTTTAAACTGCGGGAGGGTATTAAGGATCTTTGGGATTGGTCACTGGATTGTGAGAGGCGATCTAACGATTTGCGATAGCTAGGCGAGCGGGTTAGCAACGATTTTTGATACTGTAGATAAGATTCATCGTGTTCCTCGCTGCAATGACGTGTTGAACTGCGTTCCAGCAAGGAATCGGCACGCATATAGGAACCGCTACGTTCTTGCAATGAATCGGCTCTCATATAAGAGCCACTACGCTGATCATTGGCATATGGATCGGTGTCAGTCGAATTGTATTGGCCCATCATTTGTAATTCTATCGATTCGGTGTATGTTGTGGGCTCATCGCGTGAATCATTTGGTTGTGTACCAAAACCGGAAGACATTTGATGTTGTAAACGACGATCTTGCTGAGGATTTAGGCTATTATTGTCTAATTGGCAGGAGCTGGCCACAGTGCCATCAAATGATGGCATTGCCGGTTGCTGCTGCTGATACAGCAACTGCAGAGCGGGCTGTGTGGCATGTTGAGATTGGCCAATGCTAATGCCAATACCAATGCCACCACCACTACCACTAACACCACCGCTCATTATCGAATGGGTTAACTGTTGTGAAGAATATGATTTTTTATCCTCTTCCGTTTCGACACCATCGACAATGGTGTGCAGGCTACCCTTCAATGGGATTTGATAGCCAAAATCAGAACCGGAAACGGGACGATTCATGGATTCCTGTAAGAAAATGAAAACAAATAAATTATTTTGTTAACACTGTGCTACATAAAAAAATACTTGAGTAAGTATTGAGAGTCCATACAACTTACCTGATAACTCAGTCTATGAAATTTGGTTTCCGTTATCAAGCCTGGCTTATCGATTGTAGCTGCTGCGGCTGCTTGTTGGGCTTCGATGACAATCTGTTGAAATTTTGTGGCATATTTACGCTCTTTGCGTTCTTTACGCTCTTGACGTTTTTTGCGTATCAAATCTCTGACTCTCTCTATGCTGCGCGCCAACTTTGATTCTTCACCGACTTCCTAAATTTAAAGCAACAACAATTGGAAAGAAAAAAATATTTTGGTGTTATTGAAAAAGGCTTTTTAAAGCTTGCAAGTTTATAAAGAAATCCACCAATTTATTATTTTATAATAAACAAATTATTAAATAAAAAACAAATTAAATTAAATTCAAATTAACCAATTCTTAAGCTAAGTTTAAAACCAATTTGTTTACACTAACAACAACAATGGGGAAACTAACAATAATTCATTTATTTTTTGTAGACTACTTTTAGGCATGCAAATTACACAACACAAAGGAAAATCACTACGATTTTGTATTCAAATGCCAACAATTTTTTGTAACAAATTAAAAAATTTATTTTTTTTAAATACTTTTTTAAATAATTTTGTTTGTTTTTTTATCAGTCGTAAAAAGGTTTTTTTTTTGGGTATTTGTTAATAAAACTTAAATTACCTTTTTCTTGAAAATCTGTTAATATTTTTGTATATTTTTTCAATATTTTTTTTCATTTTTTTTATTTTTTATTTTTTGGTGTATAGTTTTAGGTGTTTTGTAGGTTTTTTTCATTACCCAATATTATATTGGTGCATATTTTCAGTTACATTTTTTCAAGTTTTTTTCATTTCATTTTGAAGTATTTTGAAGTTGTGTTAGTTTAGTGCAGATTTTTTTTAAGAAATTTATTTTTTATTTTTTTTTTTTTTGTTCAAGATTTTTTGTTCATAAGAGTTTACAGTATAGGTTTTAGCAACACATAAGACACAGACACACACACATATATAGAGTTTTACACACACATATATATATATTTATATACGAGAAGGAAGATATAATAAAATAATTATTTCATTAAAGTTTAAATAGAAATTTTTATTTTTTTTTAATTATTAAAACTAAAAATGAAATTAATTTTCAAGATGTTTTGAGATTTGGAAAATTTTTTAAAAATTTTTTTATTTAAATTTATGACTTTTAAACTTTCTGATCCTGCTCTAAAATTATTATCGACCTGATGCCGTGCTTGTAGCCCTTAATAGGACCAGTGGTAAAAAAAGTGTCGATAAAATGGAAGATGGGAAGAGCTAGCTGGAGGTTTCTTCCAAATACGTTTGAGAGAATTTAAAAATTTTATTTCTACGTTTCTCAGATTATCCAGTAGTTTTATTTTTAAGAAATTATAAGATTTCTTAAATTACAGGCTCTAGCATCCATAAAAGTAGCTCCAGCTAGCGCTACACGATAATGTCAATAACAATATTGGTTCACGAAACAAGGGCAAACAATACAAATAGGCAACAACAAAATACACACATCATACGATAAAAGAAAATACACCAACAAATACGTGGGTATTTAGGAGAAGGTTTAACTCACAGAAAGATCGTGAAGCTATCAGATATAAAAATTAAAAGAGTAGGAACATACTCATAAAATGGGACGTGTGTCTGCGAGTGAGTAACGAAAATTTTAATGTTTGTTAAAAAGGGTCGTGAATAAAATTAATAGCACAGTGTCATCAGCTGAATAAATCCTTTATTATTTTAAATAAATAAGCTAATAACGATCAGAAATAAATATTTTCTTTTAATTGCAATCATCATAACAACGATAAATAAATATTTTCCAGGATTTAAAAACGTATTTATAGGACAAGTAACTGAAGAATTAAAGCGACAACTGCTGTAAAAGGGACCTTTAACCAGCAAAAAGACTAAACATTAAAAACATATTAGCATAGCATGGTTATAAACATGATAATATTGCAGCTGTTGGTCTATGCTTCCACATTTTCAATCCCGATTTTTAGACAAGAATACTGAACAAATCATATTGTTACGTTTTTATTGGTAACGAATACATTCCGGACTATAATTTTGAATTAAAAAAAATCGTTTAGTCTATAACAACAGGAAACAAAAAAACAGATCGCTGAGACAAAGCTCAAATGTATGTCTTATGTTTTTCTAATTTAAATCTCAAAACACCTTTTTTAGAAATAAAAAAATATATATTTTGTTGTTATTAAGAAATTATCTTAAATGTTAAATACGATATGTTGTATAAAAAAATCAAATAATGAATTATGCATTAAATAAATAAAGAATTTTAAATTGAAAAGAATATTTAAGAGAAGGCGACATAAAAATGTACACTTAACACACAGCTTAGAGAGAAAAAGGCAAATGCAATAAATCATTTAAGAAATCTTATCTTTTTAATTTATTTTATTTAATAAAGAACGATAAAGAAAATATAAAAAAATAAATGAAAACATTGGGTATCCTTAAAGCATAGAAAACTGTCGCCTTGTCTCTTTCAGATCGAAGACAAATAATTTCTCTCAGGGTCAGCAACTAAAATCGAAATTACACATGCCATCACAGGTCCAGAGATCTTATTTCCGTGCTGCCGGTGTTAATACTGCAGGAGTACATAGATCAGATCCAACGTTGTTTGCAAACATATTTCATTGATTGTTTTGGCCACAGTTTTCAAATGAGCGATTGCAAGCTATTATTACTTATGAAAGGAAATGCAATCGATTGCAACAACTGGAAAGGTATCAATATTTTGTGAAAGCTTGGTTCAATCAGTTTACACCTAAACGATTATAAGATAACTAACAGTGAACATGTTTAATTTATCGAACCACTTGATTGCATTAACAGAGGGTAAAGAACATATAAGTTCAACTGAATATCACCGATGGCATGGGTTATACTATTAGCTATGAGCTGACCGCTGTAGTTTCTAGCTGATTAACTTACATCTGCGCCTTAAGAAAACCCTTCAGGAGAATGTCTAGTGTGATCAAATCCCGCGATCTTACTGAGCAGTTCACATCACCTATAATTGAGATAGCCACGCCCACAATTCACTTGTGATGAATATCCAATGTGGCATGAAATGTGTGGCACATATCGTGGTTCTCCAGATTGTCAAAGTAAGGCCAAAAAAACCTGGTAATCATCGACTTAAAGTGCTCGCCATTGACTGTGATAATCTGGCCAACGTCCTTCTCAAAGGAATATGGACCGTTGACACCGTCAGCTCAAAATTCATAGCAAACAATGACTTTGTCGGAATGCTTTGGACGCTCTTGGATGTCATGTGTATTAGTATGGTACCTATTAATTCAGAAATAATGCCCACCGCTGAAGACGATTTTCCGATAAAAACATTGCTCGAACAGAATACCCATTTTGATGGTTTATGAAATGATATATCCATCCATAGTGTTTTGGCAAAACAGACTGAGTAAATGAGAACTATTTTAACAAGATGGCCGTTATCAACTTTCAAAGTTCGGCAGTCCTTGTTAGAAGACCCGATATTACGGGTTGTGTAAAGGAATAAATAAGCTGAATCACTTTCCTAAATAATTCAACAAAGTTTGCTTCTACATAAATACCTTTAAAATGAAGAAGAATACTTCATAACGACTTCTATACAAGCTGCAACTGCGAGGAAGAAGAGCAGACCATAGAATATCTTCTCTGTCGGACGATTGGGAACCTGAGAAGTAGAATTATTGTACACCCTGCTCGTAAAACGCACATCTTAAGATTTTCTACTTCTCCTACAAACTCCAATGAAAATATTTCAATAACTGGACATCATAGTAATAGAGAGCGGGTAAGTATTTGAGAGATATTGAAAAGCGGAAGCACTTGTGCTACATACGCAGCCACATACATATGTATGTAAGTACGCATTTTAATTTTATTCATAAGTCTGGAGGTCTACAGTTTCACATCGACTTCGAACAACAGATTTTCAAATTTTTTCTTTTGAAGTTATTTACTCTCAGAACTTTTGCCGGAAGACTTACGAAGATAAAAGGATAATTAATAAATGAAATAAAATGTGTAAAACTAAAGTTTGAAGTTTTATATCACCCTCTGTTTATTTATATAAAAATTTATATAAAGAATGGGCCAGATTTTCTTTATGTTACAGGCGGTATCATAACATATTGGCAACTTGAGTTTCACGGACAATGTATAAGGCAAGTAGATACGTATTTATTATTAAAAATCTGCCAGATCTTTATATAAATTTGTATATATTAAGTATATAGAGTAAGGTAAAGATATTAAATAACGATGCAAATACACTGAGAAAAAAGTTATAAACGATTACACACGATTGAAAAGTGCAAAGCGGTTAAAGAAAAATTGTATTTAACACAGTAAAAAAAATCTAACACCCATACAAATTATTAAGTTTTTATAATTTTTCTTTTATTTTTGTTTTTTATTTTTCAATTAATAAAAGTAAACAAAAAAAAAGTATTTTTAAACGATGCTTTAACCAGAAGCATTACCTCCCATTTATTTGCGTTACAAAAAAAAATTATTTTTTTTTATTTTTATTTTTAATTATAAAAATAAATATGTTGCATAATAATAAATATTATTAATAATAATAATAATAAAATCAACAACATTGAGCTCTCAAATTTCAAATATTTCTTGTCATATGTTATTTTTTTCTTATTGGTTTCTATGGCACAATACATAATCCAATCAATCAGAATTACAATCCAAAAAAATAAAATTACAAATCGTTTCACACACATTTAAATGACACTGAAAAGTGTTTGAGGGTTTTTTTTTTTTATTTTGTGAGATACAAACCAAAGAAAAAAATATATCGAGTTTACACCATTGAACATAAAATGAAAAAAATGGAGGTATTGAACTAAAATAAGCATGCATTACCTCTTTTTTAGATTTCAGTTCCTCTGAATTGAAACTATTGAGCAACAAGGCCAAGAACAAATTTAAAACCATAAAATTTCCCATAACCAATGTGGGTAAAAATATGGCAAAACAAGAAGAAGCACCTTGCTATAAACATGTTTTTTCGTTTTTGTTTTTGTTTTATCGAATATAGGAGGAAAAATTAAATTCATTAAAAGTTTTTTTATTTTCGAAATTTACTAAGGTTTTGTAATTAAAAAAAAATGTTCCTAAATTTTTTGTTACCTCTTCTTCGGCTCTCATACAATCCCATAAGGGTTCTATCCATTCACCGCATAAAATGCGAAAAATCATCATAAACGAGTGGAAAAAATCATTAAAGTTCCATCTGTAAAGGACACAAGAGGATAAAATATAAGAAATTTAAAAATTTGTTTTAAAAATAATACCTTGGCACTGGATCTGGTTCAAATTTTTCGGGCGTATAGTCTTTTGAAAACAGTTGCATGCCAATAACGGCAAATATATAGATAACGATAACCAATATTAAGGTTAGGTTACCCAAAGCTCCTATCGTTGATATAATAATGCTCAATAAAACCTTCATGGTGGTCCAGGATTGAGCCAATTTCAAAACGCGCAGCTAAATTTGGATGGAAAAAATATTTCAAAATTATTTTCTGAAATGAAATCCCCTACCCCTACATCATACACTTACCAAACGCAAGCCCCTTAAAACACTTAAACCATCGACCAATTCGAATATAATGTCCAACAAGGAAGCCGTAACAATAATTAAATCGAATATATTCCAGCCGCATAGAAAAAACTCTTTCGACAAGGCCATCAATTTAATGATGCACTCAAATGTGAAAATGGAAGTGAAAACCTAAAATAGGCCACTCATTACGTTACATTTTTCTTTTTATTTGTGTTGTCTTACAGGCCTACTACATACCTTATTCCCCACATCTAAGGCATTACGAAAACTCTCACTCATGCCATGATGTTCCATGGCCAAAAATGCCGTATTCAAGACAATGCATAGCGTTATGGCCAATTCAAATAGTGGATCTCTAACCACTTTATAAAGGCAATTTTGAAATTGTAGCCAACCCTCATAGTCTATACAACATTGAACACATCTATCACAATTACGATCTGGAAGATCATCTGCATACAAAAGGGAAATTAAAAGAAATTTTTATGAACTTTCCTTAATAAGAAGTTAAACTTACCGATTACAACAATTTCGGAAGAATATTCCGGATGTAAAGCATAAATATTATGCTTTTTAATACGCGCTATATTTCCATTACACTTGATCAAGCGAACTTCACGCGGTGACAAGGCCAACGTTACGGTCGTATGATCATTTTGGGTATCCGTGGCTGAAACATTGACCACCTCCGAGGCTGTTATATCCTGTTCATCATGATCATCGACCACGCCGGAGTCATCTTGTGATGATTCTCGATTAACGCCACTCGAATTCGAACTTGCCTGACGACTAGGCATAAGCGGATGCGAGGGATACAACATATTGGGATTCTTTTGGCCGTCCTCTTGAAAACAAATACGTGTCTGACGATTCTGGCGCTGTTGTTGCTGGTCTTTGCTCATCATACCCTGTTCGGGAGAATGTTCACATTTCAATGCCAAATCGGTTGGACGCTCACAGCTGCTATGACGTGGACTCGGACTGGGACTGGGTGTTGGTGTGAGTGAATCATTTTTACTGTGATGCTGAAACACAAAGGAAAGGAAATTGAATTTTATTTTTCTATATCGAGTATTTAAATAAATACCGTTCCATTGCCATTGCTATCGGTATTATTGCCGCCATCTTTGCCTGTGCTCTTGGCAGGCTTTTTCCGTCGTGTCTTCTTTTTACTGTAGGAGGCCAATAGTACTCCTTTACGTGAATCGATCTTCTTCTTACTGCTATTGTTTTTATTTAATTTTTTTACATTCAGAACGGACGGGTCGAAGCTAAAGGTCGAATCATCACGATGATCCAATAAGTCTTTTTTACGTTCCTGTTAAGTAATGGAAGAAGAAGTAGGAAAGAAGGGAAATTAGAGGAAATGAATAAAGATGTGGAAACTATTTCACTTACTTCATTGGTTATTTCGGCTTCTTCCTCGTAACTTAGTGCGACTACGGCTAACATTAGATTAATAAGATAAAATGAACCAAAAAACACAACCACTGTAAAAAATGATACACTCATGGGCCCCGATGTGGCCAACACCATATTGTAGACATTCTCCCAATAATCCAACGTTATCAGCTGGAATGTGGTCAGCATGGACCACATAAAATTATCGAAATTCGTATAGCCATGATTGGGATTCTCGCCCACGCACAGGCACGTATAGCCATCGGGACAATGGCGAGCGCCCGTTAAATTACCGCACAACATGGGCAGCTCCTCATCGTCATACAACCAATTATCAGTGTCATTAATCCATCTGTTCGAGAAGACAAGAAGAGAAGGAGAAGAAGAAGAAAAATTTTAAAATTCATTCTTTAACAAGATTGTGATTCTAAGTAATCAAAAGAAACCTACAATCTCCACTCCAAGTCCGTTGTATTGGACCACTCTGAGGGTACATTTTTAACGCATTTATTACGTAATTCACCCATGTAAACCTAAAAACAAATGAAATTAAATTTATTATAAAGGACTTGAAGACCTTGAACTGCAGCTGATACTCACCTGTAGTGCAAAGAGTGCAAAGACCATTAAACAAAATATGGTCAGTGTCATGACCTCGGCCAATTGACGAAACGAGTGCAGGAGTGCATTTATAATAGTCTTTAAACCTGGCATTATGGATACAGTCTTTAAGGCTCTCAACACACGAAATGTACGCAACCCAGCCAGGTTGCCCACATCCATGCCGATTGTGGCATAGCCACTGGCTATAACCACAAAATCCAACCAATTCCAGGGATTGCGCAAATAAGTGTATTTATTGAGCAGGAAGCCTTTGGCAATGATTTTTATTACCATTTCAATGGTATAAATCGCTAGGAAGATATATCTGTAACACACACATACATAAACACACATACATACATATGAGCATAAAAAATCTATGAATTTGTATTGCTAAGATAAGTTAAGGGATACTTAGTCCTCTGTTTAGAACGATGGTGTCAGCTTGAACCAACCCCTGTTTTGTTTGTTTTGACATCAAGTAGAGTTTGCGAAAGAATTAAGATTTGAAATGATTTTTTTTTTCTTTTCTTTGAATTTTGTTAGCGATTTATCTTTTTCTCTTTAGTTTTGTTTTTTTTTTAAATGAATATGTACGAGTTTCAGATGTTAAGAATTTATTTTTTTTTTATTATTCAGTTGAGGTGGCTGACTGGCATATGAATTTTAATTCTTTCGTAACTCTGCTTGTTTTCGAACTTACTCAGCTTCTTCGACTGTTTCGGTCATGGCTAAAAAAATACAGTTAAACAATATTGTAGCCATAACGCAATAATCGAAATACTGATTTGTTGCAATATACACGCATACGCGTCTCGCCATGCTCCACGGATGAAATAGAAATAAACTCTTCGTCCCCGTAAAGCGGTGAATGTAGTTTTTACGGAAACGCTTCGAAACCACACAAAATGTCTGTAAAAAAAGAAGAAGAATGAGAGAAGGGAAAATTATACAATAATTTTAAAATTAAATTAAATTTTATGTATTTTTTGATTTTGGTTTGGGAACCTAAGTTCGAAACTGGTTTAGTTTACAATTTTTATAAAAATATAATAAACTTGCTTTAATATTTACTTTTAATCCCTTAAACTAACTTCAAATATCTTTTTTAATTCGTTTGAGACTAAACGGAATAGTTTAACGGGTTAAAAATATATTTTAGGTCAACATTTCAGGTCAATAACTTAATAGATGGTCACCGCAGGCACGTAAGCAGTGTGTTGACCTACTAGATGGGGGATCACGAGTTCAAACCTCAGCTCTGACATCTAGAAATATAGAAAAACTATTTCCTTATGCAACTCTCCCTTAGCGCTCTTCTTGCCATAAAAAAAACCTTCTTAAATCCATCATTCGGATTCAACGCTAAACTTTAGGTCCCATCACTAGCAGATAAATATACTGAAACTATCCCTTACATCCGTCAACCACTCTTCCTCCTCTAGGCCGCATTAGGGTATTCCTAAGCGGAGGGCTGGATAGTTTTAAAGCTTTCTCAGGTAAAATTAATAGTCCTCGGTCTCCCCAATCGGGGGTGTGTTAGTCCAAAAACCAGTGTCCCATTATTATTGCTATAAGGTTCTAAAGATGATCTTTCCTTTACAAATGAGTGTTCGAATATGGACAGAACAGCGCAGAAAATCTGGTCATAGCTAGACAGAGAGCGTACAGAAAATCTGCTTAAACTCTAAAGGAGCACGCTCTGTACGGAAATGGGAATCATTACTCGGCATTATGTTATGGGTACTCATACAAGGAGCATCGGCCAGTGACAAATCACATGACAAATGACTCCTGCAATAGCTGTAGGAGAGGAAGGGGAGAAAATTCTTCTTAACCTATTGGCCACATGGTCAGCAAGTATTTAATTCAAAATCGTTGCTGTGAAGTATTTCACATTTCGTTCATAGTCTAAAGGTTTATGTCCGGGCTATCAAAGCAATAGAGACCTCTGTATATCAAAAATATTACTACAATAAATACAACCCTGTTTGTATGGCATGAAATACAACACTTAATACAATTTTTAACAACCTTGTGGCGTTGTTAGCAAATTGTCAAAGTTAATGAATAGAGGAACTTCCGTTAAATCTTTCTTTCGTTCTCAAACGTCTTCGACAACAGAAGGAAAATGAGAGCTAAGGTAAATTTATTTACTGAAAATAAAAATTATAATATATATATATATATATATACACATAAAAAGTGCAAACAAAAATCGAAAAAAAAGAAAACATTAACTAAAAACAAAATATAAATAAATTTTTTATAAATTAAAATGTGTTAAACAAAAAGATTTTAAGAACTTGCCATGCATTTGTGTTTTTCTTTTCTGTATAACAGAAAATAGAAACGACGCCATTTGCAATTTTACATTGGTGCACAGAAATAAACCAAAATACACGTGCTTTTTTTGATTTGAAAATAAATTAATTCTATTAAAAAGTGCTTAAATATCAAAAGTAATAAATTGTTTTTATTTAATATTTTTAGTGGCGTAAGAAGCGTATGCGTAGGTTGAAGCGTAAGCGCAGAAAGATGCGTGCAAGGTCCAAGTAAATTACCTGATTACTCTATGATAAGACAAGTACACTACAATGTAAGTATTCCAGAACAAAAGGCTTAAAACCCCAACCCCTTTCTTTCCTAAATATTGCCATTATTTTACTTATAATTTTTTTTTTTCAATTTCAGGTTCTCGCTTTACGTTTAAACCTATAAAAGAAAATCTATGGACTAGATCTTCAAGTTCTAATTGTTGTTTTCCTGGCAGCCGCTTGGAGACATTTTTTTGCCAACTGCTTTTTGCCACATTAAAATGTGTTGAAAACTTGTTTAAAAAGAAAATAAAGAGTTAATCTTTGGATTAGTGCTTGAAGTGAGAACAAAAAAAGAAAAACAAACTTGTGTTGTGCATTTATTTTAAAAATCATGGAAAATTCTAGAAACGAAACACGTTTTCTCAGCGGCAAGTCGTTTTTAACCTCAAAATATTATTGGTCATATAGAAAGTTTTTAAAGCATGACTGGTTTGAAGGAATTTAAGAATTGTAGGAGTTGCGCAGTGGAATTGTAATATTTTAGTACTTAAAAGTCATCAGTTCATTTAAGTAGTAATTTTTTTAATATTCATGAGATATAAAAATGTTTAGCAAATCTTAAATTGGAATGGGGGTGTAAACCATTTTTTAACTTTTCAGTTAAAGTTTAACATTAAAACTTATAAAGCTTAGTGAATTAAGTAATTTTGTTTATAGAAGCTATTTGCCAGTAGTGTAGGTGTTTGTCAATGCATTTAAAGAAAAAATTCACGGCCCTGATAGGAGTCGACTTATTTTTTCTTAACCTAGAAATCTTTCAATAAGCGCTCTCGAGCAACAAAATTTATGGTTCAATTTTGTTTAGTAACAGATGCTGCTCATATGAGACAACAACCTTCCTCTTATACCTGAGGGAAATGGGAGGCAGCATGTGATCGATCTGGAATTCTCTTTTTAAGTACACGCTAAATGGGTTTCCATACTTTTTTTCACACGCTTTTATAAATTTCATCAACCAACTGTGTGGTGAAGTAGCTTTCCCATAGGAAAGTTACTCTATAGTATAATAATTAGGACAAACAGGTCTTATCTGATTCATTTATAAATTTATTGAAATACCCTCTTGAACAGTAAAGTTATATTTCAATATCCAACCATTGGTCAAGTATTCCTTATATAGAAAATTATACCTATTCCAAAATATAAATCAGCATTGTAGAAATTTTCATTCTGAAGAGTTCAGTTAAAAATGAGAAGTTAGGAACCTAAGGTTATTTATAGCAGGAGCTGGACACTGACAAGAAGTAAAAGACTGCCTCTTTCTCCTTCGATCCACAGCTCCTGCAGATATACAAGAGAATTGTATGCCTATCAAATTCTGTGAACTTTTAGAAGGAAAAACAAAAACGTAGTAAAATAATAATGAAGCTGTGTGTATAAAAAGCGAAAAGGAAGGCGGTAGTCTACACTACTGGAAATAATAGCGCCAATATAGAGCAGAACCCAGTAATAATCAGCCTCAAACCTGTATTATTGGCTACCAGTCAATAAAGAATATCAGAATTTACTTGGATGTCATGCGATTATTCGCAAGAGATAACTATTTTATATACAAATATTAATTATCGCCATAGAAGAGTGAACTTTTATTTTCCTGAAATTCTTTTTTATAAGAGTTTAGAGAATGAATACCTACATCACACATCTGTGATATTAAAACCAAGACCGTTGAAACTGGTAACTTTGGTCGAAAGGAAAATTGGTGAAACTAAATGGTCGATATTAGGTGTAGCAACGCACGGTCTATATTTCTGGAAAAAATATGTTGGTCTACCAATATTTGGCATCTCAACCTGAAATATGGGCTAACAATTTTAAAATGAAATCAAATTTTATCCCATCAAAAATAATTAGAAAATACTTGCCAGAAGCTTTGAGATTGAAAGCCTTCTTCTTCTACCTTGTCTCGATGTAAGAGTGAATCTATTATTCCAGGGAAATTTTTTTATACAATAAAGAGAATATTTTGCGCGGGAAAATTTTGCAGTTTGTGAACAGTGCATATATTAACTACTCATTGAATTTAAAGTAAAGGACGCACTAGATTTCTTGCTTCAAATATTTGTCCATAAATTCACATTATGAAAAGGGTGAATACTCCGAAGACTTATTGACAATTAATAAGAGAAGCAGAAGACTATTTACTACTCACTTTGCTACTATCCAAAACTACTGAGAGATTCTAGGGTAAAACTCTGCGATGAAATGCGTCCATTGATCTTCAAGAACTGTGAGAGATTTATAGGTTTTCACATGAATTATAGTCCTACTAGAGGTACTACTCCTCAGCATCTTATTTATTGATGGTTGGATACACCTGTTATGTTTTTCACCAAATTTTCGATATTCTTAAAATGTGCCCACAACGGATTGGCCATTGAGTCTTCCACGAGCATAACAGTTGGATTATTTCTTTAACCGTATTTACAAAGCAATGGCTATGACCCCTTTTTACCATTGATACATTGGGAAAACAATATGTACGAATATTCCAATTGGATTTTCTAAAGAAATTTAATTCGAATATTCGTCAGGTTTGTAAAATTTAAATAGTTATGGAGGCAGACACATGGCAACATTAAATTTTAAAATAAACACAATATTGAGTTGGCAACATTCGGCAGCAAAAAATAAAATAAAATTGGCAATTATGGAATTTTTGCATAAAAATAAATAATTTTTGGAAAGTTAACTCAAATGGTAAAATGAAAATAGGTATTTCTTTGTTTATGCATTTGCTTGTATAAAAATACATCCCCGATCTATTAGAGTCTGATGGTTTTTGAAAAATTTCGATAGCCATGCTTATAGTCATAGTCATACTGTTAGTCATATTTTTTCTCAATGTCGTACACTCCTATTATATATTGAGTTTACAATATACTACCCTATCTCTTCTGCGCAGAAACCCGAAATTGTATACGACTTATGTGATCGGCTCAATCCCCCTTAATCAGCACTACCTATTCAAAACAAAATTTCTGTATTTTTTTTTTATTAAAAATAGAGGCCAATTAAAATGTCTTGGCAATCCTAAATGCTTAATACGAAAGAAAAAAGTATGGCAACTTAAAGATTTATGCATGGTATCGATTACGGTCAAATAAAACGTGCTTTAATTACAAGAGGCTGCCAGATTCAGATAATATTGATGATTTATCTGTAGGAATATATATGCGTATATAATTAATGTAATGTCTGGTGGATTTCGATTGACAGTGTAAAGTCCGGTCTTAACAAGACGGAACTAATTTTGTTATCATGTAGGTACAAAATGAATGCCTTCAAAATGCCGAATTAGGATGGAATAAGGCTTTCACTCTCTCCTGAGGCCAAAAACCCTGTCATTTTTATAGAAAACAAGCTGAAACTGACAACGAAGAACAGATAGTGAATAGTCTGAATGCATTATGCCAATGTAGCAACTTAATAGCTAAGATCTGTAAATTAAATTTTTTTAATCTAATCCGCTGTTGTCAGGCAAGTTATTACGTATACTGTCTTGAGTCAAAAATTCTTTGCACACGGATCAAAGGCAGGTCAGATGCGAATAAACTATACCTCCTACTCCTTCACACTCTTTTCCTTCGAAATTCTTCTTTTTGCTTTTAATTTACTTTATAAAAAATGGATCTAAAAAATAATTAGTTTTCAAATACAACGTTTATTTTTATTAATAATTCCTCTAGCATACCATTTCAATACAACTCTGTGCCTAGCAATCTAAACCAAACGATGTGGCAGTATTAAACAGAAAAATGCTTTCAACCGGCAGCTGACTCTACACAACACAAATGACATAATTTTTGTAATTGTTTACAAACGCAAAAACGCAAAACACACAAGTACGTGTCGTAAAGTGAGAAAAAATTTAACGTTATTTTAAAATAAAATCCTAAATAAAATTGTTAAGCAAACAATTGCTAAAACAAATCTGACTACTATGTATTAAAAATAAAGGTGAGTCCGTGCAAAAATCTACGCAACAAATAAAGTGTTTAAAGCTTCAAAAAAAGAAAAAAAAAACGAAAACCGAAATGAAAGAAAAAAAACTTCACACAACTAAAGCTCTGTTACGTGTCTGCGAACATGTTAATGTTTATATTTGTTTTTATTCTTTCTGTTAGTTGTTAGTGTTGTTGTTGTTGTTATTCTTATTCTTTTATATCACACGCAAAAAATCTAATGAAAAAAAAAATTGAAAAAACAAAACAATAACAACAATGTTAAAGCATAAGTACGGGCACACACAAACATGTGGATATACAAGTTGATTAAAGTAAAACGAAAAAAAGAAATAAAATAAAATAAATAAAAACAAATGCCAAAAAAAATGTGGTAACAAATATAGAAAACAATTATTTAAAAACATTATGGAGAAATGAAGAACAAAACAAATTAGTTTATGCTAATACTAGCACACTAACAAAATAAAATTTAATTTAAAATCCAATTGGAATTGAATTGCCAGACAACAATGGTAAAGCAGAAAACAGCTTTTTTTAATTTTTAAGTTCATGTCCTTCAAAAGTGTGTCCTTTTATGAATTGAATTACTAAAGTTGGTGGTGGTAAATACCTATGTATAGTGGAGGCTGATGCTTTTTACTACCCTTAAAAAGTCCTTAGGGTTACTTTCTAATTCAACGAATTTTGCCCTTCCATTTAAATTTTCTTATAAAGAATTGCTATCGTAGTTCCGGTGTACAATTTGCATATAATCTGACATAGTTTTTCATATTATTCAAGGACGACTGGTATTGTTTCTAAAGTGAGGTGTTTCCATTACCTCGCCAAAGCTTTGTTGAAGTCATTAATTTTACAAAGAAGTGGGTTTTTTTTTTAAATACCTCCAAAGCCTTTAAGGCCAGTAATAATCTGAAAACCATAAAACAGGTGTCCACTACGGCAAGCCAATCACCTGTTCGAGTAGAAAAAACATTTAAAGAAACAAAAGGAAAGCAAAAGAAATAGTAACAAGACGTGTTAAAATTCTTTGTTTCTGATAGAAACGTAAAGGAACCTGATTATTGTTGCCAGACATGGAAAATTTTCTTTATTCCTGGTTGACTTTATGGGCAAGAGTAGAGAGAAGAATGCCAGGGTATACAGATATTTATGTATTTGAAATTCTCTTGTATTTTCCATTTGTATTTGTAATCGCCGACATACAGTTGTTGTTGTAAAACAGAAAAGTTTAAACTAAACTAAATGCTTTCATAGTGTAAATCAGGTCGAGTTACTGCTATAGATGAGCTGTTCGCTTCTAGGCTTGGATTAAATGCTCTCCAAATGTTCACGGTATAGACCCGAATTGAGAGTTTGGCCTTGGAGGAACAGTTGATAGGAAACATTGGCTTTCCCAAGCCTTCCTGAACGTTAAAACTGTCAATAATTGCTTTATAAAACCTTCCTGAACGTTAAATCTGTCTATGCCATCGCTTGCAGCGGCCGCTTATGGATCGTGGCTTGCTTTAGTTGCTCCAAATGCTTTGAGTTATAAATATGAACATAGAGGAGCACCTCACAGTAGCTGATTCCCTAGCAAAACTTTCCAACGTCAGTGCTGACTTTGATATCATTTGATTGCATCGGTTCTGCTTTCACTTAATGGACCTACGTTTTGTAATTAAACACAATCGGCTTCAAAAATTGGTTAATTTTCCCTGTGATTAACAAATGGAAATTCGTTTTATGAGACCGTTTTTTTCTTGTCATTGGTATGGTTCTCTTAGTTGTAATCATATGGTTTAAAACGGTGTTCTATACAATGTTTAGGTTGTAGGACAAACCGAATCAATTTCCTTCCTTTATTGCCATTCGAAACAAGTCAACTTCCAGAGCGTGGTGACCCAGACTAAATTAAAAATAAGCGGAATTTATTTATTATTTCTTCCATCTTGTAATATCGGTGTAATAAGGAGACCTTTAGGGCCCATAAAGCTGTACTATTTAAGACGGCTGGCATTTTAACCTAATATTTTCAAAAAACCAGAATAAACTGAACCATAACGGCTCAAAACAGTGATGCCTGTTGAAATCATATCTACTATAAAAAGGAAACAATTATTTTAAATAATTTAAATCGTTCCAGGACTATAATTTTTCTATTTATTTTCGTTTTAATGCAGCACAAAAGCCATAAAAGAAAAACCAGATGCGAAAAAACGTTGAATTAATATTTTTTTCTTCCAATATTGTTTAAATAAATTTCCCATGTGTGTTTAGTTAGGCCAGCATTAAATGAAATAAATTTCAACACTTGTACCGAGTACAGTATTAAAGCTTTTTCGCAGTTATTTGTTAAAACAGAAAAACTCACATAAATTCTTCACTTAAATTTAATAAAATCTGTACAACAGTTTTATTTTTTTGAACATTTTTTTTTACCCATTTTATGTCCTTTAAAAAACCATTTTAGTTTGAATATTGGTCTGCAGCTGTCTTTTTTATAATGAAACTAAAAAAGACGTAGACTTCATGCTTTTGTTTGACGTTGGATCGAGAAAGTATTTATTGAATGTCAGCAATTGTGATTGAAATACCCCAGTGGGGTTCGCAATAAATATAAATTCAATAGGCATACGTACATACATACATACATATAATCTATAGGCAGTTTGTCTGTTTTTTTTTGATTGCTATTCAATGTATTTAATTTCAACTGAAAGATCTCCTCAATTGGGGAGCCACATATACATACACTCTACATAAGTTATCGGTTGTATGCTTTAAGGATTGTTTTTAAATGAATATCATATTGAAAACTACAAATGACTGTGGTATTTAAAAAGGATTTATTTAAATAGTGAAACATATTTCATGGTATTTATATATTTATAATGGTATATAAGCCAATGGATTAACTTTGTTTCCATTAATAAATATAGTCTGTGTGTGCCGGTGGTGTAGTGTACATACCTATGTATGTACGTATGATTGTGTAAACAATTGGTTTTCTATTTGCCATGAAATAAATCAATTTGTGAAATGAGTAAATAACGAGAAACAAAATTATAATACCTGTTAAATGCAGTTAAAAGCCCTTAAGCAAATATTTGAATAATAATTTTCTATGAACATACATACATACATACGTTCATTATTTTATAAAGATAAAGAACTAAATTAAACATAAATTAGTTTCATTTTCATTATTATCTGTAAATATAATAAATTTTATTTAATCTTCCCGAAGCATTTGATTCGTCGGAGAGTAAATCTGATTTCGAAAAAATTTATTTCACTATCAGGCTTAATCTGTGCCAATCTGTTTGTCTTCTATCAAACGTTATTTTTGTCTTTTTATTCCAATCGCAAGAGTTTTGTAGGCTTGTTTTTACCCTTATTAGATATTGGTTTTGGTCAGAAAACACTTGGCATCATGCGAACACATTGTTTCGCGAATATGTATTGGTATTACATCGCAAACGTAAGAAAGTGTAGATATTATATTTGTATTGAAGATTGCAATTTTCGTATGCCGAGCTAAAGAGAGAGATTTTGAAAAAGATTTCAGGCGATATATTTCGCCGCATATATAAATAATGTTCCCAAGATAGCATCCCCTGGCTGGCATCGTCTATTTTGTTTGCCTAAAGTAAAGTTTTTGTTTTTCAGATATTAATTTTAACATTTACGGACTCTACCGTCATAGTAGATATGTCAGTAGATAAATGTCGCTTGCGTAACCAAGATCGTTTAGATGTCCCTGCAATCCACACACTATTACTCTGCCATTATTGAGGCTCTTTCAAATTTTCCGTCCAGATTTATATTTAATAAAAGTGGTCATAAAGCACAGACTCATCGAACATCTATCCAAACTCTCTTCGTTGCATTCAGCAATTTGCCAAGTTTTATCTTAAAAGAGGTGTCGAGTATACGGTCTTTATGAGGCGTATGAGAGCTATTCCTCTACATTCTAAGTCTGTATAGATACAGTGGTGAGCGCCACTCTACAGACTGTTCTACAAAAACACGACGACTGTTTAAATGGTTAATGGTGGGTTTATAGGGTCTTAAACTAGCTTGTTCCTGCTTTAAAGTTGGTGTTACCCTATCGGCGATTCTTTTGGCAATAGCACGTCAGTTATTAAGCAGAAGGCCTCAGTAAACAGCAGCTAAATCGGCTTGAGTTAGAGTTTTACGGATTCCATGGTCATGGTTTGTAATTTCGGTAAATTAACCTCAGCGATACATTTGAAGTCGCCGTACTCTAGTAGGTAGTGTGTTGGCTTATTAGACGTAAAGCCAGGGTTCGAGCCCCAGGCCAGACATCAAACCAAAATACAAAAAGTATTTATTCGGCGACTTCCTCTCAGCAGATTTCTGGCAAAAACTCTGGGAATAAATAAAATTGCCATGAAAAGTTTCTCAAAAATCTGTCGTTCGGAATCGACTTTAAACTGTAGGTTCCACCACTCATGTATAAAAATTAACACACACAACATAAGTGATGTGAGAAACTAGGTCGTAATCCTGAGTGAAGGGTTGTAATTACCAATTATGTATGTATGTATGTATGTGATACACCCTGAGTGGGAGCAATAGCAAGTTGTTAATAAGATGGCCATAAGATCTTCGCGGACGCCTTGAATGTGACAGCAGGTAATATTGTGGATAGTAATGCAAAGCTATTCGTCTACTCTGATGCTTCTGGGATTATTCATTTTTCGTTCTAAAAAGGACCGGTGCTAGACTAATCTAAAACTAATTTCAGCTGTCATTCTATTTGAGACAGTTTTCGACCCATTTTCTGTACTTTTCAGGCGGTATATTGGCAGTAACTTGGCAAAAATTGGGTTTCTAAGGCTCCAATACAAAATTTAAATACAAAATACGCCATAGTGACCCGTAAGATAGGTCCAAGTTCTGAGACTATCGTGGAATCGACAATTGCGGATTCCACAGCACATTTCCTTTAACAGTAGCGACATTACGCTTATAGGAAATTATGTTGAATTTTTATCCAAAAGAACTTGTGTTTCATTCAAAAAGTCATTCATTGACCCATCCTCATATATTGTTTTGTTTTTCTTAAATTCTCTTTTTCTTTAATTGAATTGCTTTTATAATTTCTTTCTATTTTCTTCTTATAATTTCTAATATTTTTTTTTTTTGTAATTTTGTAAGTTCTGACCTTAATTTCTTGACATTTTAACGTCTTCGAAATATTTAAAATCCAAACAAAACAGTTTTAATGATAAATTGAGTAAATATTACCAAAAAAAAGACCAAAAATAAATAAGAACAAACGAAACTGATAAGATTAATTTGAAATCTTTTTTAAAATCAATATGAAAACAATTTGAAATCTTTAAACAAAACATACTTGAAGTTGGTAATATGTTTTTAATTGAAATTCCTAAAAACCACATGCTATCGTTAATTGTTGTATAAAAAGTTAAGATATTTTCTTTTCTTTTATTATTTTTACTGCTTAAATTATTATACAAAGTAGAATAGTTTATAATACTTTTTCTTTTTCTAAGAAACACTTCCCAGCCGCCTTATACCAACATCACACACAGACCCCAGTGCCACAAAGTTAATCGCAACCCACATAGCGCATGACCTGCAGACCGCCTCGATGCACTATGTAGTTGCTTTGGATTTATTAAAAGCATTTAACGCGATCGATTGTCGCCGATGGTAATGTGCTGGCTTATTAGACATGAAGCCGCGGTTCAAGCCCCAGGTCAGATATCTTCAACAAAACGAAATATGAAAATAAATTAGTTCTTCGGCGACTTGCTCTCTGCAGATTTCTAACAAAAACTCTGAGCGTAAAATAAAATTGAAATGAAAAGTTCCTCGGAAATCTGTCGTTCGGAATCGACTTTCAATTGTAGGACCCACCACTTATGTATAAACTTAACACACGCAATGTAAGTGGGGGGAGAAACGAGGTCGTAACCCTGACTGAAGGGTCAGTCATAAGTATGTATGTATGTATGTATGTATGTATGTATGTATGTATGTATGTATGTGTATTTGACACAATTGATTATTCTCTATTCTCTCTAACTGGCATCTTGAGCTCCACATTTCTCAATGATGTCGAACTCTGCAAAACAAATTATTAGAGCGACAAACAAGGATTTGTGAAGTTTAGAGGCTGAAACTTTAACACGTTGACTGCCGACTACGAGATAACTCGTAGATTGTGTTCTTTTCTAGGGTGCCAACTACGAGTTATCACGTACTCACTAAACCTGCCAGTTTTGTGTAGCTACGAATAAAATCGTATTACATTAATGCTAGTATCGATAAATAGCTTCTGAGAAAGAACAAAAAGTCAATGTTGACTTGCTCGGCCAGTTTTCTGAGCATTGCCGCGGCAGTCAACGTGTTAAATACCTCAATATTCGATTGGATGTGTCTCAGGGGGCAGTGCTATCATCTATACTTTGCGGCCTATACTTTGTCAGATCCTTTACAGAGCTCTAAGTGCCCTTAGATAGCATGCCATGCCCTAGTTGCACGTCATAAATTTTAAACTTGAAGTGTTGCCGGTGTTAGTTTGTGGAATCTTAGTCTAGCTGATTGTAATGACTTGTGCTGACCAAATTCGATTCCCTGCAGAGCTCCAGATGCCCTCAGATTGCAAAACTCTTATCATCGCCTAGTTGCACGTTATAAATTTTGAACTTAGAAGTGTTGCCGATGTTAGTTTGCAGAATCTTAGTCTAGCTGGTTGTAATGACCAGTGCTGACCTCAATTGCAAGCTATCTGGTAAATACTTGATCATATTTTGCGGATTTATCGAAAAAGGTAAGAGAGCGAGCATTATAGTTACTATCAGCGTAGACTGAGTCTTCTACTCAATCGTTGATACTACAAGTAATAGCCTATCTAATACATGCTAGATGCTGTTGAATGATGTCAGCTAAAAGCGGTGCCGTACTCCAACATTTACACTCATTGGATTGTGCAACATTTTTTAAAGCAGTGCCCAGATTTTTAAGTTTTCATACACAGCTGCGATGAGATCAATTGCGCATGCCAAACCGGTTATAAATTTAGACAATGAAAGCAAAAGTGTACAACGACAACTTGGTTGTTAAGAAATATTTCCCAATTTGGACTTTCGGTAAGACTTTCGGGGGACGTTCGAATCGTTTACTAATCCAATATGTGCCTAAATGTAGTTCGAATTATGTCAAGAAGCGTTGTGAAAGTTTCAAATACTGATCGATGTTTTTAAGCGGATTTTATTAACGTAAATATGAAAGCAGGGTGCCAAGCTAAAGGTTTTATGTACTCACTTTTGCTCTACAGTGTCTTTGATTGTTTTTTTTAATGGCTAATGGCCATCTACAATTGTGTAAACAATTGTATGGAAATACATATCAGAATATCAGATAATTTATAACTTATCAGTTACGCTTCTTTTTTTTATACGTACATACGTACATATATATGTACGTTTAAAAATAAAACAAATAATTTATTTAAAAACGTCGCAATTTTTTTTTATTATTTTCTTTTTAATTATCAGGAAATTATTTTTCGGCAATATTTAACCTTGAACTTGTTCTTTTGAATTGTTTATGTTTTTATGATTATTTTTTTTATTTGTTTTTTGTTTTTAATAAAAAAAAAGAAATTTTTGATAAGAAAAAAATATATCACGAGACAATCGCAAACGATGTGAATATTAGAATCCCTTGTATTATGATTCATAATTCAGAAGATTTGCAAAGAAAATATAAAAGATTGGAGAGTGGATTTCTAAAAGTTGACATTTATTATAAAAATTTTTTAAAATTTATTTCATTTCTATTGAATTACATTCATTCTTGTAAGGATGAGTAACTTAAATGACAGCCGAGCACTCTTAATTGTTTAAACTTTACTTGTAAACATCTAATCACAATTGGCATCACCTGTTTTAAAGATATAATGAAAGTCATTCTTTACGCTTCCTTGATTTATTTGAATTTCATCTTCCATCTTTTATTTTTCAGTTGACGAAGGCTCAGTAATTGTTTTTCTTCCTTCTATTAAGTAAACCTTTTTTACACGTTAGGACCTAAAGAAAGACGAAAGGAGCACGGCCCAGTAAAAAAGAACAATAAGATTTCTTATCTACTGGCCATTTAAGCAAAAAAAAAAAAAAAAAAGAAAACAAAATACAAAATACAAACAGATAACAACTGCAACAACAGCGTTAAAATCTTTTTTTTGTTAAAATGCCGAAAATCGTGTAAACAGTCAAGCAATGTAAATAGACACGTACACGTACACGTACATACATATGTATGTACATAGGCACGTAGGGCCTAATAAACGATTTCAAAAGAAAATAAAAAATGAACAAGAATTTAAGGTTATAATGCCATCGAAAAGAAAAAGGCTTAAAAAGGACACAGTATCCCTTTTTTCTTTTTGTACACTGTACGTACGTACTGTACGTACTGTATGTATGTACTGTTCAGTGACATTCGGTATTTAAAAGCTGTTTTTGGTGGGCTCAACTTTCTTCTTCTTCTTTCGTTGAATAATAGCAATAGTTCTGCTTCATTTTCTTTGCACTTGTTTATAACGGGTTATCCGTGAAGGGGTTTCAAAATTGCTGGTCTGGCAATGTTGTCAGCTGAAGTGTCATTCAGTTAGTGAAAGGTTTTCCAATTGTGGTGATTCAAATGTGGCAAATTTTCGAGCATAATCAACCTACTGATCAAGGAATTGTCCAGACTTTACAGAAATCCTGAAGAGGCAGGAAGTGTTAAAGATGTGGTTAGGCCTGTGCATCACTGCAATAAACGCACTCGCAAAATTATCGCTTCGCTACAAGAAGTGTAGCGAATAATCCAAATTTATCAATTCCACGGCGTCCTTAGCAATTATCTTATCAGCTCGTTTTGCATTTAGATTTGCACGGGCCACTCATTCACAGCACAGTGGCTTACTGATTGATATGCCCTGAAGCTCACTTTTCACTCGGCGGTGATGCCAACAACGTAAACTGTCTTATATGTGGTTTGGAGAAACCAGAAGTGATTGAGGAGAGGCCATTGTTTCCCAAAAAAGTCACTATTTTGGTAGATATTAAGGTCTGTATTGAACCGAATTTCCATGAAAATGAGGCTGGAAGTGCTCTATAATAACTGCATGCTTATTATACTATCTGGCTATCAGAACCTTATCTAAGCACTTGCCTCGTATGAGAATGAGAGAGAATAGTGTGGAACAGACTCTGTTAGGTAGGGAAAATAGAGCCACCCTGTGTTGGATTTTAAATCATGTGGAAATTCTCGAATTCTGGCAGATAAACTTGTAAGAAGGACAGCTTTCATGTCTCTGATGGTGGGTCAAAACATTCCTGTAGTGGAGGAAGAAATATTTGAAAGGGTACACTTAGCGAAAAGGAATGTGGAAACTGACGGGTATACTTGGCGAAAGAGAAGATGGAAAGACGCCGGGACTCTTTTCAAGCCAAAAGGTGTTAAAACAATCAATTTTTACAATGTAAATTACAATGAGAACGGATATGAGGCATCAGATTATTCAGAAGTAGTCAGAAGAATCGGCATTTCGCCACCGGCTCGATGCAGAGATTATCTCAAGGAAGAGAATCATCAGAACAGTGCGATGTTAATGGACCTCAGAAGGAATCGCTTGGGGGCTAACCAAGGCAGGAAGTTATTTCTACTGACAGCTAATGACATCATGAAGTTTGTCGTGACTATCGGATTGGGGGATATATACAGATAGGGACGACCTATATAGATTTTGGGCTGCAATTTCCAAAAGATGGTGGCATCATAACAATCCCTTACTTACTTATTTGGCCACTACAAGTCTTTAGTTAGGATTGCAACCTAGGTTCTCACATCACTCGTGTTGTGTGTCTTAACTTTTTCCAGAGTGGAGAAACCTAAAGCTTAACGTCTATTCCGAATGAAAGATTTGAGAAACTTTTCAAGGAAATTTTATTTTACTTTAAGAGAAATTTGCCAGAAGACTGCTGAGAGGAAATCGCTGAGAGAAATACTTTTTTCATATTTCGTTTTGGGCATTATATACTAGTCTACGGCGACTTCACAAGCACATTCCTATGTGCGTTTTATTAAAGCTGACATTTAAAACCCATTAATGGATAACCCTTTATATTTTCTTTTTCTTCTATGGATTTTCTTTTCTCGCAAGAAAACGGAAATGAACCTTTTTACCGGTTTCTCTAATGTGTTCGTTAAACTTTTGTTGTAGCAGCAGGTTTTTACAAAACTTTCACTTTTTCTTGTGCTTTCATAAAGGACCCATCCATTCACCAACTACCACCTACCCAGCGTGTTACCCTTTCTTTTGACAGCGAAAAAGAATAAAAAAGAAATCAGAAAACCAAAAAGAAAAAGAAATCTTTTTCTATTTTTCTTTATATACACGATATAAACTAAACGCTGGGGGGTATATTTTAAATAATATCAGGCCATTACGTTGACATTACGTTGGCAGAAAATGCTTTATGAGGAGAACAACAAACGAAGAAAAAAATGAAAGAAAACTGAAAATGTTGTCAGAAAATGAAGATGCCATGACGAAAAACATCCTGTAAATGATTATTTTTTAAACAACATTAAATGGTTTTTAAGCTCACCACTATATATCCTTTACTTCTTCGTTTTTTTTTTTTGGGTGGTTGCAGTCCGGGTCTGTCTGTCTGTATGTCTTAGACTGACAAAAAATGTTAAACTGACGTGATTATTTAAGACCATATTTAAGACCATATTTACATGAAGACTAATGAAGGCAATTTTTTTCTGTTTTTTTTTTGGTCAAAAAGGTCGTTGGCCAACAGCCCGTTAAATAAGAACTTTATTAAGTTTATTTAATTTTAAAATTGTTTAACCACAGCAATCTTAATTTAATCGTCTTAGGGAGTATTCTTGTGATGGACTGCCTTCAATGAATATTGCAATGCAAAGCCATCTAACAAAGTCAGACGCGTTGTATATACGTAATAATATTGGGGTTCCAGTTCTTTCGTTTACCAATTTCACTGAAAGTAAAATGCTTTTTTGTTATATTTGTAATGAGCTTTCTTCATTTATCCTATCTGTGGAGAACTATTTTGCAACATTAACAGAGCTCTACAGAGATTGCCGCACAACAGCTCTTCTGCTGATTGATTCTGGACATTTTATTTGAATCCTCTGTACCAACCTCGTTAATTGTAGACGTTAGATGTTAGAATTTTGCATTTGACAAGGTTGTAGAAACTCATAATGAACAATTGCCTTACAATCCCGGGATTTGAACCGTGGTTTCACGTCTAATAAGCCAACCCATAAATACATACATACATAATTGGTCATTACAACCCTTCTGTCAGGATAACAACCTCTCACACCACTTGTGTTGTGTGTGATAATATTATACATGAGTCTCGGGACCTGCAGTTTTAAGTCGTTTCCGAACGAAAGATTTTTGGGAAACTTTCTTGGCAATTTTTATTTACTCTCAAAGCGTTTGACAGAAAAGCGCTGAGAGGAAAAATGTTTTTTCGTATGTTATTTTGTTGGAGATATCTGAACTGGGATTCGAACCTCACGTCTAATAACCCAACACAATAGCTGCCTTCCAAAATGTTAGTTGCTTTGTGTTTGAACAAAGTATCGTGTTTCATAATGCCGCTGTACAAAATATATACAATGTATTCTATTTCAAAACGTCGTCAATGTGTACTTTTAACGCAGTCAAAAAGCAATCAGGCATCGGATTTATAGTTGATGCATTGTTTGGTTACTTTGCATATCTACATAGTTTATATACAGTAGTAGAACTGTATACAAACTTTGTATTGATACATTTTGGAAGGCAGCCACTACCTACTAGATTATTTATTCAACATTCTTTAAATGTTTGGTAACTGTTTGCTGACGAATACCTCGCATTCTGGCAACGTCCATGCTGCTTATGAGCTGGTCTTTATCAAAAATTGTCTACGATTTCATTGACTTTTTTCAGTGGTTGATCAAACAGAACGAGGTGTATGTCTAACATCAAAATTGCAACATCGAAAACGAGCAAAATATTCTGCTGCCCTGTAAACTTCACGGATTTTTTGCAGCAAACAGCTTGGCATTCCTAAGCTGAGCAGCCTTTGTTTTCAGTGACATAATACACCACTTACAACCTGCACTGTATCTCCCTTTTCTGGATAAGTCTGGGGGAATAATTTAAATGGCTTCAGAAAGATTTTTTTTAAATTGAAGCGGAGTTTACCGCAAATGATGTCTTGTTTACTGATAAAGTAAGAATTTTTACCCCTTAAAATGCCATATAAGTTAGCAAAGACACAAACCATATGTAGATACTACACCCTCAAACAAATTCTATTCTCCCAACAATATTTGTAAGGAAAACTATTAAAAGTTTTTGTGATAAAAATCTCAAACACTGTCTTCTTTTTATTTTTATTATAAAATCTAGGTCGGTCATGCTTGAAATTACACTTGGGCAAAAATTTGTAACTTATCAGCAGAAAATTAAAAACAAGCAAAGAAAACGAATTTAATACTCGGATTGGATTTCAACATACTCTTCAACAACTTTTACTTTTTCTTTCTATTTCAGTGTCTTTTTTCTTGTTGTTTTTGGTTTCTTTTTGAAACAAATTTCTTCGACAATAAAAACGAAATTTAAAGTTTTCCATTCAAGTTTATAAAATTTTAATTTTTCATTTCTTTTCTTCTTCTTTTTTTTTTGCAACAAATCTAACACGAATACGTTTATAAGAAAAGTTTCTTTAAGAAAATCAGAAAAAAAGTTTAAAAAATCTGTAAATCTAGAAAATTTATTTCTTTTTAACAGGAACAATAATAGAAATTTACTTGTCTTCTGGAAAAACAATTCTTTATAAAGCACGGTTCACATAAAATCCGGTTTTTTTATTGCTTTGACAGCAGCTCAACATTGTTTAATAGGCCTAGACGGTGTGTAGTTATGTTTCGTCATCCTGATTCTTTTGACAACAATCGGCTACAGTTTTTGAATATCTCGTATGGAAGCTAAATCGAGTCAACACTATTCTGGAGAGTTGTATCAGTAGATATCCCTTCATCATCGCGATGTACGCACTGTCGAAAATCTTACTTCTGCTAGGGAAAGTATGTCGAATAATCTGAAATTGTCGATTTCACAGCGTTCTCAGTTATTGGGCCCGTCTTACGGGCCCATAAAACTAATTGTGCATTTGTGCTTGTCCCTGACGCAGCAATTATGATCGGCTGGCCTTTCATAATGCCGTTAATGTGCCGAGTGAGTGTTAAAGCAACAGGCTTTTAATACCAACTTTTCGTATAAAATGTGATTTGGCTATGGAGCTCCCTTCTCACTCGAAAGATACGCCAACCAGCAAAATTGTCGGGTATGAGGATGGGAGAACCTAGATGGGATTTTAAAAAGTAACCGCTATTGGGGCGTATATTTTCGTAATTGATACTAGAAAAACCGTTTACATCAATTCAGAGCGTAATAATGCTATACTGACCGATTTTTTTGGTCTGCAATTGAAGATTATGAAGTGGATGGTTTGCGACTTTAATAAGACAGGGTCCGAGCTATACAATATGACAGATTGTAGCTTTAATGCAAGAGACTAAGATTTTGAGAATTTCACGTCTCTTAACTGAAAGTGAGGGAAACAATGCTTTTATCAAAAGGCATCTATCAGTTGGCCGTTTGGCAGTCATTAATCCATATTATATGGGAGGCTATACGAACTCTGCACCCTCAATTGTAGCAGAAAAAAAGCTTTTTTCTGACCGTATAGGAAGAAACAAAGTGCAGAAGGTTTTAGAACCCACAGACAGTTCATATGGTTCAGTGGTTTAAATTTTGAATCATCAACATGGCTGTGAGATAGCGCTTCGTAGGATGCGAGGAGAGTTTGCTCAAAATCGACCACAAGAGTGGGACCAGATAGTAGAACTGAAATTGTGACTCCACCACAACATGGCAGATACCAAATTGCTGTCAAATTGGTAGATTTTTTAGGGCAAATAGGCGTCCAAGAAGCCTTATTCCGTACATACACATACATAATTGGTCATTACAACCCTTCAGTCAGGATTACGACCTAGTTTCTCACAACACTTATGTTGTGTGTGTTAATTTTATGCATGCGTGGTGGGACCTACAGTTTAAAGTCGACTCCGAACGACAGATTTTTGAGAAACTTTTCATGGCAATTTTATTTACTTGCAGAGTTTTTGCCAGAAATCTGCTGAGAGGAAGTCGCCGAAGAAATACTTTTTGTATTTTGTTTTGATGTCTGGTCTGGGGCTCGAACCCTGGCTGTACGTCTGATAAGCCAACACACTACCTACTAGACTACGGCGACGACAAGAGTTCTAACTTATTGGGTCGACTTAATACAGATTAACAAGGAATGCTGTTTAGCCGAATTTTATGTGAACAATGTTTAGTTTTCATTGCCCCCGATTTTCACTTTCATTTGCACTTTCTTCTTGAATTTTATATTTGTGCTAAACTATGTGTGAGTGTGTGTGTGCGTACGTGTGAAAATATGTTTTCATCATTCATATATTAGCCTTACTGCGCTCTCGTCTCTTTCTCACTTATCTTATAGAATGGATTTACTGACACTCGTGCCTGACAATATTTCAACAATACCGAGATTTGCCTTTCCCTTCGCTCTCTGTAGCATATATTAAGACAAAACGTATCAACAGTGACGTTGTTACCCTCTTGTTACTTGTTTGCCTGTTTTTAAGACCCTCCTGCCCTCTCTCGTATTTGTTTTTTTTTGGTAAAGATCATAAAAACTTTTCTAGTGGGTGTAAAATTTGCGTTTTTTTGTTGTTTTTGCTGTTTTTTTTGGTTCTTTTCAGTTGTAAATATTTTGACTTGAGAAAGATTTTTGTGTGTGTTTTAAGTAAAAAAAAATTACGTAGAATAACTAGAAAGTATTTCTAAAATAATAAAATGAGAACAAAAACAAAGAAAACGAAAACGAAAAAACTAGAATCCAAACAAAAAACTTAAAAGTAAGTTTTTTTTATCTTGAAGAGCTTAGAGCTGCTCAAAAATTTATTCTCAAGTTTGTTATTCTTTTACACATTAAAAGTTCATTGTTGGATTGTTGGTGTTCTCTTTTTGCTTGTCGGATTGTTTCTACTGTTTTAAGTCTACAAGGCGCTAGTAATTGGATTAGGTTTGCAAAATAATTTAGTAACGAAAAATTTGAAGCCGAAATGTAAAGCGTTGTAAACTTTAGGAGCCTTATTAGAGGGGGAAAACAGGTTTTTGTTTTTGGTATTTTTTTTGGGTTTTGTTTGGTGTTCAAATTGCGTTTCATTGAATGTATTTTTTTATCGCATGCTACAAATATTCGGCTGCAGTTTAGATTTATTAAAAAGGTTTGTGGTTATTATCTATGGATATTGAGAATTGGAATTATGGAATACAAGAAATTTTATCTTTTTTAAGATTTTATGCTCCTCACGAGCTGAGGTAAACAGCAAAGGATTTATAGGAGTAAATAATAATAACAAGACTACATAGAAATTCTTTGAATGTGTAGAAAAGTTTAACAATATGAAATCAACAATATGTTCTAGAAGTTACCACATTGAACATAAATTAAGTATAACTGTAGCAAAAGGTATCATTACCAGTCAGTTGTAGTACAAAGTTCGTGATAATAAATACTGTTGCAAGGTCATATATATTTTTCAGTTCGAAAAGTAAAGCAATGAATATGATAAATTGCTTGCCACGCCCACTATGCACGGAAGACAATTGCATTTTAATGAACGCCATTGAATTGATTGAAATAGCCGATCCTTATGAGTTTTCGACTACTTTCTTACACTTTTTGCGGTATTTCTGGCTCTCAACTTATACACCGCCTTTGTCATAATCCCACAAGAATGTCTCACTACGTTAAAACACATGACGTCTCCAATGTCTTAAATTATTTACTTACTTAATTGGTCATTACAAACTTTTAGTCAGGATTAAAACCTAGCTTCTCACATCATCTCCGTTGTGTACATTAATTTTATCCCAGAGTGTTATGTTTCACAGTTTAATGTCAACTGCGAACGTAACTTCTTTGTGGTTTGAACCGTGGGCCCTCGTCTAATGAGCTAAAACACTATCTAACAGACTACGCACATACATAATTGGTCATTACAACCCTTCAGTCAGGATTACGACCTAGTTTCTCACACCACTTATGTTGTGTGTGTTAATTTTATACATGAGTGGCGGGACCTACAGTTTAAAGTCGACTCCGAACGACAGATTTTTGAGAAACTTTTCATGGCAATTTTTATTTACTCTCAGAGTTTTTGCCAGAAATCTGCTGAGAGAAAGTCGCCGAAGAAATACTTTTTGTATTTTGTTTTGATGTCTGACCTGGGGTTCGAACCCTGGCTTTACGTCTAATAAGCCAACACACTACCTACTAGACTACGGCGACTTTTAGACTACGCAGAGACATCAAGTGTTAAATTACTCCCTGGAAACTTCTCATGCAATGAAGCGGTAATGTGTAGCTTGTGGCACTGTCCACATACCGTGCAGTGCTCATGGTCTTCAGTTGCAGGGAAAAAATAAGTCAATTAGCATAAGGCTATGGTGCTCTGAAATTTCGGTAATGGGTTTTCCAGGGTAATTTTCGAAAAACAAGTTCCAGTGATATCTTCAGAAAATAATGCTCACTAAACAGTCATTTTTTCCGAATGCAAAAGCTGTTAAACAATCGGTTTTTGGGGGTCATGGAGCTCAATATGCCATAATTTTACATGTTGACATCACACCACATTGAGAAGTCAGTTTCATTGTTGGAAAAATCAGTTCTAAATGCCTATTGCTCTAGCACACAATCGGTATGCAGTATATCTGGGGTGTTGCGAATGTCTAGTTGGTTTTAATGGTTATGTAAATTGAACTTTATATGGAGCAAAGGAAAGATCCAAATATAAATTAGGTCACAATGAGTCGCCCGCTGTCGTCAATTATTAAGTACGATATGAAATCGACAAATTCGGCTTATCGGCTACACTTTCTCTAACAGATGCGATTTTTTGAAAGTGCATGTACTGTGCTCTAGTAGGTAGTGTGTTGGCTTATTAGACGAAAAGCCAGGGTTCGAGCCCCAGGCCAGACATCAAAACAAAATACAAAAAGTATTTCTTCGGCGACTTCCTCTCAGCAGATTTCTGACAAAAACTCTGATAGTAAAGAAAATTGCCATGAAAAGGTTCTCTGTCGTTCGGAGTCGAGTTTAAACTGTAGATCCCACCACTCATGTATAAAATTAACACACACAACATAAGTGGTGTGAAAAACTAGGTCGTAATCCCGACTGAAGGGTTGTAATGACCAATTATGTATGTATGTATGTGTGTACTGCGATTATACTGTAACGCCCCCAGTCTTTTTAATTGCTGTACAGTAATTGACAATGTTCCATTTGAAGTGTCATATAGTTAGAGATCGGCAGTTCAGAAGGCGTATTTATGTCATTTAATCTCTTAATGCAAACATATTTCGCCTATTTTGGCATTTGTAGGCCTCTTCTATTACTGAGCAATTCTTCTAAAGTCCACAGTCGTTATAATTTGTTGAAAATGTTTAATTTTCTTTAAATTAAATCGTAATTATTTAAATAATTAAATTTCTTGAGTTTTTTTTTATAAAAATAATGAATCATTACACACAAAAGTTTAACTTGTTTCAAAAGCTTTTTCACAAGTAAAAATCAAGGCTGAAAGTAGCAGATGCAAAAAAACACCACACATGCTTACATACATACAAACATACTAACCTAAATATAACAAAATGTTAAAAAATAAAGGGTCTTCCCTACACAGTTTTCATCCAAAGTGAATCAATTTTAAAGACTAGCAAATTAAGGTTGCAAATGTGTTACGATTTGAAAGAAAAAATTGTTTAAAAATTTATAAATTTTTTTGAAATTTAAAATTTGTCAATCTTGTTTGTGTCACACCCTTTACTTTATAAATTATGTGGAACACGTTTTTTTTAATTTTTTCTGTTTTTATTTTTTTTTCAACACACCACAGCAGCTACACTACTCCATATACAGTCGGTAATTACTCAGACAATTTAACCCATTTTGTTTAAAACTGCATTCATATTTATAATATGATAATTATGCAGCGAGAAAAACAACAACAACAAAAAAAACACAATTTTAGTGTTAAAATATATGCTTCAACCACCACCACCACCACCACCACCCCTCTCGCCATTCTTAACCTATAAACATAGCAGCAGTGTTGCTGATGCGCTACGTTTCTCGCACTTGTGGCCTGTCTGCCTGACTGCCAGCCTGCCTGGCTACCTACCGACGACGACTGACGTGGCTGGAATTGCTTTCTAAATTCAACATCATCATCATCATCACCATTATCACTACGAGATGAGTGTGTTAATGGCGGTATTTCTCGCATAAATTTTATAAAAAAAAAATGGCTTACGCTACTGCTTTCTAACCAAGCAAGCAAGCAAACAATCCAGCAATTTGCCACTTCATTCATTTGTGTCACAAAATGCGTGTAAATGTGTTTTGCGTGCCACGTTTTTTTGTTTTTGTTCTTAAATAAATTTTCTGTTAAAATAGCATTTCATTTCAATTTCACGAACAGCACGTCAAGACTATATAGAGGAGGAAAATGCTCGTCAGAGGAAACTATCAGCAAATGGTTTCGTATCCGTTGGGAGAAAGTGAAAACATATGTATGCACACTCGTGCACTTCAAAAGCTATGTTACTTATACTTATGATGGCGTGTATATGTATGAGTTTGTTATTAAAATAAATAAATTTTTATGAAAATTCTCAGAAAAAATAAAAAAACAAATTAAAATTATTAACACAGTGGCAACGGTTCTCAAGCTTAGCTCTGTGATGCTCTACATCTCTCTCTTCCACTCTCTCTTCAACGCGATTAAATGCATACAAGGTTTAAGTCTTTAATAAATATCTTCTTCGGAATTTTAAAACAAAACTCATACCGTCTATACGCATCTATTATTTTAATGTGAGGAAGGTGGTCTATGTGGTTGATAAAAGGGTTTTGGACACATAAAATAAAGATCGCTTTGGGTTACCAAACAAGTTCGAGGATGACGAAGTTCATTCTCCAGGCAGCTGGACTTATCCACAAAGGACGACAGTTAGTTGTCACAGGAGTTGAAGCGAAAGAGACGTTGAAACATGATTTGCATGCCATAAATGCTACTTGACGTACGGCAAACACGGGCAAATGGGACAGAAGGGTACTTCTATTCGAATAAATGGCAGAATATTCTTGACACCAAAGTCATGTCTTACGTGGGAACAGAAGTGGATTCGATCTGTAATGAGCTGCTGAAATTGTGCGGAACACAATTGATTCTCTTGAAGCTACAATTGGTAGAAAACCATCTATAATAGTCAAAGGTTTGCCCATTTTCTAGACATCTCTAAATACCATCCAAGTATTCTTAGAAGCTACAGTGTGCGGTCAAAAGTTTGATTTCTATCCTCAGGCTACTTCTGAATATCCTGATGCAACTCAAATCTCACTATAATTACCCCAAAACAAAAATGTTGGCTTTTGTCCTGAGAAGAACCTCCGCCTCTTCCACAGAAAGGGAGCTTTGGTGTCTGCTTATTTCCGTATATTGCGACACGATCTGGGATTCAGGACAGGCTAACCCTGTTTCCCTTGCCTAGCTGATTCAGCTTATAAAGACATTTCTATACTATGCTTGTGCTAATGTTATACTCGGCAAATGCTCGACTCGCGATCTGACTGTCAGATATTATTGCTATGTCCCGTTCTTTGTGCTTCCTATACCACTTGAGTTGAGTATATCTTTCGATGGCGTAAACTTCTCCTCTTACGTACATAACATACATAATTGGTCATTACAACCCTTCAGTCAGGATTACGACCTAGTTTCTCACACCACTTATGTTGTGTGTGTTAATTTTATACATGAGTGGTGGGGCCTACAGTCTAAAGTCGACTCCGACCGACAGATTTTTTTGAGAAACTTTTTCCTGGCATTTTTATTTACTCTCAGAGTTTTTGCTAGAAATCTGCTGAGAGGAAGTCGCCGAAGAAATACTTTTTGTATTTTGTTTTGATGTCTGGCACGGGGCTCGAACTCTGGCCATACATCTAATAAGCCAACACACTATCTACTAGACTACGGCGGCTTCAAACTCCCCCCCCTTAGTTCCGAGTATTTTGGGATCGAATACTTCTGCTCCTGGTACCTTTCTTAAAAGATCGTGTAGTATGCTAATTGCTACATTTACTCTGAGTAATATTCAGTCTTGTTGCGAAGCAATTTCGAAAATTGAAGAGATTACTGGTTAAGAATGCAGGTGTTAGCCACTCGTAATCGTGATGCCTCCTGATGAATCTCTTGGCGGGCTTGTCCTAACCGTAGTCTTCATGGTTCTGATATTTACTACTTTATGTAGCACACTGTAGCATATATTCTTAATGCCTCGGTTATACCAATGCATGCTAGTCTCTGTGTCTTACTCAAAACACATTTGTGTACATCGAATGCATAATTATTGGGCTGCTCCCCCATGATTTACTTCCAAGCCTTCTGCATATCATTTAGGTATGCTTGGCATCCTTGAAATGTATTATTCCCATAAACTTTGTCTCACATTTTCGAGATATCAATCGCCTCATCCAGGAGTTGGATACTCTTCTGTTTAAGAAGTTTCCTTATTCTCGTAGATGGTACCACTGTAGTTACGCCCGGATAATATTATGAATGGTTTGAGAAAATCTGATTCCAAAATGGTTATCGAACCACGACATTCGTATATTTTTTTTATTAAATCCATGTGGCCTCATCCATATGGCTTAATTTTGTTTCAGATGATTTATTGAATTATTTTGTTTGTCGTTTTGTTTTTCAAAAGAAATATTTTAAAATTGTTTTCAAATAAATGTTCTCTTGAACATATTTTTTGAATATTCACCTGGCATTGTATATTAAGTCTGTAGCATTGTGTTCTCATATCTTGGGAACTGTCTACTCGTATAATCCTAGAAAACTTAATCTGTTGGAATAAATACCACAAACAAACAAGCAAATAAATATACGAAATACTTTAACATACTTCTAGTTCTTCTTCTTGAGTTTTGTTTTCTTATAAGAAAATATTGTTCTAATAACGTTACACCATTTCCAAGTAAAAAAAAATGGCACCAATTTCAAATTGAAATGAATTCTTTCGTTTATAACACATCAGTATCCAAATTGTAAACGAAACAAAGGGTTTCTTGAGGTGAATCGGTGCTAAAGAAGACCAGGAGAGAAGTCGTTATCTAATATAGTAAGGGTAACGTTGTTTAGAATTCAGGCGGTATAAGACATATTTAGAAACCTTAGTTACCCAAGCTTAGGTGAATATTAACCCATTAATGCCCGAATTACTTTTTTCTCTAACGGTTACCGTTTTGTTTTTTACACTCAATTTCCTCTCAGAGCATAAAAACTAAGGCAACCTCTGCTGGCAACTTAAGTTGCCACTGGGCACTAATGGGTTAAGCTGCTTATTGAGTGGATTAAATAATGATTAGAAAAAGAAAAGCCCCCATTTGGTAAAGAAAATTGCTGCGGCTTCATTGTGAAATTCATGGTTTTTTCAATTGGTCATTACAACACTTAAGTCGGGATTACAACCTAGCTTCTCACGCCAACCATGATTGGCGGGGCCTATTGATTAACAAATGACAGATTTTTGAAACTTTTCATAGCAATTTTTATTTACTCTCAGAGTTTTTGCCAGAAGACTGCTGTGAAGAAATTGCTGAAAGAAATATTTTTTCATATTTTATTCGAGATACCTGAGCTGGGGTTTGAACCTGGAGCTCGTGACCTACTATACTACGACGACTTTGAATGAATTGTTTCGTCATATTATCTGGATTTAACCCCAAGTGTATATATTTTGTTTTCAAGCCTGAAGAAATGGGTGCTCGATGGAATAAAACTTCACGTACTTATTGATCGGCCCTCGTAACTATTTGAAAAATGGCAAAAATTCCAACGATAATAATAAATATATTGGAGATTAAAATTATACGATAAATTTTGATTCAAAAATTGACCAAAAAGCTCGCCTGGTTTTCTTTTATTACGTTTAAAATATGAAATAGGCCTCTAGCAATAGAATAAAAAATCTGTATCTTGATGTTGTATCGGCAATTTAGTTGTACTTTCTTATGATTTCATTTTTCCCACCCTGAGTTTTAACTGGAAACAGTGTACGTATATGGTCCATACCACATACCACAAGTGCCCATTGTATGGAATTGTAACACAAACAACAGCTTCTTATTATTCATTGTTGTAGTTGTTGCTGTTGCTGTTGCCATTGCCGGTTACAATATGGTAAATAAAAGATGTTGCTGTTGCTGCTACTCAGAAGAGGCCTGCCTGCCTGGTGTCACAATTTGTTTTTCATTTTTCGAAGTGAATTTTATTTTCTTTTTCTATTTGGAAGCACACCGAGCAACACTTAAAATAAAATTTTGGTTTGTTTAAATATCGCTCTCGTTTGCCATGTTTTTTTTTTTTTTTTTTTGGGAAACACTTGTCCTATTGTTGCTCTTGTTTACTTTGTCTGTCTGTCTGTCTATTCTCCATATTATTTCTTTTCTTTCTGTTTTCTTTTGGCATTTGTCCAATACTATTATTTTTCTAAGTCAAATAAATTTGTAGCGAATAGTTGACAAGAGGGTATGGCATGAAGGGTGGTTGTAGGGGAGGGGTGTGAAAGGAACACAGCCATATATTAGTGACACCTTTCAGCAAAACAATGTTATCCAAGAGGCATGTGGCAATAACAACAATACTAGCAACCACAACAAAAACGAGTTTGTTTATACAAACAATGTGCCCGTGAAGTTCTTTGAATATTTTTTTTTATATTTTCTTCAAAAAGACTCGTGGAATTTCCTTACGTAAAGAAATTATTTATTGGTTGTATAAATTAAAAAATGTGGGAAATTATGTAGAACGTCTGTGCCTAGATTGTCAGCTGTTCTGAGGTGTCATTTATTTAGCGAAAGACTGGGCATTTACGGACAGAAGAACGCCTAAAAATAGGTAAACTTCATTACAAAAGTGGTGATACAAACTAGGCCATTGAAGTCGCCTTAGACTAGTAGGTAGTGTGTTGGCTTATTAGACGTAAAGCCAGGGTTCGTTTCAAGACAAAATACAAAAAGTATTTCTTCGGCGACTTCCTCTCAGCAGATTTCTGGCAAAAACTCTGAGAGTAAATAAAAATTGCCATGAAAAGTTTCTCAAACATATGTCGTTCGGAGTCGACTTTAAAACTGTAGGTTCCACCACTCACGTATAAAATTAACACACACAACATAAGTGGTGTGAGAAACTAGGACATTGTACAGTGGGTCAATTCGACCTCCGGGTACTGTACTTGTCTTAATTGACAAGTACACGTCCTCTAACCTAACCTAACCTAACCTAACGAGGCCATTTTTCGTGCCATTTTTTGCCAGTTAAGGTTGACAATAGTGTCGCTAGCTAGCTTTTTGAAATTGATATTTAAGTGGCTTCCAATTATTTGACAGGCTCTTCTTAAGATTGACAGCAATCTTAGTGGAATAATATCTACAATTTATTAACTTTGGAGCAGCATTAAAGATTATGAAGGATATTAGCATATTTTCTAATTGCCAGGCGGCTGTCAGACCCGCAAGTTTCTAATTAACAACGCAGTTAAGGATTCTGTCAATGCCGCTTCGGAAACTGGCAAGATAGCGTGGCAAATCTGGGCAAGACTGCATGAAAAGTGCACTCAAAAGAAGCACGTTCTGCATAGTGGTTCAAGTCTCTACTGTATATAGCATTATCTCTTGCGAGATGTATTTGTCTTGGTCATACGTCTTATTACTTTTGCAGGAGCTGTAGAGTGTATATGCCAAGCGCTAGGAGAAGTGCAGTACTTCCCATAGCTACTATGCAAACGATCTTAATGATCTGTCGAGAATTGGACATTGGTAGACTAAGTGACTTTGTCAGAAGCACTGTATGGTTCCAGGACTAAGGGAAATGGACAATTGTGGTAATACCATGCAGAATGTAAGGCATTTTCTTGACTTGGCAGCCTACCTGGCGTCTAGGAACTTATTTTGGAGGACTGGGAGAGTGATTTGTTATCTTCTGTTACAACATTCACAACTCCCGAAATGCATAAAATAAATTCCCACAGGTTGAAATCTATGGAACTTATTTAAGACATTGTTTAACTGTGCCTGCGCTGCACCTTTTTCTTTCCAAAACGGAAAAATAAAGTAAAACTTCCCAGAGATGATGCGTTGTGGACTTATTAAACAGAGTAAATGCCATATGCTTACCCTTTAAACTGCCGTAAAAGTTATTTATTAAAGACGCAAACCATATGTAAGAGCTAGGTCATCTACAACAGCATTTTTAAGTTCAACACCCAATAAAATCTTATAATTTTTCTTTAAAAAAGTTTGTTTTTTTTTCGATTTATTTCCCTACAATTTCTACACCATTGTGCCGTATTTCCCATAAGTCTTATCAAAAGTTTTATGCTGTTGCCAGCTTTGTTTTGCATGTAGTTTTTTGTCTTTTAAGTGTTTAATATCCAGCAAAAAGTACTTGTTATTGTAGTAAGTATTCTCCACTTACGCTTGTCGTTGTTTTTTTCGCCTGTTGTTAGCGTGCATATCTTGCACTTCTATTTTTCAAGCACTTACTAAACCAGCACCCACCACCATCATCTCCACCATCATCGCTATTTACAACAGCATCATTACCTCTTAAGCCTGAGCAAAATATTGGCTAAAGTATTCTTAAATGATTTTTAAAGATAAAATATGCTGTCACTTATTCTTATTCTTTTTTATTTTTTTATTTTTCATAATATTTCTTATTTTATACACTCTTTTTACTTTAGTTTCGCTCTCTCCTCTTCTCTTCTACTTCTACTTCTACGACGACAAGAACGTAAATAAAATAATTCACATGCCATCGATACGTTTTGAATATTTCAATAGAGAGACATGTGCTCAAAACACTTGCTCTGTCTCTAGAAAAATAGAGCGAGCGAGAGAGTAAGGGAGATGGTCAATAATTGTTGTTATTTTTCCCACATACAGGACATTTTTAAAGTATGTACTTAAGGCATAAACATATTCAAGTGTTTGAAGCATACTTTAAGGAGCACATGTACTCAATTGAGTGTAAAATAAAAACAAAAATAGGAAATATAAATTACTAGGCCTATGGTTTTCATATCATAGACATAATTGGGGTTGTTTGCGTTCAACTGCATGTTGGGTGACAAGATTTTTGGCTAATTTTGAAATTAAAATTTTTCTCTTAAATTTTAAATAAAAAATCTGTGGCCTTTTGCCAACTTTAGTTGGTCTTCATAACTCCATCGGTACATAACTACCTTCTTACTTATTTAATTGGCCATTACAACCTTTTAGTCAGGATTACAACCTAGCTTCGCACACCACCCATGTTGTGTCTGTTATTTTTATCCTTGAGTGGCGGGTACTACAGTGTAATGTCAATCCCGAGCGGCAGATATTTTAAGGAACTTTACTCTGAGGGTTTTTGCCAGAAACTGCTGGGAGGATGTCGCCTAAAGAAATATTTTTTCAAATCTGCTACCTCCATAGAATTATTGGAAGATTCGAGATTCGAGAGAGGAGCAGAGGCGCTAGGAAGATTGACTATATATTACTGGAACTAGCTTGCTGCTGGTACTCTAGAAGCCCAACGTGAAATTGGTAATAAGTTGCCTTGTAGAGCATTGTGGTATCAGACCCCTAATGGCGATCTGGGATAGATTTCAGCCGGATTTATGCAGTCACGGTAGTGATGAGGAGAAATTGACGACGGTAAAGCTTCTGTTATATGATTATCCGGATCTTTGTGGAAGATGGTTAATTATCCTTGGGAAGGGTATAAATTCTCTGTAGCTTGCCGATATTTTGGCCCTCCTGAGGTGTCTAACGGCACTACTTTGGCTGTGGAGTGTGCGACATCGAAAGATGTGCTCAATTCAAGGAGAACAAAGAGTGCCAAGCATGGGAGATAACAATACTAACAGAAAGTCAGGTAGGTTACTATCTCAACATTCGGCTTATATGTGTGAGGTTGGATAGAGGTTAGTTTGTTACTGCCTTGCTAAAATCAGCTAGGCAGGGAAAACAGTGTGTGAGGTTGGATAGAGGTTAGTTTGTTACTGCCTTGCCAGAATCAGCTAGGCAGGGAAAACAGAGTCATGTTCTGCTGTTAATACATATTAACACTTGGATGCCTATCTAATGCTAAGCAGAGAGTTACCTGCGGTTGATAGTTCTTACTATGTTCGGTCTATTGAAGCTTGAAAAGTGTATCGAACTCATATACAAGTTTACAGTAATTTGTTGAGTTTCTCTTCTAAGCTGACTAACCCTCTATCACTAAGGGCCTAAATGCCGGCCTAAGTGGGACCTCTTCCTTCAAGGGTAAGACGTAATCTAACTTTTCAACTGCCCTCTTATAATTAAACCTCTGGCCTATTATAATTGAATACATTTCAGACCATAAAGGGCAATTTGCCTATGAGGTAATAAGGTACTCCAAAAGAGCCTATGCATTGCTATTCTTCATGGCTATTGTGTATGCAAAGAAATCGTATCTTTAAGTCTGACTGTTTACCAAAAAAAGAAAAGAAAGAAATTTAAAAGAAAAAATTAAATTCTATTTGTAAATGCCTATGAATAGTATATTACGAGTCTGTGCAATATATTTTCATTTCACTTTTATTTTATTTGACCTCAGAGTTATTTTTTCTTGTTCTTCTTCTTATTTTTTTCTTTTATTGTTGGCCTGTGTAAGCTCGACATTTTTAAAAATGCATGGAATGGAACAAATGAATGAAAATAATTTTGTGCTTTGAAATATTTCTGTAGCTTTTGCCACTTGACATTTTCGTTTTGTGATTTATATTTGAGTTTAATTTGTAAGAGTCATTCATTCATACATTCATTCATTCGTTCATTCATTCATACATATGTACCTTCATTCGTTCATTCCTGCTTGCTTTTAAAGGCTTGTAATAAAATAATGCAAAGCCATTGCATCTAAAGAAATATTGTGTTGCAATGGAGAAACAAGAAGCAACTGGAAATGTTAAAGAATTGTGGAAAGAATTATTTCTTTAAGGATCTGCTACAGAAATTAGAAAAGAAAGTTGAACTGAAATCGTAAGCTCGATTTTAAAGATGTATTAGACTCACGAGATTACTCTCGTATATTGTCCTGACAAAATTCATGAGGCTGCTCGGTGTCAACAAGGCTCCACCTCCTCATGTTGAATTAGGCGTTTCCTTTTGAGATGCATTAGCACTGCACTAACTACTTGATCTGATAATTTTTTATTCTTAATACAGAATCTTTACATTTAGCGTGAGGCCATACCTATTCAAAGGCATTCCTATTTAAAACTACAGTCTCCTGTCAAAAGGCTTTTTACTATCGTCAGGTAATCTAATCTGTAGTAATTACCAAAGAACAAAGAATAGGAGTCTTAGTTCCCTTCTTCCCTTTCGTCGAGTACTGCCTCCAAAACATATCTTTCTACACAGAAAAATTCTAAACCTATCAGCGGCACGAAAGCTCATCTATACGCCAGCTCTTATGCCTGTTAGGCACCTTGAATTCCTATGTCATCCAGCAGAGAGTGGCCGTATTTACCCCAGCTTGAGAAGACAGTTCAATACAGTTCAAAGAGAATTGCTATGCCCTGCCTTTGGATTTCCTGTACAACTTTAATTGAGCATAGACTTTCATTTGGAACATACCCGTGAGTTTCCTCATAAGTTATGAATATCTACACTCCTGTCGCCATCTATACTCCTGTTCTCGACTCGTCCCTACACCACAAAGGGGTGTCAGCTCTTAATATCGCTCCATTAACTCCTATCAGTTAGTCTCATTGCGAAAAATTTCTCAAAATCGTAGAGTTTACTGTTGAGTTGTGTTCAGGGGACAATCAAGCCGCTCTACTTGTCAGGTTACGATGACGAAAACAGCGAAACGATTTGATTCACTTCACTCCGGGCGAAAAATCAGTACTAAGTCGGTAAAATCATGGAAAAAATCAATGAAGACTGGTACAGTGGTGGCCTTATAATTAGAAGCGATGTTTCTGGAACAGAGTTCTAAGTTTAATTTGTCCCAATCTGATTGAAAAACGTATGTAAGACGTCCTCCAAACACAGCCTTTGATCCCAGGTACACAGTGAAAACTGTAAAACAAATTAACAAACATACATGTGGCTAAGTCGTTTCTAATTATAAGGCCACCACTGTACGTCCGCAGCATGGACTATGCATTCACCAACGAAGAGTTATCAAGCAGTTGAATAAAGCTGGTAAAAGATTGGTGTTTGGGCATCAGGAAAATAATAATGGACTCAGTTTCATTTTGCTATTCACTGGTAAAAGGTAATGGAATCGCCAAATTTCTGAAACGAATGATTACAGTCGATGACGAGTGGATCACGTACAATAATAACGTGCGCATTATTGTCGAAGCTTTACAGATGGTGGTATAGCTGGGTTTTATACTAAGAAAGGTAATTAATTTAGAGATTGCTTCAATTCAATCGGCTATAATTGCTAATCAGAAAAGGTGCTGTTATCTGTCATTTTGACAACTCCCGATTACACACATCTTTGATGATCCCATTGATGGTAAAAGATCTGAGTTGGAAAGGTTTGATGTATCTGTTGCATAGTCCTGATCTTCCACTTTCAAATTGTACTTTGTTTCAATCCCTATAAAACTCTCTTAGAGCCATTATTACAACTTGCCTTTAAATAAAGGCAGGATTTTAACGGGCTGATATTCTGTTTTTTATTATTATAAGTAGACAATAAGGTAGATGTGAGCGTTAACTCTTAAAGTTAAGTTTATGTCTGAACTTGCCATATTATATATTATTTTCAATATGGCAACTTCAAATATAAACAAAATAAGCAAATACAACAAAAAAGAAGGTCTTTGTCGACATTGCTCTGGCACTGCAATATTTTTAAAAATTTAAGATTATTTTATCATTAGTTTGTAATAATGAAATGAAGTTAAAGCTAACTTTAAAGTTCACTTTAGCTAAAGTTGACTTTAACTAAACCTAACTTTAACGGCAAGTTGTTATAATGGCCCTTAATAGCAGAAATCCCTCATTGGTATAGAAGCCTAATTGAAATTAAATTTAATGATAATTCAATGCAGCACTTATTGACTTCCGATAACACACATATTAAATATTTCCGATTATATTTGCCTTTTAAAGAATTTTATTTAATTTATTTTCAAATTTTCTTGCTTAACAATTGCATTTAATGTTCTATTCTTACATAATTTAACACGGATTATTAAACTTTCTGTAATAATTATGAACAAAGTTCAATTATATAACGATAATAAATCATTATTAATTATAATTAACGAAGGTCCTGTTAAATGTACAAACAAATCGAATAACTCAACCCCAGGCCTTTAAAACAAACTGTCAATGAGGCGTAATATCTAAAGGCTGTTCAATTTAAAATGTAATTACGGTAGGGTATTAGGGTGGTAATTGTTGAAGTAAGACTATTATTTTTATTTTATTTTATTGCCTTAAATTGATCTCTTGTAGGAAATAGTGCCATTTAATATTGTAAAGAACAGGCCTATTGTTTCATTGGACCGATATATTTTGCACACTTACACACACATATACCTTACATTATTGTATCAATATTTTGTTATTATTTAACAATTTGTTAATAATGATGAGCAATAATGATATTAATGATGGCAAATTATTGGTTCATATTTAAAAGAAAATTCATTAATTGTATGTTAATAATAAATAACAGAAGCACAGTTAAGAGCAAATTAATAGCAATACCATAAGTTATTTAATGTTGCTTATTAAATAACCTGAGTTTTCTCTCTTTTGTATGTACTTTCTTGTTGTTGCTATAAATGTTCTCTTGAGTAATTAAATAGAAATGCTTTAATAGTTAAATAAATTCCTGTGGTTTTGCTCTACATTTACATGACTGCACCGCAAATATTTGCATGTATAATGAAAGCAACTACAACTACATATACAGCAACTGTAAACAAATAGCTACACCAGCCACCCACACTATTGAATTACTCTTCTGGTTTCTCTGTGTCTCTCTCTATCACTATCACTATCTCCCATCGCCCCATCGTCCCATTAAAGTATACTCAAATGCATTAAAAACCCAGAATTTCTTTATAACCGATGGTGGTAATAATTGTTAACAACAACTCTCTTCTTAATGAACTTTTTTTTTTTATTAGCAAGAGAGTTGTAAAAACATATGCGCTCTCTCTATTTATAAGTGTTGTTTTTTTTTATATAAATCCTTGTATTGTTTTTCATTTTACTGTATTGTTTTGAAATTAAAAGAACTTTGGAGGAGAGGAGAAAGGGAAATTAATCGTACTAATTAATGTAAATGTTGTATGGAATTTTCTCTCTCAATAGGTTTTATTTTTAAGAGATTTTTTTGTCTTCTTTAAATTTCCTGGCATTTTTATTTTGTTTATGTAGCAAAAAACCAGAAAAAAAATTTAAACAAATAAAAATGAATAATTAATAAATAAATATTAAATGATCTGATCTGTTGTATTATTTATTAATTATTTACATAAATTTATTTATACATACATTCAGACATACCAAGTGTACATACTATGTATGTGTAATAAAAAATTTAATATTTTCCAATAATTTTAAAAGCCATGGCTGCGCTGTGCTGTGCCGGGCTCTGTGTGCCAATGATGTCCCAAAGAAATTTCATTTACAAATGAAAAGTTAAATAAAAAACCATCTTCATGCACTCAATAGACATACACTCAGAAAATATTTACAATTTTAGGTTATAAAGAGAAAAAAAATATGGAATACATAATACATTGCAATAGGGGCCGTAATCTAGTAGATAGTGGGTTGGCTTATTAGACATGATGCCTCGGTTCAAACCTTAGGTCAGACATCTCCAACAAAATAAAATACGAAAAAATATTTCTTCGGCGATTTCCTCTCAGCAAATTTCTCGTAAAAACTCTTGAGAGTTAATAAAATTGCCATGAAAAGTTTCTCAAAAATTTGCCGTTCGGAAACGACTTTAAACTATAGGTCCCGCCACGCATGTATTAAATTAACACACACAACATAAGAGATGTGAAAAGCTAGGTCGCAATCCTAATGAATTTAGTGATCCATGCGAAATGAGTTTCGTAAGACTAAAGTAAAGTAGACAATATTCTCTTCCCCTTCAACTGATCTACAACGTCCACATGCGAGTCAGGCAGTGAAACAATATTCTTGCTTAGTGCAGGATTTTTTAACGTCGAATAGAAGATACCTTTGTTTGATGGACAGTTTAATAGAGTTCAACGGCTACACAATTACTCGAGATATTTGTGTGACATAGAATCGATATTAGAATGCCACGAGACTCAATCATGGTATTCGCAGCACATGACAAACAATTAATACTGCTTGGATCTCAGAGTGCATATAATTTCTAAAAGTAGAAGATACCCAGCTTACGGTCAGTTCCGCAGCGTAATTAATGCCTGTCACTTCGACGTATAACACGCTGCGTGAGTCAGGAAGATGGAGACGAAGGATTTTCGAAGATTAAATACTTTGGAAAAATACCACACCCTATCTTATAATCTAGTTTGGAATGGCCACAGTCTACCCTTCTTGGAATTCTTCTAAAAAAGGCAATTCTTGTAAAAAAGGAATTACATTTCTTGTAAAAGTCGAAACCTTTCTGTGTAGTAGGATGAGGTACCTGGAAGTGTTCAATCAGCGAGAGCTGGAGATTCAAGCCAACCGGATTTGATGAATCTAAACTTCTGTTGGATAATTAAAAAAGGAGGAGATTTTAGTCATGTATTACATTTTGACTGACTACTGTAGACTTAAAGGATACCTCTTAAGAAGAGGATCGAGGCGATTCCAGTCTGTAGATTCTGAAATGATGGGATTGATTGATCATCAGAACATATATTTCGAACCTGTTTGGTGTTAATGCATCTAAATGCTTATCAGCTGTTGACTAAGGAAAATGGCGATAGAGCTCGAAAGAACATTGCAAGGAGATTCCCTACATAGCTCGAGGGGTAATATGGCACCTCTGCATATCAATAATCAGTAAGAAACACAAGAATATTTTCTTGGGTTAGGTAATGCGGCGAACCTACTTGAAGTATTTAGGCCCGTTATGATGTCACAGTCAATATTGAACATGGGGAACAAGAATTTTCCTATCGTATGGGCGCAGTAATTTGGCGCGGCTATACTAAGTAGGGAAGACACGAGAATATTATGTTAGGTTAGGTAATGTGGCGGAACCCTTTAAAAAGGGTTTCATTTAGGCTAGAATTTAGGCCCGTTGTTGTGATGTCACAAACAACAATAAACCTGGAGCTCGGTTGTCAAAAAATGAAAGGACAGAAACCTCAGACTTTCCATGACAGGATCGGGGCACTGGCACGTGCTGCTCAGAGCCACAGCAGTCATTTGCAAGAAACACGCGTAACTGTGTGAGAAAAGAAAATTTTATTGGCTTTTATTAACGGCTTAAAGGATATTTTTAATCCTTAAATTATATTGGAATGAAAAAGATTATTTCGATATCCTTTTTTTTTTACTAATTTTTATATTTAGACTGTAAACAACATCACCACACAATATCCCCCCAAACACAATGTAAGCGATATCAACTCGCTTTAAAAAAAAGAAAAAAATATATTTTTTTCGGACCAATTTAAGCTGTTCTTTACGATACCCTGGGGTCTCTATAGATGTTTACGAACAAAAATAAAAAATGGAGAAAAAAAATTTAAAATTTTACAAACTATTGTGGAAAGCAGTTTTTACATCCTTTTTTTAAAGAAAAAAAGAGGGATCGCATAAATTTTCATTTTCTATATAGAAATCCAGGGTTGTAAAGTAAAAAAGAAAAAGAGGAAGAATTTATTTTTAGTTTTTTGTTCACTTCGTGAGCATTGAGAATAAAAGGCTAAAACCATAAAAAAAGTTGTAAGTTTTTGTTTTCGTTCTACCTTATGTTGCTGCTTGTGTTGTGGCAAGTAAATGTAGCAGGAGTAGTAGTTGTAGCAGCCAGCCAACAACTAGCATTAGCGAGGGCAAACAACAAAAGCCATATAAACGCGTTAATGTTTTGGGCTGATAGCGATGAATAATGGCAGCAAAAAACGAAATTCATTTTTGAAAAAAAGAACAAAAAAATTGGTTTCTATTTAATTTAAAAATAATAAAAAGAAAACATGATAAATTATTAACTTTTTAACTTTTGTTTTCATATTTTACAATATTTTATGTTGCATTTATTCATTGTTTTATGACAACAGTCCTCCACTCTATCCGTGCTCTCTGAAGGGTTGTGTAAAGCTATTGTAACGTAGGGTTGTTATCCTTCAAAGTGTATTAAAATATGCAACTTTTTATTCATATTACAGAGCAACTGATACGAGATAGATATGTAGTTGCTCTGTATTGGAAAGAAATCAATTACCATCAATAACTGCGAAGTGTATCTAGGGCAGCAGCATATTTTTTCCAGATAATGGCATGGAAATTCGCTATAAGGGTGGCCGATTTACATGCGTAAAAAGCATTTTCATGAAAAGAGCATCTTTTTTTTCTATCATATTGAGGAATATAATACACGAAGACCCTGTACACAGTACAGGGTGCCATCTACATGTGGTTGGAATAGGCGAATCAATACACAGCAGCGTCTGTACCAACTTTGACGGCTGAAAACAGCGTTTGTATTGTCTAGGCTGATAGAATAAATTTGAAAACAGCTCAAATGGTGATGGACTAGATGCAAAGATTATCGTGTGTAGGCCTAACAGGATCAATGAGCACCTGTACTACAACGGCGATGGAGGCTATGTTGGACATAAGTGCCCCGCAGATTATAGTGAAGACCAAATCTGTGGAGATTATGTTTAGATTGGTAGGAAACATGTATACCATGTCACTCATTAGACGATTTTGGGACCTAAGGAATCGATGAACTGACAACTCCCTCCTTAACTGTTCCCTTAACAGAACCAGTAGACTCTAGGATTTTGGAAGTGCTTCGCAACGACACTTAAGAGAAATGAATGGAGTAATCTGGAAGCTGCATGCTCTTGTAAAAGAGAGACTATGTTGTGGTATAAAGATGGGTCAAGAACGCATCTCAGAACAGTAGCAAGAGTTTTTGGTCCCAGTAAGAAAAATTCGGAATCCATGGGGAAATTTGCAAACATCTTTCAAGCACAAGTCTATGCCTTCAAAAGATGTGGCAAATTCAATTTGGATAGGAGGTACAGAAGGCAGGAAATAGCAATACTATCTCACAGTCAAGCCGCCATTCGAGCCCTCGGCTCTTATGAGGTTAAATTGAAAATAGTATGGGACTGTCTGGAGAAGCTTAACCGTTTAGGTATGAAAAATCGGATTGGATTCCAGATTATGCAGACAAGCTTGCGAGAGGGCAGCTTTAATGCTTCTGATGGAATCAGATCCCTTCTGTGTAATGGGAGCGGATATCTGAAAATAAAGAGAGTCAAAGACTCTCCTCACAGCAAGTAATCAAAACTTTTGTTGGGAAATTACAATATGAGGAGATCTGAGGCATGCATCAGAATAGCTAGGAATAATCCGAGATTGGTAACTGCGCTTTTGACTGGGCACTGATGATGCGGGGTACCTTTATTCGGAATTGGGGTTGTCTTGAGTCTACCATGTAGATCCTGCAACGTAGAGAATGAATCACCGCAGTGCATTCTTGAAACCTGTAGGACAACAATGCATCCCGGGAGGAGACACTTGGCTGCAGATCAAGCGCTAGGCATAGAATCATTATTGTTGACACCGAGCAGCACCTTGAAATTTGTCAGGATAATACGCATGGCGGAGACATAATAGGAAAACCCTATAAAGTTTAAGGACAGTACAATAGATCGTAAGCGCGCAGTACTAAGATTATTCTTTACAATGATAATAATAATCTTAACCGGTTCGTCTCGTATTGGGTTCACTGTTGAATAATGTTTTTTACATCCAAGTGAAGAAGTACATGAGTTATTACGCTGTTTCGATGTTAATGATCCGTTCTTTATTTGTCTTCATTCCTTTAAATAAATGAGCGTGTTAGGAATGCAACGTCTTCAATTAGATGTATCTACTGTGAACAGTTTCTGGGATGACAGGGTTGCCATTTTTCATTGGGAAATTTATTTGTTGTTGTTGTATTTAAATAGGGCTAAAGAACTTTTCTTATTGAATCCTACACTTGATGTTTCTGGTTGATGGGATAAAAAATTATTTTCAGGTTTTCATTGATTCTTTCCTGGAGTGCAGCCAAGCGCTTTAACCACTACATCTTGCCATATGTGAAGACCTCTTTACCGTAGTGCTTTAACAAAATATTTTTGCATTCATTTTTAATTCTCAATTTTATAATTGCCAGCCTATTTACCGTGTTAGTGGGCATGTGAATAAATTGCAAATTGCAAGGTGGTGTGCATAGCCGCGGAGAAATGCAATGAAAATATACTCAGAAATGCAAAAAATTGTGTGAAATTTCTATCAAACTGCATAAATATTTTATTCACTGGGAAGCACTTCTATTTTCTAATAATTTTTTTTCTCGGGTAATAAAAAAAACATCCTCCATTTATTATTTATAAATGGAAACAAAATAAACTAGAGGAACAAAAAAAAAATGATTTTTCTTGTATTTATTTTTCCTTAAAAAATAAATCCTGCTCTCTAAGCATGTTTGAATTCAGTTGTGCAAGTATGCAGCCAGTATAGATACACATCTTGAATATAGTTTTTTTTAGTATCTTGTATCGTGTATTGTATCGTGTATCCACTTTCAATTTTCTGTCTAGAAATGTTGCTTTGCCGTTGAGCGAAAGGTGAAATTGCATCTTGTTTTTCTGTTTCATTTTTCTTTTTTTTTTAATTTTTTCCTTGTCGTTGTATTTGAAATGGAAATTGTTTTCTATGGAATATGAAGGACAGTGGTTTGAAAAGAAATCTTTTGATTTGTTTTTTTTTTAATGAATGTTTTTCTTTCTTTTTGTCTCTTTTCAGCTTAAATTAAAAATACTCTCTCTTGGACACTCTATATTTCCTCTTTTTTGCATAAAAATTTATTCCCAACTTAATATTAACCCCTCCCATCCCCTATAATCCTGAAGCCTGACTGAGAAAGTGAATGTAAAAAGTGCAGCAAAATGTCCAAAGTACCATTTCCGCAAATAAAAAGGGAGCATGAAATGCTACCAAAATGTCATTCGATGATAACACAAGTTAAGCAGGCTTCGGCCGGTGCAGCCTCAGGTTTTCTAACACGATTCCTAACTCAACCGTTCGATGTACTCAAGATACGCTTTCAACTGCAAGTGGAGCCGTTAAGGCATACACCTGGTAAGCCAGCAGCTAGCAGCTCTAAGTATACATCAATGCTGCAAGCCACCCGTTTGATATACAAAGAAGAGGGCCTGTTGGCCTTTTGGAAGGGCCACAATGCCGGTCAGCTGTTAACCATTACGTACACGGTATTTCAGTTTTGGTCGTATGAACAAATCAATTTGGAACTGCGTCACCATGAGTATCTGAATGAAAGTAGACATTTACGGAAGTTTATTAGTGGTGCTTTGGCTGGTTGTGTTGGTGCTACCATATCCATGCCGTTTGACGTTGTAAGAACTCGCGTTATTGGCCAAGATCCGCATCTGAAACACACAAGTATTTTCAAATTGGTACCCATTATCCTACAGCGGGAAGGTTTCTATGGCGTTTTCCGTGGTCTGGGCACTTCGCTTATACAAATTGCACCCTTAATTGGTTTCAATTTTATGTTCTATCACCAGTTTAATGATTTATATAAGACCTACATAAGTCGAAATCCCGATGGACAGCCGCCCGTTCTGTGGGCCTTATTTAATGGCTGTGTTGCTGGTGTCGTTTCTAAAGTGGCTGTGTATCCTTTGGATTTTATTAAGAAACGTTTACAACTGCAGGGTTTCCATGAGGACCGTAAAACTTTTGGCCGCAATCAGCAGTGTACAACTATTAAGGAATGCATCCAAATGACATTGCGTGAGGAAGGTATTTTGGGCTTCTATAAGGGCATGTATCCCACCCTGTATAAGAGTGGCTTGACAACGGCTTTCTACTTTAGTTTCTATGATATTTTTAAGAAGCTTTGGGTACCCGAAACCTGTGACAATTGAAGTTGGTGAGACAGTATGTGTAACGCAAAAAAGGCTTTAAATTTTAAGTTTAGTTTTAATTTTATTTCTTCTTCTTTTCTTTTTTTTTCGAACGAAATATGTCCACATTGAAAGTCGTATAATGCTCAAATTAAAGAAACGTAATTAATTATTATATTTAAATAAAGGAAACACTAATTTAATTTGTAAATGAATAACACGTGTGTTTTATTTTTTTTCCTTTTCTTAATTTTGGTCGAGGCAAACCACTGTAGCAAGAGCATGCATGCAAGTTTATATCTTTCCTTGCTTGCCAGATTGTAAATATTTAAGTGTAGTCGTAGTAGTGGTGGTAGTGCCATGCGTGTGTATATATTGTAAAGGAGCTCAAGTGCTCTCTCTACCTCTATATCCAGTTCCATAATAAAATTCTTTATGTTTTTCTTTTCATTTTTTTTAATATTCATTTCGCTAAGAAAAACAAAAACAAAACGAAGAGAAAAGTAATAATAAGTTATAGAATATCTTGCATATACTCAGGCGTTTAAACTTGTTTTCTGTATTTCTTTTATTTCATATCTTTTAAGTAAAGTATAGCAATGAATGCAACAACCACACCCCCTCTCCCATAGTTAGTTTTATTTGTAATTTAAACAGCATTAAGGATCATGCAAGATGCATGAAAGTTGAGGCAACAGAGAAAACAAATATGAAATCAAATATGGCGGCGTCAATTTAATGTTTCCGTGTGGTATACAAACAAAAAGACAGACAGACGGACGTATACGATACTTAATAGAATTTTATCTTATTTTGTTGTTTCGTTTAATTATAAGAGACGTTCCAAAAGGCACAGGATTTTTAGCTTTTTCGCAGGCCGTAAACCTTCATTTTGAAAAATTTTTGTATATCCGGGAGTTTGGATCCATAAACTCATGTTGCAAATAGCCTTCTAATGTACATTGAAATTATTTGCTGTTATTTTAATATTTCCAGACATTGTTTAGCCCGCAGATTCCAGGTAACTACAATTGGCTTCACTTGAAATTGTACAGTGACTTGCGCGTTCACTGATCACATGAAATTCAATCCAGAATTTGAACTTAATGGCGACACATAGTTTTCGGAATTTATTTGTTGTTATTTTAATATTTCCAGACGTTGTTTAGCCCGCAGATTCCAGGAAGCTAGGAAGAATTTGAACTTAATGACGACACATAGTTTTCGGAATTTGTTTTGTATAAAAAACTGCATTAGTCAGTGAAATATGGAGGGCTTCCAAAGCTCTCTTTATTTGCACACAATGTTTGAAAGGAATTGGGGTCTAAAACCTACACAGTAGTGATCAGACGGCTGTCCGATATGGTGGGAATACTAGGCCAGACAACGAACCATATCAGACAACAAACCATATCATGATACGGCAGATACGTAGATCCGTTTGCATTAGTATTAGTAGCGCATTGCTTATGTACTTTCTGTGCAGCTTTATTATGAAGACTTCATAGCTAATACGGGTCTCTGCCTCTGCGCGATTAGGCTAGTGGAACAGGTTGAATTTTTATTATTACTCTGCATTCGTTCTTCGTTGCTTTAAGAAAGATAAGACTGTGGCAAGGCATGTCCCTTTATTATTTCATAGGATAACAGCAAGTCTATTTGTCATTGCCTAGAAACAAAGTCTTTAAGAAACCATGTTGCCTGACCTTCTTATTATGTTCTTTAGTGATGTTATCCTCTCTGGGGGAACCAAGTACAAGGGGCTTCCTAGTTCAAGAAGGCTTTTCATTTTCTGCATTCGAAAACCGTGAACAAAATTTGTTCGTCTTCTCATGGATATAAATGAGGATTACTTGGATTTCTAGTCGAGTGATTTACCCTTTACACCGGCCCAGATTAAATGTTGATCGCTCGGGAATTCTAAAGAAGTTGGGAACACAGCTACGCTGAATAAAATAGCTACACTGAATGGAATCGTGTGGTCGCCGTAGCCTAGTAGGTTGTGTGTTGGCTTATGAGACGTTCAAGCCAGGGCAGGTTCAAAATCAAAACGAAATATAAAAAATATATCTTTGGCGACTTCCTCTCAGCAGATTTCTGGCAAAAGCTCTACGAGTAGAATAAAATTGCCATGAAAAGTTGCTGAAAAATCTGTTGGTCGGAATCGACTTTAAAATGTAGGTTTCGCCGCTCATGTATAAAATTAACACACACAACATCAGTGGTGTGAGAAGCTAGGTCGCAATCCTGACTGAAAGTTTGTAATGGCCAATAGTGTATGACTAGAATGGAGAATTTCAAAGCTCTTTGCCCGGGAGTGCTACAGCAAATGAGCTATGAACCTCAGTAAAAGATATTTTAATTCAAATATTTTCATATGGACCTTGAATGAAGCTTCACAAAAAAAGTTTGATGAATAAATTGGAATTCCTTCCTTCCTTCCTTCCTGCCTTGATTCAATTGTTTGTTGCCCTTTTTTAAAATTTTTTTTTCTTTAAAAACAATTTTCAAGCGCTTTTATACCTTATTTTCGTTGCTTTCTTTAATTCTACTTTTATTTGCCTGTTAGCGTTTTTTCTCCTTTTTTTGAATGCTAATAGCAGAGTGAACATATTCTACTACCTCTGCCGTATTATTTTATCGCTCATACGTACGAGTTTATTAGCCTAACGGCTGAATTTTTTTTAAAACATTTTCATCATGAAATAGAAAATTTTTTTATGCTTTCAGTAGCTGTTTAAAAATTAATGCCTGAATGGATTTTTTCTTCTTTTATTGTTTCATTACATTGTGTACCATAGGGCTGTTAAACTGGTGCTGAGAAAAAAATATGGAAAAATTATGAATTGGCCTTGCAACCCCCACCTTTATGTTGTAACGATTTACGTGCATATCACTCTTGGCTGAGGAAAAAAAATGATTTTTTTATTGTTGTTGTATTTCATTTCGTTTTATTTAATTTTTTTTTATATTTTTCCATCAAGACTCTGTTAATTTTCGAAACTTAAAAAAGAACACTCAGAGGGGCAGATTAAAATGCAAAAAAAAAGAAACAAATTTTTGTAGGCAGCCCCCAAGGTAATATTAAAACAACAAAAATTCACAATAAAATATTAATGAGTCTTATAAATTGAAAATTAAAAACAAGAACAACAAAAAAGTAAATAAATGGCTTAAAATATTACAAATTTGCATGGGAAAAATCAATGTTTCGCGAACTGTCCCAAAAAAATGATTTATTTCAAGGCAAATAGAAGCTTCAATCACCTTCAAAGTGAAGCTTCATCTCAAAAGTGGATAAAACATTTGAAGACTATTCGGACAGGTCAATTTGCCTCCTTGATATGTTGTATGGGAATGTCCTGAGAGAGCAATCCAGTCGTTAGGGATTGTTAACATGTCTACACTGATTGGATGCAATTCCTGCCATCTATTGGAAAATCTAGGATTTATAAATGAGGCACTTTCTGTGCCTTATTTTGCATACGAAACTGCTCTGGAAACATAATCAAACAGGCTTTCATTGCACTCTTTGCTTGTAATAGTGTTGGGGAAGCAATTGGTCTCGGGCCAAGATGGATTCATTGGACCAATGCAGCAGCAGTCAGACCGGTATTGAATTACGGATATTACCTCAACTTGATAAGGCGGGTACAGGGTCCACTTGCCTTATTATTGCGTACTGCGCTTGTCCTAGTGTTCGGAATAATTTTGCTTTCTACTACAAAAACGCCCAACAGCTAATACTAGTAAGAGTCAATGGGCGGCTGGACAATAGAACGTGTGGAATATCGTTCACTTAAGAATACTGATGGAATTGGGTACCTTCAGGCATATAGATTGAATGGTACCACACTATGACTTCTCGAAAAAGTTCAGAACATCAATACCGGATTGAGCCTCTTGAACGATTCCTTGCAAATCTTTACGAAATGTTCCAAATAGGGCAGAGCTGTGGGTCGAAATTGGTGAGTTCAGCTCATTCGAAGTAGTTACCGTATCATTGCAGTACCTTTTAGGCGAAAGTGTCCACAATATGGGCTGTGACAATTTCTATTAAGGTAGACAACATATCTGGAAAGGACATTACCATACTTTCTGTTAGCTAGGAAGGTGTTAGGGTACTAGGATCTAATATTACGAACTCTAGAATGGTCTACGGCTGTCACGAAGCTCTAAACAAGATGGCAGAAGAGTACAATGTTCATATCACGTGGGTACCGGCAACACAAAACTGCAGAGAAGATGAATTGGCCAGCTATAGTATAATCATCGAACTTTCGTGCGAGTTCTTTACATTGGGAATGCCATTGAAAACCTGCAACCTCGGGACTGATAATGCAGTAAAAAAAATTGCCATTAATACTGCGTGGATAGCAGGATAACACAACAAAATAGCCAAGTCTAGCCAAGAGCAGATGAAAAGCGTAAGGAAACTCTGTTCAGACTTTAAAGGAAGACGGTTAATGTGGGTGTTGAAGTCATTACAGTTCTCTGTATTACTGCAACTCTTATGAGACGCTTTTGTCTTGTCCATAAGGCAGATTATTTATCCTGCAAGAATTAGAGAGACGAGGAAGAAAGTGTTCTGCAGCTCTTTGCTACATAACCAGCTGAATGTTAAAAGTATTTGGGGTTTTTACTTTACAGATAATATCACTGATCTGTTAAGGATGACATCGGGAGTTCAAATGGCTTCACCAGAAACTCTGGATTACTGATGTATTACAATGAGCCACTTGTGCCCCAAGTGTATTTATGCTACTGGGTGGTTTTCACTATTTTTCACATTCGTTAATAGATTATAGATTATTTATGTGGACAATTCCATCAATAGTTCGGCAATATTTTCTCCATCTCCGATTTCTTTGAAATACTTTTAATTTCTTTTCTTTTCTTTTATTTCAATTTTTCATTTCCCCATTGAAATTTCACATATTTTTGGCAATTGTTTCCTATTTATTCCTAACTTCCTAGTGTTGCCATTATAAGCTCAAATATTTGTTGCTCTTTTTTGTTTTCCTATATTTCGTATAACCCTCCACCAATTTAAATATTTTTCTTTGAAATTTACTTTCAGTTACAGTCTAGAAAAATAAACTAATTTTGCATTTTGTTTGTTCTATCGCTTCCACTCTCTGTCTCCCTTTCTCTTTCCTTCTTTGTGTGTGTGTGTGTGTGTGTTTTATTTATTTTTTCTATTTTATTTGTTGTTATTGTTCTTTTTTTCTTTGAGCAGAATGCCTTTTTTTTGCTAATTTATTTGTTTATTTTTTATTACACTTTGAACCCTTTTTTCCTATTCTGCTTTGTTTGTTTTTTGCTGTTTTAATATCCAAACAATATTTGTAAGAGAATGTGTGAGTGTGTGTGTGTTAAATATACTTGTTGTGTTTACTGCTCATTTTTCCTCTCTCAGCAACATATAGCGTTGGGTTATCCGTTTAGTGGTTTCAAAATAAGTCTGGCAAGGCTGTCAGCTTTTAAATATCTTTCATTTGAAGCCTCATTTGTTTAATGAAAGGTTAGCTAAGCATTTACGATCGTTTAACAACCCAAGAACATGTGAAAATAGTTTCCAAATGTGATTACAAAAAAGATGATTCAGAAATGGCCAATTTTCTATCACTAAAGGGTGATTATGACCATCATAATCGACTCATTGTGCAAGGAATTGGAAGGATTATAAAGATATTTGAGAAAACTGGAAACATTGGACATCGGGGTACTGTCCCAAAAAAAGGATGTATTTTCGGGGCAAATATCATAATAATCACCTTCAGAATGAAGCCTCACCTCAAAAGCGGATAAAACATTAGAATACTATTCGGGCAGGTCAATTTGCCACCTTGATATTATATTGAAACGTCCTGAGAGAGCAATCCAGTCGTTAAGACTGTTAACATGTCTACACTGATTGGATTCAATTCCCGCCATATATTGGTAAATCTAGGTTTTATAAATGAGGCACTTCTTCGGCCTTATTTTCTATATGAACTGTTTTGGAAACAGATTGAAAACGGCCTCCATTGTTGGGGAAACAATGGGTCTCGGGCCAAGAACCAATATAGCAGCAGTCAGACCTGTATGGAATTACGGATATTACCTCAACTTGATAAGGCGGATACAGGATTCAAAAGCGGCCAATTTTCTATCATTAAAGGGTGATTATGGTCATCATAATTGACACATTGTGCAAGGAATTGGAATGATTATAAAGAAATTTGACATCGGGGTAAGACCTGTCAATCATCGTAATGTATGCATTGACAAAAATATCGCTTCTGTTGGATAAAGTCTGGCAATAATCGAAATTTATCGATTGGGCCTATCTTATGGCATATTAAGGGTTAAGTGTAATTCACGCAACAATTAAAGCCGGCTGCACACCGCTGTAGATATGCTGATTGGGTGCTAGAGTAACAGGATTTCAACGTAACCTCAACCTCAACGGTTACATCCGCAAACAGAAGGAAAGCGCATGTAGGGTGTGGAGAACGCAGAAGTGAATGTGGAAATGTTATTATAACCCTAAAAAGTAAATGTTTGAAGCACATTATGGTCTGGATATATCCTTGGGGCGTATATTTACGCAAACGACGCTAGGAGACTCATTGAAACCTATTCAGAGCATAGCGCCAGTATAATAATTAACTTTTTTTGGGCATCAACTGAAGATTATAAACTGAGCGGCTTGCGGTTTCGATAAGACGGTGGCACGGGCTATACAATATGACCGCAAGAGACTGTAATTTCCCGTTATTTCAACCCTTTAGTCAGGCTTACAATTTAGCTTCTCACAGCACCCATGCATACATAACATACATAATTGATCATTACAACCTTTCAGTCAGGATTACGACCCAGTTTCTCACACCATTTATGTTGGTGCGTTAATTTTTATACACATGAGTGGTGGGACTAGGGTTGCCAGCCTGGCTGGACTTGGCTGGATTGTACAGCTTTTTGAAGCTTGTCCAGTTTCAAGCTAAAATTTAATTTGTCCAGCTAAATAGAAATTTTTTTTAGTACACTGCAATAACTTGGGCAATAATTTTCATGTTAACTTTGTCAAATCATTAGTTTATTACAAACGTTTTTTTTACCAAAGTACAAACTACTATAAACAAAATCAAACTAGACCGAATTGTTATTTTTTATTGGTTTGTTTTTAGTATTTAATCTTAATTCTCACATACATACGCATATGTAAATATGTATGTGACGGACTTAAACGAAAAATTTAAGTTTAGTTAAATAAATTTTAAAGAATGCAATGAATTTATTTAATTGTAATATTTTTAAATAATAATACATATACTCATAATATACTCATAATACTCAGCCACAAAAGTATACATACGGATAACAAATTTCAGAAATTTTTTAACCAATCCGTTTTTTTTTTGAAAATATTTATAATTTTATGACATCTTTCTTCGATTTTAAGACGGTCTTTTGCATTGGTTCAGAAATTTGTGAAATTTGTAAATCGGATGCATACCTCTGTGGGCCTGTGCAGAGCCACAATTCAGTTCAATTTTAGAAATTTTTTAACCAATGCAAAAGACCGTCTTAACATCAAGGAAACTATAAAGATTTTTAACGAAAACGGATTAGTTAAAAAATTTCTGAAATTTTTTAACCGTATGTATACTTTAGTAACTGTGTGTATGTTGATAACAATGGATATTTTAATAAAAATTATTTAGACAAAACCAAAATTAACATTTTCTCAGTATTTTTTATGTCCAGCCTTTTTTTGTTTTGTCCAGCTTTTTAAAACCCAATGTTCAGCTTTTTGCGAATTGCAATCTGGCAACCCTAGGTGGGACCTACAGTTTAAAGTCGACTCCGAACTACAGATTTTTTGAGAAACTTTTCATGGCAATTTTTTATGTACTCTCATAGTTTATGCCAGAAATCTGCAAATCTGGAAGTCGCCGAAGTAAGATTTTTTGTATTTTGTTGTGATGTCTGGCCTGGGGTTTGAACCCTGGCTTTACGTCTAATAAGCTAACACACTACCTACTAGACTACGGCGACTTTTTTCGGGAATACTTATTTACTTTACTTAATTGGTCATTACAACCCTTTAGTCAGGCTTACAATTTAGCTTCTCACACCACCTATGTCTGTGTGTGTTAATTTTATTCATGAGTTGAGGGAACAACAGTTTAAAGTCGACTTCGAGGGACAGATTTGAGAACGTTTTCCTGGCAATTTTATTATCACTCTCAGAGCTTTTGCCAGAGGGCTGCTTTAAAGAAAGAAGAAATATTTTTTTTCATATTTCGTTTGAATCATAATGTGTGAGTTGGGATTTGAAGCACAGACTTTCGTGTAAAAAGCCGGTAATTTCATAAATTTTATTTGATTTTAATTTTGAAACATACAAAATGATAACCCTTTACATATACAATAATATGTATAATAATATTTGCATTTTTTGCCTTTTTTCCTTTATTATTATTTGCATTGTTGTTGTTTGTTTCAAAGTAACTGTTGCTGTAAGAGCAAAACGAAACAGAGAAACTACAAGTAATAGTTGTGGTGTAAGCAGTAGTGGTAGTGGTGGGACTATATTGTTATTGGTCTTTTTCTTTATAGAGTTCAGCAACTATTACCACTACTACCACTACTACTACTGCTACCACTATAACTACAGTTGAAAAGGAGAAAATATTTTATTTGCATTGTTTTATTTTGTTTATTTTTAGTTTTACATTTACTCTCTACCTCCCACCATCTCTCTCTCTCTATTTCTTTTTACTCTTTTGCTTATTTATAATCTCTTCACTATTGTTTGCTTGTTTTTGGTTTCTTTTATTTTGGTTTTGTTTTTTCAATCCTTTTTAATGAATATGCATGGCTATGTGCTTGAAGGAAAGCTATGCAGAGAATATATTTTTTTTTTAATAAACTGTGGTTGAGTTCGGTGTTGCCGTTTTTCCTTTACTTTTTATTTTATTGTTTCAAATTATTAAAGCAATGCTCTTTCAATTTGCAAAGTAGTAGATATAATAATAAGTTTTGAAATTCATTTACAGTCCTTTTTAAGTAATCGGAAATAAGCGCAGGATATGGAAGGAATGAAAAGTCAATAGAAAAACATAGAAGGGGAATTTAAAAATTTGTAATTTCTAATGTTTAGAGAGAACCAGCATGTTAGAAAATGTGAAAAATATCCAGATTTCTCCGTGTTTAACTTTAACTATAAGATTCATACCACAGATCAGTCTTTGGGCTTAGTGTCCAAGCATTTACAGCACTTCTGCTGTCCAAATAATATTAGCAGGGTTTCTATGCATTAATTAACAATAACAGGCGCTGAAGTCGCCGTGGTCTAGTAGGTAGTGTGTTGGCTTATTAGACGAAAAGCCAGGTTGGAGCCCCAGGCCAGACATCGAAATAAAATACAAAAAGTATTTCTTCTGCGACTTCCTCTCAGCAGATTGCCATGAAAAGTTTCTCAAAAAATCTGTCGTTCGGAGTCGACTTTAAACTGACAGACTCATGTATAAAATTAACAAACACAACATAAGTGGTGTGAGAAACTAGGTCGTAATCCTGACTGAAGGGTTGTAATGACGAATTATGTATGTATGCAACAGGCGCTAGTGTAGTGGTTAAGCTGCTGGACTTCAAAAGCGAAACCGGGTTATGTGAGGATAGTTAACGAATTAATTGAAAACAAATGCATCAGAGTGTAGTTTGGATACCATATGAAAAGCACTCATGATGTATAAATCAAATAAGAAGGAAGAAAGACATATTGCAGTCGCTCTGATTTGTTAATATAAATTGAATAACAATTCAGGCAATCCAGTATCACGCACTCACGTCAAAGCATTGAAGATAGGTGACCTTAATCGTCTGGCTGATAGACTTGGACATTAAAAAAAAAAGTAAATCTTCTCCTCCATGATTAAAAAATGAAAATGTTCCTATCCTGGCTTCCACGATCCGCCAAATAACTCTTTTTGTTGAAAATGCTTTAAAAAAAAAACTATTGAATATTTTCTCAATGGAAAAGATTTTCATTCAAATGGCTGCCTCGGCTGGCCATGCAGTACACACTACAGATGAAGCTCATTTTGATCTTGGCGGGTATGTAAACAAGCAAAATTGTCGCAATTGGGGCACAGAAAACCCGCACGCATACATTGAAAAGCCGACGCACCCAAACGGGCCATTTTTCTTCGAAAATGTACAAGAAGTGGCCGTTACAGTCAATGGCGATCGTTATCGGGTCATGTTGAACGAATTTTTGTTCACAAAAATTGAAGATTAGGATATTGGCAACATTTGGTTTCAACAGGACGGCACTACGTGCCACACAGCCGAAGCTACACTCGATGTTTTGCGCCCTGTTTTTGTTTGTTTTTGTTTGGCCACCTCGGAGTTGCGAATTGACACCGTTGGACTATTATTTGTGGGGTGCCGTCAAAGATAAGTGTTACGCCGACAAGCCAGAGACAATTGACGCATTAAAGGACAATATTCGTGAAGCCATTGGTGAAATACAGCTGCACACAATCGATAATGTGCTTAAAAATTGGACCAATCGTGTAGGCTACTGCATGGCCAGCCGAGGCAGCCATTTGAATGAAATTATTTTCAATTATTAACCGGAAGGATTGTACTTTCAAATAAAAAAAGAAATTTGAGAAAATATTCAGTAGTTTTTTTTAAAGCATTTTCAAAAAAAAAAGTTATTTAGCGGACCCTTAAGTTTCACTGTTTTGATCCCGTCACACAAAATTACTTTGGCGATCTGAAAATGTCACAGTGGGAGCTTTAATTCCCACCGTTTTGTGATCTCTCGCCTAAAAATCTTTAGATTTTGTCGTCAAAGGCCGATTAGGAGAAAATAGATTCCACATCTATTCAGATTTCTTCTCGCTCATCGCAGCTATTTCATCTCCAAAGATATTTAAGCCCCATGGCATAGATTAAGGAAATCTACTTTAGATCAGAGACCTTTATTTCGATATGCTATTGCGCAAAAGGAGGATATTAGGTTGATAGCTTGACTATCAGAGAATTAATTTTATTTGCACGGACAGCACTGAATTAAGGTAACAAAATTGCAATTAATCAGATTCTTGAAAATTTAAAAAAATTCTCAAAATGGACTTTAATCTTCCTCGAAACAATCTATTCAAGCAGAGAGACTAACGTCTACATAGAACATTATTGGCACGTCAGCCACTGCTACATATCTTTTAATAAACCATAGGACTGAATAAATAAAGTTCCTCACATTACAACCGATAAGACAACCTAGTGAAATTTCAAAGAAGACTTTATTACATGAAAAACATAGATGACAACCCTATAACTCTAGAAACTACTGTAATTCCTGATTGGAACTTTTATGTTGCTTTAGATCAAACACAGTTCGAACTATGCTCCACTATATGAGTCCTACTATTACGACGTGCAGAATAATCAAGTTCCTGGGAAGTTAAGTAAGAAAAATAGATCAACACTATACGGCATCATTTATGGCCTGCTTTCTAATTTAGAAAGAAGAGCACGACGTTGATTTGGAAGGTCTAATAGAAAGAGTAATTAGCTGCGTGTAATTATATTTTGCTCGTAAACATAAACTGATTACATAGGACAATTACTTTTGCTTTTTTGATTAAATTTTGTGCAGTATTTTTGACCTCAATTTTTGAGCTGTGAGAAGAAATATGAACCCTCTTCGATTAGATTCCGTGAGGGAAGTATAACTACTACGTATTACAATACAATTCCTGTTAATATTTTAAATGCCTTCATAAAACGAAAGTGTTAGCTTTAGTTGCTGACACTAAAAAGCGCCGACCCCCTGTTAATAAGTCATTAATTAATCAGCGTTTATAAATTGTTTAACAATATAAAGAGGAGTTCTTAGCAGGCTTTAATAACAAGCCACAGGTTGCAACAATGCAATTTGCCACCTACAACAACAACAGCAAATGGAAGAAATGCAAGCAATGACTGGCACATTGTCGCCTTAGTGCATGCCCTATAGAAAGCAAAAAAAAAAATAAAAAAAGAAGGAAAGAAATCCGTTTTAAAATAATTTCCTATAGGCGTATAGGCAGGCGTAAGGAAAAGGAAAAAAAATGATTAGAGGCTTTAAAATATTTATAACGGCACTTATAATGACTTTGCAACAACACCTACAACACGAAGAAGAACAAGAAGGCTTTGATTATTAAAAGGTGGCAACCGTAAATATTTCTTTCAATTTTAAATACAAAAAAAAAATGCAAAAGAAAAGAAATTCATTGCTGTTAAGCTCGTTATAGGAAGGTCTACAAAAACAATAAAAAAAAAGAAAAAAAAAGAAAAAAAGAATAAAATTGAGTGTGAAAAAAAGCATAAAAGAACAGGTTAAAAAGGCATTAATTTTTTTTTTGCTTTTGTTTTGGAAAAATTTCACTTCCTGAGTGGGTCAAATGAAGCCTTTTATAGGAAAAGGAAAAGAAAATCCTTTTAAATTAAATTAAAGGAGCTTCAATAAAACTTTGGTTGCTTTTATGTTTTGAAAATCATTATTCAGTGAAAAAAAAAACATTTATCATGTGATAAATAGGCCCTTAACAGAAAATAAAGGAGTTTCATAACCGCAAATGAAATAAAAAAGAATTCCATGGAAACTTTCAAAAGTAATGTTAAATGAAACCCTTATGTTAGGTTATGGTTACAATGAAACTTTTGTACCATTAGAATGCCTGGAACCTGGGGCTTGCCAGGGGCTTTTGTATGGAAGAGAATGCCGTTAAAGTAACTGCCTCTGCAACAATTGATTGTTGAGTGGATTTTGACCGACTTTTCGAACACTTGTTTGCACTTTTTTAGATGGTATTTCGGCAATAACTTGATAAATAATGGTTTGCAAATGTAACAGTTCCACAAACCCAAGTCCAAAGGAGTCAAATTGCATGATCCTAGTGATGAATCGTCTTTCGTGAAACTTCTTATGCAACAAAGCTCAAATCGATCGTATTGTTTGGCTCATGGAAGAGTCTTATGGAAACCACATTCCCTTCCAGTTCATAACCTCTCTTTAAGGGCCAAAATAATTTATTATAATACGGCTACAGAGCTAGGGATCGTCAAGCAGCGATTCTTTCAGAACCATTTTTGAAAAATACTTCACAATGACACCAGCAGACAATGATGAGCACCAAGTGGACACTTTTTTCGGATATATTGGCATTTAGACGATTGGGACTGGGTTCTTCGAGCCCCACCAGCGATAATTTTGATTATTGACGTAGCCACCGAGTGAGAAAGCACTGAAAGGCTTTTCTTCCAGCATCTAATCACCTAATGGACTGTAAATGATGAAGGCGCTTAGCCACTACGGCTTCTTTGGGTGGAGCCCATACGAAATCTCTAATTTCTAATGAGTCTGGCGCATAAAAGAGTTTAAATTTGATCGGATGGTGTGGGTTGTGTGGCCTTAAGGAACGTTGTGCTTTGTGTCTTGGTTGCATACACTTGTGACTAAAGAAAAACAGGGGTTAAGGCGCACAATCTAGGTGGCCACGCCCTCAAAACATTCGTGCAGAATATCCAATGTGGCACATAGTGCCGTCCTGTTGAAACCCCTTGCCGTTATACGCAAATGCTTTGGTTGCATTACAGATTTAATCGCTTTCATCAAACGCCAAGTACAGTAAACAAAATTATTAATTCCTCCAACACCACCACTGTCCCCCTTTTCTCAGTCATAATTAATTACAAAAATGTTTGCAAATCCCTGCTATTAAAGGCTTTGATTTCAATTCGAATACCAGCAACGGAAATAGCAATATGACATTGACTTTGTCATTCCTAACTCGTTGGCCATACTAAATACAACGCTAGGGACTACATAAGCACAAGCAGTTAAAGGCCAAAGAATTTGATGTTTGATGGTCTTTTGGGTTTTAATTGTAATTGAAATACAACAACAATAACAATAATAATCAGACATTAAGTAACGAAATCGTAGTGTGCTTAGAAGACAGGAAATTTTATTGATTTGTAAGCAAATCGGTAATAAAATGATTTCGATTTCTTCATTTAAAAGCAATTAACGTAGCATTGCTGCAATTAATTGCCATTTGATGATGGCCATCATTTTAAATGTTCTCTTCTAACCTTTAAAGAATTTCAATACTTCGTTGTTTTATTCTTCTACAATTATTCGCCTTAATAATGGCCTTCACTTTGTACAGTTTTATTGATTTTTCATTTTTGTTTCGTTTATAAAAAAAGGAAAAATTCCAATGCAACGTTTACATACATATTTTCTTTTAATTCTTCCACTCTTTTTTATTTCTTTGTGGCATGTTTTTATTGCTAAAATAACACATCACACTCGATAATGATGAAAAGAAATCGAATATTTTTTTAACATTGTTTTAAAATGCAATAGAAAAACACAAGAGAATACAGTAAAGACATGAGAGTCATCTGTGTCAAAGGAACTAGTCAAGCGCTTTTCTCACAAAAAAACTCACAATGAAATGAAATGTCAGTATCGTATGAGTATTGTTTCTCATACGCCACAGTGCCATACAAAAACACAAAATACACGAAAAAACCAAAAAATATAAATAAATAAAATTTTCAAATAATTCTTTAATTAGTAACATATGAAAAACAAAAGAAAAAACTTCAAATAATTGAATATTCGAATAATATTTTTATTCGAATAAAATTTTTATTCGAATCAATTTTTTATTCAAATTAATTTTTTGTTCGAATAAATTTTTTATTTGAATTAATTTTTTATACGAATAAAACTTTAATTCTAATGAATATTTTATTCGATTAAATTAAAAACTTAACTTAAATAAATGAATATTCGAATAAATTTTTTGTTCAAATCAATTTTTTATTCAAATTAATTTTTTGTTCGGATAAATTTTTTATTTGAATTAATTTTTTATTCGAATAAAATTTTTATTCTAATGAATATTTTATTCGATTAAATTAAAAACTTTAAATAAATAAATATTCGAATAAATTTTTTAATTGAATTAATTTTTTATTCGAATCAATATTTTCTTGGAATAAATTTTTCATTTGAATAAATTTCTTATTCTAAAAAATATTTTATCCGATTAAATTTTTTATTCTAATAAATATATTATTCAATTAAATTTTTTATTGTAATAAATATTTTATTCGATTACGTTTTTATTCTAATAACTATTTTAAATGAAAAATTTTTTATTCGAATCAATTTTTCATTCGATTTAATTTTTATATGAATCCACTTTTGTTCGAATAAATTTTTTATTCGGAGCAATTTTTTATTCGAATCAAAATTTTATTCTAATAAATATTTTATTCGATTTTAATTTTTGATTCAAATAAATTTATTATTCAAATAAATTTTTTATTCAAATAAATTTTTTATTCGGAGTAATCTTTTATTCTAATAAATATTTTATTCGATTAAATTTTTTATTCAGATACATTTTTTATTCGAATCAATTTTTTATTCGATTTGGATTTTGATCAGGTGCCTTATTCTTTCAAGATGAGGCTGAAATTGCAGTGTCTGTGAACGGCATTCGTAAGAGGAACATGAATATGAACTAGTTTGGCCTCAAGTGGATTTGGATGCCATGTGGTTTCACCATGAAGACGTTAGCACGCACACCACCACAATAAATTAATTGTGTTAAACTTCTTAAGAAAATCTGCTGTCAACTGACTAAGCATGATCATGTAATTTAATTTCTGAGCTCTATTCCGAGGTCCAAAGTGTCATTGGTTATACGGTTACAGTCACATTTCTGTTGTGCAATCAAAGCCATGGTGGCCTGATAATCAATGTAAGTCATCGATAAATTTACTATCGAAAATGGAAGTTATCAACTTGAGGACATTTGATGAATATTTTATTTCATACTTAATTGGAACAAACTCATCTTCTTTAGAACGCAATAGAAAAAATTCACAACTTTCTTAAAAATTATCGTTTTTTTTTTTTTACTGAAAGCCTTTAAATAAATAAAATGTGTTCCCATAATATTAGAATAAAGTTCTCTTAGTTGCCCTTAGGCGTATACGTATTATGTTTACAAATAAAAAATAAATTAAAATAACTCATACGCCATAGCGGTAGGAGAGAGACAATATTAAGGAATGAGGGCAAAAGGAAATAAACATTTTAAACTGTAATCGTTTATACAAACACAAACACACACAAGAAGACCAAAATTTTCATAAACATTGTACACCAAGTAACGTTTTAATGATGCCGCCACAGCAGCATACACTTGAAACACGCGCCACATTTGGCAACCTTGACATAATGCGATACGATACGTTACAATAGATGACGAAAAATATTTACGTTTCAGTTTTTCTAAGATAATCTTTAACACGTAAGATATCGATGACTTTTAAGGCATAATTATTGAATATTAAACAGATCCTATGTGTGTGATGATATTATCATAGAATACAATTTGAATATTTTACGTAAACTCATTATCCTTTAATAATCTTCCTAAATAGCTTCGAAATCATATAAAATCTCTGACGGCTTTTATACTCATTAAACGCTAATGAAGATAATTCCTCTGTTGGAAAGCTTATCATAAAGAAAGAAAATTTTTTTTGGGGAATTTGCTTCACAATCTGCTTTAATTATTCGTTTAATTAACAATGTATAGAGGTGTATAGAGGTTAAGGTGCGGCTCAAAGGAGCATCTGTTTAACTGTGTGTGTGTGTTTTTTATTTATTTAACGCTTCACTTAATTTTACACACTTTTCTGTTAAAATTTTTCCATTTTATTTGATTTTTTTTAATCCTTTGAAAATAAAATCACTCAATTGTAACACAATATTTTATTTAAAGAAGGCATTAAAATCCTTTAATTTTGTAAAAGTAACAGCAAAAAAGGATTTATTTTAGAGGCACTTATGCCTTCATGATGAAATAAGTCTTCAAGTCAAACGAAAAAAAAAATGTAAATGCAATGAGAGCGAGAGTTCAAAAGAAGAAAATGGAAATAAACCATAGGCGTTCCAGAATAGCACTATGAATAGCATTTTCAGTATTTTTTATTACCACATGGTACTATTGATGCTTGTATAAGGAGCCACACGAATTCGTTTATAATGAACGAACACACAAGAAATCGTAGAAGAGGAAAAAGGCCATCAAAGAAATTGAGGCCAAGAAATACAGGCCTGCAAGAAATACAGGCGATAAAACAGAGACATATGTAGATTGTGCTCGACGGTTTCAAGTCCTCCTCCCCAACATTATATATGTTTATATTCTACAAGCTGGCACTTGTTCTCAAAGCACAATTCAGATTTCATAACCGCATTCAAAACCCTTAATAACCTGGGCCATTATAACCTGAAGGTTCTAAAATATCCTCCATAGCTTCTTAAAGTATACATTCCCATTTGATTACTTGATAGATAATCTTGAAGAAATACCCCAAGCAAGGTCTAAGTGATCGTTCCACGGGGTTCACGTCCTCCGCCGCGGCATTTCATGCCAGCTCATCTGTAATCTTGTTGTAATATACCGCCATATATGTACCTGCCCCAGATATTTCTGACTGTCTTCCTGCAAACATAGACTAAACTTGAGCTGACATAATGCTCAGTTACAGCCTTTAATACCGCTTGACTACCAACATCGTTAGGTGCCCTATCTACCGCTGCAATTCGTTGTCATAACAAAACATAGCCTTATAGTGTGTTGGCTTATTAGGCGCGGGTCTGTGATACAAACTTTAGCACAGACATCTTGAACAAATGAAATACGAAACAATTATTTCTGCTTACGACTTCTGCCAGCAGCAGTCTTCCGGCAAAAACTTTGAGAGTGAAATAAAATTGCCATTAAAAGTTTCTTAAAAGTTGTACTGTAGGTTACCACCACTTAGGGATAAAATTAACAGACACAACATGGTTGGTGTGATAAGCTAGGTTGTAATCCTGACTAAGGGTTTGGTAATGGTCAATTAAGTAAGAAATTAATTTATTTACAGAACATGTCTAGCCACCCCTTCATAAGACTATCAGTGTGGTTTGAAAGTGCCTACCAGGAGTTATAGTTAAATGATGAAATGGGTACAATCGGTATTAATATGGGGCACTCAAGTAAGCTATGATTTTAAGGCGATTTAACCTAACGTAACGTAAACTTGATAATTCTGCTTAGGAGTCTTGTACTTGTCACTGCAATTGATTATTTTCTCTTTTCTTTTCTCCATCTTTAGTTTGGTCTTGTAAATCGTCCTGCTTTCACCAAGGTTAGGTTAGGTTAGCGGGTAGTTTGCCGTTCAAGTTCACTCGGTGACTCATATGGCTCATTGTGTTAGCCAGTATGAGGTATGCCGTCCAAAATTAAGTAAAATATTTCTAAATTTTTCTAATGATAACTTATTTTTGAATTAAAGCTTTTTAAAATAAAAAAAAAATAAATTTTTCACCAAAATTTAAAAAAAAATGCTGTTTTCTGGTTGAATTTTAAAGAGAAGAGAAACCGTTCTGCTTAGAGTTCCTGTTTAGAAAATAAAATCAAAACAAATAAAGCGGCGAAGAGAAGAGCGGCAACCTAAATGCCCTCATTACGTTCTAACATAAGTTTTTAAACACACATATTCACACACAAACAAAAATAAACGGTCATATACCATCATTATGAGAGCCTTATGGGCATTACTAACTACTACTACTACTGTTATAATGCATGAATATGTTTGATAATTTGCTTGTGTATTTGTCTCTCCATCTCTCTCTCGCTGTTTTTCTCTTTGTGTTTCTGTGTTGGCTTCGGTATTTTACTGCCGGCTGTGCATTCTTCGTTTGCTTTTCATACAGCTGCTGTAGCAAAGCCTTAAGTAAACAGTAAACACCCATAGACACACACATTCTTACACAATAGCAATGCCAGTGTACTTGTGTGTTAAAGTTACAACAGCTAAGCAAGAGATTTTTTTGATTTGTTTTTTGTATGAAACTGTACTTAAACTTAATTATACTCTTATAAGCTAATTAAGTGAACGAAATTTCGGTGGGTATAGCTTGATTGAATGCTACCCTACATTATCATGCACAAATTTTGATTTTAAAAACACCATTCGTCAAGTTATCGTCATGATGTTGCTCGAAATATTTTAAAAAGTGTTCTAAGAATAACTGAAAAGGATTGACTGCTGAAATTAAACAAGAGGCAGCGATTTAGGTTAGGTTAGAGGACGTGTAATTGTCAATAAAGACAACTACAGTACCCGGAGGTCGAATTGACCCATTGTACAAGGCAGCCATTTAAATGACATTCTATTTCGTGCATAATGGCAGGGTTCAGGCATTACAATTAAATAAGAATTTTACGTATACAGCATTTGCTTGATTTTATTGCAAAACGTTAAACATTTTAGACATACTTTGATTCAACCAAGACGGTGGAACAAATACATACATACATAATGGTCATTACAACCCTTCCGTCAGGATTACGACCTAACTTCTCACACCACTTATGTTGTGGATGTTAATTTTATACGTGAGTGGTGGGACCTACAGTTTAAAGTCGACTCTGAACGACAGATTTTTGAGAAACTTTTCATGAGAATTCTGTTTTTCGCTCAGAGTTTTTTCCAGAAATCTGCTGAGGGATAATCGCCTAAGAAATATTTTTTCATATTATGTGTGATGTGTGACCTGAAGTCGCCGTAGTCTAGTTGTAGTAGTATGTTGGCTTATTAGACGTGAGGCCACGGTATGCGATAATTTATCAAAACATCATTAAAGTGGCTGTTAAAAGATTTTTTTAAATGATAAAACCATGAGGACATACTCAACTTACGACCACCACTTCAGTTAATTAATGGTGTGCAGGGCATAAGTGCTGTTGTTGACTTAGAAGAGTACCCAACCAACCAAGAGAACAAAAAAGAAAAAACAGAAAAATTAAAAGAAATTGAACTGGTATAGAATACATGAATAAATAACCAGACACATGCACACATACATACCCTCATATATATTTACACACTCCCATAATTATTAGGTTTATAAAATTTATTTCTTCTCACTATCACTACAAAGTTTGCTGAACATTCACTCTATTCTTGTCTACTCCCTCCTTTACTAAAATCTCTCTTCTATTTTTTGTTGTTATTTTTTCTATTGTTGTTGTGTTCTTTTGCTTTCTCTTTTTTGTCATAATCTATCTATTATAAGTGCTTGTTTTGGTTCATTTTAAAGGTACTTGTTGTGACACAAAGTCAACACATATTTTGCTGTGACACTTGAACAACCCAACATAATATATCGTATCAAATACATCAACACACATACACTTACACACACACACATATATATGTATATATATATATATACAAGGATACATAAACACTTATTCAGATGACTCTTGTGTATGTTATGTTTTCTCTTAAAATTGTTGTTGTTTCGATCATTAATTAACAAGTAATTATTGCCATAAACTGTGATAAAACACTTGATAGAAGAGATGGCCAGGGAAAGAGAAGGCAGGCAGTACTTTATATAATGACGGTGATAAAATGTACATAAGTTGTACATAAATTGTTATGTGTAACACTACCAATACATTAATAAGCCAACGAAAACAGCCAAGAGGAATTGCAAAAAATATTGAATTTTAGAAATTTTAATAAATCCTGCAGATAAAATTTAATTGAAGCGAAAATGTCTGATGCCTTAAGGACATCAATATTAAGGGGACTATAATTTTTAATGTTTTAAGAAATTTCTTACATTAGAAAATATTTGAACAGGGAAAGAAGTTACTCCTCGTTCTAATAAAGCATATGAAATTATATGTTATCATGATTGTTGGAAATTCTCTAAATTGTTACACTGAGAATACGCCGTGAGGTCACGGTTCAAACCCCAGGTCAGATACCAAAATGGAAATATAAAAAAATATTTCTTTGGTGACTTCCTCTCAGCAGATTTCTGGCAAAAACTCTGGGAGTAAATAAAAGTGCAACGAAAAAGTTTCTCCAAAAAGTATCGTTCGGAATTGACTTTAAACTGTAGGTCCTGCCACTCATGTATAAAAAACTAACATACACAACATAAGTGGTCGGAGTAGTTAGGTTGTAATCCTGACTCAAAGGTTGTGATTACCAATTATGTATGTATGTATGTATGTATTTATGTATGTATCTGTATGTTATACCCAGATTGTCCCTGACTACCCATAAGTTTACTGGTTTGAAATGATTTTTTTAAAGAAATGACTGGAAAGTATTGAAAGGTTGGTCGTACATATGGTTCTAGGGCAATATCAGATTGATTTATTACTGGATAGCACTGATAATCATGTTTTTAAGCATCCTCGAAAATCTGCTTAACCGTTGGATTCGCTGTTTTTGAGAGCAACGAAAGAGAATGTAATTATTGATACTTTAAAGCTTCTCCGAAAGTAGGCAGCTTATTACACGCTTCAGCATCTAAAACAAATCAAAAAATATTTCTTTCGGCGATTTGCCCTCAGCAATCTTCTGGCAAAAACTCTGAGAGTAAAATAAAATTGACATGAAAATTTTCCCAAGAAATCTGTTGTTCGGTGTCGACGTTATACACGTATGGAAAAAATTAACACACATAATATGGGTGCTGTGACAAGTTAGGTTGTAATCCTGACTAAAGTGTTGCAATGATGCTTAAGTAAGTAAGTAAGTGAGAAGTCGCCGTAGTCCAGCAGGTAGTGTGTTGACTTATTAGACGTGAGACCAATGGTTTAAACCCCAGGTCAAAACGAAGTACGAAAAAATATTTCTTTCAGCGACTTCCTCTCAGCAGATTTCTGACAAAAACTCTGAGATTAAACAAAATTGCCAATAAAAAGTTTCTCAAAAAAATCTGTTGTTCGGAATCAACTTTAAACTGTAGGTCCTGCCACTCATGTATAAAATTAACACACACAACATAAGTGGGGTGAGGAGCAAGGTTGTGATCCTGACTGAAAGATTGTATTGACCAATTATGTATTTAAATAAGTGCTAAAGTCAAGGCAATAAGCACGCGGATTATGTCCAGACAGTCCCACATTATTTTCGGCGGGGTTCTCTGGTCGCAGCTTGACTGTCAGACAGTATTTCTATGTCGAGTTCTCTGTACATGAGTACATCTTTCAATGGCAAATACTGCTTCTTGAAAGATACTCACGAGTTTCTTAATTCTTTACGAATATTTCACTCTATTTTTGACCTACCCATGTACCACAGAATTGTACCTCTCTTATAAGAGTATATAGGCTCACAATTGCTTCATTCTTTTTTGTTACAGAGGCTCGTTAAGAAGCACTTCTGAAAATTAGAGAGTCCACTGCTTCTGGACAGTTAAGAAGAAGGAAGCCGTCAGCCACTCGATTCGTCAGAGTTTGAAAGACGAAAGGCTTTTAAATCGCCATAAAAAATTTTGATTTAAATTTTTTAATTTTATTTCACATTTTTTTCAATAAAATCTAATTTTGTTGTTGTTTTTCTCTTGTTCTTTTTTTTAATAGAAAACCATTATTAAAATAGAGTTTAAGGCCATGAGTATTGCTCGTGGCAGTGTTTTCTTTTTTATGTGTGTGATATTAACACTTACACCAGCTTAAATGCTGGCATGTTTTAAACATTATCTCCCTGGGACTTTCTTCTCTCTTTCTCGTACCTATTGGCACACATACATACTCATACATAAGCAGTTTAAGCATCTCTTCTTATCATCTCTCTAACAACCATAAATTTGTTGTTTTTAATAAAATTTTGTTCATATTTTTGTATTTCACTCTTCTCCCTCCGCACTCACTCACACACTTGCTCTCGGTAATTTGTTTTTTTTTTCTTGGCTGTTGTAGATGAGAGGCTCATTTTTAAACAATTGTGAGAACAACATTATTTTCCTTTTCTTTTTCTTGATGTTGTTGTTGTTATTTGGATTATTTTCTTGTATTTTTATTATTATTTTCTCTTTTTTTTCTCGTTTTATTCTTCTCGTTTTTTGTTGATTTTTATGGCTGTTCTTGTTGAGATTACCACAACAGTCAAATGAACACACAATCATTGAAGAGAGAGAGAGAGAGAGAGAGAATTAAGGTTAAACAAGATTATGGTCAGACTGTGAAAACAGTATAGGACAAAAGTGTGATAATATAGACTGTGGGATTAGATTTTCGATAAAAAGCCGGTGGTTATGAAAGAAAGTACTTCAGTTATAGAATAGAATTTTAATCCCAATGGATTCAATTATTTGATCCCAAAAATTAGAACAAAAACGATGGAGAGATTTTTGGGTTTTTTTTTATGAAGAATACCATCATGTACTCAGAAAATGGATGGATGCTGGATCAGATGGGTATATGGAAGTGACTGTGCCCTGGTCTACTAACAGTTTAGACAGTTTGAAAGCAATCTTAGAGTCGCACTCCTCCAACTGTTTAGAACTTACTTGACAGTGCTTTAGGAACACAAATGCAGAAAATCGCATGAGATAGACAGTTCAAATTTTTAATGTCTAGGTGCCAATGCTCTCACTCCAATGGATTTACAAATTCAGCATGCCATTGCTGTTGATAACCTTCACAGAATGCTATGTCTTTGAACTAGAAGGCCTACCTGTACCATTCTAGTGCTTTGCATCTGAACTAGAAGGCCTACATATACCGTATCATTCTAGTGGACCTACAGATGAATATGGATACTCATACGTCGTGATCGTTGACAGTATTCGGAGCCTGCTGTTCCTTTTAATCGTACAGCTTTCAAGACCATATTTGTCCATAAAGTGGATTAAAATTTCACAGGCATCGTACCAGTGAACTTACAATTGAGAATGGATACTCTTAGGTCATGCCAGGGCCTGATGATTCTTTGAACTGTACAGCCTAAAGGACTTTCTTTAACTCAAAAGGAGAGACAGCACTCTCATGGTATTATACCAGCAGAATTTACAGATAAATTTGGATACTCATACGCTTAGGCTGTTAATAGTCTTTGGAGCCTGATGGTTTTAAAAAAATCTATTCACAATGAGAGAAGATTTTAAGCATGCCTTAGATTATCCAGAAATAACCTAAAAATAGCATCTGAATTTTAGACCAGATTTTTGACTCACTTGATAGATCCTATGGTAAGGAAAACGAATCGCAAGCCACATTCTTAGAACCTGTGGTGAGTTAATGCATCTGTGAAGGCAACATTTGGATGTTAATCAACATTCTAAAATTTTGTCGGGGTAACAAGATTAGTGAAATTGCCGTAGTCTAGTAAGTAGTGTGTTAGTCTGTGACATGTTAGTCTCAGACATGTCAAATAAAACAGCAGCCTTCTGGCAAAAGCACTGAGCGTAAATAAAATTGCCAAGAAGAGTTTCTCGAATCTGTCATTCGGAGTCGAGTTTAAATTGTACGTCTCACCACTCATGGGTGGTATGAGAAGCTAGGTTGTAATACTGACTAAAGTTTTGTAATGATCAATTAAGTAAGTAAGCAAGTAACAGGATTAACGGAGCCTTTATAGAGATAGTGTGTTGGCTTACTAGATGAGAGCTGGAGAGTTCAAAATTCAAATTTGATATGGTAGATTTCATGAAACTGCTTTAGATTACATACATAATTGGTCATTACAACCCTTTAGTCAGGATTACGACCTAGTCTCTGACACCACTTATGTTGTGTAAGTTAATTTTTATACATAATTGGTGGAACCTACAGTTTAAAGTCGACTCCGAACCGCAGATTTTTTGAGAAACTTTTCATGGCAATTTTATTTACTCTTAGAGTTTTTGCCAGAAATCTGCTGAGAGGAAGTCGCCGAATAAGTATTTTGTCATATTTCGTTTAGTTGGAGATGCCTGACCTTTGGTTTGAACCCAGGCCTCTCGACTAATCTACTTTAATATGCCATCTTTGGTATAACGGTACCTGCAATAATGCTAAATCAATCACCATTGGGTTTTGCTCTTGATCATCTACAGGCTATAGAGTCCACAATTACATGTAGATGATGCCATTCAAGCAGCTTTCCTGCTTTTTAAGTACAGCATTTAACTATTGAACTATTTTTTTGCAGCACTGTAAAGTCATGATTTTTTTTGGCGTATAATTTTCAAGGGTTTTTAGCGTACAGCTGTTGCATGTTGAAGAGGTTTTTAATACAAGATTTTTTATTAAAGAATTCCTTTGGAAAAGGTCTTGAGCGGCCTAGGAGAGGCACATAAAAATAAAAATAGACGATGCAAAAAAAAAATGTGTAACACAGTTAAATAAAGTCAATGGGATTGGAATGAAAAAAATCCTTTTTTAAGGATATTTTTTTCAAGAACAGTCTGCAGTTTTAATTCCTAGTATAACCCTGCATAATTAAGAACATTATTATGCTTAATTGGGTCTTTTTTTGTTTTTTTTGTTTTCCCCTTTTTAGGGGAGAAGAAAGCCAACCAATCCATTTCTCTCCTTCTTTGTTTTAAGCTTTTCGGCTTTCAAATGCTTTTAACGGGTGCTCTTAATTTATTCATGCAGAAAAAATTAAAAAAGTTTTTAAACTTCTTTTCATCTTTTCATGGGATTTGTTTTTTTCAATAACGATGGTCGATGGTTTCTGTGATTTCTCTTTAGGCCAGTTTGATTTGATTTTGTGTATCTAATGGATTTGCATGAAATTATGAAATTGTTTTAAATTCAAAATAATTTTTATTGTTTTCTCTGCCTGCACCCCATACCCCGCTCTCATCACTTGCAAAGTTTTTTTTTCATCACTTAGCAGATTGTAAAACTTTTGTGGCCAAATCAATGAAATCAAGGACGATTTATTATCACGATGATGATGATGATGATGATGGTGTTTCTGATGCAAATGTTTCTATTGCTAGTGTTGGTGATGAAGCGAAATTTGTTTTTATTTCAAAATTTATGCGTGATTTTCAAATGAAAAATTACAATAGAAAACAGCGGCATAGGAGGGAGAGAGTTAGAGAGAATGAAATTAATTTAATTGGCCATTTTGGCTTTATTGTTTTTGGTAACACAATGATTTTATTATGCCTTGAATTGAATTCATTAATCAATTAAATATTGAAATTGTTTCCAGAAACAAAATTGTGTTCGTTTATCAAAAAAAAAAAAAGAAGGAAAAAACGAAATAATTCAACCGCAACGTATGATTAATTGTAATTCAATAGCTAACAAAGGCGTATGAGTAATATTGAGACCTTCAGGCATTTGTTTTCGAACTTTTTTTCATTCACTAGGACGGCATACGATTGATTGTCCGTAGTTAACAATACGTTATCATACTGCGACATACCCACATCAGTCTTTTGGCAAAAAACTCAGAGAGTAAATAAAATTGTCATGAAAAGTTTCTAAAAATCAACACGTCCCAGATTTTGTAGAAATATGGTCTGTGAATATGTCCAGCATCAGTCTCAATTTCTTTATCGTAAAGGAAACGGCATTTCAATTTTCCAATTAAGCGGAGTATCGGTTACATGGAGAAGACCATTAAGAAAAGCATACCAAACTTCTGAGCGGTTGTGAAAGTACGTGAAGACAAAAGTACAAATTTTATCAACTTCCAACCACATCTTCAGGTATGGTACTCTAACGGATTCAAGCACGACAGTGCTTCAATAGAGGCCAAAGCCTATCGTAATCGATTTCTGCTCGACAATTTTCCAGCAGAAATTTATGCCATCGGAATGTGTATGCGGGAGAGGTTAAGCAAAGTTAAGCGGTCCTTAAGCTCGGTCAGAGTTCTCTCAAAAATAGTATGTGAGTGGCTGGATGGTCACGGTAGGTACAAGTTCTTAGAAAATATACACTTAAGAACTTGAAGAAGACTGAGGCTCCTGCTTCTTGATATAATTGTAACTGCCTGCATCAGGCCATACGATTTTAATAATTTCAATAAAATTTTTATTTCATTATGTTTGGAATACAATGCCGCTTCAGGATTTACTGCAGCAGTCGATCCTTTTAAGTCGGTTTCTGGTCATTATCTCACACATTTCGGATGATATCTCGTCTACAACATGAATAATTTCGGTTTAACGTTAAAGGATAAGGCACTATTTGATGCAGTCTCGCAAGATACTAAAGGAGTCAAATGGTGGTGTGTAATTTGTGGCTCTGTTTTATTAAAACCACTTACCATTCAGTACAAAAGCTGCAATTGCCGTTCAAAACAGGAACCTGCATTAGATTTAACGTTTATTTCTGAGACATTTTCTATCCATTTTCGGAACAAATACTGTCCAATGACATTTCCAGGCCATAATGAGCACCAAACTATCACTTTTTTAGATTCACTGGATTTTCCATAACCATTTCTGGGTTCTACGAACCCCATACGCTTGTCGACATAAACACCGACCGAAAAATAAGTTTTAAAGGCTGAAGTAACCTTTGTTGGAATAATCTACATTGATAGCCCGTTGCCCTGGTACCTAAGCAGCATGTTTATGCCATTGTGAATGTACTACCGGCTTTAATTGTTCAATGTATTAGACTTTGTGTAGATGGAGGTGCAATTTTAAATGCAAAATACGTCCATTTGTAGGGATTCCTGTTGGATTATCCTTTACACTTTTTCCAACAGAAGCGATTTTAGTATCCTTGATTATATTATAAATACTTACTTTTATTGCTTAAATTAATTCTTTCTTTTCAAATTTAATATTTAATTTCATATTTTTGACTTTCTTTGACCACAAATAAAATAATTATTCTTTTTCAAAAGGTGCTTTTCGTGACCATTATTCACATTAAAGTTTCCCCCTCACATCAGTTTTTATTCTACAACAACATTTCATTAATCATTTATTTTTTCTTTTAAGACTTCCTTTCCTTTCCTTTCCTTTCCTTTCCTTTCCGTTCCTTTTGCTTTACTTTTCCTTCATAATGATTATGATTTTCTATTTTTTTTTTCTGTTATTTTTGCTTGACATTTTGTCTTCCTGCCTTTATGAAAATCGAAAATTTATGGCTGTTTATGTGTGACAATAATGGTGATTAAGCGAAAATTGATGAATTGAAAAGTAAACGACATGGAAAATTAAATGAAAGTACTTAAAATATATAAAGGGTGTTTTTTATAGAGGTATAGAACTTTAAGTTGCAATAAAGCAACGATGGATTATTCGATTGACATGAATTTTATTTATCCGAAAAATAATCTTGTGGCATTACATTTTAAATATGATTTCTGGCATATGACCGCCACGGCTGGCGCGGATGTAGTCCAATCTGGACGTCCAATTTTCGATGACTTTTTCCAACATTTGTGGCCGTATGTCGGCAATAATACGGCGAATGTTGTCCTCCAAATGGTCAAGCGTTTGTGGCTTTACCGCATAGACCAATGACTTTACATAGCCCCACAGAAAGTAGTCTAGCGGTGTTAAATCACAAGATCTTGGAGGCCAATTCACAGGTCCAAAACGTGAAATTAGGCGGTCACCAAACGTGTCTTTCAATAAATCTATTGTGGCACGAGCTGTGTGACATGTTGCGCCGTCTTGTTGAAACCACACCTCCTGGACATCGTGGTTATTCAATTCAGGAATGAAAAAGTTTGTAATCATGGCTCTATACCGATCACCATTGACTGTAACGTTCTGGCCACCATCGTTTTTGAAAAAGTACGGACCAATGATTCCACCAGCCCATAGAGCGCACCAAACAGTCAGAATCTACGCCTTACTTGATGATCGTTTGGCTTCAAATCTTGCACGAGTTGGATTTTGTAAGCACGCAAACCAAGATCCTTCCGCAAAATCTTCCATAAAGTGAATGGACACAGATCCAATTCCTGTGCTCGATGGCGGATGGACTCATTCGGGTCTTCCTCAATGCTACGCTCTACCGCAGAAATAGCTTCTTCTGTACGCACCGTACAGCGTCTCTGGGGATGCGAGTTATCAATAAGAGTAAACGTGGTGCGAAAACGTTCCATGGTTAATCGAATTAACTGCTCTGATATACGATTTTGTCGACGATAAAATGGACGTAGTGTGCGATACGTTTTCCACACAGAACCATTATTTTCGAAATAAAATTGCACTATTTGCAAGCGTTGTTCAGGCGTGAGTCTATTCATGATGAATTGCCAAACCAAACTGAGAATAAATCACTTGACAGCTGTTAAAACGGTCGCCATCTTGAAAAGTAATGCCAACTTAAAGTTCTATACCTCGATAAAAAACACCCTTTATTTTTGAAGCATAAAAATTAAGTAAAAAAGAAAGGATATTAACTACAACAAAGCAAGAAAATTTTAAAACTGGTGAGGTAGAAGCTTTGAAATGTTTCGTATTTTTAATATAAAACAAATTATTCTGAACCTAATCCCTTAATAATTTATTAAATATTTTTAAATCATATCACATCATAACTTCCATCCCTGTATAGGGTTTTGTATGGCGTCACTTGTTCATGCTCTCACTACTATTGTTATACGGCATTACCCAAGAAGTAAATAATGCTCTCTTCAAGAACAATAGAATACAAAAGGTACTCTCTTTTATAATATAACGGATGATTAATGATGAGTGGTAATTATTACAAAGAGAAGTGAGAGTGTATGTAAGTAATCATACCATCATAACACAGTGTTGCAATGTGCAAAAAGTGTGGTAATTATGCTAGAATTTCTCAATTTAACCGTTGATCAAGCTTTGTATCAAAAATGATACATTTTGAGACGATATAAATTTAATTCAGAAAAAGTTAGATAACTGATATTTTTATAATTCGTTAGTATTGTTATCGTCATTATTTTAAACCAAATAAAAAAAGAAAATTTCAAGCTGGGGTTACTAAATTCAATTCTCTCTTACTGCATATTCTCATATTTATCTCACGCGACAGACAAACATTAGAAAAATGTGTTTCATCCCATGTTTTATTACAAATGATAATATTTAGATCAACAACGTACGTATAAAATAACACCTATTACGCCTTTTCAAAAATGAGCTGAAAGTCTTCCAGCCTGTAATAATCATGCTTAAGGCCTTTTTTTGAAATTCGAATGAAAAGGATTTTTTTATCTTAATTTTTTGTTAGAAAATTTTACCCATTTTCATAAAACTTTTATCACACAACTTCTAGTTCTATGTAAGAAATAATACTGTATAAATAGTTTGGGCTTAGCGATCATACTTTCAGAGCAGCCCATATATCCTTTTTTTTCAGATTTTTAAAAATTTAATTTTTTGTTCGCCTAAAGGGTAAGAAAATTAAAGAAAGTATATTTAAATAATAATGCTTATGTTTTCATGTTCCTTTTTAGTATATTTACATCTCAAATTAAAGTCTTTTAGCAATAGAATTCAAAAACTTTTTAGTTTTATTGTGGAATTTGGAAATTACCTCCAGCGATTTCAATTGAAATTTGATACTTAATGATAGAATACTTACAGTGATCGTTAGGGAAATTAATTTAAGGATATTTATATAAATTAAGCTTCATAAAGAGATTTACGGAGTAATGCTTGGTATTGATTTTTGCTGTTGACCTTTTCAACTCATATTTAATTTTGTCGCTGTAGATTAGTAACTAATTTAATTTGATGGTCGTTATAAATTTCGTGGCCCAACGAAGTCGAGTTGGCAGTTTTAGATTCAAGTACATGCTACGTGCATGTAGCAAGTACTTCCTGCAGTATTTGGGGAAACCCGTATCCGGGAAACCAGAGAGAAATCAAAGAGAGAAAATTGTTATTGGCATAATCGCTGTTCTATTGCAACGGGAAACTTTTTTACCTCACATGACGTTGACAACAAATTTTTCTAACGAAATATAACAATGGTTTGTACCATCAGGTTTCAGCGAGCCTTCAACTGAGAGTGTTACTGATGCGAGTGGCAATAAGCTGATCCATCTAAACAATTGGAAACTTATAAATCGCCACAAAGCAGGGTGCTAGACGTCAAATTATTACCATTTAGAAAGAAATAAAACCAAGCTGACATGAAGTGCTTGATTTTTATGTAAAAAACCATGTCAAAAATGTTGGCTCAAATTTCATAAAAGTGATAATAAAATGTAATAATAGTAAATAAATAGTTTTATTAAAATGAATTAAAATATTAAAATTTTTTAACAAAATCTATCAATAATCGTGACAATTCCATGTACTACAAGTATGTATCAAGTTTAAATTATAAAATTTTTTTATAGATTTCGAATTTAATTTTCTTCTTTAAAATTTTGCTAATAAAACATGTTTTATTGGTAATAAAATAGCACAAAAAAGCATCAGTTTTGTTGGAGACTGTAAACTTTTCGAAGAATTTCTTTGGTACCAAATGGTAACAAAACTACAGCTTTTAATACAATTTCTCTAAATTCCATCACTTCTAATGCAATGGCAACTCTAATTCTGGTTTATTTACATTTTTTTGCCCCACAAAATAACTTTTAACACCATTATAATGCCCTTTGTTATGCTCATACTCATGCTATTGTTGTATGCTCATAAAAACTCTTGTAATCATTATCACTAACTAATACAAAAGAAAGAGAGAGAAGGAGAGAGAGAGTGAAAGAATGCGTAAGTAGAGAGTGTGAGTGTAAGACAAGCCATAATGAAAATTACAAACAAATACTAATAAAATGTATCAACAACAATAGAAACAGGCAAGCAAGCAAGCAAGTGATTAGTTTTCTTTATTTATGCTCACCCATACATTTAAATCAAATCAAGAATATGTCTTTGATAAGCGAACAATACAAATACACAATAGCACAATAAGGTTATAGAAAAGCATATATTAAATGGCTTAAGCAGGCGAGAAAGTCCTTAGGTGATCTACATCGAAAATCTGTTGAGCTACATCTTTATAAAGGTTTTACCAGACTTCGTTCTAATTTACTTAACTGGTCATAACCATTTTTTAGATAGGATTACAACGTAGCTTCTCACACCACCTATGTTATGTGTGTTGGTTTTATACATGAGTGGATGTGCCAACCTGACTTAATTCAATTATTTTTAATATTATGATTCTAATTTTGATTTTAAAGTTTACACGGGCGTTCATGCTCTATTTGACTTAAAAAGAAAGAAATTTAGATTTCAAATTTATCGATAACAACACCTATTTTCGATATATATCGATATACATCCGAAACTAAATATATTTATAGACAATTTCCTGATAAAATGAAATTTCCTTAGAAAATAAATTGTTAAACCAAATTTTCTGCAGGAAAATTAAAACTTGTATATAAAACTATCCGAAAAAATATATTATCGATAATATAAAACTTGTATAAAAACTTTATGGATGAAATACAATTTCTATAGAAAAATTATCGATAAAATAAAGTTACTATTTAAAATTTTTATCGAAAAATGAAATTCGTATTGACAATTTATCGATAACATACAATTTTTATTGAAAATTTATTGATGCAATCTAAATCGTATTGAAAATTTATCGATAATATAAACTTTAATACAAAATTTGTCGTTAAAATAACATTTCTATTAAAAATTTATCGCCGATATAAATTTTAATAGAAAATTTATTGTTAAAATTAAATTTCTATTAAAAATGTATCGATGCAATTAAATTCGTATAGAAAATTTATCGATAAAATAAAATTTAAATTATCGATAAAGTTAACATCCATATAAAATTCATTGATATAAAAATGTCTATACAAAACTTATCGATATATAAAATTCCTATAGAAAATTTACGATAAATAAAATGTTATTACAAAAGTTATCGTTAATTAAATTTATATAACAAATTAGCTTCGATAACATAAATGTCGATAACAAATTATTCGATAACATAAAGTGTATACATTTTTATAAGGTTTTTGTAAAATTTAATATCGGCGTGATAATTGATACTAAAAAATTGACTGAAAATATGAGTTTTTTTAAAGATTTTATTAATTAGCTTTGATAAAGAAAAGTGGCTTTAGAAAAGTTATCGATAAATAGAATAAATATAAACAAACATAAAATTGTAGGAGATTTATCGCCAACAAAACATTAGCCGAGAACATGAACTTTTTAAAGAAATGATAACATAAAGTTTCGATTGAAAAATTAAGGATTAAAAATAAATAATCGATAAATAAAACAAGTTGTTCAAAAGAATTTTATGTTAAAGTACATATCAATAAAGTAAATATCGATAACATAAACACGAATAGCATAAATATCGATAACATTAATATCGATAGCATTAGTATCAATAACACTAAACTCGATAACATTAAAATCGATAATATTGAAATCGATAACCTTAATAGCGACACTAAAATGTCTACACTAAAATATCGATGACTGAAACATCTATAGTAAAAATATCGATAACATTAATATGGATAGCATTAGTATATATAACATTAAAATCGATAACATTAACATCGATAATATTGAAATCTGCAACGCTAATACCGACACTAAAATGTCAGCACTAAAATATCGTTAACGGAAATATCGATAACGTAAATATTGATAAGATGAATATCGATAACACTAACATCGATACTATTGAAATCGATAAAGTTAATGCCGATACTAAAATCTCCACAATAAAATATCGACAACTGCATTATCTGTAACGTAAATAGTGATCACATGAATACCGATAACATTAACATCGGTACTATTGAAATCGATAAAGTTAATGCCGACACTAAAATGTCCACAATAAAATATCGACAACTGAATTATCTATAATCTAAGTATTGATCACATTAATATCGATAACATAGCATAAAGAAATACAATTATTGATCTATTGATCAGATTAATATCGATAACGTAGCATAAAGAAATACAATTTTTATGTAGATTTAAATTAAATCCAATAAAACAGTAATGTGTTAAAAACATCGATTTTTACATTAAATCGATTGCAAATAGTTTGAGCACACGTTAACTCTTAAGTATTAAAGTTATCGTTTATTTACTTTACTTTACTTTATTACTGTACTCAGTCTCTTTCTATAATTTAAAATATAATTTTATGTGTACATAATTTAGGGTAATGTTCCCCAAAATGTATGTATGTATGTGTGCATTTAAATGGTTTTTTAATATGACAGCTTAAATAGCCATTATTTGTTATAAATTATGGTCTTCGACAATAAATTCTTTATTTAACCATCTGCTAGAGATGATAAATTCAAAGCAATTGTACTTCTTTTTTATTTTTTTTTTGGGACCAAACGACACGAGTGACACAAAATACCCTACAGTTATGTTATGTACGTATGTATGTTTGTATGTATGTAAGAACAAATCAATTAATAGAGAAAGAATAATATTGTTTTGTACATCGTACTCTTATAACAGTACTTAAGCATTGCAAATGGTAATTTAAAGTGTTTGTTTGTGTTTTTGTTTGTGTAGTAGTTGTGGTATTTTCAATACAACTTGTTGTTGTTGGTTTTATTTTTATTTTTATTTTATAATGGTAATCGATAATAAATATTTCAAGTATTTTCTCTATTTCTCTCTCGCTCTTCATTGCACTCTGTATTTTGTTATTGAGAGATTTATTATTCACTGTGTATGTGTGCATATAAAGGACGACACTCTTATGAGTTTCTTTTGTATGTAAATAAACTTGGGTAAAAGATAAAATCGTATTTTATTTTAAATGTATCGTTCTCGCTCTCTCTCTCTCGCCTTGTGTTTCTCTCTTTACATACATGCTGGTATTTTATTGTATTTTATAAGAATAAAGCCAGAGGAGAGCCAGAGGCAGTGGCAGAGCAATAAATTGTCTGTGAATTATGTGTGCATTTGGGAAATTGTGCAAAAATTATTTGTTTTTACTTGGAATTGTAACTATTCGGAGAGAATGTAACACACGTAGCAAATGTGTTTGGAATTTTTGTAACAATTTTGGAGAAGAATTAGGAGACAAGAGGAAGAGAGAACTTGTGTGTGAGAAAAATAGTTTCTTAAGATGCTGTCATAAGATATTTTGCGCCAAAGGCATACAGTGTTGGTTTTGCAAAGTGTTGGAAAATATGAAGACACACAGTTTTTGTATGCTAAAGAGTAATTGCAACGGCATTCTCTTTAATACTGCTGCTACTTTAGTTATATATTTTCTTCTATGTATTCTATGTTTAAGGACTTACCTCTTCGTATATGAATTGATCAATTTCCTCCAATGGCCGTCCGTACATATTTTCCGGAAATGGTTCAAATTTCTTTGGCAAAACATCACCATCCTCCACTGTTGCTTTATTACGCGGATGAAATCCATATTCGCGTACCAATTGTATGTGACGATTTTCATTTTTAATTTTCGATTTTTGTGTGTAGGCAACAACTTGTTGTTTGGCAACTGCAATGAAATACAAGGAAATAAGGAAAGAAAGGAATTAAATAGGTTTCTAAAGCAAAGATTTTATTTGTAAGAGGTAAATTAAAATTTAAAACAAAATTTTTTTCATAATTTTGCTATGTTTTCATATGAAAACATAGTTGTCTTGAGATAAAATAAAATTAACGGATATCACATGGGTGATGTTAGAAGCTAGGCTGTAAACCTGGCTAAATGGTTGTAATGATCACTTAAGTACATAGGTAACGTCACATACTTGGTATAGCAAATCTCCTGCCTGCACTTAATTCAACTTTTTTGCACACTTTACAGTCATAAAAATACATCGTTGTATGTAGACTTTTTCCTTTCACTGTAATATTTACTTTAATATTCCGAATTCATTTATTTGCATCAAATCAAATTAAATTGCTTCCATAAAATTGCCTCCATTAAGTACTTCTCTTTATTGTTTTACCAATAACATGGCAAAAACAATTCCCTTCAGTTAATATTACAACGATTTCTCCGCCTTGACTGCAGTTACAATACATATTTCGAATTTCTCTCCATAAATTTTCAATAAATTAATTTGGTTTTCTTACTGAATAAATGTATATATGTATGTATGTATGTGTGTGTGTGTGTATATACGAACAAGCATAAAAGTTTACATCTTGCTGCTGTAGCTACTGCCATAGCTCCTGCCATAGCTACTGTTTTACAGGATATGTGCATAATCTATTCATATTTCCTTAATAGACATTTCCGTATCCGTCTGTACATTAGCTTGAGTTCTATAAATTCAATAATAAGCATCACATACACATACACATACAATATCTACTAGTACTATTACCACCACTACCATCATACCAACATCAACAACATCATTAGCAAACACTATTGACTTCCGTTCGCTGGCATGGCCTGCATTGTCTTTTGCTCTCTGTGTATGTGTCTCTTTCTCTCTCAGTTTAAGTGTGTTGTGTTTTGTAGAACTCTACGGCATTTGTATATCGTTTTCCATTTCGATTTCGATTTCAATTTCGATTTGTTTATTCGTTACGATAAAATACAATAAAATTCATTGAAATAATGATGAATTTTAATAATTTTTATTGAAATAATTTAAATACGAGCAATAATAGAAACATTTTATTACAACAACAACAATTGAAATCTCAACACAATTGATTTAAATTGGAGTTTAAATGGGATTTTCAATTCATGAATCATTAGAGATGCAAGCAGAATATTTAAATGAGACTGGGGCGGCTCTAAACATATTTCAAAAATCTAAATTACAGTGTTGAAAGAAATAATAGGGACAAATAGGTACTATCGTATAAATCTGGTGAAAGGAAGCATGTTCCCTCGTAGATTTCTTAGTTGACAAAAACTCTGAGAGTAAATAAAATTTCCATGAAAAGTTTCCCAAGAATCTGTCGTTCGGAGTCGACTTTATACTGTAGGTCCAGCCGCTCATGTATAAAATTAACACACACAACTGTAAGTGGTGTGAGAATCTAGGTCGTAATCCTGACTGAAGGGTGGTAATGTCCAATTGTGTATGCACGTATGCACTAGTGTTTGAGCTCCACTGTAATATTCATTAAAAGAAGTCAGATGTTTCATGCTTTCTTTCTCTTGTAGGCTCTGTTGTTTATGGAATAATATTCCATTAAAAATTATACCGCGGCTGGCCTGGCAGTATCCCATTTGATCAAACCAATTTTCGTACACTTTTTCGAGTGTATGAGGTCGTATTTCGGCAATAGCAGCACGAATGTTGGCCTTCAAATGCTTAATGGGTTCTGGTTTGTCGATATAACATATATATGTATATACATCCTCCTTCAGTTAGGGTTACGACCTAGTTTCTCAAACCATTTATGTTGTATGTGTTAATTTTATACATGAGTGGTGGGACCTACAGTTTAAAGTCGATTTCGAACGACAGATTTTTGAGAAATTTTTCATGGCAATTTTATTTTTTTCCCAGAGTTTTTGCCAGAAGTCTGTCGAGACTAAATCGTTAAAGAAAATTTTTTTCATATTTCGTTTTGATGTCTAACCTGGGGTTTGAACCGTGGCCTTGCGTCTAAAAGGCCGACACACTACCTACAAGACTACGGCGACTTCAACATAACACTTTTCTTTACCGAGGCCTCCACAGAAAATTGTCCAACGATTGCAATTCTTGGCGGCCAATTGACATTACCAACCATCAAACGTTTGATGCAATAAATCGATTGTGGCATGAGATGTGTGGCAAATTGCACCATCCTGTTGAAACCAAACATCGTTCACATCAATACCAAGAAGAGCCGGGTACAGAAAAATTGATTATCATGGTGGGATAGGTGTCTCCATTGACTGTAATCGTTAGGCCGTCCTCAATTTCAATGAAATATAGACCACCGATGGTAAGCTACAGCAAACAGTCACTAGTAATGCGTGCATTGGCTTCTGTAAGACTGCGTGTGGTTATTCTGAGCCCCGAATACGGCAATTTTGCTTATTAACATAGCCACCAGGATGAAAATAAGCTTCATCCGAAAAGATGATTTTTTTTAACAAAATCAAGACCATCGTGCAGGATCTCGTTGTCACAAGCGTAAATTGATTCATTTTATTCAGTGGAGATAATATGCCGAATCGTGAGACAGAATAGAAGGACATAAGCATTGCCAGATTGGAAATAACCGCTAGATGATCCCATCCAAGACTTGGTACATAAAATTTTATTTGAAATTGTTTCTATTATTTCTTCCCGCACTGTAAACGATTTTATTTCTTACAAAAATTTCTTCCTCGTATTCATAATCTTTTAATTTTCTTCAAAATCTTTTCAAATCATTATTAATTACAAATTCCCAGTCATGCATTCCATTTCAAGTTGTTTATTGTCGCTGTTAGTTGTTCTCTTTTACGCTTTTCTTCTCTCGTGCTCATTAAAAATTATCCTGATTGTTGAGTTTTGATTGCTAAAGACTTCTTTTTACTCACCACGGTGCTGTTGACTGCTCTTTAACTCCAAACTTTACATGCAAAAGTTTTACTCTTTTCCTATTTGCCCTTCACTCATGCCTACACTCTCTTTTCTACAGTTGAGGTTATGAAAATATTAGAATGGGATTTTGTTTTTGTAATGCTTTTCCCATTTGTTTTTGTAGTAGTTGTTGTAGTTGTTACAAACACCACAAATCCCTTAAACCATTACATTAACAACAGCATTATCATTACCACTATCACCACAGCTACCACTACAATTGCATTTGAAAGTACTGAAGTATGTGTGTGTAAAGTTATTGCAAACCTTTTAAGCTTTTTCTCTCTGTCTCTCTTACTTTTTAAAAGAAAAAATTGAATTGTGTTCATCGTGTTATCCACTTAGTCATCTCAAAATGTGGAGATTTTCGAGAATTATGGACTAATCATCCCACTGTGCAATGAATTGTCAAGATTTTAAAGAAATTTAAAAAGACTGAAAGCATTACAGATGATGGTCAGGCTTGTGCTTCATCGTAATATACTCCCTGCTGAAAATATTGATTTGGTTAGTGAAGAGCAAGAATCTTATTTAATTGCTTGACCTAAACTGGATGCGAAGCATACCAATCAACTGCTTAAGTGCGGTCGTAGAGGCTTCACTGTCACTGTATCTGTTTCCAAAGGTCATAGCGTCATATATACGAGCAGATACATCGCTTGAATGCTTGGGAGATTGTAGATCGTTTGAGGAAGAATGTCTTTCTCTGGCCCGTTGGAGATTTCATTTGCCTAGCTCATCCCATTACAATAACCTAACGGAGCTTTCACTATCAGGCATCAGTTCGATTACTACAAGCAAAATTGTACGACATTTCGTTCGGAAGTGATTGTGGAAAAGCCATTTAATGCTTAAAATTGTGACTGATTGGTGCTCATTATGGTCTGCAGATATCACTTGGCCATGTGTTTCGTAAAATAACATTGGAAGAACGGTTTCCCACAGTTCTGAGCACTATGGTCGTACTATAATCGACTTTTTTTGGTGGGCAATTGAAGATTCTATGAACTGGACCAGAAATTTCCAAGTAAAATTGTAACAAATTTCCTTCGGCAGTGATTGTGGAAAAGCCAAGTCATCCTTAAAATGTGACTGATTGGTGCGCATTATGGTCTGCAGGTGCCATTTGACCATGTGTTTTGTAAACTGACCCTGGAAGAACGGTTTTCTTGAATTCAAAGCTCTATGGTCGTACTATAATCGACTTTTTTGGTGGGCAATTGAAGATTCTGAACTGGATGGTACCACAGCGTAGACAAGAGGGTGTATGAGCCCCACAATTCGACCGATGTTAGATTAATTCGATGAGAAATTTCCACGTTTTAGTGACATTCATTTGCTACCAAGATGTTGCATTTTGAGGCCGTTACCCATTACACGTAGCCCCACAACATCAAAGACCTACATTACAACCATTCAGTCAGGATTACGGCCTAGCTTCTCACACCACTCATGTTGTGTGCGTTAATTTTATACGTGAGTGGCGGGACCTACAGTTTAACGTCGACTCCGAACAACAGATTTTTGAGAAACTTTTTCATGGCAATTTTTATTTACTTTCAGAGTTTTTGCCAGAAATCTGCTGAGAGGAAGTCGCCGAAGAAATATTTTTTTTCGTATTTCGTTTCGGCTTTACGTCTAATAAGCCAACACACTACCTACTAGACTATGACGACTTCAAAGACCTTGTGTATGTTAATAATACAGTGACGTTGGAACATTTCAAGACCCACATCTGACAAGTTATCGTTGAGATATCATTCGAAATGTGCGAAGAAGTTGTTGAAAACTACCTCCAAAGAATACATTGCTCAATCAATCATTAGATTTCGTACATAATGGTAAGGACAAGGCATTAAAATGAATCAAAATTCCCATTGAAATCACAGCTTTTAATGTGTTTTACTTCAATTTACTTTTGAAACAACAAAATGCATCACCCTTTACATAGTTTTTATTACCGTTGTAGTGGTATTTATATCGCCTTTGCGTTAATAATAAATTTCCCCAGCGGCATGGCTGGCATTTTATCCATGACACACTGCTAGCAACTACAGCTACAACTACAACTCCAATATTACATGAGCGAGAGTAAAACAGAATAACTGTTACGTGCTTTTGTAAAAAATGTAGAGCTTCTCTGTTACTTTTTACAACACAGAGAGTTTGTGTTCTCTGTTCTCTCTTGCTCTAGTATTTGTGAAGTAATTCTCTTTTGCCAGTGTAGAAACTATTTCTGATTTGTTTCTAATTCACTAGTTTGCGTGTAGTTGTTTGCGTTTTTTCTTTGTAATATTTCTCTTTACTGCACTGTTATAACCGTGCTTACGTGTTTGTGCTATCTGTGTATGTGTGGTTGTGTTTTTTTCATTTACTGAATTCATATCGTTTTTATTTTTGTTATTAAAATTCATAACGTGCCTTGATTTTTTCATCAGCGTGTGTATTGGTGCCTGAAATTCTCGGCAATTCATTCATTTGTTCATGCATTCACTCAATCGTTCAGTCATTCATTTATTTTATGCATTAAAGCATACAGTTGTAGTCATGCTGATTATGACAATGACAACGATGACGACAACGATAACAACAACGACTATGATGATGATGATGATGGCAACAATAACGAATAACGGCAATAATTTAAAATGCAGTTCAGCTATAAAAACCATGATTAATGCATGAGTAAAGGGTAAGCATTTAATGAGTTTGAAATAAAAACTTTTCTTATTTTTATACGAATAATATTTTCAAATCGAATGCAAATAAAAGATGAAAAAAGTCAGGATTGCAATCTATTTGCTCACATCACCTATGTTATGTGTATTAATTTTATAAATAAGGGGCGAGACCTATAGATTTTTGAGAAACTTTTCATGACAATTTTTTATTTACTCCCAGCAGTTTTGTTAGAAGAATACTGAGAGGAATACTGCTTTCAGACCATAATGTAACTTTTTCTAGATTCAATGGGTTTTCCCGGACCTTGTTTGGTTTCTCCAATATTCGTATGCAATAATTTGATTTGTTCGGCATGAGTAATGGACTTCATTGCTGAAGAAAATTTTGTATTGTAAAATCAGAATTGAAATCGTGTTGCTATAGTAATCAATCAGCATATACATCGTGTTGTAAATGGTCAGTTGGCTTTAATTGTGACTGATGATGACAATCCGTATGCAAAATATTCTATATTGAGCCGTAAGTAAGGCCTGATTATTAAGAATGCCTTGGAATACGCAAAATTTGATATTTTCGACAGACGATGCAAAGGCTTGAAGTGACATTTGTAAAGGGTGTTTTTTATAGAGGTATAGAACTTTAAGTTGGCATTACTTTTCAAGATGGCGACCGATTTAACAGCTGTCAAGTGATTTATTCTCAGTTTGGTTTGGCAATTCATCATGAATAGACTCACGCCTGAACAACGCTTGCAAATATTGCAATTTTATTTCGAAAATAATGGTTCTGTGCGGAAAACGTATCGCGCACTACGTCCATTTTATCGTCCATCAGAGCAGTTAATTCGATTAACCATGGAACGTTTTCGCACCACGTTTACTCTTATTGATAACTCGCATCCCCAGAGACGCTGTACGGTGCGTACAGAAGAAGCTATTGCTGCTGTAGAGCATAGCATTAAGGAAGACCCGAATGAGTCCATCCGCCATCGAGCACAGGAATTGGATCTGTGTCCATCCACTTTATGGAAGATTTTGCGGAAGGATCTTGGTTTGCGTGCTTACAAAATCCAGCTCGTGCAAGATTTGAAGCCAAACGATCATCAAGTAAGGCGTAGATTCGTCGAATGGGCCCAAAACGAGATTACCGTTGTTCCCGATTTTCATAAGCGAATTTTGTTTAGCGATGAAGCGCACTTCTGGTTGAATGGCTACGTCAACAAACAAAACTGCCGCATTTGGAGTGAAGGTAATCCTCAAGTGTATGTGGAAACAGCGTTACATCCAGAAAAACTGACGGTTTGGTGCGCTTTATGGGCTGGTGGAATCATTGGTCCGTACTTTTTCAAAAACGGTGGTGGCCAGAACGTTACAGTCAATCGTGATAGGTATAGAGCCATGATTACTAACTTTTTCATTCCTGAATTGAATAACCATGATGTCCAGGAGATGTGGTTTCAACAAGACGGCGCAACATGTCACACAGCTCGTGCCACAATAGATTTATTGAAAGACACGTTTGCTGACCGCCTAATTTCACGTTTTGGACCTGCGAATTGGCCTCCAAGATCTTGTGATTTAACACCGCTAGACTACTTTCTGTGGGGCTATGTAAAGTCATTGGTCTATGCGGTAAAGCCACAAACGCTTGACCATTTGGAAGACAACATTCGCCGTATTATTGCCGATATACGGCCACAAATGTTGGAAAAAGTCATCGAAAGTTGGACGACCAGATTGGACTAATCCGCGCCAGCCGTGGCATTCATATGCCAGAAATCATTTTATTTATTCTCAGGGCTTTTTGCCAGAAGTCTGCTGAGACTTGTTTTGTTGGAGATGTCTGAGCTGGGGTTTGAACCGCGGCCTCCTGTCTAATAAATCAATACACTTTGTACTGAACTGACATCTTTAACACCTTAAAATTCTTGCCAATTGCTTTAATTGTGCTGATTCTTAATTAAGAAATGTGGCCACGTTTGAATCACTGCTTTTGTGGTCAATTTCAAATGTTTTTACGCGATCTGCGGTTCCAAAAGATCGATGTTCGTTAATGCTAAAGAGTCCAATAAATAAATGGCTTTTCAAATGAAAGATATTTAACAGTTGACAGCTATCCATGCAAACGTATCAAATATACGAAAACGTTGTTCCATTCATATTTACATACGACCGCTTCTGTGGCTAATCTAATAAAGCGTGTTGCTTGATAAAAAGTTTTCCAATCAACTTTTGAAATTGATAGGATATCAATATGTTTGCCTTGCTTTTTATTTTTAATATCACTTATAACACACATACACACATACTTTGACTCTCTATTTTTCTCTTTTTTTTGGTCTGTCATTTTAATATATTTTTTTCACTTTTGATGTGATCCTTATGTGGAATTGGCAGCTGCTTATGACACATACTACTAACGTGCGTATACATTTCAACACTTAAACTTATACACTCTCTTATACACAAAACACTGACAAGTTTTCGTGTTGCTGGTTGACAAGCAATGATTTTGAGCAACAACAACAACAACAGAAAAGAGAGAAAAGTTAAAAAAAGAAAGAAAGAAATGATTTTGACACTTATTTTGCAAACCAAATGACAACCTCAATTTAATTCAGTTCTCTTGTATTTTTTTTTTCATACTCCTGCTTTTGTTATGTGCCACCCCAACCAAACCTTTTAGACAACAATACTGAGGTGAAATATAATAAAAGAAGCCAACACACTCTCTTCTTTTTTACCATTGACACACTCACTAGCAGTGTTTTTTTATCTGAGTTGGGGGTGTGGAAAAAATGAAATTAAAAAAATAATAACAACAACAATGTCAGGCATGTCATATTAAATTCCGGCTTTCGCTGCATTTGAACGATTGAACGAACGAAAGTACGAACATATGAATGACATTGAAGGACATCAACAACAATAAAAAATTTGTTGAATATTTCGTTTCGTTTCGGTTTTTATTTTGCTTTATCTCTTTACACATACATACATACTACATGCTAGTACTCTGTATAAGTGTGTATGAGTGAATGTTCTTGGGTTTTTAACACTTTCTGTACAATCTGTCAAGACTTATATTGAACATGTAAATAAATATGGAATGATATTTAAAAACGGAGAGAGAGAGAGAGAGAGAGAGGGAGAGCAAAAGAAAGTAGATTTCAAGAGAAAGGTGTTGAAATTGTATTGACTGGTGTCTGATAAAACAGTTTTACGTTAAAAGAAACGAGAATATGTATCATAATTGCATAAATGCCTCCTCCTAACGGATGGTATACGAGTATAAGCAAGTTTAAGAGCTTATGCGTAGCAGAGTAGCAATATAAAGAGAAAATAATATTTTAAGTGCATGCATTATCATATGTTTTAATTAATTAAGAGTGCAAAAGAATATCAAAAAAATTTTTTTTTAATTTATTGAAGAGAATTTATTGTTCAAGGCAGGCTGAATATAAAAAAGACACTGCATGAGTAAGAAAGTGTGTGTGTCATTTAATTAAGAGTATAAAAGAAGATAAAATTGGTGTTTTAATGCCATATTAAAATATTCTGTTTGGTATTTTATCCCATAAAGAGTATAAAGAAGAGTAATATTTACGGAACGTAACGTAACGTTTGTTCGTTTTCAGCATATAAAAGACATTGAGAATGAATAGCCAAACGTAATGGAATCTCATTAAGTATTTGTATTATTTTCTTGATAATACAGGATTGACACTTGCTGCGCACACAACAGAAGCCGTCTTAATAAATGGACGGTAAATAGCTGAATCCGCCGTGGTCTAGTAGGTAGTGTGTTGGCTTATTAGACAAAAAGCCAGGGTTCGATCCCCAGGCTAGACATCAAAATAAAATACAAAAAGTATTTTTTCCGCGTCTTCCTCTCAGCAGATTTCTGCAAAAACTCTGAGTGTAAATAAAAATTGCCATGAAAAGTTTCTCAAAAATCTGACGTTCGGAGTCAACTTTAAACTGTAGGTCCCGCCACTCATGTATAAAATTAACATACACAACATAAGTGGTATGAGAAAGTAGGTCGTAATCCTGACTGAAGGGTTGTAATGACCAATTATGTATGTATGTATGTAAATAGTGGTGCAGATGGAAGTGACCATTGAAGACACTAAGATCAAATCGAGATCAAATTTGGGAGTTATTTTCGACGACAGGTTGAGCTTCAAGGAGCACGTAAAAATTATCGGCGAAATGGTATTTGTAAGCCAGGGAGTAGTAATGAGGATGATGACAAATAGTGGAGGACCAAATCTATTTTAGAGTAGAATAATATCGACGGTTATTACGTCGATAATGATATATACTTGCCCAATATGGTCGGGGACACTCTCCGTGGAGACGACAAGGAGGAGACTGTCTTCGGTGTATCACATTAGACAGATAAGCGGCTTCAGGATAGTGTTTGATGAAGCGGTACTGGTATTTGCAAAGACATTACGGATAGATATGTTGGCGGATGAGGTGAAGAGGATATTTTTTCGCCGTCTCGAGTATCCAATACAAATAGTAGGTATAAAAGCGGAGGAACGAAGGACTTCCATGCACAAATGGCATGGAGAACATTTAAAAGTTTTTCCCTAGTATAACCCCTTGGACGGAGAGCAAACATTGCGAGCTGAAATCCTATGTGACCCAATTCCTAACTGGTCATGAATGTTTCAGGATACACCTGCACAGATTTGGAAAAGATACTTCCCCAATATGCCCAAACTGTGTAGATGGGAACGAATATGCGGAGCCTATTCTAATATGCCGCCAAAGATTTAAATGGCACGGGGAAACGAGTTTTGGGCCAAACCAGCTTATAGGAGAGATGTTAAGTTCTGGAATTCTATGGAGCCAGTACTGTCAGTGTATGGTTGAAGTTATGCTTGAACTTCGAAGGTTGGAGTTAACAAGGCGAAATTTAATTTAATGTGAGAAAGCTTTAAAGCTAACCAGCCCTCTGCGAAGTATACCTTACGGAAGGATATAAGGGGTAGGTTTAGTACGTAGGCACCAGCGATGGTGAATCGTGAACACTTGTATTGGAATAAAAGTGTCTTTCGTAGATTCCCACCTACGGCTCAAGACAAAAAAAAAAAAAGAAATAACACAATAAATTGAGAACATGAGGTAAATATACCTACATATACAGTCAGAGAAAAATGTTTACATACATCTTTGTATGTAGAGCTTTTTCTGGCTGATTTTTATCAAATTGAAAAAGGTGTTTAACATTGTAGTTTGCAAAAAAATTAAAATTAGCGGAAAAAAGTCTACATACACCGTTGTATGCATACTTTTTTCTCTGACTGTATATGCATTCGTAGCTCAAAAGCGCAAAAAAACTTTAAATTCATGCTGTACCGTATTACAAAGACAGTGAGCATAGAAACATTGGTGAGTTTAATGTTAACCGTTATTTATACTCATTTTATCACCGTTATACGTATGTTAACATATTAGGGTGGTTCAAATAGTATTTCTTAGAATTTTAGTATTTTTTTTAACTAAAAATTATAGCTTAAAACCATTTTTAAGCAATTTTCCTGTTTTTAAAATCATTTTTTCACAATAAAAATTAAAAAAAAAATTTCTTTTTTTAATAAAAAAATCATAAATTTAATTTCATAAATATTTACAATACAATAAAAATTAAATTAAATAATAGAAATAATAAAAAAATAATAAAATAATTAAATTAAAATTAATGAACAATTTGTTTTATAAATTAAAGAAAATATTCTTAACAAAAAATGAAAATGTGGCGCGTGTTCTTTTAACGTTTTTCGCTTAATGTGGTCATATGTGTGAGTGTGTGTGGATGTAAGAAATGGACTAGACTTAAATTAGTTTTTGGATAGAGTAGAAGGAGGTAAACACAATTATTTGCCCCATCCACCACCACCACTGCCGGATACCGACCAGCCGCCACTACTGCCACCCGACGACCAGCCAGAACCGCTAGATGGATAACTGTAACCACCCGAACTGCCACCATGACCGCCACTGCTAGCAGAGGAGGCTGCTAAAGCGGCTAATGCATCATCATGGCCACCACTAGAAGAGCCACCATAACTATAGCCACCACCACCTGAACCACTGGAACCATGTGTAGCAGCTATGGCAGCAATTTTGGCAGAATCATCATGACCGCCTGAGGAATAACCGCCTCCAGAAGAGTAACCACCGCCGGAGGAGCCGTGGGCAGCAGCTATGGCAGCAATTTTGGCAGAATCATCATGACCGCCTGAGGAATAACCGCCTCCAGAAGAGTAACCACCGCCGGAGGAGTAACCACCGCCGGAGGAGCCGTGGGCAGCAGCTATGGCAGCAATATGAGCAGAATCATCATGGCCACCAGAGGAATAACCACCGCCAGAAGAGTAGCCACCTCCTGAAGAGTAACCACCATGACCGGAAGATGAAGAGGCAGCTGCTAAGGCTGCAATTTTAGCAGAATCATCATGGCCACCTGAGGAATAACCACCGCCTGAAGAGTAACCACCTCCCGAAGAGTAACCACCATGTCCGGACGATGAAGAGGCAGCTGCTAAGGCAGCAATTTTAGCAGAATCATCATGGCCACCAGAGGCATAACCACCGCCTGAAGAGTATCCACCTCCCGAAGAATAACCACCATGACCGGAGGAAGAAGAAGAGGAGGATGCAGCTGCTATGGCAGCAATTTTAGCCGAATCGTCATGACCGCCTGAAGAATAACCGCCGCCTGATGAATAACCACCACCATGAGAACTACCGCCTGCTGTGGCTGCAATGGCAGCAATATTGGCTACACCATGGGAACTGCTATGACCGCCTGAACTATAACCACCATGACTATGACCTGAGCTGCCTCCATACGAATAACCACCGTGACCACCGCCCGAACTGAAACCACCATGACCGCCAGCACTTTCTTGTATAACAGCGTACGTGTTGACATGAGCAGAGCCACCACCGTGGCCTCCGCCAAAACCTCCGCTAAAGCCTCCATGACCACCATGGCCACCATGACCGCCAGCATCTTGTATGATAACAGTGTGTTCAGCAGCACCACCACCATGGCCTCCATGACCACCGCCATAACCGCCACCGTGACCACCGCCATGACCGCCAGCATCTTGTACGATAACAGTGTGTTCAGCAGCACCACCACCATGGCCTCCATGACTACCGCCATAACCGCCACCGTGACCACCGCCATGACCGCCAGCATCGGCAATAACTACAGTTTCATGACCACCATGACCGCCAGCACTATAACCACCAGAGCCGCCGAAACCACCATGTCCGCCATGACCGCCGTGTCCTCCAGCATCTTCTACAATAACAGTGTGTTCAGCAGCACCACCACCGTGACCTCCATGTCCACCACCAAAGCCGCCGCCGCCACCATGTCCATGACCACCATGTCCGCCGCCGCCACCATGTCCATGACCACCATGTCCGCCGGCATCAGCAATAACTAGAGTTTCATGACCGCCACCATGACCGCCAGCACTATAACCGCCAGAGCCGCCAAAGCCACCATGGCCTCCATGACCGCCAGCATCTTGTACAATAACTGTGTGTTCAGAAACACCACCGCCATGGCCACCATGACCACCACCAAAGCCGCCACCATGGCCTCCATGACCACCATGACCACCGCCAGCATCGGCAATAATCAAGGTTTCATGGCCACCATGACCGCCACCATGACCGCCACCATGACCACCACCATGACCACCGCCGCCACCATGACCATGACCACCAGCATCTTCTATTATAACAGTGTGTTCAGCACCATGGCCTCCGCCATGACCGCCACCAAAGCCTCCACCTCCTAAGAGGCCACCATGCAAAGGTCCAATAACATCGCCATGACCATGACCATGATCGTGATGCTCTATATGGCCGCCATGATCACCGCCAGATTCAGGCAAATGTATCCGAATGTGTACATGTTCCTTGCCAAAGGTGGGCTTAGCACTGCACCAGCTGCCTGTTGCCACTAGCAAAACGGACAACTAAAATTCAAAAAAAAAATTTTAGTAAAAATCTGGAATTTATTTTGAAATCCTTGTGTTTAGGGGTACTCACAATCAGCCACTTTGCCATAATGTTTGAAAAAAAAACGTTATAAATTAAAAAACAACAACAACCGTTACTTTCAAAATCCCTTTATAACCCGTACAAATGACGTTAATTTATGTTTTTATCCAACGGGAGAGAAAAAAATGGGTTTTTAAAACGGGATCTTGTAAGTTCCTGTGCGGTGTCAAACCACAAATGATGCGTTTTCTGTCATAGTGCAGCACATTTATACAGCCACTCACCACTCACCATCAACGAAAGGGGTGTTATGTAAGCATTAGCAGAGCACAATACAACACAGACCAAAGCAGAATACTACACACCACACAGCAGCAGCAGCAGCAAAAAGAAAAACAAAACAATTCATGCTCTAAGCAACACCACAAGTAAAAGAAAACAAAAGCAAAAACACAACAGAAACTGAAACAAAAACAAACGACCCACCGAACACTTAACAAAACGAAGCAAAACGACACAAAATTTGTTAAAAATTTACAAACAAACCATATGTTCGGCTGCTAACGAGTTTAATCATAGCGGTATAGTTCACACATATTACAAACAACAACAACAACCATATTATAAACAAAAGTCAGGAAACAATGTTTTTGTTTTTAGCACAACTGAAACAAAACACAAAAAGAGGAAGAGATTGTCAAAAAAAAAACACGAAAATCTTCACAACAAACACTGTTACATAGAAAACAAAAACAAAAACAAAAAAATTATTGTGGTAGGTTGTGATATTTTGTATTAACGTAACAACGTAGTCAAACAAAACATATGCAATTGATTACAACAACAACATGTACTAACACCACTACAGCATCGTTAAGAAATAAACTTGTTTACACAGCATCTCAAAACTCCACATAACATTAATAATGACCTTTAAACAAACACAATACCACACCACACACATACACTCTCATTGACTTTCATCAGCCATCTTAACAACAGCAACAATATGGCAGAGAGAAAGAGTACTGTTAGTGAGAGTTGAAATGATAGTGAGAGTTTATTTTCGTTAAAGAGTAAGCATAACACACTAGACAACAGTGTGTTTAAATTTATTTTTCTTCTTCTTTAATGGCTTAACGCGTTTGAAGTGGTTTATCGATGCTTTCTTACGTTTTTTAAGTTTGTTTTCGTTTATTTTTGAATAAAATAATAAAAAAAAAATTTAAATGATCTGTATTACATGATATGCATAATTTAAAACGTGTTTCTTTTCGTTACAAAATAGGTCATGTATTGTGTTTTTGTTTTTTTTCGTTTGTTTTTAAATTAATTCTTTTTAACTGTTTCAACAGATTTATAGGGAATTTATTTTATTATTAATGATGGCATACACCTCAGCTAAATTAATTTTTTTTTGTGTTTAATCAAATAAAAAATTTATTAAAAATTATTTCGAATTAAAAAAAACAAAAAAAATTTTTTTCAATACTACTTGGATCAGTTCACTACATATTTTAAAGAAACAGACAGCTGTATGCACCGAAGTAGGACCATATGTAATGAAAACATGGCTATATTATGGTCATGGGAATGACAAAGTTCTAGACAGCGTTGAGGTAGAGCTTTCTATAGCCTCTCCTATACCTTAAGCTTCTGTCGAACTTAGTTTTCGTTTGAAAATACCAGAAACATGTTATGGCAGCAAAGGACTATATTTTCCGAACATTATTATATAAGTATTCAGTGATATGTAGGGTCCGAATGCTGAATCTTAAACTGCTTGCTTACGGCGTTGAAATGATAGCAATAAAAGCTGCCGCGAATCAAATTCAGATTTTTATTCTGAACGGTCATTCGGAGCCGACTTACAACTGTAGGTTTCGCCGCTTATGTGTAAAATTAACACACAAAACATGGATGAAGTGAGAAGCTAGGTTGTAATCCCAACTAAAAGGTTGTAAAGACCAATTAAATAAGCAATAAATAGATTTATTGACAGTAAAGCGGTTTTATTTAAGCTTTTCTTATGACAAACATCACAGCAATTTCTCATTATAAAAGGAATTATACCAGGAAACTTATGATCATAGAAAAATACAGCAAAAATAAAGAAAATGAAGTATTGAAATCTTAGCTTAGACTTGAAGCAAAACCTGGTTCTACAAAATGACTTGAACTTGACTGACTTTTAACAGATACAGGTGAAAAGAATATATTTTTGGCCAAATTATCCTTATGTATTGTTAAGGGAGTAATAAATTCCTAGAAATTGTATTGTAAACAAATAGCAAGTATCTCTAGAAGATATTACATGACCTCCATCGATTAATTGGATATGCTTAGAAAGAAAACTCAGCCATCTATACACCACTACTCTCAACCAGTAAGGAAAAATGGAAGCATAAACTCAGATACATTCTATAAGTCTTTCTCATGAGAGGCTACAATATATACTCATGTTTTTCGAATTTTTAAAATTGATTCCCTTTCAAATAAGGCATACTGATTATACAGAACCATTTCTTAAGCAATACATTCGATATAACAAGACAATACAAGGACAGATGGTAACCCTGTCATTCTAGAACTTGACAAAATAGTCCAATTATGGTACTTCCTGTTGTTGGCCATAGCAAATTGTCTTCAGTTATTTATGCCGCTCTTTTACAGCAGTTCTCTTAATATCACCATCCAGTTTTTCTCAAAATCTGCCGAATCTATCTCCATTTATGCCGCTGAATTTTCTTTTTAATTGCAATTTACACGGTTTTCAACAATAAGAAGTGCTTAAAAAGCATTGCTGGTTAAAATAATGAACGAATGAATGCGTTAATCACATTCCACGCATGAACATTTTTTTGTTCTCAGCCTGTTACAAGGGGCTCCATATATGTGCGGGCTGAATTATGGTGATAAGTTGAAAATATAGAAGAAGGTGGAAGGCTTCTCCTCTATGTCTACATGCCTGAATACCAGCACTACTCCTTCAGATTTCTTTTCAGTCCAGGGTTACACTTCTTGGTGTGCTTAGGACGTATAATAACAAAAATTCGAATCTAATATTGAAAAGCAGTGTGGAGAGAACACAACTACATATTTAATTGAAATTTGATAACATGCATTGTCATTTAAAGCTCTGACAATGTCAATTGATGTGTTTTGGATTTTTTTGTCTCTATTGTCTATAACCTATCTTTTGTCCAAGCCACCGGCAACTTATGAAGGATACTTTCACTTTTCCTATTTTAAGTAAAACCTAACCTAACATTTTTATTTACTAGAACTGATCGATAATTGATTTCAGCCCCTAAACCAACTTGTTGCTGCTGAATTTAGAGGAATGTTTACATTTTTATATTCGAAATAAGTAATCTTTTAAAACTAAAACCATAAACTTACATCATAACTGACCTTAACCGCCTTAATATACATGGTATTGGAAATACTATATAATACAATAAATATTTTAATACCATGAAAATTTTTTCGCGAGTTAGGAGAAAGGTTTTCTTCATGCAATACTTTTCCAATGAATATGAAATTTAATTATCGAAAAGGGTTTAAAAGAAAAAATATTGTTTTTATTATTATATGAACATTTGTTATGGAGATCAGTTTTATTTATAAAAAAGTTTAATTATAGTGTAAAAAATTTATTCATAATACCAGTAACTAAGCAATTTAATAATTTATGTTACATGCTGTAATAATTAACGGAGGCATGTTATTAAAAAAAAATGGAGAAATAAAATGGTTATACAGTGTAAATCACTTTAACTGTAATTGAGTTTATGGGTAAATGCGTAGAAAAAAATATGTAGGATAACAGGTAGTTGTTGTTGTTGTTGTTATTGTTGCTAAAAAAGAAAAACAAGTGTTTGTTACATTGTGAGAGAAAGATAAATATGAGTACTTAAACGGGGAAAAAGCCGTTATTTTTTGTTTTAACTCTCCATTACATTTAATATGGAGCATGAATAAATGTTTCAATTATTTAAGAAGACTTTACTGTTATTTAATGTGTTGTTTTTTATTTCTTCTTATTTTTATTGTTTTTTTTTAAATATTTTCGAATTTATTTGCTTTATTAATTGTTGTTGTAGATGCTTTACTAATAGTAATAATAATTGTTATGATTATTGTTATTGTTATTGTTATTGCTTGCATTTAATAAAGAGTGTGGCTTTTTTAAATGAGTATGTTTACTGTTTACTAGTTTTTGTTATTTGTTTTGGTTTTTTTGAAATGAGCAAGCATGATAATCTCAATTAGTTGTACTCTGTTTTGGTTTGTAACTCGTCTCTTATCTCTTTGGTATCGTTAAACTTTTCTTGTTTATTTTTTGTTATTGTTTTTAAATGCAAATATTGGTTACATTTGCAGCAACCGCACACTAGTAGCAGCTTCAGCAGCCGAAGCATAAGTTCATGTCATCGTTTGAGAGTTGAGTATTTTTGTGTACCATATTCGTACTTTGCCACAGGCATGTTCGGTCATGGTCGTTTATGTTACGTTATTGTGATACTCTTTTTCTCTGTCGCCCCTAATCTCTTTGTTACAAACAGAAATATGATTTCAATTGCTATATGTGTGTGTGTGTGTTTGTATTTGTTGTTGGTAAATATTTTAATTAAGTTACGATTGTTTTTGTTTTCTTTTTAAGCTGTATTATAAGCTAAATTTAGTGTATTTCTACTGTTATTGTTGTTGCTTTGTTTTCATAATATTTTTCTTTTTCCATTGCGCTCTCTTTTTTTGCGCTCTTTGTGTGTGCATTGAATGTAAGCACAATTGTTTAGCTTTCTTTCATAACTTTTTTTGTTTTGTTTTTAATTAATGCAGTTGCCATTTGTGTGCAATTATTTTTTCAAATTTATTTTTGTTGCTGTTGCCATCGTTATTGTTATTGTTTTTGTTATATTACATTTCAATTTTTATTTAAAACAACAACAACAACAGCATTTTATTAAAAGATATAATCACATGGCATAGTATGGTTATAAAAGAATTTTTCTTTATGTTTGTTGCTGTTGTTGTTATTATCATTTGTTTTACAAGTACTAATTAACTTATAATGGTTAACATGCATATGTATTATATGCAGACATGCACACTCACTTAAAATGTTACGTTAATGCTCTGTAAATCACATTGACTGACTGTCTGCTGTAATTTAAGTGAAATTCAATGATAAAATCTTCCTTAAAAAAGTTATTCTTTTTAATTATTTTGTTGCGTTGTTTTAATTTTAAATAAAATATGTTTATATTGTAGTTAAGCATTATAGTTCGTTAGTTAAACAAGCAAAAAATTAAAATTCGTTGCAGTTAAAATGGCAAATGAAGTAAAAAATATTAACCTTGCAAGTCCTGTAGTACCTTTAAAGGAATTATTAGCGACTTTTAAGGTCTTTTCAAAATGTGGCATAATTTTCTTCAAGCAATACAACTGCAGCAAGGATTTGCTAAATTTTTTTATTAGATGACGTACTTTGCCCCTTTAAAGGGTTGCCACATCTATAAGTTTTTATTATGGATTATTTATGGAACTCTTTCAATTGAATTTTTTTAACCTGTCTGTGACTATTATTAAAGCACTGAAACAGGAGCATTTGTAAATTCTAAGGAGAATAAATGAATTTGAAATCGTTGCAGAATAATAGTCAAGGCTACAACAGTACCATTTTCAAGATGAAAAAACTTTCTAAATGGAAGAAATTAAAGAGAAAACGAATATAAAATATCTGCAAATATTATAAAGGGTGTTTTTTATAGAGGTATAGAACTTTAAGTTGCAATAAAACAACGATGGATTATTCGATTGACATGAATTTTATTTATCCGAAAGATAATCTTGTGGCATTACATTTTAAATATGATTTCTGGCATATGACCGCCACGGCTGGCGCGGATGTAGTCCAATCTGGACGTCCAATTTTCGATGACTTTTTACGGCGAATGTTGTCTTCCAAATGGTCAAGCGTTTGTGGCTTTACCGCATAGACCAATGACTTTACATAGCCCCACAGAAAGAAGTCTAGCGGTGTTAAATCACAAGATCTTGGAGGCCAATTCACAGGTCTAAAACGTGAAATTAGGCGGTCACCAAACCTGTCTTTCAATAAATCTATTGTGGCACGAGCTGTGTGACATGTTGCGCCGTCTTGTTGAAACTACATCTCCTGGACATCATGGTTATTCAATTCAGGAATGAAAAAGGTAGTAATCATGGCTCTATACCGATCACCATTGACTGTAACGTGCTGGCCACCGTCGTTTTTGAAAAAGTACGGACCAATGATTCCACCAGCCCATTAAGCGCACCAAACAGTCAGTTTTTCTGGATGTAACGGTGTTTCCACATACACTTGAGGATTACCTGCACTCCAAATGCGGCAGTTTTGTTTGTTGACGTAGCCATTCAACCAGAAGTGCGCTTCATCGCTAAACAAAATTCTCTTATGAAAATCGGGAACAACGGTAATCTCGTTTTGGGCCCATTCGACGAATCTACGCCTTACTTGATGATCGTTTGGCTTCAAATCTTGCACGAGTTGGATTTTGTAAGCACGCAAACCAAGATCCTTCCGCAAAATCTTCCATAAAGTGAATGGACACAGATCCAATTCCTGTGCTCGATGGCGGATGGACTCATTCGGGTCTTCCTCAATGCTACGCTCTACAGCAGCAATAGCTTCTTCTGTACGCACCGTACAGCGTCTCTGGGGATGCGAGTTATCAATAAGAGTAAACGTGGTGCGAAAACGTTCCATGGTTAATCGAATTAACTGCTCTGATGGACGATTTTGTCGACGATAAAATGGACGTAGTGTGCGATACGTTTTCCGCACAGAACCATTATTTTCGAAATAAAATTGCACTATTTGCAAGCGTTGTTCAGGCGTGAGTCTATTCATGATGAATTGCCAAACCAAACTGAGAATAAATCACTTGACAGCTGTTAAATCGGTCGCCATCTTGAAAAGTAATGCCAACTTAAAGTTCTATACCTCTATAAAAAGCACCCTTTAGCAGTGAAGTTCAAATCGTTAGAGGCTATGGTTAGGTTGATGAAAGACAAGTCGAATATGAAACTTATTAGGGGATTTCGGAACTTAAGAGGCCAACTTGAAGAACCGGTTAGTTGGTCAAAATAAGATTACACTCTGTTGGGTAATATGTCTTGTCTAAATTATTGGTAAAAAGCAAGCAGGAAAGCTTATAAGGAGGGGAGCTTCCACAATGTTGATGGGATTGTGGAGTGGAAAGTATACTCTTCTTAAAGCAAGTGGATTTGAACGTATGAGGAGCAGAGCCTTCCCTCCTGTATAAGGAATGAAAGCAAAAGCATTTGAGGCAATCAAAACTTTTGGTTGGAAATTACAATAATAAGGAGATTTGAGTCATGCGTCAGGCTATCAAAATATAACATGAGTTTGACAACCTGGGCAGGGAACTCTCACTGTTGACACCGGGCAGCATTCAGCATCAGGGTAATCGACTTGGAGTAGACATTATAGGAATACCCTATAAAGTTTGACGGGTGTACAATAGATCGTATGGCTCTGACCAAACAGAAGAAGAGAAGGATAACTTCCACTTCTTGCAAGCTCAACTGCTTATTTATAACCCAGCAGAGAGTAACCTCGCATTCCCTACCAATTCAGCTTCTCCACACAATTTCATTTTCAATTTTCTGCGTTACTAGCTGATAAATTCCAGAATTAAAGTAAATTTTACACCTGATTTCAATATTCAAAGTTTAATTCGTACATTTGTGAGCTTCTCTATTCTGATTGCAATTGTCCGAATGACGCAAACGATTTGCAGGACCTTATGTTCGTTTCTTTTTCTGTGATGAGCATCGTTTTCTGTGATTTCTTTCTTGGTGCCTAGGGTTGGCTATTATTGAGACTATTTTCCAGGTTGAAGGCAGCAGTTCTTTTTTCCAGAGTGAGGTGATTTGAGAGAGTACAGAATTTCAATACAAGTTTCGATTTCTAATCATAGAATTTCACTTAGTATTCCTTCTGTTCTATTATGTGGGATTTGAACCACGGGCTCGCGTCTAATAAGCCAACACACTTGAAAATGGACTACGGTGACTACACTTTTTTTACTTTTTATCCTTTATCTTATTTACACAGGAGCAGTGTTGTCCTTTAGGTGAAGGTTAGGTTAGGTTAGCGTGGTAGCTTTAATTTACCAAAAAGCTCACCTGAGCATGCATAACGACCCGTTGTGATACCACATGTGAACGCAGCCTCTGTACTCATCAAGTTCCTAAGATCCAAGGAGGGGGAAGTTGGTCAGCGCAAGGGCTGCACATGTTCCAAAAACCACGACTACCCCACCTGGAAAACCAGCCAGAATATTTGATGAACGAGGCTATGTCCTTGATATCAATGGACGATAGCTCCGTCAAGTTGACAAGGGTCGGAGAGCCAAATAACCTATATCTGCATCCCGTTAAATGGGAGTCGCATTCTTTCCGCGCGTCTACCCATAACACAGTGGCCTGTAAGCATGGCCACTGTGATCGAGATGATATTACGGCCAAGTCCAAGTAGCTGGTTGGTACGCCTCCTATCCATTGTGGGCCAAGTGAGCCTAGCGATGGAGCAGCACTCCTCATTGATCCAGGACCGGTTGGCGTCCCGGGAGAATTTCTGCGCAATAGCCAGTTTGAACGAGGTAAGTGGCATTCCCACGTTGATTGAGGAAGATTCCGGAAGTTGTGCGCCAGCCCTGCAGTTTCCCAGAATATCGCAGTGTCCGGGAACCCAGACAAGTGTGACGCCGAGGCGCCCAGAAAGGAGATTGAGGCAGCGGCGACATTCTCTGACGATCCTGGAATTATCCGTAACGTTCGACAGAGACTTTTACGCAGCCTGGCTATCGGAGTAGATCGAGATACGGGTGAAAGGGACAGGAACACCATAGGCGAGGATCCACTGTGCGGCCCGGCAGATGGCCATAACCTCCGCCTGGAACACGCTGCAGTAGTCCGGTTTTATTGATCATTCCTCGTGTTTGATGGGCCATAGGCTAAATTTTGACGGAGGAAGTCAAGTAATTACAGTGTACACTTGGATTAAACTGAACTGTAATTAATTTCTTACACTTGCTTACTTTAATAAATAGTACAGCTTATGTAGCACAGTGTAATTAAATATTCAATCAAAACAAATATTTAAAATTTGATTTGTTTTTAAAATGTTTTCATTTTCTAAATGGGTTTTCATCAATTTTTAAGTGAAAAATCATTATAAAAAGCTCACATACAAATTGTTCATTTGCCTCTAAGCCTGGCTTTAAGTCTGGCAACGAATTACTTCCTCATTTTCATACGATTTTTGTGAATGGCTTTGGCTGCTTCTTAAACATTAAAATTAAAAAACACAAAATCCATACATATTCCAACAGGCAGACAGACACAAACACACAGACTGATGGACAGACAGACAGACAGACATATTAAAATAGGAAAACCGTTATAATGAAAAACAAAAATTATAATTTTTTTCTTCTTCTTCCTAGGCTTTATGAAATTATGGCTTAGGAGCCAGCAATACAAAGGCAAATGAAGAAAACCAGGAGGGGAGAAGAGAGAAAAGAAGAAAGACTTGCAATGGTTGGCCCTACAAGCCGCGGAAATGAAAATGAAAATTTTTGCTATGCGAAGTACTTTCACTTTGATTAGCCACAACGGGCAACTTGTGGCAGGCACTGTGGGGAACGTAAACAGGAGGGCAAACATTATTATTATGGAAGTAAAACCTAAACGTCATCTTACAAAGAGTTAAGCTAGGCTTAGGCATTCGAATTGGTAAACACAAAATGAAATGATTTTATGTTCCGCTCCTTGCAGCAATTGGTGGCAATTAATAACGTTTTGTTTTGTGTAACACTTTTGCTTTGTGTTGCTGCTGCTGCTGCTCCTTGTTTTGCTTTTTCAAGCCTCCAAAGGAAATGAAGGAGGGTAGGGTAACGCGCGCACTGAAACCAAATGTTTGTTGCCAACTCAAGTCATTTAGTCAGAGGATGAAATGGATGGATGGCTGGCTGATGAGGTAATAATGTTTTAAACTTTCGTGTTTTCTTTTGTTGGTTTGTTGTTGCTGTTGTTGCATGTTGCAACAGGTTCATGTATACCAGTTTGTTTGTTGTTTCAACATCAGTCACTCAGTCAGTAGAGTTAAAAAAAAACCAGCAACAACAACAATACATACTAAAAACTAAAAATTATTTAATCGTGCTGATGTTTTCATTTTCTTTCTTTGAGTTGCGTTTTTTTTTTCTGCTTGAACATGCAACAAACAAACGTCTGCAGCAAAATGCTGGTTTTTATTGTTACTTTTAAAAAAATTTTTTTTTGGGGCACGTACAAAATTTATGGTATTTAGCCTTCAACATCCACCAAAAAAAGAGGAAAGAAAGAAAGAAAGAAAGAAAAAAAAACTATATGGTGTGGCATGGCATTTCTTGTTAATGCTGTTGCATGCGGTAACACAAATATCGTTTCGTTGGCCATTTATTTACATTACACCGGGCCAAGATAAATTTGGTTTTGTTTTCTTTTTCTTCTTTTCTTTTCTTTCCTTTTTTTGGTCTTTAATTTAAAATTCAGATTATTGGCCTTTTTTTCTCGTGGTGTTGCTTTTTTTTTTTTTTGGAAGTGTTGCAAATAAGAATTTCCAGTTATTTCAAGGACTTTAGAAGAGAAAAGCATGACAAAGTGGAAAAAAAAAACAGAAGTAAATTTTCGTATAACACAACTGTGAACTTTGACCTTTTAATTGAATTAAACTTCAATCCTCATTCTTATAACACTGGCAACGTTATTTATGCCAACAGAAAACCGTTAATTATGCTAAGAGCCGCCATAGTCTAGTGGGTAGTGTGTTGAATTATGAAATGAGAGCTTAGGGTTCAACTCTGAGCTCAAACATCTCGAATCTCGGCAAATTCTTTTTTCAGCAGTCTTCTGGCAAAAAACCCTGAAAGTAAATTAAGTCGCCTTGAATCGTTTTTCAAAAATCTGTCTTTCGGAGTTGACTTTAAACTGTAGATCCTGCCACTCATGTATAAAATTAACACACACAACTTGGTTGGTGTGAGAAATAGGTTGTAATCCTGACTAAAGGGTTATGATGATCAGTTAAGTTAAACCAATACTTATATAGCCGCACGCTGATGTTAGTTAACACGAGCTGCTAACTATTAAGTACTCTTGCGAATCCTATGGCCTATGGTTACTGATTTGTGCATGTATTTCGAGGAAGTCAGTTACTTCTGTTGCTTTTGCCAGAAGTGGCCTTGCGCTAGTCGTTATATACATAACATAATTAGGCATTATACCTCTTTAGTAAGGATTACAACAAGCTTCTCACACCATATATGTTGTGAGGACCTACAGTTTAAAGATGATTCCGTCATGGATATTTCCGAGGAACTTATGACAAAATGCAATAAAATTTCATACTCCAGAGGCAAATAATCTCACTGCGGTTCTGGGCACGGTTGCCAGAATAAACAAGTCGAAAGGGAGTACATTTTTCGGTCCTGGTATCCAGTGACAATAGAACATTTTACGTAGAACACAGTAAGTTACTGTGTGTCTTTGTCTTCGGTATACTAAGTTGTGCTTCCAGGTCAGTTCCAAGTCCAGAATCGAGGCTGGCATCGTCAGAGAGTAGTAAGTTATTTCTACATACCGCAGTAAGCCTGATATTTGGTACGTTGATATAAACAGGCTACATCCTATGACCTCTGTTTATGACAAATGAGCAAAGCTTTAAAGAAGTTTGTGTAACAGATGATTCCGAACGACAGATTTTTAAGAAACTTTTCATGGCAATTTTATTTATTCTTAGGGCTTTTTTGCCAGAAATCTGCTGAGAGAAAGTCGCCGAAGAAATACTTTTTGTATTTTATTTTGATGTCTGGCCTGGGGCTCGAACCCTGGCTTTTCGCGTAGTAAGCCAACACACTACCTACTAGACCACGGCGACTTCAAAAGCTACAGGATATAAAATTCACTTTAAAATGACACAAACCGCTGCCCAGCACAAAAAAAGACGGAAAACTAAATTCAAACGATTTGAACAGTCGCATGTACGAATAATTTTGTGTTGCTTTGTATCTAATGCAGCGTTAACTTAGCTGCTGGACTGTGCAAATAACCAAGCTAAAGGAGTAAACCCGTGAACGAATACAATTGCTAGCAAAAGTCAAAGCTAAAGCCAAAGCCAAAATTGTAAGACTTCCTGAACTTTTACCCCAAATACAGTGCCAAAAAAAACTAAAAAAAAATTATTAAAAACAGCAGCAGCCTTTAATGTCGATTCCAGTCAGGAAGTAAACGCCTGACAACAAAAAAAAAAAACTCAGGAATTTTAAATTTAATGCCAGATTCCCAATGTTTTTTTTTTTAAAGAGATGTTGCACAAACAAAAGCAAGAAGAAGACGAAGAAGATCAGGAAAAAAACCCAACAACCAATCACACAGTACAGTAGTAATGTTGCATCATCGCTCATTTGATTTTTTGATTTCATGAGGCAACGGAGATAATGATGCTGCAGCCAGCCAAAAATAAAAAAGAAGAGTTTTTGGCTGTAAATCTCACTCTTGACTGTGACTCTGACTCTGACAATCAAAATTGAAGATGAAGGGCATGAAGCCAACAGCAGCAGCAGTAAATGAAATTGAAAGTCATCGTTCCTACATGCAAAACACAATGAGAGGAGTCTTGTGTGAAACTGCATAATCGCTTATGATGTCACACACACACTCCAACGGTTTTTGTGGTAAATTTGACAAGTGGTTACAATACACCATGTACTCGTATGTGTATGTGAGTATGTGTCTTTGACTATGTATGTGAACATCGAAATCCAAAGCCAAAGTCAAAGTTAAAATTTAATTTCAAATTGTAACCGGTTTTTGTATATGAGACTTCGTGAATTTCATTAAACTCTGATGCCCGATTACAATAACAATAACAACACCAACACCAGCAACAATAACAATAACAAAACAAGTTGCAACAACAGTTATTATGATTTTGTAATCTTTGGCACAAGATTTTGTTGGTCGGTTGGTTTGTTGTGTGGTGGTTTGGTTACATGACAACAGCAGCAGCAGCAGCAGCTTTAAAACCAATTCACACACATACTTGCACACCATGTTTCACAAACAGGTTGTGATGATGACATGTAAAGGAATGAAATCAATAAATGAGGCCCATCATATTAATACAATGAATTCTTCCCTTTAATACTGAAACTAAACGGAGTCGCTGAGTTTCATTTGCATGTAGAATCCCATCGCAAATCCCAAATCCTTTCTTTCTTTTCCTTGGAGACAAGGATGGTCAGATGGCAAAAGATTCGTATGAGTGGCAAGAATACAATGTCTAATAATGACTCCAGCTTTTCGTAGGCCAGATTTGAAACCCTATCCTGCCCGTATTTGAAGTTGCCCATACGAAATTCGATAATTCGTTCAAAAGTTTTGGGCTCTTTTTTTATTTCCCCAATTGTCAAGAGCATAATGATCTCCACAATACATTTTGCATGACTCATAAGTGAGTCATTGATGAAATGCCCCCTGCAGCCTAGTAATTCAATTTAAGTCTGTATTCATACAGGACAATAGGATTGAGTAGCCAATAGCGTCTAACAAATCCTAAGTAATCTTATGGACGTAACTGTGAAACTACTCCTGGTGAATTGGTTGGTTTACATGGCCGCCAATAACTACTTCAAGTAAGGCTATGATATCTTGCTTTGAGACTATCCAGTTTTGATAGCTTTAACCCGTTTCCTGTAAATTCAAGACATGCTTCTTTAATAGCCAAGATCTTTTCCTGACAGACATTTGAGCGATTGACAAGTCTGAAGTGAATACTCAGGTTGACGTTCTCTCAAAAATATTTGAATGCAACTCCATACTTTATCTGCAAGCCATCCCTATAAGAGAGGATAGCAGGCATTGAAGAAACAGCTTCGATTCACTGCAATCCTGTAGGGATTTTAACTCCATGCCTGCCCTATAAAATCGGTCATGAATATTTCCGAGGAACTTATGACAAAATGCAATAAAATTTCATATTCCAGAGGCAAATAATCTCACTGCGGTTCTGAGCACGGTTGCCAGACTAAACAAATCGAACGGGAGTACAATTTTCGGTTCTAGTATCCAGTGACAATAGAACATTTTACATAAAACACAGTAAGTTACTGTGTGTCTTTGTCTTCGGTATACTAAGTTGTGCTGCCAGGTCAATTCCAAGTCCAGAATCGAAACTAGCATTATCGGCGAGTAGTAAGTTATTTCTACATACCGTAGTATGCCTGCTATTCAGTACGCTGATCAGCATTATAAACAGACTACAGCCTATGACCTCTTTTTATGGCAAATAAGCACAGCTTTAAAGAAGTTTGTATGACAGAAAAGTAAATTGAAACTTCACCTTCCATTTGAATGTTCTTTTGAAGAAATCGAACTATTTTGGGCCAATAATTGGGCACTAAAATCCCTTTAAAATAATGAAAACACAATAAAAACTGAATTTACGAGAATGATTTCACTCCTTTAAGGCGCGGCAAATTCAAATTGATTTCAAATACCGGCAACCCCATCAAACGATCAAAGATGACAATCAAATTACAACACACAGAGTGTCATCTTCCTGGTTATTTCAACACATTTTGGGTAAGTAATGTGAGAGAAAGGCAAAACATTTCACACACACACACCAACACACACATACATTTAAATACAAACATTCCTTTGGCTTTTTAAAATATTACGAATAAGACAGCCGAGTGGTATGATGGTGTCTGCGTAGTGGTAGTGGGTTAAAGTTTTAATGTCAAGTGACACAAACATATGAACACAAATAAAATTTAATATGCTTCCGCATGATTATTTCAATGTTGATTTGTTTGTTGTTGTTGTTGCAGTTGTTTTTTTTATTAAGTATGATTAAAAAGTTTTTAACAGTAAATTAAAGATGTGTTGCTTTGCTCTTCATATTAGTACGTTGTTGTTATTATTATGCAATGCTCACATGCTCATACACAACATGCTCAACATACAACATGTTTTAAATAAAAATAAAAATAAAGAAGAACAAGATTAACCACCATCTCCACCATCTTTGTGTGCATGAATGCATATGTGTGTGTAAGAAAAAAAATGATGGCTGCTGTTTACATTTTGTTTTGTTATTGTTTTGTTTTGTTTTTTATGTCTTCATCACAACACAAGTGTTGATGTTTTACTGAAGTACTGTGTGTAGGCCTATGAGGAGAATCTTCAAATTTTTTTGAGGTTACGAGCAAAATACCGTTATTACAGTAAAGAGTTATGGGCAAGTAATTAAAACAAATTTTAATAACGGATTTATTTGAATGGAAATTCATGTTTTACATAAAATTTATTAAAAATAAATGATTTTTATTCAGGCTTTAAACTTTAACAGACACGTTCGGTCTTATGGTCGTGTTTAAATATTTTGTGTTTTTTTTTTGATTGATTTTGTTTTTGTTTTAGTGTGTTTTATATACATATGTATGTTATGCTGCAGATGGCATGCGATTATTTGATTATGTTGTCGTTGTTGCTGTCGTTACTGTCGTTTTTGTGGTTGTCATACATTTTTTCTTCGCTCTGTTTACTACGTGTGTATGCAGGCATACACTTTTACACGTTCAGATTTGATTTGTTGGAGTTATTTGTTGCAATAAAAATTAATGCTCAAACAAAATGTGTCATAATGTATATTTTTTGTAGCTGTTGTTGTTTTTTATTTTAAAATTTATTTTGTAAATTGTTTTATATTTTGTAAACATTAAATTAAATTAATTACGCTTTTCAATTACACATCAATTTCATCTTTTTTTTGTTTGTACATGCGTGGTTATTTTTTTTTAATTAAAAAATGTTTTTTTGTTTGTTAGAAAAAATTATGAGAATTATAATCCGTAAAATATAACAATCGGATGCTTTATATTGTTACATATTTTTGTAATTGCTGGCAGTTATTCAATAACAAAAGAAAGTATCACAAGAAAAACAGAAATATTTTCAAACAGGTAAAATGGGTTTCAAATCAATCTGATTTGGCAATGATGCCGGCTGTTAAGTATTTTTCATCTGAAATATCATTTATTTATCGAAAGGTTTAATATTTACTTAATATGATTGCAAATGTGATGAATCAGACATGAGATGCTTTCCAAGCATTAAGTACTGTATACAGAATTGTCTAGATTTTAAAGAATTTGAAGCATTAGTCTTGTAAATAGTATGTTGGCTTATTAGACGTGAGACCACGGTTCAAACTCCAGGTCAGCCATGTTCAGCAAAATGAAATATGAAAAAATATTTCTTCGGCGTTTTCCTCTCACCAGATTTCTGGCAAAAATTTTGAGAAAGAAAATAAAGTTATCATGAAAAGTTTCTCATTAAAGCTGTCGTTCGGAGTCGAATTTAAACTGCAGGTCCCTCCATTCATATATAAAATTAGCGCACACAACATATGTTGTGTGAGAAGCTAGGTCGTAATCCTGACTGAAGGGTAGTAATGACCAATTATGTGTGTATATATGTATGCATAAAGAATTTGAAGCATTACGTAGTCGCAGTAGTCTAGTAATCAGTGTTTTGACTTCTTAGAAGAGACCCCGTGGTTCAAAACTTAGCTCAAACATCTCGAACATAGGTCAGGTTGGGTTAGGTTAGAGGACGTGTACTTGTCAATTAAGACAAGTACAGTACCCGGAGGTTGAATTGACCCATTGCACAATGTCCTAGTTTCTTACACCACTCGAACATAACGAAATGTGAAAAAATCTTGACGATCTTCTGGCAAAACCTCTGAGAGTTAAACAGAATACCTATGAAAATTTTCTCAAATCTGTCATTCAGAGTCTTCGTATAGATCCTGCAACTTATGGATGAAATTAACACACACAACATAGATGGTGTCGGAAGCTAGGTTGTAAACCTGACTAGAAGGATTCTAATGATAAATTAAGTGAGTAAGTAAGTCCGGCTACTGGCTCACATTATTACCTTTTCAACTCTTGTGTGCACAGTACAGAGTACAGAAATTATAAAAATTTTAGCTCAAGTCAAGCATTGTCTATCACTGGGTTATCATTTCATTTCACGCATTCAATAATTAAAATGATAATGATGATAAACGATGATGTTAATTACTGTGTTGTTAGCTGTTAATGCTGAACACAATCGTTATGAATAATGATGATGACGATGACGATGATGGAGAAGATAATGAACAAACAAAAAAAAAAAAAAAAAACTCAGAAAACAAGTGTGTAATAAAATAAAAAGAAAGAGAGAAAGATGAAATATTTTACAATTGTTTTTTTTTTTTGCTTTTGCTCTTGCTTGTTATTATTATTGTTTCTTAATATGTACCACTTGTGTTATTATTTTATTGTTGTTGTTGCTGTTGCTTTTACGGTCTTTTTAATTAACTTTTATTTTGATTTTTTCTTTTTTCTGTCTCTTTTGAAACCAGCAGCCTTAGTATACAGCCTCATTGAAAAAAACCCACCACATGTGTAACAACAAAAGACAGCAAGAAAGAAAGAAAGATAAAGAGAAAGAAAGAAAAAATAACTTGTTGTTGAGAAAAACCACAAGCAAAAGAAATGTTCAGTTAATTTTGTATTGTTGTTGTTGGTTTTTATCTGATTTTTTTTTTGGTTCATAAGTAGTATACGGGGTTTGACCCATTTTAAAATGACCTTCAAAAATGTACCATCATTTGTAACAAACAATACAAACGACAGCAGCCAACTTATGGATGAGTAAGAGAGAAAAGTGTGTATGTGTGTTTAAAGAGAAAAGCCATGTGTATGTATGTGTGTGTCTTGGCTAATGAAATTTTATTTCTTTCTATTGTTAGTTGTTATTGTTTTCGTTGTGATATTTTTAATAATGTTTTGTAAACAACAGAAAAAAAGAGCGTAAAAAATTGTTCTGTTTCGGTTGTAAGTGACTGCAATAGCTGGTGTCTTCAAATGAATTGACTTCAAAACAAACGCAAAGTCTTTGAAATTGCCTGAGATATTTCTCTATAAATCTTGATAAGGGAAAAAAGTCATTTAAGTTCATATTTTACTCATTATTTTCATACATTAATGAAGTATAGCTAGAGCTTTCACAAAGCATAATGTGCCCCTTACCAGTTTCTCATTATTTTTTGTTTTATTTAGTTCTGGAGGTATAGGGTTGCCAACTGCTAAATTAAAGTTCAATGCCTTTAACTGTTGTATTGCCCATATTAACTGAAGAACTTTGCTCTTTGAAACCTGTCTTTCATTTGGCTCGTTTGGATTTGATGTTCATAATGCATTTCGCTCTGGAGGAAGAAGTTACGGAAGAAATTTATGAAGTTATGGACAAAAATTGAGAAACACCGGTACATAAGCGGCGTAGATGTTGCTAATACGCAAAAGCCCGGTCTACCCAAACAACCATTTCATTTTTCGATATCATGATTGATATCAAGCATTACATTTCTTCACATTAATCCTGGTTTTGTGAACTTTCGTAAATGACCTTTAGAAAGGAATTGTTCATTATGAACTTCTATAATCTGCTCAAATGGTTTATTACGATGCCTCTTGTCAAAAATTGATGATATTGAAGCAAGTAGTGTAATTAAAACGGGCGTCATTGCAGAACAGAAACGGTATCGCTTTCCATTTTGGCAACTCCAGATCACATACATACGTTTTTGTTCACCCGGTCGAAAATGAGAAATTGGAACCCAGTCCTTGCATCTTTATGTTATTGTTTGAACTCTGCAGTCCTCTCTTTTGGATGTAAATTTAATTGGTTCCGTTCGTGAGCTGCAGGACTAGAAGTTCTACATCATTGGACTTCATGATTTGTCCACCCAAAGGAGTTCGATGGACACATTGTGATATTACAGATTTTCTTTATCCGCTGGTCCCGGAAACACTTGGAGCGTTTGATGAACACACGTAGCGCCCATTGTGATAACATAGATTTTCCTCATCCACATGTCCCGGAATTACCTTTGATGAAGCGGCTCAGATTGCCAACATCAATGTTTAAGAGTTTCTTTAGATTATCCGTATAGGAGACACTCAGGGTAAGTCTTTTTCTCTTAAGAATTGTTGCCGGGCATGTATTCATTCTCCTCCATTTCAAGTCATTCAGTCTCCTCCTCTTTCTCATTTCTGTAGCTTCTGAAGAAATCAAAACGACTGCGCCTAGTGTGTGGGCCCAAGATGTAATCTACAATGACCTTAAAAACCATACTGAGTCTACAAATGGCAAAAATATTATTATAACATACATACATACATCCATACATACAAAACTGGTCACTACAAGCCTTCAGTTAGGATTACGACCTAGCTTCTCACGCCACTATTGTTGTGCGTGTTAATTTTATACATGATCGGCGGGCCCTACAGTTTAAATTGACTCCGAACGATAGATTTTTCTGGGAAACTTTTTCATGGCAATTTTCGAATTACTCTCAGAGTTTTTGCCAAAAATCTGCTGAGAGGAAGCCACCGAGGAAATATTGATTCGAAGACAAATTGCATGAAGCTGCACTTTTTTTCTATAGCAAGGCCAGTAACTTGCTTTATTGAACAAGAATCGACCTCTAAGTGTAATAAGTTGGTATTCCTAGAAGATATGTTGTAGATTTGTTGTCAAATCATTTGCCATTGGTTGACAAATAATCTCCCAAAAGAGAAAAGTTTTCCATGTTTAATATTTTTAAGCCATGATTGATAAATTCCTCTTGACATTTCTTTTTAAATGCCAATGTCTTGTGTTGTTTGATTATCTAATAAACGTGGCTTAAAAAATGAATGAAAAAAAAACGAAAGAAACGATAATTCCAACAGACCTCAAGACGCACATTAAATATTTAAAATATTTTCAACATTTTTTTGTGTTTTTTTTTGGTAAATGATGTGATGGAAAATGTAATAAAAATGCAGAGAAGAGAGGAAGAAAAAAAAATAACGTTATAAATGCTTAAAGCCTGATTTAAGCCTTGTTTTTTTGTAGTAGAGGTGTTACCAAATATAACACCAGCATAGAACAACAACAGCGATGATATTGGCACAGCAGTATCTGCTTAAAATGATCGTAAATATTGAAATGAAATTTTAATTTGAATTTTTAATGATTAAAAAACACTTAAACAAAGACTACAAAATATTTATCAATGGATTTAGAGAAGAAGAAAAAAACCAGAAACCAGAAACCAGAAAAAACGGATTTCTGTGTGAACCTGAAACCTATTGAAATATTTTTTTTTTTTGATTGAGAAATGGCCAATTTGAACCAAAAAAAAATATTTTTTAAAAAGAGCAACAACAATCAAAACAAAATCAATTAACAAATATTTCCATATTGAAATACTTTGCATTTTAAAAAAAATTTTAAATTTTTTTTCGTAAAAACGAAAAACGTAAAATATGCGTCTTACATCATTTGCCAAAGAGGAGGAATACCATGTGAAGTTGCATAAAAATTAAATAAAAAAATACACAAGCACACACACACACTCTCTCTAATATATTATTATTAAACGGAAAAAGAAATAAAATTTTTTATTATTACAACGAAAAATTATATTTGTTTTGTTTTTTTGATTGTTTTTCAAATTTGATCGTAATAAAGATTAAAATCAGACAGACAGACACTCACTCATTCATAACACTTACCAAACTGATTCGGTTTAGTCATTCAGTCATTTGACTTCAAACATTAACTAACCATGGCTAAGAGATGGCGATGATTATGATCTCTTTAATGATCATGGCTTGAAAGTACGCGCGTACTTTGCAAAAATTTCAACGTGATTGTTTCACTATTAAAAACAGCAAAAAAGATTTTGTTTTGAAAGCTCTGGTACACAACGTAATCAATAGAGAGGCGTTTGAATGGATGTCTTAACATTAAAATAAAGAAATAAATGTCTTAACCATACACAGTTTTCGGAATCGATAACCTGGTAAAGCTATCTTTCATCTGAAGAGACATTTGTTTAGTGAAACGTATGGCATTAACGAATATGGTAAGAAAGGAAGCGATAATAGTGATTTACAACTGTCAAAGGACTAGAGATTAGATCTGGGGTGGTGAAACCAACTTTGCTTTATTCAGCACATATCCGCCACTGTCGACTGATAGACAGAGCTTGTAGGCAGTCAGCTGTCCTAATCATCAGTGTGCTCTAATCCACTCCAAGCAAGGCTCTGTTTACGTACTTATTTACTTAAATTGGTCATTTCAAAATTTTAGTCAGAACTACAACTTAGCTTCTCACACCAACCATGTTGTGTGTTTTAATTTTAACCATGAGTGGCGGGACCTTTTCATAAAAATTTTATTCACTTTCAGGGCTTTTTGCCAGACGACTGCTGGAGAAGAAATCGCCGAAAGAAATATTTTTTTTTCTTATTTCGTTTTGATCGAGATATCTGAGCTGAGGTTTAAACCACGGGCTTTCGTCTTATCATTATTTGCTGCACTCAATTGGATCCTCTGTGATCGACTATTAAAGCGGATTACTGTGTTGGTGGCAGTGAGACTCAATGAGGGCCCTGGGGGTCTACACAGATGGCTTACAGATGCATTACTAAGTGGGCTGTGGTATATTTATTAGCGGTTCTGATATCACTTTTTCTTTAAGGCTTCCTAAACACTGCAGTGTTTTCCAGGCATCACAATGCTTATTGGGTGGCGAGAGAGCCTTCAATCTCCGACGTGTTACTCCCACTCCTTCATTTCACGAGGTGTGTTTTCCAAGCAGAGATCATGGCTATTTTGAGTGCATCACAATGCTTATTGGTTGGCGAGGATTTTTTCTGAAAGTCTCTTGATTTACTTGGACAATCAGGTTACGATTAAGTCCCTAACGTATGAAGTTTCCTCAGAGAAATTTTGGATCGTTTAAAGGAAATTCTCGGACAGGTTCCAAGACATAGAGATATTATTGGAAATTGCATTGGTGATGAGCTTCCAGGCCTGTTACCGAGCTTTAAATCTCCGACATGTTACAGGGCATAGATGCTCCCACTCCTTCATTTCACAGGGTGTGTTTTCCCGGCAGAGCTCATGGCTATTTTGAGTGCATCAAAATGCTTATTGGGTGGCGAGGATTTTTTCTGAAAGTCTCTTGATTTACTTGGACAATCAGGTTACGATTAAGTCTCTAACGAATGCTGTGCCTCAAAGAAATTCCGTATCATTTAAAGGTAACTGTCATACAGGTCTTGGAACCTGTATATTATTGGAAATAGCATTGGTGCTGAGCTGTCCAGAGCCTGCTACACAGCCTTCAACAGAGCCTTCGACATGTTACAGCGCATTGATGCTACCCCTTCCTCAATTCACGGGGAAGCTCAATCTCGTTAGCAGCAATAGGGTACGTGCAATATTATTAGACTCTACTGGACACGTAAGGATAAGAAGAGGACCGATTTACTTCTGGCCTTAAGTCGCATGACTATCCATCGCACAACAGTGATTTTCATGAGACACTGCCCTTCTGGTAGGCATAACGAAGGGCTTGGTTTTCCGGCAAATGATTTCTGCAGAAGTCGCCGTAGTCTAGTAGGAAGTGTGTTGGTTTATTAGACGTAAAACCAGCGTTCGAACCCCAGGCCAGACATCAAAACAAAATACAAAATGTATTTCTTCGGCGACTTCCTCTCAGTAGATTTCTGGCAAAAACTCTGAGAGTAAATAAACCTGCCATGAAAAGTTTCTCAAAAATCTGTAGTTCGGGGTCGACTTTAAACTGTAGGTCCCACCACTCATGTATAAAATTAACACACACAACATAAGTGGTGTGAGAAACTAGGTCGTAATCCGGACTGAAGGGTTGTACTGACCAATTATGTATGTTATGTATGATTTCTGCGGGAGCTGTGAGTCCGAGAAGGAGAAATTACTGTCTTTCGTGTCATTTATCAGTGTCTTGCTCTTGTCATCAAAAGATGGAGGTATTTAGAGGCATTTTGTTTCTTGTTTTCTAACATACTTGACCGAGATCTGAAATATAAAGATTGCTGCTGAAGCAAGATTTATTTTGGACTCATGTTGGTTTCCTCCATCACAATATGGTTAAACGCTGGCGTAAGTATAGCCTCTTTATTTAAGAGGGGTCCTCCGCCTTATCTACACATACATAACACATACATAATTGGTCATTACAACCCTTCAGTCAGGATTACGACCTAGTTTCTCACACTGCTTATGTCGTGTGTGTTAATTTTATACATGAGGGGTGGGACCTACAGTTTAAAGTCGACTCCGAACGACAGATTTTTGAAAAACTTCACGGCAATTTTATTTATTTACTCGCAGAGTTTTTACCAGAAATCTGCTGAGAGGAATTCGGCGAAGAAATACTTTTTGTATTTCGTTTTGATGTCTAGCCTGGGGCTCGAACCCTGGCTTTACGTCTAATAAGCCAACACACTACCTACTAGACTACGGCGCCTTATCTAACTTAACCTATTTGCCAGCCTTAGTCTTTGGCAGCTTTCTTGTGGGTTCCAATCAAGAGTCATGTCATCTGTTAGTATGCCCAATTGGAGGAGAGACCGCGCTAAATCAAACTCTATTAAACTTTTTATACGAAAGAGAGAGAGAGAGAGGGGTTTTTATCGTTCATGGGCAACCGGTAAAAGATTCATGGCTTCATGTATATAAAACTGTTGTGTTCTTTTGTATTTAAAATTCAAATAAAAATCAATTCGTTGTTTTGTTGTTGTTGTTGTTGCTGAAAATATGTTATTAATTATTCATTCATTCATAAATTAAAAATACAAATTTCAAACATAACGTGAATTATTTAAGAAGATTAGAAAAAAAAACAATCGAAAATAAAAGAAAAAGAAATGAATTTTTCATAAATCAGTTACAGTGAGTGTGTGACACAATCATGTTAAACAAAATACACAAAATGTTTAAACAATAAAAAATTTAAATTATTATTTGTGCAAAACAACAATTAATTGTTACAACTCGACATCATTATCATCATCAGCAGCAGCATCATCATCAGAATGATCATTAAAATCAAATTCATTGTTTTTTATTTCAAACGCTTGTCAAATACAGTGAGTGGTAGTTGGTTGCTGTTTTAAAAGTTCATTCGCATTGCTGTTGTTGTTTTTTTTTTGTTGATTTAAACAATTAAAATTATAACAAAAAAGAAAAATTAAATAATTTCAATAGAAATTTTAAAACAAAAAAAAATAAAATTTCCAAACAATTTAAAATGGCAAGTTTTGTGTTAAAAAAAAATAAAAGAAAACAAAATTGGATTTACAATCAAGCAAAACAAAAAAATCCAAACCGACCGCCATTAAAAGCCTTTTAATTTGTTTATTTAAACTCTATAAAAACCAACTGTGTGGCTAAAAATAATTTAAATTAAAAACCATGGCTTTTAATGATTATCATTAAAAAAAAAGAAAAAAAATTACAAAAAAAAAACTTTTAATTTCTTTCAAAGCCAAGCCAACAAGGCATAGATGAAAGAAATGAAAACAACAAAAAAACGGGAAAAAAATTAAAATTTTTTAAATAAATTTGTCAACAAAGTTTAACGGCGATTAAAATTGCTTTTTAATAACCACAATTAAAAATTATTGCTTTTCAAAAACGTTTCCATATCATAAAAAAACCAAACAAAAAAAAATTTAAAAACTAAATTGAAATGCCATCTGGAAACGTGCCACATTTGGTAAAAGTAACCGCCGTAAAACAAGTGAAAACCTCTATAAATGCAACACATATTGTTTGAATGTTATTGCTGTTGTTGTTATTGTTTTTATTATTATTTCTAAACTCAAAAAATTTTTTTTAATCATTTAACATCAAATAAATTTCTATTTATGTTTGCAAGGCTGTGTTATAAATGGTCCGCCATATAACTTTTTTTTTGAAAATGCTTTAAAAAAAAACTGCTGAATATTTTCTCAAATTTCTTATTTTATTTGAAAGTACAGTCCTTCCGGGTAATAATGGAAAATAATTTCATTCAAATGGCTGCCTCGGCTGGCCATACAGTAGCCTACATCAGAAGATGCCGATTTTGGCAAAAAAAAAATCATCTTTTCAGATGAAGCTCATTTTGATCTTGGCGGGTATGAAAACAAGCAAAATTGTAGCATTTGGGGCACAGAAAACCCGCACGCATACATTGAAAAGCCGACGCACCCAAAACGAGTCACTGTTTGGTGCGGATTTTGTTCCAGAGGCATAATTGGGCCATTTTTCTTCGAAAATGAGCAAGGAGTGGCCGTTACAGTCAATGGCGATCGTTATCGGGCCATGTTGAACGAATTTTTGCTCACAAATATTGAAGAGGAGGATATTGGCAACATTTGGTTTCAACAGGACGGCGCTACGTGCCACACAGCCGAAGCTACACTCGATGTTTTGCGCCCTGTTTTTGAAGATCACATTATCAGCCGCAGAGCTGATGTCGTTTGGCCACCTCGGAGCTGCGATTTGACATCGTTGGATTATTTGTTAAAAAAGTTATTTGGCGGACCCTTTACGAGGGCAGTAACAAAATTGAAATTGTTTGAAATGTTTTTTTTTTACTACTTAACAACAATATTCTATCATCGTGCATTTTTTAACTGTCAATAACTCCATAACTATCGGCTAAGTAAGTAAATAATCCGAGCAGTTATTGATCGGCTTTGTATTTAAGACCCTACACATCATTACAACCCTTTCGTCAGGATTACAACCTTGCTTCTTACACCACTTATGTTTTGTGTCTTAATATTATCCATGAGTGGCGGATAAAGTCGACTCCCAGCAGCAGATTACTTGGGAAACTTTTCATAGCAATTTTATTTACTCTCAGAGCTTATGTTAGAAATCTGCTGAGAGGAAGTCGCCGAAGAAATTTTTTATTTTGTTTTGTTCGAGATATCTGACCTGGAATTCAAACCGTGGGCTCACGTCTAATAAGCCATTCTCCACTAGATTGCGGCGACAACTTAACGCAATTTTCTTCTATCGGACTCCATGAGAACTGCTAATATCGTTAACTATCGAACTTTATTGATTGCCTTTGCATTACTCTTGCTCTGCTCGTTGTAAGACCATCAACAAAGACAACAAAATGTGTGTGTAAGGAACAGTACGCCAAAATCTTGAAGGAAACCTTCGAAACAGCGTTGGCCCCCTTTTTCCCTGGATTATGTAGAAATTTTTACACAAGTATCTTGGCTTACGTGTCTACAAAATACTGCTAGCTCATACAAGAGTTCAAGCCAAACGACCATCGGTTGAGTCTTACTTACTTTACTAAATTGTTTTTATACTTCTCCTTTAGCCAGGATTGCAACCTAGCTTCTCACACCACCCATGTTGTGACATCAATTATGCGGTAAAAATGTCCTTAATTGGCCTCTTAGTGCTTGTCTAAGTGTATAAGTATACATACATGCATACATACATAATTGGTCATTGCAACCCTTCAGTCAGGATTACGACCTAGTTTCTCAAACCGCTCATGTTGTGTGTGTTAATTTTATGCATGAGTGGTGGGACCTACAGTTTAAAGTCGAATCCGAACGACAGATTTTTTGAGAAACTTTTCATGGCAATTTTATTTACTCGCGGAGTTTTTGCCAGAAATCTACTGAGAGGAAGTCGCCGAAGAAATACTTTTTGTATTTCGTTTTGATGTTTGGCCTGGGGCTCGAACCCTGGCTTTTACGTCTAATAAGCCAACACACTTCCTACTAGACTACGGCAACTTCTAAAGTGTGTAAGTATGGCTTTTATTATTCACCTGACGATTCACTTTGGAAAGAGTAAACGTTCGAATGTCTAAACACCTCCTTTAGAAATGTCCGGTATCGTCCAAGGATCCAAATATTCCTTTCTTGACAGTTGACAGCCATTTAGATTGCTGCAACTTTAGTTTTAACAGTCAGAAAGTCCATCTGACTTCGATTTAGAGCCCTACGTACGTATCACACTCCAATCGCTATCGTTATGGGGCAGGTCTATCAGAGAAGATTCATTAGAGATGCGAACAGAAGCAGTCTGAACTACTCAAATATGAACAACTTTCCCTAGGTGCACTGAAGCGGCCAATAAAATAAACTACAATACAGTCCATGTGAGAATGGATGAGTAATAGTGAGTAACAGAAAAGCAGTCGTACCATTTAGTAGACATGAGATTTCTGTTTTTTACTTGCCACATAGAACTACAGCCGTCCTACCAATTATCGTCTGTTTCGCCGGATGTAGCGAACAGCGTCTTTAAGGAATGGTCTGCATGCAATCCTAAATCTATCGGCGCCTCTACTCATAATGAACGATTGATGATTTGCATCAGTTTCTTATAGAGCAGCAGTTTTAAAAGTCTGGTATCGTTCGTTATTATAATTTCCGAAACAGAATCCTGCCCTGTAACCGTGCAAAAGGACCCAAACTACGGGACCTCTTCACTACATTAGTAATTATTCTGTAAGAACTCGCTGTAGATGGCGTATATTGTTTGAATCTAATCGGGCATGAAGAAAACATGAAGAAACGTGCTTCTGCAGTAATTGATTCACCTTGTTTGGTTTTTTTTACGGTCTGCTCGAATATCTCTCGCTGCTTGCTGACCATATTGGAATGCTGCAAATTGTTTTTCAATGTTTATTACAACTTTTACTGGGAGTATGTATTCGAGTACCAGGAATAGTCAAGTTGACCATTGCGCGGAGGTTCTTTCGGGACGCCAACCTATCCTGGGTCAATGAGGAGTCCTGCTCCACCGCTAGACTCACCTGGCCACCAAGATGGATAGAAGGCGTACCAACCGATTACTTGGTCTCGGTCGTGATGTCATCTTGACTACAGTGGCCATGCTTACAGGTCATTGCGTCATGGGTAGACACGCGAAAAGAATGAGGCTCCCTTTCAACGACTTCTGCTGTGGGTGCAGGTCCACTGAGGAAGAGGAGACTGTTGTTCACTTTCTTTGCCAGTGCCCGTCTCTCGCTAGGTGTAGATATAGGTTATTTGGCTCTCGATTCCTTGTTAGCTTAACGGAGCTATCATCTATTGATATCAAGGATTTAGCTTCGTTCATCAAACTTTCTGGCTTGTTTTCCAGTGCGGGGTAGTCGTGCTTTTGTTGTGCAGCCCTTGCGCAGACCAACTTCTTCCTTTTCCCTGATTTTGGTGGAAATTGGTTAGTACAGGGACTGCGTTCACCCGTGGCATCACAACGGGCCGCTATGCGTGGTCAAGTGAGCTTTGTGATATCAGAGCTACCACTCCGATCTAAACCAGGAATCGTAAGAAATTTGTCTTCTTTAGACAAGTTAAACACACAGAGACTATTCTGTTTTTAAATGCTTATGCTAAGGCTTTTAAGATTAACTTTCTGGCATGAATTTCCCTTGGTTTTATTAACTACAAGAGATTGTTCACACAATATCTGTGCATATTACACGGTCAGAATGCAGGAGTTATTTCTGCTGACCTACAACAACTCTTAGAATAAATTTGAATGTTTTATCTTACGTCTAAAAGTTAGTCCACCCATATCAACTTTATTTAACATAGAAATTCATAAATTTTATAGATTTTTTAAAGGTTCGACATATCGGTTCCCTTTTTTTGGGAACAATTTTAATACGTTAATAACGAAAGAACAAAAAAGAAACGTAAAGAAAATGAAAAATTATCCTGTCAATAAAGTTTGCCGTTAAAAGGCCTTAAATTGTATACAAAACCCCAACCAATTATGCTTTAAATTGTTAAATATTGCTGTGATACTCCATAGATTCTACCTTAAAACAGCATGAGAGGAAAATTTTCAATAATTTTGATAAGTGGTAGACGGTTTTAAAGGGAAATATGCTACAGAGTAAGATGTATGCTGTTATGCCATATATTGACCCTAAAGTATGCAAAAAAAAAACGAAAAGGAAAAAACATTTTTATAAGGATGCTTGATATTCATATGTGGAAAATGGATGTGGATGGATGAGAAATAAAAATAAATAAAAAATTAAATTGAGTGGAAAATGCCATCTCAGTATTAAATATATGGAGATATGATATGATAACAAAATTTTGGATAGAAATAACAACAACAACAACAATATACACACATACACGGTTTTAAACTTATGCTAGGGTTCTGTTAGAAATAAAAGAGTGATGTTGTGAGGGTGTGTGCATGTGTGTGTGTATTTAAGAGATAACATATGTATGTTACCGCTACAAGCAATAAAAAAATGTGGAAAGAAAAAAAAACCAAGAGAAATGAGTTCAAAAATGATGTCTATTCATGCTTATAAGCCTAAATGTATGCTTTTTATGTACCAAGTACGTGTAAAATGTTAAAAATTAATTGGCCATTTAAAAAACCATACACACACATACACACGCATACATACACTTATACAGGAATAAAATAAAATGAAAGAGTAAACCATGATATGATGAAATTTATAGTCTTTTTAAACAAATTTAATAATTTTTTATTAAACTACTCTTCCACACATTCTCTCTCTCTTTGGATTGCATGATTTCAGTCTGTCTATTATTTTATTACAATATTATTATTGCTTTTGCACTCACATATTACGTTTATGAACTCTGTGCCTGTGTGCATGTGTGTATGTTATCAATATGAACTCTTAAGGGCCGGGGGAAAAAGATGAAGAAGAATATCAACTTGAGTATTAAATGTGACCTTTTGCCTCTCATGTGTATGCTGCTATGTATCTTACTCTCTTGCATCGCTGTGTAGCGGCTGGGCCCATGATTATTAAATGAAACTTGTGGCCGAAATACTCGTAATACACTCAAGAATTTTTTATTATTTTGTTTTTTTTTTGCTTCATCACCACAAAAATACATAAAAATTTATATTTCATATGCGACCTGCATTATACAATATACTGGCATATAAAAAATAACAGTTTTTCGGTTTTTATTACAATGAACTGACTGGCACACACACACGAGTTGCAATGTGTTGCACAGTGGTATGCAGAAAGCAGTAGGGGAGGCTATGTAATACCATCGGCTTTCATTTCTTTTAGCATAACAAGCAATCGGAGCATTAAACTGTGACTTTTGCGGGATGCATTGCACGCTCTTGAATCTCATGGGGATTGATTTCGTCCCCATTTCGTGTGTAATACCATCGGCTTTCATTTCTTCTAGCATTACAAGCAATCGGAGCATTAAACTGTGACTTTTGCGGGATGCATTGCATGCTCTTGGATTTCATGGGGATTGATTTCGTCCCAAATTGGAAAATTTTGTTTGTTCTAGCACCCATTCATCCAGAAAAAGGCCTCAACGTTAAAGATCAATTTTCTATGAAAATTAGGGTCCAGTTGCGACTGCTCCAGAGGCCATTAAGGGAGCACACATCGTTGTCTTTGGTCCATGTCTACCCGTTCATAATAATTTGACAAAACAGACAGCTAGATAGACTGAATAAGGTTACCCAATGCTGGGCTCCAGATCATGTGGGAGTTCTCGGAAATAAGCAAGCAGACAAGCTTGCGAGGGGGTATCATCAACGCCGATGAAAGCTTTTGCGAAGTGGGGCGGCAATGTATGAACAACAAAAGTCAAAGACTCTTCTCAAACCAAGTGGGTTTGAGACAATCACAACTTTTGTTGGGAAATTACAATAAGAGAGGATCTGTATCATTCCTCCAACTATCGGGAAATAAACTAAGTTGGATAAACGATCTTTTGACAGGGCCCTATACATTTATACAGAGTGAGGTTTCTCTTGGAAGTCGCTGTAACCGAGTAGGTAGTGTGTTGGCTTATTAGACGTAAAGCCAGGGTTTGAGCACCAGGCCAGACATCAAAACAAAATACAAAAAGTATTTCTTCGGCGACTTCCCCTCAGCAGATTTATGGCAAAAACTCTGAGAGTAAATGAAAATTGCCATGAACAGTTTCTCAAAAATTTGTCGTTCAGAGTCGACTTTAAACTGTAGGTCCCACCATTCATATATAAAAATTAACACACACAACATAAGTGGTGTGAGAAACTAGGTCGTAATCCTGACTGAAGGGTTGTAATGACCAATTATGTATGTATGAGGTTTCTCTCGAGCCCATTGGAGTTTCTGTGATGATGAAAAAGAATCTTTGAAGCACATTCTTGGAATCTGCAAGACATGCCAGAGGGAAACACTTGGGTGCTTATCAAGTGCTAAGCAAGGAATTGTTAATGTTGACACTGAGCTGTATACTGAGGTTTGTACAGCATGAGGAGAGTACAATGGATTTTATGGTTGCAGCACTGAGGCACAAATTCACCACAATAATAATAATTTTTACAACGCCAACAAACATAATTGTCACATATGGGCTGCAACGAACCCAGAAGCCATTGGGGAAAAGCGATTGCATGCGGAAAAAGGCACTGTTTGGTGTGCATTATGTTTTGGAGCTGTCATTGGTATGTAGTTTTTCGACAATGATTCTGAATACCGGCAATTTAAAGCTCTATGGCCATGTAATAAACGACTTTATTTGGACTCCAATTGAAGATTTGAAACTGGACGTTTTGAGGTTTCAATAAGATGGTGTCATGAGCCTTGCAACACAACGTTTTTGGCTGTATTGCTTAAGAATTGTCCAGAAAGAGTAATTTTACACTTTGATGTCCACAATGAGCCACCGGAATCATATGATTTGTCTTTGTTTGTCTCTTTTTTAAGGGGCTACATCAAATGCCATGATTATGCAGATATGCATTTGATAATCAATATATTAACGCCTTAAGTGTGTTAAAACCTGGCCGTAAACTACCGTAAAAGGATTAATTGCTGCAACAAATCCAAGGGTGATCGTTTAAATGCCATTGCATTCCATGGAAAATACAAAGGTCCAGTCATCATAATGAAATAAAAGCACACTTAAGCCTTTTAATTTATAAAATCTAGGCTCGCGAAACCACTGTGCATTTGATGCAAAAAAAAAGGAAACGAAACAAATAAAAACACCGCACACAGATGCAACAAAATACTTTCACTCTCTGCGCTTTGGTTCTCTCCGGCAAACATTGTTTGCATTAATATGACTTTAAACAGATGGTTTAATCGCCGAGGAAAACAAGCAACGGAAATAGGGGACCAAATGCAAACAACATACACCTAATTCTGTTTTTACACGGTAGATTGGTTCCAGAAAAAACCGTGTAAAAAAAAACCGTGTAAAAAAAGACACTGGTCGTATGCAAAAATAGGTGATTGGTTCCTAATCTCTAAAACCTATTAAAATTAGTGAAAAACAAAGATTTTTAAGAAGTTTTGTATTTGACATTTTCTTTTAGGGATTCATAAAATATTTAACAAAATTAAAAACATAAATAACTTAATAAATATAAAATATTAACACATTTCAATTGCTCCGACCTTTGTGCTTGTATGCACAAAAAGGGAATTCCCCTAAATTCATGCCATTTACATTTGCATTGACCAGTAAATTTGCTTGTACGCGCAAAAAGGGAATTCCCTTAAATTTGTGATATGAACATACATTCCAAAAATTAAATTTGACAAAAAAATTTAAGCACAAAAAATTTTAAATCGTGCTAAATGGAAAAAAATCGTTTAAAAAAAATTAAAAATATTTTATTTTCAAACCGTGTTATATCAAATCCGTGTAAAAAAAGACCGTGTAAAAACAGAATTGGGTGTATACACTCACATGTATACGCATCCAGAGATATGTAATCTCACATACATTATGCACACACAGTTATAAAAACCCACAGCATGGTATAAGATAAAGAGAAAGAGAGAAAGAGAGAGGCAGTAAAAGTGCCAATGTGTGTTAACAAATGCATGTAAAAACAATAGCATTCCATGCATTTGTATGTGTACATATGTGTGTGCATTTGTTTTCGTTTCTCTTCATTTTTATTGGTTTTTCTTTTTGTTTTGTTTCTCTTTATAAAAATTGCAAACGGAATCGGAAATATTTTGAACATAAAAAATGTAATGAAAGCAGGACCTGCTGTAACATTGCATTGTTGTTGTTGTTTTAGTGCCATGACATTGTGGGCGTAGGTGGGAGAGGAGAAGAAAGATTGTAAAGACGATTGGAAACAGTCATGCCTGTTACTATTACTGGGTTTATATGTGTTTTGGTATTTCACTGAAGATTACTTTGCTAGGCATAGAGTGAGAAAAAGAAAAGGAGAGAGAGAGAGGTATTAGTAGAACTAAAAGCAAATGATTTCGATAAAAAACGTTTATGTTTACCAGGATATCCTGGCAAATTTGTGAATATTGGACGGCAAGTCTTTTTACTTTTTAAAGTTTAAACTTAAAAGAATTTTTTACTTTATCCTCCAACGAAGACGGATTAAAGACCAAAGCAATATTATTTAAACGTTTCTTAAGCTTAATGATGCCGCATACTGACTTGGAGTATTAAAGAGGATTGAGGCAGCCTACAACAAAGAAGGAAACTATATTATTATCTAGTCCTTAGCCCAGTTTCAGTCTAGCTGGCCACAGAGAGACTGGATCGATAATATGCTAAGATGAGCATATTATCACCGCTCCTGTATGTTATCATAATACGTAATCTACTAAGGATATTAACTGATGAGGTGATAAACCTTAAAATACACTAGAAAGGGAAAAATCAAGATCGATTCAATATGGTGTGCTGGATTTATTAGATGCGTAATGGCCGTAGTCTAGTAGGTAGTGTGTTGGCTTATTAGACAAGAACTCGTGGTTCAAACCTCTGCTAAAATATTTCTTTCGCAGACTTCCTTTTAGCAGTCTTCTCATGAAAAAGTCAGATAGGAAACAAAATTGCCTTGAATCGACAAATCTGTCGTTCGGAGTCGACGTTACACTGTAGGCCTTGCCCCTCATGGACGAAATAAACACTTAGAACGTACATGGTGTGAGATGCGAGGTTGTAATACTGACTAAAGGATTGTAATAACTAATTAAGTATGCCATCTTCCACCTGGTCTGTGACTTCGAAAGGTTGCCCTAAAATTTTAATCTGTGGTTACGCTGTGGATACTTATGACTTTGTCGCTAAGAAAACAGCTTTTAAAAGAAAATATCTTCTTCTGTTATTCAATAAACCTGTCCACCGTTTCCTTTAAAGTTGCTGCAGATTTCAAGTTCTTGTGAAAGTATTTGTTTCCTTCACTTTGCCATTGGACTGCGCTATACTAGGCCACAAAATCCAAATATTAACGCTTCATTACATTTTCTATCTTTGGCAATGTGCTCAATTAGAATGTATATGGTGCAGAGAAATAAAACACATGAAACATTGCTTTTAGGCTGATTAAATTGATAATTTTGTTGCATACTTTCAGGCAAATGAAATTTAATACTTTTAAAAATTCTATTCTCTTTAATACTTTTTGATTTCTACAAACAAAATTCTTTTTGTGAAATATTTATTTAAAGTTTTAAAACGCCCTAGAAGTAGGCTTCAAATTTTGCCATTTCCTTTTGTGTTTGTAAAACAAATAAAACTTTCTCTGCAAAATTATGTGCAAAATTTTAGTTTTAAAATAATATTTTCACGCTATTTGAGTAAATTTGTCAGAAACAACAAAAAATTCTTTCTTTCCTTTTTTTTTGTGGCATACATTTAGGTCATTTTTATATATAAAATAACCACATATTTTTCGGTTGTTATAAATATTCAAGTATGACAGTAAAGACTAAAAATATAGCCGCATTTAACATGTTTTGTATGAGTTTCTAAAATACTTTCTATAAATGCTTTAGATTTGCAACACACTGTGAATTTCAAAGGTTTTTTTCATTCACATCAATAACTTTGGTTGGAGCACGTTTTGTAATAAAAATTTTTCAGTTTTTCGTGTTTTACGTTTTAGTTTGTTAAGGACGTGTTTCCTACAATTATGGTGTGGTTTTAATGTAACCGAAAATGTATATGAGCTCTTACTTTATGGATTGTAATCCGTCAGGGGAAACTAAACTACACAGTAACAAACAAAGTAATACAAAGAAAATGTAAAACAATAAATCTGATTTATATTGTTTAGGAAAACTATGTAAAATTTATTAAAAAAGCTACAAAAAATGAATATAAACACAGAAAATTAAAGCATACATCAAATGTATGGTATAAGACGAGATTTTGTTTAACAAACAGTGGAACTAAATGCAAAAATTTATTGTAAAAACAAATCTGAGATGAACTAGAGACCTTTCCACACTTCAATAACCCAAAATTTGAAAGGATTTGAAGGAAATTAAAGAAGTACACCTCAAAGTATGCAATATTAGTGGATTTTTATTGTTGCCCTTAAGATATGCATCTTTTTTAATCAAACAAATGTCTTCAAAGTATAGAATATTACCAGGAGAAAGTCTAGAAGGAAGACTTGGCTTGGGAAGAAAGAAAATTTCTGACATGGATGCGGAACATAAGAAACTAGAGAGCGTACTAGCTAAAATGCTTGAGGAGAAAATACTTCCTTAATGATTTTTAAATTTAAAAAAAAAATTAAGAGAAGAACCCCTGTTCCTGTTCCTGTTCCAAGATTCTTTTTTTTTGGACCCTCTTTATACCACAAAACCATTCCTCTTTTAAGGGAGTAAGTAGCTTTTAGAGTGCTCCAATCATTTTTGTTACTAAGTTTCATTACATAGCATTTTTTCGTTCTGTCTTGGGGCCAGTAAAGGAAAGAGCTGTTAGTCAAGCGAATCCTTAGGTCCCGAAATCCCCCTAATGAAATTCATGTTCGACTTATCTTCCACTAAACTGATCATTTCTGACGAAACCAAAGTTTTGGCCTTCATTATCGTGTGCAGTGGACTTAAATACAATAGAGTCTAGAGCGCCTCTGTAGGACACATTCTGTGTGTCCCTGTTATATAAATACACGCTAGTCTCTGTATCTTGCCCAACTCCAATTGAGTTGTATATCTGTCTGCCCAGACAATTGCTCCATAAGTCACTGACCATCATGGTATACATCCAGTGAATAATTACTGGGTTGAGTCCTCCATATCATTATGGCATGAGGGACCTTTCCTACGATGAAATGAAATTTAAAAATGAAAATAAAAAGATATTGAGAAGACCAAACATTTTTTTGTACCACTGTGCCTCATTTTTTAAATCTTTCGTGTACATTTTATTTCTATTCTAGGAAAAAAGGAGAGGAATAAACATTTTAAAACATTATAAATATATGTATGTATAAAGCATGTGTATGTATGCATATTGTTAGTCAGTGTATATTTGACCATATGTATGTATGTGAATATTTTTGATTTTTAGAATTTCAGTTGCCAGAGGAAACTATTCTACACATTCTTGCATGATTAAAACTGGCCAGACATGAAAAATGTAAATTACAAACCTACCCCCTCCCCCTCCCCTTTAGTTTTATAAACTTTATGACGTTTCTCTCAATAAAACGACAACAACAACAGCAACAATATTGAAAGATGAATTGAAAAATAAATAAACTAACGCCCAAATGTATGCTATTGTTAGAATTTAATTACAAGCCTAAAGATATGCAATGATTTTTTGTATTTTTTTATTGTGATAGTTATTGTTACGGTATGAAATTATTTTTAATGTTTACGGCCAAGTAAATAAATTCTTACACAATTTTAAACAATTTTTTCATTGTTTTCTTTGGAAAACTATTGTTGTTACTGAAAACAATAGCAAAAGGAAAGGGCGTAAGGGGTGGAGGGGTAGATATATTGTGAATTGAAATTATTTTTCCAGTGTTGTTGTTTTAATTTAAGTGTGCAGTTCCATGAAAATAATAATTTTTAATTAAAATTTAAAGAAAAAGGAACTGAGACTTTTGAGATAAGTTAAGTAATGAAAATTTATGAATTTTAAAAAATTACGAGGCTGCAATAACCTTTCGAGCCTCGGGTTTAGTACAAATGGAACAGACCTTGTACATCACCTTCGTTTGAAGAGTTAATCTTCACAACATACGCCCAAAGTTAAATATCCAAGAGTGATATTAGATTCCAACCTATATTGGGAGTGATATTAGATTCCAACCTATATTTACACGGGTGAAAAAGGCCTGTGATGCGTTTAATTCTAAGCTTTGCAAATTTCTACAATGGATGTCTGATGAATTGAAGTCGCCGTAGTCTAGTATGTAGTGTGCTGGTTTATTAGACGTGAGGCCTTGGTTCAAACCCCTAGTCAGGCATCTCCATTAAAACAAAATATGAAAAAAATATTTCTTTAGGGACTTCCTCTCAGCAGATTTCTGGCAAAAACTCTGGGAGTGAAAATAAAATTGCCATGAAAAGTTTCTCAAAAATCTGTCGTTCGGAGTCGACTTTAAACTGTAGGTCCCGCCACTCATGTACAAAAGTAACACAAACAACATAAGTGGTGTGAGAAACTAAATTGTAATCTTAACTGAAGGGTTGTAATGGCCAATCATGTGTGTATGTATGTATGCCTGAGGTATGTATATGGAAGGGTACAGTAGAATCCAGAAGATAGCTTTTTTGGTTGTCATTGAACGTATTCCACTACAGCCATCAGCATCAATATGCACTTAATGTCCATTAATATCCACATTTTGCTGCTTTCACCTTCTGGAGCCAATCCTCTCGTGTCTATTGCACCATTTTATGTTATTTCACTCTCTACTAGTATGGAGCACTGACTTACTCACTACTTAGTTGCTTATTACAAATCTTTTAGTCAGGATTACAACCTAGCTTCTTATACCAACCATGTTTTGGGTCTAAACGTTTTTGAAGAGTGGTGGCAACTACAGTTTGATATCGACTTTGAACGACAGACTTCTGAGAAACTTTTCATGGCAATTTTTCTCTTAGAACTCATAACTTAGGATCTCAAGAAGAGCAGGCAGAGTTACTTTTTGACAAATAGTCGGACTTAATAAGCAAAGTTCCTTAACACTGCACTTAAAACATGAACCCAATTAGTTTTTACAGAAGAATTTGTTTCTAGATAATGACAAATGGCAACTCTATCGTCTTAGAAGTTGCTGTAGTATATCAATCACATGCTTATTTAATAAAACTTGATTAAAGAGACAGCCATGATGATAAATGAGAGCATTAGGCTCCTTAAATGAATTAAAGGAATAGTACTAATGTATTTAAGTCTACTCAGTAAAAAGTTGTACAAGCAGTTTCCCTGATTTTCTAACGCTACATAGAGTTGATAGGAAATTGCATAACCGCCATTTTATTGCCCCGGGAAGAAAACTAAATTATTTTGCCACTATTCCGCAATTTAACTCATCCATAAACATTTTAATTTCATTAGTTTCCTTCGAGTTCCGTTTTGAATATTAAAAATTCGCACACGAAACTTTCAATTTGAAATTCTCAAATTTCTCTTCCACTCACTTCCCCGCAGATATTTTTCTACCATTAAACTGCAGGGGGAGAAAAGGAAGAAAGCAAAAAAAGATGACGAGTTTATTGCTTAAGGCTTAAAACAAAATTTATGGCCAACAATTTTACGCCACCGAATCAGCTAACCGACCAGCAAAAGGCCTGCTGTAATCCTTTTATTGGTAAAAGAAGGAAGGCAAAGAGAAAAACACCGGAAAAAATCTCCATCTAATGTTTGTTTGATTTTTGATTACCTTTCAAGGTGGAATAAAAATGGAATAAAAATTGAAAAATTCAACAGTTCAGCAGCAACTCAGCTGTTGCATTATTTCCATTTCAAGGAACTTTTTATTCACAAGAGCTGTTTTTCAAATGCAGTCACTGTAAGTGAAGGGATTAAAAGAAGAAGAAAACAACATAGTTTTAATGGCTTAAAAATGAAGGTCAATATAAGGGGCTGCTATTATTTACATAGAGTACTAAAAATAGTAACAAAAATGGTACCAAATTTGTTGAAAGTACGTAAAAGTTAACTGGCAGAATAGCTATAAGTAGGTAAACAGATTAATTGCTCAAAAACTCTTCGAAGAAAAGTTCCAAAAATATTAAAAATGTTTTAAAAAAGTACCAAAAAAAGTTCCCAAAAAGTACCAACAATTAGCCAAGTTTTAGGAAGCATTTTAGCACAAATGTTGCACAGCTTCTTGTGTATTAAAGTCTCAAGGTCGTGTTATAGTGCTAAAGATTATTTAAATAGATTAGGTTATATGACGTCATCATGCATAAAATCATGTGAGGTTCCCACTTAGGCCAATGCATTTGGTCCATGGTTTTACCATATTCTCTTCAGTTTTACGGAGGCAATATATACCATTCGCACTGTATCCGGGCTGCGTTCTTCGAAAGAAAGTTTAAAAAAGTTAGAAAAAAATAACGGTAAAGTTTTAAAAAAGTACCAAAAAAGATCCAAAAAAGTACCAATAATTAGCCCAGTTTTAAGAAGATACTAAATTATATGCATTTTAGCAAAACATGTTGTATGGTTTCGTATTTATTAAGATCTCAAGGGCATATCAGAGAGAGTTATAGTGCTAAAGATTATGTAAACTGATTAGGTTATATGACGTCACCACACATAAAATCAAGTGAGGTTCCTATCTGGGATTAATATAAAGGGTGTTTTTTATAGAGGTATAGAACTTTAAGTTGGCATTACTTTTCAAGATGGCGACCGATTTAACAGCTGTCAAGTGATTTATTCTCAGTTTGGTTTGGCAATTCATCATGAATAGACTCACGCCTGAACAACGCTTGCAAATAGTGCAATTTTATTTCGAAAATAATGGTTCTGTGCGGAAAACGTAACGCGCACTACGTCCATTTTATCGTCGACAAAATCGTCCATCAGAGCAGTTAATTCGATTAACCATGGAACGTTTTCGCACCACGTTTACTCTTATTGATAACTCGCATCCCCAGAGACGCTGTACGGTGCGTACAGAAGAAGCTATTGCTGCTGTAGAGCGTAGCATTGAGAAAGATTCGAATGAGTGCATCCGCCATCGAGCACAGGAATTGGATCTGTGTCCATCCACTTTATGGAAGATTTTGCGGAAGGATCTTGGTTTGCGTGCTTACAAAATCCAACTCGTGCAAGATTTGAAGCCAAACGATCATCAAGTAGGCGTAGATTCGTAGACTGGGCCCAAAACGAGATTACCGTTGTCCCCGATTTTCATAAGCGAATTTTGTTTAGCGGTGAAGCGCACTTCTGTTTGAATGGCTACGTCAACAAACAAAACTGCCGCATTTGGAGTGAAGGTAATCCTCAAGTGTATGTGGAAACACCGTTACATCCAGAAAAACTGACTGTTTGGTGCGCTTTATGGGCTGGTGGAATCATTGGTCCATACTTTTTCAAAAACGATGGTTGCCAGAATGTTGCAGTCAATGGTGATTGGTATAGAGCCATGATTACTAACTTTTTCATTCATGAATTGAATAACCATGATGCCCAGGAGATGTGGTTTCAACAAGACGGCGCAACATGTCACACAGCTCGTGCTACAATAGATTTATTGAAAGACACGTTTGGTGACCGCCTAATTTCACGTTTTGGACCTGTGAATTGGCCTCCAAGATCTTGTGATTTAACACCGCTAGACTACTTTCTGTGGGGCTATGTAAAGTCATTGGTCTATGCGGTAAAGCCACAAACGCTTGACCATTTGGAAGACAAAATTCGCCGTGTTATTGCCGATATACGGCCACAAATGTTGGAAAAAGTCATCGAAAATTGGACGTCCAGATTGGACTACATCCGCGCCAGCCGTGGCAGTCATATGCCAGAAATCATATTTAAAATGTAATGCCACAAGATTATCTTTCGGATAAATAAAATTGAGGTCAATCGAATAATCCATCGTTGTTTTATTGCAACTTAAAGTTCTATACCTCTATAAAAAACATCCTATATTAGGCCCACATTCCCTTCTATTTTAAGACGCCGATATCCACAATTCGAAAAAAAATTGTTTTAAAAAAGTACCAATAAAAAGTACCAGTTTTAGGGGGATACTTTGATACTTAACATCTCAGAGAGCTATAGTACTAAAGATTATGCTAACTGGTTAGGTTATATGACGTCACCACAAATAAAATCAAGTGAGCTTCCCAGTTGGGCCAATATATTAGGTCCATTGTTTCAAAGGCGACAATGTATACCGTTAGGATGGTACCCTGACTGTGTTATATACCAGACAATTTCTTTCATTCCAAATTCACATAGTTCCGTTAGGTATGTCAAGAATGGAGTTCTGAGTACATTTGTATGCATTCATGCGAGTACTGGGTAATGACACAGTAAAAGAAGCAGATGATCTCTTCTCTGCTTTCTGACTCAACTCTTCAGAAATCAAGAAAGTGGACACAGAGCAATGGACATGCTTTCCCCATAGGATGGAGTTGGTTTGCTTATAAATCGTGCAGCCACTGCCATATTTTTAAAATTGATATCATGGTGTATTGCTTTCTAGCAGTAAGAAAGAGCAGTTGCCGCCTGAATGGTTTTGGATTGGGTCTTCGCAATAATCGTGTTCTAAAATTCACGAAGAAATTTTTTTGTTTTTCACTACAAACATTTTTTTCTGCAATAAAATCCATCAAAATTCATGCTTAAAGTACCTCGCTGACTGACTGACTGTTATTATTAAAAATTAAAACAGGAAAGAACATGACAAGTGAATATACGCAAGCAACTGCAGGCATACCCATACTCGCACACATATACAAAACAGTTGTCTTGCTCTCTTTGCATTTAAATGGCTTTATAACAGCGAAGCATTCACAACTTACCAGAGCTACTCTACACATGTTTTTTATTTATAAAGGCAATACTCTGACTCTCACAAGCGTACATATACAAACGCACGTCGGCACACACATACTTAAGGAGTGTTACAGTGTCTTATAAATATTTGTTATTCACCTGCAAACATGTGTTCTCTCTTAATAAAATAATACGAACACGTGCTTTTATTTCAATTGAATATTTTCTTCTTATTCTTATTCTTGTTATTCAGTTTTTTTACAGTTATAAAGTTGCTGTTGTCGTTTTTTATGTTATAGCCCCATAAACTTTATTAAATAATAAAACAAACAACCAAAAACAGGACACAAAAATGACGAATCAAGGGTAGTGGCAGTGGTGCTGGTAGTAGTGGTGGTTGATAGTAAATTCAAGGTTATGTTTTATAAACGAAGACAGAAATTGAGCAACAAATTTATTTTGTTTACATGTCCGTGCATTTCATTGGTTTGTTGACGTATATGTATGTGTGTGTTTTTTGTTTATCTTGATTTTGTTTTCTTAGTTTCTTAATGGCCCTATGTAAAGTTAAAAAACAAACCGCAGAAGAGTAAGTATTTGAATGTCTGCAGTTTTTTAATTCCAATATTTTCTTCTCCTTTGTTGTGGGTGTGGTTTGTATTCAATTCACGTTTTTGCAGTTGTAGTCTAGAAGTTCTTTTCGTTTCGTCCGGGTAATAAATTTATTCAGAATCGTTTGATATTGACTTTAGACGTCATGATTAATATGGCACTTAGGAGGTATTGTATCAACTTTTCTCCTGGTTTCGTTGGATTTATGCAAATATGCGTTACAGTGCTTATGGGTTGCTATTGCCTGTCGAATAAACTTCAAAACTGTATCGTTACCTTCAAAAACTTACACGAACTTGCACGTTGGTTTTCTGCCAAAGGAATTCCAGTCGTAGAGACTCTTGGTTTACTACTGGCTATTGGATGTAGGTTTCGAGATAATATTGCTTCTCACAATAACCACCTTTATCGCCTTTACATTTGCTTTCCATCCTATGAGTACAGTTTTTGTCTTTTCCTTGGCTAGATCCAATTCGCCCCAAACTAGCTAAAATTCAAACACTCTATTAGCCTCGTTTGCTTGTAATTGGAGGCCTTTCTGGGTTATTCATCTTAAACTTACTTAAATGATCCTTACAACCCTTTAGTCAGGACTACAACCTAGCTTCTTATACCACACATTTTGTGTGTGTTAATTTAAATTCATGAGTGGCAGGATCTACGGTTTAATGTCGACTCTGAAAGATAGATTGTTGAGGAGTTTAGGTTAGGTTAGGTTAGGTTAGAGGACGTGTACTTGTCAACTAAGACAAGTACAGTACCCGGAGGTCGAAGTGACCCATTGTACAACGTCCTAGTTTCTCACACCACTTATGTTGTGTGATAATTTTATACATGAGTGGTGGGACCTACAGTTTAAAGTCGACTCCGAACGACAGATTTTTATTTATTGAGAAACTTTTCATGGCAATTTTTTATTTACTCTCAGAGTTTTTGCCAAAAATCTACTGAGAGGAAGTCGCCGAAAAAATACTTTTTGTATTTTGTCTTTGATGCCTGGCCTGGGGCTCCAACCCAGGTTTTTGCGTCTAATAAGCCAACACACTACCTACTAGACTACGGCGACTTCCTAAGGAGCTTTTCATGGCAATTTTATTATTTCTCAAAGTTTTTGCTGGAAGATTGTTGAGAGGAAGTCACAAAAGGAAACATTTTTTTCTTATTTCTTACTATTCGAGATGTCTAAGCTGGGATTTGAACCATGGTTCATTGTCTAATAAGCCAACACACTTACTACTAGACTAGGGCGACTTACTTACTCATCCTACAACTAGCTTTTACATAGCTTTTCCCCTTGCGATATTGTCTGATGACAGTTTAATGGTCTGCTCCATAGCTCTGTTTCTACAAGCCCCCTTGGATGTTAACACAATTACTTTACCAGCTAATGGCGCTGAAACTTGGCATGGAAAATCTATGACTAGTTCATTCCCTAACTTTTCCGTAAATACTATACAACAAGAAGTCCATCCCTCTGTCTCTTCCTTATTCTATTTTTTTACTTCTTAAATTCTGTTTCTCTCAATTACTGTTACTGTTTCTATTGCCTGGCATATGGTAGAAACAAATAAAATTCATTCATTGGGTTAACGTTGTAGAGTACATATTACAATCGTTTGCTTGCATGCATCTTCAAGTATGTATCTCTGTGTACTGTGTACCAATACAAGTTTACTTATATCCTTTGCCACAATTTGAATGGCAAACCAAATTGTATTGGCCATGGACAGACAATTGCCATGGACAAGAGCTCTCAAATTTGCTGTCCTAATAGAGTTTTTTTCTACTCTGTTATACGCTCGTAATGTATGTAAATATTAACCACACATGCCTGGTATACACGTATGGATGTGTGTATGTGTAAAGTTGCTTGCATTCGTATGAGTTTGATTACTATGAGCAGCTCAATGTAATCGAATAAATTTTATTTAATATACACAAAGACCTAAGGGTTGTGTACACAAACACATCGACAAATACCTTTAAGAGGAAGTGAGAGAGAGATAAAGTGTGTTCTTTTATTGGTAACCCTTAAATATGTACAGTGGAATCTAAAATAGTGGAAATTTTGATTAAAAAGGCTGCTTCAAATGCTTGCTTTGCAGGAGAAAAAGTGGAGAACAGAGCGTTAGAAAAAGCGAAAGATGAAGGGAAAGATGAACTGAAAACTAGCAATGGTATGTCACACTAAGGTGTTCTAAGGTCGAAGTAGTAGTTTTGAATACCAAAGCTGATATGAGCACACGTAGCGGCCCGTTGTGATGCCACAGGTAAGCACAGCCTCTGTACGAAACGAAATCCACCAAACTAAAGAAGAATTTTGGGCTGCACATTAAAAGCATGACTAACCTAGGCTAGAGGACCCGTCTAATAGTGTGCTTGACTACAAATCTAAGCATCCTAGATGCGAAAAAGGTAGTACAGAAAAGGTTTTTCTTGTTTGGTTGCTCGGAAATTGCATTCAACTGTAGCTACCACTACTCATGGATAAAATTAACACTTACACCATGCGAGGTAGTTGTTGTAGTCTTGATTAAAGGCCTGTAATGATCAATTAAGTAAGTAAAGTAAGTAGGTTTTTATGTAACTTAATATTCCTGCTCTTCATTATCTAAACTTTTTCAAAACTCTGACAAAATTTTTTTGATTTAACTCGGAGCGTTTAGATTTCACAGTTTACACCATTGTTCGCTCAAATGAGACTCCACTGTGAATGTAAAAAAAACTTGAACAGAAAAAACGAGAAAAAATTTCCATTTTCATTATTATGAGTCACAATATGGCGCAGATTGATTTCCCCATAGACAACAGATTGAATAAATATAACACGCACACTCATACACACACACACTGACAGTATGTACAGTATGTTCTTGCAGAGCACTGTAGTGTATTAATTTTTATATTTTTTTCACTCTCATGTATGTACGGTAAGCTAGTGTGTTAGTGTGGTGTATTAGAGTTGTTGTGTTACTGTGTTTACCGTTTAATTGTGTTCTGTGCAGGAGAGTAATTTTTATTGAATATTTTCAAAAGTTTTTTTCTCTCTTTTTTAAAGTATTTATGGTGGTATTTGTGTTTTTGTGTGAAATATATGTGTTTTTAGTTACTATTATAGTTGTTGTTGTTGTTTATTTAAAATATTATAAAATGTTTCATTGATTTAAAGGAATTTCAATAAAAATCAGATTAAAACTTACTGAAATGAAATTTTGAGAAAAAACATACAAAAACTGTTTTGATTAAAATATTAGAAAAATATTGGGTGGTGGAAAAAGTTTGTTTGGAAATTTGATTAAAAATGTAACGCATTGTTCTTATAAAGTCTTTGAACAAGGCATTTGAAGCCAAAATATTTTGTCATTATCAGGGTAAAGCAATTAGGCCATCAGTGTAGAGCTCTTGGGTATTTAGGGTGAATAACTGACAACAAGTCGTTGTAGTCTAGTAGGTAGTGTATTAGTTTATTAGACTTGAGGCAACAATTCAAACACCCTTGGGCAGACATCTTCAACAAAACGAGTGTAAATAAAATTGCCATGAAAAGTTTCTTAAAAATCTGCCCCCCGGAGTCGACTTTAAACTGTTGCGCCACTCATATATAAAATTAAGAAGCACAACATAAGTGGTATGAGAAGCTAGGTCGTAATCCTGACTGTGTATAAGTAACTGACGGAATTGCGTTTCATAGGCTTCTATGGAATCGAAATTTACAGAGCTTTACAGAGTTTGTAGCAAATGAAGAATTGAAGATGCAAGGTCCCGCCACATTTAGCTGGGTCTTCGAGTATGTGTGCAGTTATGCGTTGCAACTTTGTCTATACAAGCCTTTAGTCAGGATTACAACCTAGCTTCTCATCACCATCCATGCTAATTTTATACCTCAGAAAATAGCTCAGATCGCTTTTCTGAAGCACTGATATTATTATACTGTGGAGCTGAGCAATGAAGGCCAAGTTTAAGATAAAAAAGTCTGATACATTGTCATTACAACCCTTTAGTCAGGATTGCAACCCAGCTTCTCACACTACCCATTTTAATTTTATTCATGAGTGGCTAGACCTACAGTTTAACTCTATGAAAACAGCTCAGAAGGTGTAGAATAAGATCCAGAGACTGGCAGTTGTGGGTACAACCGGGAGGGCATAGGCTACAGATGCACAGGAGGCATTTTTTTTTGGACACTGACGCATATTATAGTGAGGTCCTGAGCAGTGGAGGCTATGGTTAGAAAAAAAAGTCTGACACGACATTAATCATGGGGTAAATTAGCTTGACATACCGAGTATAAAAATGGATCGCGAACTGTGTTCGGTTCCACAGAGAAATATTTGAAACCCATGGGAATACTCGAGGGTTTCTTCTCAGCTAAAGTCTAGGCTGCCATAAGTTGCTTTCAATTCATATTCAGAATAGAAAGTAGAAATTACGGAAGAAAGGAATGCTATCTGGGAGTCAAGTCGGTGACTTGTCCGAAGATGACTCAAGAATAGAGTGAGGTTTTCTGGGTAAGCAAATCCCTCTATTAAATCCAAGGTCTTGTATCAATTGATGGAAATCAGTAGGCAGATGAGCCTAAAAGAAATTGATACGGCCAGAACTTTTCTGTGGAGTGAAAAGAGATTTTATATGCCCTACGAAAGAGGGACATGGGGAGGAATAAGTACACTCTTCTCAGGGCCAAATTAATATAAGGAAATCTAAATTTTTGTTGGACAATGAGGGGCAATGAGAAGAGAGAGAGAGTCATGTATCAGACTGAGAGGGTCATGCATCTGTAAGAGTAGACAGAGGATGGTAACGAAATTGCTTTTGAAGTGTTTAATTAGGCAATCCATTGACCAATCAACGGCAGATGGATATGTTTCATGGGAAAAACGAGCGTGACGTCGAAAAATGTGATTGGCCTTGTAAGAATAGAGCATAATCCGTTGTAGTAGCAATAGTTGAGGCATTTAAATGACGCAGTAGCTATTGATGCCCTACCATCATAATTGAGCATCTACACTCTCTCCTTCAAGGGGTCGGGAGAATCCCCAAAATAGGCTTCGAAACACTGATTCATACATGCGAGTTGTTTTCTCTTTTCGATAGGGGATGTAAATTTCACAGAAAAGATAACAAACGCTTGAGTGTAACATCAATACCATGTGGTGACATAAGACCGCAGATACATTTTTCAAAGCCAATATAAGCCACAAATAGCCGTCTATGTTAAGTAGAAATTAAATTAATTGTCTATTAAAGTCATTAAACAATTTCAAACTATACCTCCTGCTTCCTAGCTCCCTCTTCTGCTGGGTAAATTGTTTGCATAGCAAATTGATTTCCATTTAAATCTTACCCTTACCCCCTGACGATATCAACTATCACAGTCAAATGCGTTTTTTAGGGGGTGTGGAGTGAGGTGAGTAGAGCCAGTTTATTTACTAAATACAGTGTTTAAAAGAGAAATTGAAAAACAAAAACAAAAGTCCTCATTAAAGCATGTGGACGACAAGAGCGTTAAATGGCAGAGAACAGGAAATACGAGATGCCATGTGATTGCCTTTTTAAGGAAAACGTGCCCAGCTGAGTTGCGGTGGTGCACGGGCTTTCGTCATCAAATTAATTGGCTAAAGACCATCGCATTTATTATCTTATTTTAGGAGGAGGCTATGTATGGCTATGGCCAGTATGTATGCGTGTTTGTGTGTGTGCAATAGAAAGAGAAACTTTTGTTAACGTTTGACTTTTTAATGATGGCCTCCAATTACCAGTTGGCTTAATGGTTTAATAAAATGGTCGTTGTTACTTAGATAGACGAATAGAGAGAGAGGGTGAGAGAGTGCACATGTATGGAGATGGGTGAGGGAGAGAAGTTTAGTAAATGTTCGGTTGTGTAATTAAGTCAATTAAGAATATTTGTGGAATATTTTAAATGTTTAATTACAATTCATTTTCATTTCTAGCATTTCAATACAATTAACATACAGAGAAAGAGTGAGTAAGAGAGAGAGAGAGAGAGAGAGAAAAAGAGAGAGCGAACGATTTGGAAATATGCTTTCCGTTTAGGCCAAAAGGAAACGGAAATATGAGAAATTAAAAATATTTTTCGTATCTATTTTTATGCAGCCTAGAATAAGAAAAAAAAACAGTTGCAGCAGGCGTAGTAATAGTGACAAAAAAATTTCCCCAAAACATCAGATTTAAGCCAAGTGGGGTTAAGTTAAATTGGCAATCGCCTAATAAAGCATAGCTTAGTTGGGTTTTATTACTAATAGCTGGGAACTATTCTCGGTTTCAAACTCTTATTGGGGCCCAGTAACCTAGAAAGGTCTTTACATTTACACAGCCCTTTGGAAAAAGGTAAGGGGCTCAAATTCTTCGTCACATTCTGATAGTTGAACCGGTATTGTTGGAAGTATGGACCGTCTAGTCTATAGCAGCTACAAACAAATGTAATTGCACGACATTAGAGGGCTTCCTCAAGCAATCATGCCAATTTACGAATTGCTTTTTACCGATCTCCTCCGGTAGCAGCAAGTATCTCTTGCGGCAAACAGATCAATTGAAGTAGCAGCTTTATTACTGATTGATTGTATAGTCCGACCCCCACCCCCCTCAAATGACAGCATCGTCCTAAATAAAAGATTACTGATATGCAGTGACAAAAGTCGCCATAGTCTGGTAGGTAGTGTGTTGACTTATTAGACGTAAAGCCAGGGTTCGAGCCCCAGGCCAGACATCAAGACAAAATACAAAAAGTATTTCTGCGGCGACTTCCCCTCAGCGGATTACTGGCAAAACACTGAGCGTAAAATGAAATTGCCATGAAAAGTATCTCAAAAAATCTGTCGTTCGGAGTCGACTTTAAGCTGTAAGTCCCACCACTCATGTATAAAATTAACACACACAACATAAGTGGACTGAAGGATTGTAATGACCAATTATGTATGAAATGCAACACCAAATCCTCCCCCGAATGTCTGAAAGTTGGATGCAAAAGCGTTAATGATTTTTTTTATGGAGATACTGTCTCTAAAGTGTTTTTCAGTCGCCAGGGTTTAAATTTTTTTGTTATATTGTGGTAATAAAGGGTTGAAGTTGCTCCCTGTAAGTATCGATCGTCTAGTGGAGCTGTAATTACACGCATCGGCAAGACTTTGGATGACTTTAGAAGGAAATATTCCACCATTATTACCAGCTCTCTAGAAATGACCTATGTCCTGAGCATTCAATGCTTGCTGCTGTTCATCTCCTGAAGCAGTGGGTAACTTTTGTGGCATCAACGTTTTAATGTCTGATGGGAAAATAGATACGGTGCCTGTATGGAGAACTTGAGTCCTACATACTCCCAGGTAAATGCAGTGTCTTTCAGATAGAAGTCATTGCTATTTTCATGGTGCTTAAAACACTACTCAGTAGATTTATACACCCAAAGAATCTTTTGATGTATTCCGACAGATAGATGGTCACAAATTTTCTTCAGAGCATCATATCGTCATTCAAGCTTGTCTATGCATGTCACCTAAATCTTAGACAAAAGGGAGATTAATGAGAGATCTCCCTTATTAAGGTCCGTGGGCATAAGTGAACTTATCTAAAAGCTATGCTAGAGATACGCTGGTCAGAACAGATACTACCACACTGTAAAACCCAACATGTTATCCATCAATAGGAGTCCACTTGTCCTTGATTAGGCTCGAAATTAGGTAAAATCATTGCTAACGCTTCCTTGGTTGGAAAGATAACCCAAAGAGGACAAAACAGCTAATTTTTCTCTGGCGAATTGATATTCATTCGCGGTCGCAAAAGGGCATTGCCTAGTAGGAAGGTAAAGGGTGTTTTTTATAGAGGTATAGAACTTTAAGTTGCAATAAAACAACGATGAATTATTCGATTGACATGAATTTTATTTATCCGAAAGATAATCTTGTGGCATTACATTTTAAATATGATTTCTGGCAAATGACCGCCACGGCTGGCGCGGATGTAGTCCAATCTGGACGTCCAATTTTCGATGACTTTTTCCAACATTTGTGGCCGTATATCGGCAATAATACGGCGAATGTTGTCTTTCAAATGGTCAAGCGTTGGTGGCTTTACCGCATAGACCAATGACTTTACATAGCCCCACAGAAAGTAGTCTAGCGGTGTTAAATCACAAGATCTTGGAGGCCAATTCGCAGGTCCAAAACGTGAAATTAGGCGGTCACCAAACGTGTCTTTCAATAAAACTATTGTGGCACGAGCTGTGTGACATGTTGCGCCGTCTTGTTGAAACCAAATCTCCTAGACATCATGGTTATTCAATTCAGGAATGAAAAAATTAGTAATCATGGCTCTATACCGATCACCATTGACTGTAACGTGCTGGCCACCGTCGTTTTTGAAAAAGTACGGACCAATGATTCCACCAGCCCATTAAGCGCACCAAACAGTCAGTTTTTCTGGATGTAACGGTGTTTCCACATACACTTGAGGATTACCTTAACTCCAAATGCGGCAGTTTTGTTTGTTGACGTAGCCATTCAACCAGAAGTGCGCTTCATCGCTAAACAAAATTCGCTTATGAAAATCGGGAACAACGGTAATCTCGTTTTGGGCCCATTCGACGAATTTACGCCTTACTTGATGATCGTTTGGCTTCAAATCTTGCACGAGTTGGATTTTGTAAGCACGCAAACCAAGATCCTTCCGCAAAATCTTCCATAAAGTGGATGGACACAGATCCAATTCCTGTGCTCGATGGCGGATGGACTCATTCGGGTCTTCCTCAATGCTACGCTCTACAGCAGCAATAGCTTCTTATGTACGCACCGTACAGCGTCTCTGGGGATGCGAGTTATCAATAAGAGTAAACGTGGTGCGAAAACGTTCCATGGTTAATCGAATTAACTGCTCTGATGGACGATTTTGTCGACGATAAAATGGACGTAGTGCGCGATACGTTTTCCGCGCAGAACCATTATTTTCGAAATAAAATTGCACTATTTGCAAGCTTTGTTCAGGCGTGAGTCTATTCATGATGAATTGCCAAACCAAACTGAGAATAAATCACTTGACAGCTGTTAAATCGGTCGCCATCTTGAAAAGTAATGCCAACTTAAAGTTCTATACCTCTATAAAAAACACCCTTTATAACTGCCGGCTGACCACCTTGGCGCGACAACTGCAGAAATTGCAACTCGAAGGACGAAGAAGATGCTGTTCGTCATGTAATATGTCAGTGCCTAGCACTTTTACAAAAGCACATAAAAATACTAGAACATCTGCGGGAATTGTTTGATTTCTGAAGATGGAGTATTGTCTAGTTAATAAATGGAACTGTTTGTTTTACTCTAGAATAGGGATCGCTCTTAGCCTGATAAGTTAATCATAAGGGGAGGAAAACGTTAACAAGAAGACAGAGGGTTATGCTTACTGATACCGAACATTATCTTGAAGACTAGTAGGGACATTACAGGGACGCCCTATTTGTGCAGCTTATTAGATCGTATGGTGACGTTACTCTATTATCCGACAATAAAAATCAGCTGTTGTAGACCCTTTTAATACCTGTCCAGAGCCGCTTTAAACCCAATAGGTAGGCTCCATGATGAGGCTAACGAATCAGCAAATTTCATGCATGGAATCTGTACGGCCATTAGTGCTTCTCTGAACGAAATACTTGATTGCTTCCCAAGCTTTATGGAGGAAAATCTTCTGCCACAAAACAGGGAAAACATTATTGGAATATCCCGTTAGAGATTGTGGGGCAGTGTAAGAGATCGTTCGCCCTCAATATTGGAATTCGAGCAGTTTTCGCGCAACTCCCAGTAATTTTTAGAGTCATTTGGCAAAGGCTACTTGGACATGTTGTTGGTGTTAAATGTATCCACTTAGCTGTCGATTGTCATTTATTGTCTGTAATCTTCTCCCTCTCAATGTAATTAAGCGGTCGTACCCTATCGTTATCGAAACACATAACGGAACTTTAAGGCTGAGATTTTTATTGTTTTTTCACGTGACATTGTGTTTAAATGTCCAGTTCCACGAACGTCCAAGTGTTTGGATAAAAAGTTCAATAAGGCACACATATACACAAACACACAAACTCTCTCTGTGTTTCTGCCTTTGTGAGGCTGAAAGTGTATGTATGGCTCGCTATGTTGGTATGAATGCTTGAATTATTCAACGTTTTACTGTGATTAAACATGTTTTGTGTACAAAATTTATAACACTTTACGACAGTCAGAGAGAGAGAGAGAGAGAAAGAAAACGAGAGAGAGAGAGCGCAAGCAAATTATCTTAACAACCTGTAAGTATGTTACAAATTTCTTTTTACTTTCACTTTAACAGACAAAGGCAGAAGTAGAGCAGTGGGTGTTGTTTTTTCGTGTTTTTTTTTTTTTTTTTTTGGTATTAAAATCTCAGGTAATTTTATTTGTGTTGTCTCTTCGTGGGTTTTTGTTTTTGTTTTTCTTTAATTTTTTATAAGACAAGACAGACGGAAGATAATGAAAAAAAGGAAATTTCAACGTTTACTTTATTACTTTAAGAGATTTATACAGATTGGTACATAAAGCTTTGCAACCAAGCCCACGACAGGCCTGTGTAAGAGCAACACAAAATTTAATAAAAAAAATTGTTTAACATCGTTATTCTGCTGGCTGTTTTGCCTTTTAACAAGGCTAATAATTGTGGCTGTAATGGCAATTGTATAAAAATAAAAAGAAAATTAAAAGAAAATTTTTCTTTTAATGCTGCACTAAAGCATGTTTGGCCTTCAAAACTTTATTTTTTCCACAGTTTTTTGTGAACAAAAAGCAAGAAAAATAAAAATTTCGGTTTTATTTGTAAATAAAAAAGCACAACAACAACAATTTATGAAATGAAACTTAAAAAAATGCAATAAAAACAGCAGGATTTTATGAACTGATTACCCGGCCTGCTGGTTGCCTTTCATTTACACCGCTTGTAGGTGTTTATTTAGCATTTAAATTTAAATTAATCTGTACATGCAGGGAGCAGTTTTCAAAGGGAAATTTCTGTGGAGCACACAGCATGGCTAACAAAATGGGCAAAGTCCATACATGATGTGGTTAGGACCCACACAGAAGAGAAAACCATACTTTTCATATTGATTTTCTAGCTCAAGAAGATATATTCAACAGCGTAAGTATCGAATGATAACGTCGTCAAATGCTGTGCATGACACAGTATTTGCTTCCTAAACATGAAGCGATTCCCATTCTGAAAAAGGGTTTTTTTGAGTCTATAGTGCTCTATTCTAGATAATCTGATGCATAAATCAACTCTCTTTCTGTTGTGCTTACTTACTTACATAATCGGTCATTACAATCCTTTAGGCAGGCCCTAGCATCTCATACCACACATGTTGCATGTGTTAATTGAATTTATGAGTATCGGGACCTTCGGTTTCAAGTCGTTTCCGAACGACAGACTAGACTATGGTGACTTCTATTGTAATTACCAGGCAAAGCTCTAAATAATCCCAAAGCTGTTTGGCTTGCGAGGTATGTACATATCTACATACATACATAATCGGTCATTACAACACTTCAGTCAGGATTACGACCTAGTTTCTCACACCACTTATGCTGTGTGTGTTGATTTTATACATGAGTGGCCCAGTTTAAAAACGACTCCGAATGACAGATTTTTTTAAAAACTTTTCATGGTAATTTTATTTTCACTCTCAGACTTTTTGCCAGAACACTGCTGAGAGGAAGTCGCTGAAGAAATACTTTTTGTATTTTATTTGGATGTCTGGCTTGGGGCTCGAACCCTGGCTTTTCGTCTAATAAGCCAACACACTACCTACTAGACCACGGCCTCCATTATTTTCCATTTCAACGAGTATACCAGATTCCTTCTCCTACTCCACAGAACAGTTGTGCACCCCTCTCATAAGCGCCGTGTAAGCTCTTCTCCTTGCAAGCTCATTTGGGTACTCATTGTTGTAAATTTCTTAAATCGCATGGCCTTCCATAGCAAAACAAGGATTCTTCTCACAAGCCACTGTCCTTTTGGTAGACATACCGAAAGACTTGGCAGTCCGGCAAATGACTGCTACAGGAAGTGTGGATCTGTGGAGGAAGAAGAGGCTGAATTTCAACTCATGTAGCAGTGTCCTGCCCTTGTCATGAAAAATTTAGGTTTTTTCTTCAAACAAGCTTTCAAATATAAGGATTGCTGCTGCAGCAAGATTTTTTATTGGATTCGGGTTGGCTTCCTTTAACGAATGTTTAAAGCCCGGGTTGAATATTGAGTGTAGTATCACAATCGGCCTAAATGCTGGTCTAGGTTCGCCACATTACTTAACCTCACCTAATCTACTAAATGGCAATCGTTAGAAGTGACTTACACAGGGATATCTGGAAATCTATCCTTCGTTTCATATTTAAAGCCATGGCTTTAATTTAATTTGAATATTTATTTTCATTTTGGTTAAAAATTTAATACAAAAAGAGAAAGGAAAACTACACGTCCTAACCCTTAACAGCAAGCATGCTTACATTTTGTGAGCATAAATATTCCGAAATGGCCATCACGTCTTTGCTACAAAATGCTTCAGACTTCAATTACAAGCAAAAGAAAAGACGCAAAAGCATAAGAAAAACCAACAGCGCGCCAATCTTAAGATTTCCATCATCATCTCAACGACATGCAACAGCAACAGAACGAATCAACAAGACAAGACAGACGAATCGCTGGTTAATGATAAAGTCAAGCCATGCAACTTATAAGGAATCTTCATCTTCTTTCTCTTCGCTTTCCTTTCTAGTCTCTTCCATTTTCAACGGCTTATAATTCAAGTGTAATTTTTTTAAAGCTCTTGTTGCTGACTTTTTTCCTTGTTTTTCTTTTTCTTTTTTTTTAATTTTGATTTTTCTCTTTTTATGTTGGGTTTTTGTGTATAAAACGTTTACAAAATCTTAATTTTTCAAGGATTTTAAGATTTTTTCTCTTTTTCTTTTTACAAAAGTCGTACAGAAAAAAACAAAATGAAAAAAATTAAGAGGAAAAACTTTTCAAAATGAAAATTTATTAAAGGAATCGCCTGAATGCAGGCTTTAGTTTTGAAATAAAATTAATATTCAAAGCATAGAGCGACAGTTTCCGTTAAAAACAGTAAGAGAGGAGAAGGCTGCAATAAAGCAGCATTCAAAGGCTTACACATACTGTTGCACGCACACTTTCTCTCTTGCAGTATCTTTTTTTTAATTTGTGTTTACCAAAGCCATTAATACAATTAAAACACTCACGTATTATGATACAGACAGACACAGCACACCCACATACACACACATAGAACGAGTTCACAATCATTATTTATGTAAACAAAGAGCTTTAAAAGCAAAAGAGAGTGAGTGACTGAGTTTAACACAAAGTACAGTTAATGCTTTAATTGTTTACACAACCATGAGACAAATACAAAGAGACAGACAGAGAGAGAGGGAGAGAGAGAGAGAGAGAGCGAAAGTGTGGGTGAATAAAAGTTTTGGAGAGCATTATTGTGTAATAAAGAGAAAGAAATAAAAGTGCAAAACCGTTTGATTTGTTATCATCTAAGGATTGGTATTTAATTGCGTGTGTTTACAGCGAATGTTTTTTTTTTTTTTGCTTATACGGAAATTGTAGGGGAAGTATAAAATAAGATTCGTGACATGTGACTTGTTGCATATCCCTGTATATAAACCCTATTGGCGATCCCATGAAAAAGACAACACTCATATCATTGTGGACCTTATTTTGAATTGACTCCACAGATTTATTAGCAATGGAGTAATTTGGAGCCTACATAGCCTTATATGGTGTACATATGTATGAAGTTTTAGTGCGAGTAGAAGCAAGACTGTTCTTTTTCAAAGTGAAATATTTCGAAACCATGGGGAGAGATGTGCTCAATTCAATTTGAACAGAAAGTACGCCATTTTCAGCAGGTTGTCAAACTTAATCTGCTGCATTCCACTTCATGGAGGAGTTCATGGGAGATCAGGTTACTAGAGTGAGAACCTTCACATCTTGATGGGACCAGAATCTTTCTGAGGAATAGGAAGAGTCACCTGAAAGGTTAAACTAGGCGTTTTGGTATGAAACTATCCTTCTGCCCAATGCCGCAATGTGCAGTTGCTCAGGGAAGGCAGAATTGCTTGAAAATCAAAATGTTCATATTGTGATAAGGAGAACGAATCACCAAAACGTATACTGGGAACGTTATAGTGCCGTTAATACGTTTCGGAAGGAAACAACTGGAGATACTTATCAAGTACCAGGTAGGGAATTATCCTTACCGAAATCACGACACCGAAGAGCATCCTGTAGTATGTCAGGAAAACAGAATTGTGGGAGACATTATCGGGTCGCCGTGGTCTAGTAGGTAGTGTGTTGGCTTATTAGACGAAAAGCCAGGGTTCGAGCCCCAGGCCAGGCATCAAAATAAAATACAAAAAGTATTTCTTCGGCTTCTTCCTCTCAGCAGATTTCTGGCAAAAACTCTGAGAGTAAGTGAAAATTGCCATGAAAAGTTTTTAAAAAATCTGTCGTTCGGAGCGACTTTAAACTGTAGGTCCCGCCTTTCATGTATAAAAATAACGCACACAACATGAGTGGTGTGAGAAGCTAGGCCGTAATCCTGACTGAAGGGTTGTAATGGCCAATTATGTATGTGGTATCGGGCAGAATATGGAGAGAATAATGACACCGAAGAGTATCAGAGCAGCAGGAGGAGGAAGAAATTATAGGGCAACACTATATAGATTGAGGGCAGTACAATAGATCATCTGGTTGCATTGCTTTTGTATCTGTATACAGCCCTTCAATTGATTTAACACCAATACTTTGTCATTTTTTCAAATTTTCTACACATTTGTTAACACGTAACTACTTACGTAGTTAACTCCCTTGGGACTAGTTACTTCACTATACCCTTCTCTATGGAAAAAGTGGCAGTAGCCAGTGAAAAATATAAAAACAAACAAAAATAAATTTAAATTTTTTTTAAATTTATTCTGAAATAGAATCGCATTAATTTGTAAATATTTTCAAATAATTTTTCTATGCAGTTTAACACCCAGATCGTAAATTCATTTCATGTTTGGAAAAACGAATTAAAATCCAATCAAAAAAACATTTTATTTTTTGCATTCAGAATTAATTTTTATTTGTTTAATGCAGTTACTGTTGTTGTTATTGATTCTGTTGATTGCCTAAATTTTATGGAATCCAATTGCTTGCCACATGATATTCAAACCCAGTTACAGTTAAATATTAAATGCCCTGAGCAGGGGTGTTGGAACGGCGGCAACAGCATTATGGAGTTTTAATGGAATTTCAATTCGGAACAGATAAATTGCGTTTGTTTAGGCCAATAAATTTTGGTTTGTTTTACATATTTGGGAATCAATTAAAATGTCAGGGAATAAATTTAAAAATGTAAAGTCATATCGATTAACATGTCATGTGTGTGCAGAGTAATTTATGGATGGAAACTAAGGCGGAAAAAATCAACAAATCACGTTTGAAATGCAACAAAATGTGGACGATAGTGAGGTATTTTCAAAGCAATAATTTTTAATTTTAATTGCCCAGGAAATGGACTGGAAAAAACCATGAAGAAGAGGAGATTCCAAAGCAGATTTCCGTACGATCGGGTGTTACTTGGGACCAGAGATATAGGCGACGAAGGTAATTGATTTCTTTGAAGGAGCAAAGGGAAGTGCTATGTAGAACGGGGCTAAATAGGCTATAAGTGGACTTGTGGGCTTAATAGTCATGGTATCAAGGATTCCAAAACAAGTTTCTTTACGATCAGATGGTACTTGGCACCGGAGATATGGGCATCGAAGCTAATTGATTTCTTCAAATGAGCAACAAAAAGTTGTCTATATAAACCGGGCATAATTGTCGCATTGTAGTATTTTTGTAGATGACTTGCTTTTTTTGTGGATGGCTTTAACTTCTTGCGTCGATAACTTCCATTTTTTTGTCGATGACTTGCAGTTTTTTGGCCCACGTCTTGCAATTTGTTCAATGACTTGTACATTTTTGGTCGATAACTTCCACATTGTCGCTGACTTGCATTTTTTGGTTGATGACCTACATTTTTGTGTCGATTACTTACATTTTTTGGCTGATGATCTGCATTTTTGTGGCGATTACTTGCAGTTTGTGGTCGATGACTTGCATTTTTTGGTAGTGGCATACCTGCTGCAAGTTTCATTTTAGGACAAAATTGTTCATCGTCCCCAGACCACCATGTTAACATAGTGAATGTTTTCAGTCCGATTTTTCAAATTCCACAATTATTTGGGATTCACTACTAATTGGGTTTCACTAGGAACGCATTATTCTACTGACTGTATATAGGGGGATACCATCAGTAAATTTTTGTTTTAAACTGCGAATACTTTCAATATGATCGATAAGGTCACCTATTCTTATATTTTTATATAAATTTTTACTAAACTTTAAAAAAGCAGTTTTTCCGCCTTAAAATATAATAAAAATTTTTCCTCTACAAATCCTGAAAGTATGCAAAACAAATGACAAAGTTCATTACAGTACAGCTGACATAACCTAAAAAAATTGTGTTTTTTTTGTTAAAAACCAAAACACATTTCACTACAAAAACAACAACAAAAATTTTTTCCATAAAGTTACAGTTAATCTTGTACAACAAATAACAAAAGAGAGAAAAAAACTAACGATTTAAATAATTATTTCACTAAAACATATACACACACATACACACATGCAAAAACACACGCATACTTTCAAAATTTAAGGTAGAGAATGAGTAAAGAAAACCTGACCATTCATTACTGCTTTCTGTAGATGTAGCATGCTAGCAACGGAGGAAGCTAATGTGTATACGATTGAGTAAAGAGAGAGAGAGGCAAAGAGTGTGTATGTGTGTGTGTTTGTTAATCAACATTTGTTGACATGCTCCTGTTCTCGTTACTATTCCCAGGTGTCAGTTGTTGTTGTTGCTTTCCATTCATTATTCGTGTTTCCATTTTGCCATTTGTGATGGTGTTGCTGCAGTTGTTGTTGTTGTTTTAGTCATCATTGTCATCATAATCTTTATTATTGTCGTTTGTTGTTGTTGTTTTTCTTTCTTCCTTCTTTTTTGTGTTTCTGAATGAAACATTTGTTCGGACATTTACATTTTTTCTGTGTTTTGTTTTGTTGTTGCTGTTCTCTGCTGTTGTTAATTTTTGTTTTTTTTGCTTCTGAACAAAAAATTTCTGTTTCAATGTTTCATTTTGTTTGTAGACGTGTGTATGTGTATGTGTAAATGAATGATTGTGTCATATTTAGGAAGCCAGTGTAAAGAGAAAACCCTGCACAGGCATAAGAGTCATTTCGAGTTCAAATTGCGAGTGTTGGAATACGAAATTAATTTCAGAAATTATTGCAGCACTATTAAGCGTTAATCTTAGTTTATTAAGCATTCTATTGGTGCTAAACCAAGGTTCGGTTGAATAAGTGACGTGAATATTATCAACTTAAAAAATAAAAGGTTTTCCCCGCCTTCCTTCTAACCACTCTGACTTCACATACGTCAGACAGCGCCACCTTTTTAAGAAAAAAGTTCATTGAAAATATTTCATTGATTGCTTGCCAGTTTAACCTGGACTACAACCTAGCTTATCACATCATGCAGTGTGTGTGCGCGTCAATTTTATTCACGAGTGGCGCTAACTACAGTTTACAGGCGAATGCCTCTCTTCCTTAGAAAACTGCTGTAAGGAAGTCGCGGAAAGAAATATTTTCTTTACTCATATTTCGTTCCGTTCGATATATCTGCGCCAAAGGTTGTCTATTCAGCCAACACACTACCTACTGCACGTGTCATAGCACAAGTAGACTCTAACACTACCCGTAACAGACAATTTGGTGTCTGATTTTGGTAGCATACATACATACATACATAATTGGTCAATACAACACTTCAGTCAGGTTGCGGCCTAGCTTTTTTTTTATACGTGAGTGGCGGGACCTACAGTTTAACATCGACTCCGAACGACAGATTTTTGAGAAACTTTTTCATGGCAGGTTTATTTACTCTCAGAGTTTTTGCCAGCAATCTGCTGAGAGGAAATCGCCGAAGAATTTTTTTTATATTTCGTTTTGATGCCTGACATGTGACACGAACTCGGGCTTCACTTCTAATAAGCCAACACACTACCTATTAGTCTACGGCGACTTTTTGGTTGCATTTCAACGGCTAAGCTCTCTATAATGCTCGCTTAAAATTCTCCCAGAGAAAGTCTCAAGTTTTCATGTTTTTTTAAGCCACATGCCCTTACGATGCTAATAATTGACAAAAGCTTCGCGGATATTAATCGGGAGTACCTTTTCCAGTCTTTTATTGAGTTTTTTTGTTGTTTATTTCTCTTCGATTTTAATTTTCAATTAAAATGTAAAATGACCCATATACAGAGAGATTTGTCCATTATTTGCGTATATGTGTGTATGTGTGCTTTCATGTATTTCTTGACTGGTTGTCATATAAAGTAGCCCCGTTATATTCATGGCATTTTGTCGCATGTTATGAAATTAACACTACACCACGTACATATGCATGATGTACTCTTTCACTGTTCCACTCTTTCATTCTCTTTCTTTACCTCACAATCAGTTTCCTTCCTTATTTATAAGTTGGCTTGAGTGTGTGTGTGTTTGTAAACTTGTAACAACAGTTGTGGCCACACGCAACATGCTAATCGGCTGACAGGAACAAAAACAAAAACAAAAACAAATACAAACAACAACAGCAATACCAACAGAATATAAGAAATGAAAACAGATCGTGTAAAGAAATGAAATAGACATAGAAAAACGTGCATTTTAAACAATCACACACACACACGCAGGCAGCGCTTACACACTCTCAGATTTCGTACATTCGTGTACAACCATATTTCAACTCATTTGCATGCTAATGTTCTCTCATTGTATTTGTTTAATAAGTGTGTGTGCGTGCGTGTTTGTGTGTGTTTGTTTGTGTAGAAGCTTTACAGTTTTGCTTGATTATATTTGCTTTGTTGTCGTTCGTACGTTCGTTCCTCATTTTAAAACTTTATTGTTGTCGTTGTTTGTGCCAATAATTTTCATTTCCATTAAAACGAGGGGAGAAAATAACGAGAAAAACATTTCAAAAATTGATTTTTAAAATAAAAAAAAAAAAAAATTATTGAAAGAGAATTTGATGTTGAAAGGATTTTTTCTTGTATTGTTGTTGTTTTTATGGAAATAATATCGTTTTTGAATATGAAAAGAAATCTAAATCAGGGGAATTGTTTAAAATTTTAGTTTCCATAGTTTTTTTCGAACCGAAGAAACATCATTTGTTGTGTTACATTTTTTGCAAAGAAAACATGGACGTTGGAGTTATCGTTTGCTTGTGGTATTATACGGTGAGCATGTTTTATCAAAACCATAGTGTATCGCAAGGTTTGCGAGTTTCAGACATAGTGAGTTTGACATCAAACACACAGAAGCATTAGAGGCAGCCAAAAAGTCTGAAGTTCATTAAGGTAGTCGCCGTAGACTAGTTAGCAGTGTGTTGGCTTATTAGACGTAAGGCCATGGTTCAAACCCCCGGGTCTGACATTTCCAACAAAACGAAATATAGCAAAAACAATGACAGTAAAAAAATTGCCATGAAAAGTTTCCCACTAAGTCACTATCAACACTGCTAGCGTATGAGTGATTTGTAATACGTGGCAAACGGTGAATATCAATCATACGCATGCGGGTACATAAAATTATAAGAATACATACAATTTTCTATGAAGTTACTGTAGTCTAATAGGTAGTGTGTTCGCTTATTAGACGTGAGGCCACGGTTCAAACCCCCCGGGTCTGACAACTCCAACAAAATGAAATATGAACAAATATTTCTTCCGTGATTTCCTCTCAGCAGTCTTCTGGCAAAAACCCTAAGCGTAAAATGAAATTGCCATGACAGTTTCTCACAAAAATCGAAGTCGACTTTAAACTGTAGCTGCCGCCACTCATGTGTAAAATGAACACACACAACATAAATGGTGTGCGAAACTAGGTCGTAAGCCTGGCTAAAGGTCTATAGTGACCAATTATGTATGTAATCGGTGATGATTGTGGCGAGATGCAAGAAAAGTTTGCAAAATCATAAGGCATGACTCAAGGAACTCTTTTAAAAGCGTTTTAAAGTAGCAACATGAATAAAAATCATCAAGCAATAGTTACACCAAGCAATAGTTACATTTGAATCAGAGTTTTGGTGCCCCGGTTTAGCAAACTTTTGAGAATTTATTGCTTGGTATGTCTTTCACTAAACAACTAACGCTTCAGATGCTGAAAGCCTAGCTAAATCATAACTTTTTGATGCCACTTAAATTAAAACCCAATATTTGTGAAAAAAAACACTCAAAAAGTAATAAAAAAGGGAGAGAAAAGAGGCAAAAAACAAAATTTTAACATGAACAACATGAGCAACTTGAAATCGCCGTAGTCTAGTAGGGAGTGTGTTGGCTTATTAGACGTAAAGCCAGGGTTCGAGCCCCATGCCAGACATCAAAACAAAATATAAAAAGTATTTCTTCGACGACTTCCTCTCAACAGATTTCTGGCAAAAACTCTGAGAGTAAAATGAAATTGCCGTGAAAAGTTTCTCAAAAATCTGTCGTTCGGAGTCGACTTTAAACTGTAGGTCCCGCCACTCATGTATCAAATTTAACACACACAACATAAGTGGTGTGAGAAACTATGTCGTAATCCTGACTGAAGGGTTGTAATGACCAGTTATGCATGTATGTATGAGCAACCATTATGGTAGTAATGCCAATACAAACGTAAACGTAAACAAAATCAAAATATTTAAAGGTTTAACAGCTTAAGAGTGTATGTATGAGTGTGTATAAACCATGAGACAGAGAGAGAGAGAGAGAGTTATACCAACTCATGTTTGTTTACAAGCATGCATAAGAACTTTTTTGTTCGTTTGTTTGCTCGTATTGCTGGTGCGTTGGCCATTTTTTGTGTATTGGTCGCCTGTTTATTCCACTGTTGATGCCATTTGTCCTGGTGTTGTTGCCATTTTTATTGTATTGGTCGCCTATTTGTTTATACTCAAACACATTCCCATGAGTATAGAGAATGTTTTCACATATTTTTTTCATATTAAGGCCACCCTTAAAGCTTTAAATCTTTTAAGAATTAAAATATTGCCTGCAAAAAAATATTCCGGAATTACGGAAATCATGAAATATTTTTCCATTTTGCCCTTTCAGTAACATTTCTCTCAAGTAAAAAATGTTCACAAACCACAAAATAATGCAAAAAAAAAAAATAAAATAAAAATGCCAATAATCCCCTTAATTTAAGGCTTAAAGCCATTAAGGCATGCATATGACCTGGTTAACGTTTTGAATTTTAATTAGAAAACAACAACAAACATACAGGGCAAATGTTTTTAATTCTTTATTTTATAGAATATGATATAAGCTATTTAAACAACAATCACAACAACAACAGAACCAGCAGTAACTAAAACACGACACTGGAATTTGTAAATGAATAATAACTTCGGGTCACACACCATTAGACACTTCAAAAAAGGGATGTCAAAACAACCTACAGAAAAGACACTGTTATGTACCTGGTAATACAGAGTTTTTCATGTTTGAAAGTCTTTTTCATTTTGTAAAAATAAATACAAGTCGCCGTAGTCTAGTAGGTAGTTGTTAGATGTAAGGCCACGGTTCAAACAAAACGAAATCTGAAAAGATTATTCCTTTGGCAACTTCCTCCCAGCAGATTTCTGGCAAAAATACTGACATTAAAAAAAAAATTGCCATGAAAAGTTTCTCACTAAGTCACTAAGTCAACACTGCTAGCGTATGAGTAATTTGTAATACGTGGCAAACGGGGAATATTAATCATACGCATGGGGTACATAAAACTATAAGAATAAAATTTTCTATGAAGTCGCTGTAGTCTAATTGGTAGTGTATTCGCTTATTAGACATGAGGCCTCCGTTCAAACCCCAGGTCAGGCATCTCCAACAAAACGAAATATGAAAAAAAATATTTCTTTGGCGACAGCTTCTCAGCTGATTTCTGGCAAAAACTCTGAGTGTGAAATAAAAAATTGCCATTAAAAAATTTCTCAAAAAAAAAATGTTGTCGTTTGGAAGCGACTTTACACTGTAGGTTTCTCCACTCATTTATAAAATTAACCCACACCTAACATAAGTGGTGTGTGAGGAGCTAGGTTGTGGTCCTGACAAAAGTGTTGTAATGACCAATTATGCGTGTATGCATATATGTAAATACAATATTTGAATTGAAATCATTTGTGTTTATTCGCTGATTACATCGTGGACAATGCATGTAACTGCAGGGACACTCAAATACGGCATCAACAGAACGTTAAGAACATTTTTTCGCCGTTAATGTGGAGTATGATTATCTACCAAACTCTTGATGAAGTTTTAACGGGTGATTTTTTAGCAACACTGGTTTAAACAGCTCACGCACGTGTTTTGTTTCACTGTCAAACATCTTCAGTTTGGTCTATAATTTAACCATGATTCGTCTTACAAACCGAACAACGTTTGCAAATCATTGAATTTTATTATCAAAATGCGTACTCTGTTAAGAAAGTTCATCGTGCGCTTCTTCCATTTTATGGTCAGTTTAATTGGCCCACTGAAGCGGCTATTCGGGCTATTGTGACTGAATTTCGCACCAAATTGACATTGTTGGACATTAAACCACCAACACGCTTACGTAGAGTGCGAACTGAAGAAAATATCGCAGCTGTATCGGCCAGTGTTAATGATGACCATAATTTATCGATTCGTCGCCGTTCACAGCAATTGGGCCTCTGTTACTCAACAACGTGGACAATTTTGCGGAAGGATTTAGGTGTGAAGCCTTTCAAAATACAGCTGATGCAAGAATTGAAGCCGAACGATCTACCGCAACGCAGAATTTTTGGTGAATGGGGTCTTGAAAAGTTGGCCGAAGATCCACTTCTTTGTCGAAAAATTGTGTTCAGCGAAGGAGCTCATTTTTGGCTCAATGGATACGTAAATAAGCAGAATTGTCGATTTTGGAGTGAAGATCAGTCAGAAGCATTGCAAAAGCTAACAATGCATCTAGAAAAAGTCACAGTTTGGTGCGGTTTATGGGCTGGTGGCATCATTGGACCGTACTTCTTCAAAGATGCTGCGAATCGTAACGTAACTGTGAATGGTGAGCTTGACTTGCATGCAAGAGCTTGACTTGCATGACATGTGGTTTCAACAAGACGGACCCACATGCCACACAGCACGCGTAACAATGGACTTATTGAGAGGCGAGTTCGATGAACATTTTATTTCACGTTCGGGACCGGTCAATTGGCCGCCTAGATCGTGCGATTTAACGCCTTTAGACTATTTTTTTGTGGGGCTATGTTAAAGCTCATGTCTATACAGACAAGCCCGCTTCAATTGACGCATTGGAAGACAACATTGAAGCATTTATTCGCGAGATACCGGCCGAAATGTTGGAAAGAGTATGCCAAAATTGGACTAAGCGGATGGACCATTTGAGGCGCAGTCGCCGTCAACATTTGCATGAAATAATCTTCAAACATTAAATTATGTGGACCGTACTATCGATTCAAATAAAGATTTCATGCATTTTTCTGAATTTTATGTCTTTTTTTAAATTTTTTTGTATAGCTCTTAAAAAATCACCCATTATAAGGCTGGTATTGACTATCAAGGCTATAAAGACGACTAAATTCTGGTAGTAAGAGGTAAATTTGAAGAGACTCTTTCTGATATTCCTTCAAAGGGGCCTAGTTATTGTAGCCCAATGATGCATGTTAGTGGAGTTGAAGATAATTCTGAAGATAACCACAGTAGTACTATTTACGAAATGGAGGAAACTTCCAAAATGGCAGAATTTTCGATTCCTAGATGAGGTAATATTATAAATAGAGGCATAAAATCTGAAAATAATACTCAACGTGAACTTAGTGAATTGGCAAGAGAGCATTTTATGTAAAGCCAAGCTTGTCATAATGACAGGACGAAGGCGTGAGAGATACAATATTAGGGGTACAGCCCAAGATGTTTGCATTGGATGTATTACGCGTCGATAAGATCAATTGTTGCCTAAGAGGCCATTGTTTTGGGTTGTTAAGCAGGACGTATTTGACAGCAGATGGAGACTGTTGCATGACCAGAACAATTGAAACTTTGTGGTTAGGATTACTGCAGTGTTTTCCAAGTAGAAGTCATTGCTATTTTGAAAGTGTCGCAATGTTTGTTGGGTGTTGGAATTTTCCCTGAATATCTCTGCGATTAAAAGCCAAACGAATGTACGAATTTCTCAGGGAATTTCATGGACATATGGGACGGAAATTACATCTCTAATGGCATCACCAAGTCCTGTACAGAGCTCGCATGCTCCAACATGTTACATGGCATAGGTATTTCAATTGCCATAAAAAAGACGGACCTCTTTAATATAAAAATTGCTGCAATAGCGAAATTTATTTTGGACTCGATTTGTTTTCCCCTAAGGGATGTTTGAATATCGATTTGAATATTGATGGTGGTATCAGAAGGGGTCTAATATTTGCCTTCAATGGGGTTCATCACATTACCTCAGCCTTGTGATTCTGTGTCCTGGACAGACCTTTATAATTCTGGAAATACGTCGAAATAGGTTTCATATCCTTTTAATAGAGAGACCATTCTGTGGTCCGAAAAATTTGCTCAATTTAGCTTGAATTGGAAGTACAAAGAACGGCGTATCGCAATACTATCTTAGACATGATGAAAGTATGGGGTTGTCGAGGACACAAGCTGAATCAGCAAGGCAGGGGAAAATAGATTCACCGTTTGTTGAATTCCAGATTATGTGGCAATTCGCGGCAATGATAGGTAGATAAGCTTTAGGTTTAGGTTTAGATCGGAGTGGTAGCCCTGATATCACAAAGCTCGGTTAATTCTGAAGATAACCACAGTAGAACCACTTACGAAATAGAGGAAACTTCCTAAATGGGGGAATTTTCGTTTCCTGGGTGAGGTAATATAACGAAGAATAATTGTCCAACATCTGAAAATAATACTGAACGTGAAAACTGACAAGGGAGTGAGCATTTTATGCAAATGCAAGCATGTCATAATGATACTACGAAGGCGTGCAGGAAAATCTTAAAGGTACAGTCCAACAAGTTTGCACCGAATATATTCTTTGATGGTCAGGCCGATTGTAGCCTAAGGGGCCATTGTTTTGGGTGGGTAAGCAGAACGTATTTGAAAGCGGATGAAGACTATTGCATTTAAACCCAATTGCTTGTGGTAACGATGACCATAACTATTGAGACTTTGTGGTTAGGCTCACTGCGGTATTTTCCAAGCACAGGTCATAACTATTTTGAAAGTTGCGCAATGCTTGCTGGCTGTCAAAATTTTCCCTGATTATCTCGGCGATTAAATCCCTATCGAATTAATTTTCAACGTACTTGTCCCTGAATGCCGAGAATTTCTCAGGGAAATTTTTGGATCATTCAAAGGGAAATTCTATATGGCTTCAGGGTCATAGGGATATCGTTGGAAAACATCGCCAATGGCCTCACCAGGCCCGCAAGCTCCAACATGTTACATGGCGTAGGTATTTTAATTGCCGTAAAAAGACGGAGCTATTTATTATAAGAATTGCTGCAATAGCGAGATTTATTTTGGACTCGATTTGTTTTCCCCTAATGAGTGTTCGAACAGCGGCTTGAATATTGATTGTGGTACAAGGGGCCTAAATGTTGGACTAAATGAGACCTCTTTCTTCAAGGGGGTTTTTTACCTGACCGAAAACATTGTGAATCTATCTCCTGGACTAATAAAATGCTTCGCAATGGGCTTCATACCCTTCTGTGATATGTGAATGGCGTTAGGAGATAGTGGAACAGGAGCAAGGGTGGATTCCAGTGTACAGAAGCCTAAAAATGTTCTCAATTTAGCTTGAATAGGAAGTACAAAAAACGGCGTATCGCAATACTATCTTAGACACGAGGAAAGTATGGGGTTGTCGAGGACACAAGCTGAATCAGCTGGTAGGGCAAAATAGATTCACCGTCTGTTGAATTCCAGGTTATGTGGAAATTTGCGGTAATGATAGGTAGATAAGTTTTAGATTTAGGCTTAGGTCGGAGTGGTAGCTCTGATATCACAAAGGTCACTTAAGCGCGCATAGCGGCCCGTTGTGATGCTACGTGTGAACGCAGTCCCTGTACTGACCAAGTTCGACCAATATCAGGGAAGAGGAAGAAGTTGTCCAGCGCAAGGGCTGTACAAGATAAGCATGCAAGGAGCAAAAACTCTTCTCCATGCTACAATTTCAAAAATTCGATAGGAACCTTTCTATGGATTAGGAAGGGAAGTTCAAAAGGGTGCACTTTTCGGCGGAGTTTCTTATACACCCGAGTTTCTTATTTTCTGTTTTGAAATTTGTTTGGTTGCATAAAAATTGCCATGAATGAGGAGGAAGCAGGGTCTTTAACTTCTTAACATAACTAGAGTTTCAAAGCTATGGAATATTGTTTGAAAAAGTTTATCAAGAAAGGGAGAAATGTAAGAATGTTTCAAACCAATTCGTTTTTTAACAGGTTGGCTTTAGCTTACCTAACACTTTTGTAGTTACGGACGAAGAACTTCACAACAAATTTTTTTTTTTCAATTTTAATTGCCAAACAATTTATATACATGGCGGAGCCTATTTCTATAAAAATCTACAATTACAATTTTCCTTGACGTGGAAAGCATCTGACAGCATTTTTATTATCAAATAAATAGAGAATGAAAATAAATCCAATGATTTTTATGACATACAGAAATAGAATATGAGTTCCTTGTATTTTTTTCTTTCTATTTTCATTGTTTTTCATTTATTTTTATGGTTTTTTCTTTCTTCTTATTTATTTTGATGAAATGAATCTGTTTGGTTTTTATGTAGAATTCCTTCCCCGCAGTTGTGTTTGTGCAAATAAATCGTTGTTTGTGTTGATAAACCGTTACGTGTAATCAAACAACCAACACAAAACGAAATAACTGACCACTAAAAATATACAAACCCGCGCACACACACTCAGACAAATATGAAGAGTCAAGTAAACAACCGTTATGAAAACACAGACACAAACACATTGAGATTGGAATGTTTTGTAAACATACACGGTAAAATGTGTTTACGAATTTAGGTTTTAGGGTGTCCCTTTAATGTCATTACTATACGGTTTTTCTTTTATTAATGGAATCTTTAATTTGCTATGGAAACAACAGCAAGTATTTCGTTTGTGATTGCACTTGCAAGCATCGATATCCTTTATGTGCAGATGAAAGATATGTGACCATGTAAGTCGAAAATATACTTTTTGGGGGTTTCCATGTAAGCTCAGGAGGGCACACCACTACGAGATATTACACAACAATACGGTAAGTGAGTTTCGGCTTAGGTGGGTGGCCTTCCCCTGAATAGTTAGTTTAGAATAATCCACTTAATTCCGCTAGAATTAAGGCATTATTTGCTATACGGAATTGGCACCCCTCTGCTGTCCAATTGAAGCAGAGGACAGAGCTGGTTGCCGTAAGGCTCGCTGCAGTCAAATGCTAGCCCATCAGGGACTTTGGACATCCGGTTTGACAATACTACTTACTAAATTGACCAATACAACACTTTAGTTAGGATTTCAACCACACAATCCATATTGGATGTGATTACAGAAAGAAATATGAAAAAATATTTCAAAAATCTGAGAGAAAAATAAAATTGTTTGGAGTCGACGTCAAACTGTAGGTCCCGCTACTCATGTATAAAATTAACATACACAACATGGGTAACGAGAGAAGCTAGGTTGTAAAGGAAGTTCAAATGATTTCTATTCTGTTTAAGAAATCTTCGAGTCCATAATGTCCAATCAGAAGGCCTGTTACTATACTCACACTGTTGCTGGATACTCTGATGCAAGACTTAAGAGCAAAGGCCTAAAATAACATGAATATTGTAAAGGGTCCGCCAAATAACTTTTTTTTTTGAAAATGCTTTAAAAAAAACTACTGAATATTTTCTCAAATTTCTTTTTTTATTTGAAAGTACAATCCTTCCGGTTAATAATGGAAAATAATTTCATACAATTGGCTGCCTCGGCTGGCCATGCAGTAGCCTACACGATCGGTCCAATTTTTAAGCACATTATCGATTGTGTGCAGCTGTATTTCACCAATGGCTTCACGAATATTGTCCTTTAAAGCGTCAATTGTCTCTGGCTTGTCGACGTAACACTTATCTTCGACGGCACCCTACAAATAATAGTCCAACCGTGTCAGATTGCAGCTCCGAGGTGGCCAAACGACTTCAGCTCTGCGGCTGATAATGCGATCTTCAAAAACAGGGCGCAAAACATCGGGTGTAGCTTCGGCTGTGTGGCACGTAGCGCCGTCCTGTTGAAACCAAATGTTGCCAATACCTTCCTCTTCAATTTTTGTGAACAAAAATTCATTCAACATGGCCCGATAACGATCGCCATTGACTGTAACGGCCATTCCTTGCTCATTTTCGAAGAAAAATGGCCCAATTATGCCTCTGGACCAAAAACCGCACCAAACAGTGACTCGTTTTGGGTGCCGAGGCTTTTCAATGTATGCGTGCGGGTTTTCTGTGCCCCAAATGCGACAATTTTGCTTGTTTACATACCCGCCAAGATCAAAATGAGCTTCATCTGAAAAGATGATTTTTTTTGCCAAAATCGGCATCTTCTGGTGTAGGCTGCTGCATGGCCAGCCAAGGCAGCCATTTAAATGAAATTATTTTCCATTATTAACCGGAAGGATTGTACTTTCAAATAAGCATTTAAAAATCCTTTCTGTCACAATATTATTTCATTCTTCAGTCCCATTGTGCATAAATCATACAACTTTCGCGAAAAACCAAACAGCATTGCGAACAAAGTTTTTTTTTTCATAAACAGCACGCAAAGTAGCCCCAAAAAATATGCTAAAAATCGTGACACACTAATACATACATACATACATACACACACACATATTGTGTTATATATTTTTCACAGATTACTGTGGTGTACGCTGTACATGTATGCATGCATGCAAATGTGGTTGTGTTTTAAGCTTAAAGGTAGAAAACAATAAAGTCGAGATGGTTTTGTTATCGTGTATTAATGTTTGCTTGTTTGCAGTCAATGTTGCTATTGGTGTTGCTGTTGCTGTGTTGCTATCATATTTGTTGTTGTATTAATCAAGAGACCAACACAAACCGAGTTGACATCACAATTCAAATCTCACGTACTGTGTTCATACAAACACACACATTCATAGTAGTGGTAACCGCTGTTTTACATGCCCACACCACATTAACCGTGCAGAGTGATTTAAATCGAGAGAGGAAAACAATGAAAGAGAGAGAGAGAGCGAAAGGCTAATAAAATCATTGGGGTTTTCATTATTTAATTTTCATATTTTTGCTCGTTTTGTTTATTCCATATTTTTTTTCTTATACAAGAAATATAGAGGGCAAGCAAGGGAGAGAGCCAGGAAAGAGAGAGTTTTTTCTGTGTGTGTGTGTGTGTGTGTAGTTTTTTTCTTATTCATTATTTGTCGCATAGCAGCTGTACGATTTTCATGTTTTTTTGCTTGGATTTTGTAGGCCAGAACTCATCATGATGCATGTCAGGACATGCATGCATTAACAATACCAGTGTTGAAAACAATAAAAATAAACAAAAACACAACAACACTAACAACACCAGCAAACAGTAACAATACATAAGTATTAGAAAAGAGTTGAAACGATAATCTTTTTTTGTTGTTTGCGAAATTGTAACAGTAAATCTATACTAAAAACTATATATGTAAACATGGTCATACCAAAAGGCTCTCTCTCGAACACAAACACACACAACATGTGCTTACAATACATGCATGCCAACAACTACATGGGAATATAAAGTTAGTTGAGGCATGCAAACAGGCAAGCATGCAGCAGTTATGTGTCATACAAGTTAGTGTCGAGTTAAATACAGTGGGGTCAACTACTACTGCTAGGGATCTGTTGGCTTATAATTGCTGTTGTATTGTTACAGAGAAATGAATTGGATTTTTGAATAAAAATGTTATGTAATGTTATGTAAATTTTATTTTACATGTAAAACATCCACTCTATTTTTTGTCGGTTATTGTTGTTGTCGTTTTTTTAGTTTCTTTTAGATTTTAAATATTAAATCAAATCCCCAAAAATAAAATGAATAAATGCAGATGAATTTCTTTCAATAGCTTAAGGGCCTAGAATCTATTACCAAAGAACACAAAAGAAAGGATTTTGAATTTACAATGAAATATGCAAGTATTGTTGTAACAAAGGCTACAACCTTTTACATTCTTTAGTTTGTAGTTTAAAAAATTCTGTAAAAGATAATCGAAAAATAAAAAAGTATTTAATCTTCCGGGTTAACATTGAATTTTAAATACGATGTCTTAAAGGATTACCCATCCATAAATAAAAACTCAAAAAGGTATGATTGGGATTAGAATGCATAGAGTGAGTATCATTAGATAGAAGAGAAGAAGACTGAAGCTATGATATAGAGATGGATAGCACAAGTCCTACGTGCTTGATACGCAAGAAACGAAACAATAAGGGTCAGCTCAACTGGGAAATTCCCGAAAGGGTCCTTCCGCCGCTATTGTAGAACATGGTGGATCAACTATATGAGGCGGACATTAACTGCCAAGAAGATATTGTCTTGATGGGTGGAGGTAAATTTAAAGAGACTCTCTGTGATATCATTCCAAGAGGTTTTGAGATTGTAAGTCGTTGGTACTCGACAGTGGGCCTGATAATAAGGCAAGACCACAGGAGAAGTACCAAAAAGGAGAAAACTTCTTAACGGAAAGAATATTCGATTCCATAGAAAATGGAAGTTCAATACATACATAATTGGTCAATACCAAGCCTTTAGTTAGGATTACGTCCTAGCTTCTCAAACCACTTATGTTGTGTGTGTGTTTTTTTACACATGAGTGGCAGGACTTGCAGTCGACATATTTTTAAGAAACTTTTAATGGCAATTTTTTCTTACTCTGAGAGAGTAAATCTTCGAAGAAATATTTTTTTTATATTTCGTTTTGCTGGAGAATGTCGGACCTGGGATATGAACCGTGGTCTCACCTCTAATAAACCAACACACTACATACTAGACTACGACGACGTCAGCAATAATAGGAATGATACTGGATGGCAGATTGGCATGGAAGGCTTATAAATATGGCTTGCAGAGAAATACTGAGGATGCAGCCCAGGAATTATATACTGGAGGTATGCCACGAAGGTTTAAAAACAGCTTAAATGCAGACGATACAGTGTGTTGTTAGTGTAACAGGCACAAATAAAACCTCTCCTATAGTAGCGGTGGAAGCTCTGCTAGATTTAAGTTCCCTGCACATGGTAGTAAAGATAAAAACTTTGGAAACTATTTTTAGTTTGATGGGAAACAAGTCTAAAATGATATTCATTAAGGGATTTCGGAACCTAAACTCCTTAACTATCCCCTGCAAAAAACCAGTTTACTGTAAGAGTTTTGGAAATGCTTTGCAACAAAGCTTTAGTAATAATAATGAATAGAATAATCTGAAAGCTACATACTTTCTTAAAAGAGCAACTATTTTATGACACACACATGGATCAAGAACATATCTTGGCACAGAAGCAGCATTATGAAGTTCTAGAAAGAAATATTTCGAATTCATATGGAAACTTAAGGGGATCTTCGAGGCGAAAGTTTATGCCAACGAAAGATTTGATTAAATCAACTTGGAAAGAAAGAGGTGGCATTGTAATACTATCTGAAAGTTGGGCCGCCATTGGTGCTTGTCGATCTAATGAAGTTAAATTGAAGATAGTGTGGGACTGTCTGAAAAAGTTGAATCAGTTAGATAGACCGTATAAGGTTTCCCTCTGCTGGGTCTCAGGTCATATGGGCAGTCCTGGAGAATGAGAAGGAAGACGAGCTTACAAAAAGGGGAGCTTCCACGCTGTTAATGGGACCAAAATCGTTCTGCAGAGTGGGAACGAATCTTTGGCAAGAGATGCTTAACGAAAAGAAAGATAAAGAGAGGCGAAGACTGTTCTTAAACGAGGTGAGTTTAAGGGAATCATGACTTTTGTTGGGAAATTATGTTAGAGGAGACGTAATGAGTGAACATCTTCATCATCATCTGCTTTACTACACGTAATACCAAGAGATTTGTTTGGGAAAACAATTTATTGAACAAGAGATAAGGCAGTTAGTACTTTACATTGCTGAGTTTACAATTTCGGATTGCCAGATAGAAGTATGGCTATTGGAACCAGTAGAGCAACATTCCTGTAATACATGATTTTTGTTACCTTATTTATTAATCACAGAATTTCAATACTTTTTCTATATTTATCCCACAGGAGTAAGTAAAATGAGAATTGCATCGTTTTTCTTCTTCAAGAATAATTGAAATGAGAATCATTTCGTTTTATTTCTGTTTTATTTTAAGCTTAAAACTTTTTTTGTTTGTGGTTGCCATCGATAAAGATTACGGCCAACAAGAGCAATGAGATTCTTTGGTTTCGAGTACCATCATCATCATCAACAACAACAAAAACACCATCTTTATTATTATCATTGTCAGTCGTAATCAACATCTTGAATTTTCATTTACATTTTCATCAGCAATATTTTTAATTTTATTTCTTAAGAAAATACAGGATTTTCTTTCAGTTTTCACTTTTTCCTGCTCTTGTTCATTATTCTCTTGTTGTTGTTGTTATTCAACCCAAGTATTTATCTCTGAAGTACGAGTGTTTTTTATTTATTATTGATGGTGGCTGCATACAACAACAAACACTAAGACTAACGTACAGTGAAATTAACATAAAATAACTGGTAGCTGTTGTGATTCTTTATTTGGAAATATAACGGTCTATCTCTCTCTCTCTCTCTCTCTCTGTCTCTCGGTCTCTTGAATTTTTATACGATTAAACACTCATGTTTTTTGTATTTTTATTATACCTGTGGTATGTAGTATGGTTACTCATGTTGTTATTGTTGTTGTTACTCTCATTTCTTTTGCTCATTCGGTTGTCAGGCAAGTTGAAATTTTAACCACAACTACGACTATGTGACAACAACAATACGTACATACGTATACGTATGTACCGTTATAGTGACCTAAAAACTTTCTACAAAACAAAACAAAACAAGAAAAAAATTTACTGAAAACAACAACAACGATGAGAGCCTGTTTAAGGGAATAAAGATGTTGCTCCTCTGTACAGAAGAATAAGAACGAATGTGTGTGTACAAGTAGAAAATAGAGAAAAAGGAAAACAAGAAATAATGCTGAGTTATTATTGTTCTGACACTTTAAATATATTTGTTTACATATCGTATAAATATAAACCCTAAATACACACACGCTCATGTACTCATACTCTTATAATCGTCTATTAACACACATATAACTGTAGTTTCTCTTGAACTCTTATAAACTTAAGACATGTTGTCAGTGTTGTGTTGTGCTGTGCTGTGCTATGGCAATAAAATAAAAAAACAGGATGTATACGGGAAAACTATATTTAGTTTTGATCTCATTTCGTTGTAAATTTCACAGAGTAATGGAAAAGAGAGTGTGTAAGAGAGAGAGAGAGAGCATCAGTGTTGTAAAGTGTTTATTTATAAATATTATTTCGTTAAAAAATACCTTAAGAGGGGGGAATTTCATATTCAAACAAATTTTGTCACATCAATTTTCATATGACAGATTTAATAAAAGTTATCAGGGGGAAGGGGGGCAGGCACATTACTGACAGTTTCAATTTTATTTTAAAAATATAAAGAAAAATTCTTTAAAATTAAAATGGGGCAAAGGATAAGTCGATTTATATGCTCAATGCAAAGGTTACTATATGTACCGATCTGTCAATATATGGACTTGAAACAGAGGAGCCATAAAGTGTTCCTATGGACTCTGTAAATGTACGTGGTTCTCTGACTATGAAAATGATTACTATGTGTTCTAAGGAGCAGTTGTATGGTGAGCAGTAGGCTGTAAATTGCAAAATCTTAATAATAATTCTGTGATGGTCTCAGGTATTGAATGTAAATGAGCAAATATCTTGAACACGAGACCAGGAAAAGGTTTATTTTGGGTACATTCTGCTGAGATCTCTTCAAATAACCAAAAACCGCCAATATTTTCTTCAGTTCAAAATAACTGAAGTTCCGGTTAGTATTTCCTTAATAAACCTCTGGATTAAGACACCGTAGGTACTATGTCAGCTTATTAGAGGTTAGCCTCCAATGGGAGAACAAGTAAAGGTTTATTTTGGGTACATTCCTGCGAAAGACTTCTCTTCAACCGATAAAAGATCGCGAATATTTTCTTCAGTTCAAAAAAACTCAAGTTCCGGGTAGTAACGGGTGATTTTTTAGCAATTATCTTTTTGGCAACACTGGTTTAAACAGCACACGCACGTTTCGTGTTTTGTTTCACTGTCAAACATCTTCAGTTTGGTCTATAATTTAAACATGAATCGTCTTACAAACGAACAACGCTTGCAAATCATTGAATTTTATTATCAAAATGCGTGCTCTGTTAAGAAAGTTCATCGCGCGCTTCTTCCGAAAAATTGCGCTCAGCGACGAAGCTCATTTTTGGCTCAATGGATACGTAAATAAGCAGATTTGTCGATTTTGGAGTGAAGATCTGCGAGAAGCATTGCAAAAGCTACCAATGCATCCAGAAAAAGTCACAGTTTGGTGCAGTTTATGGGCTGGTGGCATCATTGGACCGTACTTCTTCAAAGATGCTGCGAATCGTAACGTAACTGTGAATGGTGAGCGCTACGGTTAGATGATAGCCAACTTTATTTTGCCCAAAATGCAAGAGCTTGACTTGCATGACATGTGGCTTCAATTGACGCATTGGAAGACAACATTGAAGCATTTATTCGTGAGATACCGGCCGAAATGTTGGAAAGAGTATGCCAAAATTGGACTAAGCGGATGGACCATTTGAGGCGCAGTCGCGGTCAACATTTGCATGAAATAATCTTCAAACATTAAATTATATGGGCCGTACTATCGATTCAAATAAAGATTTCATGCATTTTTCTGAATTTTATGTGAATTTTTTTGAAAAATTTTCCTATAGCTCTTAAAAAATCACCCATTATTTCGATAATTAATCTCTAGAGTGAGTCGCCTTAGCTACTGTGTTGGTTTATTAGACGTTAGCCCTTGGTTTAAACTCCAGCTCAGACATCTCGAACAAAATGAAATATTTCATTCGGCGACTTCCTCTCAATAGTCTTCTGGCAAAAATTCTGAGAGTAACACAATATTGCTTTGAAATGTTCTTAAATCTCTCATTCGGAATCGATGAAGCTGTAGGACGCGTCAGTCAGGAGAAGCTTGATTGTATTCGTGAACAAAGGATTGTAATAGGTAATAAAGTAAGTAGACAACATGTCCCCATGTCGGTGGTCCAGCATTTAGAGTCAGTCGCAAGCGATGGCAGTCATTTTCTCTCTCCCTCTCGCTCTCTCTACATGACAGTTCGTGTAATTCTTGCAAAGCTTAACTGCGTGAGTACCATGGCTGTCGATTAGGTGGTGATGACTTCCATCTTTTCGTGCTTTGGAGCCGTCACGCCTATATTGTTTTATGAAAATATCATTCACTTGTCGGTTACTCTCGTGTGGAGGCTGGATTTGCCAGCTATTTTATGTTTAACTCTTTTACTCTTTCGATCGAGTCAGATCGAGCATGCTGTTCATAACTTCATGCCTGTTCAGATAGGCACGACTTTCACTAGTTGCCGTTTACAAGTCCATGCAGGTTTTGCTACTTTCTCTGAGGATTCTATCATTAAGTAAGTAAGTCCGAATGAGCATCTTGTGCAGGTGGTTGTACTCACCAAGTATTTCTTTTTATAACTAAGGTTTCAAGTAAATGGACAGTGAGACAAGGAGAGAAGCTTGCGAGGAGGAGAACCTACACGACGTTGATGGGACTAGAATCCTTTTGTGGTGTAAGAACAGATATTGTGAAAGGTCGAAAGAGAGGCAAAGACACTTTTCAAGCCAAGTGACTTTAAGGCAAGTAAAACTTTTGTTGGAAAATTATAATAAGAAGAGAAAGAACAAATGCATCCAACTATTCAGAAATAAGCTGAGATTGACACCTTTCTTATGACAAGTTACTGTAGACTCAGTGTACGCTTATTTAGAATGTAGGGTTGTCTCGAGACTAACATGTAGGTTATGTAACGTTTAGAATGACTCATCGGAATATATTTTTGGAACCTATGAGGCATGGATACATTCCAAAGAGGAAACACTTGGGTGCATATCAAGTGCTAGGCAGGGAATTCTCAGCGTTGCCACATAACAGCATCTTGAAATTTGTAAGGGCAATAGGCTTGATTGAAATACAATAAAGGGCATGCTTGGCACCTCTCTATGACAGTAACAGTGTAGGCTAAAATAAATAAATCTAAAATCAGGTTTTTTTATGGTTTTTTCTGTTGTTTTTAATAAGCAAAGTTCAGTTTCTCAATGTTTGAATCATTAATTAAACCTTCGCTCATACACACGCATATACATAGGTTTTCTTCCTTGTTTTGTTGTTATTATTTTGTTTTGTTTTTGCTTTTGTATCGTTTTTATTTTTCTAATTTTCTGTCTTAAAATTCGTTTTTTTGTATTATTTTGCAAACAATTTCTTTCTTTACTTAGCAGAAATTTAAAACGGAGAGTGAAAACACACATACATACTTATACTTATACAACAACAATAACAATGAAACAAACAAAAATATAACAAGGCTCAGCATGTTTTTAATAACATCTGTAAAGGCAAACAAGAAAAAGAAAAAAAACGATAAGACCCGAATATTGTAAAAGAAAGAATGCGAGAGGGAGTGAGAACTCAGCTCTGGAGTGTAAATATTGAATGCAATTTTTGTGTGTGTGGGTAGAAAATATAAACAAAGAAACTTGTTTGTGTGTGTCCTACACAAGATGAGATAAAAATAGTGACAAAACAGTTCTGCTTTAAAATAGATATGACAACGAAACACAACACAACACAACTCAACTCAGCTTAACTTTTTAAAGAGCAAAAGGACAACAACAAGCAAGACAGCATGAACGAATAACAGCGTAGAGAGAGCTTAAGTAACTAAAATACTAGGTTTTGTTATTTTGTATCTCTTCTTTATAATGTCTTTTTGTTGTTGTTGGTGTTATTTTGTAATTTAAGATTTCGTATTTTACGACAGGCTTTATCAACATCATCGTTATCAGTATGACTTATACATACACACACACAAGCACACAATCGCCCACATTATTGCTCAAAGTACTGTATTGTTGCCATGTTGAGTGTTGTGCGGTGGGTGCTGATTGCAAGCTTTTTATGATTCTACAATTGTAGCCATTTTTAGCAATACTGTCTTTGCTGTTGTTGTTGTTGTTGTTATGTTCTATACATTTTGTAGTGGGTTTTATTTTTTGTTTTGTGTTGTGTTGTTTTGCTTTGTTTTCTTATTTAATAGGAGCCCCCAATAATAAAAAGAAAAAGAAAATCTGCTGAGATCAGAGATTCTCTTCTTGTGTAAATTAGTGTGCTTTCTATACAAATACAAACACATATACAAACACACTCATACATACATAAACATATAATATTGTTTTGTTCTCCTTGTTTTTTTTTTTTATGGCAACACCATTAAACTGACAGAGACTATAAAATAAAATAAGAAAAGGGTCACCATAAAGTTTATGCTTGTTTTCGTTTTTTCTCTCTTGTTTTCCTTCTTCTTTTTTTTTTTTTGATGTGGACCAGGAGGGGGATATTTTATTGTGTTATAAGTAACGTAATGCCTGGGGCTGTTTAATTTGGATTTAATTTCTCGATTGAAAATTTTGATTGTTTTTGGTGCGTTAAAGCGAATTAATTTTTATTTTATTGCTTAAGCGCTAGCTTACGGCATGAAAATATTTGTTTTCATCGCATTATTAGATTTTGAAAGGAATCCTTTAGGTTCTAAAGGAAGTTTTTCTTTTTGTTCGAAAAAGTTTCTGAATATTTATTGACGAACGCTGTAGGTCAGTAAACAAGTATTTCCATTGCTTTTCAATAGACAATGGAATACCCCATATGCTCGTAGTACGAAAACAACTCGTTGATATGCTGAACATATCTTATTTTCATGCCCACACATATACATTTCCTTCGAATATAAAGTGAAATAGACAGACTGTGAGACAACTTAGAGAGCTTAATATGCAAATAATAAAAAAAAATACGAAAATGTTAGAGTTCATCGTCATATAATGGATACCTTTAATATACTTATACTATTACGCTCTTTGCATAAGTAATTTACACTTACATGTTTGCAGTGTTGCCATCAACACTCAAAATATGGGATTCACAATCGATGATGTAACAAAATTCTTCTTTTTTTATAGAAAATATAGAATTTGGATCTTTAAAATGAAAAAGGAAACATGCGGTTGCAGTTAATCAGTTGCTTACCGAAACAATGCCGAAGGCTTTCAGGGAAATCTTGGATATGCAACTCAGGAATTATGCACTCATTGTGTGCCAATTGCCTGGGCAGACAGAACAAATCTGAAAACAATTCAAACGGAATTGTACAAGATAAAGAGAATAGCGTGTATTGGCATAACAGGGACAATGAAAAATTATCCTACAACGGAGCTGGAGGCTCTGTGGAATTTATGTCCGCTGCACATACAGGAGTGAAGACCAGAACTTTGGAGTTGGTGGCAGACAAGCCTAATACGACGTTCGTTAGGGAATTTCGGTATCTAAGTAATCGATTGAATGACAGCTCACTCCTTAGCAGTCTTCTGGGCAGAACCAGTAGACTCTATGATTTTGGGGAAGTATTTCGCAACAAAACTGAGTAACAAAAATGATTGGAATAATCTGGAGACTGCAACCTCTCTTGATGTTGCCGTGGTCTGGTAGGTAATGTGTTGGCTTATTAGACATAAAGCCAGGGTTCGAGCCCCAGGCCAGACATCAAAACAAAATACAAAAAGTATTTCTTTTGCGACTTCCTCTTAGAAGATTTCTGGCAAAAACTCTGTTGGTCCCACCACTCATGTATAAAATTAACACACACAACATAAGCGGTGTGAGAAACTAGGTCGTAATAATGACTGAAGGGTTGTAATGACCAATTATGTATGTATGTATGTAACCTCTCTTAAAAGAGGAAGTATTTTGTGACACACAGATAAGTCAGGAACAGGAGCAAGAGTTTTTGGTACCAGAATGAAATATTCGAAGCCCATGTGGGATGCTTCCAAGCAGAAGTCTATGCCAACGAAAGATGTACTCAACTCAACTTAAATAGGAAATGAAAAAAGATGGAATATAGCAATACTATCGGATAATCAGGCCGCTATTCGAACACTCGGCTGCAACAAGATCAAATCGAAGATATTATGCAAGTGTCTAATGAAGTTGAAGAGGCTAGAAGATGTGTACTTGTCAATTAACACAAGTACAGTATCCGGAGGTCCAGTTGAAACATTGTATAAATTGAAGAGTCTACATTGTTGAAAATAAGGCTACGTTCTGCTGGGTTACATTTCATGTGGGAATTCTCGGCAATCAGAGCCTGAGTACGCAAAAGTAGAGATTCTACGTCTGCGTAATGGGACCAGAATCCTTCTGAGAAGTTGGAGCGGATGTTTGGAAAGATATGTTCAGTAATAACAGAACACTGCGCTGTTGGCAGTTTCGCTGACAAGCTCGGTCTGCCCTACCAGCATTACTGCAGAAGCTGCCATGATGTGGAGGAAACGGAATCGTTGCAACACCTTTTATGCGTGTGCCCTGCAATGCAGAACAGATGTGATCGTATTTTGGGAGACAGAATGTTTGAAGATTTGGGCATGGTGGCGAACGTGCTACTAAGGGAACTGCTCGATTTCATCCGGAGCTTGGGGTAGTTCAACTCCACCACTAATGGATCATGACAACGGCGCTTATATCACACTGGGTAACACATTGGGCCAAATAGGCCACCGAGTGAACTTGCCTGTGAAATGTAAGCTACCCGGTAACTTAACCTTAAGATAAAGAGACTCAAATACTCTTCTCAAATCAAATGGGTTCGAAGCAATCGAAACGTTTGTTGCAAAACTACAATAGGAAGAGGTACGACACATGCATCCGACTATCCTAGAATAACCAGAGGTTGGTAAACAATCTCTTGATAGGACCCTGTGTACTCAGGCTACACTTATTTAGAATGCAAACAGTCACGAGCCTAACATATAGAGTCGGTGACGGTAACAATGAATTTGCGAAATATATTCTTGAAATCTATGGGGCACTAATGCATCGCAGCAAGAAACACCTGAACATGACGAGACTGACAACGCTGTACATCTTTAATGGTTCGCCAGAAAACCACCCAAATAAACTGCGTTTCATTTAAAAGCACATTTCTTTGTCAGTTTGGTGGCCCAAGACTGACAATCTATCAAAAAAAAAAAAAAATATTCAACTACACACTTAAGTAAGGCAAGAACTTAATTTGATTCAAATATAAACAAAAAATGGCAACTCTGCTGGATGGGTAAGTGTAGGAAATTACTTCTCTTTTTCTCTTTACGTATTTTTTTGTTATGAAAACTTGTCATCTTATTTAAAATAGAATCTTCTCGTTTTTATTTTTTTATGTAAGTAAAGCAGTTGTTTTTTTTTTTTTTTTTTTTTTTGTTTCTTTAGGCCTGTGCTACCTCAAGTAGTCTTACTTTTATATTTTCCTTGCTTGCTTTCTCTCTCTCTCACTCTTGCGCCCACTCTAACAGTGTTTGTTAGTGTAGCAATTGTATTGGTAACGGCATGCTATGCTATCCTGTGTGCTGTCTGCAGTGTACACTGTGTTGATGATAAAGATTTCCACTTGATTTATTTGCGTACTTATTTTCCACTTCATTTACTTTCTTTTGCAATTTATATTCTTATTTATATTCTCTCCCTCGCTCTTCTTCTCTCTCTTTCATTTTTATTTGACATTGTTGTTGTTGTTGTTGATGTTGTCTATCTGTTTATACCATAATAATAATGACAATAACAAAAAACATCAACAGCATTATCATCGTAGTTATTATTGTTACAATTATTGCTGTTACTGCGTTACTGTGTTACTGTGTTATTATGATACTTTAGTTTACATTTTCCCATTTAGATCGTGATCTCTTTTATGTTGTGTAAGCAAATATTTTATGGGAATTTTTCCATTTTATTTATGGCAGACTCTCTCTTGCCCTCTCCTTCGAATGTTTTTTTCTTTTTTTGTATTTTTAAAAAACTTTCTCCTTCTTTTTCTATAAGTATTGTATGAGAACTTGATTTAGTTGAGAGGTAAAGATGAAAATAATTTTACATTATAAAGTTATGGAGCGGCAACACTGTGACATCGTTTAGACAAGGGGCTAGAAACGGAAATAGACTTAAATGACATAAATAATTGGTCACTACAACGCTTCAGTCAGGACTACAACCTAACTTCTCACACCACTTATGTTGCATATGTTAATTTTCTCCATGAGTAACGCAACCTACCCCGTTTAATGCAGATTTTTGAGAAACTTTTCATGGCAATTTTATTTACTCTTAGAGTTTTTGCCAGATGAACTGCTGAGAGGAAGTTGTGGAATAAATATGGGGTTTAAGCTGTGGCCTCACGTTTAATAAGCCAACACACTACCTACTAGATACGGCGAAGCAAATACTTAACTTAATTGGTCACACAACCCTTTAGTCAGGACTCCAACTTAACTTTACACAGCACCCATGCTATGTGTGTTAATTTTCTCCATTTTTATTAAAATTGTTTTTGCAAAAGCAAAATTGTGTTTGCAAAAGCAAAATTGTTTTTGCAAAAGCAAAATTGTGTTTGCAAAAGCAAAATTGTGTTTGCAAAAGCAAAAAGCCAGGGTTCGAGCCCTAGGCCAGACATCAAAACAAAATACAAAAAGTAGTTATTTCTTCGGCGGCTTCCTCTCTCTCAGCAGATATCTGGCAAAAAGTCTGAGACTAAATAAAATTGCCATGAAAAGTTTCTCAAACCAGGGAGGAGGCCCCAGGACGCAAAAAACTGATAAGTTCACCTAAGGCAACGTTTACAAAACTTTCGTCATTCTGAAAGAAATAATTTTATCTTAGATCTGGACAGTTCCGTCCGTTAAATTGTTGACGAGGATTTAGATTTCAACGTTCCTCTGTTAAAATAAAGTGGACTAGTCTTTGAACGAGTAATAATTGGATAAGTTTGCAAAATTGCTGGACCTTAGATTCGTTCGTTCTATCAACAATACTCCAAACGATATGACGACTTTATGTAACTAATTTATGGGACATTATGTGATAACAGACAATTATTTAGAGATGAAACAATTTCGATTACATTTTAGATTTAATAAAGGGTGTTTTTATAGAGGTTTTAAGTTTTTATAAAACAACGATGGATTATTCGATTGACATGAATTTTATTTATCCGAAAGATAATCTTGTGGCATTACATTTTAAATATGATTTCTGGCATATGACCGCCACGGCTGGCGCGGATGTAGTCCAATCTGGACGTCCAATTTTCGATGACTTTTTCCCACATTTGTAGCCGTATATCGGCAATAATACGGCGAATGTTGTCTTCCAAATGGTCAAGCGTTTGTGGCTTTACCGCATAGACCAATGACTTTACATAGCCCCACAGAAAGTAGTCTAGCGGTGTTAAATCACAAGATCTTGGAGGCCAATTCACAGGTCCAAAACGTGAAATTAGGCGGTCACCAAACGTGTCTTTCAATAAATCTATTGTGGCACGAGCTGTGCGACATGTTGCGCCGTCTTGTTGAAACCACATCTCCTGGACATCATGGTTATTCAATTCAGGAATGAAAAAGTTAGTAATCATGGCTCTATACCGATCACCATTGACTGTAACGTTCTGGCCACCATCGTTTTTGAAAAAGTACGGACCAATGATACCACCAGCCCATAAAGCGCACCAAACAGTCAGTTTTTCTGGATGTAACGGTGTTTTCACATACACTTGAGGATTAACTTCACTCCAAATGCGGCAGTTTTGTTTGTTGACGTAGCCATTCAACCAGAAGTGCGCATCATCGCTAAACAAAATTCGCTTATGAAAATCGGGAACATCGGAAATCTCGTTTTGGGCCCATTCGGCGAATCTACGCCTTACTTGATGATCGTTTGGCTTCAAATCTTGCACGAGTTGGATTTTGTAAGCACGCAAACCACGATCCTTCCGCAAAATCTTCCATAAAGTGGATGGACACAGATCCAATTCCTGTGCTCGATGGCGGATGGACTTATTCGGGTCTTCCTCAATGCTACGCTCTACAACAGCAATAGCTTCTTCTGTACGCACCGTACAGCGTCTCTGGGGATGCGAGTTATCAATAAGAGTAAACGTGGTGCGAAAACGTTCCATGGTTAATCGAATTAACTGCTCTGATGGGCGATTTTGTCGACGATAAAATGGACGTAGTGCGCGATACGTTTTCCGCACAGAACCATTATTTTCGAAATAAAATTGCACTATTTGCAAGCATTGTTCAGGCGTGAGTCTATTCGTGATGAATTGCCAAACCAAACTGAGAATAAATCACTTGACAGCTGTTAAATCGGTCGCCATCTTGAAAAGTAATGCCAACTTAAAGTTCTATAAATAACACCCTTTATTATTTTTATTTATAACAATATAATTTATTACTTTTTATTTATTTATTTATTATTTATTTATTTATTTATTACTTAACAATATATTAAATATAATTAATAATTCCACTTAAATTTCGTTTCAGCTGTCAGTCCTTAATTACTCTCGATCGTTTTCATAAATCCTTTGCCTGTTGTTGCTTGAAAATGTTAAATAAACGCGACGACATTTGCGTAAATAACAAGGAGCATTACATTCTTGAACCTTTGTCGAATTTATTGTAGAGACACTTTGACACTTTTTATGACTTACGTATGACCACATTCAAGTGAACCATAAACGACGTCATCACTGTGGAAATATTGTTAACAGTGTTCCACACTTTACTTGGCTGAATGTAGACATTTTTGATTGAGAATACGATTTATTTGCTTTGATTTAATGCTTCTTTATCTTATGAAATCTTTTATCAAAATGAGGTTTTTATATCGCACAGATACAGAAGTTTTATAAAGCTTGCGTGTTTTATTTTTAGGAAATTATTCTGTTTAGTCTGTTCACACCACTTCGTTGTGTAATACAAAGAGAAGTTGTTGTCTGTTGTTATAATGCAATCCTTATAATATATAAAAATGTGTGCGTAAAGATAGATACGAATCAAAAAAATCAAAGACTCAAGTCCACACCTTTAGCTGCGCCACCTTTTGGCATTAACAGGACAAAATACAAGTTATTTGGATAAGAAAACATTTGATCTCCATAGTTTTCTGCTCAAACTATACACTTTGTCTAATGACTCTTAAATTTTTTTTATCCTTCCGTATACAATTATATTTGCCAAAGTAATCAAAAATTGACATTTCATCGTTGACATTATATGTACATCTTTTTGCCGTGTCATGTCTTTAGGTGTGTAATCCAGAAATAGTCACGCAAAGCAAAATCCAGAAAATGGAGCGAATGCAAACGTAATCCTTAAACTAAATCATGGCTTTTTGCCATTTTAACTTCGAAACTAAAATATAAATCTTAAAAGCGCTTGAATATAAAAATTTATGTAGCAACACTGAAAAATGAATGTTCATTCAAGAACCCCAACCTACATATTGTTGTATAATTCGCATATGCATTTTACAATCTTTGGTACAGCATTCGCAGTATGATTGCCGTGTTTCAATCAATTACACATTTGGACACTTGTTCTTAGACCAGAGAACTTTATTCTTATTTACTTAAAAAAAAAACATGTAAAACCTCTTCATCCACAATCTGTTGCGTGTTGTACAAGAGATAAATAATTTACGATGCTTTATTTTTTGTCAAGAGAATTGTGTACCATAGAATTATATTTCAACATAGGAGTGGTGCCTTTAGTGTGCAGCTCCCGAGTTAACCAATTTCCTCTACGAGTTCGGTGGAGCAGTCCACCTGAAGAAAACAAATAGTCTGTGGTCTTAAATGACGCCCGACTTTAAGGAAAATTGTTCTGGATTGACTAGGTGCCATGGCTATACAGCGTACAAGGTCCATTTTCCAAAGAAGTCCATTTTTATCCAATTTAGTCCCATTTGTTGGTCATTAGAAGAACACAGTTACCAGACCGTAACAAAAACTGTTTAGTTTAAGAGGTCCTCCATTTTAAATATGAACTAATTTTACTCGATTTATGGAGGTCATATCTGGTGAGAATACTTCTTAAGTTTTATAATATTATCTCCAAATAATTATTTTAATGTTGTTGTTTTGAAATTATAAACGTTGTATGTCTTTTTAATTTTTTCTCCAATCTATATTTTTGTTAATTTGGCGATTTTGATGATTTTCTGTAGATAGTATGACGATGACGAATATGACGCACAACATGGCAACCATTCCTAATATGATCGTCTGAACTGAAAAATTCTCCACACGCTTATTATAATTCGCATTTTCTTTTTACGTTTTTTGTAGTTATAAAGGGAAAAATTAAAGTAAGGTTTGTGCGCTGAATAGTGGATTATGGATGAAGCCGTGTTTATGGATGAAGCCGTGTTTATGGATGAAGCACTAATGTACTCGCAGAAGAAGAAGAAGAAGAAGAAAAAGAAGAAGAAAAAGAAGAAGAAAAAGAAGAAGAAAAAGAAGAAGAAAAAGAAGAAGAAAAAGAAGAAGAAAAAGAGAAGAAGAAGAAGAAAAAGAAGAAGAAGAAAAAGAAGAAGAAAAAGAAGAAGAAAAAGAAGAAGAAAAAGAAGAAGAAAAAGAAGAAGAAAAAGAAGAAGAAAAAGAAGAAGAAAAAGAAGAAGAAAAAGAAGAAGAAAAAGAAGAAGAAAAAGAAGAAGAAAAAGAAGAAGAAAAAGAAGAAGATTCCCGACCACCCTGCATAGTAGTGCGAACAGTCAGCACTATTTCACTTTGACTAAGGCATTGTTTAGTATATTCGATTGCCTTGCCTCTGACCTTCCGTTGAAGCAATGGTCCGAGCTAGAGGCAGTGAGACACTCAATGCAGATAAATCCTAGCCCAACATTGATTGCTATTCTGGGAAAACATAGTCATATTCAGGTCGATTATTTGGAGAGTTCAGTACAAGAAGTCAGATAATGAGAATGAAAGAATACGCGCTTCTTTATGGGAAGATTGTCAAAACAAATGAGATGAAAAATAGTCTGTTCCTCCACCTCAGACACACAATTCCAGCTGAAATCATTTGAGGAAGAGGTAAATCCATCAACATGGATTAATACGGCAGTGACCTAGGAGCGTCTAAGCAGCAATGCTTCTTAAATAGTTATTATGGGGGAAGTAGATTTGAGTGCATTTTCGAAGAAATATTTATGCCTGTATGAGTAACTTTATCCTCCTTTAAATGCTCTTCTTTCATTCTGTTACTATACCAGCGTATTACCTCCTCTAAATAATTTTTTCTTTCGATTTCTATGCACACACACAATATTGGGTACTCCATATAGAATATAAATACACCGTCTTAACAATCTAAGACTTTATGTGGCATATTCATGCGCGATTTCATACTTGCTAGTCTAAGTTTTATGTGAAGTGCTGGTGGGAGTAGTGGCAGACAGGCTGAGTAGTACTCACCTGTCATAAGTGTGTTCATGTTCATGTGTGATGAAATTAAAAGAGGATTGTTTTTGTTGTTGTTCCAGAAATTGTAAGCAAAGCAACAAACAAATAAACGGAAGGATATGGATGTGGTATGAATTTAAGGCATGTGCAAGTATTTCCGCATTTTTATCAAAAAGGATTGAAAACTTACAGTTGAGTAGTGCAAGCGAATAAATGAAAGAAGCCATGGTTTAAGGGTTTTCATAAGTAATTTCTGAGGTTTTTGTTATTCGTGTTCTTCGCTGGTAATTGAAACTTTAAGTATCCTGTGCATGATTTCATATTTTATTTACAACAAACTAAAATGAAAATAGAAACCATGGAAAGAAATATCACAGCAATTGATGGCTTCATTAAATGTTGAATGGAAAGGACAATTGTAGTTACAATAGAGAGACAATTTATTAAAAAAAATAAGAAGTTATTGGTGAATACATCATAGTCATAAGAAACTGTGTTTGTGATTGTTGGAATGTATGACTAGTTTACACCGCCTCATTATTATGCTCCCAATTAGCTGTGATAAATCCCCTAAAGGGCAACTTAGTAGGTAGTATGTTGACTTATTAGATGAGAGCTCATTGCTCAATGCCTCGGCAAGACATCTCGAACAAAATGAAATTCGAAAAAAAAAATATTTCTTTCGATGTCTCACTTCCTTCGTTTCTCTTAGCAGTCTTTTGGTAAAAATCTAAGAATAAAATAAAAGTTTCTCACGAACCTGTCCTTAAACTGCAGATACCGCCACTCACGGATAAAATTAACACTCACGACATGGATGGTGTATAAAGCTAGGTTGTTGTCCTGACTAGAGTGCTGCAATGATCAATTAACACGTTGACTGCCGCGGCAATTTTCAGAAAACTGGCCACGTAAGCCAACATTGACTTTTTGTTCTTTTCCCAGATGCCATTTATCGATACTAGCACTGATATAATACGATTTTATTCGTAGCTACACAAAAGTGGCAGGTTTAGTGAGTACAAGAGAACTCGTAGTTGGCTCGCTAGAAGGGAACGCAATCTACGAGTTATCTCATAGTCGGCAGTCAACTTGTTAATTAATCATACTCAGATCGGATCCAAATTTCGATCGTTGATAACGATCTTGTGTTGTAGAGATCTCAAGAAGGCAAAGCCACGAACATTCGCCTTTAAGAAAATTCATCAGACTGTTTACCCTGTCATATAAAAGGCAAGGCAAAGCAGGCGACTGAGTTAGTGAAAGACGTGTGAGAATGCAGTGCGTTTGAAGATCTCCGTTACAAAGATCTGTCGGATAATTTCTTTATGATTGTTATTGTTTATGCAAAGAGGGTGTAAACAGAGGAATAACAAAGAAAAGCAATTGTTGTTGTTTACATCAAGTTGTGAACAGTGAATTTTAATTAAAACTAAACACATATTTATTTTTATTTTATTTGCAATCTACGAGCTCATATTTTAAACGCTTCTAGAAGGTAATAACGTAACAATATGTTAACATTTCGTGCTTTCAAGACAACTAAAAACCAATCTATTTCAAGCATATCCCTTAGGAATCCCTTAAATTTTCATCTTTTTTGCTTTTTTTATTTATAAACTTAAACTATAACACATTAAAAGTTTCACAGAGAGAGAGAGAGAGAGAGAGAGGGAGAGAGCGACAATGTATCTCAATCTGTCACAGTTTAATTCACCTTTTGTTAAATAGTTTTTCTCAAGCAATTTTTCTCTTTTTTAAAAACGAAAAACTTTTAATTTTTCAATATTCAACTATTTACGGTCGTATACTAAACGAGTATGAGTAAATTTTATAACAGAAAATGGAAAGAAAGAGAGAGAGAGAGAAAAGATGAGAAAATATTTTTCCACCTGTGTTTTGTTTTCTAGTTAAACTTTTACCTGTATTGACATTTTTTTGGGGGGAGGAAAGCAAGTTAAGCAAACTAAAAAGAGAAAAGAAAACTTTCACTAACTGAACATAATGGAATAAGTAACCTGGAAATCTCATATGAGAGAAAGAAAACTTTCTCTGTTTTGTTAAGTTAAGTTAAGTTAACATACCCATACTCTAGCCCGGGCCTGTGATGATATATGTTGACAATGGACTGATAAAAGCATCAATAAATTTTGCCCAAAAAATAAAAAAATAAAATTTTTTTCTAAATGTTTTCTTTTCTGTATTTTTACCCAAACTGTATTCAATACTTCACTTAATTAAGGACTTGCCTTTACATTTAATTTTGCCTTTAAGTGTTCTACTACGCCTTTAAATAGGCTTTACTTTTTGGTAGAAATCAATATTTAGTTGCACTAACACTTCCTTAAAAGAGAGAGACAGTAAAAGAGAGAGAGAAAGATCTAGTGGTAGAGTAAAATTTCTGTTTTACTCAGCCACTAGTGTTCCTTGTAAATGTTTGAGATGCTAAACATGCTTCTAAAATAATTACCGTTACAAATTAACATAAAATAACTAAAATACACGCTCAAATATTATATTAAACATTACAACTACAAGCCAAACATTGCACACATAAGTACGTTTACTTACTTTAACCAGAGGCTTGGCATACCGTATAGCAACTCCTATGGAAGCTGTAGTAACAAGAAAGAAATGAAGACGACAGCACATATTCTCTGTCAATATACGGCACTTGAGATGAAGAATTCTAGGTTATTTAGGATTTATTAATAAAACATATCTATCCAAAGGTTATTCGGATAAGACTGATTACTGGTTGGGTGTTACTTCCAAACGATGGTAGCGGGTGATTTTTTAGCTATTATCTTTTTGGCAATACTGGTTTAAACAGCTCACGTACGTTTCGTGTTTTGTTTCACTGTCAAACATCTTCCGTTTGGTCTATAATTTAAACATGAATCGTCTTACAAACGAACAACGCTTGCAAATCATTGAATTTTATTATCAAAATGCGTGCTCTGTTAAGAAAGTTCATCGCGCGCTTCTTCCATTTTATTGTGTTCAGCGACGAAGCTCATTTTTGGCTCAATGGATACGTAAATAAGCAGAATTGTCGATTTTGAAGTGAAGATCAGCCAGAAGCATTGTAAAAGTTACCAATGCATCCAGAAAAAGTCACAGTTTGGTGCGGTTTATGGGCTGGTGGCATCATTGGACCGTACTTCTTCAAAGATGCTGCGAATCGTAACGTAACTGTGAATGGTGAGCGCTACCGTGAGATGATATCCAACTTTTTTTTTGCCCAATATGCAAGAGCTTGACTTGTATGAGATGTGGTTTCAACAAGACGGTGCCACATGCCACACAGCACGCGCAACAATGGACTTATTGAGAGGCGAGTTCGGTGAACATTTTATTTCACGTTCGGGACCGGTCAATTGGCCGCCTAGATCGTGCGATTTAACACCATTAGACTATTTTTTGTGGGGCTATGTTAAAGCTCATGTCTATACAGACAAGCCCGCTTCAATTGATGCATGGGATGACAACATTGAAGCATTTATTCGTGATATACCGGCCGAAATGTTGGAAAGAGTATGCCAAAATTGGACCGAATGGACCATTTGAGGCGCAGTCTCGGTCAACATTTGCATGAAATAATCATACATACATACATACATAATTGGCCATTACAACCCTTCAGTCAGGATTACGGCCTAGCTTCTCACACCACTCATGTTGTGTGCGTTAATTTTATACGTGAGTGGCGGGACCTACAGTTTAACGTCGACTCCGAACGACAGAATTTTTGAGAAACTTTTTCATGGCAGTTTATTTTACTCTCAGAGTTTTTGCCAGAAATCTGCTGAGAGGAAGTCGCCGAAGAAATATTTTTTTTTTCATATTTCATTTTTGATGTCTGACCTGGGATACGAACCCGGGCTTTACGAATAGTAAGCCAACACACTACCTACTACACCACGGCGACTTCATGAAATAATCTTCAAACATTAAATTATGTGGACCGTACTATCGATTCAAATAAAGATTTCATGAATTTTTCTGAATTTTATGTGTTTTTTTTTTGAAAATTTTTCCTATAACTCTTAAAAAATCACCCATTATATGTATTCTCAGTACCATATCACTACCTTAGAGAACCCCAGTTGACTATGATTTTTGGAGCAGCTACCAGTTTAGCAGTTTTAAAAACCAATATTTTGCTTTGTGCTGAAATTTTCTTTGACAGTTTGATGCCTTGCATAAGTTTACAAACTTCTCTTCTCTTTCCAGAGAAAGTTTTGACTTTTCAGTGGAATGGAAACTTGCCTCTTCAGGCAACTGAAGGTGTCTGTTAAATTGCTGAATTCTTACATGGTCAGAGACTCAGAAGATGATGGCCTTGTTAGTTCTAGAGCTCTGATGACGGCTCGTATAAGTATTACTATGTTGGTGCACACCAATAATTATAACTGAACTACTCGTGCATTTTTTCATAGCATATATACGTACGTAGAATTATAACGTTGCACACTCTATATCTTCATAATTTATGGTCTTTAGAATAGAAGACAATAGGCAAGCTTATTAAATCAAAGCGACCGGTTTTTATACAACATGAGGCAATGGCTCAGAGATTATCAGCAGAGTCCTGATTCAACTAGTCTTGTCAATCAGCCGATGAAAACAGCACTTCCATAGAATCAAGTCTACATTGCCGCACAAGGCGATAGCCACTAAAGGCGATGCTCCAGAGACTAAATGATAACATCTAATTAACCAGTTTGTATAAATGTTAATTGTTTCAGCGGCCACTTATTTAAAATTTAGTTGAAAACCTACCCTAAAAGCTGAATCGAACCGATACCTAGTAAAGAAGTTCTGTTAGAATAACAATTAAGCGTTGCCGAGTTGAAAGAAATCTGCGTCGAGAAGGTGAACAATCTGTGCCTTCACAATCGATCCACAAAATCTACGTACTTTTGGAGATACACGAAGTTCCTTCGCACACCTACTTCTTTCATATTGGCTCGTGAGTGTAGATACAGTGATGGTCGGTGATGTCCAATTAAATATTGTTACGTTTTTACCCTTTTAAAAACCTTGAAAATATGAGTTCGCAGATTGCAAATAAAAATTAAAATAAATTTGTGTTCAGTTTTAAATCAATTTTTTATTGTTCGCACAATTCCGTGTGCCACCTTTCACGACTTGATTTAAACAACAACAATTTGCTTTAATTGTCATTCTTCTCTACGCTGTTCTGCGTACACAATACATAACAATTGTTCAATAGATCTTTATAACAGAGATCTTCAAACCACACGATCTTCTCTTCACACGCAACGTGTCTTCACACAAGACTGACTGAATTCTTACTTATCCCGTTGCCTGCTTTGTCTTGCCTTTTATATCACTGGATAAACAGTCTGATGGATGCTCTTGAAGGAGAATGACTGCCTTCGCGAAATCTCTATAAATGTAAACATGTTGTTTAAGTTATTATTGTTTGTGTATTTTGTTTACGTTTGTCCTTGCAGTGTTGTTGTTGCTTCTTGTTTACTTGTTTAACATCTTTATACTGACGTTGTTGCTATATTTTCGTTTATTCGTTGATCATGTAAACAAGTCCTTTGTTTTTGTAGCTTCTGTTTATTATTTTAATGTTAATCGTAACAATACTTAATTGGTACACTTCCCATTCCATTTAGACCAGTTGAGTATAAAATTAAAGCAAGATTCTTGCTTAGGATTTCTTAGCGGCCAATAAATAAAAAGGAGCTCAACAGTGCTTATTCTAATCAAATTCGTTGCTGGGATATCCTACTGACTAGAAACTATACTTGATTGATACAAAACTGCCACAGAAATCCATCAAGGACGTTGTGATCAAATAACTGAAACCTAGAAATTCCATAATAAAAAAAAAAGATTTGATTGTTGCCTGACTGCCAGAGAGAATAGAAATGTTAGTAGTTACTCACAATCAATTCTGCTGCGTGATTTGTGGATATTACCTCTGCCTGAAACACACTATAGTACTTCGAGAGATGGACACGTATCAAACTATTACGCCGTTTTGAAAAAATATCCACAATACAACTTATTCTCACGTTTAGAAATGACCATTTAGATGTCCCTAGAACACACGTAGTAGATTTTGTCTGAAGAACAGTTTTTTTTGGCATTCCAGTGTGAAATCTCCTATCAAGACTAGGTTTAGACGTGATGTAGCTAATCTCACTGCGAGCCTGAGTGTCCTTTAATAGGTTTATTCGCATTTTTTAATCCATGTGAAGCGCTCTGTGCTTCAGAAGACACATCATCGGTTTTTAGTCGACAGAACGTTTGCAGATATGGGCATGTTGGCGAATGTGCCCCTAAAGCAACTGGCCGGTTTCCTTCGGAGCTCATGGCGGTTCAAACCCACCACTAATGGATCAAGTCAAGGGGGGCTTACCTCATATGGGTCACAGAGTGAACTTGCCTGTGAACAGCTGGCTACTCGCTAGTCTAGCCTAACCTATTAAATTCTCTTTTTCGTACTGAATCTCTTATTAAATTTCGTGTTTCTCTATCTAAAGGGTCCGCCAAATAACTTTTTTTTTGAAAATGCATTAAAAATAAACTACTGAATATTTTTTCAAATTTCGTTTTTTATTTAAAAATACAATCCTTCCGGTTAACAACGGAAAATAATTTCATTCAAATGGCTGCCTCGGCTGGCCATGCAGCAGCCTACACGATCGGTCCAATTTTTAAGCACATTATCGATTGTGTGCAGCTGTATTTCACCAATGGCTTCACGAATATTGTCCTTTAAAACGTCAATGGTCTCTGGCTTGTCGGCGTAACACTTATCTTTGACGGCGCCCCACAAATAATAGTCCAACGGTGTTAAATCGCAGCTCCGAGGTGGCCAAACGACATCAGCTCTGCGGCTGATAATGCGATCTTCAAAAACAGGGCGCAAAACATCGAGTGTAGCTTCGGCTGTGTGGCACGTAGCGCCGTCCTGTTGAAACCAAATGTTGCCAATATCCTCCTCTTCAATTTTTGTGAACAAAAATTCGTTCAACATGGTCCGATAACGATTGCCATTGACTGTAACGGCCACTCCTTGCTCATTTTCGAAGATGGCCCAATTATGCCTCTGGACCAAAATCCGCACCAAACAGTGACTCGTTTTGGGTGCGTCAGCTTTTCAATGTATGCGTGCGGGTTTTCTGTGCCCCAAATGCGACAATTTTGCTTGTTTACATACCCGCCAAGATCAAAATGAGCTTCAACTGAAAAGATGATTTTTTTTGCCAAAATCGACATCTTCTGGTGTAAGCTACTGCGTGGTCAGCCGAGGCATCCATTTGAATGAAACTATTTTTCATTATTAACCGGAAGAAGGATTGTACTTTCAAATAAAAAAAAAGAAATTTGAGAAAATATTCAGTAGTAGCATTTCATTTTCAATATTCTGTAAAGCATTTTCAAAAAAAAAGTTATTTGGCGGACCCTTTATTATGTTGACAACACTACTTTCCCTTTATTTTTATACAAAATTTTGACTAGATCCCCCATAATTTAATGCTTTAAACAACAGCACTGCCTTTCATACTTGTATGTGACTAATGCGTACACACTGTTATCTGTCTCTGCCTCTCTCTCGTATGCAGCTTTTAATATTATTGCTACACTTTCGCAAACATACTTTACTTAACACTGTCACTCTTACTCACTCTCTCTCACTCTCTAAAATTTTATTTTATGGCAATAAATAGATTATAATACGATTAAATAAAACAAGTTTTATTTATACAGTCTCTGCTCCTCCTCCTCCTCCTCCTCCTCCTCCTCCTCCTTTCGCTCTCTCTGTTATTCTCATGGTCTCTTGATTTTTTTTTATATCACTTACGTGTACAATATTTTATAATTTCGTTTACTTGTATGTGTATGTGTTAGTATATTCATTTAAGTTGTTTCTTTATTAGCATGTGTGTGTGCATTGTTAGAGTGCTGTATAGTGTGTATAGTTGATGTCAAACTTTATTAGGAAATATTTTTGGCAACACAATATGAACTTAAAAACCTTTTCCAACACAGACCATACTCTGTCCCTCTGTCTATCTATCTCTCTCTCTCTCTCTGTATTTAAGTTTTTAAATTCTTACTAGTAAAGAGTTATTTTAAATAGAAGCATGTATGTACATGTGTGTGTGCTTTCTATATATATGCGTATGGGTCTTATGATATATGTTTACAGTGTATGTGACATATTTTTTTTATTTAAAATGTTTTCTGTGTAGAATAAAATAGCTTTTCTCTCCTTTCTTTTTTTTGGAAAATGTTTTTTTTGTTAAACTAATTGTTGTTGTTGTTGTTGTGTTAAATTATTATTAAATTTGAATTTTTTGAATTTTTTTCCCCATTTTGTTGGTCAAATCTAGTTTAAAACAAATGTGTTTTGTTTGCTGCATAACTTAACTGTTGTGGAGTGTAAGTACCCATACATGCATACATACATATGTAAAGTGTGTATGTGTCTGTGTAAGTGCATTACTGTAATAATATTTAAAAAGCTTGTTTAACTCCTTTTTTGTCTATGTTTTATGGGTGATGAAGGTTATTTACCATTAACAATATGTATCATTTTATGTTGCTATTCAGTGCTATGGCCAGAGAATGTAATATGTTTGTTAGGAATTGTTGTTTTTGTAAGCATTTGTTTTCTTAATTGAATTAAATTGTCAAATAAATTGTGTAAAATTTTATGCAAAAAAAAAAAGATTGTTGAAACTAATGAACAATTAAAATGTAATAATAGAATGGAAATAAAAAAGAAAAATTACACAATGCGACAAAATACAAAATATTAAATACACCCGAGTAACTATCTAGTTTAAGTTGTACAGTTGGTTGACACATTTAGGAAACATTTTTCTATAAACTCTTAAGATTCATCAAAAATTTTGAAAATTTTTAACTTAAAGTTCATTTGATAAGACAGCATATATAACAAATATTACTCAGCTGTTACACTCTTCACCGGTGGCATCACAACGGGCCGCTATGCGTGCTCAAGTGAGCTTTGTGAAATCAGAGCTACCACTCAGACCTAACCTAACCTACACTCTTCAAATCATAATTAATGTAATTTTTGTCCAATTTTATCAAACGAAGTGTCAATCTCTTCACAATATAATGCACTATCAGAATGTCGGGACTTATTTTATATTTTTTAATTAAATTTTGCAATTAAGAATGGTCAAACTTGAAAAAATAAAAAAAAATTATATTTTCCAAGTTTACACCATCAAAACTTATAACTCATTTGTAAGGCTAATCTCTCCCCTTTCTAAAAAACTTTAGATTTTTAAAATAGGTTCAAACATATTTGGATAATCAATAATTTTGTGTGAAAGATAAAAAAAAACCTTCTTTGTCAAATAAAACAAGTTTGGAGGGTTTGAGAAAAATAAAAAAATTATTTTTGAGTTCTACTCAACCTATCGAATAACTTAGACTATGTACAGTAGGACCTTGAATATCCGTGATTCGATTATCCGACAACATCAATTATCCGGGATGGAAAAAGAAAATTTTTTGCATCGACTTAATTTTATTTTGGATCGACTTAAATTTTTCTGCATCGTTTAACCGTGATTACCTCTATTATCGGTGATTATAAGCGAAAACTTTTTTCTATTATTTTGAACAAACAAGCGAAAAAGGGGAATTCCCTCTTTAGTATACGATGAGTCAGAAACATACATGTAAACCTGTTTAGTTTAATTTAGAAATTTGGGAAGTGCGGTTTTTTTATATTTTTGAAACATGTACACTTGTGGACACACAATTAAGTCACCTATGCAAAATTTTTCATTTTTATAAAAATTAAAAAATTTAAGAAAAGTGGAAACAAAAACAACTTATATTTATTAATTTCATATGCTTAATAATTAATTAACAACAAAAACTTATATAGTTTTTCATTGTAAACAATGTTTTGGTACTTAGTTCATATCAGACTTAAAATTTAAGTGGACACATAATTAAGTCATTTGAAACAAAATATTGAAAATTCAATTTAATTGCTTTATTTTTCACCCGAACTATTTGGAGCCTTTAATATTTTGTGGGGAACCCTTTTTGGCGTATTATTTCAGTACATCTTTGTGGCATTGGGTTGATTAAGTTGCGTCACTACTCAGGACTAATGTTATCCCATTCTGCCTGGAAAAGCTGCCAAAGTGCTTTTTGATGCTAGGTTTTTTGGCTGCACCTGCTCGTTTTACGATCCCCCAAAGATTTTCAATAGGGTTCAGATCGGGATTTTGAGTTGGCCAATCAAGAACGCTTATTTTTTCCTCAGCAAACCAAGGTTTAACTACCCAAGATGTTTGCTTCGGGTCGTTATCATGCTGAAATATCCGCACTAGTGGTAATTCGTCGTCATAATCTTTAGTCAAATTGTTCCGTAAGATGTTCTTATACATTTCCCCAGTCACTTTCCCATCGATTCTTACCAGTGGACCAACGCCGGATGACGTAAAACAACCCCAAACCATTACTGACGAACCTCCATGCTTTACGGTTTGTTTGGTGTACTTTGGGTATAATTATGTATTGACAGGACGTCTTACATAGGGTCTGCCATCATTTCAAAAGATATTAAACTTGGACTCATCACTCCATACGACTAATTTCCAAAATTTTGTCGTCTTTATGGAGGTGGGTTTTGGCAAACCGCAAGCGTTGCTGAATATTTTTTTTTGACACATTAGGTTTTGTTCTCGCAAAACGTCCATGGAGACCGTTTTCTTACGGTCCTTGCCGATATTTTAACAGCGTGTTCCAACTGAATGCACTATATAATCTAATTAGATATGAGGAATGGGTCAGCTTTAGTCATCCTGGCTAAAAAAAATAAGCGTTCTTGATTGGCCAACTCAAAGTCCCGATCTGAACCCTATTGAAAATATTTGGGGGCTCGTAAAACGAGCAGGTGCAGCCAAAAAACCCAGCATCAAAAAGCACTTTGGCAGCTTTTCTCGGCAGAATGGGATAACATTAGTCCTGAGCAGTGACGCAACTTAATCAACTCAATGCCACAAAGATGTACTGAAATAATACGCCAAAAAGGGTTCCCCACAAAATATTAAAGGCTCCAAATAGTTTGGGTGAAAAATAAAGCAATTAAATTGAATTTTCAATATTTTGTTTCAAATGACTTAATTATGTGTCCACTTAAATTTTAAGTCTGATATGAACTAAGTACCAAAACATTGTTTACAATGAAAAACTATATAAGTTTTTGTTGTTAATTAATTATTAAGCATATGAAATTAATAAATATAAGTTGTTTTTGTTTCCACTTTTCTTAAATTTTTTAATTTTTATAAAAATGAAAAATTTTGCATAGGTGACTTAATTGTGTGTCCACAAGTGTATGTATATAAAATCCTTGAACTATTTAGTTTTTATCTAAATATGTACATATTCATTTATTAACTAATAAAAAAAATCTATTAAAAAACTAGCAAAAATTGGTACTCAATTAACCGGGAAAATCGATTATCTGGAATGCTTCCGGTCCCGACCATCACGGATAATCACGGTCCTACTGTAGTTACTTGGGTGTATTTTCACTGTAGCACCGTGTTATTTTGAAAAAAATACAAGTAGGTGTAGTATAATATACAATGCAACATAAAGAAATCAATGATACTAACTGGGAGTTCATAAACTCGAAGAACATTGCTTTAGTTTGTGATGGACAATATACATCGTTGTTTAAAAACCATTCGATGTTACTTACTGGAGGCCTTGTCATCGATTGCTGTAACCAACTAGCGAAGGCGTCCAAGAAGCAGAGTCCGATATCCGAAAAACAGCTTGTGAATGGCCAATTAAGTAAGTTAACAAGTAAGTTACTTATCGAAACAACGAAACAGTTCGATATTTTTTTTTTAAACAACATCGATTAGCATCGGATCGACACTTCTAATACTATGCCTCGTAGTTAAAAACTTAATACAAATACTCTTATGCAAGCACAATACAATGTGGAATATTGAAATAAAATGTTTTGTAAACGATTGATGTGTGGTTGAATACGATGCAGAGAGGGGACGGATTGCCGCCGTAGTCTAGTAGATAGTGTGTTGGCTTATTGGACGAAAAGCCAGGGTTCAAATCCCAGGCCAGATATCAAAACAAAATACAAAAAGTATTTTTTCGGTGACTTCCCCTCAGCAGCCTTGTGACAAAAAGCCCTGAGAATAAATAAAATTAAAAGTTTCTCAAAAACCTGTCGTTCGGAATCGACTTTAAACTGTAGGTCCCGAAACTCATGTATAAAATTAACACACACAACATAAGTGGTTTGAGAAACTAGGTCGTAATCCTGACTTAATGGTTGTAATGACCTATTATGTATGTATGTATGTATGAGGGGACGGAGGCTGTACTAAAGAGAAAGAAATAGAGACGTCAGCAAATATTTTCTGTCATTATCCGCCACATAAAATCTTCATTTTCTAGATTATCTAGGACTTATTAATACAACGTATCTATCCAAATTAATTTGAAAAAAAAACAAATTTTTTCGCCTTTTAATTCTATGCTTGTGGAATGCCAACTCAGATGGCACTGCTAGCGTATGAGTAATTTGTAATACATGGCAAACGGGAAATATCAATCATACGCATGGGTGTACACAAAATTATAAGAATACAATTTTCTATGAAGTCACTGTAGTCTAATAGGTAGTGTGTTCGCTTATTAGACATGAGGCTTCCGTTCAAACCCTAGGTCAGGCATTTCCAACTAAACGAAATATGAAAAAAATATTTCTTCGGCAGCTGATTTCTGGCAAAAACTCTGAGCGTGAAATAAAAAATTGCCATGAAGAAGTTTCTGAAAATATTCTGTCGTTCAGGATCGACGTTAAACTGTAGGTCCCGCCACTCATGTATAATATTAACCCCTTGCACTCGGCACCGTTTCGGACTTTACCTACCAGCAACTCGACGCCACTTTTTAACGAAAACGTACATCGTTGAAACGTGATATTATACAGTATAATTTTAGAACCAAGTAAGGAATTGTGATGAAATTTGTTTTATATGAATTTGTGGACATTGAAGAACACATATTTACAAAAAAATATCAAAAATTTTTTCTATTCGACGCTTCAGTACGAATTGAGATCTTTTATATGTCTTCCCTCGGTTATCGGATTTCTTTATTATCGTATCAGGTTTCCTACTTCATTGATCCACACCCATGTAGCTTTGGACGCCTAATCCAGTATATCTACAAATTGCTCAACGGATCAGAGAAGTGTACAGTCCGTCCTGGACACACTTTGCACGTTCCCTTTCGACGTGTAGAACGGACGATTTATTTATCATGCATGTTGTTAATTTTATCACATTTCAATCAATTTTTTGTGCCATTTTAACAGAAAACTACAGGAGAACACGAGTTTCTTAAAAAATTGCAGTGGAATAATTTCATTGTCCGTAATCGCTAACAAACTATTATGTCCCCTCAGAGGGGACAACTGAGTGATATGCTAGACTTACGTTGTCCCCTCAGAGGGAACAGCCGAGTGGAAAGGGTTAACACACACAACATCAGTGTGTGTGTGAGAAGCTAGGTTGTAATCCTGACTAAAAATTATGTACGTATGTATATATGTATGTAATTTGGTTGTCACTTTCTTTTTAAAGCGAGGCAAAATTCTGTATTAAACAAATGGGTCAAGGAAATATAGTGGGACAGAAACGGTTTGTTCGATTCCTAAGTGAAATAATCACATACCAAGGAAAAATTTTCATCAGACTATTGAGTAATAGCCAGGAAACAGAAAAGGGGCACTTGTTTTCAAATAGGGATTCAAACTCAATATGTAAACTCTGTGATAGGGAGAACAAATCACCAGAACACATAACTGGAATCTGTGCAAAGTGAATGCATCTCAAAAGAACAACTTGGGTGTAAGAGGCGAAGGAACGTACATACGTAATCAGATTAGTACGGAATAGTGAGATGCATGACTCAGAACTCATCTTTTTTCCAAAATTAAAAAATATTTATTCAAGAAAAGTATTAAAATTCACAGTTTTATTTGCCTCAGCATTTTACGACATTATTGAGGCGAGTTGGCATAGTATGCTTAAAATAAATTAAATTTTAAATAAAAAGTATCTAGAATTAAGAAGAAAGAAAGAAAGAATTATAATTAAATAAAGGTAATTACAAAATTATATACCCATGCATATAGAGTACATACTACATTAAAAGCATTTCTAAATTATTTAAGATATAAGTTTTAATGTTAGATTTAAAAGATGAAATTACATTGATAACTTTTAAGTTTTGTGATAAGTTGTTATATTCGACACAACGAATAAATTCAATTCGTTGCTTGTTTTTTTCAAGTCTGCATCTCGCAATTTTTAAGTTTGAACTGCTTCTGGTAGCAAAAGTTGATTGATTACGAGTGAAAGTTATTGTGCTATGGCCAATGTTATGTAGGGATTTAAATACAAAAAGAAGTACTTGCATTTTATATATTCCGTTGATAGGTAATATATTCTTGGCAATTTCCTGGTACAATCTTAAGGTAGGGTACCTAATTGGAAGGTTGTAGACGTTTTTGAGTGCTTTATTTTGTGTCCTTTGAAGAGATTGAAGCTCTATGCTATTATTTTATGCATATATAGAAACCAAGTAATTCAAATGGCTCTGAATTAATGCCTCATATATAATTAGTTTTGTTTTTTCATTAAATTTGTATTTAAATTTGTATAAGAGTCCAATTACTGGAGATATTTTCGATTTAATGTCTTTAATATGCGAATTCCATGACAAATTGCTTTGCAAAGTCATGCCTAAATATTTTACTGCGTTTGTTTCAAAAATGTCTTCTCCATCTACAAAAACACTAAACTTTGGTGCATTAGTATTTATGTATGGTTTAAATCTTATAACTTTGGCTTTTGATGAATTAAGAATTAATTTGTTTAACCTCATATATTCAGCAGCATCTCTTTCCATATACACTTTTAAAACGGCTTCATGTTTGTATGGGTAAAATAGTGATATGTCATCTGCATACATATACAGTTTTCCGAAGAGCTTAAGGTTATTGATGTCATTAATGTAAATTGTAAATAAAAGTGGGCCCAATACACTGCCTTGTGGTACACCATGCTCCACATTTCCAAGACTACTCTTGCTATTGTTTAATACAACATATTGCTTTCGATTATTCAAATAACTTTTAAACAGGTTTAGTTCGGCTTCTCTAACACCATAGAATTGAAGTTTTTCTAACATTATATCATGATCTACAAGATCAAAGGCTTTTGAAAGATCATAGAAAACACCACCAACAGCATTATATCCTTCGTCCATCCCTTTCTAAACCGAAACTGGCAATCATACAGTAAATTATTATTTTCTAGATATGTTGCGAATTGTTGATGAATTAGTTTCTCAAAAATTTTATCCATTATAGGCAATAGAGCAATAGGTCTACACATATCTTCTTTATGCGCATTAACAGCTTTTGGTATTGGAACAATTTTCGATATTTTTAGAATGTTTGGATATTCCGCTGTTAAAATAACATTATTGAATATGTGTAATAATAATGGTGTGATTTCATTATTTAAATGTATGAAAATTCTTGGCGACAAGTTATCACGTCCAGGGGACTTATTATTTGAAAGGTTATGTATGATTTCAGATATTTCTTCATTTGTTGTGCGTCTGAAATTAAAAGTCTTATTACAGTTCCTTAGAGGTCGTAGTCCATTACAAGAATCGGCGGGAGAATAATCAATTTGTTCTTTCATGGTTTTGAGAATTTGTAAAAACAAAAGGTTTGACTTTGCTCAAATCTACTTGGTTTGAGAATAGCTTTTGCTTTCTTAATTCGGTAGTTAGGATTACAACAGGATTGCTAAAGAAATTACCGTGTATCTTGCATAAGCTAAGGGCCTAAGGGCATGCTGTAATAAGAATAGAAGACTTTAGGGTTACAGTATATAGATTGAGGGCAGTATACTATAATAGATTGTATGGGACGCAGCAGTGTTCACGGCATCTATTCACGGTGACCACATTAATAATAAATCATAAGTCCAGTATAGGGGCAGCTTGTAATAACGCGGCTACTGGCAAATTATTAAATACAAATAAATGTTGTTTTTAAACCACATTATGATGCTATTATTGGTTTCGTTATATATTATTTTGGGCCAATATTTTATCCTTGTAACAGAGTTTTCTTTCTTATTTTGTAGATAAAATCTTCCCGTACCCTTGTAAGCAACTAAGATGTTCAATTATTTTTTAAAAATCTTTTTTTTCTGTTTTTGCAGCTGATGAGCCAATTTATCAATTTCTTTCTTTTTTTCATTATATTTTATGAGGGGAAAGACCAGATAATTTTATTTTTTTTTTTCTTCTTTTTTCCCTTCTGTGGCTTGGCAAATAAGTATGGGTTTAATAGAGTAGTTGTCTGCATAATTTTCATATAAATTTCAAATAAATCTTTTGTTTTCTCCCTCCATTATTATTCTTTTCTTATTTTAGTATTGGAGAGAATGAGCACTTACCTTTTTCATCGGTTGATGTTGGTGTTTTATCATTATTACTCATCTTGATGGATTTTACGTGTTAGAATTTGATGATTTCGTTGTGGCTTCTGTTTTGTGTCTTCTTTTTTGCACGAATTATTTTCCGATTTTTTATTTTACCAAAATTGTTGGAAAAGAAAATAACAAAAGGGAAGAAACTCTTGTAATACCTCTTTTAATACCATGAAAATCCCCCAGAAATGTGTTTCTCTTTAAGTTTTTTTTTGTGGGTTTTAGAAATTGATGAGTTTTTAGTGTTTTTGTTTAAGTTTTCTGGGACTTTTTGTTATGCGGAATTGTTTTTCTTCTTCTTAACGTTGTTCTCTTTATTAAATGCTTGAATTAATTTTTTTTATATTTTTTTTTAACTTTAAAAACATCATTGAAATGTTTTATTTTGTTTTTTTTATTGGATTTTATGTTGCAGTTTTCCAGGAAAAATAGCTATCATCAGTTATGCAGTTCTGCAGTTAAGATTCTGTTCTGTGCTGTTGTTGTCTTTTAGAGAATCTTAAATGTTAAATGGCGCTGATGTTTTATTAAAATCTCTTCAAATAAATACTGATGCTGCTGCTGCTGCTGCTGTGGCAGCCAATGCCTTTTTTGTTGTGTTATTTTAAGCAGTTCTTGCTGCTGCTGTTGTTGTTGTCCTTGTATTTTTAATTGTTTAACAATTTCTTGTTGTGTACGTTGTTGCTTCAGCTGCTGCAGCATTTGATAGTGTTTGTTCAGCATTTTGTTGTTTTAAATTCTTAATTGTTTTTCTTCTTCGCTTCTTCTTGTTTTAATTGTTTGTTGTATGTTTTTGGTTTTTTTTCTCCCTCTCAGAGAACAATTCAAATCGAATTCATGTTGTTTGGGTTTATTTTTCGCTTTCTCTCTTTCTCTCACACAACATATTTAAAATCATTTTAAAAACATCAGTATTTTCCATTTCTTTGGCTTCTTGCTTGGGTTTATGTATGCTTTAGTTGTTGTAGGCATTGTTGTTTCGTATACAATCGTAAATATTTGAAACTCTCATGCACACACACACACTCAGTTGCACAACACGAAACCAAACTGGTTTTCAACAGCACTCCTTGGCTGCCTAATGCTGCTGCTTTAATTGTTTTGTTTACATTTTGTACCTGTAAAGAGAAAAAAGAGGCAGGGGGGTGAGAGAGAGTAAGTTATGCTAAATGAAGCGCGTAATTGTTTTTATGTGTGTTTTTTTTCATCTTCCAAAAGCAATAGAAAAGTTGTTTTCCAACACTCACAGAGTTCTTAAAAGCAAAAGTTTAAGTTTGATTCGTATAACTCAGGCGTATGATTAATATCACATCACAACGTTAAATATTAATCATACGCAGAGCGGGGTTTAATTCTTTATTAGTAAAGTTTGAAAGTGTTAACACAGATGGTATCACTTAAAGGTTTATAACTTTTTAACCATTGGTCGGAAAGCTATGAATTTTTGTACCAACATTTAAGAGAACACAAGCTAAAGAAAGAATGTATTATAACAATATATCGCTTAACAAAACATATGATTTTTGAGTGTTAAAAAACACAATTTAAAATACTAAAACTTTTTTTCTATTTCAATATTTGTAAAGACCGATTGGTAACATTAGGTTATACTTGAATAGTGGGACGCATGACTAAGATCTCTTCTTATTGTTATTTTCCAACATACGTTTTGACTTAATCAAATCCACTTGGTTTGAGAAGAGTCTTTACTTTCTTTGTCTTTCTTTTCGTTGAGCAAAGGTTAGGTTACGTTAGCGGATAGCTTGCTGTTTACGTGGAAGTTCACTTGGTGGCCATATGGTCCATTGTGTTACCCAGTGAGAGGTGAGCCACATTGGTGGGTCTGAACCACCCCGAGCTGCAGATGAAACCGGTCAGTCGCTCTAGTGACACGTTCGACACCATGCCCAAGTCTTCAAACGTTCTGTCACCCAAAAACGATGGCGCCTGTTCTGAAGTACAGGGCATTCGCATAAAAGTTGTTGCAACTATTCCGTTTCCTCCACATCATGGCCGCTTCTAGTGCAGCATACCGAGCTTGTCAGCGAAATAGGCAATAGTGCAGTGTCCCATTGGAATTCATGTTAGAGTGCAAAGCGTTTTCTTGTCGAACTCAAATAGTTCCTTGGTCCTTCGTTGAGCATACCTTTCCACATATTCGCTTTCTCTCCACAGAAGTGGCTTGGTCCTTCTAACGGCGTGGTAGTTTCCCACCTTAGAGTCTCATCTGGCTGCTTGTTGCCATGACCCCGCAGGCGGATTATATTATTTCCCCTATTTAGCCAGTTCAGCTTCCTTAGATAGCCTCATACTATCTTCGATTAAAACTCATAAGAGCCGAGTGCTAGAATGGTGGTTTGTGTGTTAGATAGTATTGATATGTTCTGTCTTTTGTGCCTCCTAACCAAGTCGAATTGAGCGCATCTTCCGATTGTGTAGATTTCCTTTCGGAAGGTACTAGAGATTTTCCCCATGGGCTCGAAATCTGGGACTTAAAATGTCTGCTCCTGCATCTGTATACCTCAAAATATTCGTTCTTTTAAGAGATTATGCAGCTTGCAGATTATTCCTCTCATTTTTGTTACTAATTTTTGTTGCGAAGCACTTCCCCAATTCATAGAGTCTACTAATTCTACTAGTTAAAGAAGGGCTTGTGAGTATATTGATATCTTAGGTCTCAAAATTTCCCAATAAGCTTCATGTTGAATTTGTCTCCCATCAACCTAACCATGGTCTCTATAGATTTGGTTGTCACTACCCTGTGTAACTGACTTAAATCCAATAGAATTTCGAGCGCTGCTGTAGGACAGACTCTTATTGCCTCTGTTCTACCAACATATGTCAGTCTTGGAATCTTATGCAACTCCAATTGAGCGGATTTCGAATCGATCTGCCTAGAAAATTGGACCACATTTATTTCTATTAGTATGACCATCGTGGCATACATTGTTTGCATAATTTCTGGCTTGCATATCTAGGATTTGCCTGTAAGCCTTCTGCTTACCATTATGGCCATGTCAATTTACTACTCAATGATATTCCCCGATATTTTATCTTCATTTTCTGTGATATTGTCTCATCCAGAAGTCAAATGCTCTTCCATTAACTTTTGGTACAAGAATCCCCTACTAAATCAAAGAAATTCGAAAGTGATGGAATTCTGAAGCCATTCGAACACAGGCATAATAATTTAAAAAATTACAAATGAAATGAATTCTTTTGGAAAACAAAATAATTTCCTGCCATAAGACATAAAGACAGAAGCCCGCTCCCCATGCCCATTAAAAAAAAGCTTTCTCATCACATTTGTTATGGCCATCGTCAGTTTCAAAAACTTATTAAAAACAGCCAACAACCTTAAGGAAAACAATTCAAAACAGTTCGCTCGACAGCATATTTATAAAAAGAAGAAGAAGAAGAAGAAAAATTGTGCGCCTTAAATAGTTTTATTTTGCCGCATTGATATGTCCATTATTTGAATGGCTTCTTAATACGTTTTAAAGGGTGTTTTTTTATAGAGGTATAGAACTTTAAGTTGCAATAAAACAACGATGGATTGACATGAATTTTATTTATCCGAAAGATAATCTTGTGGCATTACATTTTAAATATGATTTCTGGCATATGACCGCCACGGCTGGCGCGGATGTAGTCCAATCTGGACGTCCAATTTTCGATGACTTTTTCCAACATTTGTGGCCGTATATCGGCAATAATACGGCGAATGTTGTCTTCCAAATGGTCAAGCGTTTGTGACTTTACCGCATAGACCAATGACTTTACATAGCCCCACAGAAAGTAGTCTAGCGGTGTTAAATCACAAGATCTTGGAGGCCAATTCACAGGTCCAAAACGTGAAATTAGGCGGTCACCAAACGTGTCTTTCAATAAATCTATTGTGGCACGAGCTGTGTGACATGTAGCGCCGTCTTCTTGAAACCACATCTCCTGGACATCATGGTTATTCAATTCAGGAATGAAAAAGTTAGTAATCATGGCTCTATACCGATCACCATTGACTATAACGTTCTGGCCACCATCGTTTTTGAAAAAGTACGGACCAATGATTCCACCAGCCCATTAAGCGCACCAAACAGTCAGTTTTTCTGGATGTAACGGTGTTTCCACATACACTTGAGGATTACCTTCACTCCAAATGCGGCAGTTTTGTTTGTTGACGTAGCCATTCAACCAGAAGTGCGCTTCATCGCTAAACAAAATTCGCTTATGAAAATCGGGAACAACGGTAATCTCGTTTTGGGCCCATTCGACGAATCTACGCCTTACTTGATGATCGTTTGGCTTCAAATCTTGCACGAGTTGGATTTTGTAAGCACGCAAACCAAGATCCTTCCACAAAATCTTCCATAAAGTGGATGGACACAGATCCAATTCCTGTGCTCGATGGCGGAAGGACTCATTCGGGTCTTCCTCAATGCTACGCTCTACAGCAGTAATAGCTTCTTCTGTACGCACCGTACACCGTCTCTGGGGATGCGAGTTATCAATAAGAGTAAACGTGGTGCGAAAACGTTCCATGGTTAATCGAATTAACTGCTCTGATGGACGATTTTGTCGACGATAAAATGGACGTAGTGCGCGATACGTTTTCCGCGCAGAACCATTATTTTCGAAATAAAATTGCACTATTTGCAAGTGTTGTTCAGGCGTGAGTCTATTCATGATGAATTGCCAAACCAAACTGAGAATAAATCACTTGACAGCTGTTAAATCCGTCGCCATCTTGAAAAGTAATGCCAACTTAAACTTCTATACCTCTGTAAAAAACACCCTTTATATGGTGAAACTCAGAAACTTCGAATCATTATCCGCAGAGATAAATTGACTGCCAAAGGAAAAGATTGAAAATTTATCTTCTTCTTTTTTTATTCTTCTTCTTCGACTTCAATAAAGTGATTCAAAAGAAATACGTTTTCAATTTGGTTTGATTTTGCCTTTTTTGGGGGAAAAACGCTTTGAATCTTTAAATATATACACGCTCTTTCTGCTTAATACATACGATACATACGATATACATACGTACGTAGGATAATTTAATCAATTCAAACACTCCAACACTCCGTATGGATTTGGATTTTTGGCTTTTGTATTTGAAACCCTCCTACGCCATGATGATTTTGACATTTTCTTTAATGTTTTCTCTTCTTTAGGCCAATTGTGTACGTGACAGATTTACTAAGAAAAAAAAGGAGAAAAAACGACGAGAGAGAAAAAGAAATCAAAATGAAATAAATTTATTGGCTTCATAAGGATAATACTACTGATGCGTTGCCCTAACTGCCTGAATACCTTCCTCCCTGCCTGCTTGACTTGTTGGACAAATCAAACATCACTTGGAAATGGAAATTTAATAGTCTGGGGAGGAGAGCAGCAAAGGGGCATTAAAAATAATCAAATTTAAAGCTTAGAATTTAAAAATTAAACAGAATTTCTATTTGAAAACATTTTATTCGTTAGGATTTCATTTCAATTAATTTCTTGGCTCAAAGCAAAACAAAAAAAAAATAACTTTTTATTTAAGGCAGCCACTGTGCTGCTGAACTGAAAAACTGAAAATAAACAGAGGTTTTCCAATGAAGCGCAAAAAAAAAAAGAAAACAATTTCTTTAAAGCCATTCAAGCAGTAGAAAAATAAAATAGAAAATCCTATTTTTTTTTTGTAATCAATTTTTGTTAAAATCCTATGAATCCTTTGCAGGATTACAATAAGGTTTTCAATTTCCTTAAGAAATGAAAAAAAGAATTCCTTTTTAAGCAGTTTAAAAAAAAGGAAATAAAAAAGTAAGACTTTGGCATTCTTTTAATAGTTTTAATCACTCTCTTTCATACACTCTTGTAAAGGGTTATCCATTGTGCGATTTCAAAACTAAAGTTAAATGAAACGCACATTAGGTCATGATTTCTATTGTTACGAAAATGAATAATCAAGATACTGGTGTTTTGTACATTGCTTAACATTGAAATTATAAACAAATGCTACAGAAACAAAACAATGCAGTAAACAAAACTGTTTACTAATTATCATACTGCTTAATATAACAACAAAACACCAGCGTAAAAAAATGGTAAACAAGTAAACAAAAATACAACAACAAACACTACAAGAATAAATGTAAACAAAATACGCAAACAACAATAATGAAACAGCGATGTTTACATTTATAGATATCCCCGAACATTCGCCTTCAAGAACATTTATTAGCTTGTTTACCCTGCCATATAAAAGGCCAGGTAAAGAAGGCGAGTGAATGAGTAAAAGTCCATTTAGCCTCGTGTGAAGTCGCAGTGCGTTTGAAGAGAGTAATCATGGTTTGAAGATCTCCGTTCAAAGATCTGTCATATAATTGCTTAATGATTGTTATTGTTTATGCAAAGAGGGGTAAAAACAGAGGAATAACAAAGAAAAGCAATTGTTGTTGCTTACATCAAGTTGTGAACAGTGGCACATAGAATTGTGCGAATAATAAAGAATTTTAATTAAATTTTTTATTTTATTTTCAATCTACGAGCTCATATTTTATACGTTTTTAAAAGGCAAAAACGTAACACTATAAAACTTCTATTGTAATGCTTAGGACAGGACTATGTAGGGAAACACAATGTCATATAAAGTACCGCCCCCTTGATTAGTTGCAGCAGAGATCCATTGAAGCTTGTTATCGACCAATTTCTCCCACATTTTTGGGGGTATCTTGACTATAACTGGACAAACTTCGGTTTTCAAATGCCAGAATATTTGCAGATTATCAGCTTTAGGTACGAACTTTGACATTGCCTCACAAACAAAAAATCTAACTGCACTAAAACGCATAGTTTGGTGGCCAATTGAGGAAGTTAAACCATGAAATCAGAAAATCCAAAGCCTAGCAATACTATACAACAGCCAGACTGCCATCTAAGCACTCACCGCCTATGAAAATGATACGAAATTAAAGTGGGATTGTTTGAGAAAGCAATTGACTAAGCAGGAGCAAAATGACCACCCTTTACTGAATTCCAGATTCCTCAGTTACTGACGGTAATAAACAGGCAGAGAGCTTATAAAAAGAACACATTCCTCAGCGCTGATGAAGATAAATCCTTTCTGTGCAGTGGGAAGAGCAATTTGGAAAGTTAGACTCTGTAAATTGGAAGAAGAGCGCAGTAATAGCTATTCCCCAGTCAAATGAGTGTGAAAAAATCTAAACTTTTGCAGAGCAATTACAAAGGCAAGAGGTTTATGCCATCCATTTGATTAGCCAGGAGTAGACTGAGAAGAGAACCAACCTTCTGGGCATTGTAGAATCAAAGAATCGGCAAAACCCAGTACTTTTCTTCTGCGATGAGGAAAATAAATCACCAAAATTCATACTTGCACCCTGTACAGTGTTAAGCAGTAGACAGGAAGTTACCCTTACTGATATTGAGCATTATCCTGAAGATTGGGGAGACATTATAGGAATGCCCTATTTGGTTTGAGGGCAGTACAATATTCTAGCAGCTTGACAATACAATAAAACATGGTAATAATGCTTGTTTAGAGTAGGAATCGTTTCAAGCCCTCATTTCAAGGCTCTGTAATGATTAATCACCAAAATCTGGAATCTAGGAGACGCTAACAGTTCTCAGAAGGAAATACTTGAGTATCTTTCAAGTACTAGACAGGGCACTATTTTCAATGGCATCGAACGGCATGATAAACTTCATCAGCCAAATAAGATGGGCAGAGATATTATAGGAAAAACCCAATGCAGATTGAGAGCAGTACAATGGAATGGCTCCTGAACACTTCTCATGCAATAAAAGCAATATTAGACGTATTGTTTGGTACGTAGCACCCTTTCGTTTAAAACATATACCGACCAGGTTCATAATTTTTAATTGTGAACAAAAAAAGGTCGTCCATAGCGCTTTAAATTCTCTGCAACGATTTTTTTAGTGTCATTTTTGAAAATCATGCCTCCAGACTATAATGAGCAGCCAACAGTCCAATGCAATGGCTCTTGCACAAGCATTTCTGTGTTCGCCAAGCCGCATATGCAACAATTTTGCTTGTTGATGTAACCACAAAATGGAAGAGAGATTTTCATCGCTGAAGAAAATTTTGTTTCAAAAAACAGCGGGTGAATGGATGGATGGATGAAACGTATAATAGACTCAATTACGGAAAACGATGTAGAATCAAGAAATTCGAATTATTCGCCAAACTTTCGCTACCAGAAACAGTATTTTCGGCAGAACATATATTATGGTGATGTACAGAGCTCACTACATTTGTAATGCTTTCAGTTTTTTACATACATACATAACTGGTCATTATAACACTTCAGTCAGGATTACGACCTAGTTCCTCACACCACTTATGTTGTGTTTTAATTTTATACATGAGTGGCGGGACCTACAGACTCCAAACGACAGATTTTTGAGAAACTTTTCATGGCAATTTTTATTTTCTCTCAGAGTTTTTGCCAGAAATCTGCTGAGAGGAAGTCGCCGAGGAAATACTTTTTGTATTTCGTTTTGATGTCTAGCCTGGGGCTCGAACCCTGGCTTTACGTCTAATAAGCCAACACACTACCTACTAGACCACGGCGAAATTTTTAACATTTCTTTATAATCTTATCTGTTCCTTGTATAGTAGGTTGATTGATACGACCATAATAGCTACGTAAAGCTTCAAAAGTGGCCATGTTTGATTCACTACTTTTGTTGCGAAGTTTGATTATTTTTAAGCATTCGTAGATTATTAAACGATGCACGTTCAAATAAGACTAAATGGCACTTTCAGATGAAAGATTTTTAACAGCCAACATCGCTGTTACAACCATTGCATGTATAACCCGATGCTTACACAGGCACAACAAAAAAGAAATCATTTCTCTCGTAGAGTTCGGCAGCTTATTTGATTGTTAAAATCATACTCTGCTCTTCACACACACTCACACACCATAACTTATACAAGACAACCAACCAACCATTGATTCCTGTTCACTTGCCACACACATACACACACACATCAAATGTAATTGTAGTGTTTACTCTCTTTTGTACTTTATTAACCCATGGATGGATTTCTCTTAAAGTGTTGGCATATGAGCACTGTGGAGTCAAGCATGAATGTTTAATTTTAATTAAAAAGAAAATACACTCACACACATATATATATACAAGATTTTATTGTTACGAACACATGTTATCTGTTCTTTAGCTTCTTAAGATATTCATTAATGGTTGGTTGGCTGTGTGTGTCTCATTATCATTATCACGATAAGAAACTTTGGTAATCATTTGGCAGAAGAGGAGAATATTTAATTCAGTTATTTTGACATCATCTGGGTGCACTTTTTATGGGAAAGTTTCTGGCGTTTTTTTTCCCTTTCAAATAAAAAGACTATTTACAGTATAAGGAGTGGGAGAGGTTAGATTAGAAGGCTGCTGTTTAGTCTATAGTTGTACTCCAGCATAAGAGAAGAATCAGAGAATTCTGTTAATCAACGCAATCCAAAGAATGTACATGGAATTGATAAAAGCAGCAACAAATCGCTTGTAAACACAGTCGATATAAGCAACGACGAAGCCCAAAGTTATTTTTGGTGTTAATAGATTTCCTTGGATATAAGATTTGATTCTTCAAGCTGGATTCGATTCCACTGGCGGGATTGAATTCTTAGGCTGGACTTATAAAGCCACAGCAACAAGCCACTTCTGCCGTTGTCTATAGACGGTCAAAGGCCCTAGAAACGCAATATCCTGATCTATGTTTCCAGCCTAATTGTTCGATCCACCTAACTTAATCTTAATCTTCCGATGATTGTATGCAAACAGCAGCTTGAAGGATTGGAATCAACCACTACATCACCCATAGAGACACTAACACGAGTATCAACCATTTTGTTTTCAGGTTTAGTACTACGCATCGCAATCAAAGCAGAAACGCTGACTCAATTCGGTTCAATGGTTCTTATGCACTCCTGTCGCCCTCAGAGTACGCTGACTGTCAACGACAATTACGTAGGATTTGCATTTCTGGAAACAGGACTAGTTAAGGCCTCAGAATTCTTCAAAATAGCAAATATTTGAGCCTAAAAGTCGTTGCCGTTACCATGCAATCTGTAAAAGTGCTCCAGTTCGATATTCTCATATAAGACTCCAGCACCAAAATAGCTTCGCTTCTTCCATGAAGAAGAAAGTGAAAATACGCATTGAGGATGAGATTCCTTAACCCCGAAGAAATCATTGGCTCGGGAATGATTTAGGGGTAGTTGTCACCGTAGTCTAGGAGGTAGTATATTATCTGATTAGAAACGAGTCTTTGGCTTAAACCCAATTTCAGACATCTCGTACAAAACGACAATTAAAAAATTCTTTCCGCATCTTTCCCTCTGCAGTCTTCTGTTAAAAGCTTCTCTGAGAGCAAATAAAATTACAATGAAAAGAAACGACTTTAAACTGTTGGTGCAGCCATACATAGATTAATGGCTTTTCGCCTTAACATGGGTGGTGTGAGAAACTAGGTTATAGTCCTGACTAAAAGTGTTGTAGTAACCAAATAAGTAAGTAAAGTAATTAACATGAAGTCCTTTCGAATAATGGAATAAAACGTTATTTTTAAACATGTGAGGGTGCCCTGGAAGTCTAGTGGATAGTGTGCTAGACTATTAGTGTGAGGGTGGTGGGTTCGATTCCCACCAGAGACTCTGGTCTGTGACACTACAACGAGTATATGGTCGAGTTACTCCGCTCGTGTATAATTAGAATATAATTTGTAATTGTATTGTAATTAATAAATAAATAAATGCAATAAAACATGAGATCAGCTCCACATGTCCTCAATAAGTCTTTAATGACGGTCCGCTTACGCCAGACTGAAGCAATCATTACTATGGACTGCCTGACAGTGAAAGAAAATTAAGTGGAAATCCTGTATCGCCATGATCTAGGAGGTAGTGTGTTAGCTTATTGGACATGAGGCCACGGTTTAAACCTTAGGTTAGACATCTCCAAAAAACGAAATAAAAAAATATTTCTTGGGCGAGTTCCTCTCAGCAGATTTCTTGCAAAAACTCTGAGAGTCAATAAAAAATGCCATGAAAAGTTTCTTAAATATCTGTCGTTCGGCGTCGACTTTAAAATGTAGCTGCCGCCACTCATGTATAAAAATTAACACACTCTACTAGGTGGTGTGAGAAGCTAGTTCGTAATCCTGACTGAAGGATTGTAGTGACCAATGTATGTATGTATGTATGTAAAAACCTTATATTAGAAGACCTAAAGTTGATAATATGATCCCTACATACCCGTTCTTTAATATAGCTACAGCCCGAACACCTCACAAAAAATAATAGCAGCAGTGCTCTCGTTTAGTATCGAGTCATGCATGAAAATGACTTTACAAACCCTGTTTGGAAGTGGCCCATTGTTGTACGAGATCTTGTATGGATTAAGAATTCTCAAACCAGGGAAATACATGGCCTCGGGAATCATATAGTCAGGGAGGGATTCGAATAGAAATTCGTTTACTGGGGAAAAGATGTCCAATATTCCTCTCACGCATGTGGCACTCACAACACATCGTTATTCCCTTGACGAACGTGTCAAGCATAGTTACAAACAGCCTGTGTTCCTTACTTCTGCGCTACTCTAAGAGACAATCGGCTGAACTTGTATGTGCGTACAAGATTCCAAGCTGGAAGCTCTTATCTAAAGTATGCCTCTAGGACGATACATCAAATATGTAATAACCGGTATAACAAACGCCATCTAGATTCCATGAAGGGATTAAGTATGGAATTTGCGAGATTGGTTTTGTTTATTTATAAAATTTCCATAAAAAATTTGTGGTAGAAACGATTTTATTCTATTTTTGTAATATTTTTCTGTTAAAAATTTTTGATTAAAATTTCATCCAAAATTCATTCATAAAATTGGATTTATTTTTAGAATTTTTATTCAAATTATATTTAAAAATTCATTGGACCAAAAACAACAAAAAAAGTGTCGAACACAAATTCAAATTCAAATTCCAATTCAAATCCAAAACTAAACTGAACTGACCTTGAGTTTATGCATGAAGCCATCAAAAATATAAAAAAGGAAACAAAACAATTCCCATTAATTTCTGAATAAGTCTGACTGCCTGCATAGAAAAAAGAATGATTTTTTTTATAAATTTGTTTACAATAAAAATAGAAAAAAATGAATTCAAAATAAAATGAAAAAAAAAGAAGGAAAATTCTAAAAAAATTATTCATAAAATATTAAAATGAAGGAGAATCGAAAACTATGAATAGAGCGAGAGGTTTACAATGGCTAGAGAATGGCGGAGAAGAGTGGTATTAATACAGCGAAAAAAAGGGGGGAAAGGCAAAAATAGAGAAAAAATCAACTGCCAAAATCAACTATTTGCGAACGATGATAATAACAACAATAACAACAACAAACAAACAACGACAACAGCAATCTACACTAAAATGACAAACTATTGTTCAAATCACTTGAAATTTATATACGGTGATGGTGGCGTGGTGTGGTGTGTTATAGTGTGATGGTGGTGTGGTAGTAGTGGTGGTGGTGCTGGTGTTATGAAAGAAAGTACACGAACTGTATTACAAGAATCAGCAGCAGCAGCAGCCTCATCATCAGCATCAGATTTCATTTTGAATAATGATTTTAACAGATAAAATTATACAGTTTTACTCAATAAACACACACACACATACACACCAACACCAATACATACACAACTAAACATAAATAGATTTTCATATTATGAAAGTAATAAATCACATCTTTCTGTCAACCTCTTTCACCCTCTCCCGCTGCTCTTCTTAATACCCCACAAAGAACATGACATGATTATTTAAGCAGGGCGAGGCCAAAGCAAACATCTTTCAAAGAATTGCCCTAAGATCCTTAAAGTATAGCGTGTATCTCTCTATATATCTCCCAGACAAGAGCCAATGATGGCTAATGCTGTTCGGTTTCTGTTTCACTCTGAGAATGGATTTGTTTTTTGAACAACGAATTTTCTACGAATTTTATTTTAATTTCCCTTTCATTTACTTTGAAATTTCAAATGTAAAACAGCAACAAATAACTTGTTGTTGTTGTTGTTGCATAATTAACGATTTATTGTGAAAAGCCATTAACAGATGACGTAATTAGGATAACACAGGGTACTTGGATTGGAAATTAAAAATTGATTTGTGACAAGCTTTTAACGTGATAAATAGGCCACAAGAAGAAAATAAAAACAACAACAACAAGAGCTTACACTACACTTACAGCCTTACAGACCTTTAGTCAGTATTACAACCTAGCTCCGCACGCCACCTATGTTGTGCGTGTTACTGTTTATCCATGAGTGGCAGAAACTACAGTTTTGAGAAACTTTTCTTGGCGATTTTATTTTAAAGAAAGAAATTTGTTTTCATATTTTGCTTTAATCGAGATATCTGAGTTGGGGTTTGAACCACTTTCTTCCGTCCAATAAGTCAACGCGTCAATTTAGCACCCAATCAGCCTATGTACGGTGTTGAGAAGGTTCAGCCGCCTAGCCAGCGTAAACGTACGTACATACATACATACATACATACATAATTGGTCATTGTTGGAGCATGGCTGGATGAGGCAGATTTGACACTTGAGGCACATAAAACGGAGGCCGTCTTGATAAGCGGCCGGAAGAAAGTGGAGAAGATGGAAGTGACCGTTGGAGGCACAAGGATCAAATCGAAGAGGGCGATAAAATACCTGGGAGTGATTACCGACGACAGATTGAACTTCAAGGAGCACGTGAAATACATCGGTGAAAAAGCATCTGTAACACAGGGAACACTGGCGAGGATGATGCCAAATATTGGAGGACCAGGTCCATTCAAGAGGAGGATAATATCGAGGGTTGTAACGTCGATAATGCTGTATGCTTGCCCAATATGGTCGGAGGCACTCTCCGTGGGAACCACAAGGAGAATACTGTCCTCTGTGTATCGTCTAAGCGCGATTAGACAAGTAAATGGCTTCAGGACAGTGTCTGATGAAGCGGTATTGGTATTGGCAAAGACAATACCAATAGACATACTGGCGGATGAGATGAGGCGGATATACTTTCGCCATCTCGAGTTTCCAGGACGAACTGCAGCTATAAAGGCGGAGGAACGAAGGAATTCCATGCACAAATGGCAGTCACGATGGGAGAGCAGATTAAAGGGAAGATGGACATTTCACCTCGTCATTGCGTGTTGAACTACTACGTGACCCAGTTCCTAACTGGTCATGGGTGCTTCAGGAAATACCTGCACAGATTTGGACATGATACTTCCCCTTTATGCCCAGACTGTGTAGATGAGGAGGAAGACGCGGAGCATATTCTAACATGCTGTCCCAGATTTAGATCGCCGGGGGAAGCGAATTTAGAACCAAACCGGCTAATGGAGGAGCTGTTGAACTGTTGAATTCTATGGCGTCAATATAGTCAGAGAATGGCTGAGGTTATGATAGTACTCCGAGGACTGGAGGAATGGAGGCGAAATTTAAATTAATGTGATAAAGCTCTCAAGCTAACCAGCCCTCCGCGAAATAATACCTTATGGCAGTCCCGCGGAGGGATAGTGGTTGAAGTGTTTAGGGGTTGGGTTTAGTACGTAGGCACCAGTGATGGTGAATTGTGCACTCTTTTGTTGGTACAAAAGTGTCTTTTGTTGGAACAAAAGTGTCTTTCGAAGATTCCCACCTCCGGCCTAAGAAAAAAAAGCATACATAGCATACTTTACATACATACATACATACATACATAATTGGTCATTACAACCCTTCAGTCAGGATCACGCCTTAGTTTCTTAGCCAGCGTACACAGATCACATAAATCGTGAAACTTTCTGTGGCAATGAAATCCATTTTGTCAAATCGACAAATCTATGAGGCTACCCGGAGATTATTCACCAGAGAATTATTTCTTTTAAGCTCTGAAAAGCCACAAAAGAAAGTAATCAACCCACCTTTTCTTCTTCCACATCATCACAGCTAATACAGGTTATTGCATACGGTTATTACATCGTATGTATTCTGGACAAAAGAGATTGCTTCCAGCATGGGATCTTGAAAATGGTTCAGCGTATTGCCACTTAGAGTACCACAGTGGAAATAAGGATGAACTGTCCTTAGACTACAAGCTGTCCTTGACTACATTTGCTTTGTATGTCAAGCAAAGTGCTAGTGTAGTTCGCAAAATGCCTGAAATGTCACCCAAGTATTCTGGACATTTTTTCCTCAATAGTGGGGAACAGACATCTTGACGAAACTAAATAAAGCCAGAGGTTTGAGAATTCTCATTCTGTGTAGAGTATTGTGTAACAATTGGGAATAACCAATGCGGTCTAGTGCTGCCATCTGCATGAAAGAGTGGAGTGTGGATTGGCGCTGTAGTCTTTTGTAAGAAATTTCAATTGCAGCTCTATTGCAAATGATGTGAAAACTTCCGCGTCTTGCGGACTTTAAGTGTTAGCAAAGAAAATAAAGTATAAATAATGTGCATTTTAACATATTTTGGAATATTTTTCAAAAATATTTCACGACGCGGGGGGAAAGATAGAAGGGAAGGTTACAGAAACCAAGAGCGTAACAATGCGTTGTTCTCATCATGCGTTGTTCTCATCGTGCGTTTTTGTTGTTTGACCACTTTTTTTATTTATTTTTCTGGTGTTAAAAACAGACGTCGGCACCAATGACCCTCAGGGTAAGAACATCTTCGGCTTTTTACACACATAGGACACGAACATCAAGAATGTTCGTTAAAAAGAGCGTAAAAATCTTGTCAGCTTTTAAAGAAGAAGGTTCATGTCAATGATACACCCAAAGAAATATCACAGTAGTATTCACTAATATCAATGAGAAATGATTTCGATTTTTGGAAGAATACTTGCCAAGTTAAATACGGTGTCTTTAGGGATTTAATGCAGTACAATTTTTCTATATTTTCCGATCATATATACATATCATTGGGTTAATAAGTAGAATTGACATTATTACTAACAATTTTCCTCTAGGTTAACACATGCCTATGGTTATGGATTAGTGAGTGAGAGAGAGAAAATAAGTTGAGAGAATTTATTTAATTACAGCCATATAAAAGTGTTAGTAATATACTCCTTTTTTACTTTCATTTCATCAACATACATATGTAAAGCTGTCTATCTTTGGCTTAATAATTTTAGATAAATAAAGATAAAATAAAAAATCCATTTTATTATTAAAAGAACATAAAGCTATCCATCTTTGGCTTAAAAATTAGGCCATGTTTTTTAGATAAATAAAAATAAAAAGAATAAAAAACCATTTTTTATTAAAAGAAAAAAAAACGAGCATTCCAAAGCATTTAAAAAAATATACTATGGGACAAAATAAAAAATAAAATACGCCCAGCTAATGACATAGAACATTATTAACACAAAATATTCTTCGAGTGTTATTCTGAAATAAAATGATAAAGCATCCGCAGCACATGTATTCTTGTCGCAGTCTGATCGACAACTAAATCAAAAAATACAAGAATACATACACATGTACATACGTACGATGAGAGCAACACATTGTTACGCTCTTTGTTTGTATTCATTTTCCTTCTGTCTTCCTCTCCCCTCACCCAGAACTGATTTTTAAAAAAAATTTGGTGAGAGCGGGTCGTGAGCGGGTCGGACCCGCCATAAGAAATTTTACTTCTACATGATGCGCATTCTTTATATCCATATTCTTTGGTCTTAGCCTCTTGAGCCTGTAGTTTCCGTTTCTTTAAATGTTATGTTTTACGTAATTGTTGTGGACAGTTAGACTGTTCTAAAGGACTCTATAAGAGCCTTTAGACCGAAATGGTTCTGTAAATATGGAAACGAAATGATTGATACCCGTGCTCGTCTGGGACACTCCTCAATGGATGATGTGGTGTTCGACTCTAATCCTCTACATAAAGTTCAATTTATCGGAAATAATCTTCGTTTGATCGAGGTGCCTAAAGGGGAGCCCTGGATCAATTCCTGACACCGGAGATGTCGTATAAGAGCTATGCTTTATAGGTCCTAGGGCAGTGGTGCTGGTCAGAAGCAAAGGAAGTGAAGGAAGTGTCTTTCTTTTTCCACATCGTCAAAGTAACCATTAAACTATAGTATTAGCCGTCCATCATGTTCTCCAATCCAGTCACAAGATTTTGACCAGATAAGCCTCGAGATTCTACACGAACCAAGAGCTTTCTCTTGTAATACTCGGAGAATACGTGTCTATTCATTCCTATATTTTCACGAATGAGAAACCTTTGATCAGGAGCCCCTATATGTACATTTTTTTGATTGGTTTTTGATTGATTTTTGATTTTTAATTACATTTGCCTGAGCCTTGATGTAAAGATGCGGCATAGTTTGTCTGATGACAGATAAACCACTAAACTGTACCATCTCCTTTTGTCCTTTTGCAAAGGAGTGTTTAATAATCTCAGAATGATTTTAGCCATCAGGATAAGCACCTTTGAATGTCTCAGATAAGATAGAAGAGACGCCTTACAAGCAAGTTCATAAGCTTTCGCACTGTAATTGTCATTGCAGGACTACTACGAGCGCAGCCTTAATTTCATTAGAAATGTGTGCCCGCTTTTGACTTCTTTTCATTTTAATTAATTTTTTTTATGATTCCTCCGAAATATACCCTCCACGTCGACTCCTCCTTACCTTATCTTGTCGTGCCTTAATTAATTATATTTTTTCAATAAAAAAAAAAAATTCTAAAAGAAGAAAACAAGGGTACTTCAAGTCTTTCCTTTTCCTGTTCCTGTTCCTGTTCACAATCTCGCGTATGTGCATGTATGTATGCACACCCGCATCTACTATGTATACATGCGAGAGCCATCATAAGTTTTAATTTCACTCGGCTGTTTTCTTTTTTTCGTCCCCATTTCCAATTTTTTTTAATACTTTTAAGCAACATAATAAACCGAAGCAGCAACGAACGAGCGAATGGCAGGAAGGTATTGTAATAAAAAAATAAAAAGCACTTCTAAATACAAACGGTTCCGTCTTCCGTTTGGGAACACAAGTCTCCCATAAAACGAATTTAAAAAGATAAAGAAAAAAACGTACGAAGAGTAGGGGGTTATAAACCGGGAGCATTGTTTGCTGTAAAGGCATGTGTACAACCATATGTCACATGCCATCTATGTGAATGGGAGTGTGTATATGTATGGGTGTGTGGGTATACTTGGATTTTTGAATTGTAATTAAAAAATAATAAAAACGAAGGTATTAAAACATAAGGAAGAAGAAGATGCCTCTGTCATAAAGATAAAGAAATTAAATGAAATGAAATTAGAAAATGTTAGATAAGGAAAGCAATAACACCCATACACCACCCACCATCCGGCACACACACACACACACACACACTAGCCTTTACTACACACATACACATACTTTTTGTGTGTTGCTGGATATTATGGTTCTATTAGCAACTTAAATGAAGAAGAAGTAGATACGCGAATACGTTTTTAGTTTCCTTTGTAAACAATGCATATTTTTTTTTTGAAGGGACAGTATGCTACCGAAAAACTATGGTTAATAATAATCTCAAACGAAATACTTAACAATTTAGATTTTCAAATTCAAATCATGAGCTCGAGAAACAAAGCCACGTACATACATAATTGGTCATTACAACCCTTCTGTCAGGATTACGACCGAGTTTCCCACACCACTTATGTTGTGTGCGTTAATTTTTATACATTAGTGGTGGGACCTACAGTTTAAAGTCGACTCCGAACGACAGATTTTTGAGAAACTTTTTCATGGCAATTTTATTTACTCTCAGAGTTTTTGCCAGAAATCTGCTGAGAGGAAGTCGCCGAAGAAATACTTTTTGTATTTTGTTTTGATGTCTGGTCTGGGGCTCGAACTCTGGCTTTTCGTCTAATAAGCCAAAACACTACCTACTAGACCACGGCGACTTCAAAGCCACGTAGCGAACATCAAATATTTATCGCATGGCTTTTAGCTTAGGTTAGGTAAGATGACAAATCCTACCTGAAGGAAAAGTTCTCACTTAGGCCATCATTTAGAGCCATTGCGATACCATAAACAATATTCAAACCGGAGACCTCAAGAAACTCTAGAAAATCTAGAGAAAACCAATACGAGTCCAAAATAAATCTTTCTTTTGCAGCGATGTTTATGCTCGAGAGATCGATCAAGGGTATTAAAAAGTGAGCGGTCCTCCGAAACCACCGACTTTTTACGACAAGAGAAGAGCACTGACACATTAGGTGAAAAACTGTCTTCTCCTCTGCATGACAGATATTTACCAACATGTTATCAATTTAGTACTTTCAAAACCATCGATAGGGCAGGGCAATGACAGCTATTTTAAATATTATTCATTTGTTGCGTCGTTTCTTTAGCAACTCTAGCGTTTTCCATTATAAAATATAAATCGTCTAAAAATCGAAGAATGCTTGCAAATAGTTTTAACTGACTAGAAAAGTGGTCTTTCAAACGCGGCCAACTATTGAGCATTATGGGATGTTTGCATTTCCTGCTATGCAAGGAAGTCACAAGATTAGGAAAGAAATTGAAAGAATCAGGAAGCGTTACAACTGTGGTCAGGGCTTTGATTGATCTTTGGTTAGGTTAGGTTAGGTTAGAGGACGTGTATTGGTCAATTAAGACAAGTACAGTACCCGGAGGTCGAATTGACCCATTAGCCATGAATCTCATCTTTAAGTTAAGAATTGATTGTAAAAAAGCCATTGCCATAGGCTCGTATTAGCCTATAGGTATCGAAAACTATAACGAAAGAACCGTTACTATTAATTCAGAGAACTACCGACCGTATGACAACCGCTTTTTTTAACCTGTAATTGAAGTACAGTACAATGCCCGTCTTCTTATCCTCATTTGCCTACCTCATCTTCTACTCCCTACTTCCTTTATTATTCTCTCTCTCTCTCTCCCTGCCTCTATCTCTCTCTCTCTCTCTCTCTTAGTATGTATAATTTGATCTCCGAGTATTGTATTTGTCTCAATGGCAAATACACGTCCACTAACCTAACCTAACCTAACAATATCCGTTTGAAACTTTCTAGCCTCTAAGTACCAGACAATGGCAGTGGCATCTTTTTCGGTCTCGTACATCTGCTGCAGAAGTTAAAAAGTAGGCTGTGCCTTAGGGAATACGCTCATTACCTCTACTTGGCTGTTCTATAGTCAGTTGTTCTGATCACGAGAGCAATTTAGACCAGTCCAGCTAAGTTATTATTTACTTTCCTACCCTTCCACATTCTTCTAAGCCATTCAGTTCGATTCGAAGATTTCTTATAATTTTCTCGGTAGCAGTTTGGATTGTAGGATTTCAACTAGAACTTCTGGTCATTATTTATTCATTAATTTATTACAACCTGTCTTCTAACAAACCCACCCCTCCCCCCTCCCCAATATTGTGTGTGTTCATGTTATTCTTGATGATAGATTTTTGATAGATTTTTGAAAGACTTTTCATGGCAATTTTATTTTACTCCCATTTCTTTTGCTAGCAGATTGCTGAGAGGAAATCGGCGAAAGAAATATTTTTTTCAAATTTCGTTTTGTTCGAGATGTCTATGCTGGGAGTTTGAAACACAGTCTTTTGTCGAATAAAACTACACGCTAACTACTAGACCAATGTTCTAAAATGTTAGGCAGAATTGGTTAAGAGTGATAGGTTCGGGTTTCGGACATAAGACTTTCGTACAGATTACATATCCATTACACTGTTTATGAGCCGGAGAACAGGACAATATTTGAAAATGGCGTCAGTCCCTTTAACGTACAATCTAGACCATTAATGCCGCATATTTCCGCGCGCAATTTCGTAGCATTTAATGGTAACTCTATATTTGGTTTTGGGAGGGACATAGGAACATTGTCGGTAATTGCATAGCTAATAAGCTACTCAGAGCTGATACAGCGCTCGCAATCTTCAACATGTAGTTGGGCATAGATGTTCGGACGGCCTTTGATACTCTCTAGTCGCTCAACATTGTTGACAGCATGAGGATATGTTAGGTTAGGTCGGAGTCACAAAGCTCACTTGAGCATGCATAGCGGCCCGTTGTGACACCACTCAATCCCTGTACTGATCAAGCTTTTCCAAAACTAGGGAAGAGGAAGAAGCAGCACAAGGGCTGCTCCATCAGGATATGTACAATATTGTGACTTTAGGTAAGAAGACAATAAGTTCCCTTTTTATTGATATCAGTATCCTGATGCTAGATTTTACTGAACTGATCTCAATAAGAAGAGAACTTATTGGCTTCTTACCTCAAGTCCCATAGTCAAAGTAAAGCAGTATTGCAGTTTTCGCAGGCTATCTCCCTATTAAAAACTTGTTGAAAGACTTTTAGTTCCCCTAAATATGTTCTGCGATTCTATCTTGCATCTTGATAGCGGAAGTTCTGACATTGTCGCATTAACATGAACGACAAGGAGGTGTAAACCATTATTAAATAACTATTAATCCAGCATATTCGTTGTAAAACCATGATCGTAAGCCGTTTATTCTACTAACTGTCTTCAAAATTCTATACTTCCGTACGCCTAAGGCTTTCTTATTGCCATTTTCGCAGTCACTTGATTCGCCAACATGTCTGGTGGTAGCCAGTGAGCAAACAATACCTTGGCTGGTGTAGTTCTAAGGGCACTTATTATCATGATCACAATCCTCATAATACTCTCAAACCAGAATTGATGATTTCTTTTCCTAAAGCCAAGCGCCAAAATACATAAGTACAGCATAATTGGTGTGAGAAGCTAGGTCGGAATACTGACTGAATGGATGTAATACTCAATTGTGTATTTATGTATGTATGTATGTACAGAACCACTGAATTTTCGACCATCCCTTGCACTACCAGATTATCGTAACATTATTTTGGCTGCATCCCGGATTCAGCGTATAACGTCTGGTGATATACGCATATTTTCTTATTCACTAGATTCTTAAATAATATCTACACTACATCCTCGATTGTCGAAAACTGCCAGATGTCTCTCAATGGCTTACTGATTATGGTGTCATCTAATGTAACAACAAAGCCAATGTGCTTGCAAAAGCTATCACCAAGGAAAATTCCTACAATTGAATTCCTACATCAGATTTGCACGTGGTCTCACAGAAACTTTATTGATTAGCAAAAGAATTTGTAATGAACCAACTTGCAAAAACACTAGGCCGATTCAGGATTAATTCAGAATTAAATTTGCATTAAAACTGGTCAGATTCCATTTTAGTAATCTGGAAGTTCTGAACTTCTCATTTACTGTTAAGTTTGACAGAACTCTCCAAAGAGAAGTAATGCCATAGAGAACTTTATTTCCGATGGGATGGTTTCCCATTGCGAATATTTAACACCAAGATTGGATATTGTCTTGTAGTTTAACAACGGATCTAAGCTCCAGCTTTAATAAGAGGAGGATAATGCAATCACAGAATTTATTATGAAGGGGACGGTTTCCTATAGAAAATGTTTGATACCAAGGTTGGATATTGTTTTGTGGTATTACAAACCTTGCTTGAACCACATAACCTGATCTAAAGTTTTTGTTATCATGTGATAAGGCTTTAGGTTAGAGGACGTGTACTTGCCAATTAAGACAAGTACAGTACCCAGAGGTCGAATGGACCCACTGTACATTAATAAGGCTTTATCTGTTCAGAAAAACATGTTTTCTTCACTTTGCCAACCCTGTTTTGAACTCCTACCTTTAAGTGCTGCCCTATTTAACTGCAAACGAAAGCATTTCTGTCAAATGTTTTTGACTTCCTTTAATGACTTCCTGAATTAAAAAACAGAAATGTATGCTGCTCATTGGCACTTAAAAAATGAAGAAAAGAAAGAACAAAAACGAAAATCTCTACGTATATGGCATTAAGTAGTCATATCTGCATCCCTTAAAAAAAACAGAAAAAAGCAATGAAAACGAAAAGAGTCATTAAATAAAAAGAAATCTAAACGATTATGATTATGATTATGAGTTTTAAAAAAGGACAAAAAGAAAAACTATGCCATAATCAAAGAAATTTCTTCTTCCTCCCCAATGATGACTGTGTGAGCATAAACCGTGGAATTATCGCTTCAGTTCCAATTAGTTATGTGCAGCAGTTCTTTAGCCCTTCGGTACTTTTAAGCTTTTTTTGTTGTTGTCGTTGCAGTTGTTGTGCAGTAATTAGCCCAAATTAATTAAAAAAGAAACGTAATGTTAACGTAAAACTTTAAAGCAGTAGAAAAAACTTTAAAAGAACTTTCGAAGGCCAACAGATAAATAAATAAAAGTAAAGTTTGCCTTACTTTTGCAAAGAAAAAAAACAAATTTTATTAAAAAAATTTATTTAAAAAAAAGAAACGAAATTATTATTACACAAGATATGTATGTGTTGCCATGGCACGTTTTTTACATTTTATTTATGAGCGGCAAAGCCAAAGCCCATTAGTGTGCAAATGACATTTGGGATTTGTGATGTGATTTTCTCACTGAATTTTTCTTTTTCTTTTCTTTTTCACACTTTCTATTTGAATATTTCATTTGCTTTTGGTTTCGTTTTACTTTAACAAGATTTTCTCGCTCTCATTCTCTCTCTTTCTCTTTCTCTCTCTGTATGTGTGTATGTTTTTATATTTATTTACTTTGTATATTACCAACAAAGAAGAAGAAGACAAATTGTAAAAAAGAAAAATTGACATTAGCTGTCACATAGTTTCCTTTCCCTTACCTTCTCTACTTGCTACTCCATTTTTGCAACATCTTCATCGTCAGTAAACTCACACACAAGTATTGTGACTTCCTTTTAGCATTACCCCCCCCCCCCCCCTATACAGTGGCTGCTTTGCTTTTAAAATATGTTTTCAGTTGATTTTTCTTTATTTTTTTATTTTCTTTCCTTCGTTTGCTTCTTTCCTTTTTTTTGGCATGTAAAAGAAAATATTTGTAAGGATTTGCATAAAACAGTCACCGGCACATGACGTGAAGATACATATGACATGGTGGTGGGAGGAACAGCGAAACTACTTTTTGCCTTTTAAAATCTCTTGAATATTCTCAAAAAAATATTGAAAAAATTTTAAATAATTTTTAAAGAAAAATAAACCATATTTGATGATTAATTGAAGTAGTGGAGTGCCTTATAAATATGTACCTCAAATGCTGTTGCAAGTGCGCTGACAGTTAATTCAAACAGAGACAGAGTTGCCACTATTCGCAAAGCCGTACAAGATCTTTAAATTTGTTACGGCTACAGCGCTATTTGAGAGAGCTAGGTACCTTGAAATCATATTGAACAGCAAACAATCCAGAATCCCTAAGACTGGAACTTCTGCTTGTTGCTGTAAGAGCTATATAAGTAGGTGTTAAGGCCAAAAAGGTATACTGGTTGTAATATCCCACAGGGACGCAGTTTGATTATTGGTTTGAGCAAAAGGAATTATCAGTTCGGGTTTGACAACATTATTAACTACAGCAACCAAGGTATTGTTTGCTATCTGCCTACCATCGGAAATAATGGCGAAACAAGTGTCTGCATAAACGGCAATAAGAAGGTCATATGAGTACAGATATATAGAATCTTGGGCACAGTTGATAAAACATATGACATATCACTTTTGCTCCTGGTTTTATAACGAAGATGCCGAATACACCCCCATGAGAACATCTTTCATGGATACACATCAGAGATCAGCAATGAATCGCTTTTCCGCTACTCATAAGTACTCATGAAATTTTTAGTATGAGTGAGTCAATAGTATTGAAATCCAACTGCTCTCATTCATTCGTACTCAGTACAACATTGATTTATAAGTACAAGTTGCAATGAGTATGAGTACAACGTTGACATCAAACTTATAACATTCGAAATATGTTTGATTCATACGTCTACTCATTCAGATTCATAAATTTAGAAAAATATTCAAATAATACTCATAAATGATTCGAATGACTCGAAGCATTCATCAAAATTTACAGTCTTAGTTGTTGTTAGACCCATAAGCAAAGAAGACGGAGCAGCAAGCAGAGCAAACACACAACCTTCTAGTAAATATTTTAGTGTTCGTACGCGATTCATACTTATTTTGTGATTCGTGTATACGATGAGTCATGGAGAGTCTAAATCAATAACATCATGTGCAATGGTCAGTATGAGTATCATGAGTATTTCAAACTTTGAGTATGAGTAGTATGAGTATGACATTAAAATAAGTATGAATGCATATAAGTATCAGAAATTATAAGTATGATTCGAATCTACTCATCGTTTTGAATACTCATTGCTGACCTCTGATACAGACCACGCGACAAATTCGAATGTGGAATCTGTACAGCACAATCTTAGATTATCTCTGGCTCTACCCGATTACCGCAACACTATTTTGGCTGAATCAGGGTATAGAGTCTGATGATATACGCATATTTACGAAAATATACTGACGGGTTAAGTCGCTTTAGTCTAGTAATATGTGTGTTGGCTTATTACACTTGAAGCCATGGATCAAACTCCAGGTCAGGCATCTCCAACAAAACGAAATATGCGGCTACTTCCTCTCAGCACATTTCTGGCAAAAACAAAAAGTCTGTCGTTCGGAATCGACTTTAAACTGTAGGTCCCTTCACTCATGTATAAAATTATCATACACAACATACGTGGTGTGAGAATCTAGGTCGTAATCATGACTGAAGGGTTGTAATGACCAATTAAATATGTATATATTGTACATTGTACATACATATGTATAGAATCTGTACAAAACAACTGAATCTTAGATTATCTATCGTACTACCCAAGTACCGTAAGATTAATCCGGCATCAGGGGTATTACGTTTGGTGATATGCGCATATTTAGTGACAATAAAACGGCCACTAGATCCCTACATAATATATACACCTCTCCCTGGATTATCAACGAATACCGGATGTCCCTCAATGGCTTACCGATTACATTGTCATCTAATGTAATAACAAAACCGATAAGCTTGCAAAAGCTTTCGCAACGGAAAATTCCTATAATTGACTTCCTACATCAGATTTGCACGTGTTCTCACAGAAACTTTATTTATTTGCAAAAGAATTTGTAATGAATCGTCTTGCACAGACCCTAGGCCGAATCAGGATTAATTCAGAATTAAATTTGCATTAAAACTGGTCAGATTCCATTTTAGTAACCTAATAGCTATTAAATCGGTACTCTGTCCTTTGGGAGCATATGCCCAAAGAAAGCTGGTAATGCCTTACAACGGCTTCTGTAGAAACTGTAACGTTTAGGAAGAAGAGACCACCACAATACATATTCTCTGTCATTGTCTGGTGCTTGTGAACTTAAGAAAAACAATTCTTAGGTACACAGAATTTAGCGACAAAATATGCCAGGCCTTCATAAGATTCTCGAGATATGGTTGAGAGATGCCAGGTGCTGTAATTATATCAGGGAATAGGTGATAGCATCCATTCATCAGTTAAAACTTGTGACCTTCTTCAGTATTTTCTGGTGAAGACGGTCTTTGTTATATGCATGTGCAGCAAGTGACAAATCCAAACATAACCAAACCATGCGCCCATTATTAGAAATATTTTTCTTGTCTCTTCTCTCTTTACCATTTTAGCTACTGGTGCTGTCCTCAAACCCTTCATTTGTGGTGATATTCTGTGATGGTAGACACAGTACTCCAGAATCCTCTACGCAGAATACCTGATATTTGTGCCTCAAAAACAGACGTGAGTCGGCTTACATACATACGTAATTGGTCACTATAACCCTACAGTCAGGATAACGACCTAGTTTCTCACTCCACTTATGTTGTATGTTTTAATTTTTATACATGAGTGGTGGGGCCTACAGTTTAAAGTCGACACCGAACGATAGATTTTTGAGAAACTTTTCATGGCATTTTTATTTACTCTCAGAGTTTTTGTCAGAAATCTACTGAGGGGAAGTCGCCGTAGAAATAGTTTTTCATATTTTGTTTTGATGTCTGGCCTGGGGCTGGAACCTTGGTTTTACGTCTAATAAGTCAACACACTACCTACTAGACTACGGTGACTTCAAACTCGGCTTAAGTTTCCTTAAAAATTCTAAACTTCTTTAAACTACAACTCGTATGAAGGAAGTCAAAACCTTCACATGTAGAGGATACCTCACAGTAATTTGATTGCATAACAATCCAATTCTGGTGTCAAACATTAAATAGCTTAGCCTGTTAGCCTATAATTGTTATGAATTTACGAACTTAACTTTACCCTGTATTCTCACAGCGTATGATTAATATTTAATTCCACACACACAGAAATATTACTCATACGCCATGAATCTAATGAACTCTACGAATAGAATTTCATTGAAAAGAAAAATGTTAGAAGCCATGGACGTTATTTTTTCAAATTTGTACACAATAAATGTAGGGCACACTGTATATGCTCGAATTGAATTTCATAATATTGAGGCTGTTGCTGATGCAGATAGTCAGCCGTCTCTATGAATAAATATGAGATGAGATGAGATGAGCCGAAAAGTGTTTGTTTTACTGTTGATGCAGATTTTCTTTTTTCCTTCTTTTTTTTATTCATTTCCAAATTCATTTCATATGCCAATAATAAATGATTTTTTGTACGTTAAGCCATCATCAATGCGACAGGAAACTGTCAAAAAAAAAACAAAAAAAAGCAAAAAAAAAACCAAAGAGAACGAATCAAAAAATCTGGAAAATCAAAAAATCATTGTCAAGATGATGATGACAAAATTATGCAAATCTATGCTCTGACAAGATAAACACTCTCTCTGATAATTTAAAGAAAATTCAAGGAAAATTTGTGGGAAAAATAAAACGAACGAACGAACATAAGGAATGAGATGAACCCTTCTTTTAGGGTTTTAGAGTATAAGATACAGAGGCATGGAAAATTTTCAAGCAATTTAGAACGAACATAATAACTTTGAAATTATTTTTTCCAATGAAAACACATTCTTTAAGAGGCACATTCTTGATGGGCTATGATGATAGGAAAGCTATTCAAACAAGTTCCATAAATTATGATTTTTATCTGCAAAAGATTGGTTTTTTAATTTTTTATAGAAAAAAAGGAAACTGAGTAAATGAATTTGAAAGAAGAGCCTCTAAAGATTAAAATCTGAGGACCAGAACCAGAAAATCAAAAATCCTCTGCGTCAATATGACAAACAAAAACTTGTTAAGTTTTAAAAATCTTTAAATCAAGAATCTCAACCACTTTTAAGGATCAAGCAATTACATAACAACCGCTTTTATAAACTTGTCAAACTATAAATCGATTACAATGCATCAGGTCTGCTTTTTCTCCTTCTTATATACACCTATTGACAGCTAATTAGAAACGCTTTTTTACTTTAGCGCAAAGTCAGTAATATAAATAATTTTTGGGAAAACTACCGTTATGTTGCCTTCCAAATACTTGTATTTTGTTTATTACTCTGTTTTATCTTTAAATGCTTTTACTTTATTTATTAAGCATTTCAATTACCGTTATTTTTTTGCAAACTTGTAAACACGTTCTTAGTATAGTTTAAAAAAAGTGCGACACATAATTAGAAACGATCAATTATTGTTTAAAATTTGCTGTGAAAGGCAATATTTAGACAAAGGTAGCTAAATATTTTTTAATTCAATATGTTTCAATATATTAGCCTAATATTTTTAATTTTTTTAATGGGAAAATGTAAGAGCTGCACTCCTGAAGTGAGGAGCTCTATTTTCGAGTTGCGTAAAGCTGGAAAGACATATAGAGAAATATCAGAGCAGCTTCAGTGTTCAAAAAAAATGGTCTTTAACGCTATGAAGCACATTCAAAAATATGAGACTACATCGATCGTTCCACGACAGAAAAGGCCCAGGAAAACATCAGACTATACAGACCGCATTATTGGGCGAATCTCCAAAGCCGATCCAAAAAGTCGTCTGCGGATATCCAGCGTGAAATTTGCGGCAGATTTAATATCTCCATATCCATTTCACGTCGTTTGGTTGAAGTCACGCTAAATGGCAGAGCAGCACGCAAGAGACCACTTCTGAGTAAAATTCAAAGAAAAGGTCCCATTTGAATTAGACAGCCAATCAATGGAAATATGTGCTTTGGAGCGACAAAACTAGGATAAATCGCCTTGGTTCAGATGGTCGAAGATTTATTAAAAGGCCCTTCAACCAAGAAGTTATCTGGGCCAGGGTAACAAAGGAGTTCCTTGAAGATAATTCCATCAATGTTTTGGAGTGGCCTAAACTCCATCGAATACCTATAGGGCGATGTGAACAAAGCTGCGAGCCTCAAAAATGTTACAAACATGGCGATTCTTTTCGAGGAAGTTAAGAAGGCATGGGAGGCAATACCAGTGGAGCGATATCGTAACCTTATAACATCAATGCGGAGGCGATGTGAAGCTGTGTTAAAACAGAAAGGGTTTGCAACAATATATTGACAATAAGTAAGAATATAAACATAATATGACAATTTTTTGCTAATGTTTTTTATCGTTTCTAATTAGGTGTCGCAGTCAATATTTGAGAAAATTGTGTTCTTTTTTTTAAGTGTTTAGTAATAAGAGATTTGTTAAGTTTTTTTGTTTCTTTTTTATGACTTTATAAAATTAAATAACAAATAGTTTGAAAAGAATAAACAATATGAAAAATATTTCAATATTTTATGAAATTTTAAAGCGTTTCTAATTAGGTGTCAATAGGTGCATGTGTTTATTTCTGTTTTTCTCTCCCATAATTCTCGTGGGATGAACTAGGAAGACTGTAAATAAGCATTGAACTTTACGATCAAATTTTTCGCCTTGGTTCGCCTTAATAATCTGCAAATTGATTGATCAATCGGATTGATAGCAACGTGAAAAGTGTGAAAAAATTATGGATAATGGGCACATGGAAAATCTATTCAAATCTCAAACCAGCAATTCGGGAATCTCAGGAGATAGTATAGAACACGTATGTGATTGTTTGTCATTTATTTGCTACATGCCTGGCTAGGTGTAGCAGCAGAAAGGTTTTTTCCTATGCACGATACATATATGCGCGGTCATTACAACCCTTTAATCAGGAATACAACCTAGCTTCTCACACCACTTATGTTGTGTGTGTTATTTTTATACATGAGTGGCGAGTTTTTTTTTTTTTTTTTGAGAAACTTTTCGTGACAGTTTTTATTTATTCTCAGAGTTTTTGCATCAATCATATTTCGTTTTGTTGAAGATGTCTGGCCTGGGCTTTGAACCGTGGCCTCACGCCCAACACTATCTACTAGACTGCGGCGACTTCTTCCACACAGTTGAACTAATTGATCAGTCTGTTACAGATATAAGGAAACTCTGGGGCTTCAACTTGAGCTCCCCGTTCAAGGATTATTGAAGAAAATTAATGGACGATTTTTTTAATGAAATAGCGCATCCACATCATATGCATGCCGGCATAGGGGTATTTCTGGAAACTGTAAAGTGGATGAACTACTCAGAGATGGTACAATCTCCATGAGTACGATTTGTAATTAACAACACTGCTTGAATAGTTTCAGATACGGGTTAGATAGCTTAGCATACCTGGCAAGGACTGGATTAAGAAAGCACTGAAAGTCTGCTCAAACTCCAAAGGTGCTAGGCTAGAAAACTACTGTCTGCACAGAGAATAGCTGCTCTACGAGTGACATCCTCGTATCGCACAGTATCGACACAAGCTGTCCTAGTTATAGCCGGAATGGTTCCCATAGAACTACAAGCATATGAGCGCCGGATGATCTTCAACGCCAGGCAAAGTACGACTCAACCACAGAGCATAGAAGCGATAAAGCACGAAGTCTTCCTAAATGGCAATTTCGCTGGGAAAATGAACAGCATGGAAGGTGGACATATGGAAAAACAGAAAAACGGCGAAGTAGACTACTACATAACCCAGATGCTGACCGGTCACGGATATTTCAGAAAGTACCTGCATCGCATGGGGAAATTCCGCTCGCCATTCTGTATCTGTGAAGAGAAAGAAATGTTAGATGATTCCGAAAACACTTTCTTCAGCTGTTGTCGATGGTCCGAAAGCCGTCAGCGACTTGAAGCTGAAATTGGCGTCACTAGCCCTACAAACGTCGTGCTGAAAATGATAAACAGTAGAGAGAGAGCTGGAACGCAGTAAAACACTTTGTAGAGCACGTCCTGCGAAGGAAGAAATTTGATCTAGACGCAGCAGACTGAGAATAGAGCGGAGCGTGGACGCAGGCTAACAACTATAGAACTGGAACATATGCCAGAAAAGGGGTCCACCTCGAAGTAATACAACCGTGGTTCCGAGGTGGAGTGCTTCCCCGTTTTTAGTCGGTATACCCAGTGGGAGAGTCCGACATATCATGTCTAATGACGACCATCATGAATGCATAAAGCATTTTCCCTCCTTCTCGCAGAAAAAAAAGTGCATGCTTAGCATGGTGAGTGGAATCATATGTGCTCATTAGATTATGGGCATTAACGCGATGTGAATTGGTCTTACAAATACGCTAATTAACTTATGCAAGTACTGCTGAAGTTATCGTAGTCTAGTAGCTAATGTATTGGCAGACGTGAGGCCATGGTTCATACCACAGACATCAAAACGAAATTTGAAAAAAAATATTTCTACGGCGACTTCCTTTCATTCCTGGCAAAAACCCTGAAAGTAGATAACATTGCCATGAAAAGTTTCTCAAAAATCAGTCGTTAGGAGTCGACTTTAAACTGTAAATTGCGCCACTCATGTATTAAATTCACACACACAACATAAGTGAAAAGCCTGGTCATAATCCTGACTGAAGGGTTTTAATCACCAATTTTGTATGTAAGCGTTGCTGAGACGAAAAGTACATGTCTAGTGTTACGTCTTATAACCAGAAGGCAACTTGGTTTCTACTATTCAGTCTCTCTTACTTAGTTGTCTAGAATGCACATTAGGAGCCAAAGTATCTCTATCAGAAGCTTAAGAGAGAATTCATTAAGAGAGGTTCACTAATGTTTGTGTAACATCTGCCATATCGTCCACTCTGCAGTTACTTGGAATATGCTCATGGTACGGAACCCATATGATATGAACATCTCATCAATCTGCACTCATCGTTGAGATGCCCACGAAAGCTACATACCGTCTTGGAATTCTTTACCTGGCAACCCGCAGCCTTGATAGCCGTCTAGTTATCAGAAACCATATCCATTTACGTGATTCGTAATGACTTCTGCAGAAGCTGTGGGTCTGAGGAGGAGGAGATGGAATAAGGAGACTGTCTTTCATTTCATATATCAGTGTCCTGTTCTTGTTATGAATAGATGAAGCTTCCTGACCACTAATTTTCTGACATCGTTGACCTAAGCTCTCTAATATAAAGATTACAATAGCAATATTCGAGGTTTCTCTAGAGAATGGTTGAACCTTGTGTAGAATTAATTGTGTCATCATAATGGGCCTAAGTATGACCTCTTCCTTTGAGCAGATCCACTACCTAACCTAACCTAGTACGTGATTCCTATGGCAACTAAATTTTTAAATTTCTGGTTTGTAGCACAGTATTACCCCAAATAAATAAGAGATCATATCACCACCATCACACTCGTAAATAATTCTTTACAAAGTAATCTATCAATGAAGGTCCCATTAAACTTAAAACCAAAAAAAGTTTTTCTTAAAAAAACTTCTGCTCTTTGAGCTTGTTTATCATTTTGTAAACGTTTTGAATGAAGGGCGTACAGGCGTTTGTCATAAGTTTCATAAGTTTTATGGTGGTGATGGATTCTATAATTTCTTTGGGGAATTTATGCACACAACTAAACACGACAACAAATTTATTTTTGGTTTCTAAGAAAAACTCTTTTGCCATGAAATTAAGATGGCTTTTGGCTTTAGAAGGTAAAGCAAAGTAAATGAGATGGAAGTAAAGTTTCTATGAGGGTGGCAATTTGTTATTTATACTTTAACACTTTGCTGTTGTTCTTCATCTCCTTCTCACTCTCCCGCTCTCTCTCTTTCTCTTAGTATTTCCTACTTTTCTTATTTCATTTTAATCATACACAAGCAATGTTTTGTTAATGGAAATTCTATTTGAATTTGTATTCATCATATGCGTATATGTATGTGTATGTATATATATATGTATGTGTATTTGTGTGTTCTTTTGGCCTAATTTTCCATTTGACCAGTTTTTTAAAAGCATTAATAAATAAATTCTAGGAAAGTTTTCATTCCCTTCTCTCTTTGTTCCTGATTTTGTTGCCACAGTAACTTTTTGACTTGCACAACTCAACTCAACTCAACACAAAATATCAAAAAATCTTAAGGAAATGTTAACCAAAAATTCATTTCACTTTCTCTTTTCCAAACTTTTGTTTTATTTTTCTGAAGAAGAAATTTTCTGGCGAACTTTAACCTTTTCGGTTTTGTTGCTTAAGCTTCTGCCAAAGTGGCCCAGTAAAGAATTTCTTATGAATTATACGATAAGAAAAATAGAAAAATTTTCCATAATTTTAGTTACTCACACACGTCAAATGAAGTCAAAAAGGAGGGGGGGAAGAAATTAAAGGAAAATTGTGGTTAAAGTTGGTCACGGAAGGAGTGAAGTTTAACCACAAAACAAAAAAAACATAAAAGTTTCTCGTATAAATTTAACAGAAATTCGAAATTCAAGTAAAGAAACATTGGTAACGAATTTTTAATTTTAAAAAAAATATACGAGGGTGGTTCTAAAATTAGCCATGAAGATTATTACAACTATTCTACTTAACTTTCTTACTTAGTTGGCCATCACAATCTTTTAGTCAGGACGACAACCTAGCTTCTCTCTCCACCCGTGTTGTGCGTCCTAATTTTGCCCATGAGTGGCAGGCTAGCTTTTACCACCACTTATGTTGTGCGTCCTAATTTTATCCATGACTGGCAGGACCTACAGTTTAAATTCGAGTCTAAACGACTGATTTTTGGGGAACTTCTCATAGGAAATTTATGAACTTTCAGAGTGTTTGCCAGGGAAAGTCGCCAAAAGAAATATTTTTATGTTTTCGTTTTGTTTGAAATCTCTGAGCTGGGATTTGAACCACGATCCCACATCTAATGAGCTAACACTGTAGTTATTAGACGACGGCAACGTCAACATGCATTTAAAGCCATGGAAATAATTTGACATCGTTACGTAATTGAAAACTTTCATTTGAAAGACATTTATCCAGCACAGCCGAATTAGATAATCTGTGGAAGAGTTTATTCCTTCATTAGGGCCCATAAAATATTAAATGGGAGGGTATATATAAGGCTGTACACACTGGCAATATCAACATCGTAAAGGTCAACCTATTCTAGCCACTTCTCATTGGCTATGTTGCATTTTTAAAGACTAAAACCAACTCTATTGCCATGTATCTCTAAACAGAACTGCCTTAAGATATTACTTTGCTGTCTAGTCAGTTCCCTGGCTGACATACATCTCCCTTTCTCGATTCATTGTGTTTCATTGATTGCTTAATTGGAATTGATATGTGATTAACAGAGTTACCAGTATTAATGGGCATTACAAAAAGGCTAAACATCCCATATAGAGCGTAAATTGGGGGACAAGAACAGAGTAGGTGAGATGGTTACTGCATTTGTTCGCAATAGAGTATAAACAAGGTCATGAAGCGTATGGGGACATTTCATAGAATTAAATACAGATTTTTTTATTTTAATATCCTGCCACTTTCGGGTCTTTCATTAAGTGCTTCCTATCGTCAAGTTTTAATAAAAAAATTGTATGTGAGATATGACGTCACCGTAGTCTACTGGGTAATGTCTTAACTTACTAGGCATGAAGCCGTGATATCTCGACTTCCTCTCAATAGTCTTCTGGAAAAATTTCTGAGAGTAAAACAAATTGCCATAAAAAGTTTCTCAAAAATCAATTGAACGCAGTCGACGTTAAGCTGGAAGTCCTGCTACTCAGGAGCTAGCTAATCCTGACAATATCGTTGTAATGTAAGTATGTTATTCCCCTGTTTAGTTTATATGTATAAAGGTTAAGTCATTGTTTTGTTTCCAACGAAATTTGGCACGTTCTACATAGGGATGGACTGGATAAAGCTTTACAACACTTTTAAATGGAAGCGTTGGGGTACTTTCCCATACTGTAGATTAAATTAACGTAGCAATGAACTCTATTTGGTCTACGTAATGCATGAAGTATTTAAACAGTGGACTACAAATGTTCGTGTTATAATTCCTATGGATTATCTCCCAAAAAGAAGTAAAAATGAATCCTTTGTACTTCGATAGAGTCTTTAGTTATTTTTTTTAATGCATATCCACAGGTTTTTAATATACTTTTACCACTAAACCGGAAATCTTTCAGATGACGTTTCCAAGAAAAGAAAATGTTAACGAGAGTAAAGAGTAAATAATTTATTGATGAAATTTAATATGAAAATCCAAACATTTATTTCATAATAATCCACTGGCATTATTGCTGGCTTCATAAATATTTATTTGATTGTTTAATAAACCAGATGAATAATACAAGAAAACCTTATAACGGAGGAATTTTTAGCTATTATCTTTTTGGCAACGCTGGTTTAAACAGCTCACGCACGTTTCGTGTCTTCAGTTTGGTCTATAATTTAACCATGAATCGTCTTACAAACGAACAACGCTTGCAAATCCTTGAATTTTATTATCAAAATGCGTGCTCTGTTAGGAACGTTCATCGCGCGCTTCTTCCATTTTATGGTCAGTTTAATTGACCCACTAAAGCGGCTATTCGGGCTATTGTGACTAAATTTCGCAACAAATTTACATTGTTGGACATTAAACCACCAACACGCTTACGTAGAGTGCGAACTGAAGAAAATATCGCAACTGTATCGGCCAGTGTTAATGATGACCATCAGTTATCGATTCGTCGCCGTTCGCAGTAATTGGGCCTCTGTTACTCAACAGCGTGGAAAATTTTGCGAAAGAATTTAGGTGTGAAGCCTTTCAAAATACAGCTGGTGCCAGAATTGAAGCCGAACGACCTACCGCAACGCAGAATTTTTGGTGAATGGGCTCTTGGAAAGTTGGCCGAAGATCCATTTCTTTACCGAAAAATTGTGTTCAGCGACGAAGCTCATTTTTGGCTCAATGGATACGTAAATAAGCAGAATTGTCGATTTTGAAGTGAAGATCAGCCAGAAGCATTGCAAAAGCTACCAATGCATCCAGAAAAAGTCACAGTTTGGTGCGGTTTATGGGCTGGTGGCATCGTTGGACCGTACTTCTTCAATGATGCTGCGAATCGTAACGTAACTGTGAATGGTGAGCGCTACCGTGAGATGATATCCAACCTTTTTTTGTCCAAAATGCATAGGCTTGACTTGCATGGCACGTGGTTTCAACAAGACGGTACCACATGCCACACACCACGCGTAAATATGGACTTATTGAGAGGCGAGTTCGGTGAACATTTTATTTCACGTTCGGGACCGGTCAATTGGCCGCCTAGATCGTGCGATTTAACGCCTTTAGACTATTTTTTGTGGGGCTATGTTAAATCGCATGTCTATACAGACAAGTCCGCTTCAATTGACGCATTGGAAGACAACATTAAAGCATTTATTCGTGAGATACCGGCCGAAATGTTGGAGAGAGTATGCCAAAATCGGACTAAGCGGATGGACCATTTGAGGCGCAGTCGCGGTCAACATTTGCATGAAATAATCTTCAAACATTAAATTATATGGACTGTACTATCGATTCAAATAAAGATTTCATGCATTTTTCTGAATATTAAGTTTTTTTTTTTTTGAAAAATTTTCCTATAGTTCTTAAAAAATCACCCGTTAAAAATCTTTAAAAAAAACGCCTGCGTTTGTAAATTCATTTTATTGTCATCGCAAGTTGGAGAAGACTTTGTTAAAGATTTTCCTGTTTAATATTCAGAAATTTATTTGTTTAACGTTTGTTTAACAAACAAAAGACATTCATTTTAATATCAAATTTCTTTTTGTATGCGATAAACAAATAATAAAAATATATTAAATTTCTTAATTAACAAGTATCTGCAAAATATCCTACTCCCGTTTCCCCTTATCATATGCCATTAAATTTTATATAATCAATTCCCTATGGTATGCTGAGGCCTTTTGCTTTTTGACAAAATATTTTTTCTCTGCTGATGTGTCTAATAAATAAATTCAATCAACACGAATCAAATACCAATACAAACCCCCCAATACAAACACAATAACAAAGCAATGGAGAGTTATGAAATATAAGAACAACAACAAGGCAAATGTAGCCGTTGTATGTGTGATATTAACAAGAAATAAAAAAACAGGAAGAGAGAGAGAGAGTATTGGAGAATATTTTTCATTTACCGAAAAATAAAATTTGGATTCACTTGATAAAATAAATCATCAGAGACACACACTTACGCACACACACACTGACAATGTGATATAAACGTATATTTACATACACACGTTCCATCCACAAAAAAAGAGAGAGAAAGAGCAGTGTATTGTACACTCACCCATACACCATACAAAACAAAAAGTGTTCTTAAAGCATACTCGTATGTATGCTTAAAAATTTTATTTTAAAAAATTTTAAATAAAGAAAACACCAACACACACTTACACTTTCATTTACATGCCACAATTTTTTTGCTGAGAAATTTATCGAAAAACCTTAAAAACCACTACAAAGCAAATCAAATATAGTCTCTCTCCTCTCTCTCTATCTCTGTTCCTTGCGTTACGTTTGCATATGTGTTTTCCTTTGTTTTTTTTTTCAATAAATTCTCACAAAATTTAGCTAAGTATGTGTGTATGTGTATGTGATTTTAAACATCAAAGAGAAGACAATGTTGTGGTTTTAAAATCATTTTTTTTAGTTTTGAGAGCATAAATGAATTCCGTCTGTTATTTTATTTTTTTTTTATGGGGAAGTGAAAACTAATTGTGTTGACAACAGAAAGCTTTTATATGGTAATGTAAGAAAAAGAATTAAAATTAGTTTGTGTACTAAACCAAGTTTAGATTTTAAACTGTAAAGGGTCCGCCAAATAACTTTTTTTTTTGAAAATGCTTTAAAAAAAACTACTGAATATTTTATCAAATTTCTTTTTTTTTATTTGAAAGTACAATCATTCCGGTTAATAATGGAAAATAATTTCCATTTCCAGGCTGGCCATGCAGTAGCCTACACGATCGGTGCAATTTTTAAGCACATTCTCGATTGTGTGCAGCTGTATTTCACCAATGGCTTCACGAATATTGTCCTTTAAAGCGTCAGTTGTCTCTGGCTTGTCGGCGTAACACTTATCTTTGACGGCACCCCACAAATAATAGTCCAACGGTGTCAAATCGCAGCTCCGAGGTGGCCAAACGACATCAGTTCTGCGGCTGATAATGCGATCTTCAAAAACAGGGCGCAAAACTTCGAGTGTAGCTTCGGCTGTGTGGCACGTAGCGCCGTCCTGTTGAAACCAAATGTTGCCAATATCCCCCTCTTCCATTTTTGTGAACAAAAATTCGTTCAACATGGCCCGATAACGATCGCCATTGACTGTAACGGCCACTTCTTGCTCATTTTCGAAGAAAAATTGCCCAATTATGCCTCTGGACCAAAATCCGCACCAAACAGTGACTCGTTTTGGGTGCGTCGGCTTTTCAATGTATGCCTGCGGGTTTTCTGTGCCCCAAATGCGACAATTTTGCTTGTTTACATACCCTCCAAGATCAAAATGAGCTTCATCTGAAAAGATGATTTTTTTTTTTGCCAAAATCGGCATCTTCTGGTGTAGGCTACTGCATGGCAAGTCGAGCCAGCGATTTGAATGAAATTATTTTCCATTATTAATCGGAGGATTGTACTTTCAAACAAAAAAGAAATTTGAGGAAATATTCAGTAGTTTTTTTTAAAGCATTTTCAAAAAAAAAACAGTTATTTGGCCGACCCTTTATTAAAAACAAAACTCAGTTAAATTATATACATAAGGTAGAACAAATTCGATTGTTTTATTCCTCCACAAATATGCTAACACCGTTTTTTAATCCAACTTGCGGTTAGTAGTCACGTAAGCATCATACTGATGCAAGTTCATTAGAAGATTGTCGTCTTGCCTAAGCTACTTATATTTACGAGCCATGTCCTTTAATTGCATTTGTAACAGATCCCTCAAGGTTATTAAAAATTTTGTACCCAGTATTCTCAATGTTGGGCAGAGGTACATACTTTAAATTAAAGACTTTTACTTTCTTTTCTGTCGAAATTATGAGAGAGACAGCGCTTACATACATACATAATTGGTCATTACAACCCTTCAGTCAGGATTACGACCGAGTATCTCACACCACTTAAGTTGTGTGTGATAATTTTATACATGAGTGGCGGGACCTACAGTTTAAAGTCGACTCCGGACGACAGATTTTTGAGAAACTTTTCATGGTAATTTTATTTACTCTCAGGGTTTTTGCCAGAAATCTGCTGAGATTTTTTGTATTTTATTTTGATGTCTGGCATGGGGCTCGAACCCTGGCTTTTCGTCTAATAAGCCAACACACTACCAACTAGACCGCGGCGACTTCAATGCAACCCATGTGCTATCACAAAAGCGGAAACTCTCGGTGAATACTTTGAAAGGAATTTACGACAATTTGCAAGAGTCTTTGCTGCCTCATTAAGTCCTGCATTCTCAGAACATTACGAAATCAACAACCCTTTAATAAATAAAAATTTAGGGCCACTACAACAGACAGATGAACAACGGAAAATATTTTAACAAATATTTTCCATTTAAAATTACAGAAAAGCAAATACAAGAAAATAAAATTGATTTTCATTTCCCTATAAAAAAAAACAATCTAGAAGAAGAAGAAGAAAAAGTTTGCTCTCTTCATGCATTCTCCTCATTTTGATTTCTTATGCTCAGCACTTGAATAGAAAATTCTATGTGAATAGGCTTTTGAGAATTTCTTTTTTAATTAAAAACAAAAAAAAAATTCAAAAGACGAAAGAGAAACCAAAAGGAAATATTAAAAGAAACTTGTAAAGTAAAATGTACAAAAGTTTTTACAATTTTATACTCGTTGTTGTTGTTGTTGTTGCCACTAAACTAAATAAGATTTTGGTTGCAATGTTGCAATGCCTTCAATAAAGTGTGTGTGTGTGTGTATGTGTAAGTTTTTCTTTTTTGTTTTATTAAAACAAATACACACCATTGATGTCAAGTTAAATTAAAATCTTGTGTTTTTCTTTTTATTTCCTCTCTCTCTCCTTGTTTTCCCTGTCTGAGGGTATCACATGCTGTCAATTTGTTCAGGCAATGCAAATTGCAATGAATGAATTGAAAAAATATTTTTTTCTTGAATTGAATTGAATTGAATTTGTATGTAAAAGCCTATCTAAAGTATGCACTTTATATGTGTTGTTGTGCTGTGGTTGAAACAAAGAAAATAATGGAAAAACTTTTCTTCATACAGAAAATTTCATTTTAAAAAAATTTTAATTTTTTTTCTGTCTTTAAATCCTATGCTTGAGGAATAGCAAATCAGATGTATAAAGAGAAAGAAACTGTTTGTCATTATCAACACCCCCGCCCCCTAGCGTATGAGTAATTTGTAATTGTAATGTCAAGTGGTGAATATCAATCATACGCATGGGGGTATAGAAAATTATAAGAATTAAATTTCCTATGAAGTCGCTGTAGTCTAGTAGGTAGTGTGTTGGCTTATTAGACGTGGAACCATAGTTCAAACCCTAAGTAAGACATCCCCAGCAAAACAGACTACGAACAAAATATTTCTTAGACGACTTCACCGCAGCTGATTTCTGGAAAAAACTCTGAGAAAGAAAATAAAATTGCCATGAAAAAGTTTCTCAAAAATCTAGCGTTCGGCATCGACTTTAAACTATGGGTTCCGCCACTTATGCATGGAATTAATACACACAACATAAGTGGTGTGAGAAGCTAGATCGTAACCCTGATTGGAGAGTTGCAATGACCAATTATAGTATGAATGTATGTATTTATAGACGGGCTGAAATATTATGAAACAGCTTTCGTTTCAATATTATTATACTCGTTTTCATATTTCCTTTTGTTCGAGATGTCTGACCTGGAGTTGCAACTCTAGGGCTCTCGTCTAAACAGCCAATACACTGCCTACTAGGCTACTAAGAGATTGAAGACACTTCTTTAAGTGCATGGGGCCATATTTCAGCAATGGCATCACGAATGTTGGCCTTCAAAAGCTCAACTGTTTCTAACCTGCAGTTTCAACCCCAGGGCAGTCGTCTAATAATCCAATACACTGCCTGCTAAACTACGACGAGCTTGAAGACATTTTCTCCAGTGCATGGGGTCATATCTCGGCAATGGCATCACGAATGTTGGCCTTCAAATGCTCAGCTGTCTCTGACCAGGAGTTTCAACCTCAGGGCACTCGTCTAATAATCCAATACACTGCCTACTAGACTACTACGAAGTTGAAGACACTTTCTCCAATGCATGGGGTCATATCTCAGCAATGGCATCACGAATGTTGGCCTTCGAATGCTCAACTGTCTCTGACCTGTAGTTTCAACCCCAGGGCACTCGTCTAAACAGCCAATATACTGTCTACTAGACTACGACGGGGTTGAAGACACTTTTTCGAGTGATGGGATTGTATCTCGGCAATAGCATCACCAATGTTGGCCTTCAAATACTCTACTGTCTCTGGTCTGTCGGCATAACACTTTTCTTTAACGATGCCCCACTACAAATAGTGCCTACTAGAGTGCGACGAGGTTGAAGACACTTTTTCGAGTGTATGAGATCGTACCTCGGCAATGGCATCACGAATGTTGGCCTTCAAATGCTCAACTGTCTCTGACCAGGAGTTTCAACCCCAAGGCACTCGTCTAGAAAGCCAATACACTGCCTACTAGACTACGACGAGGTTGAAGACACTTTCTCCAGTGCATGGGGTCATATCTCGGCAATGGTATCACGAATGTTGGCCTGCGAATGATCAACTCTCTCTGACCTGCAGTTTCAACCCCCCGGGCACTCGTCTAAACAGCCAATACACTGCCAACTAGACCATGACGAGGTTGAAGACACTTCTTCGAGTGCATGGGGGGTCGTATCTCGGCAATGGCACCACGAATGTTGGCCTGCGAATGATCAACTCTCTCTGACCTGGAGTTTCAACCCCAGGGCAGTCGTCTAATAATCCAATACACTGTCTACTAGACTACGACGAGGTTGAAGACACTTTTTCAAGTGTATGGCGTCACATCTCAGCACTGGCATCACGAACGTTAGCCTTCAAATGTTTAACTGTCTTTGGCTTATCGGCGTAACACTTTTCTTTAACGACGACCCACAAAAAATAATGCCTACAAGACTACGACGAGGTTGAAAACACTTTTTCGAGTGTATGGGGTCGTATCTCGGTAATGGCATCACAACGGTTGGCCTTCAAATGCTCAACTGTTTCTGACCTGCAGTTTCAACCTCAGGACACTCATGTAATAAGCTAATAAATTGCCTACTAAACTACGACAAGGTTGAAGACAAGTGTATGAGGTCGTATCTAGGCAATAAATGTTGGCCTTCAAATACTCAACTGCCTCTGGTTTGTCGGCATAACACTTTTCTTCAACGACGCACAACAAAAAATAGTCCAACGGTGACAAATCGCATCTTCTTGGCAGCCAATTGTCATCACCTATTCGGTTAATTAAGCGGCCATCAAAACGGTTGCCACAACACATCGATTCTGGCATGAGATGTGTGGCAAGTTACACCATCCTGTTGAAACCAAACATAGTTCACATCAATACCACGAAGAGCCGGGTACAAAAAATAGGTTATCATTGATTTGACATTTGACATTGATCCGTAGTGCTTGAGGCATAATCATTTTCAAAGAAATATGGCTCAACAATGCCTCCGCTCCAAAAGCCGCACCAAACAGTCACTTGTAATGGGTGCATTGGCTTCTGTAAGACAACGTGTGGGCTTTCTGAGCCCCAAATACACCAATTTTATTTATTAAAATACCCACCAAAATGAAAGTGAGCTTCGTTCGAAAATATGATTTTTTTTGGCTTGATATGATATAATCGTACAGTTTCTAGTTTGGCCCACTAAATCACAACGTTTTTCATGCGTAAATCGATTCATTACGTTCAGTGGAGATAATATACGGAATTGTGTGACAGTCAGTATTACTACCTTGTGCAGCCCTTGCGCCGACCAACTTCGTCCTCTTCCCTGGTTTTGGTAGAACTTGGTTAGTACAGAGACTGCATTCACGTGAGGCATCACAACGGGTCGCTATGCATTCTCAAGTGAGCTTTTTTATATCAGAGCACCACTCCGACCTAACCTAACAAGGATTTCTACCCCTTCTCACACCATTTATGTAGAGTATGCTAATTTTATACATGAGTAAAGTAAAGTTTAAAGTCGTCTCCGACCGACAGATTTTTGGGGAACTTTTCATGGAAATTTTTTATTTACTTTCAGAGTTCTTGACAGAAATCTGCTGAGACTCAATTGCCGAAGAATATGTTTTCGTTTTGTTGGACATGTCTGACCTGGGATTTGAACTAAGGCCTCATGTCTAGCAAGCCAACACACTATCTATTAGACTACGGCTGCTAAGGCGTAATTAGCAAACCTTACGTTAAATAGAGGGTATTTTAGACCAACGATATTGTGAGACCTGTAAGTACATAACCCTATATTTCTAACTTCGCCTGAATTCCCAATGGGAATGAGCCTCAAAACCAATCTTCCAAGCTCAATAAACAAAGAATTGCAATTTATTTGTGTTCCCTTGAAGATTAGACGACTGTCAACTCATGGTCTTGTTAAATTGTAAATTTTCTACAACAAAAACCAATTATTGCCTTCGCTCCCAATGGTAAAACCGGTCTTTACAATGTATTTTCCCTAGCCATCCTCTAGTTTAGGAGATGGATAGGAAAGTTAATTATTTTGGCTAATTAATCAAAATGTAAGAGAGGAGAGAGAACAGACCATAAAGTATTATTCCGTTATGCTTCGATGATTTCTTGTCATAAAATATGACTGAAAAACAAAGGAGGAGAAGAGCAGAGCAGGGTAGCCAAAATCTTAGATTGTCTCCCAACCCTCCTCCTCCTTATGCTAGCAAAAGGCTGATGAAATTGATTTTTATGAATAAATAACTAGGCTATCCCAGCTAGGGTTTTATGCCACTGGGAGTGTGAGTATGAGTGTTTGTGTGCCTGTGAGTTGTTGTTATCCCTTGTTAAGCCTTTGCCTATAAAACTAAAAAACAGACAATCACAGAGAGAAAGAGAGTGAGAGAGAGAAAAGAGAAAGAACACTTGATTAATTCATGTCAATGTTTATGTCACTCAGAGCTTTATTTTGCTTTTAACGGATTCCAACCCAGAAAAATGTTGTACAACAACAACAACCATATCTAGTCATTGCCATCACACTAGACATTGTCAGCTTACAAGCAATACAGCAATGGGGAGAATGCTGTGAGCAAACAAAATTCCTCCACCACTGACACAAATCCAAATCCAAAGCCATGGAAGATGGATAGATTTGCTGGATGACTTGTTGGATGAATGAATGAATTTTAGAAAGGATTGGTTGGTTGGTTGGCTCGATGGATGGATGGATGGATGTATTCATAGAAAAACATGATTTTTTCGTAACCTGCTTTATTTTTTCTTACTTCTCCTTGTCATTGCTTTCCTTTCTCCCTTTTTTTTGAGGTCAACATGTTGTTTATTGTTTATGTTGTTGCTGTTGTTGTTTTGTTTCTGTTTTATTTCACCAAGGATTGACACAAAATGGGTCAATTGACATTTTGACCAATGAAGCCAACAAAAACTACAGGGAAAACTTATTGCTTTTATTGGATTCTCTATTTTGGTTTTTATATTCCAGCAGATTTATTGGAATTTTTAAAATTGTAAACAAAGTAAATATAATGACATGCAGGTACTGATTAATATGTCTCCACATTCTAGAATTTTTTATAAGAAAAATTATGAGACTTAATTGCCTTAACTTAGTTACTTACTTAATTGGTCATTACAACTCTTAAATCAGGATTATTTACTAGTTTCTCACACTATCCATGTTATGTGGGTTAATTTTAGCCATGAATGGTAGATCTAGGCTCCAAAGAGAACAACATTCATTATAAATATGATGGAAAGTTTAAGCAATCTCTTGCCATGTGAGGAGACAGAGTTATTCAGACGTATATCGGGTCGCTGGACATTTTAGAAATCTTGATTGCATGATCACATTCATCAAGACATCGACCAAAAACTGCAAATCAATACATATGTACATACATAATTGGCCATTACAACCCTTCAGTCAGGATTACGTCCCAGCTTCCCACACCATTCATGTTGTGTGTGTTAATTTTATACATGAGTGGCGGTACCTAGAGTTCAAAGTCAACTCCAACGACAAATTTTTGACGAACTTTTCATGGCAATTTTATTTTACTCTCCGAGTTTTTGCCAGAAATCTGCTGAGAAGAAGTCGCCGAAGAAATATTTTTTCATATTTCGTTTTGATGTCTGACCTGGGGCTTGAACCGTGTCCTTAAGTCTAATAAGTCAACATACTACCTACTAGACTACGGCGACTTGAAAACTGCAACTCATTTTCCGAAAACATGCAAGTCATCATGCAAAAAATGCTAGTCATCGTGGAAGAACTGCAAGTCATCGTCCAAAAAAATTGCAAGTCTTTGTTCAAAAAATGCAAGTCATCGGGCAATAAAATGCAAGTCATCGACCAAAAACTGCAAGTCATTGTCCAAAAATATGCAAATCATCATTAAAAATGCAAATCATCGTCCAATAAAATGCAAGTCATCGTGCAAAACTGCAAGTCATCGGCAAATAAAATGCAAGTCATCGACCAAAAACTACAAGTCATTGTCCAAAAATATGCAAATCATCATTAAAAATGCAAGTCATTGTCCAATAAAATGTAAGTCATCGTGCAAAACTGCAAATCATCTTCCGAAAACATGCAAGTCATCGTCCAAAAAATACAAGTCATTGCCCAAAAATATACAACTCATCATTAAAAATGCAAGTCATCGTTTAATAAAATGCAAGTCATCGACCAAAAACTGCAAGTCATTGTCCAAAAATATGCAAATCATCATTATTAAAAAATGCAAATCATCGTCCAAAAAATGCAAGTCATCGGCCAATAAAACGGAAGTCATCGACCAAAAACTGCAAATCATCTTCCGAAAACATGCAAGTCATCAACCAAAAACTGCAAGTCATTGCCCAAAAATATGCAACTCATCATTAAAAATGCAAGTCATCGTTTAATAAAATGCAAGTCATCGACCAAAAACTGCAAGTCATTGTCCAAAAATATGCAAATCATCATTATTAAAAAATGCAAATCATCGTCCAAAAAATGCAAGTCATCGGCCAATAAAACGCAAGTCATCGACCAAAAACTGCAAGTCATTGTCCACAGAATATGCAAATCATCATTAAAAAATGCAAGTCATCGTCCAAAAACTGCAAGTCATTGTCCAAAAATATGCAAATCATCATCCAAAAAATGCAAGTCATCGTACAAAAAATTTTAGTCACCAACCAACAAAATGCAAGTCATCCACCAAAGAAATGCAACTAGCGAAAAATGCAACATTTTGTTGTATATATACACAAAAATGCATATGAACTTAATGAGAATTATTAAAAAAATTTAAGTCTATTTCCCCACAATTTCATTTTTTTATTAGTTTCGTCGCCTATATCTTCCGTCATAAGTAAAGCTCGGCCCTAAGAAAAACGGGATTGGAATCCTTGGTACCATGTCTATCCAGCTCACTAGGTCCACTTCGCCCACAGGTCCATTTTTTTATCCGATTTTGATCGATTTGTTTAGAGCATGTTTATTTCTTGAAAATTTGACATAGAGTTTGCATGTCTCCGGTCCCATTAACTCCCGACCATAAGAAAATCTGTTTTGGAACCCTTGATACCATGCCCATCCAGTATACTAGGTCCACTTCCCCCACAGGTCCATTTTCTATCCGATTTCGGTCGATTTGTTTAGAGCACTTTTTTTTGTTAATTTCACAAAAAGTTAGCTTCGTCGCCTATATCTCCGGTCCCACTTAATTCCCGACCATAAGGAAAACTGTTTTGGAATCCTTGATGCCATGGCTATCCAGTCCATTCTTACACGGTTTAGCTCCATTTATATAGAGCACTTTTTAATTTGCTCATTTAAAGAAAACAATTTGCTTCGTTGCCCGGTCTCGGTACTGCGGTCCTGAGTAAATTTCATGTGATAGACAAAGTAACAAGACGACCATTTTTAATTCCCAATATCTCACTGTATTAGTCTAGTATGGCTCTGTTGCTAATTGGGTCCAGCCTTAATTAGCTTCTGCTTTAAATAAAAAGAAAATAAATTTTCTACAAAAAAAAAGTACACGGAACTGTAAGAACAGCTGGAGTTCTTGTGTGTTCTATTCTGCTCGTATTTGATATTAAAATTCAGCACATGGCGTATGAGTAATGCGCGTTAAACATGCAACCACTGTGGCACTTATACTTACTGGAGGACGGACCTTCTACTTTATTTCGGTTTGTAATCCCAATTTTGTTCGTTCGTTGATTCGTTTTTTAATTTTAAATTCATTTATTCGGTGTCACAAAATACAACAAATGAGAGAAACATGAAAAATTATCATAAATATGGATGGAAGGAAGGATTTTTTTTCTTCTTATTATGCATACACTGGGTTACAAAATTATAAGGACACTTGACACTTCTGTGATATTATTTCCTCTTTGGAGGCAGAAAATTTAAAAGAAAACGTAGTCAAGATAAATTAACTCCGCAAATAAGTTGAGAATAACGCTGTCACAGCTAAAATACAAGTCACAAATCAATACTGAGACTCAGAGAGACTATGAACAGCTGCATAGTCAATGTAGATACAGTTTTTCACAGGGTGTTCCACCGTAAGCGAAATTTTGCCTACTCATTTAATAAGATGAATGCTGTTCACTATCCGCCTAATGCGATGTTCTGAGATCGAAATATTAGACTTTACATAAGCATCTGTGTTTGGGGGTCCACGAGATAAAGAGAGTTTTTGACAGCTGAGGGAAGTATGCTTCCAAGAGTATGTAGATGGTATCTGTCAGACTCCTGAAAAAACTGCGCTTAAAACTAAAGTGTTTTCAGTACCTAGGGCGACTACGTGGTCATGTCTCATCATCCGTTTAAAACTCTTGAAGAATCTCTAATACCCTGGCAAAAAGAGGAGGTCATTTGAAAATTATCCAGCAACTGAGATGCAAAATTTTTTGTGGCACACACAATCTAGCCAAAGGTGATTTGAACAAAAACTCCTACCTCCCATTAAACACGACTGCAGAGAAATTGGATGGCCTGGATACCACCAACATGCGGTTTTAACAGGACTACGCTACATTCCACACATGTTAGGCCTCATCATTCTTCACGAACGATGTAAGGGCATGGCCATGCCACGTGTAGGTGCTGTAAACCGGCTACCGAGATATTGCGATTTGACATCGTTAGACTTTTTCTTGTGGAGTTTTTTAGAGCGAGCAGGCATATACGAATAAACCACAAACCACAGCGGTTTTGAAAGCCAAAATAAGCCATGCTTGCTTGCTTAATTGGCCATAACAACCCGATTAACGGATTTCGGCCTGCCGCAACACATCCTTCCAGGCGCCTCTGCTTCTTGCGCGCCTACGCCAGTTGGTCACACCCATCGATGACAGGGCTTCCTCGATTTGGTCCTTCCAACGGATACAAGGTCGTCCTCTTCGCTGACTTCCGCAGATCCCTGCATCAAATACCCGTCTCGCTGGTGCATCCTCCTCCATTCGAACGACATGGCCGAGCCATCGCAGCCGCTGGATATTAATACGCTGTACAATGTCCATGTCGTTGAGGAGCTCATACAGCTCACTATTGTATCGGATGCGGAACTCATCGCCAATACGTACTGGACCGAAGATCTTACGCAGTACTTTTCTCTCGAATACTCTCAAGGCTGCTGCATCAGTACTTAATGGGGTCCATGCCTCTGCGCCATAAAGAAGCATGGGTAGGATGAGCGTCTTGTAGAGTGTTAGCTTCGTCGTACGAGAAAGGTCTCTGCTACTCAATTGCCTATTGAGACCATAGTAGCACCTGTTGGCAAGATCATGCGCTTGATCTCTAGACTGACATCATTTGTGTTGGTAACGGCGGAGCCAAGATAAATAAATCCCTTGACTGTTTCAAAATTATAGTTATCGGCCGTAATCTGAAAATCAATACGCCGCACGTCTCTACTTGTCGATAACATATACTTTGTTTTGCCCTCGATTACTGCCAAACCCATCTTAGTAGACTCGCGTTCAATAGCACTAAAGGCAGTAGTAACATCTCGCTTCGTACGCCCTATGATGTCAATGTCGTCAGCGTACGCAAGCAACTGGACACTTTTTTGAAAAATAGTGCCACTGCGATGCACTCCTGCCTTTCGCAGAACACTCTCCATGACGAAGTTGAAGAGGTCGCATGATAAGGGGTCGCCTTGTCTGAAACCTCGCACGGTATCAAAAATATAAGCCATGCCATCCAACAAATTCCGTCTGATTTATATGCCAGAATTATGGAAATTTGAACATTTTGGATGCGATACACTAGAGAAGTCGTGGAGGACATTTGGACGATTTTATATTCCACATATAATGACATTAGTAGGTCTCAAAAATGACAAAAAGTCGATGATGTCCCCCTAGAAATTCTTGGTTTTTTTAAATTTATAAATAGAAAGCGCTTAATGAAAGACCCTTTATAAAATATATATCCCATATTCATTTTCATTTCTTGCTTAGGTCAGCTTATTTTGTGACAATCTTCGTATCAAAAAAGGAAAAAGAAAACAAATTTTCCCCCGAAATAAATCCTTGGAATGATTTATGAAAACAATCTCATTCCTGCTCTAATAACACCATGAGGGCTAATTACAAAAACATCACATCAACAAAAACAATAAAAACAACTACAAAAACAACGATAACAATAAAAACAGAATTTAAAACTTAAGAGCATGCAATTGAAAAGATTTATTTCCATTACAGTTCTTACGTTCATTTTTCTTTCTGGTTTCGCTCTGGTCTCTAACACATTCCCTTACACTCCCTTTAAGCTGTCATGCGAATGCTGAAAACAGCTGAATACACTCACACACACACAGTACACACCTGTACTTTAACATACCATGCTAACGTAATGTGTGACTGTATGTGTAATTAAAAAATCATAACAAATGCACGGCGCAGGCAAAAAAAAAGCAAATGATGTAAATGTAAAGAGCAATTAAAACCGACTCTCTGGATACCCTATAATATAAACAACAACAAAAATTTAAAAAGAAATGAACTTAATTTGCTAATAAATGGATTCTAGCTCTAGGCAAAGATTTATTCCTGCTGGCACCGAAAATCTGGCAATATTTTGTTCGTCAAAAATATCGCACAATATGGCATAATTCCGCACATCAGTTCATATGCAATGTACTCATACTAATATAGGGCGCACAGACATTGGGTACCGTTGCCAACGAACCTTTAACGAACATTGATTTCCTTCTGGTTTTCTTTTGGCAATCAAGCGTATTCGAGTGGCTGTTAAAACGAAACCACAAAACAATGAAATTGAAACAAGAACAACACCAATAATAGCAAAAACAAATGGTAATAAACAGCGATCAATGGCATGATTAGCAATAACAAAAAACCAACAAGAACAATTGACATTACATGACGAAGCAACGGAAGTTGGCAAAACAAAAACAATTTCAAGTTTTGTTCGTTTTGGTTTCGTTTTGTTTTGTTTTGAAAAATTTTCTTCTTATAAATGAATGAACGAATGAACGGATTGCATGAATGAATGAAAGCGTTATAAATCAATGCATGAATGAATAGCAGATAGAATGCTTGCATGAACAAAAGCATACAACTCTCACGAGAAGGATTATTTCTTTTAAAATCAATGAAGATTTCCGTTTGCGAACAATACGAACAACAATAATAATAATAAAAACAACAAAAACTTGTACGCCATTAAATATTTATTTGTAGCAGAGAGCACTTCAACAACAACAACAACGAAATCAAACAATAAATGAAACAGCACAAGACACATAAGCACGTTAGACTGTGAAATAAAAGAAACGACTTTAAAGAGAACGAAATTATTGCACATTCTGAGAGAATGTTTTTTATTTTAATTGTACCGTTAACATGAAAGTGTAAAGATAATGAAAGAGAAGAAGATAATGAAATAATTTATCATGTATTTTAGAAAGCAAGAAAATATATGATAACGTTGCTTGAATAATTATAAACGAATAAGAAATTGAAGAGAGAGAGAGAGAGAGAGGATAATTTTGAAATAAATGAGAAAGATAATTCATTAAGTGCTGGGATATTTATTCACGCACGTACATAACAGTGAAGGGAAGACAAGTGTTATTACATTATCTGTGTAATACGTTATACGTTTTTGGTGATATACAGTGCACTCATAAAGTTTTTCATATAGGCTATAGGTTCTGTTGGATTGAAGCATTGGAGACTATAGTCTCAGGTCTAATACGATATTAATCAGGAGGCATTATGACCAGACAAACAGAACGGCATCCAAAGGAAAACAGTGTTCATTTCAACTTGGAATGAAAGTGTGCAGCTGCTATCTGAGAATAAGATATTGTATGCCATAACCATGTATTAGTTCGACATAATTGTACAATTTTATTCCAGTACCTCGGTTATAAAGGGTGTTTTTTACAGAGGTATAGAACTTTAAGTTGGCATTACTTTTCAAGATGGCGACCGATTTAACAGCTGTCAAGTGATTTATTCTCAGTTTGGTTTGGCAATTCATCGTGAATAGACTCACGCCTGAACAACGCTTGCAAATAGTGCAATTTTATTTTGAAAATAATGATTCTGTGCGGAAAACGTATCGCGCACTACGTCCATTTTATCGTCGACAAAATCGTCCATCAGAGCAGTTAATTCGATTAACCATGGAACGTTTTCGCACCACGTTTACTCTTATTGATAACTCGCATCCCCAGAGACGCTGTACGGTGCGTACAGAAGATGCTATTGCTGCTGTAGAGCGTAGCATTGAGGAAGACCCGAATGAGTCCATCCGCCATCGAGCACAGGAATTGGATCTGTGTCCATCTACTTTATGGAAGATTTTGCGGAAGGATCTTGGTTTGCGTGCTTACAAAATCCAGCTCGTGCAAGATTTGAAGCCAAACGATCATCAAGTAAGGCGTCGATTCGTCGAATGGGCCCAAAACGAGATTACCGTTGTTCCCGATTTTCATAAGCGAAATTTGTTTAGCGATGAAGCGCACTTCTGGTTGAATGGCTACGTCAACAAACAAAACTGCCGCATTTGGAGTGAAGGTAATCCTCAAGTGTATGTGGAAACACCGTTACATCCAGAAAAACTGACGGTTTGGTGCGCTTTATGGGCTGGTGAAATCATTGGTCCGTACTTTTTCAAAAACGATGGTGGCCAGAACGTTACAATGGTCAATGGTGATCGGTATAGAGCCATGATTACTAACTTTTTCATTCCTGAATTGAATAACCATGATGTCCAGGAGATGTGGTTTCAACAAGACGGCGCAACATGTCGCACAGCTCGTGCCACAATAGATTTATTGAAAGACACGTTTGGTGACCGCCTAATTTCACGTTTTGGACCAGTGAATTGGCCTCTAACATCTTGTGATTTAACACCGCTAAACTACTTTCTGTGGGGCTATGTAAAGTCATTGGTCTATGCGGTAAAGCCACAAACGCTTGACCATTTGGAAGACAAAATTCGCCGTATTATTGCCGATATACGGCCACAAATGTTGGAAAAAGTCATCGAAAATTGGACGTCCAGATTGGACTACATCCGCGCCAGCCGTGGCGGTCATATGCCAGAAATCATATTTAAAATGTAATGCCACAAGATTATCTTTCGGATAAATAAAATTCATGTCAATCGAATAATCCATCGTTGTTTTATTGCAACTTAAAGTTATATACCTCTATAAAAAAACACCCTTTAAAATTATCCTCCGCATAAAAGAAAACCTGAAAAACTTGGTATCCCTCTAACTATCGCACTAAGGTTGAAAACTCCTTCGTACAAAATGATAGTAGTATTCTGGCCTGAGTTATTGACTCTTTCGCGAAGTTTAAATCCCTTGGGACTGAGGGTGAAAGTTATATTGACTGGCAGAAGACCGATGGTTAAGCCATGTTGCTGACTTATGCGTACTTGCCTCGTAGTCCATAGATAACAAGAATTAAAATGTTATTCCAAGATCTAAAGATTTCGTGCCCGTAAATGTCTATCCAGTCTTTCAAACAAAATACTAGTAAAGCTAACTATTTCAGAGAGATCAACGCACAAAATACTTACCCAAGAAACAGCTCTTATCTCTGGCTTTGGTAAGCTTCATACAAAAGGCATTCCGCTATAAAAAATGAGTCAGTCTCGCACAAACTTTGCTGATATCGAAGGTGCTTTTTAAGAACATCTGAGCCTTGCCGCTATTAGAACACTTTATATAGGGAAAGGTAAGTAAAGCCAAGATTTGAAGAAAGTTATACACCCCAGGAACTCGTCAGAAGTTGCTTGGTACTATCTTCGCCAGTATGGAAACTAATCATTAAGAAACTACTTATAAAGCTTATGGAAAATTCCCTTTAGATAGTAGATTGTGCTGGTGACCTATGCACAGCTGTCTCGGAACGTTTTCAAAATCCTCTGATCCCAGTTTCTAGGAAATATAAGATCTTGGTATTAATCCTCCCAGGCTGAGAGTAGATTGAACTCAATTTTTTGATGGTACACGTGCAAATAGGTATGAGGGTATTGGAAATCGTATTCTTGTTATACATAATGGAACTCTCTGGAATTACATACATACACTTGTGGACATCCAATTAAGTCATTCATGCATGCGGTTTGCCAAAGCCCACCTCCATAAAGACGAAAAATTTTGGAAATTAGTCGTATGGAGTGATGAGTCCAAGTTTAATATCTTTGGAAACGATGACAGACCCTATGTAAGACGTCCTGTCAATACACAATTAGACCCAAAGTACGCCAAAAAAACAGTAAAGCTTGGAAGTTCGTCAGTAATGGTTTGGGGTTGTTTTACCTCATCCGGCGTTGGTGCACTGGTAAGAATCGATGGGAAAATGACTGCGGAAATGTGTTAAAACATCCTACAGAACAATTTGACTAAAGATTATGAGGACGAATTACCACTAGCGTGGATATTTCAGCATGATAACGACCCGAAGCATACATCTCGGGTAGTTAAAGCTTGGTTCGCTGAGGAAAAAATAAGCGATCTTGATTGGCCAGCTCAAAGTCCCGATCTGAACCCTATTGAAAATCTTTGGGGGATCGTATAACGAGCAATTCCATCAAAAAAACTAGCAGCAAAAAGCACTTTGGCAGCTTACCTAGGCAGAATGGAATAACATTAGTTCTGAGCAGTGTCGCAATTTAATCAACTCAATGCCGCAAAGATGTACTGAAATAATACGCCAAAAAGGGTTCCCCACAAAATATTAAAGGTTCAAAATAGTTTGGGTGAAAAATGAAGCAATAAAATTAAATTTTCAATATTTTTTTTTCCGGATAACTTAATTATGTGTCCACTTAAATTTTAAGTCTGATATCAACTCCGTACCAAAACATTTTTTATAATGAATAACTTTTTTAAGTTTTTGTTGTTAATTAATTATTAAGCATATGAAATTAATAAATATTAGTCGTTTTTGTTTCCATTTTTCTTAAATCTTTTTAATTTTTACAAAAATGAAAAATGTTGCAAAGTGACTTAATTGCGTGTCCACGAGTGTATATTAAACAGCATTGGCCGATATAACAAAATATAAGTGGCTCTACCTAGTGATGTGCATCATTAACAACATTTTTCTCTTGAATAAAACGAGGCAACATAATCGACTTGAGGAAGTTGCCTACTTGCATGCCAAATGGGATTCTGTGTGATGTTGGGACTTTTTTCTCTTGAATAAAACGTGGTAGAATAAACAATCTGAGGAATTTGCCTATGACTCAATTAAACTTAATCTAGCATTCATTTATGACGACCAAAATTAGGAAATTTATGAAGAAAAAAATTCACCACATATTTCGTAATGTTCGTGCATTCTCTGGACGCTACGAGCTTCATGAAGAGGAGGTTAGATTGAGCCATCTCTTAAGCAAGTATCAATGAGCAAGGTATCAATGAGTAAAATTCCTCATCAATTCACCAAATCTAATACCACAATATATTTTCAAAGGAATTGTCACTTGTAGATAACGGGAGATGGCAACCCTAACACTATAGAATTTACAAAAATTAAAAAGTCACTTGGCAATGACTGGGCGACTAATATTTTGTGCATCATAAAACGTCTAGATGAACAGTTAAAGCTATGTTTACATAAGAAGTTAAATATTTGAAAATTGAAATAAAAAAACTCGTTAAAAATTACTTTGTTTGTCTTTTCATTTCTTTTTTATTTTCTTTTGTTTTTATTGCATCATTACCGGAAATACGTCAGAGTCATGTTTAATTTATTCTTTTTTAATTTTTATTTTTCTTTTTTTATATTCTAATATAAAAATCTGGCCGCATGGTGCCACAACAACGTGTTATAAATTTTAAATACCAAAAAAAATAACAACAAACAACAAGAAACACCCAAGAAATTTCCATTTTTAACCTGGGAATAGTAGTGTGTTTACAAAAAAAAAGGGGGGAAAAGACACTAAAACTACCCATAAGAACAACAACACTAACAAATGAATTTATTGTTCATTTTTCTTGTGTGTATTTAGTCCAGCAAAAAAAAACAAAAAACTATTCAACAGTTTTTTTCCAAAATAAATACTTTTACACGCAGGCACACATACATACAATTTTACTAAGTAGAGGAATATTTGTCACATTATTTAAATATGAGAGCATTTCGTTGTCTCTCGTTTTTGTTTTTTTTCGTTTTTTGTTTACTCTCTGCAATAGAGAAGAACTACTCATTGAGTCAGCCAGTCGGGCATTAACATTTTCGTTTTTTTCCTCCATGTTTTTGTTTTTTTATTTATTTAACAACACATAGTCTTGCTCTTACACTTACTCTATATATATATTTATATACATATGTGTGTAAGCATGTGGTATTTTAATACAAGCAACAATAAACATTAAACAAAAAACGAGTAAAAATATAAGGAATGTTACGACAATAACAAGAAGAAGAAGAAATAGTGCTGACGTATAAACTTAAAAATATTTTTATGACAATAAATGTCTGTGTATATAGAAAGGCATGCATATGTGTAGGTATGTATGTATGTATGAATGTATGTTTGTATTTATTTTTTCTCTTTTCATACTTGTTACTTAAGCTTTTGATCAACATTGTTTATATTGCTGTTGCTTGCTAGCTTTTTAATTCTTGCTTGTATATCAGTTTCCTTGTATGTATGCAAGCATGCGTGTGTATATATAGCTATGTGTGTGTATTTTTTTTACAAATTCAAGGACACCGTGTATATTAAATGTTAAATGTCGTAATTTTTATTGATTGTTTTTTTTTTTGCTTTCTCTCTGCTCTTTCTTTCTCAGGCATATATTTACATTCCCTTACATATACACGTTGTGTTATTGTTGCTTCGTTTTGTTTTATTGTCTTGTATTTTTTTTTTGTTTTTCAGTGTAATTGTTCTTCTTGCTTGATGGGCTTGCTTTATTATTCTTGTTGTTGTAATTTTTATTGAAAACAATTTCCTCAATTCCTTTGCCTGCCTACTTGTATGAGTTTCTTTTTCCTCTTTTTTTAATTTGTTAAGGAACTGCAAAAAAACAACAACAACAAAATTTTAATTTCTTTATTTCTTTTTATTGTTCTTGTTATTGCTGTTGCTGTTACTGTTAAATTATTTTTGATTTCATTTTTAATGTTTTACTTGAGAATATCAAGACATTTGTATGCTGTTTAGCACACATGGCGCATTGAAATCACAACACAATAGGGTGGTTCGTGAAGTAAATTATTTTAAATTGTTTCAGCAAATTCTAGTCTACAATTTAAGAGTTTAAGAAACGGTTGGAAATAATTCTGTTGACTATAAATAAAGCTACAGGAAGCAAAGTTTAGCTGTCAGTTGTTAAACTTCTTTCATCTGAAGTGCTTTTTATTTAGTGTAAGGTTTACTTTTTACTAATATGAGTCGTTTAACAACCGAAGAACGTCAAAGAAATGCTCAAAACTGACCACAAAAGCAGTGATTTAAACATGGCCTCTTTAAGAACATTACGCGGGGATTACTGTCATCGTAATCGACATACTAGGTAAGTAATTGAAGAGATCTTAAATAAATTTGATAAGACTGAAAGCGTTAAGTAAGTTCTCATGCCTATATATGATCGCAGTGTACGCACTGCCCCCAAGAACGCTTCTGTTAGAAAATGTGACGTTTAATCTGAATTTCTACATTCCCTGGCTTTCGCAGTAACTCCGCCTATTATATGTCACATTGTGGCCCATTTTGAATTTAAATTTACACTAACATCCTCATAAAATTTAACTCTCACAACAATTAAAATCCGGCGATCATTTGCAAAAGCTTAGATATGTTCCTTGGGTTCCAAACAAAATTGCCGACTCGGAAGAAGTTTTGATTCAAAAGTGCTACGGCCATATGATAAAAGACTTTTTGGCCTGCAATTGAAGATTATGAACTGAGTGGTATGCTTTGTATGTATGTATGTCGGGCTTTGAATCTTCTCCGACTGCAACTGAGCTGTTCGTTCTGTCTGCTCTATAGCTTACATGCCGTACATCCAATATAGAATTTCTGGATTACAGCCCAAAAATTTCCTCTAAGCATTCTGTTTTTCATTCTGGTTGCTTTGGCTCAGATTGAAATGCACTTTGGGTCAGTTGTTCATTAGATGGCCTTACTCAGGCATCCAGTTTTATACCATTTAGAGAGTTTACTTCTTTTTCTAAAAGGTTCTTTGAGTTTTGGTCAGGATTATGGTTTTTATTCTCTTCCTATGAACATAGACTGTTCGAAAAAAATTTCCTTTAACAGAGTCATACTTTTATTCTTGCCTATACTGGTGCCAAATATCAATTAAACGTTTGCTTTAGTTTTCTATGCCATTTTCAATTAGAATTTCATTTCACATGGTATTTAAAATAATTTTTATTTTCTTTTTGTTAAATACTCTTTTCAATTTAAACAAATAAAATAAATGAAGTGGAAACTTTTAATTTCGTTTGCATTTCTCTTTTTCCTTTCTTTCTTTCTTTCTTCTTAAGCTTTGGCTATTCAGAATTATTGAAAGAGAGCGAGAGAAAACAGTAAGAAAATGAAAAACCATTTCACCGTAGGCCAGTTTTTTTTCTTCTTTTCTTTACATTTTTTCTTGTGATTTTTATTCATAAAAAATTTCTTTTTATTTTTTAATTTAAATTCCTTGAAACTAGGAAAAAAAAGAAAAAAAGAAAATAATAAAAATAAAGAAGAAGAAGAAGAACTTATATACAAGGCAGAGTCGTAGTTGACTGAACTAACAGGGGAGGAAGGTGCAATATTTCTAAAAACTGTCAACAGAATCCAAAAAAAATTGTTTGTATTCATTTTAAAAGAATTAATTTATTATTTATTATTAATATATTAATTAAAGATGCTTAACATACATAACACAACATACATAATTAGTCATTACAACCCTTTATTCAGGATTAAGGCCTAGTTTCTCACACCACTTATGTTGTGTGCGTTAATTTTTATACATGAATGGTGGGACCTAAAGTTTAAAGTCGACTCTGAACGACAGATTTTTGAGAAACTTTTCATGGCAATTTTATTTACTCTCGAGAGTTTTTGCCAAAAATCTCCGAAGAAATATTTTTTCATATTTCGTTTAGTTGGAGATGTCTGACCTGGAGTTTGAACCGAGGCCTCACGTCTAGACCACGGCGACTGTCTGGGATTAGTTTCAGACAATTCAATGGGAACTCTTATCTGAATACCAGCACATGGAAATATCATCGCCGATTGCATTGCTGATGAACTGGCCAGGGATGTCACAGAACTCATACGGCATGTCACAGTTCATAGATGTTTTGATTGCCTGAGTTAAGGTAAGCATTTTCGTTTTTAGGGAAGCTGAACTTCGTTGGCTGAATATTCCTAGGCCTTGCTGAACGGATATTCTTAAAAATCGTTTTTGAAATTACATAACGCACATTACATTCGCACTATTACGGGACTTACAGATCACTGGTCAAATGAAAAATGTTTCCAATAGAGTAATCGAAGGCTATAGATCTGAAGAGCCAAAACACTTCATTGATTGACATTGACAATTGACATTCAGTAACTTGTTTTTCAAACTGCTAACGTCATTCACACGTGACATGCGAATATGCCACAGAAATAATGCAGAAACAACTAAATATAGCAGCGAAATAGTGTCACGACAATGGCCTAATTATTAACGCGAAAAAAAACGAAAATTATGCACATAAAACCTCCACATCTTACACAGTCAAATATATACGTAAAATTTCACAATTACGAATGCCTTCACAGAAGGGCGAAAAACCCTAATAAAATAGATGATAGGTGTACATAAACATAGAATTAGTGGAAACGTATAAATACTTAGGAGTATATCTTGATAATAAGTTTAAGTGGAAGACCCATATTATAAATTTACAAAAGAAACTACGCAAATCTGCATATATGCTTCATCAATTAAGTTACTGCTCTACATACGATGTACTAAGACAAGCGTATCACTCATTGGCCGAATCATGTATAAGACACGGTATCACTGCATGGGGAGGTTCAACACATTGTAGAATACTACAAAATACACAAAACCAATTATTAAATATTCTTGAAAGAACAACCATTTCTTCAACAATACATATAACAACAATCACCCACTAAATGAGCAACAACATTCAAAGTAACACAACACTTTACTTCAATACTACACTTAACATACCTAACAACATAAGACCAAACGCAGTACAACGCAATATATCCGTCAATACAGTCAACAACTCGTCTTCTAATAACAACTCATCAGTAACTTGGAGTTTGCAAGCAAACGGCACATCGTTAACAACCAACTATACAACAGTAAGAACAAGAGATAGAACAACCAACATAGCAACAAACACAACAATAGGCACAACAGCAAACACTACAACAACAAACACAACAACAACCATAACAACAAACACAACTACATATACAGCAGTAGACAAACAATCTTGCCTCTAAACTCAACGTTTTAAACATCAAAAGTATTTATTATTTCACACTAATAAATGAATTTCATAAAGACGATAGATTCCTCGAGGTCATCGATCACCAGTATAATACAAGACGTCGAGCTCAAGGAAGGTATAAAGTAAAGCAATTTCTGAATGAATATGGCAGAAATGAGCTAAGCGTCATGTTACCAACAATTTGTAATAAGATACCAAAGCATATAATTAATGCAAATAATGAATTTAGAAGAAAGAAACTTTTGAGAAAATATTTTTTAGGTTCGCAATGAATTAATTAGATAATAATGAATTAATAGGTAATATATTAGAAAATTTTAATTCTCTTTTCCTGCTGACAAGCCAATGGCTTAGAGGGTTATATTAATTTTTTGTCATGTATTTTAATGATAAATAAATAAATAAATAAAAAAAAAGAAATGTAAATTTTTGAGAAACTTTTCATGGCAATATTATTTACTATCAGAGTTTTTGCCAGAAATCTGCTGAGCGGAAGTTGTCAAAGAAATATTTTTTTTTTATTTTGACCTGGTGTTTATACCGTGGCCTCACGTCAAGTAAGCCAACACAATACTTTCGGCGACTTCCATACATTAGTTTAACTAATATTATAACCACCCTCTTATAATTTAAAATAAAAAAATTAAAATAAATCTAAAAAGTGAATTCGTTTGCCTCTATGCTTTCAAATTCAAATTAAAAACTCAATGAAACACACCTAAAGTGTTAAATAACACAGAATGTTCAATGAAATTTAAAGCATATTTGCAGGGGATCATTGAAGCGTATACGTAATATTTATAGCAGAGAGTGTACAATAATTAATATGCCACATACGTCACCAGCATACCAACTGTGTAACGAAATTTATTTACATTTTGGATTACATTGTTAGTTTTGTTGTTGTTGTTGTTGCTGGTATTGTAACCAACAACTGTTATAATTTATTTCTTAGAAAAAGAAAGGTAGAAAGACAGAGAGAGCGAGAGAGGGACAAAGAGAAAATTACACAAGAACAGGAAATACATTAAATCTTAATGAATTTTTTTTCTTCTTTTTTCGTTTCTTTGCGAGTGTATGTGTGTGTTTAAAACATATGGGTGTGTCAAAAGAAAATAAAACGAAATAAAAAAGGAGGAAGAAAAAGAAAAAAGAAAATTTTTATTTCTGTTTTATTTCTCGTGTATTGTTATAATTGTTTAATATTTCTTTCATGTTTTTTTCTTCTTCTTTTAATTAATTTTAAACAACAAAATCAGCAAGACAGAGTCATGTTTTCTTAGAAGACAAAAAAAAAACACACAAAAAAAGAAAAGAAATTTTGTTGTTTCAGACAGCTTGAGAATGACATAAAATAACGCAGAGTAGACAGTTTTTGTAGCATGTTTTACATGAGGAAATAGCAAAAAAAAAAAAAGGAAAACAGAAACAGAAAATCTGGTAATTACTAATTAATTATGAACATTTTAATTACCAATAGAAAATAATATTAGGGGTAGTCACACTGTACTAAAAAATATCTTCATTGGTTGACAATAAAAAATAAAATTGAGAAGATTTTTGTTTCTGTTGAACTTCTAAGAGAAATTAAAAATGAAATATAAACGAATAATTTTTGAAAATTATTGAAAAAATAGGAAGAGGAAAGCAAAGTTTCATTGTGCCATATGAAATTTTTAAATCTGCGAGAACTGCTGTAAATGATAAGCCAAGAAATTCCAAGTCTATGTTTTATGGAAATAAGTTTCGAGACTGTATTGAATCAAAAGGAAAATGGAGATAATAAATGTCAACCAAGTAAATTATCAATTTTCAAATATTCCCATGCCACCTATAAATATTAACTTTTATGACAACGTAATCCTAAGCCAACGACAATCACATGAATTTAATTTTATAAACTTTACTCAAGAGGAGGTACTGGAGTCCTTTCTTAATGTAAAATCTAATGCTGTTGGTTATGATGGAATGCATCCGAAGTTTGTTAAAATGACATTACCTTATACACTCACTTATTTTACCCATTTGTTTAATACGATAGTTACCACATCTACTTTCCCATCTATGTGGAAACATGCCAAAATTATTCCGATTTTGAAACCGGATAAGAGTTTTCGGCCAATTGCCATCTTGCCGTATTTATCAAAGGTTTTTGAAAAATTAATACATACGCAAATAAGCCGTCATTTACATACTAACTCCTTGCTTAATGAAAGGCAATCTGGTTTTAGACCCAAGCACAGCTGTGTTAGTGCGTTAGTTGATGTGACCGAGGAAATCAGATTGCAAGTTTGCTTGACCATTCTAAAGCATTTGACACAGTACATCATTCCATTTTACTCCATTAATTGGAACATATGTGCAATTTTTCCCCAACTGCGTTAAAATTATTATCATCCTACTTAGGTAATAGAAGCCAAAGTGTTTATCATGATTCAAACGTATCCAGAAGTTGTTCAATGCCAAGGGGTGTACCACAGGGCTCCATACTTGGTCCACTTTTATATTCCATATATGCTAATGATCTTCCATTGAGTGTAGAACATTGTCAAATACATATGTACGCTGATGATGTGCAGCTATACATTAGTTGTGAAGTGGATGATGCGCTCAATTGTATACGTTTAATAAACCGGGACTTGCATAAAATTTACTTATGGGCATCTGCGAATGGACTAGGCCTAAACCCCAAGAAATCAGCTGTTTTACTTATTGGACAACCGAAAACTTTTATGACGCATCTTCCTCCAATACATATTAATAATATAAATATAAACATTGTTGAATCTGTTAAAAATCTAGGAGTAATTCTCAACAGACAACTCAATTGGTCGGATCACTTTAAAGCTAACTGCGGGAAAACGTTTGCTATGCTTCGCAATCTTTGGATGACGGAATATTTCACACCAATCCATATCCGAATGCTTTTGGCCAAAACTTACTTGTCGCCAACTCTAATTTATGGTTGGGAGCTGTTTGCTAGCTGTGATGCTGTTAGTAAGCGCAGGCTTAATGTCAGTTTTAACAACATTGCACGATATGTATTTGGTATTAAAAGAAATAGTAGCTTATCACATTATGCCAAACAAATTTATAATATAACTTTTGATAATTTATTGAAGGGCAGAGTACTACTGCTTTTGCATAGAATTATCTATAATCAGCAACCACCCTACTTATATCGTAAAATAAAATTTTCAGAGTCTAATAGAGGAAAGAAGATAAATTGTATGAAATATTCTAAAGCTACAGCTCTGAGCAACACTTTTTCATTAACCCTATTCGCCTTTGGAGCCAACTACCCTCACAATTACAAATAATATCAAATGCAAGCCATTTTAAAACTGCCACATTTAAGCACTTTTCATAGTTATGTTTTTCTTTTTTCTTTTTTGTTCTTTTATTTTATATTTGTCTAAATGTTATCTTTTTAATTTACTATAAATAAATAAAATAAAATAAATAAAATAAATTGGACAGAAATTGGACAGAAAGAAACAGTTTAAACATTAATTACTAAGATGTTCCACCAACACGATATTAAAGTTCCGATTGCTTTATTATCCATATTTTATGTCTAAATTAGCTCCCTCCCTCGAAGAAATTTTCATTTAAAATTGAGAAAAAATTGCTGAAATTAAAGAAAATTTACCAACAACATGGCAACGCTTTCTCCGACAAACGAGAAGGGAGCAGGAAAGGCTAGAACATGAGAATTGCTAGTTGTGCCGATGTAGGAAAGATGCTCAAAGAATGATCCTCAAAGATTTTATGAAAGGCTTCAAGCATCTAACCGAAGGCTTCAGCATGAATCATCTTCCTGCAAGCATAAAAACGAAGACTTGGAAACAAATTCGCAAAGGATGCTGTTATTATTAAGGCAACACTTTTCTACTGTACTACAAGGACGACGCTAATTCCCTGATAAGAGACGATAAATCGAACCCAAACGATGATGATGCAGTGCCAGAAGCCATGAAGAGTTCAAAGTTATAATTCTGAGACTTAAGAACAATACATCTACAGATCCTCTTGATGGCCTGCCTGCTGAATTGTTTAACCCTGCTGTTAGGTTAAAAAAAACTTTCGAATCTTAGGTAAAGGACCATTTTGGTCCACTCTTTTTTATATAATTTAAATTGTTACAAAAGTTCTGGGATTCTCCATTTCTATACAGATATGTATACCACGAGTATAAGTTTTACTTCAGTTCATGTTTATTCTGGTCTATTATGAGCGAGGATAATTTTCACATGATAACAAGTGCTCTCAGCTTTGATGATGTTATCAACAGAAGACAACGAAAAAGCAATGACAAGTTTGCTCTAATTCGTGAGTTATGGGACAATTGGGAAGCACTTCTTTCAATGCTTTATAACTGTCATCAAAATGTCACTATTGTTGAGCAGCTAATGGGCTTTAGAGGACGATGTTCCTTTAGGCAGTATATGTCTGCAAAGCCAGCCAAATATGGGCTAAAATTTTGGTTAGCTGTAGACTCCAAATCAGGATACTTATGGAAAATACAACCTTGGAGATCCAAAAAATGACAAGCCTGAAAAAATCAAGGAGAGCGTGTTGTGTTGGAGGTTACAGAAAAATTGAAAGGGCAAAATGTTACAGCTGATAGATTTTTTCATCTTTTGAGTTGGGGAAAAAGCTTTTACAAAGGAAACTGACATTTGTGGGAACAGTTCGAAAAAACAAAACTTTTATACCGCCTTAATTGCTTCTGTTCAAAAAAGATCCTTTATATATTGATATACTATATTGATGAGCACCATGCAAAAAACAGATGAATCGTTTCTTATTATAACTCTACTAAAGGTTTGTTATATTTTATCATTATTTGTCGTTTCTGTAAAAATAATTTCCTTTACCTTAGAAGGCGTTGATACTGCTGATCAAATGATTAGCTACTACAGTACTAAAAGAAAAACAAGTAGATGGCCAAATGTTTTGTTTTCAAATATAGTTATCATATCCGCATTAAATGCATTCATTTTATGTTCAGAAAATGATTCTTCTTGGGCTGCAAATGATTCAAATCGCAGAAGTTTTACGAAGAAAAAAGTTGAGTTTTTTACGTCAGCTAGCTACATATGTGCCCGTCAGAAGAATACATGTTGAAAAGGACAGTCAAACCTAGTCATCAAATAGAGTACCATCTACAAGCGGTGATACACAAAAGTCAGCTGCTAGAAATCGGGGAATTTGCAATTGCTCTTAGTCCAAATGTGATACCAAATGCATTATATGCAATAAATTTGTATGCAAATTCAGCCGAAAAACATTTTGTTCATCTTGCTGCGAAAATAGCAATAAGCCATAGTTATTTTTTTCTTATATTTACTGATATACAGAATAAAATAAATTGCATAGGCCAAACTGGTCCATAACCTAAGATTTGTAACTTTTAATTTTGTTCTGTTCCATTTTATCCTAGATGGCTAAAAACTAATAAAAACCATTAAAATATAAAAAAATACCTGAGCTGACGTTTTAAGTTGATACGATAAGCCATTTCAAACTTATATAAAAATTAAAAAAAAATTTGAGAAAAATGGTCCAAACCTAACAGCAGGGTTAAGGCCGAAGGTAACTAACTCGTACAATGCATGCACCAGCCGACTTACGAAATAGGGCTAGAGGGAAGACCGCCATAACAATTGGAACCCCCATATCCTCTGTTCTGTCCTGATAAACAGAGAGCCTATGATATGCCCTACAGAGGTACAAGGCAAACCGCAGTATATGATGTTGATAAGTATCAACACATGGGGTATCGAATCCCAGCGTACAGTCAATAACTATACTTTTTATGTTGCCAGTGAACATTTTTATCTTGGCTCTACGCCGTTACAAGCAAAAATTCTCAGTTGGGAGATCCAGCGTGGATCACTCTTGACAAGAGTTGTTACTACTGTCCTCAAGAGGCAATTAAGTAACAGAGACCTTAATCGTACGACGAAACTACTGCTCTAAGCGACTTCATAAAGTAATTTAGATAGTCTCCAACCCCTAACCAAGAGGGAAAATCATGTCGAAATGCATGCCATGGTACTCAAACATTGTGATGATCTCTATGCCAGGCTGCATCATTGTGCATGGGGGCGTTGTTAGACGCATGGTTTCCAGTCGTGCTTAGAGCACCATGAGGTGTGTTATTATGGCATAACGCACGTTACGCCCTGGACTAATGCTGTAAAAATCGTTCTTCCTTTCCTTGCTTTTCTATGACTGTTAATTGCTGATGCTGCAGCCTCGAAAGTATTCGAGAGAAAAGTGCCACGCAAAATCTTTTTCCATCAGGTGCAAGCTGGCAATAATTCTCGCATCCGATAGAACAAACAGCTGTATGGACTTCCCACCAGCATGGACATTGTGCATGAACGTTAACATCCAACGATTGCCTTGGCGTGGATGGAAGAGAATATTCCAACGAGACAGATTTTTGATAAGGGGATTAGCGGAAAATGGTGGAGAAGAAAAACTTGTCTGCGTTGGGTGGAATACATCAAAAATGCCCCGTCGTGGATTGCTGTGACCAGCTGGCCAAGGCCTGTGATAAGCAAGAGTGGCAGTAAAGATCCGAAATCTGATTACGGAAATGAAGAAAAATAAGTGAACATTTCATGGCTATTTGATTTTGATTCGAATTTACCAATAAAGACTTGCTTACGTTAGACCGAACCGTTATGATTGAAACATTGTAACGGGTGATTTTTTCCTATTATCTTTTTGGCAACACTGGTTTAAACAGCTCACGCACGTTCCGTATTTTGTTTCACTGTCAAACATCTTCAGTTTGGTCTATAATTTAACCATGAATCGTCTTACAAACGAACAACGCTTGCAAATCATTGAATTTTATTATCAAAATGCGTGCTCTGTTAAGAAAGTTCATCGCGCACTTCTTCCATTTTATGGTCAGTTTAATCGACCCATTGTAGCGGCTATTCGGGCTATTGTGACTAAATTTCGCACCAAATTTACATTGTTGGACATTAAACCACCAACACGCTTACGTAGAATGCGAACTGAAGAAAATATCGCAGCTGTATCGGCCAGTGTTAATGACGACCATCAATTATCGATTCGTCGCCGTTAGCAGCAATTGGGCCTCTGTTACTCAACAACAGCTGGTGCAAGAATTGAAGCCGAACGACCTACCGCAACGCAGAATTTTTGGTGAATAGGCTCTTGGAAGTTGGCCGAAGATCCACTTCTTTATCGAAAAATTGTGTTCAGCGACGAAGCTCATTTTTGGCTCAATGGATACGTAAATGACCAGAATTGTCGATTTTGTAGTGAAGATCAGCCAGAAGCATTGCAAAAGCTACCAATGCATCCAGAAAAAGTCACAGTTTGGTGCGGTTTATGGGCTGGTAGCATCATTGGACCGTACTTCTTCAAAGATGTTGCGAATCGTAACGTAACTATGAATGGTGAGCGCTACCGTGAGATGATATCCAACTTTTTTTTGCCCAAAATGCAAGATCTTGACTTACATCACATGTGGTTTCAACAAGTCGGTGCCACATGCCACACAGCACGCGTAACAATGGACTTATTGAGAGCCGAGTTCGGTGAACATTTTATTTCACATTCGGGGCCGGTCAATTGGCCGCCTAGATCGTGCGATTTAACGCCTTTAGACTATTTTTTGTGGGGCTATGTTAAAGCTCATGTCTATACAGACAAGCCCGCTTTAATTGACGCATTGGAAGACAACATTGAAGCATTTATTCGTGAGATACCAGCAGAAATGTTGGAAAGAGTATGCCAAAATTGGACTAAGCGGATGGACCATTTGAGGCGCAGTCGCGCTCAACATTTGCATGAAATAGTCTTCAAACATTAAATTATATGGACGTACTATCGATTCAAATAAAGATTTCATGAATTTTTCTGAATTTTAATTGAATTGAAATTTAAAAAATCACCCATTATATCATCGCGTCCTAGTCAAGGACTTGGCACAACAGTAGTAGAGGACCTCGAGGACACACCAAATTACTAATGTTTACAAAAGTAGGTTATTAAGGCATTCATCTCTAATATGATATTATTTTCCTTAATCAAAACTTTCTTAACACCCTGTATATGTATATATTTTAATTATAAAACGAGTTGATTAAGTTGCAGTGCATAAATAATTTCGTTTTTTTTTTGTTGCTGATGCTGTATTAGAAGAGACAGGCAACATCAGCATCAGCAAAAACACATCAACAGCATCTGTTGATGCTGGTGACGATGATGACCTTCTTTTTCAACTCATTTAACTCTTGTAGTTGTTTGCCTTCTCTCTCTCGCTCTTTCTCTGTCTTTTTTCCTATTTCTTTTTGTATTTTTTTCCGTTCTATCTGTCGTACTTAAATAATTTTGTCGTAAATTGTATCTTCATTTGAGAACGTTGACAGGCAGTAAATGACCCACAAAAATGGTGGCCATAAAAAGTTTCTTTTTTTTAAATAAAAAGAGAGAAAACTCAAGACTCATACATATGTACATATGTGAAGGGGGTAATAAACAAATACAGTCACATAACCAGAGAAGAGTGACAAAGACTTCTAAAAAAAAAGACTTCTTCTGCCACCCCAGCCATGTTATGCTACTTTTTAATGTTTTTTTTCATCGCTTAAAAAATAAAAAATAATTTTTGAGAAAATTTATTAAAAAAAATTAAAAACGATTTTCATTCGTTTTTAATTAAAAAAAACTTTGTGTTATTATGCCATAAGTACCTTAAAAGTGCTTAAAATAACATAAAATCACCCATATTTACATTCATCACAACACTCTAGCTCTCTAGCTATCTAGCTCTCTTTCACTCTTTCTCTCTTTCCCGTAAGCATATATGTATGTATGTGTGCCTGAGTATGCTTGCATGTATGTAGAGAGCCCTTATATGCTGGTATACAACACAGCCATTTATTTTGTTAAATAATAAAAATGTAGGCTAACAGCCTAGAAGGGTTAAAGAAATCGTAAAGAGAGCGTAAAAGAGAGCGAAATAGAGAGAGAGAGAGAGAACGGAGAGAGATGCATTCATTGATAATGTATGTTTTACTGTTAATTTATGAACACCAAACAAACACATGTGAAATGTTAGTGTTCAACTGCAATTTAATTTCAAATACCAGGAACATATTTTATAAGTGCCAGTGTTGGCACAAATAGAGAGGAAGAGGTTGAGGGAGATAGAAGGCTTTGTTTCTTTAAAAACTTTTCATGACAGGCATTAAAATATTTTCGCATAACAGAATGTCAAGCACTTCTAAATAAGAAAATACAATAAAAATTGTGATGTTTTTCTATGACTTACTGAAGAGAAAAATCTTCAAAAATAGGAGGCAGTTCTGCATCATGCATCAGACAATGCAGAAATAACCTGAGATAGGTAAACTATCTGTTGTTGGGGAATGCTGAAGCACGCTCTGAATCAGGCATCAGATTATGAAGAAATAATCTGAGGTAGGTAAATTATCTTTCGTTAGGGTATGCTTGTTTAGAATAGGGATTGTCTTGAGCTTACCATGTAGATTCTGTGACAATGAGAATGAATTATGGGAACACATTTCTGGAAGCTGTGAGGCCTTTATGCATTCCAGAAATAAGCACCCGGGGTCCATATCACTTGCTAGGCAAGAAACTGTCATTGTTGAAACTAAGCAGCAACCTAAACTTTGTCAGGGCAATACAGGTTTGGAGGAGACTTTATAGGAATACCCTGTAAAGTAAAGAGTGTTTTTTATAGAGGTATAGAACTTTAAGTTGGCATTACTTTTCAAGATGGCGACCGATTTAACAGCTGTCAAGTGATTTATTCTCAGTTTGCTTTGGCAATTCATCATGACTAGACTCACGCCTGAACAACGCTTGCAAATAGTGCAATTTTATTTCGAAAATAATGGTTCTGTGCGGAAAACGTATCGCGCACTACGTCCATTTTATCATCGACAAAATCGTCCATCAGAGCAGTTAATTCGATTAACCATGGAACGTTTTCGCACCACGTTTACTCTTATTGATAACTCGCATCCCCAGAGACGCTGTACGGTGCGTACAGAAGAAGCTATTGCTGCTGTAGAGCGTAGCATTGAGGAAGACCCGAATGAGTCCATCCGCCATCGAGCACAGGAATTGGATCTGTGTCCATCCACTTTATGGAAGATTTTGCGGAAGGATCTTGGTTTGCGTGCTTACAAAATCCAACTCGTACAAGATTTGAAGCCAAACGATCATCAAGTAAGGCGTAGATTCGTCGAATGGGCCCAAAACGAGATTACCGTTGTTCCCGATTTTCATAAGCGAATTTTGTTTAGCGATGAAGCGCACTTCTGGTTGAATGGCTACGTCAACAAACAAAACTGCCGCATTTGGAGTGAAGGTAATCCTCAAGTGTATGTGGAAACACCGTTACATCCAGAAAAACTGACTGTTTGGTGCGCTTAATGGGCTGGTGGAATCATTGATCCGTACTTTTTCAAAAACGATGGTGGCCAGAACGTTACAGTCAATGGTGATCGGTATAGAGCCATGATTACTAACTTTTTCATTCCTGAATTGAATAACCATGATGTCCAGGAGATGTGGTTTCAACAAGACGGCGCAACATGTCGCACAGCTCGTGCCCCAATAGATTTATTGAAAGACACGTTTGGTGACCGCCTAATTTCACGTTTTGTACCTGAGAATTGGCCTCCAAGAGCTTGTGATTTAACACCGCTATAGTACTTTCTGTGTGGCTATGTAAAGTCATTGGTTTATGCGGTAAAGCCACAAACGCTTGACCATTTGGAAGACAACATTCGCCGTATTATTGCCGATATACGGCCACAAATGTTGGAAAAAGTCATCGAAAATTGGACGTCCAGATTGGACTACATCCGCGCCAGCCGTGGAGGTCATATGCCAGAAATCATATTTAAAATGTAATGCCACAAGATTATCTTTCGGATAAATAAAATTCATGTCAATCGAATAATCCATCGTTGTTTTATTGCAACTTAAAGTTATATACCTCTATAAAAAAACACCCTTTATGATGAGAAGAACGAACACATATTTAGAGACAACGAATGGTAGCTTCTTATGTAGTAGGACAACATTGTTGCAGAAGCCACTATGTATAGATTGGGGAGATTGCTAAAGATCGTTTGGTTGCATTTCTTTAGTATATCCGTTCGAAAATATGCTACAAAATGACGTTAGATTGATCCGCAGCCTCTAAGACGTCTTAAGCCCAAATAATCTGAGCTCAAATCCTTAAAGAAATCAAAGGAATTTACTTACAAACTACAGCTGGATAACAAAACAATTGTAACAATTCAAGCTAAATTACGTGCATAAAATCGTTTCATTGAGTATAACTTTAATTCCCTGCCTCTCCCAAGACAAATCACTTTCTTATTGAAAGAAATATTGTGCCTCTAACAATGTTTTATGCTTGTATTACAAATATTTTTTATCCTAATGTTGCCATTTGAAATAATAATAATTTATGGCGTAAATGAAAAATGAATAACAACAGCCCTCCATTATATTTAACATTTTCCGCATGGACACCCACTGTTTAAAACATTCACTCTCACTCTCTCACTCTCTCTTTCACCTACAAATTCAATATGAAAAATAGCCTCAACAATAATAATAACAACAACACAATGGAAATATTTTTATAAATTAGACAAATATTTGTTGTTGTGTATGTGTATACTCATATGAGTGTGTGCGTCCATGTGTATGTATTCGTTTGCTTTTGTTACGTTTATTACTGGCTATTGTTACCTAAAAAAAATCTCCTTTATTTCTAAAAGAACAATGAGACTCTGTGCTCTCTTCCTCTCTCTACTTCTCTCATATTTTGATTTATTTCTGCTACAACTACAGACAGGTTTGTGTGTGTAGAGAATCATGGGGTTTTTATTTCCATAAACATGCAGTAGCAATAGTAGTAGTAGTAGTAGTAGTGGTGGTACTAATAAGTGGTAGGTGGTGTAGGCGGCAGTTGTAAAGGGTTTTCCATTTTTTAGGGTTTGAAAAGTAAAAGTTAAAATTTCAATAAAGTTTTCATTTGATTTTAACGCTTGGAGCCGGCCTTTATATGCCGAACATGGTGTAGCTTCTGGAATAGAGCAGTTGATCCTTTTGAAATAGTTTTCGTTGCCATTTTCGCATATTGTGGGCTGTAGCAACAGCGATAATTTGACAAATGTTGCTATCCAAATGCTGCAATGTGAGGGGATTATGTGTATGGAGATGGTAGTCCACAAAAAAAAAACTGGCATTGCCACACCGCAAGATCTTGATAAACAATTGAGGTCACCTAAAACTTGAAATTATTCTTTCTGGAAACCTCGCCTACAATAAAGAAAAAACCGTGTGTGTGTAGCTCGTAGCCTTGCCCTGATGATACATACATGCATAATCCAATTAACCATATACAGTACATTGATATGTGGCAATACAGTACCATTTCGAATAACGGTACTTTGGTGAGTTTCTGTTTTATTCACCACCTCGGAGAAATTCACCACATTTTGTAAAAATTCACCACACTGTAAACTCACCACAACAACAAAATTCACCACACATCCAAATAAAAATTTAAATAAGCTATTTTTCTCCGTCCGTCGTCGCATACGTCCATCATCAAAACTCCAACAACAACAAGGCAGAGCCCGCGGATGCAGAGCAGCAACAATAACAAACTCCTCATTATTTTATTTCTCTTCTCTCATTCTTCCCCTCTCTTCTCTCCAGGAATTTTACTTAATCTGCGAGAATATTATTTTTTTATATTTTCGTTTTGACGTCTGCGTTTGAACCCTTCAGTTAGGGTTATGGACTTAGTTTCTTACACCACTTATGTTGTGTGTGTTAATTTTATACATGAGTGGCAGGACCTACAGTTTAAAATCGACTCCGAACGACAGATTTTTTTGAAAAACTTTTCATGAAAATTTTATTTTACTCCCCGAGTTTTTGCCAGAAATCTGCTGAGAAGAAATCATAGAAGACATCTTTTTTTCATATGTTTCATTTTGAGGTCTGACCTGGTCTGACGTACTAGACTACAGCGACTAATGAAACATGCCCACTAATTTATAATCTTCAGTTACCGGCCAAACAAAAGACTTTTATCACACTGCAATAATGCTCTAAATTGTTGATAATGGTTCCTCGGGAGTTACATACATATATTTGATACTTATAAGCTAAAATGCACACCACATCTTCACTTTATCCCCAATATCCCCACCACTCTGATGATTGATGCCTTCGAGAAAAGACGATTTAGTGAAAAATCCAGGCATATTTTATTGGGGACTATACATCTCTTTAGTCAGTTTTGCTTTTTTGCTAGCATATCACGTCACGCATATTGTCCGTGCGATAATTCGTTACACGAATGGCGGAACCAACAGTTTAAAGTCAAATCCGAAGAATAGATTTGAGAAGCTCTACTTATTTTTATAGCAATAACCTCATGCCCAAAGTATATGCCACATATTCCTGCTGATTTTGCCTAAATAGTACTTTTTTTTAAAGATATCTGAAGTTTGATCTGCTTAGCCCGCGTATAGTAAACCAATACACTACAATGCTCAATAGACTGTAACGCTACACCAAACAGTCACTCTTTTCCACACAATCTCTTCTGCGTTCTTCGAGCCTCCATATGCTACAATTTTCGACGCTAACACCGAGTGAGAAGAAGAGATTTGTACAATGGGTCGATTGGACCTCCGAGTACTGTACTTGCCTTAATTGACAAGTACACATCCTCTAACCTCGCCGAGTGAGAAATAAGCTGCATTGCTGCAAGAAAATTTCATTTAAAGAATCAGAATAGACAGCCAGTTCCTTAATAACTTGCTTAATTGGTAAATACATTCCCCTAGATAGGATTACAACGCAGCGTCTCACACTATTTTTGTTGGGTGTGTTAATTTTATCCAAGCGTGGCAGGATTCTACAGTTAAACGTCGACTCCAAATGACAGATTTTTGATCAACTGTTCATAGCAGTTTTATTTTTACTCTGAGAGTTTTTGCCAGACGACTGCTGAGAGGATGTCAACGAAAGAAATACTTGTTTTCAGAATTCGTTTCGTTCCAGATGTCTCAGCTGGAATTTGAAGCACTGTAACGGGTCGAATCTAGTACCTAAACAATCTACTTACAGTGTTGAGAAAGTGCCACCTCACATTAATAGTTACATGAGTTGTACTTTATATGGATGGAAATGCAAGTAAAATTACAAAATTTACTTAGAAAGCCTTGAAAGCGACATACTGGGCTTATCTGCTACACTTCTTTTACTAACAGGAGCAATATTTTCACCCTTAAGTACATTGTAATCATGCACAAGGCTTGACCGCATATAACGGGTGATTTTTTAGCAATTATCTTTTTGACAACACTGGTTTAAACAGCTCACGTACGTTTCGTGTTTTGTTTCACTGTCAAACATCTTCAGTTTGGTCTATAATTTAATCATGAATCGTCTTACAAACGAACAACGCTTGCAAATCATTGAATTTTATTATCAAAATGCGTACTCTGTTAAGATAGTTCATCGCGCGCTTCTTCCATTTTATGGTCAGTTTAATCGACCCACTGAAGCGGCTATTCGGGCTATTCGGTGACTAAATTTCGCACCAAATTTACATTGTTGGACATTAAACCACCAACACGCTTACGTAGAGTGCGAACTGAAGAAAATTTTGCGGAAGGATTTAGGTGTGAAGCCTTTCAAAATACAGCTGGTGCAAGAATTGAAGCCGAACGACCTACTGCAACGCAGAATTTTTGGTGAATGGGCTCTTGGAAAGTTGACCGAAGATCCACTTCTTTATCGAAAAATTGTGTTCAGCGACGAATTTCACTTTTTGGCTCAATGAATACGTAAATAAGCAGAATTGTCGATTTTGTAGTGAAGATGAGCCAGAAGCATTGCAAAAGCTACCAATGCATCCAGAAAAAGTCACAGTTTGGTGCGGTTTATGGGCTGGTGGCATCATTGGACCGTACTTCTTCAAAGATGCTGCGAATCGTAACATAACTGTGAATGGTGAGCGCTACCGTGAGATGATATTCAACTTTTTTTTGTCCAAAATGCAAGAGCTTGACTTGTATGACATGTGGTTTCAACAAAACGGTGCCTCATGCCACACAGCACGCGTAACAATGGACTTATTGAGAGGCGAGTTCGGTGAACATTTTATTTTACGTTCGGGACCGATCAATTGGCCGCCTAGATGGTGCGATTTAATGCCTTTAGAATATTTTTTGTGGGGCTATGTTAAAGCTCATGTCTATATAGACAAGCCCGCTTCAATTGACGCATTGGAAGACAACATTGAAGCATTTATTCGTGAGATACCGGCCGAAATGTTGGAAAGAATATGCCAAAATTGCACTAAGCGGATGGACCATTTGAGGCGCAGTCGCGGTCAACATTTGCATGAAATAATCTTCAAACATTAAATTATATGGACTGTACTATCGATTCAAATAAAGATTTCATGCGTTTTTGTGTGAATTTTATGTGTTTTTTTTTTTTTAAAAAATTTTCCTATAACTCTTAAAAAATCATCCATTATAAGGCTTACATACTCTTCAAATATCTTTTTTTCAATTAACCTTGATAAATCCGTAAACAGTGGGTTCATCTAGGTGGCAATAATGATTCCATAAACGACTTTAGCAGCCGGTCGTAACTATTTTTATAAGCACTTCGATTATTAAGCGATCCATATTTGTAAAATCTTCACTAATATTCTCTAATTTCCAGCGTAAACGTAACCAGTAATAGAAGGAGTCTTCGAGTGTAGTGCTCGTTCAGGTCCATCTGCGTTCAAAGTCATAAATAATGAAGACCTTCCATTAAGCAGCCAAAAATAATGGAGACCTTTGAATAAGCCGCCATTTCCTGGTGAAATATTCGACGTGGATGGACAAATAGTACTTCAGATGAACGACCAAAGGTTTTACATACATACATACATAATTGGTTATTACAACGCGTCAGTCAGGATTACGACATAGCTTCTCACACCACATATGTTGTGTGTGTTAATTTTATACATGAGTGGCGGGACCTACCGTTTAAAGTCGACTCCGAACGACAGCGTTTTGAGAAACTTTTCCTTTCGCTCAGAGTCTTTGCCAGACATATTTTTTTATATTTTATTTTGTTCGAGATGTCTGACCTGGAGTTTGAATCGTGGCCTCACGTCTAATAAGCCAACACTCTACCTACTAGACTACCTCAGGACAAAGCTTTTGAAACCATTAAATGGCGAACCCATTAGTAGTAATTGTTATTCCCGTTGTCGTTGTTGTTCCAGTTTAGTTGTAACGCCAGTTGTTATTATTTCAGTTGGTATTTGTATTTATTTACTCTTCCTCTGCTTATTTTATTTCTCATAGCACACACATACACACATACATAAATACATATACAAACTCAAACTGCCATAGTGGGCATAGTCATGCCTTTTTTGGTTTTTTTTTTGTGAGCATAATTAATAAATAAATAAAATAAATGGTTTTTCTTCGAAACATAAATATTATTTTTATTTTTGTTTCCTTTTTTTCATATTCTGTATGAAATATTTATTTATTTTGGATTTTTTTTCGTCCTTTTTTTGCAAAACATTTCCCACAAATCAACAACATCAACATCAACATCATACAACAGACCAAACGACCGAACATATGCAAAAAAAAAGCGTAATAAACACCCAACACTACACAAATACACTCTTATTAATGCACGAACAACGGAAATGAAAAAAACAGCAGAGAGAGAGAGTGAGAGAGAGCAATTTTTGTATGTGAGTGTGTGCGTCTGTTTGCATAGTTTTGGTTGTTGTTTATGGTACGAGCAGTCTGACTGATGATAATTGAAGCAAAACGCAAATTTTGCTGATTTCTGCTGCTTATTTTATGCTCAACACTCTTCCTTTTGTTCATTTATATCCCATATCACGATAACGGGTGATTTTTTTAATCATTTTGCGTTAAAGAAAATAAAATCTAGAAGGCGCATGGAATATTCGTTTGGAACGATAACAGAACGCCTGCCATTTAGATTTAGGTTAGAGGACGTGTACTTGCCAATTGAGACAAGCATAGTACCCGGAGGTCCAATTGACCCATTATACAACGTCCTAAAGGGGCGAGGATAATAGGGGAGATAGGGAAAAAGGAGGGATAATAAGAAAGCAAAGATATTACATAGCCTAACAAAACACAAAATAGAGCGCGACTGCACTATTGAAGCCCTAGCACTTCTCAACCAGCTCAAACTAATAATGAATCTATGAATTCAAACCCTCAAAGAAACCACTACCAAGGGTCTTCAACCTCAACCTACTAAGGGCTAGACAGCTACAGAAGAGGTGTTCAATAGTCTCCTCCTCATCGCAACATACCCCTGCAATAGTATGGCTGGGATCAGTTCCAGATCCTTGTCAGCGTTATAATCTCGCAATGCCCCTTAATAAACCCAATAACTAACTTAAAACTGTCCTTATTCAACCAAAATTAAAATTTTCAACTCCAACGTCAAATCCACATTACTTTACGGTTGCGAAACGTGGAATATGGCACCCCGAGATTCCCAGTCTATTCAAGTAGTTGTTAACAAATGCCTGCGTAGAATCATACGTGTTTACTGTACCTCCATAATATCCAATGCCCAACTCTGGTCAGATACAAACCACCAACCCATAGAGATGGAAATAAGAAGACACAAGTGGGCACACTCTTCGCAAGCCATTAGATGACATCACAAGGAAAGCCATAGATTCGAACCCCCAGGGAAGCAGGCGCATCGAACGACCATCACACAGCTGGAAACGCCACATCACAATCGAATTATCCAAACTACGTCTACAGTGGAACGAAGTCAAACACCGCGCTGACGATCGAGTTGATTGGAACCAACTTGTTGCGGCCCTATGCTCCCTAGAGGAGTAAGGAGTATATTCAAGCCCAGCGGCCTACCTGTTCTTACACGATCTACAGCCGGCCTTAGACACCTAGAAACATAACGACCCGAACCATTTCACCAACGCCTCTGCTTTTCCCCCCTAATCCATTCATTAATGAGGTCGTAGAGGTGGCAGATTGGGGGATCAGCACCAACTATCACAGCGCCCTCTGAAAGTGAACCTAATCTAGCGAGTGCATCCGCCGGCTCATTACCGAGTATTCCGCTATGAACCGGAACCCAGCAAAGACGGATTCGGTCTGATCCAAAAGTCGTTAACGACTCCTTGCACTCGCGTTCGAGCCGTGATTTGCACTAGACCGACAGAATGGCCCTTAGGACAGCCTGACTATCAACGAAGATCATATAAGATTCCGAATCCGAAGTAGGCCAGATATGGCCACGATTGCCTTCAAGATTGCGAAGATCTCTGCCAGAAACACGCTACAGTCATTCTTTAACCTGAAGTGAAGTTCAAGACCGAGTTCCCTACAGAATACCCCAGCGCCTGTGAAGATGGGTAAACCTTTCTGCCCCTGGAGTACCTCACCATGACTGCCTACCAGCTATGGCCACGATAGCCTTCAATATTGCGAAGATCTCTGCCTGAAACACGCTACAGTCATCCTTTAACCTGAAGTGAAGTTCAAGACCGAGTTCCCTACAGAATACCCCAGCACCTGTGAAGATGTGCATACCTTTCTGCCCCTGGAGTACCTCACCATGCCTGCCATTTACTTTTGAAGGATTATTTCATCCCAGTGTTGTCAGCGGCTACAACGTGAGTAGTCCATCTAAACATTGCATTGCAGTTTTGGCCATTACAGCCCTGTAGTCAGGATCACAGATCGAATTCTCAAACATCTTGTGTGCAATAATTTCATCCAAGAGTGGCTCGAACGACAGCTTAAAATCGAATCTGAACGACGGATTTGTGAAACGTCTTTCATGGTAGTTTGTAAAGGTGGCCTCACCTGTCATGTGAGGTTCCCTAAACCTATTGTGCTACCATGTAACATTTACTTAAAAAGCAACATAGTACACCATTAGAAGGAGTTATCTAACCAAAGTCTTACAGGATTTGCTTTCTCTTGTATTACATGCTTAAATGCTTGCTTGCTTTATTGGTCATTACAACCCTTTAGTCAGGTTTACAACCAAGTTTCTTACACAACCCAGGTTGTGTGTGTTAAGCTGGATTCACCCATTGTTTCGGAACAAAATCTTTGTTCCGGAACAAATTCAGTTTTTTGAGAGTTTGTTCCGAAACGATTCACCCACTTCGAACAATTGTTCTGTAAAAACAGGGCTACCATATGAAATATTTTTGTAAACGATGCTTGTTAGTTTTACAATTAGGCAGCACAGTAGCAGATGACTGCAATTCGTTTATTTTCTTGGCTTTATTATTTAGTTTTTTGTAGTAATATTCAACAGTTATTTGTTTTTTATAATTGAACAAACAATATAAACAAACAGGATTAAACAACCGCTCTGTATTTTATTATACAATACATACATACAAATATACATATAATATGATGTGGCAGCTCAGTTCAACTTTACTTCAAAAATTAAAATATCTGGCAGCACAGTACGATTGTTTCAGAACAAAAATTAAAATTAAACCAATTCGAGCTGAAATTGTTCCGAAGCAATCTTACTCTCTTTCGCTCTCTCTCTCAAAAAGAGAAACGTCAAACTACATATAAAAAAAATTGTTTCGGAACAAAATTTTTGTTCCGAAACAATGGGTGAATCCAGCTTTAATTTCACCCATGAGTGGCGAGACTAGCAGTTTAACGTTGACCCGGAACGATTGATTTTTGAGAAGCTTTTCATGACAATTTTATTAACCCTCAGAGTTTTTGCCAGAAGACTGCTTTCGTTTTTTTTTCGAAATGTCTGAGCTAAGATTTGAACCACGGAGTCTCGTATAATAGACCAAAACAGAAGCTACTACACTACGCCATACTGAGGACTACAGTAGACTATAAAATTATAATTCTGGCCTTATAACCGATTAAACAGATTCAATAGTTCCAAAGTGTTTAGTTTCGTAGCCGTTTAGCGTATCCCAGTAGTTGGCCTGTTGACCTTGTTCCTCTCAATAACTTGTTCCATGGTACCACTGTGTTACTTTCCTACTGTATTTCTAAATGCTTGATGTTCTTTTTGTTGTTGTGTTCATTTATTTATTCAATTTGCATACAATTTCCCCAGTTGGTGGTTATTAAATGTACTTTTTCCCTCTCTCTCTCCAAATGCCTCTCTCTTTCTCTTCTACTACTAGTTTTGCTAGAGTCGTTGCTTTAATTCAGTTTTGATTTTCGTATTCATTATGCAGGCATTCTCTCTCTCTCTCTCTCTCTCTTACTCTCTTTTATTGTTTTTTGTCTTGCTTTCGTATGCATTTAAATAAATAAATTGAATTTAAAATAGATATTAAGAAACTGAAAGTTAAAAACAAAACGAGTGAAAGAAAGATAGGGAGAGGGAAAGAGAGAATAAAACAAGTTAAAATTTGTGCTGAATTTAATGGAGTAACAACAGAAAAAAAAAACGAAATGAAATGAAAGGAAATGAATTGCAATAATCGGCAGTAATGGGCAAAATTGTAAAAGCATTTAAAGCAGCATAGTTTTAGGAACTGAAATAAAATTTTTCGGCAACAAACAGGATATAAATTTATAACCAATGAAGAGAAAGAAGGAAGAAAATTAAAAATCAAACATTAATGAAATAGATTTCACTGTTTCTAACGAAAATATCTGTACCAATGGGTATACTTCAAGGCTGTACCGACAATACAGCATATTTTAAGGGATAACAAAAATTTTATTGTGCTATTTTAATCATTTGAAACAAATTAAAGTGGAACATTACATGACTAAGTAAAAATAGAAATAAAAAAGCAAAATAAACTGAAGTAAATTATTAACAATTATTATCGTGGATATACACATAGGCTTAATTTTATGGCCTACTTTTAGGGCCTACAACGTTGATTTCATGTTAATTTTCTTTAAATCCATGGCCTCTTCCTTAAAATCAGTAAAAATGTTAAATAAGAGTTTTCAGAGCTTCAAATAACACAAAAAGAACACCTTTAGTTTGAAATTTTTATTGCACGTGTGGTAAGTTATGAAACAAGTTTCATGCAAATAATCTTACACAAAAACCTATTTTAAACTAATACACCCAACGTATACAGCATCGCTGAAACACATTTTATGTCACAACCGTTGCATTTTTATGTCACATCTCTTATATTCAGGTAGTGACTGGCTTTTATATTATTGTGCCACATGCTTTATACTCCAGTTTCAAATTCTTTATATGTTTTGTGTCACACCCGTTACACATTATTACATTTGATACATTCATTATATCAAGCATTGTATTTTATTTTGTAATAATCATCATCTAACACAATGAAAAACTATTGTAGCACAAGAATATAATGAAAGTTACATGAGTACAGCAGATGTGACAGAAATATGTAACGGCTGTGACATAAAAATGTTACACTGTAACGCTGTAAGAAAGACAATAAAGAGTAAGACGATAAAGAGTATATTGTAAATAAATAAAAGGAGGTGTGACATCAAAATATAACGGGTGTCATATAAATATAAAGAGTTTCACAAGATGAATGTAATGAATTGTGTTACTATGTGTAAAGAACATGTTAAAGAAGATTTCAAAAAATAAACACAGGTAACGGGTTATGTCATGTAAAAGTAAAGTAATACACAACTTAGAATTTTAAAGAAATAGTGGATTTGACAACCTAAGTGACGAATTTATTACATTTTTGTGACAATGTAACGAATATGACAATGCAATGTTATGTACAAGTAAAGTAGCCCACATATTTAACATTTGATACAAAAATACATTTCGTGTGCTACAAATAATATAACAGGTGTGACAATTCAATGGTATGCGCAAGTAAAGTAGTCTACATTTTTCACAATTGACACAAAATATCATTTCGTGTGATATAAATAATATAACGGGTGTGACAACAGTATAATACACCAGTATAAGATTTTATGTAACGTTAAGAGATAAAAGCAATGTGTGTGACAATATAATATTGAGAATAAATATGCCAAAACACAACCTGTCAACACAGTAATTAATAAAATACATACGGTTTACATATAAAATACAGCGGGTGTGACAATGTAATGTAACCTGAAAGTAAAATAGCCATCAACTTTAACATAGGATACAAAAAGTGTAACAGATGTTCTGTAAATGTTTTAAACGTGTTAAATTTAAAGGAAAAAGGTAACGGGCGTGACAATGCAATGTGGTAAATATCACACAAACAGTTAAAATTAAAGTTGTATCGCAAAACGTAAAGTAACACAGAAGTTTTACAATTGTAAAGCATAAGTATAAGACAAGTTAAATAAAAATTGTAACGGGTATGACACAGAAGTGTAAAACGTGTGACAAAATACTTGTAACGGAAGTAACAATAAAATGTTATTTGAAAAATTAAGTGATATGCAACTTCAACAACTGTTATGCAAAAGTATAACGGGTGTGGCAAGAAAATGTACATCCGTTACATTTTTTAATGTATGTTATAATATGTAACAGTAATGTAAAGTAATAGAATAACAAAATATAAGGAGTTAAAAAAACAAAAATATAGCAGGAAAAAATATAACGGGTGTGATAAAGATGTAACGGGCGTGATAAAATATCTAACAGTAAAGTAAACGAATAGAATAACGAAATATAGACCGTTAAAAGACAAAAATATAACAGGGAAAAAATTTAACGGGTGTGACCGTAAAGTACTAAAATTCATAAATGTACCGAGTGTAACACAAAAATGTAACTGATGTGACTTAAACAAAAACAGTGCTTATAAACCAAAAACAGGTCTTTTTTGTTTTTGACAATTTAAGCAAGCAGTTGTCATGTTTTCTTATGAAAGCTAGGCCTTCCTTTTTCAGTTTTTTTTTTTTTTTTTTTTTTTTTTTGTTAGTAAAGTGTTAGCATAAAAAGGGTTCCTTCTTAAAACAGCTGTAGCTCTCACAAAAACCCAAAATTTGTTCACCTGCCAACATAAGTGACAACCATTTTATATGCTTTACCAAATCAAAATTAAATGTTTCTACAAAATCATTAGAAAACATATTTCATTCAAGCATCATATCAGTGAATTTGTTTCCACTGATTTATTTATGAAAATCCCATTCTAAAGATTTTTATGCCCCTCCCACAGCATACCCCATTTGCTGTTTGGAAATCCATTTTCTATTTTCATAAATATTTAAAAAGGCCTGCCATGTATTCAATTTAAATTGTTCATCATCATCAGTTGTTTTATTACAAGTTACAATAACAACAACAACAACACATATTTTATATTACAACAATATTACAACAATAACAACAATTTGCATTTCATTATTAAAATTTTAAATAAATTGTGATAGGTTTTGTTGCTAATGGCTTTTTACACACACATTTACATGCACAAACTAGATTTATAATAATTTATTCTCTCTCTCTCACAAATACACACACACACACACACACACACTTTAATGACTTTTAATTCGTAATTGTTGCAATTTTTTGCTTTTTTGGTTGGTTTTACAACAAATTTTTTTTTTCAAATATTTTTGCAAATATTTTAATAGAATTAAATTCTTTTAATTGAGAGAAATTAAAATTTGTTGAATAATTAAAATTAATTTTCGTTTCATTTTTAGAGTGTGACTGATTTTATGGATTTAATTTCAATAAAAACAACAGCAGCAGCCAACAACAACAGTGTAAAATGCTATGTGAGGTACACTAAGGCGTGTGATTTATTTGTGTGGGGAGTACAATAAATTTGAATTCAACACTCATACGTCCATGCAGAGCATAATGTGCTGCTTTTATGAGTGTTTTCACACCAGGGCATAGCTGCCAGATAAATGAGGCACCAAATCGTCAAATATTTGAGAAAAAATCGTCAAAGACGTTTATTGAAATCGTCAAAAAATCGCCAGAAAAAAAATAAATAAATTAAAAGTTTTTAAAACCCAAAATTATTCTATTGTAGCAAAACATATAAAGACAATATATGTACGTATCTGAGTTCAATAACAAAACATTTAAAAATTATCTTCATTTTTTTAATTTTTTTCCAAAAATGCAGAAATTTTATATCATTTTCAGGAAAAAATTGTTTAAGGTTTAAACCATCTATCCCAGTGTTGTTTATTGATACATAAGCGCAGCAATAATATTGCATTATCTTAATCTAAGAGTGATGTAAATAAAGGGTGTTTTTTATAGAGGTATAGAATTTTAAGTTGGCATTACTTTTCAAGATGGCTACCGATTTAACAGCTGTAAAGTGATTTATTCTCAGTTTGGTTTGGCAATTCATCATGAATAGACTCACGCCTGAGCAATGCTTGCAAATAGTGCAATTTTATTTCGAAAATAATGGTTCTGTGCGGAAAACGTATCGCGCACTACGTCCATTTCATCGTCGACAAAATCGTCCATCAGAGCAGTTAATTCGATTAACCATGGAACGTTTTCGCACCACGTTTACTCTTATTGATAACTTGCATCCCCAGAGACGCTGTACGGTGCGTACAGAAGAAGCTATTGCTGCTGTAGAGCGTAGCATTGAGGAAGACCCGAATGAGTCCATCCGCCATCGAGCAAAGGAATAGGATCTGTGTCCATCCACTTTATGGAAGATTTTGCGGAAGGATCTTGGTTTGCGTGCTTACAAAATCCAACTCGTGCAAGATTTGAAGCCAAACGATCATCAAGTAAGGCGTAGATTCGTCGAATGGGCCCAAAACGAGATTACCGTTGTTCCCGATTTTCACAAGCGAATTTTGTTTAGCGATGAAGCGCACTTCTGGTTGAATGGCTACGTCAACAAACAAAACTGCCGCATTTGGAGTGAAGGTAATCCTCAAGTGTATGTGGAAACACCGTTACATCCAGAAAAACTGACTGTTTGGTGCGCTTTATGGGCTGGTGGAATCGTTGGTCCGTACTTTTTCAAAAACGATGGTGGCCAGAACGTTACAGTCAATGGTGATCGGTATAGAGCCATGATTACTAACTTTTTCATTCCTGAATTGAATAACCATGATGTCCAGGAGATGTGGTTTCAACAAGACGGCGCAACATGTCACACAGCTCGTACCGCAATAGATTTATTGAAAGACACGTTTGGTGACCGCCTAATTTCACGTTTTGGACCTGCGAATTGGCCTCCAAGATCTTGTGATTTAACACCGCTAGACTACTTTCTGTGGGGCTATGTAAAGTCATTGGTCTATGCGGTAAAGCCACAAACGCTTGACCATTTGGAAGACAACATTCGCCGTATTATTGCCGATATACGGCCACAAATGTTGGAAAAAGTCATCGTAAATTGGACGTCCAGATTGGACTATATCCGCGCCAGCCGTGGCGGTCATATGCCAGAAATCATATTTAAAATGTAATGCCACAAGATTATCTTTCGGATAAATAAAATTCATGAACCATTATTTTCGAAATAAAATTGCACTATTTGCAAGCGTTGTTCAGGCGTGAGTCTATTCATGATGAATTGCCAAACCAAACTGAGAATAAATCACTTGACAGCTGTTAAATCGGTGGCCATCTTGAAAAGTAATGCCAACTTAAAGTTATATACCTCTATAAAAAAACACCCTTTACAAAGCTTAAAATGGCTTTTAGTGTTTTTTTTTAATTTTTAAAAATCGTCAAAATAAGGGCAAAAACCTGGGAGTTATGATTGTGAGGCCAATATAAATGAAATAAAAATTCATTTGCAACCGGAGCAGTTGTAGTTCACAGCAAAACAATAAATTTATTAAAATTTCAAACTATTTTTGTTTTATTAGAATTTTAAATTTAAACTTTTTGATCGCCAACCTATTATTGTATTTACTCACATTATGCTCATATCTAATATGTAAAATTCATAATGCGTAGAACATATGTGACGTATGAGTTATATTTAATTCCATTAGTTTCATACATGATAATATCGTAGTATTTTTATTGCATACTTTTCAGGGTAACTATTCCAGTACATGTAATATGATGCGTATGAGTAGTAGTTCAAATAAAGGGTGTTTTTTATAGAGCTTTAGGAAAATTTTTCAAAAAAAAAAAACACATAAAATTCAGAAAAGTGCATGAAATGTTTATTTGAATCGATAGTCCATATAATTTAATGTTTGAAGATTATTTCATGCAAATGTTGACCGCGACTGCACCTCAAATGGTCCATCCGCTTAGTCCGATTTTGGCATACTCTTTTCAACATTTCGGCCGGTATCTCATAAATGCTTCAATGTGGTCTTCCAATGCGTCCAATTAAGCGGGCTTGTCTGTATAGACATGAGCTTTAACATAGCCCCACAAAAAATAGTCTAATGGCGTTAAATCGCACGATCTAGGCGGCCAATTGACCGGTCCCGAACGTGAAATAAAATGTTCACCGAACTCGCCTCTCAATAAGTCCATTGTTACGCGTGCTGTGTGGCATGTGGCACCGTCTTGTTGAAACCACATGTCATGCAAGTCAAGATCTTGCATTTTGGGCAACAAAAAGTTGGATATCATCTCACGGTAGCGCTCACCATTCACAGTTACGTTATGATTCGCAGCATCTTTGAAGAAGTACGGTCCAATGATGCCACCAGCCCATAAACCGCACCAAACTGTGACTTTTTCTGGATGTACTGGTAGCTTTTGCAATGCTTCTGGCTGATCTTCACTCCAAAATCGACAATTCTGCTTCTTTACGTATCCATTGAGCCAAAAATGAGCTTCGTCGCTGAACACAATTTGTCGATAAAAAGTGGATCTTCGGCCAAGAGCCCATTCACCAAAAATTCTGCATTGCGGTAGGTCGTTCGGCTTCAATTCTTCACACCAAAATCCTTCCGCAAAATTTTCCACGTTGTTGAGTAACAGAGGCCCAATTGCTGCGAACGGCGACGAATCGATAATTGATGGTTATCATTAACACTGGCCGATACAGCTGCGATATTTTCTTCAGTTCGCACTCTACGTAAGCGTGTTGGTGGTTTAATGTCCAACAATGTCAATTTGGTGCGAAATTCAGTCACAATAGCCCGAATAGCCGCTTCAGTGGGCCAATTAAACTGACCATAAAATGGAAGAAACGCGCGATGAACTTTCTTAACAGAGCACACATTTTGATAATAAAATTCAATGATTTGCAAGCGTTGTTCGTTTGTAAGACGATTCATGGTTAAATTATAGGCCAAACTGAAGATGTTTGACAGTGAAACAAAACACGAAACGTGCGTGAGCTGTTTAAACCAGTGTTGCCAAAAAGATAATAGCTGAAAAATCACCCGTTACAATTAAAAAGAATGTATACCCCATAAATATGGAATTAGCTAGTACATGATTTTTCGATTCTATGCAATTGTAGGCTATATTCTACATTCCAGGAATATTACAGGGTGAACAAAGAAGGATTCAAATACCTGCTGAATGTGTTGATGGAAAATTTGATTAGTAACAATTGCAAAGTAAATGCAAGACTTAAAGTGGCTTTTAATGCAAATTTTTAATTTTTTAATAATCGTCAAAATAAGGGCATAAATCGTCAAGTCGTCAATACGATATTTTTGGAGCTCAAAATCGTCAAATCTGGCAGCTATGCACAAGGGCTCAGCAATGAATCGTTTTTCGCTACTCATAAGCACTCATGAATTTTGAATATTGAAATTTAACTATGTACTCTGATTTATTCATACTCACTACAACCAACGTCGATTTATAAGTACAGGTTGCAATGGGTATCCATACAACGTTGACATCAAATTCATAACACATATGTCTGATTCATAAGCCTACTCATTTAGATTCATAACCTTAGAAAAATACTTGTAATAATTATAAATGATTTGAGTGACTCGAATCATTCATCAAAATTTACAGTCTTAGTTTCTGTTGCATTTACGAAAGAAAAGAAAAAAGACACATAAGCAAGAAAGAAGACAGAGCAGCAAGCAGAGCAAACACACAACCTTCTAGCAAGTATTTTAGTGTTCGTACGCGATTCATACTTATTTTGTGATTCGTGTATATGTTGAGTTATAGAGAACCGAAATCAACAACATCATACGTGTTGTTAAGTATGAATATGATGAGTACTTCAAACTTTGAATATGAGTAGAGGTTCCATGATATTAAAATAAGTACGAATGCGTATAAGTATCAGAAATTATGAGCGTGATTTGATTCAACTCAACTTTTTGAATACTCATTGCTGATCTCTAATACATACATACATACATAATTTATCATTACAATCCCTTAGTCAGGATTACAGCCTAGCTTCTCACGCCACTTATGTTGTGTGTATTAATGTTTATCCATAAGTCACGGACCAAACGCCAGATTTTTTGGGATACTTTTTCATGGCAATTTTATTTCACTCTCAGAGTTTTTGCCAGAAATCTGCTGAAATCGTTTGTCTTACGAAAACAGGGAATTAATCGTATCCAAGCAGAGTGTAAACAAATAGTTATGTGACATAAAAATTGTTTAAATTTTGTTTAACTTTTTACGAGAACGATATACACAGTGGACGTGGTCGTTCACGTTAGCTTCTTGAAGTTGAAGTTGAGTTAAAGTCTGCTAACATATAGAAAACATTTGAGCATAGTTCGCCCCTAAGTTGCTCATCTTAGCAGCTCATCAAGGCCTGTTTAAACTTTGCAATTCAATATTTTACTGACATAAACGATCATGCAATACTAAATCCGACAAAATGTCCCAATAAAGCACTAAGAATGGAAAAAAGATTATGATAATAGCTTAACCATTTGCAGGTTTCATAACCGGCCACCTCGCAAGGCTATCAACTGTTAAATATGTTTCCCCGGAACAATAATTTCATAACACAACTGCAAGACGCACCCAAATCTGATTACAAAATTGATTGACTCAAGCGTAACGTTATTTCGAGCATTATGGGAGACGATCTAATGAGCAATGAATTGTCAAGACTATAAAGCAACTTAAAAAGACATTGAAAGTGTTACAAGAATTCAATGTAATCTAGTAGCTAATGTGTTGGGCTTATTACACGAGGATTCGTGATTCAAACCCCAGTTCAATACTTTTTTCAACATCTTCCTATCAATGGTCTTTCAGGCAAAAAGCTTTGCGAGTCAAATAACACATGCCAAGAAAAGTTTCTCAAAAACCTTTCGTTCCTTTAAACTATAAACTCATGGATAAAATTAAGACAACACCACATAGATTGTAGTCCTGTCTTAAGAGTTGAAAGAGAACAAGTGGAAAGTGTTGCAAATGTGGTTAGGCTTGTACATCATCAAAGTCGCCGTGGTCTAGTAGGTAGTGTGTTGGCTTATTAGACGAAAAGCTAGGGTTCGAGCTCCAGGCCAGACATCAAAATGAAATACAAAAGGATTTCTTCGGCGACTTCCTCTCAGCAGATTTCTGGCAAAAACTCTGAGTGTGAAATAAAATTGCCATGTGAAGTTTCTCAAAAATCTGTCGTTCGGAGTCGGCTTTAAACTGTAGGTCCCGCCACTCATGTATAAAATTAACACACACAACATAAGTGGTGTGAGAAACTAGGTCGTGATCCTGACTGAAGGGTTGTAATGACCAATTATGTATGTATGTATGTTGTACATCATCACAATGTATACATGACCGAACATATCACTTTTTTTACGATTACTATTTTAAGCCCAAGCCATGAAACAATTAAAGCCAAATTATTATCCAGAATGTCGTTGATAAGTTGATTAAGTGTCTGAGAAAAGGATTCCAGTTCTAATTCAGCAGTGAAGCTAATTTCTGACTAGCAATCCATGTTAACAATTAAAATGATCGCATACAGAATTTGGATATTCCAGGAGTGATTGTGTACAAGCCTTTACATCTTGAAAAACTGACGGTATTGTGCGTATCAAGGTCTGGAAATGTCACTGGGCTTTATTTTTCAAAAATTATCATCATGGGCCTAAGAAAATATATTCAATTGATGCAATGGAAATGCTTTAAGTATCACACAGCTTTTAAAGGAAGGTTTTTTATGTGGTCAGACGTTGAAGAGTATTACTGAAGTTAAAGTGGGGATATCACGGTAAGGTTTAAAAACTTGCGAGATTTTCAATGTACTACACATAGTTATGACACGACTTTACTAAGTACGGTTGTGTTCACACATTTCTGTATAAATATTAATGACCGTAAAGGCTGAAAGACCAATTTAATTGTACCACATGTTTTTAAAATTTTCTTTTTATTATTTTTTTTATTTCCTTATTTTTCTTACCTTTTTTTCTAATGTTAACGATTTCCATTTAAATTGAAGGATGATATTCAAAAAAACACACTTTTTCTCTTCAGCTTAATTATTTTTTTATCATAAACTATTGAAGCACTGCTTAGAATTTATTGAATATGATTTTTAACTTTTAAATAATTCACAAAAAAATGTAAAATTTAACATTTTAAATATTTAGGAAACATTTTTTTTTTCTTTTTCAAACAATTTTAGCAGGTGTATTTATTTTTATTATTATATTAAATTCGTAGAACTATTTACACATGTTATAATTATGATTCAATTTTTTTATTATTTATTTATTTTTCTCTTATTTTTTTATAATGTAAAGTATTGTATTTAACAAAATGAAATCTACAGCTTTTATTACAATAAAAACTGTTTTTTATTTACACTGCCTAAGAAAAAAATATTGTATTTTTAAGGATCTTTCTTTGATTTTTTTTATTTTTTTTTAATAAAATTATTTTTTAAATTTTATTTTTTATTACTTTTTAATTACACTTAATTTTCTAAATTAATTTCTCTTTTTTTTAATTTTCTGCAAAGGAATAAAAGCAAAATTTTCATTTATTAACACTTTTAAAATGATTTTATTGTGTATTATAAAAGCCCTCTTTCAACTTTATTAGCACTGGGGTTTAAAACATACGAGTATTTTTAGGTTCAATTGAAATTTCCATCGTATATCCTTTGCTTTCATTGCAAAAGCCAACACTTGATATTTAAACACTTAATATTTCTATATTTACACGCACTCATCACGTTCTCTCTCTCGTTCTCTCTTTTTCTCTTTCTCACTCTCGCTTTCTGTTGCTAGTTTGCTTTTATGTATTGATTCATGAATTCATTTTATGGCACTAAACACACACTTGCACTTACACTCAACACTCACTCATTCCTTTACTTATGATCCTATAAATATAACTGCATATTAAAATAACACACACACACACACACAAACAACAACAAAAATACAATAAATTCCGTTAGTTTTTTTTTCGCTTAATATTCATACCCTTTCCCTACAAAGGCGTATGCATTTTTTTACACTCTTCTTTTATAGCACTTTACTAGCACTAACACTTACACACACACACACATACATTCGCACATAGTTTTCCCATTTTTAATATTAAAAAAAATAATAAAGAAATCAAGTCATGCATGAATAGCTGTGAGAAATCATACCATAACACAACATTTTAGTAGCAGCAATAGCAACAGCAACAATATATAGATAACTGTACATTTTCCATACAAAGTATCAGTTTATACATGCATGTATGTGTACATATTTTATGTTTGCTCTCGTCATCATACAACACGTTTCTCTAACACATTAACCGTTACTGATACGTAGAGTTGGACAACACAAGGCAACACTGTGTAACTTCTTATAAAACGCGTTAAAATTTTTTTCTTTTCTTTTTTTTTCTTACTGTTTTGCTGGGTATGCTCCTTAAGAATTTTAGTTTTTTTCTTTCTTTCTTTTTTTTTTTTGTTTTTGTTTAAGGAAAAGAAAAAATTCTTCTTTTTTAAGTTTGATAGTTGGCCCGCTCGAGTTTAACGTTGTACTGGTGACTTAAAGACACCATGACACAGTGACTGACTTAAAATAAAATTTTATCAAACCGAACTCAAAAAATGTACATTTTAATAATGTAGAGCTAATTTAGCGGTTTTTTTCTTCAAAAAACGCTTTTGTTAATTTGAAAATAAAAAATGTGTCTGCTTTCATACGAGTTTGAAAATAAACGATTCGTTTGAAAGTAGTACTCAGCGGTATGGAAAGAGAGTCCCACAGACGGTTAGTCCGCAATAAATTTCGAAGACAGTTAACCTGCTATCATGCCAGAAAATAGGGTCACATTTCACCCAAAAAATGTTAATTAAGGAAAGAGATATTTGTCTCCTCTATAGTACAGTGTTGCCAGAAAATTTAATTCTGGTATAATAGCTGTAGATTTGCCATGGACTTCACAAATTTCCAAATAATAAAGTTTTTTATTAATGCCAATAGGTAATGTTCGTAATTGCCCACCAAGTGCCATTCATTGATTAGGATGTAGACAGTGATTCTAGAGTCCTTAAAGACTCGATAAACATTACAGCGGATATTTGCTTTTTTAAGCGGTTTTTTTTACGGTATTAAATGGTCTGGCTTCTGCTAAAGAGGACCTGAGTGGTTCGTAATTGTTAGGACTCCTTGGAAGCTTTGAAACCAGACCGAATCAGTCTCTCATAAGTTCCGTGTCATAGTAATATTCCCGACAATGATGGTTCCACTTAATTGATAATATGATTGACCTCTAATCTGCTACCCCTATGGAATCATCGGGAGATGGAGTTTAACTCGCTGATGGAACACCACGGGATATTAATTCCTTACTGGGGTCTGTGATGTTAAATCGCTGATGGGGTTCTAGGACAGTTTTCTGCAGGATATGTGGAATAGCAGAAGACGATGGAGTATCTCCTCTGTAACTGGCCAGCTTTTATGCTTTCATCATTGAGAAAGCTCATCCGTTTTAATTTTCAATTGATTTTTATTAATTTCAAATTACCCACATTTTCTAACACTTATTTACATATCCAGACTGTTTTCCTATATTTCCACGTAGTATTAGCAACACTGTTTGTCAAAACTTTTGCTCTGCTCTTTTCACTTTCGTGAGAGTTTGCGTGTACGTGTAGTATACTCGTACCAATGGGCTATAAGTGTATATGTATGTAAGTGTGTTAGTAAGCACAATTAAGAATATGTGCGTGAGTACGAGAAACGACTATAAAGATGAGAGTTTTTTTTTGTTTTTATATGATGAACCCAACGTTATTCCTGTATTTCGTGTACTGCTGGTATGCACAAGTGAAATTTTGTTCCCCATATTAAGCATACACAACACAAGACACGAGAGTTTATAGGTGAGCGTACGAATATGTTTTTTTTTTCTTTTTTTTGTTTCATTTTGAGAGTGTAAAAGTATGCGAGAGTAAAAGAAAAGAAATTGTGTTGCGTGTTCTATTATCGTTGTTATTATTATAATTGTAACTGTCGTTGTTGTTGTTGTTATAGTTGTATTTGCTGCTACGCTGCTACTGCTGCTAGTGCCTCTCATGTTATTTTTAAAAATAATTCAACATTTATTGCGTGGAAATGGGTGAGTACAATACGTACGTATATTTTATGTTAGCCAAGGTATGCAAATACAGTATAGGTGTGCGTGTGTGGAAGCCTTAAGTATGGAGAAACAGTGTTACCATGTCAGCTTTAGATTCTTGAAGGAAAAACATATTTTTTTCATATTTTTTTCTTCTATAACAAATTTATGAGTACCAACCGTAATGAAGGCACATATTTTAGGAGATTAAGACGGTAACATTGAAGGTGACCAAAAGATGTCTTTCGAATGTGCTTCAAGGATTCATAAAAGTGTTGATACGTATGTATTATATTTGGGGTTTATTGCACTTCTGGAAATCTCTTGGCAAATTAGGTTGACATCCTGATAGAAGGGTTGTAATGATCAATTAGTTAAAGTGCCTTGAAAGATCACAGATTTGCCAAGGCTAAGGAGATTAAGGCGATAATGTTGAATGGGGTAAAGGCTTTACCAATAACAGTCATCAAATGTGTTTTAAGGAGTGAAAAAAGCTATGGTTCAAGAGTATTATACCTGACTGTGGTTTACTTTGAAACGGGTTCGAAACCTGAATTCAAAAAAAATGACGAAGCCATGTAGAAAGTGGCGAGTGTTCTCCAATCGGAATAAAATTGGACAGAAGGCACAGAGAACGACACATAGGAACACAGTCTTACAGCCTGCAGAGTTGTCCAAATATTTAGCTTTTATGAGGTGGTCTGAGCCAGCTGAATCACTGCTCTGCATTGGAAAAAGGATCATCTTCTACAGGATGATTCCAGCGGGAATTTAAAGCAATGAGCAGACAAAAAGGCCTAATATTAGAGGATCTTTTACAGCTCTGATAGGACGAGAACACGCAACAAAAGAGAACATAGAGAGGAGAGTAGTTACTGCATAGAAGGAGATTTAATTCTTGTATTAGACTATCCTGGCATTGCGGAATTAAAAACTTTCGAACGTGAAAACGAAACTTGCATTGCAAGAAATGAAGTTTCCACTTCTGAAGGACGAGAACATTTCTGTGCAATGAAAAAGGGAGTTTCAAAGGAGTAAAGAGGGGACTGAAGATAATCTAAACTTTTACTCGTGTTACTTTCGACTAACTTTTGCATTTCAAACTGGGGATTGTAGAAACAATGCAAAATTTTTACACATAAACACTCTGGGAAAATTACAAAGAATCACCAGAACACATGCCTGGAGGCTGTGTGTTCAAAAAGGAACACCTAGAGCACATATTCCTGATGATCATGAAGACAGACAGTACAATTGATCACTTGGTCACACTACTTCCTCTGGATTTTACTTCAATTCAATTTCATACGCCTTTAATATGGCGTTAAAGGCATCATAAAAACTTCATTAATTTTTCATTCATTTACTTCCACGATGGCAACACTGCAACTGAGTACAATTCGAGTTTTACTTTTTTACCAACAGGCAGAGAGAGAGAGAGAGCGAGAAAGCACACACGTAAACTCACTTCGTTTTATGTTTTGCTAAACTTTGTTGTTGGTGTTACACAGCAATCCTTTTTTTGTTAATATTGTTGTTGTTATTTAAAAAATGTAACGAGAGCGAACGAAAATGATTACTCTGTTGTAGTCGTTGGTTCATTCTTTTTTTTTCGTTTTTTGCTGTTCTCTTATTAAAACAACAACAAAAGCTTTGAATTGGAGCTACCGCGTAGGAAATGTAGGTTAGGTTTTCATTTTCTTTCCGTTTTTTTTATTCTCTTCTTTTTTGAATTCGTAAATTAAAGGAAAAAAAGGAGGAGGAGGAAAATACCTTTATTTTTATTAAAGGTTTTCTATTTTTAAAAACAATTATTTTTTAAATTTAATTTTTTTTTTATTATTAATTAACAATTTTTTTTTAACTTTTTTAAATTTTAATTCAACTTTTTTACTTTTAGTGTGTTTTATTTTTAAAATATTTATTTTCTTTTATTTTTCTGCTTTAATTAATTATTTATTTAAACAATTTTTTTCTTTCATTCTTTCTTTCTTTCACTGTGTATATTTATTTATTCTTGTTTAAGCACACAACATATCGTTTTGGTAGTTCGTCGGCGACTGAACTATTCTTCCGATTGACGTAATCCTTATGGTGTTTGCAAATGTATGCAAAGAAATTTCCCTGTATTATGTGGTATATTCCTGACACAACAACTCGTTTTGCATTAATACTCTCTTTCGTCTAACGGCTCACTTTTAACATTAATGGAGAGTGTTTAGCAAGTAGAGCTAAATATAAAAGAGACTGTTATCCTACAACAGTGGTTTGAACGTTAAAAAATGTGGAAATAATTTAAATTTTGATTAAAAAAAATTATGTGTGGAGTCGTTTTCAGTCCTGCAAGGATCGCAGGTCTGTTACAAAGGATCTATGGAGACTTTATGCAGTTTTTCTCTCAGTTCCATCCATTTCTTTCCCCTAAGCACTTGATATATATACTGTACAACGTCTTTGGATAAGGATACTCAAGGAACGTTAAGATAAAGAGAGGCAAAGACTCTCATCAAACCAGTTGTGTTCGAGAGCATTGATCTTTTGCTTGAAAACCGCAATAAGAGGAGATTTGAATCATACATCAAACTATCCGCGAATAACGCGAGGTTGACGATCGGTCTACAGACTTATTTGCAATGGCAGTTGCCTAGAAGTGGCCATAGTCTAGTAGGTAATGTGTTGGCTTATTAGACGTAAGGCCATGGTTCAAACCGCAGGTCAGACATCTCCATTTTGTATATATGGTGCCTCGAACCCAACTTATAGAAGCTCTGAGGATGAGAATGAATCATCGGAACATATTCTTGAAACCTGTGGGGCATGAATGCATCCCAGAAAGAAACTGCTTTGGGTGAATATCAAGGCAACACTGGGAATTGTCATTGTTACCAGCGATGCACGTATAAAGTTGGAGGGAATTACAATACGCCTCTTCACTACAATAATTATAAGCCTTTGAACGACAGTGTTGCTAGTAATATAGTTCTTTGTGTTAAGTCTATGAAAGGAAAGCGAGAAAAAGAGTGCTTATGTTTACTGACATTAAATTTAAATTTGTTTGGAAGGGATTGTCCATTTTGGGGTTTCAGAACAACCACAACGCTGTGATTTCAATGAAACTTTTGTTTTTAGCAGAACCTCTTTTAGCTTATTCGACGTAGGCCTGTAGTACAAACCCAAGCTCAGGCAAACATTTTTTCTGCGTCTTTCTCTCATTAGTCTTCTGGCAAAAACTCTGGGATTAGAATAAAATTGTGATGAAAAGTTTCCCAAAAATCTGTCATTCGAAGTCGGCGTTAAGCTGTAGAGGTTCCGCCACTCATGGATAAAATTAACGCACAACATGGGTAGTGTGAGAAACTAGGTTGTAATCCTGACTTATCAATTAAGTAAGTAAATAAGTCAAACGAGAGAGCACATCGTTTGACAAAATTGCAAACGATCGGACCGTTATAAGAGTACCAACCTCTTCAGTGCTCAAATGAATAAAGGAAAGTTACTTACTACCACATACAATACATGTTTACAGAGGATGTTGTTTCTAGACAACGACAGATGACCCCATTATTATCCTGCAACTCCTGCACCAATACTCCAATCATCTGCATAGCTAAGGAAACTTATGTAATAGAACTGAAACAGAATAAAACAGGGGGACGATGCTTAATGACTTCTTTCTGATTTTATTTCTGTTGGACAGTGTTATTAAAACATTTCGCTTAAAACTTGAGAGTGGCAGATTTAAATTTCAATTTCTTACAGTGTCTGTTGGTTGATTTGATTTCTTTGATGCTGTTGTTTGCTGTTGTCTGTCACTGTTAAGAATTTTTTTTTGTTTATTTTTGTTGTAATCCTGTTTTTGAAGAGATTATTTTGTGTAGTTGTTGTTATTGTTGTTGTTGTTGTTATTTCCTAACCTAACCTAAAAGGAAATTATTTGTGTGGTCATTGCAGCTTTAAGAGAAACGCGCCAAACGAAATACGTTTACAGTTTAAAAAATGTTGTTAAGAAATAAAGAAGACGAATTAGAAAAAGTTTTTTAATTTAATTTAATTTTATAATATTTTTATTTGTTTTGTTTTTAATTCTGTAACGGTTAATAAATTTATGTTCGTATTTGTAAATATGCAAAGCAACCGGCTGTATTTACTTGGACTGTTAAGAAAGAGTAAGACAGAGAGAGAGAGAGAAAGTGTTGTTTACATTGTTAAAGTTAAAGCTTAAAGTAATGAAAACAACACTTACACAACGACAACAACAACAACAACGCCTGTAAAAATATGAGAAAACAGTTCAAGAAGGAAAAAATCCCCATATAATGTTCCTGCATTGCAAACCTGGGAATAAGGGCACATGCACACACACACATATAAAAACAGCAAGAAAGTAAAAAAAAAAACAAGGAACAAAACAAAGAACATCACAGAACAGTAGAGAAACGTAAAGAAAGCCCATTAACTTACAATTTCACTTAAACATGTGATATTATGATGCTATCTGGAGTAAAAAACTAGTTGAGTGTGTAAGAAAGAGAGACACGCACACACACACACATAGCGAAGAGCTGTTACTCTCATTAAAGTACAGGAAACCAGAAGAGAACAATTGGATAATCAAAATAAAAACTAAACAACAACAACAACAAAAAACACAAACACAAACAATCAAAGGCAAAAATCAAAAAGAAAAAGGAAAATATGAAAATAAATGATGGCAACATGGTTGGTTGGTTGATAAGCGAGAGTGTAAGCATGCAATGAGAGTAAGAGTGAGCGTCAAAACAAAGCAAAACAAAACAAAACCATAGTGTGTGTGTGTTCAAGTATCAGAGTAGGACTAATCCCATGCTAATCACAGTCATAAATTAAATTATTTCTCTTCGCTCTTTTCATTTCATTTCTTTACACTTTTTTTGAGTATTTTTCTTAAGAAATAATAAAATATGTTCATGTAGTTGTATTGTATTATTTAAATATGTATTGTATTGAAAAAAATTAAGTGAGTGGCAGTGGTCAAATATGTATTTAAATAGGCCAACCAGCAAGAGTTTATTTATGGGCTTGTTTCACTTCATGCTTTCTTACTTTTTTTAAATCGCAAGGAATTTTAAAAATAAAGTGAAAAAAAGAGAAAAATTAAAGAGAGCTTTGAAGTATTGAAAGTTCTTGAAAAGAGAGCAACAGAGAAATTAAAAGAGAAAATTTGTGAATGAACTGATCTTGAGTGAAAACACAATTAAAGCTTTATGCAACAAATTACGCGTTTTAAGATAAGAACAAACATTTTAAAAGCATTTTAAACTTTAAGCATGCAAAAGTTTGATTGTCGTAATTTCAATAATCCTTTGATCAAACGACAATTTGAAGTGAGTTTAAGGGGAGCCAAATATCCACCTTTAGATTATTCGTTCAAGAGGGCCACCAATACACTGAAGAGCATCTCACGCAGGAGATACACTTATGGACACACAATTAAGTCACCTATGCAAAATTTTTCATTTTTGTAAAAATTAAAAAATTTAAGAAAAGTGGAGACAAAAACAACTTATATTTATTAATTTCATATGCTTAATAATTAATTAACAACAAAAACTTAAATAGTTTTTCATTGTAAAAAATGTTTTGGTACTTAGTTGATATCAGACTTAAAATTTAAGTGGACACATAATTAAATCATCTGAAGAAAAATATTGAAAATTTGATTTAATTGCTTTATTTTTCACCCAAACTATTTGCAATCTTTAATATTTTGTGGGGAAACCTTTTTGGCGTATTATTTCAGTACATCTTTGTGGTATTGAGTTGATTAAGTTGCGACACTGCTCAGGACTAATGTTATCCCATTCTGCCTGGAAAAGATGCCAAAGTGCTTTTTGATGCTGGGTTTTTTGGCTGCAACTGCTCGTTTTACGATCACCCAAAGATTTTCAATAGGGTTCAGATCGGGACTTTGAGTTGGCCAATCAAGAATGCTTATTTTTTCCTCAGCAAACCAAGGTTTAACTACCCAAGATGTTTGCTTCGGGTCGTTATCATGCTGAAATATCCGCGCTAATGGTAATTCGTCGTCATAATCTTTAGTCAAATTGTTTCGTAGGATGTTCTTATACATTTCCCCAGTCATTTTCCCATCGATTCTTACCAGTGGACCAACGCCGGATGAGGTAAAACAACCCCGACCCATTACTGACGAACCTCCATGCTTTACGGTTTGTTTGGTGTACTTTGGGTACAATTGTGTATTGACAGGACGTCTTACATAGGGTCTGGCATCATTTCCAAAGATATTAAACTTGGGCTCATCACTCCATACGACTAATTTCCAAAATTTTGTCGTCTTTATGGATTTGGGTTTTGGCAAACCGCAAGCGTTGCTGAATATTTTTTTGGACACATTAGGTTTTCTTCTCGCAAAACGTCCATGGATATTATTTTCAGTCAAGCGTATTCTTACGGTCCTTGCCGATATTTTAACAGCGTGTTCCAACTCAATGCACTATATAATCTGAGTAGATGTGAGGAGCTTTACTCATCCTGGCTAAATAAATAAGTCCTGATCTGAACGCTATTGAAAATCTTTGGGGGATAGTAAAACGAGCAGCTGCAGCCAAAAAACCCAGCATCAAAAAGCACTTTGGCAGCTTTTCCAGGCAGAATGGGATAACATTAGTCCTGAGCAGTAACGCCAAAAAGAGTTCCCCACAAAATATTAAAGGTTCAAAATAGTTTGGGTGAAAAATAAAGCAATTAAATTAAATGTTCAATATTTTTTTGTTCAGATAACTTAATTATGTGTCCACTTAAATTTTAAGTCTGATATCAACTCCGTACCAAAACATTTTTTATAATGAATAACTTTTTTAAGTTTTTGTTGTTAATTAATTATTAAGCATATGAAATTAATAAATATAAGTTGTTTTTGTCTCCACTTTTCTTAAATTTTTTAATTTTTACAAAAATGAAAAATGTTGCATAGGTGACTTAATTCTGTGTCCACAAGTGTATGTATGCGAGAAAGACAAGCCGAAAAAGTGTCAAATGGCGTTTGTGCATCAAATCAAAACGATTTTTACCAACAGCGATGATTTGTATTTGATCAAATGGTACTGGAAAGAATGGCGTAATAATATGCCCCAGGATATTAAAGATGCTTTCCATTATTACATCGAATATTATCAGAATCTGTCGACACCGGAGATTCCAGCAAGGAACTCAACCAAAAGTTCAATGGTTTTGCTAAATCTGGCCAATTTATTCACTCTACAGTTTATCGGTACCCATTTAATGTGAATGTTGTACTGGTCCTCCATCTCATTGAAAGACTTACGGCATTCAAATACCGCCCTAGATATCAGTCTATTAGAACTCTGTACCCTGCATAGCCACAACAGTCCAAGGTTTTCTTTAATTTAATTTTTTTTGTGCGTGTTCCTATTATTTAATCTCACACTGTATATACGCGCTTTATCTCAACTTAATTGTATACAATAAAATTCTTTTTAAAAGCTTCAGAACCACTGTTTAGTGTTTTTGGTTATAAATCTTAGCAAAAGGTTATCATCATCAATGAGTTCATTTGATTTTTATTTCGACTTTATTTTTAAAACTTTACATCCAACAGAAAAACAAGAATTAATTCAGAATCTCAGAAATTTAGTTTCAATTGGAATGCTGAACGAAAAACAACGTGAAATATTTAGAAAAAAAAAATTTTATAAAAATAAAAATTAAATTTTCAATAAAATGGCCAACATTTTCAAGGTACAGTGAAGAAAAAAATTAAAAAAAAAATAAAGAAATTATATTAAAAAAATATTGAATGGTGATAAATATAAAAATACGCAAATAAGTTACAAAAAAAAATAAAATTTAAAGGCTTGTCGAAAAAAATGATGTTCAAAATTGTTTTGTCAAAAAATTAAAAACTGTTTTCTTTTCTGTTTGAAATAAGGTTTCCGGAATAGCAAACATGTGTGGTTTTAATGGATAACATTTTGTTATTGGTTAGTGAAGCCTTTATTCCCTCAGTGTAGAACTTCTGTAGAAGAGTTTAAATCAAAAACGGAACGAATATCATTTTACAGGCCTGTACGGAATTTAAATGTACATTATTAAGACAACTGTGCAAGGTCTGGCTTATGTGGTGGATGCGCCAAAACTTCCTAGCAAAGCTTTCTTATTTTCTATCGAGCGATCACCAAACATACTCTTATGTATGCTCTGGCATTGTCAGTTGACCAATCCTGGTCGTTGCTAGTTGAATGAGCTGCTTTAATCGCATTAGTAGTTGCCGTAGTCTAATAGGTAGTGTTGGCTTAGTAGACGTGAGGCCACGGTTCAAACCCCTAGTCAAGACATCTCCAATAAAACGAAAATATGAAAAAATATCTCATCGGCTACTTGCTCTCAGCAGATTTCTGGCAAAAACTCTGAGTGTGAAATAAAATTGCAATAAAAAGTTTCCCAAAAACAGTCTGTCGTTTGAAATCGACTTTAAACCGTAGGTCTCGCCACTCGTGTATAAAATTAACACTCACAACATAAGTGGTGTGGAAGTTGCCGTAGTCTAGTAGGTAGTGTGTTGGCTTATTAGACGTAAAGCCAGGGTTCGAGCCCCAGGCCAGGCATCAAGACAAAATACAAAAAGGATTTCTTCGGCGACTTCCTCTCAGCAGATTTCTGGCAAAAACTCTGAGAGTAAATAAAATTGTCATGAAAAAGTTTCTCAAAAATCTGTCGTTCGGAGTCGACTTTAAACTGTAGGTCCCACCACTAATATATAAAATCAACACACACAACATAGTACGTTGTACAATGGATCATTACGACCTCCGGGTACTGTGCTTGTCTTAATTGACAAGTACAAGTCCTCTAACCTAACCTAACCTAAGTGGTGTGAGAAGCTAGGTTGTAATCCTGACTAAAGGGTTGTAATGACCAATTACGTATGTATATACGAATGTAATCGCATTAATTATCGACAGTGTATATCAGAATCAATTGTTTGACCAATTTGTAGCAAAAAATAACGAAAAAAATTCCTTCAAATTCCACCAGATCTACTGTATTAGGTTTCTTGATATCAATTCTTGATTGGTTGTTATATGAACAGCTTCACCTTGCTTCATTCTTGATCTTTTATGCACATTACTGTCTTACAGGGATTTATTTTTTATCTTTGTGACAAATTCAAAGGCTTTATGATGTATATCATTCTGTTGTGGAGACATTCCCTCTCATACATTCCCTCTCACATAATAACTGTCAGATAAAAACCCTTTGGAATTGATTTTATAAATCTGCGACCATTGTTTCCCACCCCTGTTTTACCATTTTTCTACTTAATTATTTCGGTATACTATACCAAAGAGCCCGGATCGAAGTTCATAAGGTGGCTACTTTACCAATCTCTACAGTCATTGACAATTACTGGGAAGTTTCTGAAGACATAAGGCCTGATAAAATATTTTTACCAGTAACTTAAGGAAAAAGCAACTGAGAGGTTTTACTCTGTATGATATCCGTGACATTTTTAGTTTCTTTCTTGTCCTTACTTCAGCCCTTCGTGCTGATATAGTGGGTGATTTTTTTTAGAGCTATAGGAAAATTTTTCAAAAAAAAAAACACATAAAATTCAGAAAAATTCATGAAATCTTTATTTGAATCGATAGTACGGTCCATATAATTTAATGTTTGAAGATTATTTCATGCAAATGTTGACCGCGACTGGCCTCAAATCCGCTTAGTCCAATTTTGGCATACTCTTTCCAACATTTCTCACGAATAAATGCTTCAATGTTCTCTTCCAATGCGTCAATTGAAGCGGGCTTGTCTGTATAGACATGCGATTTAACATAGCTCCACAAAAAATATTCTAAAGGCATTAAATCGCACCATCTAGGCGGCCAATTGACCGGTCCCGAACGTGAAATAAAATGTTCACCGAACTCGCCTCTCAATGAGTCCATTGTTACGCGTGCTGTGTGGCATATGGCACCGTCTTGTTGAAACCACATGTCATGCAAGTCAAGCTCTTGCATTTTGGGCATAAAAAGTTGGCTATCATCTAACGGTAGCGCTCACCATTCACAGTTACGTTGCGATTCGCAGCATCTTTGAAGAAGTACGGTCCAATGATGCCACCAGCCCATAAACCGCACCAAACTGTGACTTTTTCTGGATGCATTGGTAGCTTTTGCAATGCTTCTGGCTCATCTTCACTACAAAATCGACAATTCTGCTTATTTACGTATCCATTGAGCCAAAAATGAGCTTCGTTGCTGAACACAATTTTTCGATAAGGAAGTGGATCTTCGGCCAACTTTCCAAGAGCCCATTCACCAAAAATTCTGCGTTGCAGTAGGTCGTTCGGCATCAATTCTTGCACCAGCTGTATTTTGAAAGGCTTCACACCTAAATCCTACCGCAAAATTTTCCACGTTGTTGAGTAACAGAGGCCCAATTGCTGTGAACGGTGACGAATCGATAACTGATGGTCATCATTAACACTGGCCGATACAGCTGCGATATTTTCTTCAGTTCGCGCTCTACGTAAGCGTGTTGGTGGTTTAATGTCCAACAATGTAAATTTGGTGCGAAATTTAGTCACAATAGCTCGAATAGCCGCTTCAGTGGGTCGATTAAACTGACCATAAAATGGAAGAAGCGCGCGATGAACTTTCTTAACAGAGTACGCATTTTGATAATAAAATTCAATGATTTGCAAGCGTTGTTCGTTTGAAGATGTTTGACAGTGAAACAAAACACGAAACGTGCGTGAGCTGTTCAAACGAGTGTTGCCAAAAAGATTATTGCTAAAAAAATCACCCGTTATATACCAGCAGCAGTGTTGCCCACTCTCTGACCCACTCCTAGCTGCAGAAAGCATGTTAATAATTCATCACATCCAGTGATTTGTATGAAATAAATGTCGGTGTTGGATATTGTGATCAATTTTTATTGGATAACTAAGTCGCTAGTTTTAGGTTAACAGGAATAGTTAGCTGGTTCTAGGACACTGAGGCTTATATACTTAGGGATGTGTCGAGGACAGATAGTAGTAGGACAGGAGCAGGCGTACTCGGTCCGAGAGAGAAACATTCAGAACTCGTGGCTGGTATATTTGCAGGCATCTTACTTAATTGCTTATTACATTACATCTTGTTCCTGTCCCTTTCACCCGTATCTCGATCTACTCCGATAGCCAGGCTGCGATAAAGTCTCTGTCGAACGTTGCGATAATTCCAGGATCGTCAGAGAATGTCGCCGCTGCCTCAATCTCCTTTCTGGGCGCCTCGGCGTCACACTTGTCTGGGTTTCCGGACACTGCGATATTGCGGGAAACTGCAGGGAATCCGGAATCTTCTTCGATCAACTTGGGAATGCTACTTACCTCGTTCAAACTGGTTATTGCGTGGAAATTCTCCCGGGACGCCAACCGGTCCTGGATCAATGAAGAGTTCTGCTCCATCGCTAGGCTCACTTGGCCCACAATGGATGGGAGGCGTACCAACCAGCTACTTGGACTTGGCCGTAATATCATCTCGATCACAGTGGCCATGCTTACAGGCCACTGTGTTATAGGTAGACACGCGGAGAGAATGCGACTCCCATTTAACGACTTCTGCCGTGGATGCAGATCCGCCGAGGAGGAGGAGACTGTCATCCATTTCCCTTGCGGGGTGCAGATATAGGTTATTTGGCTCTCCGACCCTTGTCAGCTTGACGGAGCTATCGTCCATTGATAACAAGGACATAGCCTCGTTTAACAAACTTTCTGGCTGGTTTTCCAGCCTGGGGTAGTCGTGCTTTTTGGAAAATGTGCAGCCCTTGCGCTGACCAACTTCTCCCTCCTTGGATCGGAGGAACTTGGTCAGTGCAGAGGCTGCGTTCACCTGTGGCATCACAACGGGCCGCTATGCGTGCTCAAGTGAGCTTTTTGGTAAATTAAAGCTACCACGCTAACCTAACCTAACCTACATTACATTAAAATCCTTAAATCATCCATGTTCTCTGTGTTAATTTTATGCATGAATGCCGGAACTTGCAGATTTCTGAAAAACTTTTCATGGCAATTTTATTTATTCTCAGAATTTTTGCTAGAAGTCTGCTGCGCGGAACTCGCCCACAATATTTCTTCATACTTCGTTTGGTTAATGTCTAAGCTAGGGTTTGAAACACGGCCTCACTTCCTACTAGACTGCGAAGATTTTATTGTTGACACTACTTTATCAAAAACTAAGCATCCAGGAAAATTAGTGTCCAATCGTGGATTTTTTGTATCATTCAGACCATCCGGCCTTCACAGGGCACATATGTATATCGTTAGTGGGGTCCTAAACCAGGAAACTCAGTGTCTGTCAAAAATGGGAATGAGAGCGAAAGTGATTTCTCTCTATAAACAAAATCTTTAGCATTAAACTAAACAGTCTTGAGCGTATGTAAAGGGTGTTTTTTATAGAGGTATAGAACTTTAAGTTGGCATTACTTTTCAAGATGGCGACCGATTTAACAGCTGTCAAGTGATTTATTCTCAGTTTGGTTTGGCAATTCATCATGAATAGACTCACGCCTGAACAACAAAATAATGGTTCTGTGCCGAAAACGTATCGCGCACTACGTCCACTTTATCGTCGACAAAATCATCCATCAGAGCAGTTAATTCGATTAACCATGGAACGTTTTCGCACCACGTTTACTCTTATTGATAACTCGCATCCCCAGAGACGCTGTACGGTGCGTACAGAAGAAGCTATTGCTGCTGTAGAGCGTAGCATTGAGGAATTGGATCTGTGTCCATCCACTTTATGGAAGATTTTGCGGAAGGATCGTGGTTTGCGTGCTTACAAAATCTAACTCGTGCAAGATTTGAAGCCAAACGATCATCAAGTAAGGCGTAGATTCGTCGAATGGGCCCAAAACGAGATTACCGTTGTTCCCGATTTTCATAAGCGAATTTTGTTTAGCGATGAAGCGCACTTCTGGTTGAATGGCTACGTCAACAAACAAAACTGCCGTATTTGGAGTGAAGGTAATCCTCAAGTGTATGTGGAAACACCGTTACATCCAGAAAAACTGACTGTTTGGTGCGCTTTATGGGCTGGTGGAATCATTGGTCCGTACTTTTTCAAAAACGATGGTGGCCAGAACGTTACAGTCAATGGTGATCGGTATAGAGCCATGATTACTAACTTTTTCATTCTTGAATTGAATAACCATGATGCCCAGGAGATGTGGTTTCAACAAGACGGCGCAACATGTCACACAGTTCGTGCCACAATAGATTTATTGAAAGACACGTTTGGTGACCGCCTAATTTCACGTTTTGGACCTGTGAATTGGCCTCCAAGATCTTGTGATTTAACACCTCTAGACTACTTTCTGTGGGGCTATGTAAAGTCATTGGTCTATGCGGTAAAGCCACAAACGCTTGACCATTTGGAAGACAACATTCGCCGTATTATTGCCGATATACGGCCACAAATGTTGGAAAAAGTCATCGAAAATTGGACGTCCAGATTGGACTACATCCGCGCAGCCGTGGCGGTCATATGCCAGAAATCATATTTAAAATATAATGCCACAAGATTATCTTTCGGATAAATGAAATTCATCTCAATCGAATAATCCATCGTTGTTTTATTGTAACTTAAAGTTCTATACCTCTATAAAAAAACACCCTTTACTTTGTTTTAGATAAAATGGAAATGCCCCTACATTAAGCCATCGATCTTAGAACAAAACAAAGCTTAAAAAATCATGAACAGAAGGTCATGAACTGCGGAAAAAATTTTGGGAATTTATGGTCACCGCATTTAATGAAATTCTTTGAAATCCATTATACGTAGCATGAGCAAAATAGCCTCATATCAGCAGCATATGAACGACTTAGAAGAGACGTAAACGCAGAAATGAACTCATTTTTAAAAATAGCGAGCTTGAGGTTGTTTAGAGATAAGACAGAGAAGCGTTCTTTATTAATTTGTTTCATTTGTTTTCATTAATTAAATTAAATCTACAGATTCTTACTGGAGCATATAGTTTCTACGAAGCATCTCCAATTGCCATCTCAAATAGTTATCGATAACTTTTTTAGAAAAATTAAAGATTTTGAAACCTTTTTTTGCAATTTTCTAGCTGCTGGCCTTTCTGCTGCCGATCTTCACTTTCTGTTCGGCAGGCAGTTTCTACGATCAGACCGAGACGGTGTATTTAAATGAAACCTGTGCCCAAGAGTTGCTGCAGGAAATCAATGATTTGTATTGGAAGAGTGCCACAATCTATCGCAAGTTTGCCGATGATGTACTATCGCCCGAAATACTAATGCGCGAGAAGCTGAGGCCCTATTATCAAACCATGCAAAAGTTTGATTGGGAAAATTTCAAAAATCCTTTGATCAAACGGCAATTTGAAGTGATTTTAAGAGGAGCCAAATATCCACCTTTAGATTACGCGTTCAAGAGGGCCACCAATACATTGAAGAGCATGTCACGCAGGAGATATGTATGCGAGAAAGACAAGCCGAAAAAGTGTCAAATGGCGTTTGTGCATCAAATCAAAACGATTTTTACCAACAGCGATGACTTGGAATTGATCAAATGGTATTGGAAAGAGTGGCGTAATAATATGCCCCAGGATATTAAAGATGCTTTCCATTATTACATCGAATATTATCAGAATCTGTCGACACCGGAGATGCCAGCCTCAGCCATTTGGTATGATGAATATGAAGATGCAAATTTCATAAACGAATTGGAAAGTTTGATGGATACCATCTTGCCATTCTATCGTGAAATGCATGCACATTTGAGGCATGTTTTGAAGGTACGCTATGGCCAGAATGTTATACCGCCTAGTGGTTTGATACCGCATCATTTGATGGAGCAGGCCATGTATCAGGCTTGGAAAAAGGATTCGGTTTTAAAGAATCCATTTCCACAACGCAAGTTACCCAATTTACAAGCGGAAATTGATGGCTTGAATTACTATCCTTTTGATTTGGTCAATATGAGTTGCCGTTATTTCTCTGTGCTAGGCTTTGACAATATGACCGAGTAAGTAACGGCAAAATTTTAATGGCGAGGTTTCTAATGAGTTCTTTTTTTTTTGGTTTTTTTTTTTCTTCAGTGATTTTATACGCGATCATTTCATTGAAATAGAAGCGGGCGAGGGAGGCCCTGATTGTAAATCGCGTATCTTTACTTATGGCGAAATGGAAATGAACTATTGCCCCAAGGTATACTTCAAGAAAATGCTGCAAACCCATGGTGATGTCTCGCAAATACAATATGCCGTCTTGAAAAACTATTTGAGAGTGGGTCTAAACCAAGAAGCTTGCCCCGGTTTCGGTAATGCCCTAGGCGAAGCCATTATATTATCTGTCTCCACGCCCCAACATTTGCAAGCGTGTCTGGGTTTATTGAAAGACTATGACTACGATGACATATTGAATTTGAATCGTTTATACAGATTGGTAAGTAAGCTTTTGAGCCCCCCTGCCCCCAACTTTAAATCCCTGGTATACCTATGCTTCTTTTTAACTTAGGCTGTCCACACGGTTTTGTCCATACCCAATTACTTTGTTCACGAAAAACTTTGGGTGGATATTATCGATCGCAAAGTGGAATTATCGCAAATCAACTGCCATTATTGGAATCTTATGGAGAAGTATATGGGCGTACAAAGGCCCGCTGAAACCAATCCTGATGCCTATGATATGCCCTTTAAATTCTATGAAGGCATTGTCGATCAATTCCGCAGTACTAAGTAAGTTTTTTTCAAACACTTTATTGTCATCACTAATCCGTTGCCGTTATTTTGTTAGAAAACTTTTTGGCGAATTCTTGGGTTATCAAATCTATCGCGATGTCTGCCTGAAAATTGGCGAATATCAGCGTGGCAATGCCTATAAGACGTTACACAATTGCGATTTTGACAGCAGCAAACATGCTGGCCTAATACTCAAGTAAAAAACTTTCCTTCAACCCTCTTTTTTAAATCAAATCCCAGACCAAGTCCTACTTTTCTTCTATTAATCTTGCAGACAAATGATGGAAGCCGGTTCTACCAGGTCCTGGCGCGAGCTTATCGCCCCCTTAACCATACAGAAGCTAGCGAGACTTTCTGCCGTTCCATTTTTGGAATATTTTGAACCTCTGCACACCTGGATATCTGAGGATAATTTGGAAAAGAATTCACATGTCGGCTGGTTGACACCAGATCGTAAGTTTCATTAACACTTTCTAATAGAAAAAGTTTCTCTTCCTCTCTCTAATGCTGTCTTGAAATTAATTTCAGAATGCCGCCATGTTACAGAAACTAATTCGACAGCCCTTTTCATAGAAAATCAATTTTGAAAGTGCAGGGAGGAGAGAATAAATTCAAATGTTTTTTAATTAAATTTTAAAATTTTTATAAAAAATAAAAGAAATAAAACAAAACAAAACACTTTTATTTTAAATTTAAAATTGCAAGAGAGTTGAAGTGGTAGATAGGTACTGATTGCAACATTGTCTCCATTAAAGTCCTTTAATCCGCTTCCAGGCGCCTCTGCTTCGTGCGCGCCTACGCCAGTAGGTCACACCAATCGATGACTGGGCTTCCTCGATTTGGTCCTTCCAACGGATGCAAGGTCGTCCTCTTCGCCGACTTCCGCAGATTCCCGCATCAAATACTCGTCTCGCCGGAGCATCCTCCTCCATTCGAACGACATGGCCGAGCCAGCGCAGCCGCTGGATATCAATACGCTGTACAACGTCTATGTCGTTGAGGAGCTCATATAGCTCACTGTTGTATCGGATACGGAAATCATCGCCAACTCGCACTGGACCGAAGATCTTGCACAGTACTTTTCTCTCGAACACTTTCAAGGCCGCTGCATCTGTACTTAATAGGGTCCATGCCTCTGCGCCATAAAGAAGCACGGGTAGGATGAGTGTCTTGTAAAGTGTTAATTTTGTCACACGAGAGAGGTCTCTGCTACTCAATTGCCTATTGAGACCATAGTAGCACCTGTTGGCAAGAGTGATCCTACGCTTGATCTCCAGACTGACATCATTTCTGGTGGTAACGGCGGAGCCAAGATAGATGAATTCCTTGACCGATCAATACGCCGTGCGTCTGTACTTCTCGATAACATATACTTTGTTTTGCCCTCATTTACTGCCAGACCCATCTTACTAAAAATTCCCTTAAGGCTCCTTAAATTCTAAAGTGTGTGTAGATAAGAAGCAAACGTTTCACTATTTGCCATGCATAACAGCATAACAGTCGGGTTATACAGAAGCGATAAGCGACTTTTAAAGCATTAGTTGCACGAAAAAGGTCTCTGCTACGCTATTGCGATCCCCCTCACATGCATAACATAATTCAGTCAGGATTACAACCTAGCTTCTCGCGCCACCTATATTTCGTGCGTGCATTTCATACATGAGTGGCGGCACATGCCGTTTAAAGTCGTCTCCGAACAACAGATTTTTGAGAAACTTTTCATGGCAATTTTTTATTTAATCCCAGAGTTTTTGCCATAAGTCTGCTGACAGGAAGTCGCCGAAGGAATATTTTTTCATATTTTATTTTGTTGGAGATGTCTGCCCAGGGGTTTGAACCGTGTCCTCACGTCTAATAAGCCAACACACTACCCCACTAGACTACGGTGTCTTCTTTGTCGAGTATACCCCTCCATGAAAATATTCTGATCCTAACAGCAGCCTGGAAGCATTTCTCCTCTCAAGTTCATCTGTCTACTTATTTTCATGAGTTCCTCAGTGGGTGATTCTATTTACGCCGCTTAATTGATTGAGATTTCTTGGTTATTTTTGTTTATTCTCAGAGTTTTTGCTAGAAGTCTACTTTGGGGAAATCGATGACAGAAATATTATTTCATATTTCTTATGATTTGAGATATCTGACCTGGGGTTTGAACCGTGGTCTCACGTCTAATAAGCCAACATACTACCTACTAGACTAGGACGACTTCAGTAGCTCCTTTTGGCAAAAGCAATTTGACACTTGATTTCAATTTTATTAGAGGAGTTCTGAAATGGGGTTTGAACCCTGGCCTCACGTCTAATAAGCCAACACACTACCTACTTAACTACGACGACTTTAATTGAACCTCATGGCAAAAGAAATGTTACGCTTCATTTCATTGACATCTCATACGTTGTTCAACGTCGAAGCCGACGTTAATAAATTCCCTTATAATGTCGAGAATATATCTGACGATAGAGACAGCGATTTGCCGTCATTTACTACCTGATACATATTAATCGGCTCCTGTTCTGTAACACCAAAGGCCCTTAGTTCAACTGTCAACTACACTCTGAAAGAAATGTATGTCTGGGCATACAAAAACCCGCAGACATATTTTTACAAACAAAATTTAATTTTAAATTTCATTTATATCACCACGATACATACTTCCATTGCACTATGGGCAAAAATCTATTTCCAAACACATAATAAATCCATAATCCCTGTACAAAAAGTTGTGCGTTTTAATAAAGAAACTAAGTATGTTGGGTGGGTTGGTTGGACAGTTGCCCTCGTGCCTGATGAAACTTAAGCTTTAAGGCATATAATCCACTCTATAAATCAAATTCTTAAATAAATGAGAGGAAATACGTACATTCATACAAACTAAACATACAACCTACTGAAACTGAGAGGGAAAACGTAAAAAAAAATCAGAAATAAAATGTTTTTTTTTTAAACAAAAGATAAGAAAAATTCGTAGCCACACTCCTCTAAGCTTAGCAAACAAAACTTCTCTTGTATTTTCATAGATTTTTTCTTTTTTTTTCTATAATTTCTCTGAGTTCTCTGGGTTTTTTTCTGTGTTTTTTTTCAATTTCATAAATTACAATTCAGACACAGTCTTGCGTGAGATGTTGATCGCTAAGCATTTCAAACGTGAACGTAAAACTAAAACAAAAAATTATTCAAACATTTAAATGAAGAACAGCAGCAACAACAACAACAACAAAAGTGAAATGAAAAGTATAGAAAAACTACAACAAACAAAAAAAGGATAAACAAGTGCTTTTTTTTTGTATAAAAAAAAAAAATTCAAAAACCATTTCAAAACCACACACAAAAACCTTAACCGGCCGGGCGTTTGTTTAAAAACTGAATCAAAAATCAATACAAAGAAAATTTCACAAAAAAAAACAAGATTTTTTTAAATGGAAAACTCACAGACGACCTTTAAATCCACAACATAAAGTGCAATTTCTAACAAAATTATTCTGATTTGTTGTCTTTAAATATGCAATAACAACAACAACAACCACAAATCACAAACATTTTTTCTAACGGATCGTATCACATATCAAGGTCAACTTTTATAATTTGTTTTCGAATTCGAAAAATTAAAAAAAAAATTAAATTTCGTTTTACACTTTTAATGGATGTTGTAGCTCAGAATCTCTACATATACTTATACATACCAACACTCGCTTACATATGTATGTATGTATATGTACACAGTGTTACTTAGTCGGTCATAAGATTGTATACAATAGCCCAGCCATTCTTGAATTTTAACATTCCCATTCACATCTACAGCCATCATCATTGACTCTTGCTTGTGTTGAGGGTGTTTGAGTGTGTGTTTGTAATACAATTCTTATCTCGTGTAGTTTGTTTACCCTACACCAATATGATGCATGATATGCGACTTAATCTAACTCAAATGATTGCAGAGCGGTTTCCAAAACACCCAATTTGACATAAAGATGACAGCAGGATTTTAAAAGAAAAAACTTACTTACCTTAGATGGTAGACGGCCATGCGTTGGATATACTCGGAGATTGTTAGACCACTTTTTACGTATGAATGTGTTGGTGTTGTCTGGTAGAACGTCTCATATAAGATCAGGGGGTCTTAAATAGGATTCAAAGGACTTTCTCTGTAAATATCATGGGAACTTTCTCTCTCTTTCACTAGAATAAAGAGGAGCTGTTGTTAGGTTGCTGTTTACACAGTTTTGCCTGGTTGTCTACAGTTGATCTGTATGTCAAGCGATGTGTGGCACATAATGCCATACTCCCAAGGGAATCAAGCTACTGGAAACAGCGCACGAACCGTCGCTCACTCAATACAAAATGTTTTTTCCCCAGTGGCGACACGTTTCTGTGAATTGGTAGTTCTCTTACTTAATACGGTCCTTCTCCTTTTGAAAGAATTTCGGACTGGAACTCCATTATAAAGGGTCCGCCAAATAACTTTTTTTTTGAAAATGCTTTAAAACAAACCTACTGAATATTTTCTCAAATTTCTTTTGAAAGTACAATCCTTCCGGTTAATAAAGGAAAATAATTTCATTAAAATGGCTGCCTCGGTTGGCCTGCAGTAGCCTACACCAGAAGATGCCGATTTTGGCAAAAAAAAATCATCTTTTCAGATGAAGGTCATTTTGATCTTGGCGGGTATGTAAACAGAAAACCCGCCCGCATACATTGAAAAGCCGACGCACCCAAAACGAGTCACTGTTTGGTGAGGATTTTGGTCCAGAGGCATAATTGGGCCATTTTTCTTCGAAAATGAGCAAGGAGTGGCCGTTACAGTCAATGGCGATCGTTATCGGGCCATGTTGAACGAATTTTTGCTCATAAAAATTGAAGAGGAGGATATTGGCAGCATTTGGTTTCAACAGGACGGCGCTACGTGCCACACAGACGAAGCTACACTCGATGTTTTGCGCCCTGTTTTTGAAGATCGCATTATCAGCCGCAGAGCTGATGTCCTTTGGCCACCTCGGAGCTGCGATTTGACACCGTTGTGGGGGTGCCGTCAAAGAGAAGTATTACGCCGACAAGCCAGAGACAATTGACACTTTAAAGGACAATATTCGTGAAGCCATTGGTGAAATACAGCTGCACACAATCGATAATGTGCTTAAAAATTGGACCGATCGTGTAGGCTACTGCATGGCCAGCCGAGGCAGCCATTTGAATGAAATTATTTGCCATTATTAACCGGAAGGATTGTACTTTCAAATAGAAAAAGAAATTTGAGAAAATATTCAGTAGTTTTTTTTTAAAGCATTTTCAAAAAAAAAAGTTATTTGGCGGACCCTTTAGATGACTGATAACTGCAGCATCTTTCAGATGGAGATTTCAGTCACTTTGAAATCCTGGTCTTGCTTTTTCAAATTCCAATCGCTGACAGTTAGGCTGACCTGATCCTAATGTAAATCATGAATTTCATAAGAGCTCTTGGCTCGGAACTGATCTGTTACTGTTGCTGTTACCCTTACTAAGCTGGGATCTCACTCTATGGATGATGTGATGATGATAGTATTAATCCTAGGGAGAGAGAGAGTGCATTCTTTCGAAAGATAGTTATTAAGCGGCTATCAACGATGGTAGGCTTGATAACTCCAGAGTGACAAGGTTTTCTCATGGATCACTACGATGTTAGGTAGCTAACAACGGCCTCGAAAAGATTCCAACCAGGATATTTGGAGATCAGGAGGCGTTGGAAACTACAGAATACCTTTTCTGCATCAGTCCAGCTCTTAATAGGAGAAAGATGAGTATTCTTAGGGACTTTAATCTTCATATTGGGCGACGATAATCCGGGTCTTCTGCGATTCGTGATAAGATTAAGTTAGTTGAAGGGTGTACATTCATCCTCAAGTTCCAGATTTATCCCAGGGAAACACAGCAAAGTCTCTGGGAGGATAGCACTTAGCAGGCTATCAAGAATGGTAGGATTGATAACTGCAGAGTGATAGGTTTTCTAATGGGTCACTACGATGTTAGGTCGCTAACATGAGCCTGGAATATATTGGAGATTAGGAGGCGTTGGAGCCTACAGAATATCTCCCCTGCGTTGGTAGGTAAAAGATGAGTATTCTTCAGTATACATGCTCTTCTGAGGTTTGGAAGAAGATTAAGCTGGTTGCAGGGTGTACATTCATCCTTAAGTTGCAAATTTATTTGTTCTCTGTAACGGTGCTCTTTTCCCCTCTTCTTATTCTCTATCTTTCTGTTTCCTTCCTTTTTTCTCTCTCTAAAATGAGCACAATAGATGCAATGACCACCTGGTTGTTGTACTTCCCATAATGGCTGCACGTGAACTTCAAACCAACCTTCCAATCTATTTTGGTGAAAGCCAAACAAATCCGGCATCGATAGCCGAATTAGTTTGCAATAATAACAGAACAAGTCCTAGTATGATACTCGCCCTTTCTGGAAAAGGCATTTAATGCTGCAATATCATGTTAGGGAAGGATATCCACTATCGCCCCCTGTAACTTAATTTTGCCAGTGATGATATTATAAAACAACTCACTTCCAACGAACGTTGTATGCTCTAGGGTCCAAATGGTTGCTTAGGAGTGATAGATTAAGCAGATGGAATCTGTTAAATGGCCTGTAAACACTTGGACGTCTTTCTAAAACTGAACAAGTGAATAATCGAACTAGTAAAGATTATACAAGGAAATACAGCCGGTAATGCTCTGTGTCGAATAAAAAAGACTTGACAATCAGTCACACATCAATCAGCATGAATTCGTCACACTTTAGGTGTGTGAAATCTGTAGAAATAAAACTACGCAATTAGCGTTAGCTGGTTAGGTTACACACTCTGTAAACTTCTTGAGGACATAACGGATAACACTAGCACCAGACAGCAATTCAATCGAGCTTGAAGCTTCGCCGTAGGGCATCACACTCCGTATGCTTGACCAACCATAACTGTTTGATATGTTTTTTGTTTGTTGTATGGTATTTTCGATTTCATTCTTATTTTCCTTCACATTTTTTTTGTTTTTTTTTATTCTTCTTCTTCTGTATTGAAGTGTTTATAAAATAAACATTATCGGCTACAGCATGGAAAAGGGTGAATAAGAAAGAAAAAAAACAACTTCGTAATACAATATCAAGGAAATGTTTTTTTTTTGTGTTGTTAATGTGGTTGTTGTTGCTATTGTTATCTTCCTTTTTTGCAATCATTAAACTCAACACATTTGAGGAAGAAAAGATAAAAAAATACGACAAAAAAAATAATCAAAATCGAAACTATTTTGCAGAAAAAGAAACAAATTTGAACTTAAAGTAATACAAACACACTAAATACGAGAAATAAAAATAAAAATCAAATACGAAGAATACAAAAGAAAAAAAAGAAAAAAAAATAAATAAAGAAAAGTTATTGAAATAAAACGTAAAAGAAACACCAGCAGTTTTATAGCTGGCCATCAGCTGATAAGATGAAGTCCATATGCTTGAAAACAACGGTGAGTAAACAAAACAAATATTCGAACGTTACATGCTCCTTGTTTTACCACAGATTTTATTATATTGAGTATAACATAAAGCATAAAAAGATATTTAAGCCTCCCATCTTTTTATTTTTTTGCCGTGTAAAGATGCTAGAATCCTGATACTGCCATTGCCCGGAGGTTCTATCGGGACGCCAACCTATCCTGGGTCAATGAGGAGTCCTGCTCCACCGCTAGACTCACCTGGCCCAAGATGGATAGAAGGCGTACCAACTGATTACTTGGTCTTGGTCGTGATGTCATCTCGACTACAGTGGCCGTGCTTACAGGTCATTGCATCATGAGTAGACATGCGGAAAGAATGAGGCTCCCTTTCAACGACTTCTGCCGTAGATGCAGGTCCACTGAGGAAGAGGAGACTGTTGTTCACTTTCTTTGCCAGTGCCCGTCTCTTAGTAGGTGTAGATATAGGATATTTGGCTCCCCATTCCTTGTTAGCTTAACGGAGCTATCATCTATTGACATCACGGATATAGCTTCGTTCATCAGACTTTCTGGCTGGTTTTCCAGTGTGGGGTAGTCGTGCTTTTGTTGTGCAGCCCTTGCGCTGACCAACTTCTTCCTTTTCCCTGATTTTTGTGGAACTTGGTTAGTACAGGGACTGCGTTCACCCATGGCATCACAACGGACCGCTATGCGTGCTCAAGTGAGCTTTGTGATATCAGAGCTACCACTCCGACCTAACCTAACCTGATACTGCATCCTATTCCTTTTATTGTCTTCTTTATATAGCATACCTATAATGTAGCTTCCAATCCTGTTGATCTAAAAACCTTCAGAATATTGTTCAGTTGTTCATTATTTCCTAACCAGTACTTGATATCCATCCAGACATTTCCCTCTGAATGGCATCAATGCCACAGCGCAAGTATGTGTTCTGATTAGCAATCTTGGGATTGAAGCCATCGTATGTGTTCTAATAAGTCATTCAACTCATCAATCATGGGATTGAAGAGGTCGTATGTGTTCTGATGAGTCATTCAACTCATCAATCTTGGGATTGAAGTGGTCGTATGTGCTCTGATGAATCATTCAGCTCAACAATCTTGGGGTTGAAGAAATCGCTATTCTGAACAAATGTTCGTATGATTCTAAAGTGCTTGGTCTAAAGCCGATTGCTATCCTCAGGATAATACTATACATTCGGATGTATGATGCAGATCTCTTCTCATTGCAGAGACTCTGAGTCTTTTCTATCTGCCCCTTTAAATATCTCTTCCCTGTCTCCACAAAAAGATCTGATCCTGTCAATAACGTGGAATCTTCTCTCCAATTAAGTTCTTTAAACTACTCGTTTTTGTAAGCTCCCTCATGACTTAGAATTCTTCAAAATATTGTACAGTTATTCCTGGCTCCTTGACTAGTACTTGGTATGCATTCAAATATTGCCTTCTGAAAGGCATTAACGCTACAACGGAAGTATGTGTTCTAATGAGTCATTCAACTAATCAATCTTGGAATTGAAGCTGTCGTATGTATTCTGGCGAGTCATTCAACTCATCAATCTTGCGATTGAAGCAATCGCTATTCTGAACAAATGTTCGTATGATTCTAAGTGCTTGGCCTAAAGCCGATTGCTATCCTCAGGACACTACTTTACAGTCTGATGCATAATGCAGATCTCTGCTCTCTGTCTCCACAAAAAGATTCTGATCCTATTAGCAGCGTGAAAGTTATTCTCCACTCAAGTTCACCTGACTTCTCATTTTTGTGAGCTTCCTCATGACTTGGGGTCCAGCAGAGGGCCTCCTTGTTGATTCAGCTTTTCCATACAGTCCCCAACTATTTTCGAGTTAAACTCATAGAAGCTTGACAATCCTGAGGTCCTGTTTTTTATATTACCTATCCAGTTTGAATTCAGCACGACTTTCGGTGGAACATTCTTCCGTTTGGAAGATACCCTCGAGTTCCCCACAGAACTCGAAATATTTCATTTTGGGAATAAATACTACTTCTTTTGTCCCCGAATAGGGGAACTTCCCTGCCGCTAATGGGGCCAGAACGATTCTGTTGAATGGGAGTGGATATTTGGAAAGGGATTCACAACGAAAGGTGAAAGAGATGCAAAGGCTTCTCTCAAATCAAGTAGACTTGAGGCAATCACCACTTTCCTCGGGAAAATTACAACAAGATTAGGTTAGGTTAGGTTAGAGGACGTGTAATTGTCAATTAAGACAAGTACAGTACCCGGAGATCGAATTGACCCATTGTACAACGTATTAGTTTCTCACACCACTTATGTAGTGTGTCTAAATTTTATACATATATTAGTGGTGGGACCTATAGTTTAAAGTCGACTCCGAACGACAGATTTTTATTTATTGAGAAACTTTTCATGGCAATTTTGATTTACTCTCAGAGTTTTTGCCAGAATACTGAGAGGAAGTCACCGAAAAAATACTTTTTGTATTTTGTCTTTGATGCCTGACCTGGGGCTCGAACCCAGGCTTTTGCGTCTAATAAGCCAACACACTACCTACTAGATATTACAATAAAAGGTGATGTTATTTAGGCATCTGACTATCAAAAATTATCATTAGGTAGATAACTGGTCTGTTGTCAGGGCCTGTAGACTCAGGATACTTTTACTGAGAATGTCTGGAGCCTAACATGCAGATTCTGGACGATGAAAATGAATCATTGGAAAACACTCTCAGAATCTGTGGGGTATTAACGCATCCTAGGAAAAAAGCTTGAGTTCTTATTGAATGATTAGTTTGGTTAATGTATTCCTATTCACAAAGTACAACAAAAAGTAGTAAAAAAGTACCAAAAAAGTACTTTTTTTAAATTCCTTTTCAATATTGTATGTGATTATCCTTATCAAATAATTACTTTCATAATGATTTTCTACTTAAAATGTCATTTATTTCATATTTTAAAATCAATTGGCACCTCCTGCGCGTGATTGTCCTACACACTCTTGCCGCACTCTTTACATTCTTTTTATTTTCATTTCAGTTTGTTGTTCTCAGCTTGGCCGTGTGCCAATTTATAACAGCCACCAGCAGTGACAACAATAGCACCAACACCGCAACAGCATCGGTTATAGTTAAGAATGCAACAGCAACAGCAACAACAACGACAACAACATCAAATAATACAAACTCTATCAATACAAAATACGAACATTCAGCGATTTATGAAGCGCATGCAACGAAAGCATTGGAAATGGCAATTAAACGAATGCAAACGATTTACAATCGCAAACGTGAACTCTTCTATAGTCTCACACAGGGCCGTGGCTACAATGTTAATCAGGCACCATACAAACACGAAATCGATAGGGAATATCATAATCTCGTCTATGAATTGGCAGGTAATCTAAGCGTTATACCGGTGCAGCAATTAAAAAATTTCACAATAAGACGTCAGGTGCAGCGTCTATCAAAGCTGCAGCTGTACGGGCTGGGCAAGCGTGACTTTGAGCATGCCAAGGAACTGTTGCATACGATGCAAACATTTATTACATCACGTTTGGTATGCGTTCAACAGGACTGCTCACAAATGTGGGCCATGGTGCCAACAATTGTTTCGCATATTGTGCGTACCAGAAACTACATGGATTTGGAGTATCAATGGATTAAATGGCGACAAGCATTGGCCGAACGTGATTTGGGCAAATCAACGTTTATCGATTTTGTGCGTTTGCTACGTGTGGCAGCCACTTACAATGGTGCGTATGTACTGTGAGTGATGGCAAGAGAGAGAGAGAGGGAGAGATAGAGAATTTGAAATGAATCACAACATAACTACAAACAGATTTTTTAACGACACAGTTAAACTGCAGAGAAGAACGAGAAAAACACAATGTTAGGGACTGAGCTGCAATGACATGACAAGGGAAACGAATTTTTACAGTTTTGTTCTAGATTTTCCACTTTTTTTTGTTGTTCTTCTTTAATGTTGTAATGCGTAAAAGATAAAAGCAGATACAATTCGTTTCGAGTATTGGTTTTATGCTGCAATCTGCAGCATTTAAAATTCCACATTAATGTGTAGGATATTTGCCTGCATTATTGCAGTTGAAAAATCCCTTTGAAATCTTTAACGAATTTCCAAAAGCTTTTAAAAGCCTTTAATATTTTGCTTCTTTTTAAATTTCATCAATTAAACTTACCTCCCTAAAGTATGCCACAATAAAACAATTTAAATGCCCACCTAAAAGTAGTCCATAGAAATCATTTAATTCCTCATGTGCTTTTGCAAATGTTGATTATTTCGTATACAATCTCAAGTAAAAAATTCCCTTAAGGCTGCTTAAATTCTAAAGTGTGTGTAGCTAAGAAGCAAAGGTTTCACCATTTGCCATACATTCCCTCACATCCATTTCCCCCACTACCTAAGCATACCAGCCTGATTATCAATGATTTGCTACAATTGACATTAAAGCCATGAATTACTTACTGAACATATGCTGGGTAAACTTTACCGGCAATACCATTACCATTACCATTACCATCGTCATCATCATCATCATCTTCATTACTGGCATCACATCACGCTCTGTCTCTGGCTCTCTCCCTCTCTTTCTCTATCGGTCTTGTGCGCAGATGGACAATTTAAGAAAATTTAATTAATTTCTCAGGTCATGTTACACCATCTCGCACTTGGTATTTATATTACGAAACGGAGAATTTCCAACGTGAATTGGAGGATGTGGTATGGGATATAATGCCATTATATAAGGAATTACATGCATACCTACGTTACTGGGCACGTAAAACATACAGCGATTCATTGACCGCCTCCGATGGTGCTATACCAGCACCGGTTATGGAACAAATGCTTATGCAAGCATGGCATCCACGTTCCATATTTCGCACGCCCTATCCCAAGAAACAATTGCCCACGGTTAAGCAAAGACTAGAAGAGGTTTATGTTACGCCGGTGATTATCAATAAAAAAGCAGCGGAATTTTTTGAATCCTTGGGCCTGAATCATATGTCGGAGTAGGTTTGATAAGTAGCAGATCATAAGGATTATAATTTTTATTTATTTTTTCAAACTTTCAAGTGCCTTTTACCAGAAATTTTCCAGACGCATGAATGATGACGAAATGGGCGCGGAATGCAAGTCCGAAGTTCATTATTTCCCGCCCGATGTAGCCTTGCGTTATTGCCCCAAACTGGACTATAAGGTACTGATGCAAATGCATGGCTATATGGCCGAGTTGCAGTATAACATTTACAAAAAGGAATTGCCTTTCGGTTTGGACCGTGAACCATGTCCCGGTTTTGGTAGTGCCTTGGGAGAATCCTCAGTTATTGCCTCGGGTACGCCAAGACATTTAAATCGTTTGCATATTTTAGTTAACGACAGTTTGCCTGCTGAAGAGTCCATGAATCGATTGTTTCGCATGGTAAGTCCACACTTACCTTTGAAAATATTGTGTTTAGCCTTTGACCTTCGGTTTCGTGTAATTTTTTGTACAGGGTGTGCACACTTTATTGGCCATACCACAGTATTTTATTAACGAAAAATTTTTGGTGGATGTTATGGATGGTCGTATTGGTCCGCATGAGTACAATTGTGCCTATTGGCGTTTGCAATATAAATTTGCTGGTGTAGTACCGCCCCATCGACGCAGTGAGAAACATTTTGATCCCGATTATAAATTCTATCGTGGCCTGAATCCGGAAAAATCAAATACAGCGTAAGTATTTTCCATTGGAATCCATTGGTTTATTTTCACAATTTTTTTCCCCCTTCCAGCAAATTTATTTCGGAAGTCTTGGGTTTTAATTTCTATCGCAGTTTCTGTTTGGCCAGTGGTGAATATAAGCCAGGTAATCCCAATTATCCTCTTTACAATTGTGATTTTTATGGAAGCAAAGCAGCAGGTGACATAATGAAGTAAGTGAAAATGAAAGGTCAGGCATATTAAGCAAATATTTTATAAAAAAAAATAAATAAAAGAAATCTTTAATTTACAGAACTTCAAATAGGTTTAAAGTTTATTTGAAATTTCTAAAAAGATTTTCTCATATTTTCTTAAATATTTGCCTAATGTGACTTTGCCTTTGTAAGTGTAAACTATACTGTTTGATATACTCCCTTCAGAGCTGCCATGAAAACGGGTGCCACTAAACAGTGGCGTGATATTATGGAAAAGGCTACTGGCGATCGGCGTTTAACGGGCAAAGGTGTCATGGAGTATTTTGGACCCTTGTATGTTTGGCTTAAGCAGCGCAATAAGGAGATGGATGTACAAAGTGGTTGGGATGATGATCCAAGTAAGTTCGCTTCCTTTAATACTTTTTTCTAATTTTTACGCAAATTTTCATTTCATTGCAGATTGTTCCAGTACTTGAGCTTATTTCCAGGGATTTTCTTTTTATACTAGACAAGTTATACTCCTTTTTCTTATATTCCTTTAATCAGAATGAAATTATATTTTTTTTAATAATTTTTTAGAAACGATTTTTATAAAATAAAACGTAGAAAGTAGAAGTCGTCTATGAGAACGTTTTATTCATTTAGTGGCTCCAAAACTGCACGGTCGGGCAAGACTGTCATCTGTAAGACATCTGGCATCTGAAGTGTCACTTAATTAGTGCTGAAAGGATTTGTTACTCTAGTCACCATAGTCTAGTTCGTAGTGTGTTGGATTATTAGACACGAGCCCGTAGATTCAAATCCCAGTTCAGACATCTCGAATAAAAAGAAAAAAATTTTTTGCGGCGTGTTCCTCTCAGCAATCATTTGGCAAAAATTTGAGAGTGAAATAAAATTGCCATAAAAAGTTTCCCAAGTCTGCCATTGGGACCCCATGTTAAATTGTATATCTCTACACTCATGGATAAAATTAACACACACATCAAGGTTGGTGGGAGATCCAACCGAGATTTCCTAAAATTAACACACGCAACATGAGTAGTTTAGGAAGATAGGTTGAATCTCACTCCATCCATGAGCAGTGTGAGAACCTAGGTTGGATCTCACACCACCCATGAGTAGGGCGAGAAGCACACACCCATGTTGTGTGTTAATTTTATCAATGAATGGCGGAAACTACAGTTTAAATGGAACTGCGAACGAAAAATTTTTGAGCAACTTTTCAAGGCAGCTTTATTAAATCTCGGAGTTTATGTTCAAAATACCTGGGCTGGGGCTTGAACCACGGCTCTAACCTAAGCTAATAAGCCAACAAACTATGTGCTAGACAACGGCGACTACAACCTCAATATCATGTTTTACTGGCTTCAATTGGCCACCAAGGTAATAGGATTTAACGTCGTAAGAAATGTACATTACAGTGGTGGACAACTGTATGCATACCTTAAGTGTATAGAATGCTGCGGTCATTTAAATGGTATTGCATTCCGTACATAATGACAACGCCTTGATTCGAGCATTATAATGAATAAAATCTTCATTAAAATCACAACTTCACATACGTAACACCCCTTAGCTCTACTTCTTCCCATTACTTTTGTAAGGCAGTGTTATTTTCCTCATCTTTTTTATATGCCAATAAATTCGTTATTATTTGCAAAGTTTACAAATGTCATTAAAATCACAACTTCACATACGTAACACCCCTTAGCTCTACTTCTTCCCATTACTTTTGTAAGGCAGTGTTATTTTCCTCATCTTTTTTTATATGCCAATAAATTCGTTATTATTGGCAAAGTTTACAAATGTCATGTAAGTACACACATATCAAGACACACATTTAAACTTTGACCTCCAAAAAAAATTTTCTATTCAAAATTAATTATTGGGGGAGGCGATAAAGATGTACATGCCTGACATCTTTACTTTGAAAACAATTGTCTGCCTGTGACTGTCTCTTACAGCATCTTTTTGTGGGTATAAAACCACAGCTTCTTTAAGGTTGAAATAAGTTTCCGTTTTTACTTTCGCACACAGAATGAAACTCAGGATTCCAAATGAAATTTTTGTAGCAACATGTTGGTTGTAATATACAGGGTGTGACATTGAAAAATACGAGAGTTTTTCACATGAATTTTTCATTACAGTGGGGATGCAAACCATAATAATAAAAGAATATGTCCCTACATACCTCAAGCACTAGGCTATCTTAAGCAGAATTATCCCAATATTATTGCTGTACCCTGTACTCTAATTTTGTTTCATTATTTCTCTTAAAAACATTACAAAGAAAGTAATTAAAAGCCATTTGATGATTATTATAATGATGATTTTTCTCTTGACTTTCCACCCTCTCCCTCCATCGATCTTACTTTTTTCTCTCTCTCTCTCTCTGTATTTATTTTATATCCCCCTGTATAAATAAAAGTGATTGTAAAACTAATTTTAATTACAAAAACGACACTCTGGTAATATAATATCCCAACCGAACACTCTCGCACACCATCAACCCAAATGGACTTTGCAATAATTGTGTAATGAGAAGTAATGGGTAGGGTAACCTACCCACCACCCAGCAGAAGTAAATAAAAAATAAGGTTAGGAAAACAACATTTTACAGCATCAAAATGGTCATGATAATTATGTTTAGATTTCATTGTACCTTTTTTAAGGTGAATTTTATTGTTGTTTTCCCTTATATACCTTCCTCCCTGCCCGCCTCACCACTTTGCAACATCTTTGTTAAATATTTTACTACCCGCATGGTTTCCTGACAACCCTGGTTTCCTAATGGCATGACATGGCTGGTAATGTTGGTTGATTGGTATGATTGCCTTGGCTATTGAACGTTATGCTCGTATTGGTTTCGCAAGCAAACAACCGTTAGATGTAGAAGAGAGATATCAAAGTAGACGGCATGACAGAAGGACAAGACAGGACTCATGTGTGTGTCTTTTAAGTGATATTGACATTTAAAGTAGAATTACTCTTTAAACGGACATATACACATACATATGGAGATTGGGATTTAGCAAATGAAAGGAATACGAAGAAAAATTTTGATTTTAATAGGGCAGCTCATTAGAGAAAGGGAAATTTTATGTTTTTATTAGAAATTGAAAATGAATTAATTCGAGCAACTGAACCAACCCTAATGAAATCTTTTTCTTTTTAATACGTTTCATTCTTGGTCGAATTCCATCACTTCTCCATACATACATACAAGGTATTCATTTAATAAAATCGAATATTTTATTGCAAATTTAGCTGTCTATCTGTGTGTCTATACGACTGTCTGTCTGTCTATCTTTCAAACAAATTCAAGTGGTTCTTATATTGGCAATTGGTGTGGTTTTAATAGAGTAATAAAATCTTTTAAATTCTTGGTTTAGATCGTTAAACAAAATATTGTCAGTAAATGTGAAAAGGAAAAAAAGAAGGATATGATGCACACACTCTTAGATTGCTTTAAAAGTGTTGTAGTAAAAATACAAGCAAAAGGATTTCTTTCATAAATTTTGAAGCTGGTTTAAAAATCACGGCTTGTATTTATTTCAGTCGAGTAAAGCTATCAAAATACTACGACTATTCGATTATTACAATACCCTCAATCCATACAATGTTTTCTATAATCTCACCCAAAACGTCACGATGCTATTCGGTGTCTACAAGGACAACTAAACTGCCTTCTACTTAATACGCATGCATAGGTTGCCTTTATAATCTTCAACACAAAATCCACACATTGAACTCTAGGTGACCTTCATACTGGAAATCTGTATATATATCCTTGAAGAGAGTGTCTGCTTCAAACAATTTCATCAAGAGATCGCTCACCGCTCTACATTTGTTATTAAGAAATCCCTCTAATTGTACCGACCCCTATCATTTCCTTATCAAAATTTGCTTCCGCACATCGTGTGTATAGCATCACATTATCTGTCTGGGTATCAGTGGAAGGCCATGAAGTCGCCGTAGTCTAGTAGGTAGTGTGTTGGCTTATTAGACGTAAGGCCACGATTCAAAGCCCAGATCAGACAGCAAAACAAAAATATGAAAAAATATTTCTTCGGTGACTTCCTTTCAGCGGATTTCTGGCAAAAACCCTGACAGTAAATAGAAATTGCCATGAAAATTTCCCAAAAAATCTGTCGTTCGGAGTCGACTTTTTAAACTGTAGGTTCCGCCACTCCTGTATAAAATTAACAACATCAGTGGTGTGAGAAATTAGGTCCATAATCCTAACTGAAGGGTTTTAATGGCCAACTATGTATGTATGTATATATGTTTCCCAGACAATTTGATTCAAAACTCAAATCTCTTTCCTGCATAGAAAAGATACCAGCCACATCAACGGCATGAAAACTCCCTTCCTTGCAAGATCATTTGATTGCTCACTACACAACACTAATTTCATATCAAACTTGTCTCCCACTTTTCTCACCTTAGTCTTCAATGATCTAATCCTTACTATCATATACAAAGGCCTTAAATCCTCCTGTATATTATAGACTCCTGCATTTTAGTATGGCATGCTTTGCTTCCTTTGAAATACTCTCTCTATGAACCTTCCATATTAGTTTACTTTTCCGTAATATTTCCAAGTATTTTGACTCCATCTTAAGTCACCCTTTTAGGAAGTTTTCTCGTTCTCGTAAATGGCACTACTGTGATTTTCTTCGGTTGTATCTCCATCACCACTAACATGCACTACCTACTTACTATCTTCGACCCTCTTTGAATGATAACCCAACAAATCTGTGTCATCTGTATGTATATCCTTAAAGACAGTGTTTGCTTCAGACAATTTTATCAAGAGCTCGCTCACCACCAAGCCCTACATTTGTTATTAAGAAATCACATCTTGTAGGTGACCTCTGATTATATCGATCGTTATTACATATTTCCTTCCCAACGTTTGTTTCTGAACATCATGTGTAAAGGGCCTCATAGTCTGTCTGGGCATTAAAGGATCTGTACTCCTTCTATAAAATATCCTTTCTATGACCTCAATATCAAGACAAACGCAAAGTATGTAGAAGTTCTAATGCACACCAATTGACGTAGGATACTCCAACTGCTCAGTCGTGGCATGGTGTAGTCGTTAAAGTGCTACAATGTGCAGTTGCACGCTGGATGTAGGGAATGGTTTGTATTACCCCTAATCGAACTAGGGCTCTTTAAACTATTCTGCAGGGTGGTAAATCCTTTTTCATAGTAGGTAAGTAAATGATAAAGAATTCATCAATTCATTTGAAAAGTACTACACAATTAAGTGGACCTCTGCAGGATTGTAGAGGCAGAATATCTGACGGAATGGATTATACAACCGCAGTTGTTTTACTGCTAAACCTACAGGCGTGGAGAAGGAATATTTTTGTATACTTCCGGATCTAAAAGCACAAGATTCTGTTGATCTTAAAGTATTCTCAAGATTACATGAACTGAGTATGTCAAAGAAGATGACATGCACCGAAACGCACAGAAACATACAGAAACAAAGCTGTAAGATCGTATATGCTTCGCAGGACTTGTTTCACCAGTTTTGGAGAGCATTGATGTCTCCATACACTCCTGAAAACTTTAATTTCCACCTGATACTACATAGGTTTGCCACTGAGAGTGACTTCCGGATAGTCAGACAATTATGGCCTCGTCTTGACAGTAGACGTCTGCTTTCTCTGATTAGGGTGAATAGTTGTAGTCTTACGTATCGTACAGCACTTGCATGTAGGATATTACGACAACTAACGCAGTTACGGAATGGATTATACAACCGCATACAACCGCGTTTTACTGCTAAGCCTACAGGCGTGGAGAAAAAATATTTATTTTATACCCACGGATCCAAAAACACAAAATTCTGTTGGTTTTGAAGTGGGAGTGATTTCCAAATAGTCAGGAAAATATGGCCCCTGGTGTAGAGCGAATAGGTATAGTCTTGCTTATGTCTGTGATTATCGCATTTACGACAATTAACGCAATTATAATGAGGTTGAAGAGAATATTATGGAGGGCATACTACGTCACTGTAATGCATTCGATGTTAACCGTCTGGCGAATATTTAATATACTTCTTTGCTTAATGTCTAGTAGAGTAGGCTTATAAAACACTAGACGCGGCGACTTCCTCTCTGCAGTCTTGTTGCATAAACTTTGGGAGTCCTGCCAATCATGGATAAAATTAACGCACACAATATGGGTGATGTGTGAAGCTAAGTAGCAACCCTGACTAAAGGATTTTAATAACCAATTAAGTAAAAAGTATGTAAGGAACATAAGTAAGTGAAAACTATGTTTAATTTGATACTCGTGGTATCACAATGGAGCAGGGAGTCGAAAAGAATCGAATTTAGTGGACAGCCACTCTTAACTTATTTATTTTAAGAAGAACTCTGGCCCTTCTGTGTCTGTATCGTCTGACATCAAAACTTTTAGGTTGCCTAGTGAGTACTCAAGATGTCGCCTAGGGTTGATGAGAGTTGGTCAATTGATCTTACACACAAGGTTATAAGACTGTTGTTTACGTAACAGTTACTTCACTACTTTCACCTGACGTCTGCTTGCAAGAATCGTAGGGCTTTCAAAAATCATACGGTGTCTAGACCTTATGTTTACATTATGCGGAGTCAGGACATCGTTTAGCCTTAGGACTACATGTGCACATTTGATTATTTTTTACATTTCGCTGGAACAGTGCTGCTGTTACGTCACGTGTCCCTTGCTACTGTTGCTTTTAATGGATGCTGCTGCTGCTGCTGTTGTTGTTTATCATCTCTTTTTCGGTGCAAATCTGTCCATTTAAACCCAAAACGTTCAGTTATTTTACTTTGTATTTGAATTTGAATATTTTTTTCCCCCACTTTGTTCGTTCAGTCATTTACATTTTTCGCATCATTTCCCCGCGAAAGTTTACACAAAATTTCACCGCGATTCGTTTCTTGTTGTTGTTGTTGTTCTTCGTTTTTAACAAACGCCAGCATTTTCGGTTTTAATGGTTGGGACTCAAGCAGAATATTGAATGAAAAAAGGCGGCGTCAGAAATAGGGAAAGGGAGTGGGAAGGAGAGAGGCAGATGGATGACTTTAATCAACACTACTCAGTCATTACAAAGGGATTGAAATTTTAGTTATTTTTTTCCAGTTGTTGTTGTTGTTGTTTGTAGATAAATATTTTGTTGTTGTTTTTTCTAGATTTTACTTTGGCTAGGCTCCAAAAGCAGTAGAAAAAAAATTTTTCGGAAATTGTTACCAAAACGCACCACCAAAGTTTGCAAGACAGACAAACAAACCAACAACTGACTGACAGTATGGCATATCGACATACTGACACTAATGTGAGACTTTTGTAATGGATACCCCCAGCTCATGCCCAATGCTAAAATAAATTCAAAATGTATGAGACATACTGGCAGAGGTGAGGGTCAAAGCCATAACAACCGTGGGGATTATTACCTATTTATAGTGATAGTGATAGACTTGGTAGTTGGCAGAGTGTTGCCAAAAAAAATATATATTTTCTAAACAATTCTATTCAGTTAAAACAAAAGATTAAAAGGGTCATTAGATGGTTTTAACAAGTGTTTCGAAGAAGAAAAAGAAGCAGCAGCAAAAAGCAGAACAATTCTTAGCACAAACCCCCCACCTCCACCCCAGCAAAAAAAGGTCATTAAATGTTCATTTTAAAGGTGAAGTAAACGAAATGGAAGATTTTAACATTTTAAAGGGTGTGCAAATAAGAGATATTAACTGTTTTTCCCTTGTTGGAATAGCACACAATATAGTGTGCTACGGCACAGGTCCAATCCCTTACAGTTAGGAGTAGGGATTCGAAGGCAACTATCAACATTAACATTACGTTACCATAGATTAGCTTCTCACGGTCTAAGCTAAATCGAAAACAGGAGCACTCCAAGACAGGATGGTATATCATTAAGACATTTAAATAGCTATCAATAATAATAGCTATGCCTGTTACTATGTTTGAAAAATAACGTCTGCCTAATTGAGTCGAATACGACCGACTGCCAACCTACACTGAAGCAATAGAACGCACGCAGAATAACGTCTGCCTAATTGAGTCGAGTACGACTGACTGTCATCTTACTCTGAAGCAAAAGAAAGCTAGCAGCGAAGCTAGTACAACCACAGCAAAACTGACCAACTTCTCCCTCCTTGGTTCGGAGGAACTTGATCAGTACAGGGACTGCGTTCATTGTGGCGTCACAACGGGCCGCTATGCGTGCTCAAGTGAGTTTTTGGTATGAAAGCTACCACACTAACCTAACCTAACCTAACAACAAAACTGCATAAGAAGCCAACGATAGAAAAGAAAGAAATAACAATAACAAATCAACATCAAATTCTAGAAGTTGCCAGACCGAATGTAAATGAAGTATAAAAAGGAAAAAAGTAACGGTAACAGGCAATAGCAGTAAAAATATGCTAAACAATTTTTTTGTGAGGAAAAACTCCACTTGAACATAAGCTCAGAACAAAGCTCGCACAATTTTCTATTAAATCTAAAAATGCAATCGGTTTCCTGATCTGGAGAGCCTATTTGGAAAGTTTAGAGCTATCATATCGTTGATATCGTTGGAATGGCTCTATTAATATTAATTTTCATTCACAGCGTATATGGTCTGCTGTCTCTTCCTTATCACCGAACAGTCAGCGTGTTATGAGTAGTATAGGAGTGAAGCGCTTTTCTTCTGTAAATAGGCCTCTTAAGCGAAATCTTTTAAGAACACGTCTTTCAATTTTAACTCTGCCATATTTAACTGTGTATACAACAAAAGTATTGTCTACAGTACAGTATTCTATAAAAGCTGTTAAACAAACTTAACTGTTATACTGATGTATTGTATGGTTCGTGCCACCAATAAAAGCTTTATGTTAAAAACTACTGTTATTTAATAAAATTTAACGGTTTTTTCAAAATTAGAAAATGTTAACTTATCTGACAATTTATCTAACAAGTTGTCTGACAAGTTATCTGACAAGTTGTCTGACAAGTTATCTGACAACTTTTTTGACAACTTATCTGACGATTGACGATTTATCTGACAACATATCTGAAAATTTCTCTGGAAACTTGTCTGACAATTTTTCTGACCATTTGGAAGTAGTAAATTGCAGTGGTCGCCGTAATGACTAGTATGTTGGCTTTCTAGACAAGAACACAATAGTTCAAACTCAACTCTGACATCTTAAAAGCAAATATTCTTTACAGTCATCCGCATCCCGACAGTTTTCTGGAAAAATCTCTGAGAGCAAACTAATTGCCATGAAAAAGCTTCTTAAATTTATCATTCAGAGTCGACCTTAAACTGTACGTCCCACTACTTACTCAACACGGGCGTGGGCTACAAAGCCAGGACGTAATTCTAACTAAAGGATTGTAATGGTCAATAATGTAATAATAATGAAGAGCTGATGCCCCATCTATATTGAAACCTGGCCTAAAAATTTTTTAATCGCCAATAAAGTAAAATTGTTCATTAAACTAAAAACTGTTAAAGTTTCATTATTTTCTAAACAATATTGTCGAATACGTCATACACTGGCGAGCAAAAATGAATACATAATATTAAAAATAAATATTTTAAATCCAATGTATTTTGTAATTATTGCAGTAAGTAAGAAATTGTAAATAAAAAATTTCAGACGTTGAAATGGCCAGCACATAGTCCGGATTTAAATCCGATTGAAAATTTGTAGGCAATTGTAAAATGAAAATTGGCACAGTATGAAAACCCTCCAAATAACCTTAACGAATTGGCAAAGTATAAATAGTGAAACCATCAAAAGACCGGTAGAAAGTTTACCAAAACGCATTAAATCAGTAATAAAGAATAAAGGATTATGGACAAAATACTGAATTTTTCATTTGAAACGAAACGAGCAAAATTGGATAAATGCTACTAAATAATATTTAAGCTGTATTTTATATTTAAAAGGAAATAATATTACTGTAAAGTTTTTGTTTTAATTAGAGGATAGTCTAAATAAATGTGTAACATATGGATTGTTTTTTTATTTTAATAAATAAAGTACAAATATAAAGTTTATATTCTTTTTAATAATATGTATCCATTTTTGCTCGCCAGTGTACTTAACAAGTAGATATAACCTCCCATAAGAATATTGAATTCGACTTTTTTTTAATTTTAATGTATAATTATTGTAATTATATTTATTATGGAAGCAATATTTTATTTATAATTTATTAATATTGTATAAACATTTTTTTTATTAAAAATAGGGGTACACTTCTTCAGAACATTGTTGGCTTAATAAAAGAAAAATTCAAATTTTAAATTTATTTGTATAATATTACAGTAGAAATAAAAAATAAAAGGAAAAATATACCAACTTCTTCTAAAATTAAAAATTGATTTCAAATTTTGTGCCAACAATGTTTTTTACATAAAAACTTTCCAATATTTAAAAATAATTGTTAAAAAAATTTAAATATTTACAAAAAGTACTTTGGTAATATACATATGTATAAAGGTTTATTGTATATAAGAAGATTCTATTCATTTTATTTATTTTTTTTTTTTATTTTAATTATTAATTTTTTATAAAAATTTTTAATTTTAATATTTCACTACTTTGTAGTGAGAATAATTATATTAAAATTATTATTATTCATATTTAATAATATTAATTTGTTTTATTACTTTTTTATGTTAATTTATTAGATTTAGTTTTATAATTAATTTAAGCTTTATTAAGAAATTATTTATTATTTATTCTCAATAAATAATATAAAAATAAGTAGTTTTATATTGTTTATTAATTTATGTGTCAATTATGTATGGCAAGCAAATTATAGTTGCCCAAATATATATTAGAAATGGAAACTGACAACTATCCTTTTGAAAATTGGAAAAAAATTAAAATATTGAATTTTAAAATTTGTGAACATTTTAAAACTTTGTAAAGAAAAAAATAATTATATTTAAAAGTTGTCTTTATTTTATTTTTCTTTATTTTATTTTTTTCATATTATTTTTATTTTTATTATTAAATTTTTTAAATATTTTCTTTCTAAGAAAACATAAAATATTGAAAATAAATAATAAATAATTTTAAAACAACAATTCAATTATAAAATATTTCCTTTTTGTATTAAAATGATTTATTGTTTTTTAATTAAAAATAAAAATTAGTTTATTAAAAAAATAAATTTAAATAAAAAATAAAAAATTTTAAAAATACATTTTTTAATAAAAAAAATAAGTTTTTTAATAAAAAATAAATGGTTTACCCTTTTTCATTATTAATAAATTAAAAAAAAAATTAATAAATAATAAATTAAAAAATGCTATTCACTTTCTTATAAAATATAAAAATAATTTTAATAATATAAATAAAAAAAATACTAAATAAATAAATTCAAATATAGTGGATGATTTACTTTTTTAAATGGTTTATGCTGGTCTTGGAATTTTTAAATCGAATTTTATGCCTAAAATTGTTAAATTATGAAAGTTTTTTGCTTTCCGTTCATTTTTATTTATTTATTTTATTTATTTTATTTATTTTATTTATTTTATTTATTTTATTTATTTTATTTATTTTATTTATTTTATTTATTTTATTTATTTTATTTATTTTATTTATTTTATTTATTTTATTTATTTTATTTATTTTATTTATTTTATTTATTTTATTTATTTTATTTATATTATTTATTTTATATACTTAAAGTTTTCTTTTGTAATTCGATAGTCAAAGTCTTTCCAATGCAAGTCAATTATAAAATAAAAATAAATCCATAGCCAACTCCACATCGGCAATTTTTAATGAGAAAATAAAGAGAGTTCTAAAATACAAAAATATTTTTGTACACAATTAAGGCTAGGGTCTAGAACTATCGTCTAGGCATATTTTTCCTACTTTAAAAGGTTAATAGGAGCTATAAAATACTAAATGTTTTTTTCTACTTGATTTCACTTGTGCTTTTTTTGATTTGGATAAAAAATGAATAAAATAAAAAAAATAAAAAAATAAACAAATAAAAAATAAAATATAAGTAAATAAAAATATAAATAAAAATAAACGAATAAAAAAATTAATTGAAAAAAATTATAAATAATAGGCTAATATATTATTTTCAAAATATATATATCACTTAAGACTATTTTATTAATTAATTATTATTTTAATACGAACTTAAATCTATTTTTATATTATTTATATATTTTATTAATAAATTATAATATATTTTATTTATTAATTTGACACTTAAATTTATAAACTATTTATTGTAAGCTGTTTGCAAAAAAAATGTTGGATATGTAAACATTTAAATACAATTTATTTTTTTTATATATAAAGCTTTTAAAACAAAAGTTTGTTATGTTTTTAAATAAAAAACAATTATTTTAAGCTTAAAACCCATAATATTGATTTTTAAAAAGAGCTTGAAAGTTTTTTAACGCATTTTTAATTTAAATTTTAAAATATTAAAACTTTTTCCGGTATTTCCCACTTTTCTCTCTTGAAACAGCTTACAAAAGGCAATTAATTCTTGTTTTTTTTTTTGTTCTGAGATGTATAATATGGACGGTGTGTTCAAAGTTTCTAGGTGCTTATCTATTTAGCTTATATTACATGGTGGTTTCTGAATCCGGTGGTGTATGATAATTAAGATTGTAGGCTGGTGGTCCGCTATTTAAAAATGCCATGGAGCGTATACTCTCACGTGAAGCAGTACGTTTATGAAATGGTATGGCTTGTGGCTGTGACGAAGCATATGGTGGATCTGGCAAAGGCGGTGGTGGTGGTAGACTATGCTGACTTAGGGTATGTTGTTGATGCAACGGGTGTTGCTGATATAACGGTGGTGTTGCAGGTGATTCGTGCGGTAAGTGTGGTGGTTGCTGCTGTGGCTGCTGCGGTTGCTGTTGGCTAAACGTTGAGGTGCTAGGGGAAGAAGAATTTTGTGCCGTATTACTGGCCACCAAATTGACAAAAACATTCTCCGTAGTCGCCGTTGTGCTCATGTACGAAGACATGGAACGGGCTCCATGGAAATTTGAATAACTTGATCTAACTGAAGGCGGTCGATTGTTATACAATTCATCGGCATGATCAGCATCATTAAGATTAGTAGTCGAGTGTTGATAGGTGGGATTGTAATGGCCACCACCCAAAGACGGTGTCAACGTCAAGGTAGGCGATTGCGGTTCATCAAGTGTGGGTATGGGCGAAGGGGTCTGTTGCATTTGCTGTTGCCATTGTTGTTGCTGTATATAGGCTGTCTGAGCATTTGTATTATAATAAATAGGATCTGGTGGTATATTTTTACGAAACGATTGATAATGATTATTGTTGGTCTTGGTCAAACTACCAGCGCCCGCTGCTTGTGACGAAGCGACAGCATTGATATTATTGTGTATTTCTTGATTAAGCGACTGTAAATTGGATACCGTTAGAGCAGCGGTACTATTAGTAATGCTGGCACTCTCCTTATGATGGAAAGATCCCAATTGTTGCTTGCCATGATGGCCATGTATATGCATGGTGGATTGTTGTTGCTGCAACTGTTGTTGATCCAATAGTTTTGTTACCGGATTCTGATGGTATTTACGTCGTGAACTGCGTGTACTACTTCTGGAATGGGTACCCGTTGAACCTGCTCCGCTTCCTCCATCTCTTGACTCACCCCTTAAGGTATTTTTATGGCTGCTGTGCGACGAGCTACGTCTACTTGCTGTCGATTGACGATTATTGCTGCCCCTATGCATTACGGAACGTCGTTTTACACGCCTGGGTGTCATTGGTTTTGGACTCAACTCCCCATTGTCAGCTTCGAGGCCACCACAACGTTCGTGCATTTGATCGTCACCATAATCGAGTATGGTATCGGCTCGACTTCTTATCGTATCCAAGCTGGGTCCAAATTCAATCGAGTACAATGATTGACGATGTTTTGCTTTCTTATTAACATGCTTCACTGTGAAAAGACAACATATATAAGGGATTAGTTAACTGAAGACTTTTAAAAGGAAAATAAGCATTTGCTTTCAGGCTTAATGGTGAAAATTATTTGTTTTGATGCTTAGCTTTAAAGAGATTTTTTAATTATTTATTGAAGCCTTTAAATGGTTTGAAATAAAAGTAAAACTTTAGAGCTTTTGAGGCATTGAGCAAGCATTTTAAAAGATGCTTTCATTAAACTTGGATGATTATAAGCCATTTTAAAAAAGATATTTTAATTAGGCACGTAATTATGTTTAAAAAGCTTTGTTTTTATAAAATATTATATATATACATTGGTTTAGTTTTATTATAAAGCTTTAGAGCTTTAAAAACATTAATAATTTTATATTTTACAAATTAATTCATTTTAAAATATCGTATAAAAAAGCAGATTGTTTTCTTTTTCTTTTTCTTTTTTAACGTGATTAAATTCAATTAAAAACTGGCTTTATATTGTATTACGGACCACTTCATATACCAAGTCCATCCACATATCTTTGCTAATATATTCAACTTAAAGGGATTCATAATTGATTGGATTGGATTGAGGTTGCTTTAAGGACTTTTCTACGATACTCTGTAAACAAACGAACTGCAAGCTCTGTCAAAATTTTTGGTGCCATCTATTGCTGGCATATTCGTTTTTATTCTATTCGGTTTATTTTAATTTATTATTTATTTATATATTCATATATTTGTTATTAATATTTTTTTATTTCATTATTTTTATTATATATTATTTTTTATTTATTTTTTTATTAATTATTATTTTTTTATTATTTTAATATATTTCGTATTTATTCTATATTACATTTATTTTGATTTATTATATTTATTTATATATTTATTATTATTTCTTTTATTTACTATTTATTTTGTTTATTATTTATTTTATTTATTATTTATTTCTTATTTTATTATATTTTTTAGTTATTTTACATTATATTTACTGTTATTTATTTTATTTATTTCTATATTTGTTTATTTTATTTATTATTTTTTTTTATTTTTTTTATTTTACTTTAAATTTTATTTATTCTATATTTTTTTATTTTATTTATTTATTTTATTTATTATTTTTTAATAATTATTAATTATTTATTTTATTTACTATATTTTTTATTTATTTTATATTACACTTATTTTTATTTATTATATTTATTTCTATATTTGTTATTATTATTTATTATTTCCTTTATTTTATATTTCATTTGCAATTTATTTTTATTCTATTCATTATTTATTTTTTATTTTATTATATTTTTTATTTATTTTACATTATAATTATTGTTATTTATTATATTTATTTCTACATTTGTTACCATTGTTTATCTTTTATTTATGATTTATCTTTTATTTTCATTTTATTTATTATTTATTGTATTTATAATTTATTTTTCATTTATTTTACATTATATTTATTGTTATTTATTATATTTATTGCTACAGCTGTTATTATTATTTATTTTTTATTTATGATTTATCTTTTATTTTCATTTTATTTATTATTTATTACATTTATTAACTATTTTTTTATTCATTTTACATTATATTTATTACTATTTATTATATTATTTCTATATTTGCCATTATTATTTATTTTTTATTTATGATTTATCTTTTATTTTCATTTTATTTATTATTTATTATATTTATTTCTATGTTTGTTATTATTATTTAGTTTATTTATTATTTATCATTTATTTTTTTAATATTTATTTTATTTATTATTTCCTTTTTATTTTATTTTTCCATTTATTTTTATTTATTTTAATTTTTTTTTTTAATTTTTAATCATTTTTTTATTAATTTATTAATTATTTTTAAATATTTTTTTATTTTTTAATTATTAATTATTTTTAAATAAATTTTTTTCCTTTCAAATAATTTTCACCATTATTTTTTAACCATCAGACTGAAATTTTTAAAAAAAGAAATTAATTTAGTAGAACTTAAATTAATTTACAAAACTACATTTAACTTTTTTTATTACATTAAATTACATTAAATTAGTTACAAAACTAAAGAAATTCCATTAAAATTAATTATTAATACAAAAAAAGCAATAAAGACCACAATAAAAAAATTAAGAACAAAAGCTAAAGAATAAAAAAGAAATGAAATAAAAATTATTTCAACTAAATTACAGTCTAACACAAAAGTGCAAAGACATTTTCGTACCCCTAACACCAAACCCAGTTTAAGAAAGAAACTCATGAAATTCGATTTTTCATTCATTCGATTTTTTCACTTAAAATTATTTTTTATTTCTTCAATTTATTATTTTTAAATGTAACTTAAAAATTATAGTTTCACTTTACAAAAAATTTAATCTTTTTTTTTTTGTTGTTGTTCAAAAATATTGGTTTAAAAAAATTGTTTGTTTACTTAATTAAATTATTTAAAAAAAAAAAAATAAAATTTTACACACTATTTTGTTAAAGAGTGTTTAACGTTAGCAAGCCTAACTAACTCTGTTGCTAGGGCAGGTGTAGTAAACCAATTTAAGCATTTTATTTTAGTATTTAATAAGGAATTTAAGGTTTTATTTTGTTTTTGTATTTAATTAAAAAATATTTATTAAATATTAGTAAAATTTAAATACTAAATATTTTTTTTTAAATTTGTTTTGATTTTATCGTTTTAACAATTTTATAATATTTTTTTTTTTTTCGTTTAGTCAACAATTATTACTTTGCTTAATTTACTAATAATAATTAAATATATTTTTTATATTTTAATTGCTGTAAATATTAATATATAGTTTTGGTTTTTATAATTAATTTGTGTTTGTTAAATTTCTGATTTTCAATATATTTTTTTTAATATTTCAAATTGTTTTTTTATTCTTTTTTAATGTTTTTCAAACTTGAAGGCATTTCTTTTATAATCATTTAATTTTTTATGTTTTTAACTCAATTGTTATTGAAAAAAGCTTTCTTAAGAATTCAATTCCTACACATAAAACATTTAAATTTGATTTATTTATTAATAAATTTTAATAATTTTTCTTATGTATGTAGTACAATCTATTTTAAACAGATATATTTTGTTTTTATTAATATTTTTTATTTTCAGAATAAATTTTTTTTAATAAATTTTATTTTTTATACTTTTTTTAATAATAATTTTTTGATTTTCAATTTGTTTTTTTATAATATCACAGTTGAAAATAATAAAAACAATTATTTTTTTTTTATATTTGTAGTTTTCTTCTTAACAAAATAAAAATTGTTTATGGAGTTTCGCTGCCAAACGTAATAAAAAATATTTTAAAAATTTTTAAATATTTCTGAACTTTTTTCAAGAAACGATAATTTTATTACAATAAATTATTGAAATATTTATTAACTTAAATATTAAATATTAATATTTAAATATTGCGTTTTAAAGCGAAACAACACAGGTCATTATTTTTTCCGGGAAAAAATATGGACTTCAGCTAAAATCGAAAAAAAACTTTAGCTGGTGATTTATAGAGCTCTGAAGTCATTAATAATCATATAAAAAAATTTATATTTATTTAGGCTGACAAGTGGTTCGTAAATTTAAAGAAAACTAAGCACCTACCTGGGGACTAATTTTCACCCTTTTTAATTAACAAAAGCCATTGAAAATTAAAAAAAAATCCTCTTAACTAAACATTAAACATCTGTTTATGCTGTACAGATCAGAGATAAGGAGGTAACTCTGAGTAAAAATGTTTGTTAAACGTTAAATAAACGTTAAATTAAGATTAATGTGTACATAAACAAAGTATACATTACATCTTCATTAAGATTTTTGTTCTAAATACGCTTAATACTAAAAACTTTCTTTTAACAAGAGCGTAGAAAACTTTAATAATAAAATACAAAAAATTAAAGAAAGTATACAGTCAAAGAAAGAAGTCTAAATACAACAATGTATATAGACTTCTTCCCGCTGGTTTTAATCAAATTAAAACAAAAAGTTGTAGCGTTCTTTAAGGCATTTACAATCAAAAATGTTGAAAGAGTAAAACGATTAAGAAAAAAATATACATATAATTAGAAATTATTGGGAAAAAAATATGTAGACTTTTATCTTTGACTGTACACAAGTTAATAAAACAAATTTTCATAAAAATTACAAACCACTTAAGAAAAATTTTAATTCCTTTTGTTTCATTTAATAAAAAAAAATAATTTTTTTTAATTTATAAAATAACGGTTTTTTTCTTGTTTATATAAAATAAAAAAATATAAAATTAAAAACGATTATAAATTAAAAAATATAAAATAAAATTGTATGTAAAATGAATATTTACAAAAAAATATTTTGTTTTTACAAAAGAAAATTATTTTATAAAAAAATATTTCATATTTTTTCATTTTAGAAAATAATTTGTATAAAAAATTAAACAAAAAATATTTTATAAAAAATTATAAATTAAAATATGAATTAAAAAATATAAAATAAAATTGTATGTAAAATAAATATTTACAAAAAAATATTTTGTTTTTACAAAAGACAATAATTTTATGAAAAAAATAATTTATAAATAAAATAGTTTATAAAAAAAGTATTTAAAAAAAATATTTTATAAAAATGAAATTTTAGAAAAAAATTTAAAAAAAAATTATAAATTAAAGGATGAATTAAGACTTTTCTAGATAATTTCTGTTCTAATGAAAGCAAAATTCATTTTTACAACTTTACTTCTTTATTTTTATAAAAATTATGCTAATAAAAAAATATTTCAGAATCTAGTCTTTTCCATTAAATGAGTAAAATTTTATCCAATCAGGCATTTTTTATTAAAACAAAAATTAAATAAAAGAAAAAAGTTATTTTTAATATAACAAAATATACAAAAAAAAATTTTAAATAAAAAAATATTCTTTTTCTAATAAAACATATTTTTTTCCTTTAAAAAAAATTAAAATAAAAAAATTATTTTTTTAAATAAAAACAATTATTTTCTTGCAATTTACACGTATACAACAATATTTTTTTTTAATATATTCATTTTTTATAAAATAATTTTCTTCAATATTTAGCTTATGTTTTTTAATAAATCGTTTTATTTTATTTTTATTAAAAAATATATATTTTTTTACAGAGACCCTAAAATAAAATTTAATTGTTTAAATAAAATAATAAAAAAAATATGTCTTCGTGTTAAGATTAAAAGAAATTATGGAGCCCAGTTTACATTAAAAAAATTTTATTTTTTAAAAATTTTAAAAATTATTTCATTTCCAGGAAATAATTATTTTAAAATCAGAAAATTTTTTAATAATAATTTTTTATTAATTTTCACAAATTTAAAATCTAATAGCTAAACAACAGTTACTAATAAAATACTTAAAATGAGAACACAGACAACACACAACACATACACAGATATTTACTACGTTTAAAAGATTTTTAATGTTAAACAAAATTAAATTTAAAATTAAATTTAGTCAGTAAAAGTTATTTAATTAAATTGTAAAATTAAATTGTAAATTGTAACATACTTGCTATAAATTTGGCAAAAAAAAGTTAAACAGCATTAGAGAGAGTGTGCTAATAAAACTTAAATTCTTAACAAAACTGTATACACCAGCACAAACAGGCAGCAATATTCTAGGGCAGCTTGTATCTTTTTGCATCATTTTTTTATTTTTATTTTTATTTCTTTTTTAATTTTAAAATCATAACAGCATAACTAACATAGTAGGAGCATAATAAAGAGCGAGAGATAGAGAGAGAGTGAGATAATGAGATCTCTGGCGTCTATGAAACCTAAGTTATTTGTATTCGTATTTGTTAACATCAATAATCGCAGTCTATAAGGCTAAAAAACAAATTCAAAATGTTATGTTATGATCAAAAAAACAAAAAAAAAATTTACATAAAATATAAGAACATTTAACGTACGTGCTTTTATTTTTTGAGCGCAGTGTTTAGATTAGAAGAAACGTAATGAAATATAAATGAAATGAAATAATAAACACAGAGAGACAGAGCGACAGACAATAAAGATATACTCTCAGTCATATTAGTTAAAAACGATATGACATTTATTACAGTAAATGAAAAAAAGTAAGTCACACTAACAAAATATTTTAGGGAAATTGTAAAACTGCAGCTAAACTCCATCCTAAACTCAATTGAAGATTAAAAAATTTAGATTTTTTGAATATTTGCCTGTTATGCTTGTGGCATAATATAATCTTAAATAACTTGACAAAGAAATTTTTATATTAAAAGCCTTAGTCTAACAAATATTTGCGTAATATGACCTCTTTGTCTATAAAAACATATTTGATCTGCTATTGATTGACAACACTATGAGACTCTGAGTATTTATTGCCATTTAAAATACTATTGCAGTATAAATTGTAAGAGTGAAAAAAAAATATACATAAAGTCTTTATTAGACCCATTGTGCAATGTATGCCAATAGGTTTTTAACTTTCAACGAATTCAACACTTAGAAAAACACTTTAATTTGTGCCAAAATACTAAATTCTATAAAGAAGAGAAATATATTTTGGATCCACAGTGTATATAAATTTTAACAAGCCCATTGTGCAAAACGTTGAAATAAATATCATATTTTAAATCTACCACTCTAGTGAATGAATTTTTTAACAAAAAAAAAAAAAGACAGTAATGAACGTTATAGGAGACCACTATTGAAATTCAATGAAAAAGAGAAAAATAAAATATTTGTCAAGGCCCATAGTGCACATTGCTTGCGGTACATTCGGACCATGATACTTATATGCATATTTTTTTTTCTTTTCTTTTTCAAAAATATTTCAAATACTTTACAAAATGGGATAAAAGACCTATTGTGCCCATTGTGCATAATAACTGCCTGAACTTTTTATGCATTATTTTATTCCTAAGTGTTTATCCCTTGCAGTATGTATTGCACAACAAATGTTTCTTGAAATTTAATATTTTTGTCCCACAGTGCAATGCTTCATTGCTTTATTTTGGTAATAATTGTTGAGAAAATAGAAAAAACATTTATTATTTATTATTAAAACAAATCTATCTACAGTTTCTATAAAAGAAATATATTTGTTCCAATTTTTTTCTATTTTTTTTTTTTAATTTTTGAAAATTTTTAAAATTATTAAATTTTTTTTTAATTTTTTAAATACAGATATATTGCCCCACTATGCTGTTTTTCTCTAATTTTTTAAAGTTTATTTAAAAAATTGTAATTCAAAAAAGCCTTCTAAAATAAATACTCAGTACGTACCCATAGTGCAGTAAATTGGAATGATTTTCATAACAACGATAACAACAACGAATGCAAATCCTTTCACTCCTTTATAGAGTTTCAATAGAAATTAATGAAGGAATCATTAATTAGAAATGGAATTTTTAGTTTCTAAACGGTTTCTAACATTTCTTTAACCCTCAAACAGTAACTGATTTTAACCCTTTCATGCCCGATGTTGCCTATAGGCAACATTGTACATTTTTGTTCATAAATTCCGTAATATTTAATTTTTTTAAAAGATTTTTTTTGCAATCAAGCTTGGTTAAAAACGTGTGAAACCAGAATACGTAGGACTCTGAATTCAATATTACTTCATATTTAGACCATGACTAACAAGCACATGTCCTTAAAAAACTTTTAGCTCTGGCCCAAAAACTTCGGGCATGAAAGGGTTAATTTTAATAAGTTTAGAAATTAAGACAAGAACTCAAGGCCTTTTAAGCTCAAGAGCTACTCAAATCAAACGTAGAAAAATATACGTAATAATACGACCTTAAAGCCTTAAAAAGCAATCGTTTAAATCATACGAAATTATAGCCTTTTCGCCTAAAGATCTAATATTTGCCATTTGAACGTTTGAAGCACTTTCGTTAACCAACTTGAACTTTTTAACTTAAAAATCTATTTAAAGTATCTCTTCAAAATCGCTTATCGACTACTATCGCTCTCAAATCCCTTATCGCTTAAAAACCTCTAGTCACTGTAAAATCTCTTATCGCATCAAAAAACATTTTATCGCTCTAACATCGCATACAGCTTACAGTTGTCAAGTCACACTAGAATCTCTTTTATCAATCCAAACTCCAGATCTTTTTTAAATTTTTTTAATTTCAAAGTATTTTTATACAAGACATTTGTATATCGTTGAAAGTATATTATCGCTTAAGCTATATTTCGCTTAACGCTATTAGTTTAGTTTTGCTTATAACCTAAAGCTCCTTTTATTATCGTTTAAAGCTCTATAAATCACGTTTTATTTGCGGCCTTTTTCAAACCTCGTATTGTTTTCTAACAACGTTCTTTAAAAAATTTCGCTTGTTTAAGCGAAATAAAGCGAATTACGCTTTGTATACCTAACCTAAGCTTATCTTTAAGTTTTTATTTTGTTTTTGTGTATGGAAATAATACAAAATCTCTGACTACCAAGCTAAGAAAGCAAGCCGTTGACAGTTTTTTTTCATTTTTTTAAATTGAAAGCGTTATGTGTGAAACAGTTTAGGCTTAAACGCCTTTTCTTGCTATAAAAATCTCATCTAAAGCTTTAATTCGCATAACCCACTTTACGATCCAGGGCTATATTACCCCTAATGACACCTTCACCGCCCGACATGGAATTACAATAAGAACGGGGTCTGGCCTTTTGCCCATCTCTACGACCACTGCGGCGATTGACATGAGGAGCCATATCTTTACTGAGCGGCGAATTGGGTGGCGGCGATGTTAACTCTTCGGTCTTTGTTTTAGCATTACGTTTGCTGTCTTTAAACGAACCGTTAACACTTTGAGACGAAGTTAAACGATCATAAGAACGAGCCTTAGATATGGTATAGGTGTTGGCAGCTGTACTATCGGGCCCATAACCGTTAGTAGTGTCACGTATTTGATCACAATAATTAGCTGAACTATTTAAGGGCCCATGAGATCGTTCATTGGATGCATTTTGCTGACGTTGACGTCTAGCTATGCGCGTAGCTACCGGGGAACGTGGTATATACTGAGTAGGCATGGCATAGCGCTCGGTTACTTCGGGCGAGAGATCTGGATAGGGTGCCGTGCCTGTGCGTGGCTGGAATATATGAGGCCTAGGTAAAGGCGGCGGCGGTGGTGTCACCTCCGAGGGTGATAGAAATTCCGCCTGATAAGTATCGGGTACTTTGGGTAAAGGTATATTAGTGGGCCTGGGCGTAGGTTTCTGTGCCGTACAGGCTGAATTTTGTCTATATGGCACCGGAGAATAGGCCGGATGGAAAGGCAAACCATTTTGTTGATACATTAAAGCCCTCTGAGCTGGACTGAGTTCATGAGGCGTTAAAGGCTGCAATATAGCACCGTGTTCTAAAAGTATAGCCGAGTTATCATGATACATATGGGGCACAGATGTATTATTGTTCGGACTAATACTGGCTGGGGGATATTGTTGTTGTTGTTGATGGCTATTGTTGTTCAAAGAATTTTGAGAGCTTACAGAACTTATAGTTGGATTCGGTTTGTTATTATTTCCCAACTGTGCGGTTGGTGGCGGCGGCGGTGTTAGAAAATAATTACCCGGTGTGGGCTTGGTAAAGGGTATATAAGTGATACCCTCACCGGTTTTAAGGTTTTGCACCGAGAAATCGTCTTCCTCAAAGCACTCTTCAAACTCTGGTTGCTGCTGATCTGGGGACGTATTGGAACGGGCCGAGTTCTCATTAAAAATTTGGTTGTATTTTAATTCGGGCGGTTGGTTAGACGCACTGGCGCTATGCTTAAAACTACTATAACTGGACGATTTGGCCGGTTTGGGTTTGGAATGTATGCGGGCAAAATGACCGCTTGTACCGCTGCCACTGGCGCCACTAACTGCTGCCATTTGATTATTATTTAAGCTATTCGTTAAACTATAGTTACTGTTACTTAAAGAGCTGCTTAAAGCATTACTGGGCGTGGCATTTTGTTTAAAACTAGAATTAAGATTTTGTGTGGAATTCTGCAAAGATGCATAGGACAAAGAGGGTGTAGTGTCCTGGTTGGGCGACTGGGCTATTAGAATTTGCCGACGCGAACCATTCACATACAATTGATGGTCGGCCTTGGCCGTACTATCATCGTAGTAGGCCGGTATTATTGGTTGTTTTTGGGCCAAGTCAATATTAGCCGGAAATATGCTATTCGACGAAGAGGGTTGCACTTTGCGACCCTGTTTAGGGCTGTAAAGCATGTGGGTTAAGGAATTACTAGCTGTACTTAGACTGGGTGACATATTGCGTTGCTGCCTATTGCGACGACTGCCGCCTGAGTTGTACGGCTGATATTGGCTTGTGTTACTAAGCAAACTACCGTTATAGCTGCTGATATCAGCTGCTGCACCCCTATTCCTGCTATTGCTATTATGGCTGTGTATTAAGAATGTATTGCTGTTGCTTATGTTGTTGTTGTTGTGTTGGTTGCTGTTGCTGCTATTACGATTGCTATTGCTATGGCTATGGCTAATGCTATTGCTATTATTAATATTGTTGTTGTAATTGTTAGTTGCTGTTGTTGCATTTGCTGTTAGAATTTGCTTATGAAGAGATGTTTGCTGTTGTTGTTGCTGAATGCTGTTGGCTAATGAGGAGGAAGAGAATTTCTTTTTCGTTGCCAGTGGAGTATTACAACTATTGTTGTTGTTGTTTTTGGTAGTAGAAGTAGTAGTAGTAGTTATAGGAGTAGTAGTAGTAGTAGAAATAGCATGAGTACTGTTATTGAGATGATTGTTACTGTTACTGAGAGTATTTTGTTGATGATTAGGGTGGTGGAGGTGGTGTTGGTGATGGTTGAGTGTATGATTCTGATGTTTATTTGAGAGCATTGTGCCACTGGCTGATGTTGGTATGCTTGTATAGCTCACGTACATTGGATGGACCACCGTATGTTGTGGACTCTTGGCATCACCATTCATGAAATCGACTGCACATTTTATATAATTTTATCCCCGTTTTGTTTTTGGTTTTTTTTTTTATTCCATTTCAATTAGTTTCCGTGGAGTTTTAGCAAACGTCCATCAGAGAAGTCGAGGGCGAACGAGCGAGCCGATGAGAGAGAGAGAGAGAGAGGGAGAAAAAGAGAAGAACATTAAATGTTTTTTATTTAAAAAAAATTCATTTAATTGTTCTTTCTTCTTTCTGGTTTTTTTTACGCTTAAAACTAAAGTAATCATTTAAAAGTGTTTATAACATATGTTTGTGGGCATATTTTTTTAGATGGGGGTGGTGGATTGGATTAATGTAAGTAAGGATACAGGGATTAGTTAGGCAAGGATTTAAATGAATATGGTTTTAAGGAAAATTTTATTTTTCTTTTATGGTGTTACATTGAGTGTTTAAATTGATTTTTTTTCTTTTCCTATAAATTTTTTACAATAAAATTTTGAATTTATTAAATTAATAATGATTTCTTAGTTCATTTTTCATATACGAGTATTTAGTTATGATGATGGATTTTAGACAATACACACAATACAATATAATATATATAGAAAATATTTTTTTTGATTTTATATTTATAAACAAAAACAAAATTTTAAAACAAAATCAAGCAACATATAATAGAAAATGTTCTCATTATAAAATTATGGGTAAAAAATGGCAGGCAAATTTGAAACACTGTGATTACAAAATGTTTACGAAAAAATTATTTAAAGCCATATGATGATATGATATGATTCATTACAGTAAATGAAAAAACTAAGTCACACTGACAAAATATTTTATGGAAATTGTAACTTTTTAAATATTTGCCTGTTATGACTGTAGCAAAATACAATCTTAAATAACTTGCTAACGAAATTTGTATATCAAAAGCCTTTGTCTAACAAATATTTATTTATTTAGATCTCTTTGTCTGTATGAAAAGATGTTAAATCTGCTATTGATTTAAGATACTATGAGACAGACACCATTTATGTATAAAATGGGCGCCAAAAACCGCATTGTTTTATTATTTATTATTTGAATAGAGAACTGAATAGAAAAATTTCTGCAAGAATTTCCTTCTTAAAAATCGTTAACTATTCTTACGGAGACTCCTTCTTAGCCGTTTTCTGGCAAGAACTCTGAAAGTAAATAAAATAGCAATGAAAAGTTTTCCAACAATCTGTCGGCTTTATTCTGTTGGTTCCACTATTCACGAATAAAATCAACACACACACAATGAGTGATGAGAGAAACAAGGTCCTGACTATATTAAAGTAAGTGCTGCACGACTTTTCTGAGATGTTTCCTGTTCATTCTAGACTTCTAAATGAACAGCCCTATGTTCTTAAAGCAATGTATTTGGAAAAACACAAAGAAAAACGTGTCATTCCTTTAAAAAAAAACTACTCCAATAGTGCCACAGTAATCAGTAGTCTAACAGGTAGTGTATTGGCTTATTAGACGTGAGGCCACGGTTGAAGCCCCTGGTCAGACATCTCCAACAATATGAAAAAATATTACTTCGGCGATTTCCTCTCAGCAGATTTTAAAACTAAAAAACTGAGCGTGAAATAAAATTGCCATGAGAAGTTCCTCAAAAATCTTTCGTTTAGATCCTGCCATTCATGTATAAAATTAATACACACAACATAAGTGGTGTGAGAAACTAGGTCGTAATCCTGATTGAAGCGTTGTAATGATCCTAACCTCACAGGGGTCTTCGTCAAAACATTGAATAAAGAATATTCTGAAATATGCTTGGAAGAGCTTTACTTAAACCACTTGGCATCTTGGGTTACAGTGACCACGTTTATTTAAAAACAAGCTTTCTTCAGCTCTGAAGACCAACAATTTGCTTATTGTTGGCCTTTTTTTTTTTTGTTCAAAATTTCTTCTCTTAGTCCTTCAATTTAATTTAAAATTGAATTGAAAAATAAAATGAAAGAAAGCAAGGAAATGTTTCATAATTTTTACCGCCATTTTATACCCAAAATGATTATATTTGAGAGCAAAACAAAATTTATAAAAACTTGGTTTTAATAACATATTAAATCATAAATAAATAATACGAATAATTAAAAAATAATTAATTTTTGTATTTAATTTTTCGATTTTTGCAATGATGATTATTTTTTGTTTTTGTTGTTTTTGGCTTTTTAAACAATATTTACAAACAAACAAATTATTATCGTATGAATACACAAACATACAAAAAACACAATTGTCATGAAGAAAAATAATTGCGATAATGTAGAAGAGCAACATCGAAAACATTTAAAATATTTAATTAAAAATTAATTAATTAAACTAAATTAAAACACATACACAACATTAATGACAAATATCGTACACAAACACATACAAACAAACACACACAAATACAACAATTGTATTCAAATAAATGATTCTCAATGGAAATAATTGATTTTTGATTTGATTTGATTTGCTTTGATTGGCCTTTTTTTATCGATTTTTTGTTTGTTTTTTTCTTATAATGCAAGACACCCAGTATTAGTATGAGGAAAATAACACAAAATTACTTGAAAAAACAACAACTACACAAGCAAAAATACATGCAATAAATGAAAATAAAACAAATAAATACAACACATGCTAAAAATCTCATTGTATACATTGTAAACGATTTTAATCCATTGAAATACTAAGACTATGATTTGGAAAACCATTCATGAAACGAAAATAGTAACAGGTTATAGGGTGCTACCTACAGCTTTAATAAACGATATAAATAAGTTCATATAGAATAGCTTTCGATATAAACAGGTTTATATAGAATAGAATGCGATATAAACAGGTTTATATAGAATAGCATGCGATATAAACAGGTTTATATAGAATAGCATTCGATATAAACAGGTTTATATAGAATAGCATTCGATATAAACAGGTTTATATAGAATAGCATGCGATATAAACAGGTTTATATAGAATAGCATGCGATATAAACAGGTTTATATAGAATAGCATGCGATATAAACAGGTTTATATAGAATAGCATGCGATATAAACAGGTTTATATAGAATAGCATGCGATATAAACAGGTTTATATAGAATAGCATGCGATATAAACAGGTTTATATAGAATAGCATGCGATATAAACAGGTTTATATAGAATAGCATGCGATATAAACAGGTTTATATAGAATAGCTTTCGATATAAACAGGTTTATATAGAATAGCTTTCGATATAAACAGGTTTATATAGAATAGCATGCGATATAAACAGGTTTATATAGAATAGCATGCGATATAAACAGGTTTATATAGAATAGCATGCGATATAAACAGGTTTATATAGAATAGCATGCGATATAAACAGGTTTATATAGAATACCATTCGATTGAAATAGATTTATATAGAATAACATTCGATTTAAATAGATTAAATAGAATACCATTCGATTTAAACAGGTTTATGTAGAATAGCATTCGGAATAAACAGGTTTATATAGAATAGCATTCGATATTAACAGGTTTATATAGAATAGCATGCGATATAAACAGGTTTGTAGAGAATAGCATGCGATATAAACAGGTTTGTAGAGAATAGCATTCGATATAAACTGGTTTATATAGAATAGCAAGTGATATAAACAGGTTTATATAGAATAGCAAGTGATATAAACAGGTTTATATAGAATAGCAAGTGATATAAACAGATTTATTTAGAATAGCAAGTGATATAAGCAGATTTATTTAGAATAGCATTCAATTTAAACAGGCTTATATAGAATAGCATTCAATTTAAACAGTTTTATATACAACACCATTCAATTTAAACAGGTTTATATACAATACCATTCAATTTAAATAGGTTTATATAGAATACCATTCAATTTAAACAGTTTTATATATAATAGCACGCGATAAAAACTACCTGACAGTTTGGTGATATTGTTGGATCTACACTTAAGTTGTGAAGAACAAAACTTTGAATAGAAGCGGTGCGGAGAATATGCCTGAAATTTTACAGGAAATTGTGAGCTCGGTACAATCTCTGCACAGTTCATAAAGAATATAATTTCTAAAGGCATTTCTGTCTTCCGAAAGCGATAAAGGAATTAGTTTTTAAATCTTGTTTAAATCTCAAGCATTCATAGACGAGGTCAAACATCGAAATGATGAAATGGCTATATTGATAAATAAATCAGAAGATTTTCAGACAGAATCCTATCACTCAACAAGCTTTCTACCAGTGGAATCCACTGCAGTAGTCAATACTGTATACGAAAGTCTAATGTCAGAACCGTTAATATGCTATTTGCCTTAGCCTACTGTGTACAGTATATAGGCCTGTCGGCATAACCTTTATTTAGAATGCTATTATCTAATAATCGACCCGAATATGAAATGTTTATAGTATGTCTTGAAAAAAATATAATTTTTTTGATTATTTTTGTAATAAGAAATTTAATTAATTTAATGTTTGTTTTAACAAAAATATTTAAAACAAAACTTAATTAAAAGTTTCCCATTAAACGTCATAGCCTTAGTATTTCATTATTAAAAACATATTTATGGAGTTTCTGTTCATAGCTTTTTTTAATTACATTCAATCTCTAGAGGCTAAAATGTTAGTAAATTAAATATTATTATAAAACAATACGGATGTAAATAAATTAAATGAAAATAACAAATTAACATACAAAAGATTAAACATGAAACATTAAATAAATAAATAAACAAATTGTATCATAACTACATACGCGTACATATTATTTTAATTCAGAAATGAATTTAATTTTTAATTTAAAAAAAATATTTTAATTTGAAAACCAAAAATTAATTGAAATTTAAATGAAACGAAATGTGAAGACAAATACACACAGACAGACAGACAGACAGACATATATACAATTAAAAATTGCATTACAAGTATGAAATGAAATGAAAAAACAGGGAGTGAAGTGAGTTGAGTAACACACAGAATGAGTGTTAGAGTGTGACAGTGAGAAAGAGCGAAAAGTATGAAGAAAAGTGTTCATTTTTTTATTATTGTTGTTTTTTATTTTCCGAAAAATATGTGTACATTTTAATGAAAACCCACAAGCATTATTTGTTTATATTATAATTAAACAAAAAAAAAATTAAAAATATTAAAAAAATTCGTCAAAAATTAATTCAAATTTATATTTTATATGACATGACATAACATTCTATAGAGAAAAAAGAAGAAAAAAACACAGTAGAATAAACATTTCAAGTCAACAGTGCATAACAAAATTTATCGTACAAATTACTGAGTTGTTTGCAATCCAAAAGGCAGTGAAGTTGTAACGAAAATTGTAAAGCGAGGCTCTTTTGAAGGTGCTGAATGGGAACTATCTATGGTAACTCGAGATTAGTTTCAGTTCCACGAAGCCACACACTAAACTTCTGTATAAAAATGGTGGTACTGAGTTGTATTTTGGGACATTGTGACATGAGAGGTAACAAAGCTGCAAATGAGCTGACAAAGGTGTGGTGAAGAGCGTAAACCTCATGGATCGACCGATTAGACCTCTGCTGGGAGACTTTTTCAGGCCGACTGATGAAATATAGAGACGAAGAATAGACCCCTCATGGTAGAACAGAGGCGATTGCAGAATATCGAGGCTTACAAAAACCAGTTAGAACCTGCGGCAAGGACTAGTATATAGGACACAAGCATTACTTTTTTCTTCCAGGGTCGTAGATATGCTTGGGTTTTCGAAATCGAATGGCTGACAGCTACCTCCTTAACTGTGTGATCTCTGCACATAACTAGTAGACGGTATGACTTTGGCAAGTGCAAAAGAGAAACTATTTTGTGGTATACAGATGGGTCAAAAAGTATCGTGGTACAGGTGCAGGAGTTTCTGGTCCAAAAATGAAATATTTCGAGGACTTGCTCAAATTCGCTGGTATCTTTCAAGCGGAAGTCTATGCCAGCGAAAGAAATGTGAATTTAAACTTGAATAGAAAGTTCATAAGGCAGTAACATTGCAATAGAACGTTGTACAATGGGTCAATTCGATCTCCGGGTACTGTACTTGTCTTAATTGTCAAGTACACGTACTCTAACCTAACCTAACCTAACCTAACATTGCAAGATAATCTGGCAGTCAGGCTAACATTCGAACACTCGACTCTTGTGAGGTTAAATCGAAGATAGTATGACCCCAGGCCAGACATCAAAATAAAATACAAAAAGTATTTCTTCGGCGACTTCCTCTCAGCAGATTTCTAGCAAAAACTCTGAGAGTAAATAAAAATTGCCATGAAAAGTTTCTCAAAAATCTGTCGTTCGGAGTCGACTTTAAGCTGTAGGGCCCGCCACTCATGTATAAAATTAACACACACAACATAAGTGGTGTGAGAAACTAGGTCGTAATCCTGACTGAAGGGTTTTAATGACCAATTATGTATGTATGTATGTAGTATGACGTCATCTGAAGAAGCTGAATCATCTAGATGGGGCAAATAAATTACCCTCTGCCAGGTCCATGATAATGAGCAGGCAGATAAATTTGCGCGGAGGAGAGCTTCTTAGCTGTTGTTGGAGCCAGAACCCTTCTGTGAAGCGAAGGTGGATGTTTGGAAGCTACACGCAATGAAATTGAAGATAAAAAGAGGCAGAGTTTTCTTAAATAATGTGGGTTTGAAGTAATCAAAACTTTTGTAGGGAAAGACTATCCAGAAATTATTTGAGGTTAGAAACCAAACTTTTGACATGGCACTGTAGGCTCAATGTACCCTTATTCAGATCGTCGCGAACCCAATTGTAAATATTGTGACAATTAGAATGAAACAATGGAGCACATTCTTCGAACCTATGAGGCATTAATGCATTACAGAAGAAAACAATTCAGTGGATACCAGATGCTAAGCAGGAAAGTGAAATTGTTGATACTGATCAGCATCCTGATATTTGTCAGGGTAACAGGAATCCTTAAATGGATACACTATAGAACATGAGGGGATCGTGAAGTTCAACAGATAGTATGGCGGCAGTACTAAGACAGCTCTTTGCCACAGTAATAAAAAGAAGTTGAGAAACTACTGGTATTGTGTCCTAGAAAGCTTTATTATGGTTTGCAGAAATTCACAGATGATTTGGAAAGAAAATTGTCCTTCAATATGGGCTTGAATATACAGAATTTTTTGAAATTTGAAAACTTTTGTAACGTACAGTAAACAAACATCTTCTTTCAAAACTTTCAAACATAAAACATCACATTCGCTATTCTACTGTGTTACATATGCGAAATGCAGCATGTAAAGCCTTTTGTTTTTTTTTTCATTAAATTATGACTTCCTTGAAGAGAAACAACAAAAAGGATGTTATTTTCGATGGTTTTACAAAGTTTTATTCCTCTTTTTTTTTAATTCTTTGCCACCAACAAAAACCAAAAAAAATTTTTTCTGATTATTTCCCTTCTATTCACAACTACAATTTTGATAAGAAAAACTAAACGATAAAATAATAAAAGAAAAAAAACAAACCGAAAAGAAAACACAGACAAACGATAAAAAAGAAAAGGGTTCGTCTGTAAGGCCACCATATAATATAACATGTATTCCCCTCTCTCCGTACAATTATAAGCATTCATTTCACTTTTGCTGTCAACAATCATGTCAAGGTAAATACGATTACAACTGTAATAACAACTACAACAACAACAAGAACCAAGTATGTGTTCAATGTTTTGTCAACGGAAATTACAATTTTAGTTCCGTTTCTTTCCTTCACTTTTTTTCTATTTCCATTGCTGTTTGCTTTTGGGCGTCAAAAAGAATTTGAAAATAAAATTGAAAATGTAAAGTAGGGGGGTGGTCTTTCCTACACATCTAGACACGGAAAGACTTCTCTTGCTTTAATCTTTATTTGGTTGCGTTTTCAACCATTCAGTACAATGGCGAACATTATTGACGGTTATTTCGAAAGCCAAAACGTATTGTCAATATTTGCCCAAAAAAAAGGAAGAAAAAAAACCAAACATAGATAATATCAACTGAAACTACAAAAAAAAAGAAGAAAAAAAACTATGATTGATAAAAACATAAAAAATAGGGGAGAATATAATCCATATGGTGGCATAGAAAAACTTTTAGGGAAACTGCTCGTACATATGTTGGATGTAAGCATAACTAAACATAAGACACAGTGGGATGGGAAAAAACACAAATAGTGGCTTATTCAGACATTCAGTTCAAATCCTCAGCAGTGCTTATGTAAGAGTTTTCCTTTCAGCTTTTTTATCGAAAATTTGAATTTTCTCCAAGTTTCTCAAGAAATGGCCACTCTATTCAAAAGAATTTATAGTACTAGAATGGCCAGAAGAGCCACAGGTTATTGCAATTGCTGTATGCGTGAATAAATTATACTAGAAGGCCTTTGCTATTTATTCTAATCCTGTCCTGTGATCCAGAAGGGTCACAAAAGGGTTACAATAGTTAAAGGGTAACAGGAATCCAAAAAAGGCAACCACCAAAAGCGAACATACAGAAAAAGAACAATTAGGATGGTGAATAGTAAAACAGCAACTGAACACTCGCCTAAGAAAGATGGTTCTAGGTCTAGTCAGCCCCAGGCAGGTCTTCTGCTGAGTCATGAGTCACTATACTACTCAATAACGCATGAATTTAGAAATTTTAGATTCCTTGATGGTCAAACACGAACTGAATACCCACTTAAAAAAAATGATTTCAGTTGTTGGAAAGTCTGAGAAGACATTCTGCTGAGGATATCGTAGTTGTAACTGAAAATGTCGTAAAAACCTCCGCAGTGTCGATCAGTACTTTTCCATCAATTCGCTTTGTTTACTGAAAGACAGAGTACATACATACATACATACATAATTGGTCATTACAACTCTTTAGTCAGGATTACGAACTAGTTTCTCACACCACTTATGTTGTGTGCGTTAATTTTTATACATGAGTGACGGAACCTACAGTTTAAAGTCGACTCCGAACGACAGATTTTTGAGAAGCTTTTTCATGGCAATTTTATTTTAATCTCCGAGTTTTTGCCAGAAATCTGCTGAGAGGAAGTCGACGAAGAAATATTTTTTCATATTTCGTTCATTTGGAGATGCCTAACCTGGGGTTTGAACCGAGGACTCACGTTTAATAAGCCAACACGCTATCTACTAGACCACGGCGACTTACAGAGTATATACATTATATTAATGCTAGTCGTTTACTACTAGACGCGTGTAACTTATGCTACCGACTATGAGGAAGACAAGTTTCCATTGAATACAGTGTGGTACTCTGGCAATTGCATCGACACTTGGCGTTTTTGACAAATACGCCACGTGCCAAACGACAACTGTAAATGGCAATTGTTTTCCTATTTTAAATAGGAACTGCAGGACTGTATGGTTCCAACAGCATGATATAACTGCTTACGCTGCATTTCCAAATCATATTATCTCGGATTTTGGATTGACTAGCAAGATTCGATTTTTGTGGAGGATTTTCTTAAAGTCAGAAGTCCACGCCAACAAGCTTATAACTTATCAAGCCCTCGAAGAAAGTATACATTAGGTATGTGTGAACCTATTGCCGAACAAACCGGCAAGAATGATGTATAATACCATCAATTGGTTCACGCTTCCACCTGATTGGAACCAAGCATACAAGATAATAAGTCCCCTTTCCTTCACATATAAGATTCTAGGCGATCAAAGTATAGAAAAAAAATCAAATCAAAAATGAATAAGCTAATTAGACCGTATCAGTCAGTGTGTCTTAAGACCTCCAATGATACGATAAATCTTGAAAAAGTCTCCCAAAAAACAAATCAACATACATCATCACTCGGGGCTTACAATACCACCTTCAAGATACTCAGGCTACTAGGTTTTTGGCCACCTATCAAGGGTGTTAGAAGCTCTGCTAGGATTCAATAAATTTAACTTGGGACTGGCAAATAGGTTCCTTAAGCATCATTGTGATATCAGATCGTTGATTGGGATCTGGGACAAAACTCAGATGGGTTTCAACATGCTATGTGGTGAATAGGGTGAGTTGAATACGAAAGAGCATCTCCTCTGTGATAGTTCGACTCTCTAAAGAAGAAGGTTAATTGAACTGGAATAAGGATTCTGTGAGAGTTTAACTCTGTAACGGTAGCCAATATAAGGGCTCTCCGGTAGATTCCTTCTCTTCAAGGACGAACACAATGAGTTCCAAGATCACCGAGTGTTTTTCCTATTAGCCACTATGGCTATAAGGGTCCTCAATCCGACCTACGTAGATTTGTGATTCGTTTCCAATGCTTTCGAATAAAGATCAACAAGTTGTGAACTAGTGATGCAAGTAATTCAATAATTCAGTTACAAGAATTACATTTTAAATAACCACTGTTGATGATATTTTATCCTTGAAATTATTTCTTCAACTTTTATATTGTATGGCTGCCATTCATTTATAGAAAATAAAATAAAAACCAATGAAATAAAATGGAAATGGAAGTGGAAGCAAGAAAACCCGACAGCTTTCGAATGTGTTACAAGTATACAGAGATGTGTCACAAGTAAATATACATAGTTTTCGGAAAAACATATCCATCATCGTATATATGTACAGAGAGAGAGAGAAAGAGATAACTTTTGCGGTCATAACTTATGACGCCAATCATTTAACAGATAATAGAGTCGGTCGAAGAGATGCTGCCTTAAAATTGATTCACTTGTGCATTCAATTCTTCCATTAGCTTGACATTTGACTTGATGGACATTCAAGGAATCAATGGGAAACAAAAGACTTTACATTTACATGTGTTTTGGAATAACTTTTCTTCTTTTTTAAATGTTATGTCATGTAAAATACGTATATTTTTAAATAATTAATTTTTAATACTTAAAAAATAAAAATTATTTGTATTAAGACTTAAGAAATGAATAAAAAAACAATAAAAAAAGAATGAAAATTAAACTTACATCTGTCATCTTCGTCCAGGAATATGTAGCTTATTAAAATGGCTCCCAAAATACCAAAGAACTGCAAGAAGAAAAAAGAAATTTTAAATTTCAATTATTTTTTATAAATTTAAATAAAAAATAGGAGGAATAGTATTATTACCGCTAAAATACATTGTACACCGGAATGCACCACTTCCACTATATCGTAGGTTAGCAGACAGTCTTCTACAGATTCCGGACGTAAAGGACGATAAGGATCCTCTGAGGTTATGTTTGTATTATAAATAGGCTTACAACCATAGCCATTCACTTCAAACCAGGAGACACTGCCAGTACCTAAATTTAATAAATCACTGTCCTGTAAAGGAAATTAAAGAAAAATTAAATAAAAATTGGTAAAAAAAAAAAATAAATTCAAACATTTAAAAAAAAATTTAATATTTGAATACAACGGTATTAACAACTGTTGGGAAGAAAGAAGAAAACAACGTGGAAAGGGTAACCTAAGTGCTATTATACTCTTATGTCTTTTTAAAGGATGTTTCGGAAATAGTTTGCACTGGGGAAAACGGTAGATATCTATGTGTATAGGAAAGCTGCCTTGAAGGCATTGAATTTGAATATGTATAGTAACGGGTGATTTTTTAGCAATTATCTTTTTGGCAACACTGGTTTAAACAGCTCACGCACGTTTCGTGTTTTTTTTCACTGTCAAACATCTTCAGTTTGGTCTATAATTTAACCATGAATCGTCTTACAAACAAACAACGCTTGCAAATCATTGAATTTTATTATCAAAATGGGCTCTTGGAAAGTTGGCCGAAGATCCATTTCTTTATCGAAAAATTGTGTTCAGCGACGAAGCTCATTTTTGGCTCAATGGATACGCAAATAAGCAGAATTGTCAATTTTGGAGTGAAGATCAGCCAGAAGCATTGCAAAAGCTACCAATGCCTCCAGAAAAAGTCACAGTTTGGTGCGGTTTATGGGCTGGTGGCATCATTGGACCGTAATTCTTCAAAGATGCTGCGAATCGTAACGTAACTGTGAATGGTGAGCATTACCGTGAGATGATATCCAACTTTTTGTTGCCCAAAATGCAAGAGCTTGACTTACATGACATGTGGTTTCAACAAGACGGTGCGACAAGCCACACAGCACGCCTAACAATGGACTTATTGAGAGGCGAGTTCGGTGAACATTTTATTTCACGTTCGGGACACCTGTAGACTATTTTTTGTGGGGCTATGTTAAAGCTCATATACAGACAAACCCGCTTCAATTGATGCGTTGGAAGACAACATTGAAGCATTTATTCGTGAGATACCGGCCGAAATGTTGGAAAGAGTATGCCAAAATTGGACTAAGCGGATGGACCATTTGAGGCGCAGTCGCGGTCAATATTTGCATGAAATAATCTTTAAACATTAAATTATATGGACCGTACTATCGATTCAAATAAAGATTTCATAAATTTTTCTGAATTTTATGTGTTTTTTTGAAAAATTTTCCTATAGCTCTTAAAAAATCACCCTTTAGTTCGAGACTAGTTTCAGTTGCAGGCAGACCTTCACTATGCTTCTGCATAGTTTCAGTTGCAGGCAGACCTGCATAGCAAAATGGTGGTACTGAGTTGGGCTTGAGGCTGGCGATAAACTAGCAAGAGAAGGACGAAAATCAGATCAGTTTGGAACACTCCTGATCGATCAAGTGACGAGACGGAGATGTGGACTCTTCATGGCAGAACATGGGAGATTGGAGAATCTCAGAATACGTATGCTCCAGGTTGCACCATTCTAGAAAGAAAGGACTTCTGCAACTGGAGAGATTGAAGAATCTCAGGACATATGTGCCCCAACCTGGGCTGAACCATTCTAGAAGGAAAGAAGTTGTGCAACTGGAGAGAATCTCTTCGGATCTTGATAGGGTTTCTTGAGTGCAAGTGCAGTATGTGGAATAAAAGCACACCTTCTCTGTGCAAGGTTTGTGGAACTATGGAGGACAGGAAACAGTTTTATTGACAGCAGACATGCTTATATATCTACTCGGAATACTCCAATTTCGAATCCTCGACTAACTCACATGGAGTGATGTCAGTATCTTCTTACTCAACTCAACTCTCACACTGCTGGTGGAGATTACAATCCCAACTCATCTTTCCTACAGACTTTGTAGGCATATAGTAACTGTTTTATTGTTAGCAGACATGCTTACAGATCTACTCGGTATACACCAGTTCCGAATCCTCGACTAACTCACATTACAATGGAGTGATGTCAGTATCTTCTTGCCTACGGCAGCCCTCAACTTTCACACAGCTGCTGGAGATTACAAGCCCAACTCATCTTCTTTCAATTGAAAACCATGAAGAGGCTCATTAAAGCCAATCTCCGACTGAAAATCTTCTGATGTTCTGTCGAAAGGAAAACATGCACAAGGATGGTTATTGTTTTCAAAGCCATATCAGGCTCAAAGTACAAGCAGGTAAACTAAACCAAGCAATTGCCTTAAGGAAGGACAATATATAGCGAGCATTGGAAAAATCATTAATCAGTAGAAAGATAGGATGAGCAACAGTACAGAGGGAAGTTCTATGTAAACTTGTAACGAATGGACGTTGGATTCTAAGTTCAATGCAATAGCAACTGAGTAAGCAAAAGTCGTTATTCTTAGGGTCTTGGGCAGAATCTTGAGTACTATTAGAGACCGGATGCAGCATATTTTAGATTGAGTCAGTGAATAGGCAGCCAGTGAGATCAAAAACAAAAAAGATTGTGATAAAAAAGTAGCAAAATCTGCAACCAATCCGGCAACACTGTCCCAGAATACAATATTTCAAGGAATACAATGAAATTAAAAAAAAATTCTACGTGTTTTTTTAATTTCGAAACTGAGAAATTCTTAATCCATTATAAACGCTATATCGAAGCTATTGAATTACTTACTTAGTTAAGCTAAGAGAGGTTTAAGATGAGAAATAAAGAAAATTCTTCTTAAATTTCCCGTGTTTTCTTTGTTAGTTTGACGTTTACGTTTGAGAACACCCACGTAATCCATGTCTGCTCGTTGTTAAGTTAAATCAACATATATAATATATGTATGTACACAAGTTTAAATATAAAATAAGTATTCATACATACGTAAATATATATTTACTTACCCTGTCCAATGTCCCCACATTTAAATAGAAACAAATTAAAAATGAATTCCAGCCAATCCATAGGAAATTCCATATTAAATACTAAAAGAAATGATGAAAAAAAAAGAATTAAAAATTTCATATGAAAAACTTAAATAAGACTTAAAATTTATTACTCTTCTATCTGTTTGTCACCTTTACCCCCTCCTTTCCTGTTTTCTATCTTTTTTTTTAATATTTATCGATTGAATATTAAAATGAATGAATGAGTCAAGGAACATAGTAAATGTACTCGTATGTTTATAATGAGAGCGTGATTAATTATTTTTTCCTTGTTTTACCGAGGAACGTAAGAGTGAAAGAGGGGGGCGGCATAAAATTATTAATAAAAACAACATTGTTTATTAATAATACAAGCATTCATAAATAATTCAATGATAATCAATAGCGCGTCATCAGTAAACGGGAATAAAATTTAAGAAATTTATTGTTAAACAGTCTTCTGAACGAATAGAAAATAAAAAATCGATAAAAAATAAAACGATAAATGTGATGATAAGATAAGGAAATAAAAATTATTGATAGGCTATCGCCCCTAAGCAGTGTAAGCAGTGTATTTGCAGTTTAATTTTTGGTTGAAAAAGAAATTGAAAACAAACCCGAAATTCATTATAATCCCCCCATCAATTTTGATATAATCGTGCGACAACATCCGGTTGCACCTTCTTTTTAAATTCTTACTAACCACACTAATATGCCCAGAAGAATTAGAAAGCCTTTCACCTACATATTCGTGCACACAATATAATTTGCATACAGAGTTCCTACGTTTCTGATTTCGAAAAGAACTAAAAGTTCTACAGACTTTTGGCTGTAGCAGTCAGAGATATTTTTATCTCAGCAAAGACCCAACATATCATAATGCTATGCAGAAAACAAGCAGGGAACATCTGTGGATGTAACCCTGGAATTACGCGCTGAATGTATACCATGATGGTCAGACAAATAGTGATCCCTATGGAGCCATTATCTGGCCAGAGAGAGAACAAATCTGAAATCAACTCAATTGCAGTTCAACAAGATACAGAGATTAGAGCGATTTAACATAACAGGGGGACAATGAGAAATCATCCTACAGCGGTTCTGCAGGCTCTGTTAGATTTAAGGCCGCTGCACATGGCAGTGAAGAACAAAGTTTTAAAGTTGATGGGAGACAAGTCTAATATGATAGTCATTAGAGGATTTCAGGACCTAAGGAATCTATTGATTGTCATTGCCCTTCTTAACTATCCCCTGGGCAGAGCCAGCAGACTCTATGATTTTGGGAAATGCTTTGCGTCGAAACTTTGTAACAAAAATAAATGGTGTAATCTGGAAGTTGTATCTTCAGGGAGCGACTACTTTGTGGCATACAGATGAGTCAAGAACGGATTTTGAAACAGCAGCAGAAGTTCTTGTTCCCAGAATGAAATATTCCGAGACCATAGGGAAAGTCGCTGATATACATATGTATACCAATTCCATCGAAAGATGTGCATAATCCAACAGAAGACATAGGAATACTATCTGACAGTCACGGCTCTTAAGAGTTTAAATATGAAATAGCATGGAACTGTCTGGGAAAGCTGAATCGGATAGGTAGATAGAATAAAGTTACCCTCTACTGGAACACGGGTCATGCGGGTATTTTCTGCAATAAGCAAGTCGGCAGACGGTTATCGACCGTCGAATCGGCTGAATGGCACAATATTCACCTATAGACCCAGGGTCACAGGGACATCTTAAAAAACTGGTCAAACACGGTACAGTACAATTATCGAACTGACGGGCGCAAATATTCCTCATTAGGAATCAAAGTTAATACTGCTTTACACATGACCAGCTTTAAAGAATAGCAAGATGCCGCAATAAATCTGGTGAAAGGGAGATCATGGTCGCACGGGTAGTCAGGTCAACCTTAAAAGAAGCTCACTCTGCTTGATCGTTACAGCACATTCACATGGGGTGCTATCCATAATTTCAGTGAAATTTGCATAGACGAGAAAGGCAAGAAAGCAATCTCCTCCACCCACTGGATAAATGCTCGGAATTACATAACAGAAGCAAAAGCCACCAAGGCTTCTACATCGCGATCAAATTCATTGAACTTTCGGAGAAGGACATTGAAAAACTCTGCAGCTTTATCATGATCATTATCCGGCTTTGATATGCCGGACGGAACTTTCTTGGTTGGATACGCAGACGATATCGCAGCTGTTATCACGGCCAGGAACACGGAAGAGGCACAACGAAAATTGAGACGCGTTATGCTAAGGACAAAAGCATGGTTGGATTCCCACTGCCTAGACCTGGCCATGCATAAAACGGAATTGCTGCTAATCACTGGTCGTCGTATCCCCTTGCATGTGGACATGAGCATTGGAAACGAGGCAATTAGGACCGAGAGGTCGGTGAAATACCTGGGAATAAGGCTGGACCCCAGACTGACATTCTCGTATCAGATTCAGTACTCGGCTAACAAGGCCCAGAAGATCGTCGGATGGCGAATATTGTAGGACCGCTACCGGCGAGACGGAGACTCCTGATGGATGTTGGAAACAGCATTATGCTTTATGGGAGCGAAATTTGGGCCGAAACACTAGATGTTAAGAAGAGGGCAAACTCACTTGTATCGGTACAGAGAACGGCTGCATTGTGTGTCGCGTTGGCGTATCGTACAGTGTCCGCTCCGGCCGTACTGGTGATAGCGGGTATAATCCCTGTGCATCTGCTGGCGGCAGAGTGGATGGAGATTTATAAGGCGAAATCGGCTGGAAATCATATAACCGGTTACTTCGGGGAAAACACCATTTCAAAATGGCAACAACGATGGAACGAGGAAGATAGAGGAAAATGGACCGCGAGACTTATCCCGGACATAAGGCCATGGAACTGTCGGAAATTTGGAGAGATAAACTACTACGTTACACAGATGCTATGGGGTCACGGATATTTTAGGAAATATCTGCACAGAATGAGCAAGGCCGCCTCCCCTTACTGCCTGTACGAGGAAGGGGAGGTAATTAATGACGCAGAGCACACTGTTTTCGAGTGTGCACGCTGGCAGAGCTATCGCTCTGTACTGACGTCAATAGTCGGAACGATCACAGCCGCTAATATTGTCGGGGTTATGACTGCGAGTAGTGAAAATTTGACCTCGGTAGTGAATTACGTAGAGCGCATTCTGAGACGCAAGAAGAGAGATCTTGAAGCTGCAGAACGAGTAAGCATGTCGGCATAGGTGATACCGTCACATGTGCCGGGCGTAACCGAGACGATGATCTAGACGAAAGGAATAGTGGAGACGCTCAAATGACTCCTCAACTTTCGATTCGCAATCCGGACGCGGATATGAACATGAAGGGGCCAAAGGGCCAAAAGTACTCCACTCCGAAGTAATACCACTGTAGTTCCGGAGTGCGCACAAACAAGTCCACAGGAGACGAGGGGGGGATTTAGTGGGTGAGGGCCCCACACACGGAGGATGTGACGACTTCCTCTATGGTGCGGTTAGGTACATTTACCCCTCCTCGGCGAAAAAAAAAAATCATGAGCTTAAAGTAATCTTAGGTTTATAGGAGTGTGATCTTTCAAAGTCATCGTAGACACGAACTCGTGATTCAAACCCTATCTCAGACATCTCAATCAAAACGATTTATGAGCAAATATTTCTTTCAGAGACTTCCTGTCAGCAGTCTTCTGGCAAAAAATTCTAAGAATAAAATAAAATTGCCATGAAGAGTTTCTCAAAAAATTTGGCTTTCAGAGTCGACTTTAAACTGTATATCCTGCCAATCATGGATAAAATTAACACACACAACATGGGCGGTGAGAGCAGCTAGCTTGTAAAACCTAACTAAAGGACTTATTTAGGGAGTGTGATACCAGAAAGGATTACAGTGATCTACGTGTGTCTTTTTATTTTCTACTCTTAGTTATTTGTGTGGATGTCTGGTTCCAAATTCCTGATTCTTGATCCATTAATAGGAAATAAATCCATTAGTTTATACAAATTTTGTATTAGCTTTAATCAGAAACCTTTTTAAACTCTCCTTCCTATTGAAAAAAAATTTTTTATTTCGTTCCCCTTTTAATTTAATACCCCCCTCACATATTTACGAGCATTTCATATGAATAATAAAATTTCATTAAAAAAAAAGAAACAATAAAAACAAAATGAAAGAAATCTTTTACTTACCGTTATAATATATTTTATTCTAAAATGATATGCTCCATAAAATCCAAATATTATAAATAAAATGTGAAAAAAATTAACAAGAATTGGCGCCCACATGTATCCAAGAAAATCGAATACTTGGCGTTCGATAATGGTTATCTGGAATGGAAAAAAGAGAAGAAAAATAAGAAAGGGTAAAATGAAATGAAATGAAAAGAAAATCAGAATATATTGTGTGCAAATAAATAGGAAAACTAAAAATAAAAATTCTAAATTATTGTGTATCGAAGTAGGAAATATTTCTCAAGGTTTTTCCGTATGGGTTTTTTTGCTCTGCGATTTGATTAATTGCAGACGGGGCCATTGATAAATGGCGTTATTTACGGGCAATTGCTAAAGAATATTAAAAAAAAAAGAAAACAGCGAAAACAATTTAAAAAAGGAAGGAAATTTTACAATAAATTAAAAAGAATGCAAAAAAATAATAATGATTCGCTGCTGGGCGTTATAAAATTTTAATAATCTCTGCTGGCAATACATTTCGAAAATGGATTCTAAACAGTAAGCGGGCAAGCAACTCTTATGAAATGGTTCTCTTAAAATATAAAATTATGGGCCCCTGTCTTTCAGACAAGGATAGGGCAAGGTAATATTTAAAACCCTGTTTAACGTGGTTGGAAAATAGCCATACTAACAAAGAAACAACAAATTTTGGAAACGCCAATAGTAACCTATGAGGCAATTGTCTGTGTAAACAGAACGAATTTGAAAACAGCTTAATTGGTGTAAGAACAAGATACAGTGGCTAGCGTGTGTTGGTATTACACCGGCAATTAGAACATATCCCACAATGGCATTGGATTTAAGTCCGCTGCACGTGATAGTGAAGCTCGAAGCTTTGGAGCCTATAGTTAAATTGATAGGGGAGTCAGGTCCTACATGAAATTCATCAGGTCATTTCGGGGATCGATTGACTAACAGCTACCTCCTTAACTGCCAAGGCTTCGAAGTTGATGGGAGGCAAATCTAACATTACACTCACTAGGTGAATTCGTAACCTAAAGAATCTACTGGCTGACAGTACCCTCCTTAACTGTCCTCTGGACATAACCTTGGGAAGTGCTTCACAACGCAACTTATTAACCAAAATGAATGGAGTAATCTGAAAGCTGCGTACGCTTTTAAAAGAAGATCTTTTATCTGGTACTCAGATGTGTCAAGAACGGACCTGGAGACATGAGCACCAGTTTTTTTATACCAAAGTAAAGTACTTAGAACCCGTAAGGAGACTCGAGGTTATCTTTAAAGTGGAAGTCTATGCCATTGAAAGATCACCTTAATTGAACTTGGATAGAAGGCATAAAAGACAGGACACAGCAATACTGTCTGACAATCAGGTTACCATTTCACTCGAGCTCAAATATAAGCTCTGTGACGATGAGAATGGATCATCGGAACACATTCATGGAATCTGCTGGAGATTTATGTATCTCAGAAGGAAACATCTTAGTTTATGTCAGTTGCTGGGCACAAAACTGGTATTTCTGAGACCGAACAAACACCTAAAGTTGTGAAATCGGGGCAATAGGCAATAAAAAGTAAGTACAATAGATCGTATAGCCTCAGTACCAGGGCATCTCTTCACCAGAATAATAATAAATATAATTCATACATACATACGTACATAATTGGTCATTACAACCGTTTTGTCAGTATTACGACCTAGTCTCTCGCACCACTAATGTTGTATGTGTTACTTTTATACATGAGTGGCGGGACCTACAGTTTAAAGTCGACTCCGAACGATAGATTTTTGAGAAACTTTTCATGGCAATTTTAATTACTCTTGGAGTTTTTGCCAGAAATCTGCTGAAAGAAAATTGCCAAAGAAATAATTCCTTTTTTGTTAGAGATGTCTGATCTGGAGTTTGAACAGTGGCCTCACGTCTAATAAGCCAACACTCGACCTACTAGACTACGGCGGCTAGCAAAAACCCGTTATAAAAGTAATATTGTAATTTGTTTTAATTAAAAGAACAATATTTAAAGGCTTTAAAAAGTTTAACCACAATAATTGGATTAAAGAGTTAAAGCTTACCACCTTAAGTGCATTATGTGTCACTTGCCTTATTTTTCACATTCTCGCTTTGTCCTTCTCGCTTTCTCCTTCACGCTCTCTCTTACTCCTTCGTTTTCATTTTCTCTTTGCCTGAGATACTCATAGTGTTTTCGTAATCTTATATAACAACTGAGTGTAACAACTATGGACGCTGAACATACATATGTATGTATATTTCTCTAAACCAGGAAGTCATTAAACCTACCCCCCGCACATATTACAGTCAGCTCTGTAATTTACAGTAATTCGAAAAAATTCTGCAATTTCACCACCAGCTTAAATTCAAGGTGAGTTCGGCTTCAAACAAATCTCTTTAATTCTCTTTTGATTTTAAATAAATAATCTCTTGTGCTCTTAAGTTCATCTTTCTCACCCTATTAAATTTTACTTTCGTTTGGCACACACACACACACTATCCTTTCATAATCCACTTAATTATTGGAAAAATAATATTGCTCGCAAATCTCTTTCTTTAGCATTGATAAGGTGTCCCATATTTGAACACAACAGAACAACAAAAAAACGCATGAAAAAAAATCGGAAAACCTTTCTAGCCGATTAATTTGTATAAAAGCCGCTTCATTACAGTTGCAAAGCCATTAAAACAGTTGCCAAATCTTAAATGCTTGAAATTTATTACGCCATTAAACAAAATGTTATAGAAACAGAATAGCACGGCATAACAGCAGCAATATTTTCAATATGCATGGCATGACATGGCATGCAGTTCGATTTTGATTTTGTTTTTGTTTGTTTCCCCAAAACAGTGTGTTTGCATAAACACATGTTGAAACCAAAAACAATTACAGTAATGAACTCCCTCTGTACACATTTTTAAGCCTAAGAGAGTTTATTATTTATTGGTAGCCCCCCTCTCTTTAATAAAGAAAATTTGATAAAGAGTTGTTGTATAGCAAGCAAGTAATTTACTTATGTTGCAAAGTACATGTATGTAGGTGTTTGCCAATGTGTACAAACATGTATGTAAACTCTCTCTGCCAATTTTATGTGTGTGTGTGCTTTGTGTAAATTGTTCTAATTTGAATGGTTTTTCAAGCACTCTTTTCGTGAATTTTTTTAAATGTTTTTGTGTTTTTATAGTTAAAATACCAACACCACTCAACTACTTTAACAACACATTTGGTTTGTTTTTTTTTGTTTTTATACTAAATTTTGTAACAATAACAACAAAAACTGTAACCATATACGATTATTTTATACAATCGATATGCAAAATAAATGGAAAATTCCAACTCTTTCCGAGTGGCTCTTCTCTTTCGATTGCACTCTCGTCTAGGTATACAGTATACGAGTACGTGTGAGTGTTTACGTTTTTTTTTTGGTGTGATAAAATGGAGTCGTGTTTTTTTTTCTTTTTTATGTTAGTTTTGTTTGTTAGAAAATTGAGTTGAACGCTTGAATGCATTTTTGGCATAAATTACATTAAAAGTCGTTGTTGTTTTTTTTTCTCCTTTCATTGCAGTTTTGTTGTTGCTATTCAAACTTTCGGTTTTGTTTGCGACAACATGTTGTGTGTGTTGTATTGGGGTTTTTTCTCATTTTTTTTTTGTTTTAAATTAGCGAAGTTTTTATAGGGGTTACTCGTTTATTTGCGAAAAATAAACAATACAAAGCGGTTAGCGACGACAAAAACAATAACAACTAAAAACAATAGGAAAACAAAAGTTCTATGGAAAGTGAATTTAAATGGGCAGTTTTTTTCCATTTTTTGCAGCCGCTGGTTGCTGTTATTTAAAATGCAAAAGTTTAACAGTAGTGGTAGGAATTAAAAGGACACTTGTGGACTGTATATTTGCCTGTGGTATTAGGTTATTTAGATACTCCATTCAAAATAAATTCGGTTCTGAATTTCTATTTTTTCTTATTATTGAAACGGGCGCTTTATTAAACCAATTATGTGTTCATTTTTGGGTTGCGTAGCCATTACTCCATGAGTGTGGAAATTCTGAATTTTTTTCCAGTCAAACTCCCTTAGTTTATAATATCATCAAAGCTGTATGTGATCTGGTGTTGTCTTGATGGAACCTTTTCTCATTAAGAGATCAAATTTAATCAATCAAAGGACAATTCTCTTCCAATTTCCCAAGACATACTATCTTAATGTCAATCCAAGCTTTTTCGACGCCTGTACCGATTCATTTTGCTCGTTCATTGTCTTTTTGGTACATCTTTGTCGTACGTGATCCATTGTTTATCAATCGAAATCATTACTTTCAGAAATGATTCGATTTCATTATCATTTTTCACTGCCAAGGCGAGTGAAGCCGCCGTAATCTAGTAGATCGAGTGTTGGCTTACTAGACAAGATAGCTAGTAAGTTTACACGCCAGTTCTGCCATTCCGAACAAAACAACGACTTGATCGGAGGCAAAAACTCTGTGGATAATCAAAATTGCCATGAATAGCTTCTCAAAAATCTGTCTTTCGGTGTCTATGTTAAACTGTAGGTCCCGCCTCTCATGGATAAAATTAACACAAACAACATGGGTGGTGTAATCAGAATTAAATGGTTATAATGACCAAGTAAGTAAGGCCTGTGGTACCCGAACATTGAGCTTCCTTGTATATCCAGTCTTCTTCAAATAGTTGACAAATGTACCCTCACAACGTTCGTACGACTAATATGACGTTATTTGTAAAAATTTTTCCTTGATTTTAACGACTTTTTTAATAATTGGCCAACCATACCCTGGATCTACATCGAATTGCCATGAACGATTTTTTATTTCTGTTTTTAATACCTATTAGGGTTTAAACAAAAGAGTTTTTCGTTTTTTTTATAAACTGTTAAAACAAAGATTTACTTTGTGGTATTAGAGGCCTATGTAAACATGACAGAAGTCTTACGTTTTAATATGATTTGTTAAAGCAAGAAAATAAAAATTATTTTTTTCACATCAGAGGCGTATTTAGCAAGTTATAAACATTTAAAGTAAAATTTATGATTTAATTAATACAAAACACTGTGGAATTTCAAATAAATATTCAGTAAATTCACAACTGTTTTCATTAAAATAACCGTTATGGTGTAATGTAAACAAATATTCAATAAACTTTGCCTTTTTCTCCCACGCTCTCTTGATCATGTTAAACACTAAACAAACTAAGTATAAAGAGTATAACAGAATATGTTTCTGCTTAAATTTAAACAATAATAACAACAAAATTTATAGACTTTAAGAGTTTAAACACACTAATTGGATTAAGTATTAAAGTTTAACCATTTGTTTCAACTCTTCCGCTTTCCCTCACACTCTCTTTATCACATTTTTCTAATCCTCTGTTTTAATAAGTTCGACTACACAAGTCGCCGTCGCCACACACACATACATATTTGTTTAGTCAAGGAAGTCATTAAAATTCCCCTCCAATTCCCAACCAACTGCCAGAATATTAAATCGAAAACAAAATTACAGAAATTACATTAAATAACCTGCAGTACAGTGATGGAGAAAATTATTGAGAAATAGTAAAAAAAAACCTGTTATTAAAGGATTGTAAAAATAATAGAAATTTTCCGGTTCAAATGATATTAAAAGTCTTATGCGACACTTTAAATGTCATTTAAAGGTCTTATAACCTTAGAACCTGTAATATGTTCTCTTATTTCTATTCTCACTACTATTGCTCTCGCTGTTGCTGTTGTTTTCTGTTAAACATGCAGCCATAGAACAACTGTAATAGCAACATACATACATATGTACATATGCACCCGAGTTTAATCCATTTAAACATAATGAAACTTTATTTTCTTCCTCTTCCATTAATATGTAGACTCTGGACAATGTACGGCCAGTTTAAATGGAATAAATGGCACAACAACACATAACGTTACACTCCATGCCCTGCTGCTGTTATGCTCATATTTCTGCATGAGGTGTTGAAAAAACTACTAAAACCTACTCTTGCTTTTTACCCCACAAACTCTTACTGGCATACAGTATTTCTCTCTAAGTTTTCTAAGAGTTTTGCTCTTTCCTTATACATTCTTGCTTCTTCTTTATTTTATTGTTGTCGCCTTTTTACAAGTAACCCTAGACTAGGCACTCACTCTTGCCCACTACTCCCCTCTTTCACTAAACATATGCTTTCTCTCTTAAAACCTTTTATTTAAAAACCCAATCACGTATGTCGTATGCATGTTTTGTTTTTGTAACAATTTGTGTAGAGTTCAAGGGAATTAACAAATGCAAAACAACAAATACAACAACAACAACAACCATTATTAAAATATGTATGTAAGTATGCTTAATCGTAAATAGCTGTAAAAATGTTTAATCCCTGAACGCAAAATAATAATAAAAAACAAAAAAAAAAAAAAACAACGAAGTACGGAAGCACTTCAATTGTGTGAGTGTAAGAGTACGTACATACGTAGCAATAAGTGCTCTTCTTAGGCAATTCCAAATGTTTACAAGTGTGTAAACGAAATGCATCGTTTATCATTGTTTATTGTGTTTGAAAAGTCATACTACGAGTATTGTATATTGTAACGAATGAAGTTGCGTTCGTTTATTGTTATTGCTTTAAAGTGATTCAATCATGCAAGTGCTTCAATATAGTGCGTATAAAAAATTTTCATACGGTAATGAAATAAAATTTTTTACGATTATTTTTTTATTTTATTTTATTTTAATGGAATAAAATAAAAATAAAAAACTGTATACATATATTTGTGTAGCCCAATATTGTGCTATAAGGCCTATTTAGCAATTTTAATGGTAAAAAACACATTTTTTTCTGCTTTACAAAAAAGAGAAAGTTTTTTAGTTTTAAACAATTTATGGAAGAAATTTTTATGATTTTCAAATACATTCAAGACTTTAAATAGGCCTCCTAATACAAAAATCAATGAAAGTTATTAAATTCAGTGAGTACAAGACGGATGGATGACGTTTCAGCTACAATTTACATAAAATGAAGCTATTGTCCAGAGTTTAATATACAACAGTTCCAAGTATACCCGAAGGTAAAGCCAACTGGTTACACAATCTCTATACTTCGAATTTAAATAAGTGCATGTGAAATATCCCTGAAATTGTTTATTCATTTAAAAGGTCTATTGATACCATTATGTGCGGCGGATATTTGAACGATATATCCGCCGTGGCTTCTCTAGAATACTCCGGAATTCAAACCGTAAAATTTTCATGACTCAAATGCATAAATCAGGGAGACTTAAGAAAGAGTTTAATGGGATCAAGTCGCAAGATAAACTGGATCCGAAACGTACAGTTCTAGGAATCTGGGGCATAAATCAAGCAGACTTAAAAAAGCCTACAAGAAAAAGTTTGACGGGATCAAATTGCACGATCTCGGTGGCCAGTTCACATCACCTCATCTTGGCATGCCCTATGTAGCACGTAGAGCAGACCTGTTGAAACTACATGCCGTTTGTATCCCGATTATCAAATTCAGGCCAAAAGAAGTCGGTAATCATTGACCTACAGTGTTCGCCGTTTATAGTAATGGCTTTGCCAACGTTTCGCAAAGAAATACACCAAGAAGTGGAGTTTTAGCAACGCACTGGATGCTCCTCAATCTCATAAATCTCATGGAAATGAGTCTCATTACTTAAGACGAGTTTTCACTGAAAATTAAGGCATGTTTCCAACTGCTCCAGGCAATTCAGCGAACACATATCGTTGTCTATGGTCCATGTGTATCCACTAATGGCGATTTGACAACACAGACTGAATAAATGACAACTAATTTGACAGATGACGGTTATCAAGTGTGAAAGTTACGGAGTACCTGTCGGGCTAGTGTACTTATAAAGCCACAAATCCTAATGCGTAATAACCCCTAATGAGCTGCAAGATAGGCAATGCACACATTGTATTAATGGCTGGTGAAATCTCTTGAAAATCAAGTCAAATTCATTGCCCAGCTGGTCGATTATGACAACCAGAACCATCCCGTAAACTCATTTTCGTAAATGACAAAACTTTCATGAAATAAATGACTTGAGAAAGCCAAGGCTTTTTATGTAAACTACACGGTTTATGTCTTGACTAAAAAATTATTCATATTTCTTTAGCATTATTTTTTTGGCAAAATTTTATTCTTTTCTGTTTTATTTTTTTAATTTTTTCTAACAATTTTTGAATCCCAGCGGGCCATGCCATTACTAAACGATCATTCATGCTGGCACGCGTTAATCTTTTCAGTAAATTTAAGAAAAAAAAACAAAAACATTTAAATTATTAACAACAAAAACAAAATGCGATAGACAGACCAAAGATCTTAACAGCCAGCCATTAGAGTCTATTGGATAGGGGGTGGAAGGCATATGTTTCACATTTCATTTCAAAACTCAAATGGTTTTTTCAACAAACAGACGATACATAAAATTGGCAAGATTTTTTATGAATTTTTCCCTGTGGTATTTGCTTAAATTGTTCGGGCTTATCTAGAAAAAAATATTTGAAAAAAGTTTTTTTTTTTTTTTCAATTTTTTTAAATTTTTATTTAAAAAAACATCGAAAAGTTTAAAAAATATTTCTAAATACATAATTTTATTTATGTTACCATTTAACAATTAAGAAAACAATATAAAAACATTCTAAAAACATGAATATTTTGCAATTCCCAAGCATTTATAGATAAACGCCACCACCAAACAACCAACCAACAGATCATTCAGTGTGTATAGGCCGCCCCGCATGTTGTGGAATAATTTTGAAATAAATTTCAATTTTTTGTGTTTCTGTTTTTCTAATTCAATTTCAGTTTTTTTCTAATTAAGAAAAAAAATTGTTTCAAATTGTACATGACCTTTGATTTTGTACAGTTAAACACATAAAATTTGTTATTAAACAAGATTTCTTAATAATTCTTATGGGTTTTTTCGTTTTTTACTTATTAATTCTGTTCAATAGTATTTCAATTGACCTCTTAATTGAAAATGAACTGAAGCAATATTGCAATTAAAGAGAAAAAATAAAATAAAATTGGACAGACAGTAAATTTCTTCTTTTTGAAATGATTTTTAAAACAAAACTTAATATTTCTGATTGCATTGTCTTTAATATTTTGATATTAGAGGCCTATTTCCTTTGGCACTCTTATGCAAATCGATTACGTCAACAAAAGCAAAATTATCGCCTATAGGGCCCAAGAGCCCTGGAAGTGATTAAGGAAAAACCATTGCATTCGGAAAAAGTGACTGTTTAATGCGCATTATTACCTGAAAGTGTCAATGGGTTGTATTTGTTTAGAATATGTCCTTGGAAGAATGGTTAGCCGTACGATAAACGACTCTTTGGCCTGCAATTGAAGATCAAGAATGGGACAGCATGTGTTTTAAATAAGACTATGCTATGAGCCACTAAACATTATCGATTTTGGCTTAATTGCGTGAGGAATTGCAAGAAAAAGTAATTTTACGTTTTTGTGAGGTTAATTGGACACCAAGATCAAGCTTATTAACATTTTTGTGGACTCCCGTCTAAGACCTTGTATACATGTATAATATTCTAACGTTGAAGCAATTGAGAAACAACATTAGACAAGATGTCGCCAAGATAGGGCCCGAAAGTGGTGAAAAAGTTGTCGACAACTACCTCAAATGGATTGATTGTTTCAAGAAAATTAGAGGTGATCTTTTAAATGACATTGTACTACGTACTTACTTCATTGGTCATTACAATCCTTTAGTCAAATCCTATCTCCTCACACCACCCATGTTATGTTCTTTAATTTTATCCATGAGTGGCAGGACCTGTAGTTTCTTGGCGACCTCGAACGACTGATTTTTAGAGAAACTTTTCAAGGCAATTTGATTTGAAGTTTTTGCTAGAAGAATGCCCAGACATAGTTGACAAGATGGTTTGTTTGAGATCCCATCTAATAAGGGATCGCATCTAATAAGGCAACACACTACGTATTACACTACGGCGACTTTAGTCTTTTCACACTCGTTATTACATTAAACCTGCTTAAAATTCTTATTACACAGTAAAATTACTTATTTGTCACAATTATTTGTATATTTTTACTCCTGTTGTGTCAAAAACCCAAATTTAAAAAGAAATCCTTAAAGTGCTTAAAAGTTACAGAAGATCTTGCATGCATACCCACTGTAATCTTTCCTAGTTTAAGAACATTTCTAAATTCCTTGCATGTATGCACTCTTTTCCATTTGTGTGTGTGTGTTGTATTTGCAGTTGTGTTGACATTTAATGCCTTGCTTTGCATGTGTGTAGTCTTTTTGATTGGCAGCCATTACAGCATGTCATTAAAAATGTTTTCTTTGTTTTCTGGTTTTAATTCGTTTTAACGCTCATTCAACATTTTAATTTAAAATGAGTTTTTGTTTTTGTTGCTATAATGTCTGTTAAATTGTATATTTTGTTGCTTTTTTTTTGCTTACAAGCATAAGAGGTGCTCATTATAATTGTAATTGTTGTAAAACTATATATTAACACAAACAATCTCTCTCTCTCTTCTTAACTCGCTCGCTTGCTCTGACTTCCCCTTATAAGATCTGCTTAACCTCTTTGTCTTTTTATGTTCAAATTAAATTGTTCTCATCATTATTATCATTAGTTTTGTTTACCTTACATTCTTTTTTTTTTTTTTTTTTGTTTTTGTAAATTCTAGTTAATGGTGTTGCTTTAGGTTTTGTCTTCATGATTCACACGACCACGACATGTGTACGTTACGAATGTGTGGATGATGGTGTTATTGTTAAACGATCTTCAAATTGAAGCAACAACAACAAAATATGTTTGTTTATTTTGTTTATATGCTGGTAAATTCTTGTTGGTTTTTCATTTGCATAAAATTGTTGTTGTGTTGTGTTAATTTTAATTCATTTTGTTTTGTTTTGTGTTCATTAATTGTTTTTTTTTTTGTTCTGAAGAGTTTGGGTATTAAATAAAGAGAGTGTTTAAAAGACCTTGAACTTGTACACAGAAATCAATTATTTTTACACATACAAGCATAAACATGTGTGGATATTTTGTGGTTGGGTTTTATTACTTAAAAATCATGCAAATAAAATCAAACATTAATTGAGTCTTTGAAAATACTAGAAAAGAGAGTGGCCCAGAGAAAAACAGTTCGCAAAGGAAGACTCAACCGGTATTTCTATGCATGGTTGTCGAAGCTAGTATGTCTACATTGAAAAGGGATTTTTTTTAAATGAATTATTTCCATTAATTTCTTTTTTTTATTACATTTAATAAAAAAAATAATGTAATTGCTAGAAATTGCTATAAATTGCCAACCATATAGTAAAATAGCGTGTTTTAGAGTAATTATAACAGCGTACTTGAGAAAACTATTATGAAATTTCACCTTTTGTTGGTAATTTTTTTTTTTGACATAAAAGGGGTAACTAAGTTTGTTTTAATTATTTAATAATATTGCTTTTACTTCGATTGCCATAACAATTATTAAATTGACCACCATATCCATAATATTAAAACTAGTTGGTACTAAAAAAAGTACTTTTCAAGGTACCAAATATTATTTAATTTTTACTTATTTCTTGTCCCAGTAATAACTAATAACGGACAAAATTTATAGATTCAAATGCACTAAAATAAGCACCAAAATATAAAAGTATTATAATAAAAACAACGAAAAATATATAAAATTTTCAATATAAAATAGTACCAAACTTAAAAAGATATAAAATATAAAAATATCAAAATAAAAGTACCAAAAGAGATACAAAAAGTACCACAAAATATATAAAAGGTTGTAAAATCACAAAAGTACCCAACTTCAAAAGAAACAAAATATAAAAATATCAAAATAAAAACGTTCCAACATCAAAAGTACCAAAAGAGATACAAAAAGTTCCAATATAAAAAGTACAAAAAGAGATATAAAAGGTAGCAAAATCACAAACGTATCCAATTAAATAAGACACAAAATATAAAAATATCAAAATAAAAAAACCAACATCAAAAGTGCCAAAAGAGAAACACAAAATACTAATATAAAAGGTACTAAAAGAAATATAAAAGGTACCAAAAACAAAAAAGTACTAAACTTGAAAATAAGCAAAATAAAAAAACATAAAAATATGAAAATAAAAAGTACCAACCAAAAGCAAATAAGTACTAAACTTGAAAAGAAGCAAAATAAAAAGACATAAAAATACGAAAATAAAAAGTCCCAACGTAAAATGTACCAAAAGAGAACTAAGAAGTACTGAAATCAAAAACTAACTTTAATAAAAGGATAACAAGGAAATATGAAAATAAGGAAGTACAAAAGACACAAAAGGTACAAAAAAGTACCAAAGTAGTATTAGTACTTCTAAATACAAAAAGTACCATCATAGAAAAGTACAAAATATAAAATAACAAGTACCAACGTAAAAAATATCCTAAAATCAAAAAACCAAAAATAATAAAAAGTACCAAAAAAGATGTAAACAAGTACCAAAATCAAAAAGGAAAAATAAAAAAGATATAAAAAACGTACCAAAATACAGAATTATTCAGAAATAACATTTCTGTTTCAAATAATAAAATCATTTTAATAAAATTTGTTTATTATTATGTGAACTGTCTAAATATCTGGCCACTATTTTGAACTCCCAAACTCTTCTGCAGGAATACTATAATGGAGAGGATATAGAGAGCGTTTATAGGACTCCCGTGTGCTTAGGGTACCATAATATACCATAATATACTATATGTTCATAGAGTCGTGTTGGTACCAGTCGTGCTTAATGGTGCTCATGTTTTGCGGACGGTGTGCACATGCCAACGTCACTGTCAACTGATAGACAGCAAACGCATGCAGTCCTGAACACCAGTGTACTGTGTTCCACCCTAACTAACACTTTATTTTCTGTCCTCAATTTGCTCCGCCCTGATCTTTCATTAAGACTAAGCGACTCTAGCAGATAGGTAGCAGGACATAAGATGTCGTTAGAAAATTAACTGTTAGTGAACTAACATCACAATCTCTGACGTTTTGACAATATGTAGGTGTTTAGATTACTTCAGTTAAACCTTTCGTTTTAGGTACGTCCAATATTGCTGGACTGATAGGGCTAAAAAGGATTTCTTTATTGCTTTAAATTGCATGGCCGTCTATCAATCCTTTTACTTAAAAAATTTAAATAAAAAACTTCATCATAAAATAATTGCATTACAAAAATTGCAGCTTATTTTTTCTCTCAGTGTTCATGACATAATTTGACCCCGTCATCAGCATGGGGCACGCTTAATACAGGAATTCCGCATTACAAGCCGCCAGCCATCATCAGCAATTGTGACGTGGGATGTTTGTATGAAATTCCACACAAAAAACACAAATATTTTGAAAGATTCTGTAAATTACAACTCACTATACCTTCTCCCCTCCCATTACCACCGGCACTTAACCTCTATTAAGAAGAAAAATTCCAACAAACTTAATAGTTTTTTTTTTCATTGTTTTTGTTATTGTTTCTATTAGAATTAGAATTAGAAAAAGCTGACATCATAATTTTTATTATTTTTACGCCAATTTTCTTTAATTTTTTTTCATTTTGTTTTTGTTTTTGTTCAGACCCATTTTTACGTGACAAACTATTTTGTCATACGACAACAACAACAACAACAGCAACTACACTAACAAATTCAAATTCAATTAAGTCGAGACATGACGAACATAAATTCACTCTCTTATAGTCACTATTTAGAAAAAGAAAAAAAAGTACGAAAACAACAACAAGAACAAAAAAGAAAAAATGGCATTAAATCATCGCACTAATAAAACGGGAAGAGTGTCAAACCGTTTAAGAGGAGCCAAAACAACAAAAACAAAAACAAACAAATAAAGTACCACAATTTAACGATTTATTTAAATAGAAACGACAGACAAAAATAAAAAACGAGAACAAAGTTTTAAAAGTGGAGTTAAAACAACGAGCACTGTAAAGTACCAAACATGTACTGTATACATTAACGGATTTTAAAAAAGTACTTTATTAAAAAAGTACTTTATTAAAAAAGTGATTTATAGGAAAAGTAGTTTATTAAAAAAAGTATTTTATTACAAAAAAGTACTTTATGGAAAAAATACTTTATAGAAAAAGTACTTTTATAAAAATATGAAAATAAAAAGTACCGTAAAAAAATACCAAAAGAGAACTAAAAAGTACTAAAAACCAAAAACTAACAATAATAAAAAGATAACAGAAAATTATAAAAATTAGAAAGTACAAAAGGCAGCCTATATAAAAAAGTACCAAAATAGCGTTGGTACTTTTAAATACAAAAAGTAGCATAAAAGTATTGGACTTTTAAATACAGACCGTGCCAAATATGAAAAAGAAGTAAATAAAAATATCCCAAAATCAAAAGTACCAAAAAAGATACAATAAAGTACCAAAATCAAAAAGTAAAAGTAATAAAAAGACAACAAAAAATTATAAAAATTAGAAACTATAAAAGGCAGCGTTGCTACTTTTAAATACAAAAAGTAACAAAATAGTATTGGAGTTTTAAATACACAAAGTACCAACATATAAAAGTACCAAATATGAAAAAAGAAGTAGGTAACGTAAAAATATTCCAAAATCAAAAGTAAAAATAATAAAAAGATAAAAAAGTACCAAAAAGGTTACAAAAAAGTACCAAAATCTAAAAGTAAAAGTAATAAAAAGATTAAAAAATACCAAAATACAGAATTATTTAGAAAATAACAAAGTACTTTTTTACTTTTAATAAAGTACTTTATTATTTATAAAGCAAAAAAGTACTTTTTTAAAGAAAAGACCGCTTTTTAAAGAAGAACTTCTTCCAAAACAGCGCTTCTTGGAAAACGTAAAGGTACTTTTTGCAAGAGTACTTTTCTCAGAAAGACCTTTTCATCAATAAAGTGCCATTTTGAAATAAAATTTAAGATATTGAATGGAATTCGCTAAAAACGAACTAAAGCTTGTGATTGTGGTCAAGACAGGGGCCTCCAAAACGATATTTTTTTGCTATATTTAAGTGGATACACATTCTTACGTGGCAACTAACATTCGCTAGTTTCTTGACTTATGTGGGAAGCTACTAACATTCGCTAGTTTCTTGACTTATGCGTGAAGCTAAGATCAACTTCCTGGAATATTCTTGGAACCTGTGGTGCATATCAGTATTAATTCCCAACAGCTTCCTGAAGTTTGTCAGAATAATAGGGTTGTAGGAGACATTATAGCGATACGCTATAAAGTAAGTGTAGAGTGTTCGATAACGGAGATAAATTTCCTGAAATACATTCTTGGAGCTTGTGGTGCACCCTGGGTGCACATCAAGTTCTAGAAATGGAATTGTCGTCAGGACAATAGGGTTTCGGGAGGATAGTACTATGAATCGTAAGTGTGTTGGAGAATCTTTTATAATTTAAAAAATGAGACTAAAAAAAGTACCTTAAAACAGTGCCTTGTGTAGGGCATGTCTGAATTCTTTGCAATATCTGTTCTCTTCTGTGCTAGTCTACATTTTTTTAACCAATTTGTGTTAATTTCAAATGATTAATTCGAAATAAATTGCAAATGTCTCATGATTTGTATCATCATCACAATAAGGGTATTCACTTAAGTCAACAAAAATTGCAATTAAAATTTTAAAAAATTTAAAACAAGGTGTCGAAAAAAATTATTAAAAATGAAAAGAAAATTTTTTTAAACTTGTTTTAATTGCCTTTTTCAGTGCATACCCTTATTAGGCAATGCAGTGCAGTAATTGTTTTGTAACGAAAGCGTTAAAGAATCTTCATATCATTAGTGTGCCGTTCAGTGTTTCTGTTATTTCTTGTTGTTGTTTTTATAAGAAGAAGAAGCAAAAAAAAGATAAAAACTGTGCTAAAAGTTCATTTTTACAATAAAACAAACACATGACGACATACTTTTTATGTTTTTGCTTTTATTGTTGTTATTGTTGCTTACGAGTCTCTAATCGAGAATATTTTTTCGTTTTACGTTTTTCGGTTGCTTTAGGCAAATGTCCAAATGGTCAGAAAAAAAGGAAAGAAAGAAAATTTATAAACATGAACCATATTTTCCCTTCTTCTTGTTGTTGTTGGACTGAAAAACAGTTGCAGTTGCAGTACACCACCGTATGTAAAATATGGAAGAAAAAAAATAAACTTTTTTCTCTGTAAAGCAGGTCTCAAACAGATTTTTTTTTATTAGAAACTCAAAAAAAAATGTGGATGAGCAATTTGACAAACACGTGAAAGCCAAACAAAAGTAATGCAGACAAAAATTTGTTACCAACTTATATAAGGGGCATTCCATAGCTAATCGAACAAAAAAGCCTATAAAGTAAGGACGACATTTACTTAGATTTTGTAAGCTTAGATGTCAAGGCTTTAAAGAAGTTTTTACAGAAGTCTCCTCCTAGACTTCAATACCAAAGCTTTATAAGAACTACTCACACAATATTCTGCAGGCAATTGAAACTATCGGTTATGCTCTAAGAACTGTCCGTGATACTTCCATGCCAAGAAAGAGAAGCGAAATTAGAAACTTTTGCTAGAAGGATTTTTAATACATTTCCTGTAGGGATTGATCTGATGTAGCTGGTTCTAAAACGATAAGGTTGCCATCTGCATTTGTATAGGAACAACATACCTGTTGTAAACATTTATTTGGTGTAGTGGGAGAAACGCATTGTCTAGCATTCCTGTGATATTGGAGAACTGTGTGCATAGATTATTTGCAGGGTGTTGCAGTCTCGTAACTTGTGAAAAGTTTATGATTTGGGATTTTAACCACCACACCACATTATCTGCATAATAATTTATTTTAATTCAGGAAAGAATTTCTGAAGAATGTCCAATGCTCTTGTATTAATTTCTACTTTAAAATATATTTTGTAGACAAGGGGGAAAGTAACATTATCTATAGGGATTGACCTACTGTAGCTGGTTCTAAAATCATAAGGTTGCCATCCATATTTGTATAGAAATAACCTGCCTGCTGTAAACATTTATGGAGTGTAATGATTGGAAACTAATTACCTAGTATTTCTGTGATTTTGAAGGGCTGCCTGCATTGATGATTTGCAGGGCATTGAAGTCTCTTAATTTATAAAAAGGTTATGGTTTTCCCGAAGGCGTTTACCACCACACCTCATCGTTATTTGCATAATAATTTATTTTAACTCAGGAAACAATGTCTGAAGAATATCCAATACCCCCGTATTAATTTCTACTCTTGAAAGACAACCAAAAAAACGCTCGAAAAGATGTACTGTAGACAAGAGCAGAAGTATTCGATAACTTTTCTAGTGCTAGAGATATCCCTACGATGTAGTTTAAATAGTTGATTCATACATTTTCTATCCAGTTTAAGCCACAAGTCGCAGTATTCTAGTAGCGGTTAGGTTAGGTTAGGTCAGGTTAGAGGACGTGTACTTGTCAAATTAAGACAAGTACAGTACCCGGAGGTCGAATTGACCCATTGTACAACGTACTAGTTTCTCACACCACTTATGTTGTGTGTGTTAATTTTTATACATGAGTGGTGGGACCTACAGTTTAAAGTCAACTCCAAACGACAGATTTTTGAGAAACTTTTTCATGGCAATTTTATTTACTATCAGAGTTTTTGCCAGAAAATACTTTTTGTATTTTGTCTTTGATTCCTGGCCTGGGGCTCGAACCCAGGCTTTTGCGTCTAATAAGCCAACACACTACCTACTAGACTACGGCGACTTCAAAAAGCGTAGCGGTAGTAGTAGCGGTAGTACGTTGCCTTATTATCCGAGAACCCGTGATTCAAACCCCAGCTCAGAATTTCCAATAAAACGAAATATCAAAAACAAAAATATTTTCCTCTCAGCACCCTTCTGGGAAAAACTGCTAAAGTAAATATAATTTTCACGAAAAAGTTTCTCAAAAATCTATCGTCCGTAATTGACGTTAAAATGTAGGTCCAGCCACTAATGGACAAAATTAACACACACAGCATAGGTGATAAGAGAAGCTAGGTTGTAATCCTGACTAAATAGTTTTAGTGATCAATTAAGTAAGTAAGAATCGTACAAACTAGTTTTGTGTGATCCAAATCTGTTTAATTTCAGGATCCGAAGGGCATCTCTCTCTTACATGTGGATGCAAGAAACGTAAAGAAGATAAAAATCGATCTTGTGCTTTAGAGGGTTAATCTGAGGCTTCACTTCTTATGATATAACAACAGGCCGTTACGTATGCTATTGTAAGCTTTGGTTTCAATAATGCTGTCACTCCCTCACTCTCTCCCAATAAATGAATAAAATTTGCCAAAAAAGCTTCCAAGTTCTGCACCCAATATAATATGTAGTGGGCGTGGCATTTAAAGAAGGAATTACAACCCTTTAATCAGGATTATGGCCTAGCTTCTCACGCCACTCATGTTGTGTGCGTTAATTTTAGACATGAGTGGCAGGACTTACAGTTTAAAGTTGACTCCGAACGAAAGATTTTTGAGAAACTTTTCATGGGAATTTTATTTACTCGCAGAGCGTTTGCCAGAAATCTGCTGAGAGGAAGTCGCCGAAGAAATATTTTTTCATATTTCGTTTCTGATGTCGGGCCTGTGGTTTGAACCGTGGCCTTACGTCTAATAAGCCAACACACTACTAGACTACGGCGGCTTTCAAAAATAACCTATAAAAATATACCATAACATAGCATTAGAAAGTATTTTTTTTTTCGTATTAATTCTACCAACCGTAAATGCCTTGTAAGTGGGAACGCATTCTGCATATTGTAATGGAAACACCCATATGCTGGTTTTAGTAAATCAAACTTGAATGTTTTTTTTTATTGTATATTATTTAAGTATTTTCGTTTAGTTTAGTTCAGTTTAGTTTAGTTTTTTGATCAGATTTCATATTTCAAATTGTATTGTTTCATATGAAAAAAAACAGAAGGCAAAGAAACAGTCGGTTCTGAATATAAAAATCATAAAACGTCTAAGCCTTTAGCCAGAAGGGGGTAGTATAAGGCGTAGAAGGAAACAACAATGAAAATAACAGTTTAAATATTTATGGGTGTGTTCCAAATTGCTGTAAAGTCATGTTATTCATAATGGTTATTACTTGTTACAGTTATTTTGTTTTGTTTCGTTTTGTTCGTGTTTTTTAATATATTTTTCGTTTTCTGTCTCTTTTTTTTCTTTTTTTATTACAATTTACAAGTCTTTAGTAAATTTGTTTTCAGTTTAAGCAGCAAAAACTAAAAAATATGAACGGAAAACTTCCTGTTCACACTTTTGCCAGAGAGAGAGAGAGAGAGAGCGATAGACAATAAGCGTTTAGGTTAAGTTGTGCACAGCCTTTTTAGTTTAAGAATGTCATGGTGCAATATTTTTCTGGTATGTTGCCATTATTTACTACTTGCAGTTGCTGCCACATGTCAATAATCTAAATCAGGCACACATCAATCAATCAATGGGATTTCAAAAGCAATGTGCAAGTGGAGTACAGTTGCATTCAAGCAGAAAATAAAATATTTCTTAAGGAAATGAAAAGGATTTTCTGTAAGCCTATGGCCTACATAATAAGGGTAAAGATTTGAAGGAGGTGGTAGTGATGGTGGTGGTGATATGCTTCTCATAAGTGGTAAATATTTACCCATAATAAGTTGATTTAATATGGTGTTGACGTAGCACAACTATCTAAAGTAGGCCAGGGTAAATGGCGTAGAAAATGGAACTCGTATTCTTAACACTAAAATTCCTAATTACATTCCAAGAAATTAGTAGGCCAGGGATTGATAGCCATTCTGGACTAAATATGAGTACACACGGAGGCGAATGCTATTGAAAATAGCACTACAATGGCACTTTAAAAAGATCTCTGGGTAAAAATAGAATCTTAGCTCTTCCTTCTAAATGTACACAAAAGTACTCTGAATACCCTTTTGTCAGGATTACGACCTAGTTTCTCACACCACTTATGTTGTGTTTGTTAATTTTATACGTGAGTGGCAGGTCCTACAGTTTAAAGTTGATTCCGAGCGACAGATGTTTAAGAAACTTTCCATGACAATTTTATTTACTCTTAGAGTTGACGGCAGAAATCTGCTGAGGGGAAGTCGCCTAAGAAATATTATTCCATATTTTGTTTTGCTTGAGGTGTATGACTTGGAGATTAAGCCGTAACCTTACGTCCAATAAGTCAACACACTACCTACTAGACTTCGACACTGGTAGGGCATGTGAACTGCGATTAGTCCTCACTTTATGAGACCCTTAATAATGTAGTGTCTGATGAAAGGCCATCGAAAAATGAATCCTAACGAAACTTAAGCGAATAACAATGCAGATGCTAAAGAGCAGGACGAGGGTGATTTCAACTGCTTTCTATAGCCCTGCATGTACTTTTCACTGCCTAGTCCAATGCTACTCGTTCGAGGGGCAGCGACAAATGGCAGCAGTGCTCAAATGGGCACAGTAGACCCTTCGCAGATGATTCGACAAAGATTTCTGATTACAAACTAACAACGCTTGACTTTAAATTTGTTTACAAATCTCTCATTCCACGCAAAAATGGCATTTCCACAGTGATAAGAGTGGCCATATCCAGATTGGTTGTAGCAACGGGTCCTTTTGAGGTAGCTTTCCACCACTTATTCAAAAAATCCGCATTGAAAGTCTGTACTCCAGCACAGTATCAGCATGTCTACGGCGTTGTGGCGATTTAAATTTATGCGTGGGTATATGCAGACTTAAATCCAAGTTTAAAATACATGTCACGATGGGCCGAAAAAGAGGGGCAATGGTTTGGAACACTGTGAAAGTGACAAATTCGCCCGGCAGAATTACGATATTTTTGGCAGTGCGTGCATTGCGACGATACACAATTCTAATAGCACCGGCAAACCTTCCAGTTTTTCAAAGTCCTTACATAGCGGATGAATTATGATGGACCGCAACACCCCGTTATTCTTGAAAAATATTCACGTTAAGAGTTTTTCAGCTGTAGAACGTTTCACATTCGTAAATAGCAAACACTCCACTAACTAAATAACTCTTGAGTTGAAAGATATTTTTAAATTGCCAAATCAACGATTTAGCCTGATCTTCTGCCCTTCAAAGATGTATGGATAATGGAACAGGTTGTGTCAGGAGCAAATAAAAATAATCTTGTTGCGATTCTAAGCCGTCACTGGTAACTCGGAGATTTGTAGTCAAGCAAATGGCGAGTAGGTTATGCCAAAAAACCAACCTGACAGCATATGTGCTTAAGGATCAATTACGAAAGGATTACTATCCCTTACCAGTCTCTTAGCTATGTTTCTAAGCGTTCAACACGGAACTCGCCCTACTCTTCTGAAGACGACATTATTTTTGCATCACCCTGTAGGTTGGTATAGTGTTGTTTAGCTATTAGAGCATCAATTTATGTGCTAAGCATAATAGCTGAGTGTAAATTAATAGGTTTTTCTCTAAACACTTGGCCAAGGTTAGACATTCAAATACAATTTATGTGTGTGCGGAGATATTCACCCCCGTTGAAAGAAATATTGTGTGTGGATATTTATTGTCAGAAGAATAAGAATGAAAAAAAATCATTTTATTTCATGAAAAACAACAAACAAAAACAATGAAAACCTAAAAAACTAAACAAATTAAAGTAAACGAAAGAAAAACAAGCTCTTTACTCACTCGACTGTTGATTCTTTTTTTAATAAAAAAAAAATGGGAAAAAGAAAAAGTTTCTTAGTTCAGAAAAAAAAAATTAGAAAAATAGAAGAAAAAAACAGGCATTAATTATAGAAATGATTTACAATACAATGGAATACAGAATTTGCGTTGTTAGAAAACATAAGAAAAAAAAGCAGAAAAAAACGTCAGCTGGTTTGCTCGTTGTAATTGAAACTAATTGACTCAAAGTGGGTGAAGTAATCGCTATTGTATTACATATGTATACTCAAAGACATATGTACATATATACATACAAATGCATTTATGCATACATATATAGTCTACATACATATGTATGTAGGTATCACATTTGCGTATGTACATATGTATGCATGGCTGTAAGTTTTTTGAAAAAAAAACTTCATTGTATGGCATCCCCTACTTTTCTATGAGCAAAATTGTGTCACCTTTTCAAGGAGTGCTGAAGGACGTTAAATTTTTTGAATAAGAGAGAGAGAGAGAGAACAAGTGGGAGAGCGATCATATTTGTAAAGTTTGATTTCCTATTTTTTTAAAGAAATTTAAAACCGAAATTTAAATTGCATTGTGATACAAAAGTCAACAGAAAAATTTTCTTTTTTTTCGGCTAAACAAAATGTTCTGCTGTATTCGGTAGCATTTAGACACCTTTACTTATGTACACACTCTTTGAATGTTGTATGGGCTTCCTTCAGATAAATTGTCATTCGTTTAATTATGTGAAGTTAACTAAGAAAGTTATATTATTTTTTTATAGTGAATGTTATGTTAGCAGGGACTATCACATACATAAATACATAATTGGTCAATACAACCCTTCAGTCAGGATTACGACCTCGCAGGGACTATCGCTGACCAAAACCGCAAGTTATAGAACAAAAAATGCAAGTCATCAACCAAAAAATACAAGTCATCAACAAAAAAAATTCTAATCGTCGACCAACAAGTGCAAATCATCGACTAAACAAATGCAAGTCATCGACCAAAAACTGCAAGTCATCGTCCAAAAAAATTAAAGCCGTAGTCTAGTAGGTAGTGTGTTGGCTTATTAGACGCAAAGCCTGGGTTTCAGCCCCAGGCCAGGCATCAAAGACAAAATACAAAAAGTATTTTTTCGGCGACTTCCTCTCAGTAGATTTCTGGCAAAAACTCTGAGAGTAAATAAAAATTGCCATGAAAAGTTTCTCAATAAAAAAGATCTGTCGTTCGGAGTCGACTTTAATCTGTAGGTTCCACCACTCATGTATAAAATTAACACACACAACATAAGTGGTGTGAGAAACTAGGACGTTGTACAATGGGTCAATTCGACCTCCGGGTATTGTACTTGTTTAATTGACAAGTAAACGTCCTCTAACCTAACCAAAAAATGCTAATCGTCAACCAAAAAGTGCAAATCATCGACCAAACAAATGCAAGTCATCTTCCAAAGATGCAAATCATCGACCCAAAAAAATGCAAGTCATCGACCCAAAAAATTCAAGTCATCAACCAAAAAAGTGCAACTCATTGACCAAAAAAATGCAAGTCATCGACCCAAAAAATTCAAGTCATCAACCAAAAAAGTGCAACTCATTGACCAAAAAAATGGAAGTCACATACCAAAGGAATACAACTTAAGAAAAATACGACATTTTGTTGTATATATATATATACATGGAAATGTATATTAACTCAATGAGAATTATTAAAAATGTTAAGTTCATTTCCACAAAATTCCTTTTTTTTTGCTCATATAAAAAGAATTAGCTTCATCGTCTATATCTCCTGTCCCAAGTAAAGCTCGACGTTAAGGAAAACTGTTTTGGAATCATTGGCACCATATCTATCCATCCCACTAGGTCCACTTTCCCCACAAGTCCATTTTTTATCCGATTTTGAACTATTTATATAGAGCACTTTTATTTTTTGCAAATTTAACAAAAAGTTAACATCGTCGCCTAAATCTCCGGTCCCAATTAACGTCCAACTATAAGAGAACCTGGCATTGTATCAGTTTAATATCGATTGATATTCAGTCCATTTTCATTGCACCAACCGGATACATTGTGTAAGAAGTGTTGAGTTAGTCCAATAGTTTCTATGGACAGATGTATAGCCAACATTGCAATGGTGATGGGGTCAACTTAAAAAACTTTGTTGTCAGAGAAATCAAGGTTCCACAGAAGTGTAGAGAGGAGCCGAACTTGCAAAGTTTCACACCTTATGCATTGCTGCCTCATATTCCAATACTGATCATTGTAATGGAACTTTCTCAAAAGAGAACATTCATCTTCCTCTGCACTCCATTCACATGTAAAAAACTGTACAACAGATTTAAATCTGATGCCCATAAACACTATTCTTTCAATGCATCATGAGTAGAAATCATACCCTTCAACCACACCAGACTACAATAAAATAAATGTTACTAAACGAGAAACTCCACACAAATTCTGTGTAACACAGTGTATGTTGGTGTCAGAGGTAGAGTTACACAACGATTTCAACCAACACGTTCGTTTCTGTTAGTTTACATAGACCCATTGACTTCCATTAAAATTCTAAACAGAATATTTCTTTCTTTTCATTTTAAAAGAGGCCACTCACTTATCTTTGAAAGTTATTCAAACTCTCGTGTAATCGAGTTCTTTATTCTTTATTCACAGCAAAGTGTTCCATCCAGTACCACCACACCACTTAAGGCTTATTTTTCATTCATGTTCGCTTGAGTTTAAGTTTCGCAATGAAATATCTTTTGGAGAATATAATGCCAGCCAGCCAGCCAGCATATTTAACATAATTTTCATAATGATACTATAGCAAATGTACTTTAAAATAAATATTCGCATTAAAAACAGAATGCCTTTGAAGATATTAGGGTGGTACACATACAAATAGTTTCTTACAAAAAATTGTAAGAGTCTTAAAAAGGCAACAATATGTTGAAATGAATAAGACAATGTCAGGCAACATTTAACAGAGGATATTAGTTCCCCAAATTCGTCTACATTAGGGGAAGTCTTTGAAGAAGCCTCAATAAAAAGTCTTACGGCATTAAATCACTTGATCTTGGTGGACAACACGTTAAATTATTCTTTCCACAAACTATTCACGTAATAAAGCCGTAACCGGTCATATTATTACGACGTCTTGAAACGTCTTGAAACCACAAACCGTCCAGATTAATGGCCAAAAAAGACTCGTTTAACAAACGTCTTGTTGAAACCACAAACCGTCCAGATCATAATGCTTAACTGCAGCCTAAAAAAGTTAATTATCAGATAGCCATAGAGCTCTGAATTGAAGATGTCTGTTCTTGCAGGTACGTTTTTGAAGAGTACCGGGTAATGTCACCTCCCGACTATAATCCCCACAAACCAGTTGCTTTTTCTGGATACAAATGACTTTCCCACAATCAGTTCTAGAATCTCCAAAACCCCTCTGCGAAAATGTTCCTTTTTGACGTAGCCACCGATCGAAAGAGAGACTTTCATTGACTATAATGCACACCAAACAATTGCTTTTTTTGGATGTAATGATGTTCCCCTAATCAGTTCTGGGTAGTGCAGCCCTTGCGCTGACCAACTTCTTCTTTTTCCCTGATTTTGGTGGAACTTGGTTAGTACAGAGACTGCGTTCACCCGTGGCATCACAACGGGCCGCTATGCGTGCTCAAGTGAGCTTTGTGATAACAGAGCTACCACTCCGGCCTATCCTAAATCAGTTCTGGGTTCTCCAAGCGGCATTGCGACAATTTGCTTGTTGACGTAGCTACCGAAATATTTATTTTACCTCAGCATTAAGATTCTGTTACTCAGTCAGCTTATCTACGAAACTGCTAATAGTCAGCTGATTACGTGCGTTAGTCAGGATTACAACGTGCGTTTAGTCAGGATAACAACCACTCGCTACCATGTTGAGTGTGTTAATTCTTATTTATGATTGGAGGGACCTATTAATGCTGGCTCTTTTTGAGGGTTTGTGTTAGAAGACTACTGAGAGGAAGTCGCCGAAAGAAATAATTGTTCATATTTCACTTTGTCTAGCCATGAGTTGAACTACGGGCAATGCAATACCTGATAAATTACGGCAACTGGTGGAATCCTTCCTTTAAATTTGCTTTGCTTCGGTAGGTTAGGTTAGGTTAGAGGACGTGTACTTGTCAATAAAGACAAGTACAGCAGCCGGAGGCCGAATTGACCCATTGTACAACGTCCTAGTTTCTCACACCACTTATGTTGTGTGTGTTAATTTTATACATGAGTCGTGGGACCTACAGTTTAAAGTCGACTTCGAACGACAGATTTTTGAGGAACTTTTTCATGGCAATTTTATTTACTCTCAGAGTTTTTGCCAGAAATCTGCTGAGAGGAAGTCGCCGTAGGAATACTTTTTGTATTTTGTCTTGATGTCTGGCCTGGGGCTCGAACCCTGGCTTTACGTCTAATAAGCCAAAACACTACCTACTAGACTACTGCGACTTCATGCTAAAGAAAAGTGGTAACCTATAAACGGTTGCTAATTTTTTTCAATTAAGAAATTCGTTTACCTTCATACTGAACCACCCTAATACGCGGTAGTCATTACAATACAACTGTAGTCTCGCATATGGATGATGATGATGATGATTATGCGTGTGCATAGTATGATGGTGGTATGGCATGATAAAAATGTTTCTTTAATCGACTTTTTTATGCAAGAATACGAGGAGAATATGTTTAAATAAATAGTTTTCTTTTTTCTTTATTTTGTTGTTATTTTGTTATTGTATATCATATCATATAATTCATTTTAATTTATTTTCTTTCTTAGTTTTTATACTTCTTTGTAAATGTTTATTTTCATTTTCATTTTTAATGTGAGAAATTTTCACTGAAGCGTTAAATGTTTTCCTTCTTTATCAGCAATAGCAGCAGGGTAAAGAAAACTTAAAGAAAAATCTTTTTAATAATAATAATAAGAAGAATTCTTTTTAATTTTTTTAATCTAAAGGAGGCAAAAAAGAAATTAAAAATCCCATAAAATATTAACCCTTAAAAGTACTTAAAAAGGTTTTGAAAGAGAAATCAAAGGCATTTTTGTAAAAAATTCTTCTTTTTATGACAGAATAATTGGAAAGAAATAAAATTTTTTTAATATAAACAATTATTGTTTAGCTTTTTACATTTAATTCGACTAGTGATAATGGGCACTTTTATTGAATTCGAACAATAAAAAGAAATAAAAATTTCTTTCGAATTTTTTTTATTATCAGCTGTATGATTAAACAATTACGCTGACGTTTAGATTTTTTATAATTTTTGTCAAGATTAGAAAATAATCAGAATCTTTTTCACTTTTATTATGTCATTTTAATACAACGGGGGAGGGGGTTTTTTAGCTGCAAGAGAACTATGAAGTCAGCGTAGTCTAGAAGGTAATGTGTGCCCCAACTTCGGCAACTTACTCTCAGCAATTTTCTGATGTGAGAAGTTAGGTTGTAATCATTACTAAGTCGTCTGTCTGTAATTACTAACTAAGTAAGTACAAGTGAACTATTACATACATACATAATATACATACATAACTGGTCATTACAATCCTTCGTCGGCATTACAACCTAGCTTCACACAAAACATACAGTTTAAAGTCGACTCCGACCGACAGATTTTTGAGAAACTTTTTCGTGGCAATTTTATTTACTATCAGAGTTTTTGCCAGAAATCTGCTGAAGAAATACTTTTTGTCTTGATGTCTGGCCTGGGGCTCGAATCCGGGCTTTTACGTCTAATAAGCCAACACACTACCTACTACTGACAAACTATTTTCACACTTCTGTTCAATATAGTTTGGCGAGTCATCCTGAATCACTGGCGTTTACTGCCAACTTTACGCTGTCAAATTGTGGAAATCTACTTCCTAGTCCTTGGAGCACTTCATTAATTTTTGTCAACATCAACAGTCGGCCGAATGGGCTAACAGTTCATTTAGCTATTGATCATTACCTTCGCGGTCCAATACCATAAACAAGTTACAAAAAAATATGGCCTCCAAAGAAAATATTGCTGATGTACGCGCAAATTTTGCAAATGATGATGAAATAGTGATACGTCACCATTGTACTTAAATTTCTGGCCATTATCCTATTTACTGAGAGAAAGTCGCCAAAGGAAATTTTTTTTTCATATTTCGTTTTGTGGAAGCTCATGCTGGGGTTTGAACCACGGATTCTCGGGTAATAATTCAACAACCTAGCTACTAGACTATGACGTTTTCAAGGCTAAAGATTCTGTTTAGGTATTACTACGGCGTGTTGGCCTTAAAATACCAAAAGAGGCATCTATGGTACACTGCGTTAATGAAAAAAAGAAGTCGCCGTAGTCTAGTAGGTAGTGTGTTGGCTTATTAGACGAAAAGCCAGGGTTCGAGCCCCAGGCCAGACATCAAAAATAAATACAAAAAGCATTTCTTCGGCGACTTCCTCTCAGCAGATTTCTGGCAAAAACTCTGAGAGTAAATAAAATTGCCATGAAAAGTTTCTCAAAAATCTGTCATTCGGAGTCGACTTTAAACTGTAGGTCCCGCCACTCATGTATAAAATTAACGCGCACAACATGAGTGGTGTGAGAAGCTAGGCCGTAATCCTGACTGAAGGGTTGTAATGGCCAATTATATATGTATGTATGCAATCCTCTTGGCCTGGCAAACCTCACAAAGTAGTTCGCGGGAGTCTGTAAGGATAATTCCCTTCTCAGAACTTGATACATACCCAGATCTTTCTGCCGAGGTGGTCAGAAGCAATTCAACTATCCTACTTTGGTTCTCAGCCTTCCCTCTCGGCCTTTAAGTTCTAAAACAAGAAATGCTTTGCAAATGCATGCAGGTTTACAGTGTTGCAGCAGATAACGCTAAGTGAACTCAAGGCTACAAAGAAACGTGCTTCTTATTACAAGTGTTTCATTTGGTTTGGTTTCAACAAAATTTAAATTTTTGTTTTTCGTTCTTTCATTCGCTTGTTTTTTATTTATTTATTGACCTCATTTGTTCTCAATATTTCAATATCTTTTACCTCAAATCTCTATCTCTACTACAATAATATTATTGTAACCAAATTGTATGTATGTGCGATTGTTGCAAAATTTATACGAAATATTTTCTATTTTTTTCTAATATTTTTATCTGTTTTATGTTGTAAAAAATGTTAAACTTGATCCAAAAATTTCTTATTTTTCAAACAACATATTATTCTTATTGTTGCTGCCATTTGCTACAATTTTTTTATTTATTTTTTTATTTTTTATTTTTATTTATTTGTAGATTCATTTTTTTGTTGTTGTTGTTGTTGCTTTCATTGTATCACACAAAACATTATGAATGAATTTTTGGCATTTTACCAATAAAATCATTTGGCGTTATGAATTGAAATCAAGATTTTATTTCACAAAAAAAAATTCGTATTTTTTTTCCTTCTTCTGATTTATTTTACTTCTACTCTGCTGTTTGGCTACTGTGCAACACCGAAAATTGATGATGGAAAATTGTTAAGAAATGATTTTGATGAAGGTATTTGCAGGGAGAGAGGTATACACAATGATTAGCTAATGCCTCGTAAACATATGCTAATTTTCTTTTTAAAATATTTCTTCCAACTGTTTTACTGCTTAAAAGATATTCAGATTTTAAATACTTTTTCTTTTTGGCATGACAGTCCAGTTTTTTTGCCTGTATTTTTATATTGGATTGTTAAATCAAAGCTAACTTGAGCATATGAAGTAAACCCCCTGAAGCTAAATGCGAAATTCTGATAGAACGGCTTGACAATCAGCAGCCGTTTAACCAGTTTAACCGTTTAAAAACCAGCCTTTAAGTTCAAAGAATTTAGTGATTGATACGACCTCTAAAAATTAAAGCCCCTTAGGCGAACCGCTTGAAGTCTCCGTAGTCTAGTAGGTAGTGTGTTAGCTTATTAGACTCAAAGCCAGGGTTCGAGTAAATAAAATTGCCATGAAAAAGTTTCTCAAAAATCTGTCGTTCGGCGTCGACTTTAAGCTGTAGGTCCCAACACTCATGTATAAAATTAACACACACAACATAAGTGGTGTGAGAAACTAGGACTTTGTACAATGGGTCAATTCGACCTCCGGGTACTGTACTTGTCTTAATTGACAAGTCACGTCCTCTAACCTAACCTAAGTTAGGCGAACCGCTTAGTCTGAGTCTAAAGATAGGGAGAAAGAGAGTTAGACTCGGTCGTACCTGAAATTGACATTTTAGCTCCCTTAGGCGAACCTCATAGGGCTCCCTTCGGCGAACCGCATCGGGCGAGACTCAAGATATGGCAAGTGAGAGTGAGTCTCGGTTGAATCTGTAACTTATATTGTAAAGTAAAGTGGACCATACTCTCTTCTCCCTCAACTGGTCTACAAGTTCTACAGAAAACCTTTGCAAACAAATACAAATGACTCGTGAAAATAGATTCATTAACAGAGATATCCCCACGACCAAATTTAAGTAGTTATTTGGTACGCTTCCTATTCAATTTACTCCACAGCCGAGGATTTATCAGAGGTCAATAAATAAATACTTTTTCCAAATGGTCAACTAAACGGAGATGAGAAGTAAAGCATTTAAAATCATATGTGGATTGGGGATCAATAGAAGCGGGCCTGCGAAATCAGGCCGGCACAATTACTCGCATTATAACACAAAACGAATGGGAGAGTTAATCAAGAGAGTAGCGGCATATGCGAACCAGAGATCTGATTACTGCTTTAATTATAGAAATACTTTATTCAGTATATACGCCGTGATTAATGACCATTAATGACCATTATTTAGGCCTGAAACACACTGGTCAAGAGGGCAGAGATATTCCAAACCCTACCTTATTTTCAAGTTTAGATCTTCACAGAATCTCCAGAGCAGACCATGTCGTAGGATCATACTTTCCTGCCTAAAAACCTAATCCTGACACATCTCCTATCAACACCAGATTCAGACAACATACAATGAATTTCGCTAAGAGTATGGGGGTTACCATAATACTGAATAGAATCGCATAGCTAATCTGTATCGCAACAGATCTACCGATTTTAACAAGAGGCTTTACATTGAGTGCAGTCCATCAGAAAAAAAAAGACGATTAGGTTCGATAGTCATTGAATAAATCCAACAAACCTTACTAGAATATGCGGAGACAGCAAGATCCTACGCAAATTTTGACGAGAACCATATGTAATGATACGAAGTGTTATCTTGGAAATAACAAGTAAAAAATACCTTTGAATCTGTCATATTTTTAGAAGTTAACCTAACAGGATCACTAGAACTGCTATGGATTGGAATCTGCAAGGATACCGAAAAGGAGAGAAGAAAAAAAGATATTCGAAGAAATCAGCAGGACAGCACAAGTAGAGGAGACGTGAAGGCATAAGTAGGTAGTGTGTTGGCTTGGAACACGGACTCGAACTTCAGCTCAGATAACTCGAACAAAACGAAATATGAAACCAAAAAACCAAAAACTTCGGAAATTTCGGTGTCCGACATTAAATTGTAGGTTGCACTGCTTATGGATAAAATTAATACATACAACATGGGTGGTGTGAGCAGCTAGGTTGTAAACCTGACTAAAATGTTCTAATGACCAAAAAGCAGTAGGTAACTACGCTTCTAGAGGGAAATATGGGAAATTATATAAAGGGTCCGCCAAATAACTTTTTTTTTTTAAATACTTAAAAAAAACTACTGAATATTTTCTTAAATTTCTTTTTTATTTGAAAGTACAATCCTTCCGGTTAATAATGGAAAATAATTTCATTCAAATGGCTGCCTCGGCTGGCCATGCAGTAGCCTACGCCAGAAGATGCCGATTTTATCAAAAAAAATCACCTTTTCAGATGAAGCTCATTTTGATCTTGGCGGGTATGTAAACAAGCAAAATTGTCGCATATGGGGCACAGAAAACCGGCACGCATACATTGAAAAGCCGACGCACCCAAAACGAGTCACTGTTTGGTGCGAATTTTGGTCCAGAGGCATAATTGGGCCATTTTTCTTCGAAAATGAGCAAGGAGTGACCGTTACAGTCAATGGCGTTCGTTAACGGGCCATGTTGAACGAATTTTTGTTCACAAAAATTGAAGAGGAGGATATTGGCAACATTTGGTTTCGACAGGACGGCGCTACGTGCCACACAGCCGAAGCTACATTCGATGTTTTGCGCCCTGTTTTTGAAGATCGCATTATCAGCCGCAGAGCTGATGTCGTTTGGCCACCTCGGAGCTGCGATTTGACACCGTTGGACTATTATTTGTGGGGTGCCGTCAAAGATAAGTGTTACGCCGACAAGCCAGAGACAATTGACGCTTTAATGGACAATATTTGTGAAGCCATTGGTGAAATACAGCTGCAGTCAATCTCGATAATGTGCTTAAAAATTGGACCGATCGTGTAGGCTACTGCATGGCCAGCCGAGGCAGCCATTTGAATGAAATTATTTTCCATTATTAACCGGAAGGATTGTACTTTCAAATAAAAAAAGAAATTTGAGAAAATATTCAGTAGTTTTTTTTTAAGCATTTTCAAAAAAAAGTGTTTTGGCGGACCCTTTATGAAAAGCCCAAACAATCGATTCTTATTCAGGCTAAAGAACATAGGCAAAGCAGAGTCTTTTCAAGTTAGATAGTTCAATACACTTTTCTAATAGTGATGTTCACTCATATAAATAAATAAAACAAAACCAGAATTATATCTGCTTTCAGAAAACAATAATTCTGATAGAAAAAAAAAAGAAATATTACAAGCGGTAGATTTTTTCCAATAACTATCTACACTTTTATTAGACATTATCTATCATAGTTTCACACTAAAGAAAGGTTAAATTTCTTTTCATTTTTATTATCTTTTCAAAACAGGCAGGTAGAAAATATTGAAAAAACAAATTCTAGACAAGAAATCAACCCCTCATCATATTTATGAGACAACTTAATAATGCGGATGTAATGAACAAGAAAAGGTAAAGTAAAGCATAGGCTGGGAAATGTTTAGGCGCCTGTGAAGTCTCAAAATCTGTGGAAAAACACTTAAAAAGATAAAGAAAGACGCAAACATTCTATTTTGAATAATAATCAATAGAGTTCGGTTTATAAGAACAGGTGGTCTGTCTTTGTAACTTCTCTTATTAAATGAGACTTAAATTACAAAGATAAACTCAAAAACGAGAAACAAAACAAACAAAAAGAGAGGAAAACTATATTAAAAGGCAAAGGCTTAATACAGTTTAAATCTTTCTTTTGAAATCCGAAAAACTATGTCTCTTTACACAAAGGCCGTGGTTTATTATTTGTCTCAACAACAGCCTTCATTTGGAATTCTTTCATTTAAGGGCCGAGACCCTATTTAAACCATAAATTCTATAAACATTTCGGTTTTTAAATGTAAATGTTAATTTAATTGAATGTTTTATGTTCAAAATGTGAAAAGAATAAAAAGAAATTCATTTGAATATTCAAATTCAATTGAATTCTATACATACGTACACACACAAAGAGGTATTTTATTGTTTAAACAAAAAAAAAGAATCATAAACCAAACAATCAGCCAGCCAGCCAGCCACTCGGCCATTAAGCATTTGAGTACGTGCCCAGGCCATAAAAGGATATTTGGCCAGTGATTTATGCCATTGGTAACGTAAATATGCCTTTTGCATAATATTTTATTTCAATTTATTTCGTTTTATTGATTAATTTTAAATAAATAAAAAAAAATTAAAAACAAAAAATATTCTTTTTGGTCTCATTTCCGTAAAGAAGCCACATATAAGGTAAATAGTAAGGGTATGCACTTAAAACACTTTGATAAACAAATCAATTACACAGTCCTGCATGGGTTTTGCAAATAAGATCGCTCTATGTGTTTCCGAAGGCATTTTGTGCGCTAAACACGAATTTTCCATCACGTCAGGTTTTCGAGAAAAAGGGGGTTGAAAACCCTAAAAATAGCGTTTTTGGCCATTTTTGAAACATTGTAGAGCTCAACACTGACGTGCTAGAACCATCGCTATTGTTAGAAATCGACAATTGATCTTTGCTCTTTAAAATGAGCCCAAAGCCAAATTGTTTGCATACACCCTTAAAGTAGGGGGTGGGTTTATGTCAAGGGGTGTAAAAGAAAAAGAAACACATTACGGAGGTCCTTAAAAATTAATCAGATTTACTTGAAAATTGTTACTCAGGGGTTTTTGGGGTCGCTGATTACAGATTTTCATTCGGATTTAAAAAATTCAAAATGGCGGATCCAATATGGCGGTCGAGGTTTATAAAAATTAGTCAGATTTACTTGACCGCCATATTGGAGCCGCCATTTTGAATTTTTTTAATCTGAACGAAGATCTGTAATTTTGAAACCAGATTCGTGTTTAGCGCGTCAAATGCCTTCGAAAAAACAGGTTTGTAGATGCCGTAGTCTAGTAGGTAGTGTGTTGGCTTATTAGACATAAAGCCCGGCTTGTATTCCAGGTCAGACATCAAAACGAAATATGAAAAGAAAAAATATTTCTTCGGCCACTTCCTCTCAGCAGATTTCTGGCAAAAACTCTAAGAGTAAATAAACCTGCCATGAAATAGTTTCTCAAAAATCTGTCGTTCTTAATCGACATTAAACTGTAGGTCCCGCCAGTCATGTATAAAATTAACAAACACAACATAAGTGGTGTGAGAAACTAGGTTGTAATCCTGACTAAAGGGTTGTAATGGCCAATTATGTATGTATGTATGTATAGGTCAGGTTTACTGTAAAAATATTGTTTAAAGCATTAAACGAATAAAAATCCAAATAATTATTGAAATTCCATAAAATCGAAAAAGTGTTGCTAAGACCCAAGAAAAAAGGCCTTGGAATGGGCCATAAAATAATTTTTATGATCCTTTCAATATTTCACATTCACGGCAAGCTCGATCGGCGTAAGTACAGCTCACTTAGATCTCATCAAAGAACCCCTAAGTCATCCCTAGCTGGACTAGTGTTTCTAGGTAGATTTGATGCAAAATAAAGGGGATCCTTTTCCCTGTAAATTATCAGATTTTTCTGAACTCTTTACAAATTATTTCAATCATATTTTCGTTAGGAATGATTGAAGCCCGTATGAAATCATCAGTTTTGCTCCTTAAGAAAGAAATGTCAACCTCAAGTCTGTCAAATCTTAACATGAGCATCAGCTATGTTGTGCATCTTTTACGCCAAAAATCTAATTGAAAGTAGCTGTTGAATATTCCATTACCTTCTGCATAAAATGTGAATAATTAATGGACAATGAAAGCTTTCGATATATGGTCAGTAAAAAACAAGAAGCTTTTTTGGTGGCCATTATTTCAGTGTGAATAATATTACGATAGGCAAGTGGTTTTAAGGTATAATTAACTTGTATATTGTGATATGTCCTTTGCCCTTTGCCCCCTAACAGCTGCGTTATGGATGTCAAGAATGGGTTACCCAGTATTCTTACCCGCATCTGCATTTTTCTGGACAGTGAAACATTATGTGACAGACGGCGGTCTCTTCCATTCCTTTTCCAAGTCAAAACTTCTGCAAACATTACACTAGAGGGCGTCTTATGAACGAAAATTTCTTTTCCAAGTGAAAACTTCTGCAAACATTACACTAGAAGGCGTCTTACCAACAAAAATGCCTCCTTATTAGACACAGTGCGATAAGAAATCATGACACCATGTAATGATCTCTTTCGATAATATTGCGTTAGGTTAGGTTAGGTTAGAGGACGTGTACTTGTCAATTAAGACAAGTACAGTACCCGGAGGTCGAATTGACCCATTGTACAACGTCCTAGTTTCTCTTATCACTTATGTTGTGTGTGTTAATTTTTATACATGAGTGGTGGGACCTACAGTTTAAAGTCAACTCCAAACGACAGATTTTTGAGAAATTTTTATTTACTCTCAGAGTTTTTGCCAGAAATCTGCTGAGAGGAAGTCACCGAAAAAATACTTTTTATATTTTGTCTTGATGCCTGGCCTTGGACTCGAACCCTGGCTTTACGTCTAATAAGCCAACACACTACCTACTAGACTACGGCGACTTCAACTATTGCGTTAAGATCCGGCCAATTTAAATTAATCAAACAAGTCTTCTCTTCTACCCAGGAAGCATTAACCAAAGAGTGTATTGAGGTTTTCCGGTCTGGCCATTAAGTCCGAAATACGGTTCTCGCCTATGTTCCTATACCCAGGCTCGCAAACAATGAAAGATCTCCGAATAATTCACCATTTTCCGAACGAATAGATGATATTTATGGAGAAGATATAATGATGATATTACATTCAAAAGGCGACTTTATGACAGCAAAACTGTCCGGCTATATACTCGATTATATTCAGAGAATATTCTGCTACTGAGCGGCCATTTAGTTGCTATAAAAATAGTCCCTGCTTCCTCTGTGGTAACACTGCACGGTTTCGAGAGTCTGTATGACAATTTTTGTTTTCCTATTTCTGGCTTCCAGATCGGTGGCTGAGCACCTATTCAGATATTTATAGGGGCCCATATAACCAATCAATATCGAGGATAAAAACTCTATGACTCTTCTTCATAGCCGCAAAAGTTATCTGCTGCTTAAGGAAGTTCAGTAGGAAGTTTATTTAGCCCAGATTGATGTTGGCCTCATAACACTACTAACAGATGCATGGCAGATTGTCAGTAGACGACGTAATCTAGTAGGTAACGTGTTGGCTTTTTAGACGAGAGCCCATGCATGGTTCAATTCCCGGCTCAGACATCTTGAACAAAAATATTTCCTTCAGCGACTTTCTCTCAGCAGTCTTTTAGCAAAAACTCTGAGAGTAAAATAAAATTCAAAGTATAATTTCTCAAAAATCTTTTAACATTAAACTGGGACCTACAGTTCACTTCATTTCTGAATTAATTAACACACGACAACGAGTGGTGTGAGAAACTAGGTTGTAATCCTGACTAAAGGGTTGCAATAACCAATTATGTAAGTAAGTAAGTGGTGTTGTCCTCTTAGCTTTATTACTATGGATAGCAGATTGCCTTCTTACAATGTTGTGTAAGTGTAGGAAGTGTAAGGCATAACAATAATAACATATATCCGGTACATTTTTCAGGATTCAGGTATCATACAGTCATGGCCATAGCGTCTATGATTCCATGCACACCCCCCTTTACTTGAAAAAAAATAAATTTCAAACAAAAAACTTATTCTTCTTTTTTATTTAAAACCCAAATTTAAACAAAAGTAAACTTTTGTTTGTAAAACCTAAAAAGTTAATAGGAATATTTGTTTACCCCATGTTATGCTAATCTTATCGCTCGAGAATTGAAAGTGTTGCTTTTGAAATCGTCAACCCAAACCCTATACCTCCGCGTATGCATACAACAAACAGTTCTTATCTCAAACCATGCATGTAAAGGGTGTTTTTTTATAGAGGTGTAGAACTTTAAGTTGCAATAAAACAACGATGGATTATTCGATTGACATGGATTTTATTTATCCGAAATATAATCATGTGGCATTACATTTTAAATATGATTTCTGGCATATGACCGCCACGGCTGGCGCGGATGTAGTCCAATCTGGACGTCCAATTTTCGATGACTTTTTCCAACATTTGTGGCCGTATATTGGCAATAATACGGCGAATGTTGTCTTCCAAATGGTCAAGCGTTTGTGGCATTACCGCATAGACCAATGACTTTACATAGCCCCACATAAAGTAGTCTAGCGGTGTTAAATCACAAGATCTTGGAGGCCAATTCACAGGTCCAAAACGTGAAATTAGGCGGTCACCAAACGTGTCTTTCAATAAATCTATTGTGGCACGAACTGTGTGACATGTTGCGCCGTCTTGTTGAAACCACATCTCCTGGACATCATGGTTATTCAATTCAGGAATGAAAAAGTTAGTAATCATGGCTCTATACCGATCACCATTGACTGTAACGCTCTGGCCACCATCGTTTTTGAAAAAGTACGGACCAATGATTACACCAGCCCATAAAGCGCACCAAACAGTCAGTTTTTCTGGATGTAACGGTGTTTCAACATACACTTGAAGATTACCTTCACTCCAAATGCGGCAGTTTTGTTTGTTGACGTAGCCATTCAACCAGAAGTGCGCTTCATCGCTAAACAAAATTCGCTTATGAAAATCGGGAAAAAACGAAAACGTTCCATGGTTAATCGAATTAACTGCTCTGATGGACGATTTTGTCGACGATAAAATGGACGTAGTGCGCGATACGTTTTCAGCACAGAACCATTATTTTCGAAATAAAATTGCACTATTTGCAAGCGTTGTTCAGGCGTGAGTCTATTCATGATAAATTGCCAAACCAAACTGAGAATAAATCACTTGACAGCTGTTAAATCGGTCGCCATCTTGAAAAGTAATGCCAACTTAAAGTTCTATACCTCTATAAAAAACACCCTTTTTAACAAGTAAAAAATAAAATAATTTTTAGATTTTCAATTTGATTTTGTTCTATTTCCAATAAAATTTAAACAAAAAAAAGAAAAAGAAAGAGAAAAAATATTCACTCTTTTTTTCGTAGCCTCAAAAGCTAATTGCGTGCCTTTCGTATTGCATTTTGGGGTGAGCCAACACAACATGTTTTGTAATTGAATTACGAAAAACAAAATAAAAAAAAAAATAATTAAAAAATAATTAAAATAAAAACATGTGTAATATGAGCCTGTATAATAATAAACAATAAATAAACAATAAATAAATGATTGTAAATTGTAATGTTTTTGAAAAACAACTTTTATATGCTCATGTGCTGTGCTCTCCTCCTATGGCGTATTGGTTGAGTATTTTTTTGGATTTGAATTAAGAATACTTTCTCGTATTAGTTGTGTATTAAATTAATTACCCCGGTAACACTAACACTACAATTGTGGTTTAAAATCGTGATTTTAATTTAATTTCATTTCATTTGATTTCTATTTTTTTTTTTTGATTATTATTTGAGTCACCACTCACAGTTAAGAGGAATAAAATAAATAACATGTCAGCAGCAGCAGCAGCGGTGTTTGTTTTCAATAAATTTTTTTGTCATTTTCCTTTTCGGTTTTCTGTTATTTGAAATTGACAGTTTTTTTTTCTTTCTTTCCTTTTAAATTGTTGCGAAAAATAAAATAAAAACGCCATAAATTATAGAATAAGAGATCAGCATAACAAGGAAATTCTACAAAACATTTGTATGCAAAGAAATTCTCATTGCATTGCAAAGAAAATAGTCAATAATAGTAGGGGTATTCCCAGTTAAGATTGTCGTTTCAGATTAGATGAGACTAGCTTATCTTGCTTAATGTCTTGCTTAATATCCCTCTTTCAATTTAAGTTCATGTCCTCCATACTCAATTACCTACTTAGTTGGCCATTACAACCGTTTAGTTGGGTTTACAACCAAGCTTCTCACACTTTTCTGAATTTTAAAGAATTGAAAAAAGCAGATTTCTGACAAATACGCTGAGTATAAATAAAATTGCCATGAAAAATCAAAAATCTGGCATTCGGAGTCGACTCTTAACTGTAGGTACCGCCACTCGTGTATAAAATTAACACACACAACATAAGTGGTGTGAGAAGCTAGGTTGTAATCCTAACTAAAAGTTGTAATGACCAATTATGTATGTACAGTCACACAGATAATTATACGTACCCCCCTAAAAATCTTTTTTTTTAAAGTAATGAACTTCTAATCTAAAATTTCTTTACATTAGCGTCTGTAACGACACATTTACTTAAATAAAGAAAAAAGATTCCCAAAAAACTATGAATTTGTGACTGCAGTTTGCTTAAAACCAATATGGCACCACAGAAAATTATACGTACGACGTATATTTCGTATAAAATTTCTCCAAGGGTAGCCCGGTATACAAAAGGTATTGTGGATAAAAATCCTAGGACTACAGCCGTAGAAATACGAAATACCTCGGAAAGTGATCACAGTATTTTGTGCATTCCGAAACAGATCGAAGTGTTTTGAGAAAGAACGGTTTCTGCAGCCGAGTGCCGAGAAAAAAGCCACGATTGGAATTCGCCCAATAATATGTGGACAAGTCAACTGATTTTTGGGCGAATGTAATATTTAGAGATGAGAACAAATATAATTTGTTCGGCTGTAACGGAAAACAAAAAAATTTGGCGCTAAAATCAGTTGACTTGTCCACATATTATCATTTTTAAAAAAATGATTTTTAGGGGGTACGTATAATTATCTGTGTGACTATATGTATGATAAAATATATGTAAATCCCAATATAAAGCTCTCCTCTAATGGATAGGAGAACTAGGAATTTCAAAATACATCTCCAGCTCAGACAAATCGAACAAAACGAAATTTGAAAAAATATTTCTTAGGTGACCTTCTCTCAGCACACTTTTGGAAAAAAAAACTCTGAGAATAAATAAAATTGTCACAAAAATCTGTCGTTAGGAGTCGACTCTAAGCTGTTGGTTCCGCTACTCTCTTGGATAAAATTAATACGCAAAACATAAGTGATGTGAGAAACTAGGTTCTAATCCTAGCTAGTGGGTTGTAATAACCAATTACTGCAGTAATTTTATGATTTGGTTTATCTTCCTGCAGAAATTTTTCTTAACCCCTACTCCCCTAGAGTACATTGCAACGTAGTAGATTAGCCGGTAAATGGTTTCAAGGCTTTACAAAGACAAATTGTACTGCCTCTGCAGAAGAATTTAACCACGGAAATCACGCCTGGCCTTTAACAATTTTCAAACTATCAAATCCATACACACCGTTCTCACATTCCTAAGTCAATAAATCTAATTCCGTAGTTACAATTCTATGTTTTATATAAATAGGAGCCATCCCCTGAATATTAGTCGTTAGTTGGTCTTTTCTGTTTTTACATTCCCAAGTAAAATAATCTAATTCCGTAGTTCCAATTCTATGCTTTACAATAGTAGGAGCCATCCCCTGAATATTAGTCGTGTTATCACCACCATTTTTTTAACTCATAAATCAACTTTAAAAAACTCATTAAAATAGATACCAACATACTACATATTCAAATTATTTTTATTGTCATAAATTTATGAAATGACCCTCGTTTTTCAAACAGTTCAAATTACTCCAATAAACTATTCAATTTCAACACTTTTCAACTGAAAATTTTTATTTCTCAAAGGTCAATAGTGGCGGGGGGGAGAGCGAGCACATTTTCGAAATTATGATTATTGAGATACCATGTGAGTGTCTTCTATTCTCACGATAACAACAATAACAACAACAATAAAGTGTTATAATAAATTTAAAATTTATTAAATATTTATTTTATTATACCAAAACGAAGAAAGAAAAAGAAAATAATAAAAAACATGAAGATGTTCTTCGCTCGTTCGTTAGTTCTCTAAAGAACTTGACATCATTTTTTTATTTATTTTGTTTTGGTAATAAAAAAGAAAAATACAAGAAACAAAAGAGGGAAAACTAAAGTTTAAAACCAAAAATATTAAACAATATTTAATAGTGTGATGCTGCTGCTGCTGCTGTTGCACCTGACTCTTGAAACTCTCTGGTGAGTGGTGGACGACAATAGCAACAACAACAACTACTACAGCAACAACTATGAATACAATAAATTGGGGCCACTAATATTTTCTTGCTCGATTTTTATTTTCATTTTTATTTTCATTTTTCTTTAAAGAATTATTTACGAAACTCACTTCATGCACAGCACATGGAAAATATTTTCTTCTGAAAGAAAACTCAACTGTATGTATGCAGCTGGTTAAAATTTTTTTGTTTGTGTTTTAGTTATTCTATACGAGAAGAGTAGCAAAGATAAGTTTTCCGAAAGATACAAACAACAAGAACAAATATAAAACAGATATGCAAGCAGAAATAAAATACTTATTCACACATATGTATTGTTTCATATTCGAAAAAAAAACTAAAACATTATTTTAACAGCTCAAACTAGTTAATTAGAAAGGTAAGATAATTTAAATCCCATTATACATTAAAAAAAAAACATTTTTAATAAAAAAAATTAAAGCTTTTTGTGTTGTTAAGTTTAATATTCGTTTAAAATTATAAAAATGTTTTACTTTATTCAATTTCGAAAAATTCGAAATTAAGTTCGAATTTTCGAACAAGGCCGAATCTTGTTCCTTTGCATAGTTTTAAAGAAATTTAAATATTTTAAGTACAATTACCTATATTTCGAAAAAATATGTTGTAATTGCTTAAAGAAATCTATGTTCGAAAGTAGTTTTACTGCCATATAGTTATAAATTATGTATAAAAAATTATGCAATCATTCGATTTATTGAAATTTACTTAAAATAGTGCATTTTTAACAACTTCGAAAAATTCGAAATTAAGTTCGAAAATTTAATATTGGTCAAAATCAAGCCTAAATTTTAATATTAACATAAGTTTTCATATTTTATAGCAAAATGATTTCAAAAATCTTCAAAATCTTGTTTAGAAATTATAAAAATTCATGTTCGAATTTCGTTTTACGCTTGTATAAACTTAATGTCACTTAAACAATATGGAAAAACATTTTGTTTACGTAAATTTCGTAAAATAAATCTGTTTAGAAGGTTTTTACAATTTCGAAAAATTCGAATATAAGTGCGAAAATTCGAAAATCATTAAAAAGTTTATTTCAATACTTAAATAATTTTCAATATTTCAACGGAAAAAATTCCAGAAAAAACTTTATTAAAAGGCACTAAAACACCTTATTTACGTACATTTTAAGAAATAAATAATTTTGAACAATTTCGATATATTCAGTGTTTAATTCAAATTTCCAACAATTGCTATTAAACTACAATATTCAATACATAAGCTTTCTGCATAAATTTTTTAAATATAAAAATTTGTCAACATTTTTACAATTTCGAAAAATTCGAAATTAAGTTCGAAATATCCGAAAAGCTGAAATAAAGTTAAAAATCCGAATATAAATGGATTATCAGCACAAATTTCCTTATATTGTTATGTGTTTAAACGTTTTTTACAATTTCGAAAAACTCAAAAATTCAAAAATTTATAAAAAAATCTAAATTCGAATTTTTGTAAAAAAAAATATTTAAAATATTCAACATTTTTAAACGTACGAAAGTTATTTTAAATTTATAAATTCAATTTTATTGATTTTAAAACTAATTCCCTACCACCAGCTGTTGTTAACAGGAGGAAAAAAAGAAAAACTTGAAAATTTGATTGAAATATTTAAGAAGATTTTGTATTGCCTTTAGGCCAATAGAATGAAATTGTTATTTTGTTGTGTACGTGATGGATAGATGCTGATGATTTTTTAAAACGATGCTCTTAACTTTAATTGAATTGGGTCATTTAAATCAAAAGTTTTGCATGAATTTTTTATATGAATTTAATAAACGAGAAGAACAAGAAAAATGTTGAAATTTTTTGCAGTTTTAAAACACTTTCGGCAACACATTCACTCATTCACACTCGTTTACATACAACATATGTATGTACATATGTTAACTGCCGCATTATTGCTGCAATGGCCATATTGGCAAGAAAAGAAAAAGTGAAATGAAACGAAGAAAAAGCACTGAAGAGACATGGCGGAGAAGAAGTAGCCAACAACAAAAAAAAATAGAAAAGAAAGTCGAAAAAGCGTTTTACAAAGACAAGTTTTCTGGAATTATAATTACAACCGCAAACTACAAAACCACAATAGTTTTATAAGGAAATAAACGCATAAAAATACTTTAATTAACATTTAAAAACTAAAGCATGTCATTTGTTATAGCGTTGTGGTTTTATTCTAAATGCAATACATTTATTCCAATTAAAACTGACGAATTAAATAAGAATTTATGTGGTAAATAAGTTGTATTTTTTTATTTTATTATATATTTTCCATTTATCAGTGCTATTTCATTAGAAAGCAAGCAATTAAGAATTTTCGAAAATTCGAACTTAATTTCGAAATTTTTGAAATTAAATTTTAATAAAATTTTATACATGGATTTCAATATTTATCATCGTTTGCATTCAATTAAAGCATAATTTATCAAAGGAAAGAAATTCGAAATTAATTTCGAAATTTTCAAAGATATTTAATTAAATTAGATTTTTTTAAGTTTGAAAAATATCCAATTTTTCGTTAATTTCAAAACGTTTCTATAAACTTCTATCGCCTTTGGTTATAATTTAAAAAAAAAGTGTGTTTCGAAATTGATATTGAATTTCGATTGTTATTCGAAGTTTAAAAAATATAAAATTTTTCATTAATTTTAAAATGTTTTCATAAATTTCAACACATTTTCAACAACTTTGATTGTAATTTTTTTAAAAACAAATTAATTCGAACTTTTAAATTAAAATTTAAAATTTAAAAATTTAAATTTTAAATTTAAAAATTTAAGATTTTCATATTTCCTGATATATTAACAACAATTTCAATGTATTTTTAATTGCTTTCAATTAAAATTTTGTAAGTAAAATTCAAATTCCATTAGAATTACGAATTTTTCGAAATTAAAAAACTAAAATTTTTTATTACAAAATCTATGGATTTTTATGATTTTTTTTAAAACATTTTGTAATGCTTAGTCCATATTATATCTAATTAATATGCCCATAAATTATTCTTTTGAGAATTTCATAATTTCTTTGAAATCTTTTCATTTTCCCTTTCATTAGTAAAATCTGCTTTTAAAGCATTTTCTTTTAGTGAAATACGATCAATGTTTCTCTTTAATTTGCGATAAAATTTGTCTTCATTCTATGACTTTGGATGTTAATTACGTATGCTTACAAATCATTTGACTAATTTAGCAATTTACGGCATCATGGCGGCAGTTCGTCAGACGACAGTAATAAATGCAAAAACAAAAAAGTGGCAAATAAACTGGTAAGAGAAAAATCAATTTTATTTTCTAATTACACACAGACTGTAGACATAACTTCATGGTAAAAGTTTATGTGGAGACAGTGGAGTATGGATGGATATGTAAGCGTATGGCTATAGATGTCCCTCTGTTACATGTCATTCTTCATTCATTTATCATTTATTTAATGAAAGATATGCCATTTACGAATATATACAGTTAAACAACCGAAAATCACACAAAAAGATTTAAAACTGTCTACAAAAATGGTGATTCACTTTCACTGATCCACTTTTCGTGCATTACGGGTGACATGGTCACCATAATCGGACTCATTTGCAAGGAATTGCAAGGATTATGAAAAAATTTTAGGAGATTGTAGGCTTACACACTATATAGCTAGGCTGAGATATGCTGATTAGATTCTAATGCAACAGGATTTCGATTTTCAACGTTGAGTGTTGTGTCAAGAAGCAAATCTATGGCATATGAGGCACACAGAACCTAGAATCAATTGTGTAAAAACTATTCTTTAATGGGTCTATGTGAAAGACTGTGTCTATGTAGGAACCAACACATATGAAGTCTCGACTTGATATCGCTCGAGAAAATCGAATGCTGTAACCAATTCAAAGGCTTTGCTTTCAACCTCATTGTATATCGTACAGAATGACAAGGAGACCCAAGCATTAAAACACTGATTTTTGTGTGTTTTATCTAACTTTACTTTTGAAACCACAAAAAGGATTACCCTTTACAATGTATTTGCATTTTAAAAACGAAAAAAGAACAAAATAATTCGTTAAAGGCAAGGCGAATTCATTATCAGGTGGGAATAGTATTACAATAAGTACAACAATACAAAAACAACAGGGATTTTGTTTTTGTAAAAATGTACACATCTTGTCAAAAAAATTAACCCTCAAACCTCCATAGGAAATTAGTTAAAGCAATTAAAAAAAACTAAATAAATTTTATATATTGAAAATTCTTATGAATTTTATTATTACATTACATAAGGTGCTGCAGTAACCTGTAAATTAAAAAAAATATCAGCTGCAAACGTTATTTCCTATAATAACAAATTTTCAACAGAAGATTGGTCCAATTTGTTTTAATCCCTATATCCCAATCTTCAGAAAGAGAATTTGTTTTAAAAATAACACACAAGTTATTTCAGTCATAATTTAGGCACCTAGTTGGAGACATGAATTTTTTTTTTTTTTGGTAATTCATCACTCTTACCTAAATAACTATAAATATATGTATTTAGTGTTAAAGGCTTAAATATTGTTAATCATCTTGCAACAATTTTAATATATACATACTCTTCAGTCAGGATTATGATCTAGTTCCTCACACCACTTATGTTGTGCGTGTTAATTTTATATATGAGTGGCGGGACCTACAGTTTAAAGTCGACTCCGAGCGACAGATTTTTGAGAAACTTTTCATGGCAATTTTATTTACTCTCAGAGTTTTTGCCAGAAATCTGCTGAGAGGAAGTCGCCGAAGAAATACTTTTTGTGTTTCAATTTGATGTCTGGCCTGGGGCTCGAACCCTGGCTTTCCGTCTAATAAGCCAACACACTACCTACTACGGCGACTTAATTCTAATATATAATTGGCTTTAAAATAGTAATCCTAAAGAATTTCCAGAGTGCGTATCGTTAAGGATACATGCGGTACATATGAGGGTTTATGACTAATATGAATACGAAATTGAATATCGAAACAAAATACACAAAAAACAAACATTTTTTTGACATTGTTACTTACATCAGCTGGTAAACAAAACCCACCTGATAATGAATTCGCCTTGGTTAAAGGCTTAAAATTTATTTCAAACATACAGAGTTGCCTGCCTTCTGTCTTTGATGGCTTTGAAAGCAATTTTTTATTCTACTTTTCTTTTTCTAAAAACAAAAACGTATAATTATTTATTTAAAACAAATATTGTAGTTGTTGTTGTTATTGTTGTAAAATATATGAATCATGAATACATATTTGCGGTAGTAGACGCTTTTCATTAGTATTTCTTCGGCTTTATTTAAAGCAAATTTTTTTAAATAAAAAAAAGAAAGAACACACGTAAATGAATCATCATGATTACCATTGTCTTCATTATGAATGTTTTTTTTTGTCAGCATCATTATCATGATCACTATTTAGCAGCAAAGCACTATAACAGTAGGCATCATGGTATGTGTCATGCTCATATATAAACCATCCATCCATCTATCCATACATTCATTTCAGTCGTCTGTCCATTTATTTATTCATTTATTATCCGTTTATCGTTTTAAAATCGTCATCGTCAGTAGCATAAAAACAAAAACAACAAAAAAATTCATTATCAGGAACAAAGACATCATGTTGTCTGTGTTTCTGTTTCTGTTGCCGTTGCTGTTGCTGTTGCTGTTTCTGTTTTAGTTTCAATTGAAATTCGTCTTGTTCTTCCTCTGTTTAATGGTTTTCTCTGGCCTTTTGTTGCAGCAGGTTTCCCCACAATGCTCCTAACCATCCTTTTCTGTTGCTGCATTTGATTTGATGAAATTCAATGCAGAGTTGTATGTACGTAAGTAGGAAAAAATAACATGGGTTGGTGCCTTAAACAAAGGCTCTATATGCACATACAAAAGCATATTTAAGTATGTAAAAAAGCATGTACAAAACATACATATATACATTCAACCTTTCATATGCCATATGCAAAAAAACAACAACAGCAAGAAGAACACAATGTGTACATGTGTACTTTTTTATACAAAAAAAAAGAATAAAATTTCCTTCCTTTCCTTTTGCTCTTGTAACGATGTTGATGACGATGATGGCGATGATGATGATGACGTTGCAAATGGGGTCAACAGGCTACAATTATAAAATTTTATTAAAAAAAACGCACAATACTTGTCCTTTAGCGTTCTTCAGTCAGCCATGGCGGCTGGTTTTTAATTTTTGCGGTTAATTTTTGTAATTTTTTTGGATCACGTTAATATTTTTGGTTTTACCACTTAAGTTGTTCTGAAATACTATACCGAAACATAAAAATATAACAGTTTCCACTCCAAAAATTTTCATGAAAAGTTTTTCTCTAAAATCTATCGTACGGAGTCGAGTACATTGTAGATCTGGCTACTCATGAATAAAATTAACACATGAAATGTATGAGAAGCTAGGTTGTAATCCAGACTGAAGGATTGTAATGGCCAATTAAGCAACTAAATAATGGCTTTAGGAAGAAAGTGTTTCCATGATAAGTTTCTCAAAAATCTGTCGTTCGGAATCGAGTATATTGTAGGTCCGACTGTTCATGGATAAAACTAACACATACAACAAGGTTGGTATGAGAATCTCGTTTGTAATCCTGACTAAAGTATTGTAATGGCCAATTACATAAGTAAATACCGGTTTTAGAAAGAAAGTATTTTTTATTAGAAATGCTTCCGTGACCACATCTTCTCCCTCATCATTACAGCTACTGAAGAAGTCCTTATGAATTATTCATAGCTTCCTCGTGAGTTTACCTAGGAGCTAGCGGCGCGTCATAACCGAAATGAGTTATCTAAGATGGATTCTGGTTAAGTTTAACGCAAATTTTATTCTTCACATTTTATAGCGGAATGGTTTTTATATACGGAGATTGGCTATCCTATCTTTCGCTGCCTAATGATTAAAGTCTGTGTGAAATCACTTGCTCCTCCATGGTATCAAACAGTTTATTAAAAAGGAGAGTATTTTTTAATCCCATTAGATTAACTCCCAAGTCAATGTGCATTAAAAAATACACAAACAAATTAAAAAGAGATACACTTTAAATCTTTACCATTTTCATGGCAGCTTTAAGAAAACATTTCACGCGCAATTTAATTGAAAAAAACCGAAGAAAATAAAATAATAAAGAAAGAAATTTACATGGCATAAAAAAAAGTAAAAAGAAAAGAAATTGAAAAACTTACCATTTGAAGAAAGCATGTTGAAAGTAAAAAGTGTCGTCGCGTACACGATCCCATGACATAATTATTAAAACATACAGATTTTGTAAAGAAAGTTTAATTTCAAAAGTGGAATAAACTTAAGAATCTTGCTGCCTTTTATTTTCCCTCTCCGAACAAAAAAAGGGTCACTGGCAACACTTTAATTCCTTTATAACAAAATTTTTGGATTTCTTATTATGCAAATTGTCACTGCGGCAGGTTTAAATGCATAGGAAACCAGTCAGAGTGAGAGAGAGTGAGAGAGCAAATTCAAGGGTATTTCCGTTTTAAAGCTTTTTCTTTTTCTTTCTCTATCGCTCTTTCTCTTACTCTTTGTTGAACTCCTTAAATTAACAAACTAGGGACGAAGATGGCGAAATTACAATATAACACACACGTACATAAAATGATGTTGAGCTGTTTTTGTTGTTTTGTTGTAGCAAAAAACAAGTTGGCTGTTTGAAGAAACTAAGAGACAACAACTGCAAAAAAAAATTATGGAAAAAATTTCTTTTTTTTAATGAAAAGTTGCAAAAACTTGTTATAAATCATTAAGGAACATTAATTTTATTTTATAATTTCTTTAAATATTGAATTTTTTTTCATTTTCTCAAAGCAATTGAAATTTTATTTTTAATATTTTCTTTCTTTTCCCACAAACACACACATTCACATTCACTTGGCGTTTTTCGTGCTTCGCATTTAATTTACAAAATATTACGAGAAACCTGTATTGAATCATTATTTTTATGACTCAAATATGTAAGGTTTTTATTATTTTTTATTAATTTTTTGTTTATTTTCTATTTTAATTTCAGTTTTCAAGTGAAAATTAATTTTTTAACAACTTTAGGCACCGTCAACGAATCACTCACTCACTCTTTATGCCTTTTCGTAGTTGTTGTGCTCATAAAGTAGCCGTCATTATTCATATTTTAACGGATCATGTTTAAACAGAGAGAGAGGGAGAGAATAAATGGTTAACAGCAGTGTTGCCATAGTTACAATTATTGAATTATGACACCTTAAACTTGTTTTTAGTACACAAATTTCAATTTTATATATAATTCGGAGAAATTTGATAGTTATCCTTCTTATCATAAGATAAAGTAAAGTTTTTCAGGGCTACTGGGAGGGGGTACTTATGCATAACCTTCTTTTTGGCATGTAGTGGACTTAAGGCAAAAGACTATTGGATAGTAGACTTTTAGTTCGTATTTTGTTCATTTCTGTATTTTATTCATTTCATAATTTTTTAATTACTTTATTTATTTGATTTTCTTTTATTTTTCTTTTTTATTAGGTAAAAACCAGGTGACATAATTCCCATCAGCTATTGTGCGTAACCAATTGGGTTATTGCAATTGACTTGCAACGGCAACACTGCTATTGTTTTATACACTCTTTCTCTCTCACTGCCTTAACAAGTTCCTTTAAGAGCAACAACAAAGCATAACCCTACACAAAACACAGACTTGAAGACATAAGACAAGACAAAATCAAACAAAACACAACAAAACAAAAAAATTTTGTGTGAAGAAAAACAAGTAAAAACATAACGATCATTAAGTGGTACGTACACTTTAGTTTATTATTTATAAGGGTATGTGTTGTTAGTTATTGTTGGCTTGCTTTAGAAAATACAAAATAATGTATAAAGTTTTGTACAACAAAATTCTAAATAATGGCTGAAAAAGACGTTATCATGTGTTGTTAATGTAACTGTAGTCGTGCACTTCATTAGAGTAACAAGCACTGAAAGGTAAACACAAACTCTACTCTTTCACACATGACTGTAAGCACTGTATTAAAACACAACAACAAAATCTCAAGTTATTTGCTTTAAAGTAAGAATAACAGAGAAAAGCAAGACACATTTTTTTGTTAATATATTTCAACAAGAAACGGAATTAAAAAACATAAAGAAATAATCTATTATTAAACAGGTTTGTTGACCTACACCAATAGAAAAATTAAATACATAACAACACAGTTTAACACCCATGCACATGCACACACACAAAAATGATTATGTTTTCATTGTTTGTTTGGTATTGTTGATGTTGTTGTTGCTAATGTTTTCTTTTATTATTACTTTGCTTAAAAGAATTTCTTTTGATTTTTGGCTCTTTGCTATGATTGCATTACAGTTTTGGTGAAAGAATGCGTTAGAGAGAGTAGGAGAAAGAGAGTTGAGTGCAAGTATGTTTAAGTATTTGTATGATTCACACGTTTTGTTTTGTCATTTTTTCACATTTTATATTTTGGTTCTTTTTTGTGTTTTCTTTTTAGAAAATGTTTCGTTTTAATTAATTATTTATTTATTTACTTATAATCAAACCGCAACTATATTTAAACAATACGTCATAATTTCTTTTATTTATTTTTTGTGGTTGTTTTTGTTGTTGTTTTATTAGTTCACCTTTATAACGAAAATCTTATTATTCATCGGTTTTGATTACAAAATCACAATTTTTAAATGTTTTTTGTTTGCTTTAAAGAACACCACTAAATAAAGTGCTGTGGGTTTTGTTGTTGTTTGCATTATTTACTTATTAGTTTTCATAAATTTTCTTAGTTTTATTTTTACCTTTTTTCTATTTAACACTTATTCTATAAAAATTTATAAACAATATATAGAAAACAAAGCAATTTCGTAAGCACTTGTTAATAAAATTTTCTTATTTATTTTGTTTATTAGAAACGAAAAAAAAACTAAAATTTGTTAAACAAACTAAAGGAATTTGTATTTTTCATTAGTGACCAATTTTTGTTGTTGTTTTTCTTATTATTATTAGAGAATTCTTACGGCGACCGACACTACAAAATAAATCGCTAAACGCGTCAACACCTTTTTTCATCGGCTTTTACTCGTCAAATGCTGAATATAATGGTAATGAATCTATCGGATACCGTTTGTCTCTGTTATTCTCTCAATTAAAGTCATATGTTTTGCATACTCACAAACACATGATTATTTGACCACTCAAATCAGTGTTGAAAAATTTAGTACTTTTGTATTTTTTTCACTACTTTTTTCATCAAATTCGTTTTTGTTCGTTCAAAAAATAAATATATATTTTTTTTATTAATTCGCACATCCTTTTTACTTTCCTTTCCTTTAATGTACTTGTGGTCGTCTGTCTGTCTAAAATAGGTAGTTAATTAGTTAGTTAGTTACAAGTTAAAATAGCCTTATTAGTTGACACCACAGTTCAAACCCCAGGTCAGACAAAACGAAAACAAAAACATAATGGGGATGTTTGTTGTTGTTTGGAATTATTGTTGTTGTTGTTGTGGTTTGTGTGCTCGCTGCTGGTTAGAAAGTATGTAATCGAAGTATGGTGAGTTTCTAGTGTGGTCTTCCAAAAGGTGGTGAATTTATCCGGTGTGGTAAATAAAATCAAAATTCACCACAGTGCCGTTATACGAAATGGGTACTGTGTTACCATAAATCCATGGTACTTACTGTATATCGTGATTTGGACGATGTGTGTCTATAATAAGTAATTTTCACATATGTTAGTAGAGACATTCACCGATATGTCTTGTTACTGCATTAAAACAATGTTGCCATTTGTGTCATTATTCTATTTAAAATTCTAAAAAATTGCATACAAAAATAATTAAATTGTAATTATTTTGTAAATGAATTTTTTTTTAATAAATAATGAAATT